>OW026366.1:0-2400000 GCA_932273885.2 Leucozona laternaria
AGTGGAAGTACCCCCCTGTCACGGTCCAAGGGGTTGACAAAATTATTTTATTTTTTTGTCCACTAACTAGAACCTGAAAAACGCCCATTACTCGAAAAGTGGGCGTGGCCCAGGGTCAAGCGAGGTGTCATATGAAAGCTTATGCTCGCACGCAACTTTTGACACCAATTATGATTTTTTCCGATGAGTGGAAGTACCCCCCCTGTCACGGTCCAAGGGGTTGACAAAATTATTTTATTTTTTTTTCCACTAACTAGAACCTGAAAAACGCCCATTACTCGAAAAGTGGGCGTGGCCCAGGGTCGGGCGAGGTGTCATATGAAAGCTTATGCTCGCACGCAACTTTTGACACCAATTTGATTTTTTCCGATGAGTGGAAGTACCCCCCCTGTCACGGTCCAAGGGGTTGACAAAATTATTTTATTTTTTTGTCCACTAACTAGAACCTGAAAAACGCCCATTACTCGAAAAGTGGGCGTGGCCCAGGGTCGGGCGAGGTGTCATATGAAAGCTTATGCTCGCACGCAACTTTTGACACCAATTATGATTTTTTCCGATGAGTGGAAGTACCCCCCTGTCACGGTCCAAGGGGTTGACAAAATTATTTTATTTTTTTTTCCACTAACTAAAACCTGAAAAACGCCCATTACTCGAAAAGTGGGCGTGGCCCAGGGTCAGGCGAGGTGTCATATGAAAGCTTATGCTCGCACGCAACTTTTGACACCAATTATGATATCCCGCGAAGAGTGGAAGGGGGTCACTGACACGGTCGAAGGGTTGAAAAAATTATTTTTGTTGATTTTTGACACTAACTAAAACCTGAAAAACGCCCATTACTCGAAAAGTGGGCGTGGCCCAGGGTCAGGCGAGGTGTCATATGAAAGCTTATGCTCGCACGCAACTTTTGACACCAATTATGATTTTTTCCGATGAGTGGAAGTACCCCCCTGTCACGGTCCAAGGGGTTGACAAAATTATTTTATTTTTTTTCCACTAACTAAAACCTGAAAAACGCCCATTACTCGAAAAGTGGGCGTGGCCCAGGGTCAGGCGAGGTGTCATATGAAAGCTTATGCTCGCACGCAACTTTTGACACCAATTATGATTTTTTCCGATGAGTGGAAGTACCCCCCCTGTCACGGTCCAAGGGGTTGACAAAATTATTTTATTTTTTTGTCCACTAACTAGAACCTGAAAAACGCCCATTACTCGAAAAGTGGGCGTGGCCCAGGGTCAAGCGAGGTGTCATATGAAAGCTTATGCTCGCACGCAACTTTTGACACCAATTATGATTTTTTCCGATGAGTGGAAGTACCCCCCCTGTCACGGTCCAAGGGGTTGACAAAATTATTTTATTTTTTTTTCCACTAACTAAAACCTGAAAAACGCCCATTACTCGAAAAGTGGGCGTGGCCCAGGGTCAGGCGAGGTGTCATATGAAAGCTTATGCTCGCACGCAACTTTTGACACCAATTATGATATCCCGCGAAGAGTGGAAGGGGGTCACTGACACGGTCGAAGGGTTGAAAAAATTATTTTTGTTGATTTTTGACACTAACTAAAACCTGAAAAACGCCCATTACTCGAAAAGTGGGCGTGGCCCAGGGTCAGGCGAGGTGTCATATGAAAGCTTATGCTCGCACGCAACTTTTGACACCAATTATGATTTTTTCCGATGAGTGGAAGTACCCCCCTGTCACGGTCCAAGGGGTTGACAAAATTATTTTATTTTTTTTTCCACTAACTAAAACCTGAAAAACGCCCATTACTCGAAAAGTGGGCGTGGCCCAGGGTCAGGCGAGGTGTCATATGAAAGCTTATGCTCGCACGCAACTTTTGACACCAATTATGATTTTTTCCGATGAGTGGAAGTACCCCCCTGTCACGGTCCAAGGGGTTGACAAAATTATTTTATTTTTTTGTCCACTAACTAGAACCTGAAAAACGCCCATTACTCGAAAAGTGGGCGTGGCCCAGGGTCAAGCGAGGTGTCATATGAAAGCTTATGCTCGCACGCAACTTTTGACACCAATTATGATTTTTTCCGATGAGTGGAAGTACCCCCCCTGTCACGGTCCAAGGGGTTGACAAAATTATTTTATTTTTTTTTTCCACTAACTAAAACCTGAAAAACGCCCATTACTCGAAAAGTGGGCGTGGCCCAGGGTCAGGCGAGGGGTCATATGAAAGCTTATGCTCGCACGCAACTTTTGACACCAATTTGATTTTTTCCGATGAGTGGAAGTACCCCCCTGTCACGGTCCAAGGGGTTGACAAAATTATTTTATTTTTTTGTCCACTAACTAGAACCTGAAAAACGCCCATTACTCGAAAAGTGGGCGTGGCCCAGGGTCAAGCGAGGTGTCATATGAAAGCTTATGCTCGCACGCAACTTTTGACACCAATTATGATTTTTTCCGATGAGTGGAAGTACCCCCCTGTCACGGTCCAAGGGGTTGACAAAATTATTTTATTTTTTTTTCCACTAACTAAAACCTGAAAAACGCCCATTACTCGAAAAGTGGGCGTGGCCCAGGGTCAGGCGAGGTGTCATATGAAAGCTTATGCTCGCACGCAACTTTTGACACCAATTATGATATCCCGCGAAGAGTGGAAGGGGGTCACTGACACGGTCGAAGGGTTGAAAAAATTATTTTTGTTGATTTTTGACACTAACTAAAACCTGAAAAACGCCCATTACTCGAAAAGTGGGCGTGGCCCAGGGTCAGGCGAGGTGTCATATGAAAGCTTATGCTCGCACGCAACTTTTGACACCAATTATGATTTTTTCCGATGAGTGGAAGTACCCCCCCTGTCACGGTCCAAGGGGTTGACAAAATTATTTTATTTTTTTTTCCACTAACTAAAACCTGAAAAACGCCCATTACTCGAAAAGTGGGCGTGGCCCAGGGTCAGGCGAGGTGTCATATGAAAGCTTATGCTCGCACGCAACTTTTGACACCAATTATGATTTTTTCCGATGAGTGGAAGTACCCCCCTGTCACGGTCCAAGGGGTTGACAAAATTATTTTATTTTTTTGTCCACTAACTAGAACCTGAAAAAACGCCCATTACTCGAAAAGTGGGCGTGGCCCAGGGTCAAGCGAGGTGTCATATGAAAGCTTATGCTCGCACGCAACTTTTGACACCAATTATGATTTTTTCCGATGAGTGGAAGTACCCCCCTGTCACGGTCCAAGGGGTTGACAAAATTATTTTATTTTTTTTTCCACTAACTAGAACCTGAAAAACGCCCATTACTCGAAAAGTGGGCGTGGCCCAGGGTCGGGCGAGGTGTCATATGAAAGCTTATGCTCGCACGCAACTTTTGACACCAATTTGATTTTTTCCGATGAGTGGAAGTACCCCCCTGTCACGGTCCAAGGGGTTGACAAAATTATTTTATTTTTTTGTCCACTAACTAGAACCTGAAAAACGCCCATTACTCGAAAAGTGGGCGTGGCCCAGGGTTAAGCGAGGTGTCATATGAAAGCTTATGCTCGCACGCAACTTTTGACACCAATTATGATTTTTTCCGATGAGTGGAAGTACCCCCCCTGTCACGGTCCAAGGGGTTGACAAAATTATTTTATTTTTTTTTCCACTAACTAAAACCTGAAAAACGCCCATTACTCGAAAAGTGGGCGTGGCCCAGGGTCAGGCGAGGTGTCATATGAAAGCTTATGCTCGCACGCAACTTTTGACACCAATTATGATTTTTTCCGATGAGTGGAAGTACCCCCCCTGTCACGGTCCAAGGGGTTGACAAAATTATTTTATTTTTTTGTCCACTAACTAGAACCTGAAAAACGCCCATTACTCGAAAAGTGGGCGTGGCCCAGGGTCAAGCGAGGTGTCATATGAAAGCTTATGCTCGCACGCAACTTTTGACACCAATTATGATTTTTTCCGATGAGTGGAAGTACCCCCCTGTCACGGTCCAAGGGGTTGACAAAATTATTTTATTTTTTTTTTCCACTAACTAGAACCTGAAAAACGCCCATTACTCGAAAAGTGGGCGTGGCCCAGGGTCGGGCGAGGTGTCATATGAAAGCTTATGCTCGCACGCAACTTTTGACACCAATTTGATTTTTTCCGATGAGTGGAAGTACCCCCCTGTCACGGTCCAAGGGGTTGACAAAATTATTTTATTTTTTTGTCCACTAACTAGAACCTGAAAAACGCCCATTACTCGAAAAGTGGGCGTGGCCCAGGGTCAAGCGAGGTGTCATATGAAAGCTTATGCTCGCACGCAACTTTTGACACCAATTATGATTTTTTCCGATGAGTGGAAGTACCCCCCTGTCACGGTCCAAGGGGTTGACAAAATTATTTTATTTTTTTTTGCCACTAACTAAAACCTGAAAAACGCCCATTACTCGAAAAGTGGGCGTGGCCCAGGGTCAGGCGAGGTGTCATATGAAAGCTTATGCTCGCACGCAACTTTTGACACCAATTATGATATCCCGCGAAGAGTGGAAGGGGGTCACTGACACGGTCGAAGGGTTGAAAAAATTATTTTTGTTGATTTTTGACACTAACTAAAACCTGAAAAACGCCCATTACTCGAAAAGTGGGCGTGGCCCAGGGTCAGGCGAGGTGTCATATGAAAGCTTATGCTCGCACGCAACTTTTGACACCAATTATGATTTTTTCCGATGAGTGGAAGTACCCCCCTGTCACGGTCCAAGGGGTTGACAAAATTATTTTATTTTTTTTTCCACTAACTAAAAACCTGAAAAACGCCCATTACTCGAAAAGTGGGCGTGGCCCAGGGTCAGGCGAGGTGTCATATGAAAGCTTATGCTCGCACGCAACTTTTGACACCAATTATGATTTTTTCCGATGAGTGGAAGTACCCCCCTGTCACGGTCCAAGGGGTTGACAAAATTATTTTATTTTTTTGTCCACTAACTAGAACCTGAAAAACGCCCATTACTCGAAAAGTGGGCGTGGCCCAGGGTCAAGCGAGGTGTCATATGAAAGCTTATGCTCGCACGCAACTTTTGACACCAATTATGATTTTTTTCCGATGAGTGGAAGTACCCCCCCTGTCACGGTCCAAGGGGTTGACAAAATTATTTTATTTTTTTTTCCACTAACTAGAACCTGAAAAAACGCCCATTACTCGAAAAGTGGGCGTGGCCCAGGGTCGGGCGAGGTGTCATATGAAAGCTTATGCTCGCACGCAACTTTTGACACCAATTTGATTTTTTCCGATGAGTGGAAGTACCCCCCCTGTCACGGTCCAAGGGGTTGACAAAATTATTTTATTTTTTTGTCCACTAACTAGAACCTGAAAAACGCCCATTACTCGAAAAGTGGGCGTGGCCCAGGGTTAAGCGAGGTGTCATATGAAAGCTTATGCTCGCACGCAACTTTTGACACCAATTATGATTTTTTCCGATGAGTGGAAGTACCCCCCTGTCACGGTCCAAGGGGTTGACAAAATTATTTTATTTTTTTTTTCCACTAACTAAAACCTGAAAAACGCCCATTACTCGAAAAGTGGGCGTGGCCCAGGGTCAGGCGAGGTGTCATA
Organism: Leucozona laternaria; assembly: GCA_932273885.2. NCBI lineage: Eukaryota > Metazoa > Arthropoda > Insecta > Diptera > Syrphidae > Leucozona > Leucozona laternaria. Next base: position 5,543 of record OW026366.1, read on the forward strand.
TGAAAGCTTATGCTCGCACGCAACTTTTGACACCAATTATGATTTTTTCCGATGAGTGGAAGTACCCCCCCTGTCACGGTCCAAGGGGTTGACAAAATTATTTTATTTTTTTGTCCACTAACTAGAACCTGAAAAACGCCCATTACTCGAAAAGTGGGCGTGGCCCAGGGTCAAGCGAGGTGTCATATGAAAGCTTATGCTCGCACGCAACTTTTGACACCAATTATGATTTTTTCCGATGAGTGGAAGTACCCCCCCTGTCACGGTCCAAGGGGTTGACAAAATTATTTTATTTTTTTTTCCACTAACTAGAACCTGAAAAACGCCCATTACTCGAAAAGTGGGCGTGGCCCAGGGTCGGGCGAGGTGTCATATGAAAGCTTATGCTCGCACGCAACTTTTGACACCAATTTGATTTTTTCCGATGAGTGGAAGTACCCCCCTGTCACGGTCCAAGGGGTTGACAAAATTATTTTATTTTTTTGTCCACTAACTAGAACCTGAAAAACGCCCATTACTCGAAAAGTGGGCGTGGCCCCAGGGTCAAGCGAGGTGTCATATGAAAGCTTATGCTCGCACGCAACTTTTGACACCAATTATGATTTTTTCCGATGAGTGGAAGTACCCCCCTGTCACGGTCCAAGGGGTTGACAAAATTATTTTATTTTTTTTTCCACTAACTAAAACCTGAAAAACGCCCATTACTCGAAAAGTGGGCGTGGCCCCAGGGTCAGGCGAGGTGTCATATGAAAGCTTATGCTCGCACGCAACTTTTGACACCCAATTATGATATCCCGCGAAGAGTGGAAGGGGGTCACTGACACGGTCGAAGGGTTGAAAAAATTATTTTTGTTGATTTTTGACACTAACTAAAACCTGAAAAACGCCCATTACTCGAAAAGTGGGCGTGGCCCAGGGTCAGGCGAGGTGTCATATGAAAGCTTATGCTCGCACGCAACTTTTGACACCAATTATGATTTTTTCCGATGAGTGGAAGTACCCCCCCTGTCACGGTCCAAGGGGTTGACAAAATTATTTTATTTTTTTTTCCACTAACTAAAACCTGAAAAACGCCCATTACTCGAAAAGTGGGCGTGGCCCAGGGTCAGGCGAGGTGTCATATGAAAGCTTATGCTCGCACGCAACTTTTGACACCAATTATGATTTTTTCCGATGAGTGGAAGTACCCCCCTGTCACGGTCCAAGGGGTTGACAAAATTATTTTATTTTTTTTTTCCACTAACTAAAACCTGAAAAACGCCCATTACTCGAAAAGTGGGCGTGGCCCAGGGTCAGGCGAGGTGTCATATGAAAGCTTATGCTCGCACGCAACTTTTGACACCAATTATGATTTTTTTCCGATGAGTGGAAGTACCCCCCCTGTCACGGTCCAAGGGGTTGACAAAATTATTTTATTTTTTTGTCCACTAACTAGAACCTGAAAAACGCCCATTACTCGAAAAGTGGGCGTGGCCCAGGGTCAAGCGAGGTGTCATATGAAAGCTTATGCTCGCACGCAACTTTTGACACCAATTATGATTTTTTCCGATGAGTGGAAGTACCCCCCCTGTCACGGTCCAAGGGGTTGACAAAATTATTTTATTTTTTTTTTCCACTAACTAAAACCTGAAAAACGCCCATTACTCGAAAAGTGGGCGTGGCCCAGGGTCAGGCGAGGTGTCATATGAAAGCTTATGCTCGCACGCAACTTTTGACACCAATTATGATTTTTTCCGATGAGTGGAAGTACCCCCCCTGTCACGGTCCAAGGGGTTGACAAAATTATTTTATTTTTTTGTCCACTAACTAGAACCTGAAAAACGCCCATTACTCGAAAAGTGGGCGTGGCCCAGGGTCAGGCGAGGTGTCATATGAAAGCTTATGCTCGCACGCAACTTTTGACACCAATTATGATTTTTTCCGATGAGTGGAAGTACCCCCCCTGTCACGGTCCAAGGGGTTGACAAAATTATTTTATTTTTTTTTTCCACTAACTAAAACCTGAAAAACGCCCATTACTCGAAAAGTGGGCGTGGCCCAGGGTCAGGCGAGGTGTCATATGAAAGCTTATGCTCGCACGCAACTTTTGACACCAATTATGATATCCCGCGAAGATTGGAAGGGGGTCACTGACACGGTCGAAGGGTTGAAAAAATTATTTTTGTTGATTTTTGACACTAACTAAAACCTGAAAAACGCCCATTACTCGAAAAGTGGGCGTGGCCCAGGGTCAGGCGAGGTGTCATATGAAAGCTTATGCTCGCACGCAACTTTTGACACCAATTATGATTTTTTCCGATGAGTGGAAGTACCCCCCTGTCACGGTCCAAGGGGTTGACAAAATTATTTTATTTTTTTTTCCACTAACTAAAACCTGAAAAACGCCCATTACTCGAAAAGTGGGCGTGGCCCAGGGTCAGGCGAGGTGTCATATGAAAGCTTATGCTCGCACGCAACTTTTGACACCAATTATGATTTTTTCCGATGAGTGGAAGTACCCCCCCTGTCACGGTCCAAGGGGTTGACAAAATTATTTTATTTTTTTTTCCACTAACTAAAACCTGAAAAACGCCCATTACTCGAAAAGTGGGCGTGGCCCAGGGTCAGGCGAGGTGTCATATGAAAGCTTATGCTCGCACGCAACTTTTGACACCAATTATGATATCCCGCGAAGAGTGGAAGGGGGTCACTGACACGGTCGAAGGGTTGAAAAAATTATTTTTGTTGATTTTTGACACTAACTAAAACCTGAAAAACGCCCATTACTCGAAAAGTGGGCGTGGCCCAGGGTCAGGCGAGGTGTCATATGAAAGCTTATGCTCGCACGCAACTTTTGACACCAATTATGATTTTTTCCGATGAGTGGAAGTACCCCCCTGTCACGGTCCAAGGGGTTGACAAAATTATTTTATTTTTTTTTCCACTAACTAAAACCTGAAAAACGCCCATTACTCGAAAAGTGGGCGTGGCCCAGGGTCAGGCGAGGTGTCATATGAAAGCTTATGCTCGCACGCAACTTTTGACACCAATTATGATTTTTTCCGATGAGTGGAAGTACCCCCCCCTGTCACGGTCCAAGGGGTTGACAAAATTATTTTATTTTTTTGTCCACTAACTAGAACCTGAAAAACGCCCATTACTCGAAAAGTGGGCGTGGCCCAGGGTCAAGCGAGGTGTCATATGAAAGCTTATGCTCGCACGCAACTTTTGACACCAATTATGATTTTTTCCGATGAGTGGAAGTACCCCCCCTGTCACGGTCCAAGGGGTTGACAAAATTATTTTATTTTTTTTTCCACTAACTAGAACCTGAAAAACGCCCATTACTCGAAAAGTGGGCGTGGCCCAGGGTCGGGCGAGGTGTCATATGAAAGCTTATGCTCGCACGCAACTTTTGACACCAATTTGATTTTTTCCGATGAGTGGAAGTACCCCCCTGTCACGGTCCAAGGGGTTGACAAAATTATTTTATTTTTTTGTCCACTAACTAGAACCTGAAAAACGCCCATTACTCGAAAAGTGGGCGTGGCCCAGGGTCGGGCGAGGTGTCATATGAAAGCTTATGCTCGCACGCAACTTTTGACACCAATTATGATTTTTTTCCGATGAGTGGAAGTACCCCCCTGTCACGGTCCAAGGGGTTGACAAAATTATTTTATTTTTTTTTCCACTAACTAAAACCTGAAAAACGCCCATTACTCGAAAAGTGGGCGTGGCCCAGGGTCAGGCGAGGTGTCATATGAAAGCTTATGCTCGCACGCAACTTTTGACACTCAATTATGATATCCCGCGAAGAGTGGAAGGGGGTCACTGACACGGTCGAAGGGTTGAAAAAATTATTTTTGTTGATTTTTTGACACTAACTAAAACCTGAAAAACGCCCATTACTCGAAAAGTGGGCGTGGCCCAGGGTCAGGCGAGGTGTCATATGAAAGCTTATGCTCGCACGCAACTTTTGACACCAATTATGATTTTTTCCGATGAGTGGAAGTACCCCCCTGTCACGGTCCAAGGGGTTGACAAAATTATTTTATTTTTTTTCCACTAACTAAAACCTGAAAAACGCCCATTACTCGAAAAGTGGGCGTGGCCCAGGGTCAGGCGAGGTGTCATATGAAAGCTTATGCTCGCACGCAACTTTTGACACCAATTATGATTTTTTCCGATGAGTGGAAGTACCCCCCTGTCACGGTCCAAGGGGTTGACAAAATTATTTTATTTTTTTGTCCACTAACTAGAACCTGAAAAACGCCCATTACTCGAAAAGTGGGCGTGGCCCAGGGTCAAGCGAGGTGTCATATGAAAGCTTATGCTCGCACGCAACTTTTGACACCAATTATGATTTTTTCCGATGAGTGGAAGTACCCCCCCTGTCACGGTCCAAGGGGTTGACAAAATTATTTTATTTTTTTTTCCACTAACTAAAACCTGAAAAACGCCCATTACTCGAAAAGTGGGCGTGGCCCAGGGTCAGGCGAGGTGTCATATGAAAGCTTATGCTCGCACGCAACTTTTGACACCAATTATGATATCCCGCGAAGAGTGGAAGGGGGTCACTGACACGGTCGAAGGGTTGAAAAAATTATTTTTGTTGATTTTTGACACTAACTAAAACCTGAAAAACGCCCATTACTCGAAAAGTGGGCGTGGCCCAGGGTCAGGCGAGGTGTCATATGAAAGCTTATGCTCGCACGCAACTTTTGACACCAATTATGATTTTTTCCGATGAGTGGAAGTACCCCCCCTGTCACGGTCCAAGGGGTTGACAAAATTATTTTATTTTTTTTTCCACTAACTAAAACCTGAAAAACGCCCATTACTCGAAAAGTGGGCGTGGCCCAGGGTCAGGCGAGGTGTCATATGAAAGCTTATGCTCGCACGCAACTTTTGACACCAATTATGATTTTTTCCGATGAGTGGAAGTACCCCCCCTGTCACGGTCCAAGGGGTTGACAAAATTATTTTATTTTTTTGTCCACTAACTAGAACCTGAAAAACGCCCATTACTCGAAAAGTGGGCGTGGCCCAGGGTCAAGCGAGGTGTCATATGAAAGCTTATGCTCGCACGCAACTTTTGACACCAATTATGATTTTTTCCGATGAGTGGAAGTACCCCCCTGTCACGGTCCAAGGGGTTGACAAAATTATTTTATTTTTTTTTTCCACTAACTAAAACCTGAAAAACGCCCATTACTCGAAAAGTGGGCGTGGCCCAGGGTCAGGCGAGGGGTCATATGAAAGCTTATGCTCGCACGCAACTTTTGACACCAATTTGATTTTTTCCGATGAGTGGAAGTACCCCCCCTGTCACGGTCCAAGGGGTTGACAAAATTATTTTATTTTTTTGTCCACTAACTAGAACCTGAAAAACGCCCATTACTCGAAAAGTGGGCGTGGCCCAGGGTCAAGCGAGGTGTCATATGAAAGCTTATGCTCGCACGCAACTTTTGACACCAATTATGATTTTTTCCGATGAGTGGAAGTACCCCCCTGTCACGGTCCAAGGGGTTGACAAAATTATTTTATTTTTTTTTCCACTAACTAAAACCTGAAAAACGCCCATTACTCGAAAAGTGGGCGTGGCCCAGGGTCAGGCGAGGTGTCATATGAAAGCTTATGCTCGCACGCAACTTTTGACACCAATTATGATATCCCGCGAAGAGTGGAAGGGGGTCACTGACACGGTCGAAGGGTTGAAAAAATTATTTTTGTTGATTTTTGACACTAACTAAAACCTGAAAAACGCCCATTACTCGAAAAGTGGGCGTGGCCCAGGGTCAGGCGAGGTGTCATATGAAAGCTTATGCTCGCACGCAACTTTTGACACCAATTATGATTTTTTCCGATGAGTGGAAGTACCCCCCCTGTCACGGTCCAAGGGGTTGACAAAATTATTTTATTTTTTTTTCCACTAACTAAAACCTGAAAAACGCCCATTACTCGAAAAGTGGGCGTGGCCCAGGGTCAGGCGAGGTGTCATATGAAAGCTTATGCTCGCACGCAACTTTTGACACCAATTATGATTTTTTCCGATGAGTGGAAGTACCCCCCTGTCACGGTCCAAGGGGTTGACAAAATTATTTTATTTTTTTGTCCACTAACTAGAACCTGAAAAACGCCCATTACTCGAAAAGTGGGCGTGGCCCAGGGTCAAGCGAGGTGTCATATGAAAGCTTATGCTCGCACGCAACTTTTGACACCAATTATGATTTTTTCCGATGAGTGGAAGTACCCCCCTGTCACGGTCCAAGGGGTTGACAAAATTATTTTATTTTTTTTTCCACTAACTAGAACCTGAAAAACGCCCATTACTCGAAAAGTGGGCGTGGCCCAGGGTCGGGCGAGGTGTCATATGAAAGCTTATGCTCGCACGCAACTTTTGACACCAATTTGATTTTTTCCGATGAGTGGAAGTACCCCCCTGTCACGGTCCAAGGGGTTGACAAAATTATTTTATTTTTTTGTCCACTAACTAGAACCTGAAAAACGCCCATTACTCGAAAAGTGGGCGTGGCCCAGGGTTAAGCGAGGTGTCATATGAAAGCTTATGCTCGCACGCAACTTTTGACACCAATTATGATTTTTTCCGATGAGTGGAAGTACCCCCCCTGTCACGGTCCAAGGGGTTGACAAAATTATTTTATTTTTTTTTCCACTAACTAAAACCTGAAAAACGCCCATTACTCGAAAAGTGGGCGTGGCCCAGGGTCAGGCGAGGTGTCATATGAAAGCTTATGCTCGCACGCAACTTTTGACACCAATTATGATTTTTTCCGATGAGTGGAAGTACCCCCCTGTCACGGTCCAAGGGGTTGACAAAATTATTTTATTTTTTTGTCCACTAACTAGAACCTGAAAAACGCCCATTACTCGAAAAGTGGGCGTGGCCCAGGGTCAAGCGAGGTGTCATATGAAAGCTTATGCTCGCACGCAACTTTTGACACCAATTATGATTTTTTCCGATGAGTGGAAGTACCCCCCTGTCACGGTCCAAGGGGTTGACAAAATTATTTTATTTTTTTTTCCACTAACTAGAACCTGAAAAACGCCCATTACTCGAAAAGTGGGCGTGGCCCAGGGTCGGGCGAGGTGTCATATGAAAGCTTATGCTCGCACGCAACTTTTGACACCAATTTGATTTTTTCCGATGAGTGGAAGTACCCCCCTGTCACGGTCCAAGGGGTTGACAAAATTATTTTATTTTTTTGTCCACTAACTAGAACCTGAAAAACGCCCATTACTCGAAAAGTGGGCGTGGCCCAGGGTCAAGCGAGGTGTCATATGAAAGCTTATGCTCGCACGCAACTTTTGACACCAATTATGATTTTTTCCGATGAGTGGAAGTACCCCCCTGTCACGGTCCAAGGGGTTGACAAAATTATTTTATTTTTTTTTCCACTAACTAAAACCTGAAAAACGCCCATTACTCGAAAAGTGGGCGTGGCCCAGGGTCAGGCGAGGTGTCATATGAAAGCTTATGCTCGCACGCAACTTTTGACACCAATTATGATATCCCGCGAAGAGTGGAAGGGGGTCACTGACACGGTCGAAGGGTTGAAAAAATTATTTTTGTTGATTTTTGACACTAACTAAAACCTGAAAAACGCCCATTACTCGAAAAGTGGGCGTGGCCCAGGGTCAGGCGATTTGTCATATTGGGTTGTTGTGGAATTCGAGACGTAATTAGAGAAGTGCAAGAGAAATAAAAATAGCTTTTTTGGCGGCATTGACGGCCGCGACGCGGCCGTCAATGCCGCCAAAAAAGCTATTTTTATTTCTCTTGCACTTCTCTCCTTGCTCTCTCCCCGGCCCCTTCCAATTCCCATTTCCCCTCTCCTTCCTACACCCCCCTCCCCACCCACAACCTTGTCTTCCTTTGACCTTGTGGTGTGGGGGTCTCCAATTTCAATTTGTTTGTCTCACACACCCCGGCTATTATATTTTAAATAATTTAGCCCGTACCAACCAGGGATCGAACCTGGATGTCTCAGTTACAAACCACACGTGTTTGCTCACCGAGCCATACTCTTTCTTATAAATGTTACTTCGAATTTCAATCACAATAAAAATGTAGGGGGGAAATTATATTGGAGCTAGTTCTACCTATCGGATGATAGTTTCATTAAGGCTATACGGTTTTTGTCCAAGAATTCATTTCCATTAAGGAATTTTATTTGGTTTTTGGCTTTGCTTACTTTTAACATTTTGGTTGGTATTAAAGGGTAGTACAGTTCTGTATGAAAATTATGACTGGATATAGCCTGGGATATTTTTTAAAAACTTAGGAAGGAAATTATCTTGTCGTTAGAGTCACCTATCGGATGATAGGTCAATTAAAGCTATCGGTTGTTGTCTTAGAATAATATTTATTTCGGGAATTTTATTTGGATGTTATCTTTACTTAGTTTGAAAATTTTGGTTTGAAAATTATCATTGGATTGAGCGGATTTTCATTGGCAAAATATTTGTTACCTTTGGGGATTTTTTCACAAAGGAAAAGAAGGATTTCTTTTGCTCTATGGACTATAGGACAAGTATTAGTTTCGTGTAAAAATAATTAAAAAAAGAACAGAAGCATTTAATATATTGAATGACAGGAGGTATTTTCTTTCTTTGGAATGAATAACAACATCGAGCCATACTCTTTGTTAAAATTGTTACTTCGAATTTTAATAAAAATTAAAATTTTGATGGGAAATTATATTGGAGTTAGTTCCACGTATCGGAGGATAGTTTCATTAAGGCTGTCAATGCCGCCAAAAAACTATTTTTATTTCTCTTGCACTTCTCTCCTTCGGTGGGGGCCGGGCCCTTCTCATCCTCTTATCAACCTCCCTCTCTCCCCCTTCCCCCTCCACAAACCCAACATTCTCACTCACTTCTCTCTACCACCCCCCTCTCCATCATCTTTCTATTGGCTACGGGTGCTACACTATTTTTTTTTTCATAGTACCTCACCTCCCCTTACCGGCGCCAGGGACTCGAGAAACCTGGCATGTTGAGATTGCTAATCACACGCAGCCTTATTGTGAGTTTCACCCGAAAAAAATGTCACCTTAAAATTTTTTGTTCGCCCGGAATTTTAAAAGCTATTGTGAGTATCGCCCGAACGAAATTTTGTTCGCTTACAAAAATAAGTGAAATGACATTACATTCCGCCCGAAATGAATGTTAACAATAAGGGGAATTTTTTTATCTTGAAATTTCAGGGGAAACCCACAATAGGCGAAAAGTGAAATGTCAAATTTTGTTCGGGTGAAACTCACAATAAGGCTGACGCTCTAGCCATCTCCACCATACTCTCATATACAAATACTGATTCGAATTTTGATCACTCTACCTTTTTCTGTCATATCTCATGTAGCTTATGATATTTTTGATGTGTAAACATCTATGCTGGCGGTAGAGTGAAAAAAAAACGTGAATGTTCGTGTGAAACGTTACGTCGTGCAACGTTACGGTGTGCATACTAGGATGGGTGCGTTCAGTGAAAAAAATCTTAAGATCTCCTTCAAGCAAAAACAAGTCCGTTTTGGATCCGCGCACGTCGATGTTTACACATATTAACCGTGAGTCCCGGCACTCACACAATTTTTTTTTTCTGTATAGTTCTGCCTCAGGTATAACCTGTGTCAATTTCATTGAAATCGCTTAAAGAACAACGAGTGACATTTTTTTTAAATCCAACGCCCTATTTTTATATTCACTAATCCATTACCGTTCAGCCTTACTGTTCCTTTACCCATTTCTCTTTTGAGATCCCTTCGCCTAGCGCACAAACTGTTTGTTTCCACTTTTGTAACTCCAAAAAAATGCAGAAAGTCCATAAACAAAATTAAATAAATAAAATATATTGATATAGTTTTGATGAATTGTCTTTATAATATCTACCTTAATAAAGAGATAGTTAGACACATTAAAATATTTAATAAAACAATGTATTATTAACTAAGACAAATTATATTTATGTGAAATCTTACACCATTTTGCTTAATATTTATGTATTTTTATATTTATTTTGTAGTAGTGTTTTAATTTTATCACAATTGAAAAAAAAACAGTCTCAGAATGATTTTATTTATGTAATCCTCTTTAAATATAACTACTTATCTATATTGTATTATGTAAACATAATATCCACACTTGAATATTAATTTTTGTTTCTTTCATTATTTTGAATAAGGTTAGCAATTTGAATACAAACAAATCTTTCTAGTGTCATAGAGATATGCTTATAATGTATGTACAAATTAATGATATTAAAGTTAGAATGGAAAAAAGAAACATATGATCGGTTACACTTTAATAATGACGGCAGTCATTTTTTTAAGAAATAGATGGATCTTCCATAATATTACAATATTCACTTCTAAACCAAACAGTTTTATAAACTGTTAGAAAACAACCTTTGATATACACCAACTTTATAGATAGAAAAGATGGCGGAATGACTAAATTAAGAAGTACCATAGCTATTAGCTACTTAAAATACAAAAACTTAGTAACTCCTTGATGTACAGAGATTTTTTGGTTTGTGAGATAAAATAATGAACTCTTAAAATAGCATTTTTTTAAAAACTTTATCTCAACAAATAAGGCACAAATTTGTACTCTAGAAAAAATTAATTTCCGTTACCTTTCGTTTTCGAAAAATAATTTTTCCATTTCATTTATGTCTTGCGATTTGTGGAAAGGAGAGTTTTTGCTGTTTTAACAATCGATTAACGGACGTATTCGTAAGACTTCAATGTCTTGAACTTTGGCAAAGGTATTGTCATATTATTTGATATTGATCTTGTTTAATTTGCCCATAATTTAAAAATTTAAAACAAGCTAAATTGAGACGTCGGCGTCGTATCTAACATCTTTGATTTTGGTTAGCCTTTGGCAAAATAAAAAAATATCTGAGTGTATAATGTTACAGTAAACTTCTTAAGTAGCAATAATACAATGATAAAAAAATATTTTAAAGATTCAAATGATATCAGAGATGATGATAAGTGGTATAAAATAGCTTTTACAAAATTTGTCGACTTTTAGTTCTGTATATTTGCATACAAAATACATACATATGTATATAATATACGTATGTAAATAGTTATTGCGAGAGATACATACATATGTATATGTATGAACAATAGCACTGTGATTTTCTTCTTGTTAATTTAATTAAACTTAATACTTTTTATTTATTTCAAGATATATAAAAACACTTATACTCAAATATGAACAAAATTTATTTTTGTCGTCATTAAAAAATCACTAACGACAAAAAATATTAACCATACGAGAGAATTAAAGTTAATTTTGTTGCCATTTCATTTATTTATTACTGCCTTATGTATATAACTCAGGATTGATTTGTGTGGCGATTGAAAAAAAAAAACTGACTGATAGAAAAAACACGATTAATTGATTCTTTTTTCTTGCAAAAGTTTTTCTTCAAATTTCTTTAGTATTTATATGTACATGCGTATTCAATTTTTGATTTGGCAATATGTGTTTCATTGAACATACGTATTATGTAAAAAAGTTTAAAGTAAATAATATGGTAAATTTGTTCCAAAGTTTTTTTCGGCTATTTTAAAGTTAATTTTATGATATCCACAATATCTTTTTTACTTTTATGTGAAAAGTTCTTAAAAATAAAAACTAGGAGCATTGATTTGGCTTTAAACTTATGATGAAAAACAAATTGTACAAAAATTAACTGAGTTCATAGTATTTTGCATCAACATACATAATGTGTGCACTCATAGAAATAATCTGAGCCTATTTAATTTTTACTCTTTAATATTTAATTTAAATATATTAAGTGGTCAACACTGAACAATAAGTAGATTAATCCCATCTATGAGATATTTTCATATTATAGCTCACAGCATTTTTATTAAAATAAGTCTCAATTCAGTCAACTACCCATTATTAATAACATTAACACTTAACAGCATTTTTATTGAAATTAATTTAACACAATTTTTTTTTATTACATGATTTTTGTTTAAGGAATTTACAAAAATATGTTTTTATTTCTCTTTTTTTTAAATTAAATTGGTAATAATCGACGTTTAAATAAGGTGAACAATTTAAACGAACAAATTTCACTTGGCATTTCTTACCAAAACAATTTTTATGAATGAGAAAACTGAATTCTATAAATATTTCCTTTGGATATATTAACCTAGTTTACAAAGTCATGTATTTGCGAATGTTTTGTTTAATAAGTTAAAATACCTAAATATTCTAAATTGCTTTCTATTTTATACTTTTTCTACTTTTCACATTATTTATTTTACGCCAGTAAGCACTTGGGATTTTGTCTTTTATCTTTTAAACAACCAGATAAGTATTCGTGTAAGTAATGCAAAGAATTTATTTTTACAGATTTTTACATGTACATATGTAGGACTGTAGGTATGTAACTATGTTGCTACAGATAAAAGATATTTAATTTAACTTTTTATTTGAGTTTCACAGCAAAGATGTTTTATTTAGTCTAAAATTTAATGGCAGCAGATTAAACAATAATAACAACATTAAATACAAACTTTCATATCCAACTAACAAAAAGATCAATAAAAAGCTTTTAAATAGTATGTCCTCATTGACTGGTATGTTTAATTTGTTTTAAACTATCATAAAACAAATAACACATAGGTACATATTTATTGCTTGGGTCCAGGTTTACGATTAATTTTTGAAAGCCACTTTTAAATTCAAATGCGGGTAAGATTTTCATATTAATTTTGTATTCATTAAAAATTTAAATAAATTAATAATTGGACACAACCAAGTAAGAATTTGGAAATTGAGCCATCCGACTCATTGATAAAGCGAGCCCTTTAAAATCTGTTAATAAATATTTATTATCTATTTGTAGACTTTAAAGTTGTGTATTTTCGTTGTGATTTTTATATGGCAGTCATGTTTTGCCCCGAAAAAAATGTAACAAAAGCAAATTCAGAATGATCTAACACAGAGCACTAATACTACTACCTACAATAATATAAAAAAAATCAGTCCTCGGAAGCATTGTGGTATTTGATAATTGCTATTTCAATATAGCCACCTGTCAAAGATGATAAAATGCATTCAATTGCAAACGAGGATTGTTATACTTCTATATATAAAAGAAATAATTAATAAATAAATTGGAGTCCCACAGCTCGTGGAGAACAAGGGCACAATTCCGCAAGCGTTAGTTTTTTATGTGTACACATGAAAATCCGCAAGAGCGAGGTACACATTTTTTTGCAAATAAGCTAATTTATCCAGCTATATTTTGAGCGTGAATAGGGACTAGGGACTAACAACTTTTACTTTTTCGTGACAGGAGATACTGTTGGGTTATTTTTCACTTACTTCTAAGAGGCAGTACCACTGAAAATTTGTTTTATGTTTGTGTTGAATAGGGTGCGTTTCGATCCTCAGACGTATTTCCCGTAAATGGATTCTGGCGGATTTTGGATCTAATGTTGAATGATATTGAGACTTAATACGAAATAACTTCTATAACAATTTGTGTATGTTAAGCTTAAATTTACAATGAATATTAATTAAAACAAAATCCATGTTTCTGTAAAAGCTTTCTATCCTACGATCTTCTATTTCCAATTTTCCAGCTGAATATTTGGAACACACAGAATACTTGTCCTTTTGATATTTATATTTTAACAGATAAGTAGAAAATCAAAACTTTTTTAAATGTAATTTTTGCTCTTCTGAAAAATTAGTTTTTTTAGGTGTACGGTTTTTTGCCGGACAAATGGAATATATGTATAACAAAGGAAAGAATAAAGGAATGCAACAAATTTAACTGTTTAATTGAGAATTTAGTTGTGTTTCAATACACAGAAACTAATAACTTATTAATAAAAGTTTGAAAATGTACTAAGATGTTTTGTTTTATTATTATTGTGAGCTTATAAAGAAAAACCTATTGTTAGACAAGATAATAATGAAGAACGATTATGCATCTCGAAGAGCATAATTAAATAAAGATTTTGTGTTGTTTCAAAAGTAAATAAAAATCGTATTTTCAGTACTTCAGATTTCAAAAACAATAGCAATCACATGGTAGGACATTGTAGTCATGAATAAGTACATATACCTACAATTGTTAAGGACGGTAACTGGAAGTTGAGTTTTTTTTTAATTTATTTTATTAAAATATAATAAATAACATAATTTGTGATTTTTGTTTTAAATTTAAAAGTCTTTCAAAATCATACAATTTACTTTTGGTATTGGAAAAATAACTATCACATTTTAATAAATATAACATATCTCTTAAAGCCTTATTTTTTTATTATATGCGTTACTTATGTACTTAACTAATGGCAAAAAGCATCAATACATTCAAAACTATAAAAAAAGGAGTTATTAGATGTCCCCGTATAGATTTGTAAGTATAACACCTTTTTTAAAACTTCGTTAGTATTTATCTCTGTACTGAGTTAAACACTGCATATACGAAGGTATCTACGTCTTCATTATCTACCAATTTTTAACAAATATATAGGTACATTTATTTAACTTTTTGTTTAACTTAGGACACGAATGTGATATCAGTTTTTAGTATTTAAATTCATATAAAACATCTTTATAATTAATTCGCTAATATCATTTTATGGACAAATGCGGTCAGTATACGCCACGAATTGTTCTTAAAAATATTTGTACATTCTTCCATAGTTTTGAGAATTCACTGTTAGAGGGTTATTGCCAATATTATTTCTATTATTATTCATTTGATTAAAAGAATTTATGAAAGTGTTGCTTTCAACGTTGGCACTGAATGCATGATTGACTGAATTATTTGTGTTGTTCGTGTTGAAAAGTGAAAAAAAATTATTCGATGAAGATGATTGAGATTTATTGCATGGATGAATGTGGTTAGGAGGAACATTATTGGGAAAAACATTGCTATCTTGAAATCTATAATTTGCACTTGCAGCTGTGTTCGAGCTCGCTAAAGATAACGAATTATTGTTGAATAAGTTGGGAGGTACATTCGATTTAGAGTTCTTTGACATTGTTTCATTATAATCATTGTTGTGGACGACAGTATTGCCGTAATTTATCAATGGAGGTGTATAAGAGGTAGAATTAGAAACATTTATTGGAACTATGTTAGATGCTAACTGTGATAAATCAGTTGTTGTTTTAGTGTTACAAATACCATTGTTGAATTTATTTATATTGTTGAAATAACCATTGTTATTTGGGAAAAGTACTGCGTTTTTGGAAAACATGTCACTTATTTTATGTTTGTTTTGATTAATGTATTCTTTATTTATAGATTCCGAACTATTTTTATTTTCTCTAAGATGTTGATGCTGTTTGAAGCCAGATGGCACATTCAAAGTTGGTGTAACAGATAAAGCCGCTTTTGATGGACGAAATTCCGTCCTTTTAGTGGAAGCGGTGGTAAACATCATTGGTGATGATGTAGTTGAAGACAAAACAAGAGAAGTTTCACTTAAGTAACTATTAGGACAATCACTTGTAAATTGAAAATCACAGCATTCGCATTTGCTTATCGTGTAAACAGGAGTGAGACCATTGGGTCCTAGTCGATTATAAAGGGATCGATTGGCCCAAAACATAGATATATTATTCTTCTCAGGCAGATGAGAGTAACGAAAATTCCAGGTCGTTGAGTTTGTTTCCAAATTGTTGTAAAGATCTAAAACATTCCGGCCATTGTAGTAAATTCGTAGTTCCCGTTTTCCTGCTTCTGGTCGCTCTTCCGCTGTTGGTGTTATCTGCATTAAAAAAGAATTAATAATACCTATCTAAAAGAACCATTTAGAAAATATAAAGATACCTATGTATGAATAAAATGTTCAGTTAATAGGAAGCTAAGATACATATATATACATAAATATATACACACATAAATACATTCATACACAATGTAAATGTATAGTAAAACAATATAAATTAGCAGAACTACATACCTACATACACCCGCAAACAGTATTTCAAAAATTACCTATTGATAGTCACTTATTTTAAGTGCAAGACTTCAATAAGGTAGCTGAAATTACTTTCAAGTGTGCGACTTATTATAAAAAAAACAACCTAAATCTTAAATGCTTGAGATAAAAAAAACTCTGTTAAATTCATATTCCATAATAACATGGCGAAATCCGGTTTCCGGTTTTAACTATTAGAATTATTATTGTTTTTTTTTTTTTTGAAAACCGGCCGCACATTCAGCTGATAAAAAGTCCAAAATCAAAAATTGAACCTAACATACGGAACCTAGTTCATGGTGGCGCAATGGAAAAGGTGTTTGCTTCTCAACCGAAGGGTCCGGCGTTCGATTCCTGCTGATACCAATTTTTTTTTTTTTTTTTTATTTGTGGTTTTAATTTATTAAAAACCATACAAAACGCAGTTTTGAGTTAAGAAATTTTTTGCCACTTGTGTGTTTGTACCTTTCATATGATAAACTTAATTCAAGCATGAATGAATATGTCCTTAAAGTTTTAGCTGCCAGATGTAAAAGGTATATTATATAACTACCTATTTGTTTGTCAAAGGTTATTACAGATTATTTTTTATTTTTACCAATTTTAAAGAGGAGAATAAAGGACTTAAATATGAAGAGCCTGAATCATAAATGTGCAAAAATGAAAATGAGAATGAAGTGTTCTTTGACTTGTTAGCATATTTGACATTTTAAAATATTATATTTTGTCAAATTTTAGCACATTTACAGTCCTGAGGTCGAGGTGACATGGAATTCTGAACCTCTCAAATATACTTTTCAGTCAGCCAGGATAGAAAAATTCTTTCTATTTATTCCGCATGTAGAAAAAAAAACATGGAAAGCGCAACGACTCGATTTGTTCTATTCAAATTAATGAATTTTAAACAAAGACTACTCTTTTATGTTTTTTAATTTTTAGAAAACACTATCAGTTCCCCAGTTTTTATTTGCACCATCATGCGATTTACCGGAACGTTATAATTTGATTATAAAAGAAGATGGATACACTAAGTATTTTTTAACAAACCTTTATATCTTCTGAATCCAAAGAGCTAACACCACTGGATTCACTGCCTATTGGTGACACCATCATTTTAATATTATCCCAGCATTCCATTCTGATTGGAGACATTGGCGATATCCCCCCAATACCAGCAAGAGGAACCGCCATATTCAGAGCCATCCTATTAAGAATTGCGCCGAGCTAAATAATAAAATAAAAATTGAATTAGATGCATATTAAATATTTCATTTGGACATTTTTAAGGCTTGTTTTACAATGTCTGATTAAAACCCACATTGACTATTAGCGGACTAATACATTTTGGGGAGAACCAGAAGTTAACAGGCCTAATTTGCATAATGATATTTTGACCCACCTGAGTGAGTCACTCCACAACTAA
This sequence comes from Leucozona laternaria, assembly GCA_932273885.2. Taxonomy (NCBI): domain Eukaryota; kingdom Metazoa; phylum Arthropoda; class Insecta; order Diptera; family Syrphidae; genus Leucozona; species Leucozona laternaria. Next base: position 22,946 of record OW026366.1, read on the forward strand.
CACCTTTGGTTTTTTGGAGTTATGAAACTGCGTCAAAATCTATTTTTCGCATAGAATCATAAAGCTTTATTAGGACATTAGCTGTGTTTTTTAGTGCAATTATATCCGCTTTATAAATAATATCTATGTAAAATACCACCGCTTAGTTAGTGGCGATTAACATCTACACTTATGAGCCAAGCAGATATAAAAACAGAATTATAACTAATTTAATTGTTATACATGATTCAGCGGTGATGGTGATGCGTAAAAAAAAAAAAAACATCTATTGAAGCTTTAAATAGATTAAAAAACCAAGAATTTTGGAGAATAAGCCCTCAATATTTTGTTTCAAGGAAAAATAAAAGATGCTCTCAAAAGTTTATGCTCTATACAAAAACATATTGACCCAAAAAAATGTTGTCCGATGGTTAGTCTAAACTAAGACCACACTTTTCCCATACAAATATGTGTGCTATTTTTGGACTTTTCACGTTTTATTTTTGTTGCTGGAACTGCAGCAGCTATTATATTTAATATGTGTATTGTATAATTATCCAATTAAAAGACTTCATTTAAAAGTGTAGAAAAATATTTCTTTTTATTTTCTATTTTCTTTTTATATGAAAATTAACAATCAAAAATGTTTGTTCTTTTATTAAATATTTTTTTTAAATATCTTTTTTAATTTAAAATTCTTTTAAAAGACAGGAGTACGAACCTGCTTTATTCGAATAGGCCTGATGTATTTAGGAAATACCAATACCCATTTGAAATTTCTTTGGTAATTTATTGAATCGGTTAATTCAATTAAGCGAGACCAGTTAGTAAAAAAATCACTCTTCTTTCCTTTTTTCTTCTTATTTAGTGAAAGCAAAAATTATACTCTCAGGCCACTTTTTGAATAAAAACCATAGGAAATTTTCGTACCTCAAAAGAGAATGACACAAAATTACCCCGTAAATATTAGGTAAATAGGTAATTAATTAACTTACAGACGAAAACTAAACAGGTCCATTTCAACGAAACATTTTTGTTGGAAAATTCTAGAACTTGAAAGACTTTCACATCCGTTATACTGAGATACTAAATTATAATGTGACTAAAAATCAAGTTAATCATATCTTTACGGAACTTGGATTTTATATGAAGTAATAAAAGTGTGTTGGCGGTGGCATTACCGTCTGCCGGATTGACTTATGTTTCAAAATAACGCTCAAAGAAAATTTATAGTATAAAATAAAGTAATGAAGAATGAAAGATACTGTACTTATCAAAATAATTAAAATGAAATTAGGGCTTTCAGTTTAGCTAAAACTAAAATAAATGTAATCAAAATTATTGTAATTATCAATTTTTTGTAAAAAAAAAAACTATCTACATATCTATTTACCTATCTTTACGGAACTTCAGTCTAAAGATCTATTCAAGAGGAAAGTAGCAAATATTCTCAGCAGAAAATTGGGAAAATCAATCTCAACTTTTTGTCATTGCAACTCCCAGAGATTCGAAGGCCAACGTAGAACTAAGTTTCATATCAAGAAATGATAAGTTTTACAAGAACGACAGTATTTTTTTATTTACAAAAATTACATCCCTTTAATCCAATTCTAAAGCTGAAATTTGGCAGTATGGTTCGATTTTTTTTTCTTTGCACTCTAAACAATTTTCCGTCCTCAATATCTAATGTAGTAGGTAACTGCAATCTGGTTTTTATATATTATGTACATTACATAGGTACATTTGAGATAAAGAAAAAAAAGAGTATTTTTCAATCGTGGAAATTGACAATCTATTAAACCATGGAAACATATATTTTGCGGTTACATAGAGTATTCTTTTAAGTTAAAGATAGCTTTCGATTGGCATCTATTTTTTTTTTTCAATTATTCAACTTCGAAATTCCATGGGCAAACAAATATATAGACAAAAACATTTTTTCACGATTAACACTTACTTTTTACACAAAAGCAGAGTCGTGAGACGCCTCAGTTTTAACTTCAATTTTATCTAAAATGGTTGAACTTTGTTATATATTTTTACGAATGTAAAAAGCAACAACTTATTTATAAATATTTTTATACTTCAATTTTTAAACCTCCGACACAACTTTTATCCACAAGATACAAGAATTGTACTTGATTGAACATAATGGCATCATTCTCGCAAGAATTGTGGAACAGCTATATACTCAATGTTTGTTTGTCTCTTTTTATACCTATATTCTGAAACTGACAGAAGGTATGGGATCACGATACAGAAACAAGGTATGCCCATTAGCTGTATGTCGTCACAATCATCTGGATTTGTTCGGAGAGGGAAAAAAATAATTCCATTTCAGTAGATTGTTTTTATTTTTTGTTTAATTTTCACAGTTGTTAACTGTGTTTTATTATCTTCTATCGGGATCCGGATCTGGATCTGCATTAACTTTTAACACGTGTTACAAAAACAATTTTGAAAATTGCCCAGTATTTTGTTTGTGTATTACGTGTTAAAAGTAAATCCAGATCCCGATAGAAGTTAATAAAACACGGCTCCTATCACTTGAAAATATTTCATTTAAATGCTGATTTGTAGTCTTCATTAAAAAAAAAATAATACTTAAAGATGATAGTGACGTCATAAAAATGCCAAGATGGCGACTTGGTTGTATTTAATGAGCATACCATGTATAGAGCTCTTCCAAGATTTATCTTTGTCTTTTCTCTTTCTTAATTGACATTTAGGGCCATATTATTCATTCGATTCATATAGATTAAAAATTTAAATCCAGATGTAAAGCATACAAATTCAATGTAAATACATCTGGATTTAAGTTTTAATCTGGATGTATCTAGTGAATAATATGGCAGTTAAAAACCTAAGAGGATAGAGATAATAAGTCTGTTCGCGTACTAGTCCGAAACCACCCAAAACTACTTGATTTTACCAGATTTGGTCCAATCCTGTTCGCGTACTTCCATTTCGTGTCATTTTGGGCAGAATAGAGTGCTCGCGAGAAAGAAAACTATTTCCCCTTCTTGCCAGTTTTTACCCGAGAAATTTCTTCGGGCAGAATCTGGTAAGTTCTGTTTTCTGTCAAAAGCCAGTTAAAGAGCAACAAAAAAATACAAAATGGCTCTTGTTTACTTTTACTTAAAGTTTTATTATCAAGTGAATTTTGTTTAAAATTAGTGAAATAATTCCCAAAAAAAAATGTATTTAATAAAGAATATCTGTTCAAAACCTGGTATATATTGTGCAATGTGTAGTGCTTTTGTGTTTACAAAAAAAAACATTGAAATTAAAATATTTAGTTAAAGAAATTTTGCTTTGGTGTGATTTAAATGAGTGCTTTTTAATTTGATTGTGTTTAAATTACGATTTTTCAAAAAATTACATTAATTGGCTTTCACTTCTGTTGTTTACTTCGTTACAAAATTCAATAAAGAAAGTATAATTACAAAAGTAATTCCAATTTTGTCGCTTTGTTTACTTTTTTGTTTGCTATTGGGGGCTCTTTTATTGTTTACTTTTTGTTGACGTTTAAAAAGTGGGCACCATTTTTGGTTCAAAGCGTTCGCGTACTTTTGGACAGTGTCTGAGAATTTCATCCCCACTCCTGAAAATTTGACAGATTGCCATTTTTGGTCCGGAAAGTACCCGAACAAACCTAATATGGAGTGCTCGTTTCTATCCCTAATGCATTATAACGCCTGGGCCCTTGATAGGGGGCGCTATTTCGGTTTAGTTAAAGTCTTAGAATATCGTACAGCTGCTATCAGTCATAATTTGCTTATTTTCTCTCTTAATTGTTCTAATTTGAAGTAATTCTTGAAATTAATAAGTGTTTGTTTATTATTTTAAAGATATAATTGTCTTCTTTTTTAGTTTTTTTCTCCAATGTGCAGAAAACTCAGACCGAAACTTCAAACAGCGACCCCTATGAAAGGTACGCATTCGAATAAAAACAAGCACACCATATTATATATCCTCTAAGTTAAAAACACAAACAAAATATAGTCCCTGGTTGGAAAATATTTACATGCGGCCATTTGATTATTTTTTGTATTTGGAAGTGAAAACTTAAATTTGCGATCGAATTATTTATTAATTAGTGTTTAAACATTTTAGTGAACATTTGTGTTTGATACAAAAAAACTAATGTAAGTACATTTTAATCGCTATTTATTAAACACCTGACTTTTTTGGCTCGCCTTCGAGCCTTTGGGATTTGTTTTCCAACCAGAGAGTGCTGTCAGATTTTTATTTTCTTAATACAAAGACTGACACTTCTGACATTTGGTGGCAGAGGTCCATCTGTTTATCGTGGTATGGGATGGCACATAAAACTGAAATACAAGGTATGCTCATACGATTAGTGATGGACGATAAATCAATGTGTTACCAGTAACCGGTTTTTCGTTTGTAACTGTTATAACCGGTTACTCAATAGCTGTGTTTTATTATCTTCTATCGGGATCCGGATCTAGATTAACTTTTAACACGTGCTACAAAAACAATTTTGAAAGTTTCGCAGTATTTTGTATGTGTATTACACGTTAAAAGTAAACCCAGATCCAGATCCGGATCCCGATGGAAGATAATAAAACACAGCTAATATCAAAGTTACCAGTAATTAAAATAGCCTGTAGTAAATATTTTCTTTACTTCTTGTATGAACCGATATCGAAATTTCCAATTACCAGTTTTTAAAATAACCCACAGTAAATACATATGTCTTATCTCATAACTCTATCAAAATAACCAGTTATAAATAATATTGAATACCACTAAACATATTAGAGAGAAAGCATAGAAACTAATTTTTAAAACAGGCATATTCTATCTGTATAAAGGAGCAAGAAGAGAAGTGAAGAAATTGAACTGTAAGGTATGAAGGCAGGAAATAAAAAGGAAGCATTTTCATTTTTTCCAGAGGTTTTTTTTAATCCATCGTCCGCCTAGCCATCCTTCATTTGAATTTGACACTTGATGGCTTGACAGATAGGGGACAATTTATATTTGATCGTATTGAGAATAATTCGTTCCAAATGTCGACCGATTGTCCTGAAAATGCATTTTTCCGGAGCAGAAAATATAATGGAAACATTTTCGGATTTTTCAGAGGTTTTTCAATCCGTCGTCATCGTAGCCATCATTCGATGGAATTTGACAGTCGGTGGCATGTTAGATAGGGGACAAATTATATTTTGGAGTATAGAGAATGTTTCGATGGAAATATCAACCGATTACCCTTAAATCGCAGTTTTCGGGAGCAAAGTGCCATAGAATAACTTATTTAGCCTATGAATGCCTATGTATGTACCTACATATATACATATTTTGATATTTATCTAACCATATGCTTTTATTTGGATATTGCAAGTAATTTCAAAATTCTTGGAATGACAAAAACAGGAGATGGAATAATTATTATTTTTGGAAGAAGTGTAGGTACGCACTGAACGCAGCCTCCGAAACAATATTTTAAAATTTTACCTCCAAATATTATAAATATGAACGTTCTTACGTACGGATCCAGATTCAATACATTTTCTTTATGTGAGTTTTATTGAATTGAAGTAAAATTAGAAAAAATAGCGGATAAAGCTGATAGTTTTGAAAAGGTGGTGGCGCGGCCCGGGGATAGTAAGAAAAAAAAAAATTATCGAAATTCTTTTCTTTTTGTGTGTTATTTAACCCATTTTTTTTGGAGACAAAAAGTGGAATTTTATTATAATGAGAAAGGTATTTTATTTGTTGATATGCCATCACTGGGGTAGTCAAGGTTTTCCCAAAAATAAGGACATGCGCCCTTTTAAAGAGAATATGTATGTTAAAAGAAAAGTCAGGGTAATTCTTAAATATCGGAAATTATGATTTTGTAGAATTGTATAAAAATATTGTGGTAACGTAACGAAATTATTCAATGATTGCTAATTTTAACATTTTGAAAATAACTGGATAACAATGTCAAATAGATTGATTTCAGAATTATATAACAAAAAAAAATGAGCTTTAATATATATTGCTTAAGACTCGTATTGGAAGAGTAGCCTTCCCTATGATATCTTCAGACGTATGCACGTAGTCAAGGTGGCATAAGCAGGGGAAGGGATCAGGAGCTCTTTCACAAATGTTTGAAAAGAACAAAACTTTTTGTTTTTTTTTTTCAAAATTAGGAAAAACTTTACGATTTATATACTATACTTATGGCCTTGTAATACTTTAATCTAATGTTGGAGCTTCGATAGACGACACGAGCTCGATTCGATCAAAGCTGAGAAATCATTGCATTGTTTTTCAGCGCTTCGAATGTAAAATTTTATCAGGTTTGATCGAATCGTTTATCGAAGCTCCAACATAAATAGAACATATCCCAAGTGTACTTGAATATAGTCTTTCATTTTACAATAAGTGATATCTATATCTAAATCTGTTAGCTTTCGGGGCTTTGTTTAACTTTTTTTATATAATAACGTGCTACGATCGTTACTTTTTGAAGTATGGTGTATGTAGGTATTACGGATATAAGAAACTTTGAAAATCCGAGTTTTTCTTGTAGGTGTGCAAACAACGGATTAAAGAAAAAAAAATAAAACTTCTCATACAGAAATATGTATGTATATGAATGTTCAAGCATAACCAAGTCACAACGCATCAAATGTCTTTATGTATATCAATCTTCTCAGAGTATTGAGGCGCTTTGCAAGCTACTATTACTGTCATGTTATTGGAAAGCTGGAAGCTGCAATTAAAGGTTAACACATATTTATGCAGAAACAAGTTTTGTCAAAGATCAATATTATCAAAAAATGTTGAAATAAATTTCTTACATGCATATGCTATTTGTTTTTTGTTCATATACCTAATCCCAACGCATACATTTGGCACAAGTTTGAATCCAAAGACTTATTTTATCACTCTTGTAAACCCTTATTTTACACTTGCGTTAAAGTTTTCAAATCCATTATGTGCATTCATCATAATATAAAATCAGCTGCTTTGAAATAATTTTGAGGTACTATTCATATTTTATAAAAAAAAATATGCATGACTGGATCGCACGAACTTCCTCTTGTGGTTAACAACTGTAATGCAGACACCGTGAAAATAAATGTTAATGGTTCAATAATAGGGATATTTTTTATTGAATGTATAGGTACCCGCTTAAAAATAATTTCCATTTAAAATACAACAATAATTCCGCTTAGTAAATGAAGATAAACCTCTCCGCCAATGAACTAAGAGCATATAAAAACAGAATAATGAATTACCTATAACTGTTATCTATATATGGCATGTTTTTGTGCACCTTTATTTAAGGAACTGCCTCTAGAGTACCAATTATAACAGTTTTGGTTTATAAAAGTACTACTTTTGCGGCCTGCAGGGCCAGGGCTCTCCGCCGGTGGGCATACTTCAAGCACCCAGAGTTTTTGTCAAGTCGCGCGAAACGCGTTAACGCCCGGCCACTTTTAATGCCGAAAAACTGTTAAAACTGTTATAAATTGGCATGTCTTTAGTCTCGTCCAAAAAACAAACCTAAGTCAAATGTAACACAAAAATTGATTATTTTTCTGTTAGGTACCTTTATAAATTTTTCGCAAAAAAACCTGAAATGCAGTTTTCTTACAATTTTTTGGTCATTCCAGGAACGAAGTTTAATCGAAATCGTTAGAGCCGTTTTTGAGAAAATTTGAAGAAAACAAAATTTTTGTATGGCAGCTACCCGTTCTAAGTGAGCTAAAACAAAAATTCGAATTTTCCTTCTAGGGAATTACATAAAAAAGCTCTGTACCAAATTTGAAGCAAATAGACCCGCCCGTTTAGTCCTTAGCTCAAATTACAGTGGACGAACAAACGCGCAGGCCGATGAACGGCATGACAAACCCACTTTTTTGGACTTCTCTCGATAATCGTAGTGTAAGTTTTGATTATAACATCGACATTTTTTTTTTAACACGAAACCAATACTTGCCCTATAGAGCAAGTCAAAATACATTACACACAACATTTCATTATTGGAATTTTTTTTTCAGAAACAAGAACATCTTGACTTTGCATACTATGTACGTACCTTACGTTTGAAGAATGATGCATACTAAAGAATATATGGATTTGGCGCTATCTGTACCCAAATACAAGTATTTTCAAATTAGAACTTATATATAAATACTATTGCTTTAAAACGGCTTCATTCTTAAAGTTTCAGGTCTATTAAAAATAAATACATATAGCTACCAAAAGAAAATCAAATAAAAATAATATGAAAGTTAAAAAAAATTTTTTTTTGATCTCTAATGAGGCAAAACAAAAAAATGTTCTGCTATGGGCAGATTATATTTTTTCGCTACCTTGTCTATCGTGTTGAAATGCTTTTTTTGTTAATGTATTACGTAGGTATGCTTAAAATACGAAAATTATTTCAATGCTGAAAGCATCACACTGCATTCGCTCTGGTGGAGTAAGAAACCGTCTTGGTATAATATTTTTTGTGCTATGTTTTTAAAGGGTATACACAATACACATAGAGTTTCTTTTAAGGGAATAATATGAGATGAACTGAAGGTATTTATACATTCAAGGATAATAATTCCTCCTGTATATTCCCATTCTCGTTTGAAAAATTTATATAGTAAGTCTGTAGTTAACGCAAAAACAGTGATAGGTATATGTATAATTTACTAAGTTGTTTAGTTTTTGTATTTACTATGTTGTATGTATGTTGTAATTTAGAAAATAGAATGTTTATTGATTTATTGAATGAACTATTCCATTCGCAATGTAATTTTAATATGGAACATATGTCAGTTTCATTTCGCACTAATAATAATAATAAAATACCTATGTACATATATCATGCCATATCTTACAAACTGATGCAATTGCTTTTTTTAAGTTTTCGAGAATCGCATAGGTACTTTAGTTATGTTTTTGCTGAACCATGCAATGGATAATTTCATTCAAAAATCTTATACAAATCAAAAAATCATATACAAAAAATGTTCAACCAAGACCCAAAAGCTTAAAAAATTGTTTCTGCAAAAAAAAAAAAAAACAGCTGCGTCAGTTTGTTCAAGCTATAAACACTTATACAGCTGATATTACTTAGCTTTTTTAAAGATTTATAAATTACGTTTCTGCGGTAAGGTGTATGTGGTGCATTACAGTATTATAAAAAGAGTATCTTTGGCACTTTTGTTAAAAGAGTATTTTTGGGAGTATTATAATAAGAATATCTATCTTTGGCAACTTTTAATGCAGTTGATTTTTAAAACTGTTACTTGGTATGAGAATGTAATCTATATATATAAAAATGGATCGTGGTGGGTTCGGATGCTTCAAACTTGAAAACGACTGGACCAATTTGGATACTTCCTTCTGCGGGTTTGTTTGTAATTGCTCCCCGAAGGTTTAGGAAAAAGAAAAGTCGGAAAATTCCCAGCAGGTGGCCCTGTATGCGAACATTTCGTTTTTCTGTTCAATTCAATTACCGTTCAACAGGGTGCTCTGTAGGCACTGTAGGTAGGAAATGGCTTTTGGGATATTCTTTTTCAACTTTTGTTATTTTAAGGGTGAAATATAAAAGGTAAAATAATTGTCAGATTTAAGAAATTCTTTTTTGTTTGAAAGGTTTTTCTTAGGAAATGGTTTAAGGGATATTCTTTTTCAAAATTATAACATTTGCATGGTAAAATAGGGTAAAAATAAAAAAAACCTGATCAAAGAGATTCTGTTGGTATTTGAAAGTTTATTTTTTTAGTGAATGGCCCTAGAGATTTTTTTCAGAAAATTGCCATTTATAGGATGAAAAGAACCATCTGATTTAAAAAAATTTCTTTTTGTGTGAAAAAAATTGCTATTTATAGAGTCAAATGGGATCAAAAAAAAGTAGTGTTTTTTTACTACAAACATTCTCTCTGTGTTGACAAAGTTATAAAGGTTGGACTAAGAGAATAATGTTTTTACTTATATAGCCATTCATAACGTGAAGTAGGTTAAAACCCATAAATTAGTATTCGATTACAAAAATTAGCTTAAATATTTATTTTTATTTTCTTTTGTAATTTGAATGCGAAGCTTAGGTTTGTTTCCCGTGCGAAGCCGGGCGGGCTACATTATCAGTAAAGAATTGTGTACGTACATATATTTATTTCAAAGATAAGAACGATCAAGTGTCCACGAGAGACACCACAGTGGATAATATTAGCCGTGTTTTATTATCTTCTATCGGGATCCGGATCTGGATCTGGATTTACTTTTAACACGTAATACACAAACAAAATACTGGGAAATTTTCAAAATTGTTTTTGTAACACGTGTTAAAAGTTAATCCAGATCCAGATCCGGATCCCGATAGAAGATAATAAAACACGGCTATTATATACCTAAGGAATTTATAACTTTACAGCTGTTACAGCATTATGGAACAATCATTTCCTTCCCGCTGATAGCAGAATGCCAATGTTCACGCGAACGTTTAGCAGAATAGGGCTGGATAATTCTTTTGCAATTTAAATTATATTTTTAACAAATTATTGTCTTTTTAATATACATTTTTTTCTGAACCTACGTTCAAAATTTTTTAAAAAGATATTAAAGTTCTAAACAACGAAGTCGTGTTTTCCACTGCCAAATGTGGTTGCACTCTCGAAATATTCCATCTGCGACTACAAATGAGACACATTCATTAAATACATTTTATAAATTAGAAAGCCAGTTATAATTTTATGTAAGAATTATAAGTGTAGGTCCCACAATACCAACACAGATTTATTATTACTTAGGCGAGTTTCGTTTTGCAAAATTAGTGATTACACATATTTAATACACATGCATATCTATGGAATACACATCTAATCATATTCAGGCGTATTTTGCAAGGGATTGAGAATCTACTTGGGTGTCTAAATGATACAACGTATAAAGAGGAAAACTTGGATGGGATGTTTCCGCTCCGGGTGTATCAACCGGAAAAGGATCAACCAACGATTTCGTAAATTTAAAATCTTTGAAGAAGGCGGAAAGAAAAAAGGAAGCAAACATAATGCTCAGCTTTTAAAGTTTGCTGGGATATTTCGTTCGGTATTGGCTTCCGTTAACAATATTATTCAACTCGTTAAAATGTTATATTGGACGAAGGGAGACAATATTTGATATGACTTTACGATAACATTATCCAAATAGAAGACCTTAATTTTAAGTCATCGTACTTACATATGCCAAAATATATGGAGTAATCAAAGTAAAAGTCAAAATAAAGTTCATTAAGCAACTTTAGCCAAGACTCTTGCCGTTATTGATAAAGTAGTGCAAAAGTGTACATAACATATCATCAAAAGGTTCGAGTTATGAAACAGGTTGCGGGTCTAATTAGTTGAAATTGGTTTTAATTTTTTGCAGCAAACGTTCTATATATAAAAATTAAATTATAGATATTCTTTATTTGTATTACAAACACAAATACTTTTTGCAAATTAAGGGAACATTGTAGTAACCAACAAAAAGCAACGTCTACACACTTTTTTAACTTGCATTTAAAATCAGTGAGATATCACTTTTAGAAATATAAAGGTTACCCGATATCCCAATGTTCTCTTTTCAAAATTAGGTGTGAACAAAAAAAATCAGTTTATTGTGATTGTAATGCAACTGCAACTTCATTTTATTTAAGTGTGTCACAGGGATTCAGTGGCGGATTCCCCACGAGGGGGAGGCTCGGGTGCGGACATTTAACCGATAATTTAAAAAATTACGACAAAGTTGAATTTTGGAGTATCTTTATTTCTATATGCTTAACTATAGTATTTTTTTTAAAAAGTACTCTTAATTTGAGGTAGGGTGTAAAAGGGGTTGAAAAATCATTCTCTAGATGTAACCTACTAAAATTCGGCTTTGATTAACTTTTTACGATCTTTCACTTCGACATCCACTTACCACTTTACACGTTTACTTAAATTTGAATCTTCAAAAAGTTCTGTATTTATGCGCACAATTTCCTCACATTATGTACATAATTTGTATTTAATAAATTGAGTAGGCAGTAATAAGGGTCAGTGACTCTCTCTGTACATCAAATAACATGGCACCCTTATGAACAACCGGGCCGAGGTTTGCCCGGGTAGAGGTTGGCTAACATCAAGTAACATACTTTACCGCTTTTTATTTGCAAATAGTACTTTTATAGGCGTAATAATTGACTATTCACTGTAACTTAATTTTCATTTAAGTAAATGTTAAAAAGCTTTTTCAGTAGATTAAAAGCTAGTTTTGTTGGTTATTATGAAGAACACAGAAGTATGTGTTGTACCATTTTAGAAAGTAGATTAAACAGACAACTTTTCAAAATAATTGGCCACTTATGCAAAAACTAATTTTAAAAATTGAATTTAGAAAAAATGCAAAAACTAGTGTTAGATAGATTTGACTGTCTATCTATTAGAACAGATAGGTATTCTAGAATAATATAGAAATAAAAAAACAAATAAGAATCATTTACTCGTGGTCTCAGTGTTCAGATATTTAATTTAAGTCGTATTTTTTTTTTATTTTTTATGAAAAAACGCTATAGCTTTACCCAGTTCCAGTGTTATCCATTATTTACGGGACACCCTGTATAAGAACATATTTTGCCTTGTAATTAGCAAGATAGATCATTCGTACTTTTATGCCAATTCTCTAAGGAAATATTCGCATCGAAAGGAATCTTGTGCATCTTTTTTGTTCACATATTATTTGCAAGGGGATAAGGGACTGCACTGCACATAGCGCTCAATGGTTCAATATACCAATAAATAGCATTCGGTTTAGAAGTAAGCGGTGGAGTTCACTCAGATTTTATTTGTAAATTTAACACAATTGGATATTTAAAAAAGGTACCCACTTTAACAGAGGCATCTTATATTTACTGGAAAAATAGGTACCTGATGGCATTAAGCATGTAAGTCTGTACATCAATAGTATTCGAGTGTTCATACACTCCATCATCACCACTAAACCAGCTTTTAAAATGTTTGTCTTGAATATATATGTTTCTTTTCTTCTTAATTGAGACACTAAAAGTTACTAATTTTTTTAAATAGTTCTAGAAAAATAATTATTGTTATTACAATAAGGATACTGAATCAGTTTTTTTAAAATTCCTAGTAATAACCTAAGGTGCGAGAATTTTAATAAGTTTACTTAGAAGAGTAGGTATAGGTATACATAGGTACTATTTCTGAAATTCGAATTGTATTTTTTTAGTAGGAAGGTACTTGATGCTAACCATTGCAACACATAGACCTAAATTATAATGACAAATGTTCAAAGGTATTTAAATTGCTCAAGACGTTAATGAAGCCTTCCTAGACAAAAGATGCACTTTGCTTATATTTTATAATGCGAGGTGAGTTGCTTATATAAGAATACGAGTAGGTAACATGTGAATACTCATATCCTGAAATTATTATGTTGAAGAATAATTGTCTTAACTAAGTATAAAATATGTTTTGAGAAGAAATACCTATGATGCAGTCCTTGTGGTACTTATACACGACCAGGACTTTGCTTAATAACAAATTATTCAGTCTTGCTAAGTGGGAGACGCCTTGTAAAATGATAAGAATAGCGTTTTAATTATAACGTAAGCACCTCTACGTGGTGCATTAACTAAACACACCAAAAATGGGTTCATAACACAAGGAGGCCAACCTCCTGGCAGCCCCTTCTATTAAGTAGTTGCCTGTATTGCAGATGGGATTAAAAGAAAGATGGGTGCTAACCACCACTACCAACTTGAGATTCCAATTATGATGATGATGGTGACGATGAGTGATGAAAGGATTGCGAAACATGTTGGGGTGCCTCTTCTTTACAACGTACGTCATGGGTGTTCACATGTGCCCAGGATCTGATTTTAAGGACCCAATTAGCGACATTTGTACCATCATATGTGTAATAAAAAATATATGTTTTAAAGTGTGTATGCCTCTGTGCGCTTTCTTGCTAGAGAAATTGAAGAACCCAGGTGGACTTTTCAAGAAACACAATTAAGCTTCTTAGCCTGCTTAGAGATGTAAGAACATCTTATGATCAATTAAAAGTTAAGTATGCGAAAATGTGAAGGCTTTAGTGGGTTGAAGCTTTGTAGAATTTATAAATATATAAACAAGATTTGCGAGTTCATCCACAAAAAAAAAGTAAAATTGAGTTCTGTAAATGCAATCGGACTTCTTAATTATTTCCCAGAGAGTATGGGTAAACTCTATTTGTTTTTTAGTTTTAAAAAGTTTAAATTTAGCTCTGTTTCTAACCTTATCTAATTGTAACACTGGTATTAATAAAACAAAGCGAAATCAAATTTTTGAAGAAAAAAAATGGAAACAGTTTTGTACTGATATTCAATAGGTAATTAGTTTAAAATTGAATGTTTAAAATATAAGCTTAAAACCTAACCTAAGTTTTTGAAAAAAAAAAATGAAACCACAAAAACCACTCTTTTATAGTACTAGCTGACCCGCCCGGCTTCGCACGGGTAGACAAACCTAAGCTTCGCATAAAATTTTGTAATTGAATACTACTTACTGAGTTTGGACCCACTTCACGTTATGAATGGCGAAATTCATTAAAATATGATCATCTACGTCCAACCTTTATTACTTTCCCAACGCAATCAAAAACCTTTTTTTTGTGTTTATTCCATTTCACTCTATAAATATAAAATTTTTAAAAATAACCATTCCAACACTAACTGAATTTTTGAAATCAGATGCCGCACTTTTCATTTTTACCCCATTTCGCCATATAAATCCTGAAAAAATCCTTCAGGCCATCCACTAATAAACAACCTTTCAATTACAAATTAAACCCGATTTTATTTTATTTTAACTCCCTAAACAAAATTTAAATCGGAAATTTCTTTATGTTTGCTCAATTTCACCCTACAAATGTCAATTATTAGCATATTGAAAAAGAATATCTCGAAAGAGTTTTCCTAATAAAAAACTTTCAAACAAAAAAGAATTTATTTTTTTAATATTTTTTAGTGAAATTTTTGAAAAAGTGGAAAGTTAGATATATATCGGCGAATAGCTAAAGATGATTCTCATCGGCTTTATTGGTCGTTATGATGATAAAATAAAAGATTAATTCATTCACTTTTTCCCAACTTTCGACGGTGGCTGCCGTCTTCTTCAGGGGATTTTTATTTATAAAAAATAAAGCAATTACATAAAAGTGTAAATGTATGTAGGGCGTACATGATATACACTCTTACATAAACTTGAACAATAGTCCAATAAGTACATTCAAGTTTTGGGTCTAAATACTATAAAAAACCTAGGAGCAGTACACCACTGAGATGTATTGTATGTCTTGTTTACGGTTCATGTTGTTCTTGTTATTGATTATGTGTAGTGTTTCTAACGTATAGCGTTTGCAAGTATGTTTCTCCATTGCCAAGATCTCCACACCATCAAAGTCCAGTTAGTGGCCACTTTCAATGCTGTGGCAAGCCAGTTCCATCATTCCAGAATGTTTCGAACTAATGTCTGACTTGTGACCCGACCAACAAAGCCAATGAGAATCATCTTTAATTATTCTCAGATATAAACATCAAATAAAATTTCTTGAAACGGACAATTTTTTTATTTTTACCCCATTTCATACTACAAATAATAAAATTTGAAAAAAAATATCCCTCAAACCATTTCTTAACAAAAACTCTTCAAACAAAAACGAATTTGTTCAATCGGACACTTAAGAAATTTTAAAAATATCTCTCAAGTCATTTCCTAAGAAAAACCTTTCAAACCCAAAAAGAATTTCCTAAATAGGACAATTATTTTATTTTTACCCCATTTCACCCTACAAATAAGAAAAGTTGAAGAAGAATATCCCTAAAGCCATTTCATAACCGCCTAAAGCGCCATTTGTTGAACGATAATAATTGAATTGAACTGAAAAACGAAATTTTCACCTACAGCGCCACCTGTTGATACTTTTTCGACTTTTCTTTTTTCCCAAACCTTCGCGGTACAACTACGAACAAACCCGTAGATGGAAGTACCCAATTTGGTGCAGTCGTTCTCAAGTTTTAAGCATCCGAACCCACCACGATTCATTTGTATATATATAGATTTCCTGATTCAAATTCGTTTTTCGTACAAAATTTTCATCAGTAAAATTAAAAAATGCTTTCTTAAATAAAAAACATTGTTTGCGAACAAATTCAAATTTTTAGTTACCACATTAAATTATCCAAAAGAACATTTTTTCGTGATGCGTTTTCCCTAAGGTAGACAAATTTTTTCTTTGGTATTTACCTCGGCGTGATAGTCCAACCTACTAACCATTACGCCAAAGTGTAATTTTATATGAACTCAAATGCTCAGAAAATTTTAAAATTGAAATTACTTTCATCTATTATAAAACAATTGTTTTTTAGTAAAACAGATTATAAATACATATATACATTCCACAAAATGCAATAACATTGATTTGGAGAACTTAAAACAAAGAATTATTATGAATACAAAGGGATAATTAATTCAATAAAATCTTTTTGGGTTTGAAAATGGGAATACCCATGCAACAAAGATTTTGCAAGCAAAAGCCCCAAAGACATTGCTTACACAGCAACTTTATAATCACATCATACAAAAGAAGAAACTCTATCTAAGTTAATCAAATATTTAAATTAAATTTAATACACTTATGTAGAAAAATTTGCAGAAAAGAGTGACCCTTGCGTACAATTTATACCCATGACTTGTTACTTCGACTAAATAAATTAATTTGATTTTGAATTTAATGCTTGGATCTAACAATTTAAATTATTTGTTTGATTTCTTTTCAACATTATAGTTTGAAGTTTTAATATAATTTTGAAGCATATTCTCTCTTATAAAAAAAAAAACAGTTAAATGTCACGTGCAAGCAATCGAGTGCCGATAATTGAGTGTAAAATGTAATGTCTGATTTTGGCATAAATTAATAAAGCATGCAGTTACGACAGCAACAATCGGCCGGGCGCCCTCGGAGTAAATTAGAAGTCTATCTAACGCTTCATCAGAACCAATTCTCTGCGTATTCCCAAGGGTTGGTTGATCTTCTATGTAAATGTATATAACAAGAAGAACCAGACACTATAAAAATATATTTGAGTTTGGTATTCCTAGCTTCTAGTCGTTCTGTAATGGTAAGGTTTTCGAACGAATGGATTTTCAGAAACAGTTAGTCGAAGGGTTCAATTATAATTATCGCTAAGGGTGGGAGGACCCTGCCAGTCCAAAGTCTGCCAAAACCACAAGTTGGATTAGAGTTTTCGATGGGCAAAGCTGAGTTTAGTTGGCCTTTATTAACAATTCGCACTGTAGCGCTTTCACAAGATGAGCACGCGACCCACACGTGGCGTATATATGGTAATCTTACTTCATCGCTACGATAACCTCCCAACGGATGAAGTAGTATTGAAATTTCTATGTAAGCTTAGGTTCTTAATTTTGGTATGCCAAGCCATCCGCCCTCTGTGCACATTTGACATGTGTTGTGACAACTTGTCGAACTCTAGCCGAATAATCAAAGCACACCCTCTTTTATTCCCAATGGGCGTCTATAAAAGGGAATTACTACCTTGATTGATACATTGAATTTGTTGGAAGCTACTGCTCGTCACGCAAGAGGATACAAGTTTTGTGTTTTGTGTAGTCAACCTACCAAAAAGGACTCGTTCAAATGACTAGTGTCAATAGAGTGAATACTGTTTTCAATTTATGCACGTTTCTCACTAATGGATTTCTTTAAGTGCGAATTTAAATAAAGTAACGTTAATAATTTGATTTTATCCACTTTTATTTACTTGGCACCCCGGTTGCTTTATACAAAACAAATTTTGATAAATGTGAACTTTAAAAACATAATCCTTTTACCGAAACCTAATTATGTATAAGATGACTCACCTTTTATCGAAAGGTGGACGTGATATGCTTGCCTTTTAAATAAAGCATGTTATATACGTAAGTATATTTATTAATATGT
Source organism: Leucozona laternaria (assembly GCA_932273885.2). Lineage (NCBI taxonomy): Eukaryota > Metazoa > Arthropoda > Insecta > Diptera > Syrphidae > Leucozona > Leucozona laternaria. The sequence goes on from OW026366.1 coordinate 40,931, forward strand.
TAAAAGTATTGCAACAAATGTAGGGAAAATACCTACTAAGATTATCTACATATCTCACTGCAGTAATAAATATTGTTATAATGTTTTTATTATCTTGTAGAAATGTCATCGAAAATTCGACCTGCGCGGCGAAAAAAATATGTTGATATAGCAACAGCACAGTAAAGTAACGTAATTTTATTGAAATCATTTGTACTCATACATACGCTCAAAAATTATCTACCTACATACATAAATAGGATTATCGTCGGAAATCTTTTTAGTCCAATATATTTAGTCATGGCTCGTATGGTATAGTAATAGGGAAATGGGGAAGACATCTTTGTTGTGTTGTTGTGAATTCGAGAAAGTGCCTACCTTATAAGGAAGCTTAGATACAAGGTTTCGACCATCAGCCCTTTGCAGGGTTTCCGTCATCTTGATTTAAAGAATTAAGTCAGTTTTTGATATTTTCTAAAGGGGGGAGGGGGGTGGGGGGTAGAGATAATTTGTCAATGGAGCAGAAGACAAGAATTAGAAATCGCTACAAGATTTGCTAAAATTAAATCGCGCAAAGAAGCATTTTGTGGAAAGCCTTCGATTGTTATTAAATAAAATCCTATGTTAATGTTAATGTTGTCGTTATCTTCCAATAACGGTAAAGGGTGTTTCTTTAGACGTGTGGTTTTCAAGAAGAAATAAAACGCATATAATTTAATGTTATGGCCAAGAATTTAGCTATACTATAAACATAAGTGTTTGGCATTATGTTTTAAAAATGATTTCGGGCAAGTGGCCGCCACGGCTGGCTCGAATAAATTCCAGCCGAGAGGCCCAATTTTCGACAGCTCCAATTGTTGCGCGCGATGGCGGATAGACTTATTCGGGTCTTCTTCGATACTCTGCTTCACAGCAGCAATAGCGTCTTGGGTGCGCACTGTACGGCGTTTCTGAGGATGCGCATTATCCACTAGAGTAAACGTGGTGCGAAACCGATCCATAGTTGCTCGAATTTATGCGATTTCGCCATTATGTTGACCGAATATTGGACGCAGCGCGCGATGCGTCGCGCGAACCGAACCATTATTTTGGTTATTTATTTTCACCATTTTCAAACGTTGTTCAGGAGTAAAAAAAAATTTCAAATTAATTTTTTTTCAAAAATTTACGTAATTAAGTACTAATTTTGTTTTCAAAATCCAATGATTTTATTAGTTCTTAGTCAAAAACCGGATGTTCAAATGTCTTTTAATTTTTGAGAAAATTGAAAATAAATAAATCTACTTTACTAATTAGTTACGTAATGGAAAGAGGATCTTTATATCTTTATCTTTATATATTTATATATAAATTTTGAGTTTAAAAATTAATTTTTTAAAAACTATTCACAAAAACAATATTTTTTTAAAAATAAAATAAGAGAAGAGATTTCTGGCTTTACAAAAAGGTATGGCATGGCGTTGTGAGTGCAACCATTGTTTTTTTAATATTTTAAGTCATTTTCTTAGAAAATTGCCCCTCCTGGCTAAACGGGGGGAATAGCACCCCCCCCCCCAAATACGATTTTTTTTCTTGTTTCGACCTAACCTACACGCTCTAGCTTTTTGTCACACCTTATGCGAATTACACATCACACTGTAGGTATATAAGATAGCGGCAACCTTGCAAGGAGTTCATATTCGGATTTAAGCTTCTATATTACTCTTACGAAATTGAAAAAAAATTCTTCCCCCATGAAATATTAAAGAAAGAGATCACAATATCCTGCACTACTCGTGCAAGTCGACCTAAATATAATATTTTTGACGCATTTTTCAAAACAAAAATGTTTTTCTTATAGGTTAATAATATACCTAAAACCTGCTAAATAGCGTACAATTTTGAAAAAAGTCATTATACAAGTCTATTAAATGCTAAAAAATCGGTTCTGGATATAAACGAAAACAAATGTTATGGGAGGAAGTAAAGCCTTTCTCAGCAAAATTATTTATTTTTTATTTATTATACAAAAAAACAGACAAAATTGTAATAAAACCGTAAGTCATTTTCGAGTTGAGATATTATGTATAAGTATAGACACTCAGAATTAAGGAAAACACTTTCTTTGTGCTATCTTTAACATTAATCTTCCGTTCAATGTTTTTATGAAAACAAAACTTGCACTTTAGTACTTTTACTACCTATAAATATCGCAAACAAATCAATGAGATCAATGAGTGTTTAATCTTTTATTTGTAATTTAATTTATGTATATATTTTATATCTACGTTTCCTTTTTGCTTATATTACAAAGCAGAGAAGTGTCAATAAGTTGATATTCTTTCACTTTTGAAGTGACAGTTGTTTGGTTTAACTTGCAAGGTACACTCAACCTCAATTAAAAAATATTCGCTTTGTGGTTCTGAAACGTTCAAGAGACCGTGAAACTCTTTCGTATTATTCTCTGAGCATTGCAATGTGGCGAACAATTTAAAAGAACTCTTGACTTTATCTTGCATCGCTAGCCAAATATGTTCCTTGAGTTTTACGCTCACTACATAGACCAGTGATAAAATTAATCGCAATGTGAGTCATTATATTTTTATTTTGGGGTGGTTTTGTTTTAGAAGCTAAAATCTTTAAAATAATATTCTAGCAATTAAAGTAAAGCGCTATTTTGAATAGTAAGATGTCAAAAAGATATCAATAATTCGAGCTCAGTCACCATTGGAGAGTAATAAATAAAAGCAGTGTTACGCAATCATATAAATATTGAAATAAAAATAAATGCACGACTGGGTGCCACATACTTGTTGTGCGATTTTCTACAACATTGTTTTATAATGGAATACAAAATGCCTGCTTTTAAAGTTTGATTAAAAAAAATAAAAGCATTGAATATTACAACAAAGCAAGAGTTTGAAATTTTTTTTTAATTGTCACAGAATTTTGAAAATATGTGTGTACATACCTACATTAAATAGTTCTTTGTTTAATTTTGATAAATGCATTATTATTCAAACTTTGAAGATCATACAAACATGCCTGACTAAAATGAAGATTTCTCATCGCCGATTTCATAAAGCCCTTTTAACTGTTTAACAGGCTTTTAAATATTTGAATGACGTTTGTTCCATACAAAATACGTCATTTAAAAATTCAAAAGCCTGTTAAATATTTGTGAAACCGAACATCAGTAACTAAAATTAATTTTAAACAGATCATAATTTTAAAAATTTGGTCATTTTTATTCACCTCTAATTAGTAAATAAATTAACCACCAAACAATTGCTTAGATCATACAAGTGCACTTTTGTCAGGCACGTATGTCCACTTTGTATTTTTTCAGCAATTCTTTGTTGGTTGATTTATTAATTAATTAGAAGTGAGCAAATACAAATTTGGTTAAGCAAATTAAATTTGAAGATGAGCAATTATTTTATCCCGTTAGCATTTTGAAATTCGACTCGGTTACAAAGATATGAGCGTTAAAAATCCCCAAAGAAAGCACAATTTGTTTACCTATATTTTTTTTTTAAACCAAGAGAGTAAGCAAATATTTTACTACATATGTACACATGTATGTACATATCTAATGATTAATTAGAAACACATCGCCTGACATTATTTTTTTTCGAAAATCGAAAGTCGGCTGACTTCGCGGTGGTGGATCGTCCTCTATAAATATGGGTAATAAATAATCAAATACATCTGTTTTACTGTAGGTAACTATAGGTGTGATTTTTCTTCTTCCCGAAGGAAATTGGTTGGATATACGATTTTAGGGATTATCGACTCCATTACAGACCAAATTTTACGTTTGATTGCTAACTATTAATAACATGTATATCTAAGTAATTCACGCCGGTAACAAGCCCAAAGGGTATAAGTTGTTATTGCATTTAACATGTTAATTGTTTAGCACCGACCTCGCAAAAATTTTAATTTGGGCTTTACTAAAAAATGTGACAAAATCAAAACCGCCATGATGTAATTTTAAAGAACAAAACGAAAAAGGAAATTTGATCACTTATTTCTTACTTTTTAAAACATCAAATAAGATACTTTCAGACACTTCTTGGCATTTATGGCGCCATAGAAATTCTTTGTCGCTTCAGTTTCTTTTTGTTGACTTTACAATAACTTTTAAATCCAATCTAACCCTCTTTTACCACCCCACAACAAATAACGCAAAAATGCTCATATTATTTCTGAAAAACATCACACAGTACCTATCCAGGGGCGCAATGGTTTCGTTAACGGCCCAAAAAAAAAAGAATATTTTATAAATTACTGATGTTCAAGACTTTTATTATGGCTTTCATTAGACTGATATTCAAGTGTTTTGCATGCGTACCAATAAGCTGTAAGGCTCGAGTCATAGCTTTTTCACGTTGACAACCTGATGGGCATCAGATTCTTTTTAGAGGTTCTTAGTCTTATGCCCGATTTCATAAAGGACTTTTAAACTTTTGAAAGTCCATTTAGTGTTAAAATGGGGATTTTGGGTTTCACCAAGTGCGTTTAAATTTAAAATGCTTTTAAACGCCCTTATAAACTAAAAGCTCATTTTGGTCTCTATAAATTTTAAAAGTGGCATTTGTGAAGTGTAATGTCAAATGTCAACCAACGAGTAAGGAAGTTGTAGATGATATTTGATAATATTTTGCAGTCACTTTTTTATTTAATTATACGAATAGGTCGAAACGAAAATATGGCTTGTGTGTAAATAATAATCTTTTGTGATTATGTTTTTAGAATAATTGATTAATCATCTTCATCTGAGGATGAAGAGATAGTAAGAACTCCGAATATTTTTTTTGTAGCATTTTTTTTTTCTACATGTAATGCTTTTTCACATGCATTTTGAATGTGAGAAGGAAACAACCTATTTTTATATCCAGGGATGTGAGGCAAATCCAATTTTAACTAAAATTTCCCTTAAATTTCCTTTTTTAAGATTGATGAAACTGGAAATATTTAAAGGTTTGATAAAATTTAAGAGGACTTTAGATAAAAGGGTTTTTAGTGTTTTTTTATGAAATTGGGCATTAGTATGTTCGTTTTAATAGAAAAACGTTTGGTCGATACTTGAAGTCAATATTTTTAGATTAATAGTCACGATTAAAATAATTAATTACCATAATTAATAATACTTCTAATACATAAGGAAGATTGAGCATTTTCAATAAGGTATTTGATACAATGACAAACCTATATATTCTTTTAAAAATGTTTAGCGGCCCATTTGGCAAGGCAACAATTGCAACAAATGCGGCCAGGTTGTAAAAACTACATAAGTTTTTTTTATAAATAAACAGTTTTTGAAATGACAACTTATGGTATGAAGGATGCAACCTACGTAGATAACTCCTTGTAATTTCCCCAAAACGATGGTCTCTATAATGATTCAGTCGATAAACTGGTGGATAAAATACACTTGTGTAGTGTGCGTCCGGAAGTATCACGTGTTTCCTTCAGCAACGAAACCTTCTTCGGATGTGTTGTTATGTGGCATTTATCTTGAAATAAACTTTGCCTTGCTGCCCCGAGGTGAACAAATTCGTTCAACAACCCCGTAAAGGTACCTATCTGATTTTAATATGAAGTTGCCACTTGCCAAATTCCGTAAGCCAAGTGTACTACAGTAAAAATTGAATCATAATGTATATGTGACTCGCGATTTATGAGGAGGCCTTCGGGCAATAAGTGTCATAATGTGTTGGCTTAACGTTTGAAAAAAACATATGTCAAAATCACAGAGAAAATGCTTGTATCCGGTTACTGTATATTACCACCCCAGCGGGATGCTTTTCAATGCGACCGTCAGCAAAGAAGGAAAGAAGATGTAACAGTAAAAAGTTTGTTTACTTTAAAAAGGACTTTCAAAAAAATCATTCAAAGTTTTCATTGAGGAGGTAGATATCTAGTCAGTTGGAGGGATATTTCAAAATGGAACTCTTAAGATGATTGTTGGGTAATAAAGATAAACAATTCTTCTGTCCTATCTGTAAGTAATTATGTCAAAAATGAAAATATAAAAAAACTAATACAATTTTCATGTTAAGGGTGGTGTTTTAAACTGCTGTACAGTTCCCTTCATCATTCACTTTGGCAAATAAAATCTAAGATAATGAAAAAGTGCTTGTGCACTAAATGACCTTGCTCCGCAGGGGTACCTATATATAGTTGAGACGATCTTTTTTTCATTCTGTACAAGTGGCAGATATAACTGTTTGCCCCTTATTCAACAACTCTTATATACATAATTTATTTAAAAAAAATCTTCTTCAGCGCGCTATCCTGGTTGATGCCTTTTTTATGACCAAAAAGATTTTAACATAAAGGCTGGACTGCAATATTACTTTAATGATGTGATTTTAAATTTAAGTTATGAAACCCTATTATTTTCTGTTTATATTATCAGAAGATCTGTGACTTTTATAGATTATTCTTAAAAATTCTTTGATAAGTAATGTTTATCATTTAGAAGTACCCTGCCTCCTCGCACTCATTCAACCTCTATATATCCCTGGGAGTTTGTATAAATATGGTGTAAACAAGCTCAGGCATAAGTGAACCTGTCAACATTATATGTTTATGAATTCTAATCAATCGTTCATATAGGTGTATGAATGAGTCTGTCATATTAGTTTGGAATGCTACTGAAAAGCCGCAGGACCGTTTCTTCCCCTAGGGAGAAATATATTTATTGTGACGTTATATTTTCATTCCCATTCCATACAGGATAGATTCAACCCCTTCTATGAATTGTCAGGTTTTCTAGCCACCACAAAACACCCTCGCAGCATAACGTAATTCCCCCATCATCGCGTCGTCTCTATAAACATCATCGTGGGGATGTAATAGCATTTTCTGTTGATTTCATTTTGACTTCTTCCGGTTGTGTTGTTCTCGTTTGTTTTTCACCAATGCAAGAATTTTGATCCTTTGGGAATTTTTTTTCCATCCATGTGTTATGTTTTAAATTATGAATCAACCAAAGTTTCTTTTTTGCTTGAACAGGGTGTTTTCTTAAAAAATGCGTAAAATTATGTTTGGTCGAGAAAATAATAGTGAGCTGGGTTGGTTTTGCCATGTATGAAAAGCGCCAATTTTCTTCCTTTGTTCTTTTCAATTTTTCGTCAGTTCAATGGTGAACTTTTTTCCATATCCTGCAGACACAACCACAACAAACGTGATCGAAAATTAATTAAAAAACATTTCCCCCGCAACAACAACTAATTAGGTGCGGGTTGAGCAAAGCCCAGAGAATATTCAGGGCTTACCTCTTACCCCGGGGAAACTGTGTTACCAGACCAGCGTGAATTAACTCTCTTTTATCGATAGTTTATATAGAAATGTGAAATTTCCTCTGATGTCTTTTTCTAAACAATTCTTTCCATCAGAATCGGAAAGCAAGCAGCTATCAGTAGTTATTACAATTTTGAAAGTTACCGAACCAGTTGTCCCGGGTTAATAGAATATTCGAAATAGCTAGTAGGTATACGGATTGAGAAAAATGAACTGCGTGGACAATGTTTGTAAAACTAGTTTTGTCGAAAAAGAATACTCACGACTGGATCGCAACTGGTTAAAAACTGTATGTAGCCATAAACATTGAAGGTTATTGATGTTATGATTTATTTAACAGGAAAATATAAAGAGTACCTACCTACTATTTTTGTTTAAAAAAAATTGTTTTCAAAATTTTTAGATGCAATATTGTTTGCATTATTTACAAGAACCAGATTGCAAAAATTATAACAAAATCGGTATAACCATCAAAAAGATATGAATGCCTACGTGAATAACCCAAAAATAAGACCTTTTTTTTCAAAAAACGTGACAAAAAACCAGCTACTCGTTCTAGATAAGCTTAAACAAATATTCGAATTTTCCCTCTAGGGAATCATATACAAATGATCTCTACCAAATTTGAATCGGCACACCCGTTTAGGCTTTAACTCAAACTATACAGTGGACGCACAGACCGACGCACAGTGGTTCGGTTTGTATGGGAGAGCGGAAAAAAGTCTGTTTTATCTGAACGGTTCAACGGATTTAAATGAAATTTGGCAAACATGTTTAGATTAGTCTTATACATGTTTGGTCAAAATTTGGTTGAAAAAAAATAATTAGAAACAAAGTTATTGACATTTTTCTAAAATTTGAGGGTTTTGATGTTTCTATGGGAGAGCGGAAAAAAAATCTGTAACATCTGAACTGCTTAACGGATTAAGATGAAATTTGATTCGCAATTTAAAATTAGTCTTATACACATTTGGTCAAAATTTGGTTGAAAAAAAATAATTAGAAACAAAGTTATTGACATTTTTCTAAAATTTGAGGGTTTTGATGTTTCTATGGGAGAACGGAAAAAAGTCTGTAAAATCTGAACTATTAAACGAATTTTAATTAAATTTGACACACATGTTAAGATTAGTCTTATACATGCTTGGTCAAAATTTGCTCAAGAAAAAATTATTAGAAAAAAAGTTTTTGACATTTTTATAAAATTTGAGGGATTTGATGTTATATTTAAATAATTTTTTTTTTAGTAAAATCTTAACTTTTTATTTTGAACAAAATATTATTATTAACTATGTATATTTTAATGTATTGAATTCACTTTATATGTTTGTTATTATATTTAACTTCACTTTCACTTATTGGTTGATCTAAGAGTAAAAATTTTTCTTACACACCTTGCACAAATGCTCAATAACTCAATACTGACTTTTTTTTTTAATCCTTTATATATATAGATTTAAGTTAGAGATTTTATTCTAATAAGCCATTACTAATCCTTACAGGTAATAAAAAATTACGCAATACACAACAAAAACAAAGCAATAAAACTTAAAAAAAAAACACCTTTTTAATTTTTACCTGCCCTACTTTTAGCGAAAAATAAAAAAAAAATAAAGGATTATCCCTAATCCTTTTCTTTATTTTGTATTAAGCTCTATCATATCATTCAAAATATCATAAAACTATATTATTTTTCGTGTGTTGTTTTCATGATAATTGAGTTGAAAGTTGAAAAATTTTCCAGGCAGAAATAAATGGTTTCGCAAAAATCGAAATTCTCAGACCTGGGTCAATGTATTAATTTTGTTTTATTTTTAAAATAAAGTTTGACATTTTTTCTTAAAAAAATGGGCTTAATCAGTTCATTCTGACAATTAATACCGAAGAAATCAAACTTTTTGGTAAACACCACCGTCAAGACGGAGTTTTTTGAAATCCGATTTAGTGAAACATTTTTGAGCATAACTTCCACATCTGCACGTATCTGCAGCTGATTTTTTCTGTGCTTTAACATGAGTGTATGGAGCATATGGTGGCATACTTACTTTCTTGGTATCTTTTGGAGCTGTTTTTTTAAATCAAAAAGTTTAAAAAAAAAGCATTTTTTCTTAGTACTTAAGCTTCAGGCTACTTATAGAAGGTATCTTTTATAAATAATCAATATTTTTTTTTTATTTTTAGATAATTGAAAATAAACCAATTAAATTATTTAAGAAGCTAGAGAATTTATCTACAGGAACTTCGGAAAAAAACATCTCAAAATTTGTTGAAAATACAGTTCGCGATTTGAGTAAAATTATTTTTCAACTTTGAGGGCTTGTAAATCAGAACATACAATATATATGTTAAAAAATACTTTTAAATCATACGCTCGGGTTATCTAAGAGTACTTAAACATAAAGTTTAAAACGATAGACATGACTTTTTCAAAAGACTTTTTTCCGCTCTCGCACCACTGTGCGACGCCGACGGACAGAATGACGAAACCCACTTTTTTTAACTTCTCGATAATCGTAGTGTTAGTTTTCATTACAACCTCGAATTTTTACTTGCGATATATGAATTATGTTTGTAGGTACTAGGTAGGTATATGGCAAGTTATGGATTCGTCAAAAAAATCGAACTCGTTTTTTTACACGGAACCATTACTTGCCTTATATAGCAAGTAAAAAGAGAATATCCATATGATATGGCTCAATAGTTGTATTTTTTAAAGGAAAGAGGCTAAGTTACATATCAAAAATTTTAAAATTTTTGTCAAGAAAATATCTAACTAATTATTAAAAAAAAAGAAGGATTGATACATATTTGGTAAAATATTTTTTTTCTTTAGCATCACTATCGCAAAAATTGTAATTGGTTATTCTTATATTACACATTAAAATATGCAAAACATGAAAATATATCGGAACCCACACAATTTTGTAGAACTGGGGGGTCATTCCGTAATTTTAAAAACGATAATCGTCTAAACGATAAGCGTGCATGTTATGGTCATCAATTTGCTTCACGTAACACAATCACTATTGTCTCGTTAATCGTTTATTATAAATCACAGTTTGAGAAGGATTTACTTGTCAATCATTGTCATTAATGACAATTCAGTAATTTATTTTTGTGTTGTTTTATGTTTGGACCAATGAAAAAAACAAAAATGTAAGTTATTTATCCAATATTTATTTGAGAAATATAAAAAAAACATTAAACAATTGTTTTACGTATATGTAGGTTAGTACCGCCCAAGAAATGTCAACCTTGCACCTACCCCAAATCCAAATCTGTTGCTTATTATTCAGTTACTGATGCCAAATCACCATGGCAAGTGACACGATTGAACAACACGTCCAAATGATAAGACTTTAATATAAAAATAAAAAGGCAACGATACGGTTGCGCCCATTTTACGGTTTACATGGTTGTCCTTCCATGTCTATTATCCAAAGTTTGGTGCCCAAATTTGAGTCGACCAATTCAGAGGACAATCAGCCAACGCCTTAATAGGTAGCTTAATAGGTATCGTTCAAATGCTAACGATTTAGCATCACGTTTTGACGATTTTTGAGTTACGGAGAGAAAATTTTCGATCTTCAATACGATATCTTTCAGTCGATAGTGATTATTGCTTTTACGTGATTCAAAGCTGTCGTCAAAACGATATCGTGTGGCGATAATCGAATTACGGAATGACCCCCCTGATTCTTCTTGTCAAAAATCAATAAGGTTGATTTTTTTTGTCAATAAAATAAAAAAAATTGGAACGGGTTGATGGTTGGGAGTTCGGGTTTAAACTTTCGTTATGCTTCCCTAACCAACTCAATAAAATGTGTCTATCCAAAGACATAGCATACACTTATACAGTCAAATTAGAATGGCCAGGTTTGACTTTGCATTTTATTGTTCCTCATACACAAAACCTGGAGTATTCCTCTCCCTAGCGCTTCCCCATTTTGCCCCTTCGATCGAATCGAATTATTTCAATTCTTGTTTGTCGGAGAGGAAATGTGTGTATAGGGACAAAATATATTTATAATGATCTACACAAATTTGAACATTATTACAATGACGTATCTACGTTTTAAATAAATTCCTAGCAAATGCAAATAAGTATCCTAAATCAAATGAAATGGACCTTGGGCATTTCCATTGAACGGCGACGATACAGATACGGAAAGCTACATTACATATCTATCTACATATGTATGACATAATGTATGTAAAATTGTTGTCACTCTGATCCAAATCGTTTTAATTTCATGAGATGATAGGTACATAGGTGTACCTACTTTATGGATTTACCTATTAGCGAAAATAAGATGCGGCCAATGTGTATGTGGCATTATCCCCTCTCCTCCCTAACTACTGTGGTTAACGCAAAAAATAGAAGAGACATTCATGTAATGGTTTCAATATAAGTTATTGAGCATTAATAAATATGCCCCTGGGACAGACTTGCCCTGATTACCCCTTTCTGCTGCCAAAACAGACTTGCACTATATACAAGTATTATTGTTATAGTAAGTAAAAATATTATAAAGCTGGCCATACACGATAGAGCCATTTGGCTCGTAGATTTCCGACCGGCTGAAAATCTAAATGGCTCGGTTTAGCCCAATCACACGATGCAGTTTGGCCGGCCGAGCCATTTGGCTCGATCGTGTTTGGGCGTATGGCCAGCTTAAGAGACAAACTAAAGTCAAAAAATATTTTTAAACAAAAAGTATGTAATTACGTGCCTAAAGGTATAACAATTTACATATCTGCCAACTTTTTTTTATAAATCTTCGCGGGATAGGCAGCGATAGCATATTTTGTCTGGAAGCCATGAAAATCTGTTTAAAAAAAAAAAAAACAAAGTTATGTATACCTACAATACTTTTCTACGTAAGAGGATAAAAATATCAAAATTCCAACAAGTTGAAAACCCACAAAAGGGATGTGAATGTTTTATTTGAATTTGTAAATAGATCCTACTTATTGTTGTTGTTTGCCCATTATATAACTTTGGTATGTGAAAAGTATCGGTACGACGGACCACCCTCCTGCTCAAGAAAAAAGTTGTCCTTTTGAAACCATACACACCAAAGAAAAGCAAAAAATCACAACAAAACCGAACGTTCATGTAGAATGTGTGGTGTTTTGCTTATTTCAGTTTAAGTTGTTGTGTCATATATCTTCAAAGCTTATGCGAACGGTTGAGTAGGAATAGGATGATACTGATTCCGGAAAATTTTCCTAAAATCATATTCGCGGATTTATTTAAAGTGTACTTCTATTTTGCAAACAAAAAGGTCAAACATCCACTTAAGAGTTTTTAATGGGTTTAAATTCATGGTCGTTGATGTTAGTGTATAACTTTTATTTACATACTTTCAGATACATATATGTGTATACATACATAGATACTATCTACATATATGATGGAATGTACATAGGTGGGTATTTTTAATGGAAATAATTTACTAAGTTTATGAATAGGGACACGGAAGTTAAATATTTTTGTTATTGAAAAGAAAACAAACCACTTAACCAACAAAAATACTCTTAAAGGAAAATTATCAATTTATTATTGTTTGTTTTTCGATTAGAAATTCAATGTGATCTGATGTGCCTATTACAAATAAGTAAGTATGTAGGTATGCATGTATATTTAAAATTACTAATCAGTTTCATTTCAATTTAAAAGAAGGATACACCAATATATTGCCAGATAAGAGACGCCCAAAATTAATCATGAAGAAAATGGCCACTAAAGTTAAACAAAAGAAGAAAAACGTTCATAAGATACAAAACAAAAATCCATTTACTTTAGAACGCAACATTAGGGCAATCTTATTCACCTTCGTTTACTCATACCTTTAAAGTTACATGTTTACCGACACATTGAAGATCAACCCCAATCAGGCTCACTCAACCCCCACTTTTGCCCCTTGTATTCATAGAACTGTTGACTGAAACAGCCGAATAGTAAACTTGCAAAATAGACTACTACGTCCTTTTAAGAGTGTGAGACAATTTTTCTTTTGTATCACCTGCGCAAAATCTCTCGCCCTTTCACCGAGTTGTATTAGTAAACTTCATTCCAACACATAGCAACATTAACCTGTGGATTATTAGGGATCTATGAGAATGTATTTTTTTTCGCTTTGTTAGCTACATTCTGAGCGTTTGGGGTAGGCAATTAAAAACAAAATAGTGCAAAAAAAAATCTCACAAGGCGACAACCCTTAACAATTGTTAAAATTACAACGCGCTCACAATATGAGGTCCTCAGAGCATGCGTTGTAGATCTGAAGGAATATTTAGTAGTAGATTTTTTCCTAGTGTATTTTTTGGCTGTGAGTTTGAGGGAGACATTTCTTTCGTCGTGATTTTGTTCTTTGTTAAGAATACCGGGAAAATTTTAAGAGGGCTGCAGGCTACGTGTTGTTGCTTTTTCGTCTTGAGTACCTCCTTGTTTTTTTTTTCTGTTGTACTCTATAATGATTTTTTTTGAGAGACTTGATGGAATCACTTCTTTAGTGGTGTGGAATCATATTTATCTGTGTGAGTTTTTTCTAGCTACATAATATACCTGGCATATAGAGTAGAAGAAGAAGCCGGCTCGACGACATTGAATGGTACAAACTTCTTTTACAAATGTGTAAGTCGTAAAAGAAATTGCTTTCCTCTCTAGGGGGTCGACCAGGTGTTCAAGTGCGTCGGCCTCTGGACTGATGTTATGTGATATATGTTTTGTACCAAACCGTTGAGGTGGATGTGCTAAACGTTGTTTAATTTTTTTTTTTTTTTTTAATTTTTTGATAATATAGGTAGGTATAGGTACCTACTATCTAGTTCGTGATTTTCTTTACAGTTTGTCAGATACGTAAGAACTTACGGATAGTTTGTTTCTTAACAAATTTTCATTAACTTAACATTGTTTTGTTGTAAAATAATCTCGGTAGGTTGCCATTTCGAGTTTAACACTGAAACTTTGATAATCTCGCACTAGAAACTTGGCCTAAGGCTATCTATAAATACATAGGTATTGTGTTTGGAAAACTCTAGTTATGTACATTTACCTACCTACTTTAATTTATTCTGAATAAGTTCCTAGATAACTAATGCTATGCAGCACTAAAGTAAATAATTAGGTATATAGGTATAGAAAATATATATTATGCTATGTATAATAACAACTATGATAAGTAACATAATTGACCACCATCATTTAATTACATGACAAACCTAATTGATAAGATTTTCAATAAGATTTACACTATCTCACTTATAAACTGTATGTAATTGCTCTCATATACGTATTTAGATAGAGGAATAGTCACCCCGCATACGTTTGACGAATATGACATCTCTAGAATCCAGCTGAAACTAATAGCTTTATAATGCAGGCCACACAATAACTTTTATATGTATAGCTTCCTTTACATCACACAAAAACACAAATTAATATTTTACAAATTTAGTATTCACAATACATATTATGTACGTACATGCTACAAAAACCATATTTTTGTGATTTTGAGGTAAGCAGCAGTGTGACTGTTTACTATTTAAAGCTTCATAGATTTTATATGATTTTTGCGGTTGTTTTCAATTTTAGGATTGAACTTCGCACACCATAAAACTAATAACCAATTAATATACGGATGAACACCCTCCCTTCAAAACTTCTCGCTTTTACAATATTAAACATAAGCCAAGACAGAGGGTGAACTTTGATAAATAATACATAATAATCCTTGTACTTTATTTTTATGATATGTATAAGTTTCGGAAAAAAAGAGAACTGATTTTACACGCTGATGCAATTTTTATGAAGCGGAAATAATAATTTATTGTAACTTAGTAGACACCTACCCTCATTTTAACTTTTTTATCACTATAGATCTATGAAAATCGCTTCTGTCTCTACCAAAAATGTAATTTTAGTAAAAGTTGAAAAATTTAAGTTTCTAGAAGGGAATTGGAAGAACTAGTAGATATTAATTGGTCTTATTATAACTGTAATTAAGTAAAACATGAGTTTAGCGAACCATTATGAATATGCCCCAATACAAATAGTAGATATATAATTAACAGAATTTCCTTTGAAAAATATTACTTTATGGCACTTTAAACCATAATATAAAACATAACATAACTATTTATAAGATCACTTAAAGAAAAAAGGAAATTCCATTAATATATTTAAATTTGAATAATATACTGCACTAACGTTGTTTAAATCGAGTCGATAAAAGTCGATTTTTTCATAGATATATGTATGTAAGAATATTTGAAAAATAAAGTTTTATTCAACAAAAACAGCTGTGTTAAACGTTAAGACAGCATCGCCGAAAGAGGTTATTTATCACGAAATAACTTTACCAGTCACTGTCTTATAATTTGTATCCTTATTTTAGAAAGGTTATTGAAGTTTGTGTTGACTGTTCTTTCATGTTTCCTTGTTGATTAATTAATTAATATTACAAAATATTTTATTATAACAAAAATATCTGAGACAAACCTAGATATTCTACATAAATAACAAAGTGGAAAGTTATTGTCGAAACAAAGTTCTTTGTGTTATACCAATGACGTCTGCAGAGTCAGAAAGTTCTAATTCCACTTTGAAACGATTAAAAACGTGGCGGAAGGCCACAACAACGGATACCGGGCTTAACAGATTATCCCTGAAGATCTGTGGTGCGTTCTTTTTCTAGATAAAGTTAACTATAGTTTAATTCCATCGTTCCTTTAAATCAGAAAAGTAACTTTGAGTAACATTAAGACGTTATAATGTCGTTCCTAAACTCAAGGTTGAAGTGTCAGAAAGTAACTTCTAATAACTTTTTCCATCTCATCTCCTTTATATGAGTTGAAATTGATAATCTGTCAAACACAGCATAAAGTGCAATGTTTTCATTTTGTGGTTATCTTTTGTTTAATTTTCGTTCTTTTGATTTGGAATTGCTTTCATTTTTGTAAATGTAGGTACATAATTCCAATAGATTTTTTTTTGGATTTCGATTTTAGGAACTATTTTCTGTTATTATTTAAGTAATTTTAATTTTTCGACATCTTATTCTTTCGATTTGGTCAATTTTTATTAAGAAATGTGTGCCTATAATAAATGAAAAAAAAAAATTGTTTCCAAATTTAATGCAAACCACTTTCTTGCATTTTTGAAAGGATTCCGTTTTATTTATTCTTTTTATTGAAATTTTACTTCTTATTCATATAAGATGGTTCATAATAAGAAAGGTTCCTATTTTTGTGCTAGTTCTAGTGATACCTTAATTTTTTTTTTATCAAAATTGAGTTTTGACTTTTGTTTAAATTTGTAAATGTACATGTACTTATTGTCACCTTATATATAGTATTTACCACACCACAGTACAAAATTTTTGCAGAAAATATTTCTGTTACATTTTGAAAGTCGTTTACTTACTCGGAAAATTATTAACAAGAATTTATATGTAGTATAAAGGGACGAAGTCATTTCGGAACATCATACCTATTCATTATAACTTTTTAAACAAACTTGCTAATTTCCTGATTAAGAAGACTGAACTTGTATACAAAATTATTATTTAAAAATTCAAACGGTTGAAGAAATCAGATGGCTCAAACTTCAGTTTTATAAACATATATGTATGCACATACAAATATAGCTAAGAAATACATATTTGAAATTAATACAAAATAAGCAAGGAGGATTGGGGTAAGCTCAGTCTCAATTTGTTGGTCCGACTTACCCACAGCTCACCTTAACTGACGAAAAAAAACATTTGTTTGCTTGGTATCTAAAGGCGATATTACCCTGTCATATATATATGTCCCATTATGCCATATAACATATGACAACATATCTGTTGTATGTCAAATTAGTATTAGGCTCCATGTATTTTGTGTCATATAAATTTGACTTTCATACTTATATGCTTTAACTATTAGTATTTAGATTTAACTTTATGTTTTACAATCATAAAACACACTTAGTTTTCTTGCTTTATTGATTACAAGAGAAAGTACGTGCGACTTGGTATTGCGATTGCCATATTTATTTATGGAATAATAGGAAATTCTCCAATTATAGCTGATTGATTACCTACCAAATATATGTGTTTGTAGTATATTTCTCCCATGTGTAAATCAACACAATATGTATGTATATTACGCGTACGTAACAGGAGATAAACCTTACCACAAATTAAACTAATTTAATATAGTTTGAGTGAAAATGTATGCTCATAAATGTGCCACATATGATTCTCGGACTATTAATTATAAATTACATCCCTTGCGGACTTGACCCCTGCTACCATGTTATATTTTGCACTAGTCTAGTGATTTATGGAAATTGCATGAACGGAAGTCATAAATAATACCGATTAGAACAATCAAACTCAAATAGGGTAGGGTAGAGCCTTTAAAATATATATGTAATAAACCAATAATCATTTTATATCTAAGAAAAATATAAAAAGGAAGACATTTAATAGATATAGGAAGAACAAACAAAAAATTAAGCTCTGGAAAAAATTATTTTCGTTAAAACTAAAAACTTACGACTTGAAAAAAAATATACATATGTAGCTAAGTTTCGTACACATGAAAACATTGTTAATATTGATTAAAGTATTCTAAATATTGGTAGGTATAATCAAGGAAAAAGAATTCAGCTATACCAAAACATAAATCGACTCTGTCATTGACGGAAGCGACACACTCCTTTACAGTTTCATATTGCGTAAAGGGCTTGCATGGAGGAGGTATGTAGGTACATGGTCTGGTCACCCTTGGCAAAAGAGCGGACGTTTCAAATTACGCCACCGGACAATATAAAAAGGTTTTTATATATTGCCTTAAAGGATGTAGGAATTTTATTGCAAACTTTTATTTTATTGCATCTCATAAATTCAATCAGTCTGACATTTTTTTCTTCATGATCAGGAAATGTTATCTATCTTGAGTAGGCAACATTGCGTCCCATCGGAAAGCCTTCCACTGATGGGTATATTCTTAACCCTTATAAATTATAAAGTGATGTTTGATTTTATGACTTTTATATTTTGCCAAATAATTACATATCCATACCTACATACCTACATACCTACATACTTGTTGATGTACATATGTATGTACGTAAAATTGTAAATATATGATTTTTATAAGGCAAATACTAAGCCCATATTTAAAAATTTGTATAGGTTTTTATCTTATAAAAAAAAATATAGGGATTCCACATGAAGCATGAAATAAAGATTTCTTGTTATTATCTATGTACATACATATGAACAATGTACATATATATTTTTTTGAAGTGACATTAAAATTATTAAGAATTTTGAATATAAATGTCACTTACTATTCTTAGAATACTTAGTACGTAGGAAGTCAGGGTGATTCGCATAAGGTGTGACAAAAAGCTAGAGCGTGTAGGTTGGGTTGAGACAAGAAGCAAATCGTATGGGAGGGGGTCTATTCCCGCCGTTTAGCCAGGAGGGGCAATTTTCTAAAAAAAAAAATGACTTAAAACAGAAAAAAATATATCAAAAATCAACATTTCTACTTACTAAGTTATGATATACCTTTTTGTAAAGCCAGAAATCTCTTCTTTTATTGTGTTTTTAAAGAAGTTTTAGAGAATACATATTTAAAAAAAAAAAAAATAATTTCAAAAATTTATTTTCGAAAAAGAAATTTCAAACGAATTTTTTTTTCAAAATTTTATGTAATTAAGTACTAATTTTATTTTCAATTAATAAGAGCATTGAATATTAGAAACAAAGTTTTAACAAAATTTTTTCAGTTTTTTTTTTCAAAATTTTGGGTTTGAAAATTAATTTCTCAAAAACTATTCTCTAAAACAACTTTATTTAAAAATACATAATAAGAAAAGATTTCTGTCCCTACAAAAAGGTGTATCATGTCAGTGTAAATGTAACCGTCGTTTTTAATACATTTTTTCTGTTTTAAGCCATTTTTTTTTTAGAAAAATGCCACTCTCGGCTAAACGGGGGGGTAGCAATAGGAAAAATATACGGACTTATTTCATTGCCTCAAATTAAGCCTTTTAAATTATTTCTAAACTCCTTTGAATTAATATGAGGCTACCCAGTGAATCAGAACGAGTTTAACTTTAAATTTAAGTTGAGCTAAACTTAAGTTAAACTTATCACTAGGAAGCTGGGCAAAGGTAAACAAATCACTGTCTTCCTCAGGCAACCTTTTCAAACCTTATCTTGGTTTGCTTTGCATAAGTAATCCGCCATCATTTAGTGTTATCATCCCGAGAAAACAATTTCCTTCCCTAATCACGCAGTTCGCGACTGACGTTAAGTATCTACCTTAATAAAAAGAATTTTTTTTGGGGGAATCGAGATAAATTAAAAGATTTAAAAATTGGTGAAGTCCAAATCGTTTTTTATATGAAAGATAGAAGAAGAGATAGAAGCGCCAATCTAATTTGTCGTAAATGCTGTACTTCTTAAATAGAAAAAATAAATACACAGGGAGTCTGTTTACTTTGGAAGGCGGGTTAAAAGTGTATTATTTCCATTTTGGATACTATGTAACAAAGAAGCAGGTCTTCTCAGTCATTATAAGGAAAGTATTTTTGAAAAATAAAATAAAAATGCGTCTTAGTTTGAATTGATTTTTGAAAAAAAAACAAGAAAAGAAAAAAGTTCACAAAGACAAGAATCTTATATGTTTTTGGAAACTTAAATGTAGAAATAATTTTATCCGTTATTTAACAACGTACACCTATGTCTACACCTATCATTTTCGCATATTAAAATATACAAATAATAATGACGAAATCTTTAGACTTTTAATTTTTAAGAAGTAAATACTATTAAAAATATAAAGTATAGATATAATAATGGTCAACATAGTGTCTGCCTAGTGGTTGCCTAGTGGTTGAAAACATTTTAGAATAAAAATATACCCATAGCCCCGTAATGTGAACTAATAATTAAAAAAAAAAAAAAAACGAAACCCATCTTCATTTTCTTGGGTGCCTATTGTACATAATATCTTTTTTACTTGCTAGGGTAAAAATTGCTTTTGTGTAAGAAAAAATGCCATGAGACTAAGTGAGATGTCTGCTTAAAAATTAAAACAAAATTGACCCGATGTTGTATATTCTTAATATACTTCTACTCTAAATATTGCCGAAACGAATTTTTGAACATGAAACGGACCAGGCCGTTTTAAACTTGTATCTATGTATTATGGAAATCGTATGTTGTATAAATAAAAAACAAACAATTATTTCTAGTTATCATGTCTTAAAAACATGTACAATGTACATATTATACCTATATAGAATAAATTGTCCATTAAGTAAAAATCTATAGTTTTTTATAACTCGAACGAAAAAGTATTTTATTTCTTTAAATAATTTTATTTAAAATTTAGTGCAATGAAAGAAAAAAAAATTAATTTAAATACTCGAAGACCCCTAAGAAAGAAAAATGTAATGTAAAGTCTATTCGATTTTAAAGTGTTTCTAGATGATGTAGCTTTTACTCCATCTATTCTAATGTATTAACTAGCAGAACACTAATTTATAAGGTTTGTTTCTTACTGTGTATGCATTCGATGAATAAAACTAAACTAAAAACTAAACTAAAGTAAACTTATATTTTCGTTTTTAGGTTTCTAATATTTTCATTAATTAAGGATGAGATTATTGAGAAGCCAATGCAAGAAAAGGGAAGAATAGTGTTGCCCAAAAGTCTTCTTTTTTTTTCGATAGAATCAATAATGACCGACATTTCAAATATCAATGTTTTATAACTGCCATATCAGTTTATTTGGAATCCTTAAGTCTTACATAATAGTATATTATGTGATGTACTTTATAAAAAAACATTTTCGATAGTAATCAAAAAAAAAAACTTCACCAACTGTGCTCACTGAGTCTTTGATTGCTTAAAGGGTACTTCTGACTATTTCATTGACAATGACAACTCAGTAAAGGTTTCAATTTAGTCACTGTCGCAGTCGTTCCGGTGAAACTCTCTCCCCTCCGTAACAAAGTCGCCAGTTACCAGTTAGCACTCCTTACATTAAATCGAACCCACAATAACAAGTAGGTATATATAATATCCATACAACGGTACCTATGTTGATCAAGTTATGCTGCTGGTGTACTTGAAAAAGGACTAGTGTGTATTCCATACTTGCTTATAAGTAGTATTAATGAGTACTTTTGTTACGAGAAATCAAATGCTTGAGTGTTTTTGAGAACTTACATTGTTTACAAACCAGATTTGTCTGATAAAATTTAAGAGAAGAATGTTTTTTTGCTACAGGCAAAAACCCATGAAAAGCAAAAATTTGTGTAACACTTGACAACTGTTTTCAGATTTAGCTACGTTCTTTAAAATCAGCTTTAATGTACTTCTTATCGGTTTTGAGATTGACATAATGGTGGCTGTAGTTTTTTTTTACCACCTGACACTTTTATGCATAAAAACAACCCCAGCGGGGAGCAATAAAATACAGGAGTTAAAGAGAATTGAACAAAATTAGAAATGAAAACCACATCATTCAATTTTTATATTTCAGTAGTTCAAAAACATCAGGAAAGAACATAAAGGGTATTACCTAAGAAGCCTTATCAATTCTGATTGGTTTTCTTTGTGGTAGACGCTCATTTCTCATTTCACAGCTTTGCTTATTACATTGACTCTCCAAAAATTGTCATTATTTTATATCCTTGGAGATTGAGCAACTTCAAAGGACACCACATAAGGTATATTTTACTGGGTATTGGATATGGCTTCATACTTATAAAAGAGAAAGAAACGCTGTCAGAGGCCTATACTTGCAAGCCAAGTTAAAAAGATATATCTATCATTACAGGATGCTGTATAAAGTACCAATAACAGGAGTGAGTGAACAAATGTCACATTGAATATAGACATATAAGGGGATCTTTCTATCTTTATTTTTTTCTTTTTTTTTAATTTAGTTGTAATCCTCTTACACCACATTGAAAAATAAATTGGAAATGTGTCTTCTGGGAGCATCACATTTTTTGTCCACTATAAAAAAGAGCATATTAGAAACTGAAGATGCAATCTTTGGAAATACATAATTAAGTATAATCTACACATATAGCTTCCATACATACATGCGTGCATATTTTCATTTTTCTTGATACCCTTAAAAATGAATAAGTGTCGTTTTTACAAGTATTGTAAAACGAGTTGAAATCCATATTCAATTTGAGTATTAACTCGTTTTAACTTTAAACTTATTACAAATACGTAGTAAGTCTCGGCTCCAAGCGTTCTTTATAGTATCCATGGATACAGGCCATCTTATTAAAGCCATCACTTTTATTTTGGCAATTTTACAAAATT
Organism: Leucozona laternaria; assembly: GCA_932273885.2. Classification (NCBI taxonomy): domain Eukaryota; kingdom Metazoa; phylum Arthropoda; class Insecta; order Diptera; family Syrphidae; genus Leucozona; species Leucozona laternaria. The sequence continues at coordinate 63,565 of OW026366.1, forward strand.
AACAATTAAAATTGTTGTTGATGGTTTTGAATGAGATCGTCCATATCGTTCTCAAAAAGGCATATTTTTGTTCGAATAAACCTATTAGTTTTCGCCTTTTTTCTGCTTCTCATGGGCTCATATAAGTAGGATAATTGCTTGGATTGGAGCAATTTTGTATTAATGTTTTTTAAACGAAGTTCATAACTTAATAGTTTACCTACTCGTGATTTGAAGTAGAAGTCGCAATGCCAAGTTAAAGCTCTAGAAAGGTTGTTACCTTTCAGCTAAAACCAATAATTTCGAAGATATAAATACTTTCATTATATAAATTCTTTTTTTTTTTCTAAAATAAAGGATTCCACCAAGCCCATTTTGTCCCGAAAACCTGTAATAAAACCATTCTAATAGCCTTTCTTTCAGTTATCCTATATTTCGTTTCACGAAAAAGTCTACCTTATCTGCACTTAATCTATAATTATTTAAATATTTACTATTTTTGGTTTTATTTCTAAATTATATTTATTAAATTGTTGATATAGACTGGAAGATGGCAGTTGAACAGCTGAACATTAGAAGTTTCGGAACTGCAGCTTATTTAAAAAATGATGGTATCTAAAAAATCTTATAGGTACAATTAGTATAAAAAGAATATCTTTTTTCGTCGAATACAAGGGGTGGAATACAATAATTTTCTTTAATGAGTCAGTTCCTCTCCGGAAACTCTCTTCCGTATCGAGAAGACCTTATAATTTGCCAATTGGAATGTGAATGCTCTGCCCCATACAAACAAAACAAATACTGCAATGATCAAAATGATTTATTTCATTGGAAATTTATTTATAAGGAAATTATTACGAGCTTCATTGACTACGATATGCGAGCTATAATGCAACCAATGCCCTTAATGGTGATGATGATGATTATTGATTACAAATCAAGGGTGAAAATCAGTGCTTTAGTGGTGCTTTTTGTGGTTGGTTTGACATTCATTCAATATGATAGGTTATACGTTTTTGAAAAACCGATATTAAATTATTATTTTTAATCTTGCATAATTTTATATTATTACAAAAAAATATAACATCTAGGATACACGCTTAATGAAACATCCATTTTGTTTTTCAAATAAAAAAGGTCCGTTCCTGTTCACAACTGCAATTTTCATATAAAAAATATAAATTCGTAGAAAACAAACTATTTACAACTGGACGTAGAACTTCTTAATGTTTTATTGCAGATTACTAAGAGACTTCTTCAGAAGACGAAATTTGTCACTGTACAAATATTCCGATGAAACTCTATGATTTCACACTCTGGTCGTTCCAGAGTGTGAAAAAATGTCGAGTTGTGCTGTTGTCTTCTTAAACTTGACTGACTGAAACTAAAATTTATATTGCAAAATTGTTATTGAACCATTTAACTTCCCAACCATGAAACAAAATTAAAGATATTGCCTAGGTTTCGAGAGTAGTAATAGAACAAGTCTTTGCGACCAGGGGAGAAGTCGAAACCATGAAACAAAATTAAAGATATTGCCTAGGTTTCGAGAGTAGTAATAGAACAAGTCTTTGCGACCAGGGGAGAAGTCGAAGGCAGAAACGCAAAAATCTGCTCTGCACCGCTTCTTAATCTAGTTATATGGACAGAGACAGAGTAGTAAGGGGCCCATACGACGCATCCGTACTCGAGAATTGTTCTCACAAGAGTTGCCATTATTGTAGGGTTTATAATTCCATGAGCTTTCGCCGCGATCAGATTTATTTATTTTTTATAATTGAGGTTAAGGATATTTGTTCTAGCTTTTTTAACTTTTTGTGACGGTATACCTATACCTATGTATCTCCCACAGAAGCATAAACTCTTTCGCTGATTTAAAATTCAATCAAGCAACTTTTTTAACGATATGTTTTAAGAAATGAGAGTCTCAAGCAACCAATTTTTCACGGTCAAAAATTTCGAAGCAACTTCATTCAATTTGACCCCTTCTAATGTAGATATACACTTCAAAAAAATGAGTTGGTGTATTCTTTTTTTAATCGGTTCATATTCTATATACACTTTAATATGAAATTAAAATAGGCATACAAATTTTGTCTTCCAATATTGAGGATCTTTATAGCTTATAGTTTTCCAGTAGTCTTTTCTTTAGGGAAACATATTTCAATGTTCGATATTTTAATTACCACATTTTTTGTAACATTATGGAAAAAAAACTTGAGTAGGGTTATTCTTCGACAATGAGATTTGAACCTGCTACTACGCTCTACGTTTCCTATAGGCGATTTCACGATATGAGAAGAGCATGTTGAGAATTCATCACATTATATCTTATACGTTTTAATAGGTTGACATCTTAAAAATAGGAATAATAAGAATTTCTTATCATTGGTATCATTTAATAAGAAATATAAAAATATTTCTTATTGTTTTGTATATTTAATACGATATTGTATCCAAAATTCTTAAAACTTCAATAAGTTTCAATCCATGAAATTAATAAGATTTTCTTATAGAAATATCTTAATATTTTTAGCTTTTATAAGATTTCATAGTAAGGGAATATTTTTGATTTTTTTTTTAATTTTTGTAATAGAACACACATAAGAGAATCCATACGCGACAGTTTTCAATCAATAATCAATATTGATATTGGAGACACTAACGCGAATGATTTTAGAATCGGCATTCTTTGTTTTAAATTCAAACCGATTTAAATTGATTTTAAAGTTAAGATAATATTGATGTATGTACATGTACATTGTATAAAAAACAGCTATAATAATTGAATGTTACCTATGTATGTTTTACTCTGATATGTGGTATCTTTTAACATTTCTAAAAACTTATATTTTCACATACCTATTCATTTTGCATTTAAAAGGGTGTAAGTAAGATGCACTGGTTAAAGTGGAATTATTTTTCTTCCCGTCATTTATTCTGATTGTAGGTATTCATAATTAGATGACACCATTCGTGCGTGAATAATTTTTAGCTCTTTCGGGTTCTTTTGCTTTTCTATGTTGCCTTTATCGCGTGTACACCGAGTGGGAAAGTTTTCTCGTTATAAGTTTCGCCTTTATACTCGTTCGAAAGTTTTCGATATTTCCCCTCTTTGCATTTGGCGTCTAAGTTTTTTTTTTCTTGCTCGTTCAGTTTGCTTTTATTCCTTATAAAAGGGATATATAAATGATTTTTTTTTCTTTCCAACTCACAATTTTTCCAAGTTCTTCGCGGACCTTTTTCTTAGAATATATTTGCTGTCAAGATTATACTTTGTACAAAAACCATAAAGTTTTGTATACAATGACACCCAACTTTATCTAAAGCATTAAATATTCGTGTGGAAGCCTTCTGATAAAAAGTAAATTCACTTCAAAAATGACCAGCGTAGTTTTGGGTTTTAATTTTTAATAAAATTGAAAAGGTTAACTGTATACTTAATTGAAGCAGATTCTGTATGATTACAAAAGCGCAGCGTAGACTGCAAAGTGTTCGAACCATCATATATCATTTATGTGGTACCTTGGAAGAGGCAAAACTCGATGTGTCACAGACAATCGGCTTTTGGATTTTGCTCCCAGATTGAGGTGATGCATTTTGCAAATGTCTTTCTTTTGACGTATTTCAAACATTTAACATTTCCACTCCTATATATAAATAAATTTGCACAATAATATATCATTGGCTTTTGCCGTCAGCCAGAAAAAAATAGTATAACAAACGAATGATTATAAATTAATTTGTTTTATAAACATTTAAGTAAAAAGTTACAACAAGAAAGTAAGTTAATATTTAAAATTTAATATTTTGTAAGTTTGTTAAAATGCATCATTTAGTATTTGATGATATCTTGAGGCGGTTTTCACATAACCGTATACCACTTTCTAATCCTGACCATTTAGGACTTCAACACCTAAACTCCAAGTTAAGGAAGGTCTTCCCCAATGGGCGAACCTTATTGCTTTCAGAACGGGGCAGATTGCTAAGAAATGATAGGTATTTTCTGGTGATCTGAAGTTGCACAGTTAACACTGTATTTCTCTCTAGACCATGCGGTTGGTAATTTAGACCAAGTAGCTCCCCTCTGGTTTTAAAAATTGTGGAGATTGTGAGAATAGAATACCGGTCATTGAATTAATTGTTGATACCAAGGTTATGCTGCAGATCTCTATACACGATCTAGTCTCACTCCTTCACGCTAATTAAAATATCGCAATATGTAATAAAAAAATCTTACCGAAAATCTACTCTATAGTCACCACAGAGAATTATTTAGTCTGCACATATGTAAGGGCTCTAAGGAATCACAATATGAGGGCATCAGTCCTTATATATTATGTATATAGTCCCGAAAAGTTCAAAGATTTTAACAAAATTTCGATTTTTAAAAGTGCTAAGCCATTCGCAAATTTTGATTTTCTGAATTTTTTAATTTTTCTTTCAAGAGTTTTTCCTTCGAAATTTTGTTGTTCAGGATTTTATTATTCCAGATTTTACAAGCCGAATTTTGTAATCCGGGATTTCGATACCAACCCGTCTTTCGAGTTTAATCAATATCATCACACCTATCCATACATCATGTTGGTATACATTTTTTATTTTGAAAGTTGGAGGAAATGAAAAAATACATTTTGTAATAGTGTTTTGACTGCTGGAAGAGAAAGTAGATTCATAGATCTAAAAAATAATTTATTTAAAATTCAGATTATGTATTTGTCATTTTTGATAAGAAAACAAGATATGGTGGATAGACGTTATTTAAAAAAATTAAGTTGTGGTGATTTCTTACTTGCACATCCAAGCTATTGATGTACTTTACAATTTTCTTAAAATGCTTACATATACATAGTTCGGTACAGCTATACTTGAATACATCCTTTTCGAAACTTTATTTTTGTAAGTATACATAATGTTTAGCAATTACGAATAATATTTCCATCACACCCAAATTGTACACATTTGTACTCGTTAAACAAACATAAAACATTTTAACAAAAAATACAATTTATAGAGACATAATGTACCTAATGTACAACAACAAGTAACTTAGCTTAATGCAAACCCCTTTATTTGCAGCTCCATTACGGTAAATTATCTTTTCCGACGAGCAGCAACAATACATTTTTTTCATCCAAAGGGGGACTCAGAATCTCTGAATCAGTGAAATATGCATATATGAAGGTTTTTGCGCGTTATCCAGCATTGCAGACGGAAATCAATCACAGAAAAACTAGCAGGCTGTGCTCAAGTGCAAACGGACTAACGATACTCTTTCGCGCCAGGTTTATATCCATTAAGGATTTCATTTCTTTAGGAGTTGGCCAATTTTCTTCCCGTACACCATTCGAGATTTTAATGGCTGTTGATGCCTTTAAGTGCATACTGGGAATTGTGATTGTGCCAGAGCAAAAAATGGCCAATTAGCGAAATTGTGTTCCATTCAGAGCTTGCTGATTTACATGTAAGAAGTGTATATTGAATTTTATGAGCATAAAATATGATGTGAAAATCTGGCGCATCATTGCACTAATGGATAGCTTTAATCTTAAGTAATGTATATGAAATAGAACTGGTACTTACAATAATGATTGTTGTGAAAGCTATTTCTCAAAGTTTCTAGTACGAGTATACCTACATTTTAACGCCGTGGATGTATGAATAAACAATGGAAGGTAGATATGTGCAAATATGAATGAAGTCTTTAAGGGATAAAATGTTTTCAAAATTAGGTATATTTTGTAGAAGACAATAATTGATTGTTTTATATTCTGAGCAGTTTAAATAACTTTAATAAAATTCTTTTGATTTGTTTTTATTTAAAACTGATTATGGGTCAGCAATGCAGAGCTTATCATTTTTATTTATTTGTTAGATTTACGTATAAGATAGTTGTTTTTGTTTTGTTGTTTGAATCAAGAATCAACTTCTTATTTTTTTTGTGGATAATTATTTTTTTTATGAAACGAAATCATACGAATAAGTTAAACCTAAATGGATAAGAGATTAACATTTAATGGTTGTATACCCTATTCTACTTCTATATGCTTAAACTTATAATAATATAAAACAACAGCCGTTTTATACTATCAGAAATATTAATTCGTTGCAACATAAAAAAAATAACAATTTTTCTTCCCGAAATTCCGCGACTTTCAATTTGAGGAATGAGAAATTTCAGATCAAATGGTCAGGTTGTGTAGAAAATAAAAAACTGAAAGGAAAAGTAGTATAGGTGTACACCACTGTTGTCGCTATGACCTGTTTCGTTTTATTTTCATGGGATGATTTATATAGATCATTAGAGACAGTTAATGCGGCTAATGATATAGGAAAAAAGCCATTACATTGACATTATCTACTACCTGACAATGACACTTAAACTTTTTAAATTACAAAAAACTGAACATTTTTCTGGAAGGACTTTAAAAGGCGCATAAGATTTTCAAATATAAAAATTGATAGGAGTAATAGGGTTTATAAAAAGTCTAAAAGTATCCACAGCTAAAACCTAAAGGGTGTAAAATTTAACTTCGAACCATTAAGTTTAAGTTTTTTTCATCAATTTTTTCTTTATATCGTTTTGACTGTAAAGGCGATATACCTAGCACTATCATATATCCATATAATATATGGCACCATATTTGTTGTTTGTCATATAAATTTGACTATCACACTTATATGACACTTTTGAGGCGTATTTATTTAGCAAACTTGCCATATTTATATGATAATGTAATGCTGCCTTAACTCTTGTTCATTACTTATTCAAATGAAATTAAGTTCAATACATTAAAACCTAACGAAGGAGGCACTGGTGTATGATTGGAAAATACTATAATCGAAAAGTTTAGGTTATATTTTTTCTTTTTTGGGCTGATATATTTTGTAGATATCTTTCCGACCAGTAATTAGCCCACAGTTATTTTTCGATTATTTTATTTGAAACCGCGCATAATTTTTTACACACGAAAATATTTTATCTTCATTCGAGTGTTACCCAGCTTAACTGTTTCCATGTGAGCGAAATTGTTCGCCTATTCTAAATCCCACAATCCCCTTTAAGCAATGTATTTTCGATGCTTTCCTGTCTGTCTTCTGATTGGAATTCATTTTGGTAGCCTTTTCACACAAACGATGTGGAACTTGGGAATGTTTAATATTTTTAACATGAATAGCGAATATTTTACGGATAAAATAATCCCAAGGGATTTCTGCGATAAGCCAGCAGCGGTATAAAACACAAACGTGTTTATGTGAATATTGCTCCGAAATATGTGATGGATATTTGACAGAATGGGATCAGTGAGGATAATCCATGGAATTCGTTATATTAAACGATGATGACACTGATAATTTTTTTACCGACGATGACAACGCTGGAAACGGACGACGGGTTATAAGCACAACGTTGGTAACTATAATTACATTCGATTTAATTTACCGGGAGTAGGTATACGCTACGCATGTATTCAGATAAAGGACTGCCCATTTTGCCTAAGGTTCAACTAAACGAAGGTATCTTGCGTTCCAAATCTTATAATAAAAATTAATGTTTTCATTGCGAAATATTGTAAGGTATCTTTTATAAACCTTTGGAATCGGCTAGAATTTTATTTCTAGCTATGATACGTATGTACTGATTTGGACATTTTTTTTTTTTTAATTAAAATTTAAACACGTAATTATTCCCTCGGATGCTAATTTATTTTTTTCATGAAAATCAATGTGTAATAAATCTTTGTTTTGATGTTGGGAATGGGAAACTTCTTAAATATTATAGTTAGTCGTAGAATAATGAAAAAGTAAATTCGGTGTTCTTTTAAGACTTGAGTTTGACTAATCTTTAATGTCAAGGTTTAAAACCGGGAGAAAAGATAGGCTAGATTTTATTTTAAAAATGTAAAAGGGATGTGATTCATACACAATTATTTAATGTGTTGGAGGAAGTAAGGACCTAAGAAATGTTGTTTTTCGTGTTGTAGATAAATGGAAAAGTTGATGAAACATTTCTGGATTTTTAAAGACAATGTTTTTGCCCCAACTGCGGATCTTCAAACTTAAGGTCTTTTTCATGGTAACATAAACAAAACCGCTACAGCCGTTTTCGAGTTAAATAACGATTGTATGGCAGGTATCGTTATTATTGCAGCTCAAAAAAATCATTTAAAAATTAAAAAAAAAAAAAAAACGCTTGCGTGGTTTAGGTTGTAGGTACAGGCACTCATACAAGCAAACAGAATATCATGGTAATTTGAGGATTGGGTAAAGTTCCGAGGTCGATTTTTTTACGAATCTTAAAATTGCCCTATAGTAGCTACATGTACATATATAGTTATGGCAAGAAAAAATAATTCGGAAAGCGCTCACAGGAAGCTATCGAAGAAGAATATGGCTGAAATAAAAAATCCCATACAAACATCTCTAATAATTTTTCGTTTTCAATAAAATGTGTACTGTTGACATCGAAAACGTCTTGAACCCATATTAAGAAATTAGACAAAAATCATACTTAAATAATATCTGTATATAAAATTCTCTTTCTGTATCTAACCTTATTTTGCCATAAATATTTTTTGGTTTGAAAAGTATTTTTTTTTTCCAAGAACAATTCAATGAGACAATATACTGATTGATTACTTCTTACTGGATGGAAGATCTCATTCCCACCTGTATCCTTTTGTTGGCAAAAAAAAATGGGTAGGCGAAGATTTTGTATACCCGATCTTATATTAAATGTGCCGTAATACCTACGGAAAGTAAAAGATATAATTTATTACTTTCAACATTCCAAAAAAGTCAGAGATCATTTTTTTCACACCTACACCAGGGCATAAGAACACCTAATTCTACATTTTTATGTTGAGTTTGTGAATATGGCGGCAAGGAGTCTGGAGAAAACATGAACATACATACAAAGGAATGTGAACGTAAAAAAAAACTTCATCAATCATTAAATTACACTGTCATTTTATCTGGGGAGATGACGTGCATTGACCATCAATTTAAATAGTTGCGTTGTAAAGCAATAACCCATTTCCACTCAGGCTTCCAAAAGATAATGCTCCAAACAAATTTTTAAAAAATATTGATTTTCTGTTCGGTGGTGTTATTTTTCGAGTTTGAAGAGGTGAAATATGTAATAGTATATTGAATTAGATATAAATTTAAGCCAGAGAGCATACAAAAATACTTTATTAATTTTTCTACCAGGTCTCTCATTTCTACACGCAAACAAAACTGAGTCCAATAAACGCCTTAATATACTCTAAGAGTAGGCCGGACGAAATACATACATTCGTTTTCGGAAGTTCACCACAGGAGTCCATAATCCTTCCTAAAACCAACCAGAAATTCATTCAGATGTACGGCCGGCGTGTCGTAATATTGCCTGTACCATATCAGGATTTGCGAATGCAAGGTACAATTATTTAATATTATGGCTTAAGATAAAAGAGGATTGTATTTCTTGAAGCCCGTTGAACCAAATCATGTCAGTATTGCACTGTTTTCAATACAAGGGGAGAATCGCAGAAGGTCTAACATATGGGCACAAAAGAATATAGTAATAATCAAATACTAGGTAGATCTGTGCTACTAAAGCCATAATACGAAGGAGAAGCAATTTTAATAAAGTGCAATCTATGTATTGTCTTTTATAGGGTGGGCGTGTGCTTAAAAACGCGGATAATCTTACTTTGATTAAAGACTTTATTGTACAGTAGTGTTTTAATCCGTCTTTTCATTTATAGCTATAGCTATACCTACCTACGATTGTGTGATATTTAAGTATATGAAAATAGAAGTCATGGAGATAGACTTTATTTCATAAATGTTTTTCGTTATTGATTATATACCATTTTCAAGCGCTACATTATGTACAAAGAAATAATTATTTGTAGGTATATAATAAAGTCCACAATAATTTACCTTTTTATGGATAAATACGCGTAGGTAGGTACAATACTAATGTAATCCTATTCCGCAAAATATTAATTCTCAGGACACTTCACAAGTCATGTGATTACATATTGTTTGCATGTCAAATAAACCATGACGTTTGTACAAATACGGTTTGTAATAAATCGCACGTCTGAACTATGTTTGCACAAGGGTGTTCTCTTAAGAAGAGGGTGTTGTTTCCACGCCCAATACCAATTATGGTCGGTAATTTGATTTCGATTTCCCGTTTCCAAATTTTGTTTAATTTTTCATTCACTTAATATTTGTAGCTCGATAAGGTTTGTATACGTATAAGTATACGTCACAGCTGAAACTACAAAATTTTCAATTTTGACATGAAGTTCACAATAGGGACAAAAACTGTTATAGATATTTTAATATAATAGAAAGAAATCTTCACTATATATTATGTACTGACAATACAAAATTATTGTTTATACGATTCCCTGCCGTTGGTTAGAATTGCTCAGTTTTTATTTCTTTATTATTTAAATAATAACTTCGTACGTTAAATATTGGCTTATTTAATTCTTTTTATTAAAAAGGGCCAACTTTTTAAACAACCTTTAATGTTAGAATATAAGGATGATAGTTCTTAACAATTTTCTAATTTAAAAGCAAACTTTTTGTATAAACACTTTTTAATTCGTACCGTGTTAAAACTTTTTTAACTTCAGCTGAACACGCCAAACGGCTATAAATATGTCAAAGTGTCATATTGACTAATTACGATACTATTTATAAAAAAAATTAAATAGGTACCTATTCGATGATTTTAAGTTTAATAAAATGTCAGTATGTAGTAGTATGAAGCAAATTAGTCTTTTTAGCTGACTACCAAACTAAAATAGTGTTAGTGAATACTAAAGAACCCAAGAAATGTTCCTCAACAACGGCATACAAAATTAATTTTAAATATTTAGAAAGTCTAAAGGTGTGATATACATGATCTAGGGGGCCAATTCACTGTTTCAACGCGTGAAATTAACTCTTGACTGAATTGTTCTTCCAGACACACATCAACGATACCTATCTACTGTTTAACTCTTACAAGGAATTCAAATTAAATTTCACATGGCTTTAAATTGACCGTAAATCAATGATGATAATATAGCAGGGATGATGGATCTTAGCAATCAAGCTTCAGATAAAAGTTTACTTAAGGATAACACCCTAAGATAGCTTCTAAAATAACTGGTCAACTTGGAGTTGTTAGTCAATTTTGGGATCTAAGTGACTAATGGTCGACATATTTTATGTCACTGTGTAGGTTAGGTACCTACACATAGCTTGCCCAAAAATCCGATTAAGTTAGTAAATAGCTAAAATATCACCGTAATAAAAGCATTTTGTCAGTCGTCGACATTAGCATAAGACAAAACATTAGCATAAGACCAAAAATCAACATAAGACCAAACATCTTCCCCTATTTCAAAAACGAGTAGTTCTTATTTAATAAAAAGAAAGGTGTTTATGTATTGATTTAAATTAATAAACACAAAAATCACTTCGCATATCATATTAAAAATTAAAACTTAAGACATGTTGAAAATACGCTGGTATTATAATTTGATAACAATTCATACATTACACGAACTCTGAGGTATTTATCATTTTCATTGCGTTAGAAAATATCATAAGCCATATACCTACCCCTAATCCCACTTGCATTTGTTATTCGCTTATGCTCTAAATTCTTATTCTTTAAGCCTACCTTATTTTTAGTGTTTAGGCAGGGAGGAACAATAATTGTATACAAATTTAAAAACGCTGTAAGCAATGCTGTAGAAATGCTTAGAACGAAGAAACCTAGCATAATTTTGTTATTGTGTATTGTCATATTAAGAATATTTTCAAAACAAAATATGCAACACCCAAGCGAATCTAAATATACACAAGGCCTGGTCCTCATTAACACGTCACTCATATCATGACAATAACGCAAGGAGGAACTCTAACAAAAACATAATTTTCCTAAAAGATATGAAAACTTTTTGTGTTTCAAAGGATCTTTGTGAGTCGTTACGAGGTGTAGAGGAGTTGTGATGCACACGTTGCACGTTGGCTTCATCAAAATCTCCTTTTTCCCAGTGATTCATTATGCAGTGCTGTTTGCCGCATTATTGTCTTCAAAAGGATTAAGACGAGTAATTAAAACGTGTTCATGCTAGTTTGTTTTTTTTTTTCACGGATATCAAAAGAACCTTGCTTATTTGTTTATATTATCTAAATGAAAACTTGTAACACACTTGAATTTTTAACACTCGATGATAACTTTACCTACAAGTGATATCTTAAGCTGATTGCCTAGCCCTAGGTACCACTTCTTTAACAGAAAAATATGGGCGCAGAACAAGCATTTCCAAACAAAATATTGTTGTTTGAAAAAACAAAGACTTACCTGACATTTTCTCATGCAGAAGAGAATTTTTGCCAAGAGGATAAAGTGCTTGTTTTTTACACAAATTGCGCAGTTCTTCTTACCAGAAATAAAAATAACAAGAAAAAAGTCACCGTAAACACGAACTTCATGTGCATTCCCAGACCTATTCTGAGTTCTCATTCGTTTTACACCAGTTTTCAGTCAAAACTGGCAGGTTCGTATGTTGCTTTTGTTTTCTATAAATGTAAACTTTTCTACTTATCGCCTTTAGACAGAAAACCGGAGTCAAACGATTAAAATCACAAAAAAGGGAAGTGTATTTTTATTTTTTGGTGCAACATTTTTACGACGAGACACGCGCCTATTATAAGTCCCAATTAAAAAGTGGCTCTTTTCTTACGCTAGTAGGTACGCTTTAATTTGGAGTGATTCAATTAATCCTTTGGCGATGGTGCAGAAACGCGAATTAAGTTCAAAACGGATTTTCGCACAGAGTGACAATTGTAAGCACCGAGATTATCACAACTTGTCTATAACGCTTTGCTACTTTCATTGTCTTCCTTTTGGGACTAACAAAGCAAACTGCAAAGTAGTAATTAATGTCGATTTTTTGTTGCCCATTTCATGTAAATGTTGTGGGGCTTATGAAACTCTTGCATGGATGACGATGACGGCAGTGAAGTTCAGCAAACACAGACATTTGAAATAGGGTGCAAATGCTGAAAAATCATCAGCATACGATGAAATTGCAGGATAACGAACTGAGATCTGAGTATGGATGCGATGTTTCATTGGAAAAGAATTTATCGGATGAAGCTGTGTGTTTCTTTGTCTTTTCTAGGTTTACCCTTCCGGAATCGATCCATCAATCTGTTTGGTTTTGCAGTTTAAACTTTATTCCTTTAAATGTAAAATAGGCTGTGTACAAAAAATGCCGTTGAAAATCAATGTTTATTACCATGAGAGTAAGAGCGCCTAGTGGCTACAATTTTAGGTATATCTCCTTTGCTTCAAACTTCAGCTGATGGCTATAGATTCGAGTTCAGTTAATCATGTGTAGGGTACAGTGTACTCTTTTTAGAATTTTCTGCGAAATTAAGGCGTGGGAGCAGGGGATACGGCAGTTATGTTTTTTTAGATTTTAAGGAACAAGAGAATCAAAATCCAGTATGTTTTTTTGATCAAAAATGAGTACCGAATTCCTCAAAATCAACTTTTGAAATCTTTTAAGATTTAACAAAATATTTTACCCTCTACTAATGACTTAAATTCCTCATAAACTTTCTTAGCCAACAAAGTGATATTTTTTTTTAATGCATTTTTTTTCAAATTATAGTTTACTTTGTTGTTGAAAAATCTTTTTTTGTAGGTATATAGGAGAATGGGACCAACCCTTTTCCAATGTGTTGTTCAAAACTCTAAAACTTTTCACCAGCTTTCGAATTTATAATGACAAGAATCGAATTGATCAGCGGTCCAAAAACGTTTTAAAAATTTAGTTTTGTGCCCCTTCCCAAATATGAATAACAAATGAAGGATTTTATTTTATCTTTAATTAAAGTTATGAAAATTGTCTCTTAAACCAAATTAGAATAATGCTTAGATATTAAACACATCAAAAAGTTTTATTTTTATTAATTTTATATCTTGGTTGAATATGGGTGCCACCATGGAAACATACAAAAAATTAACTTGACAGTCAACGAGTTCAGATGAAATTCGGATTATTGAAGACTTCATGATTGCATTTAAATTTAGGTGGAAACATATCTGATGTCGATAGATGTCGAAGGCAAATGTAAAGAGTTTCTTACTGTTGAAATTATTTTATTATAATTTATTTAATATTCAATTTTTCTTACGAGATTTCGGCATTAAGGTTTTCGGGATTCTATCCAACTATCATATTTCTTTCCTGCACGTACCAACGTATGTCCAAATTGTAATCTTAATATTTCATACCGAAAATAACTTGCATTTTTCCTTTTGTTATTTTAGCATATTTTAGAAGTTTTACTATTTTTTCTGACCAAAAACTCAATAAAGCTTTGGAATGATTATATCAAAATGCATATTTTTAGCGTGAACATAAACATTGAGTAGATATACAAGAAGTCACATAATATACAAATATTGTATGTATATAAACATATTTATATAAATATGTATAAATTTATCCTATTTTTTTTTTTTTCAATTTTCCTTACTTTTAATAAATTACAGCTCCGCAATACATATAAAAATTGTCAGTCATTGTGGTATTAAATCCCATCCTTCTTGCTTTGAACCCCATAAAGTCCTGCAAAATAACCCTTATGCTGACAGATATAAATTTTAATTTCTCCACAAGACATTTTCCTACAAAGCTATCAATCATCTCATAAAAAGATGGTGAAGGGAAGAATTATGTTCGTGTATAGGTAGATTGTATTTATTAAAATATTTAAGTAAGCAACATTGTGATATCTTTTTATTAAAGCTTCTTATTATATCGGAAAAGCAGCTCCATATTATTTATTATGTAAGAAATGGAATAGGTACCTATACTCGTACATACATTATGTGAAAACTAAGAAATTGAAATTCACAAAATGTAAGTCTATAAGGCAAGACATCAGGTGAAAAAACAAATATTTATTATTATGCTTTTAATATAAACTGACAGTAAATATTTAGGAAAATAGGTTCACATACATTCAAAGTATGGAACATGGCACTTTCTATTTGTATTTATTATGTATATGTGTGTTTTCTATCTAAGTGTATTAAATTTGACCAGAAAAAAAATTAAAAGTATGAACTCGGTCGCGGCACGTGCTGCTTGTTCAACATAATGAAACGAGGACTCAAAATTCCATTCAGATTGCTCTTGTTGTTGCTACGGCCACGCATCCAAATCAACGTCATCGACATCACCGCATGTCAAGGATAATTGTGGCCGTTCAATAGGTGTTCTAAAATATCCACTTTTCAGCAGACGTCGACGTTGCTGAACACTTCATTTCCGATGCAATCGTGAACCACGACAGTGACTTCGACTCACAAAGTATAAGTATAGGGTAGATTAGTGGGAGTTGTTTTTAAGAAATCAAATTTTCATAGGATGGGGTGTAACACAATAAATGAATTAATGACCCACCCAATGCCACATTTTCATATAAAGACTATAAGGGATGAAAATTTCAATTAATTGATGCCATATCTTTACGGTGACAGATTTTGTGCTATTAATAATCAAGAAAAGTTTGCCACTTCACTGAGTTTCACTTCACACAGAAGCGCTATCTATACCTTCATTATTACAATTTACCAACACAGCGTTGCTACCACAAACAGATCCGTATACATTTAAAGGTATACCTACACCAGTATCATGGCAGATATCCGAAATGCGTTGTAGGTACCTACTGTAAATTGATATAGTTTGGCATTAGCCGAAGAGCTCTTAAAGATATCGAGTTGACTATAGGTTAGTTTCATTTTCTTAGATTAACAACGATACATTTTGGATGGTGGAATTAAAAAAAAATTCAATCAAAATAATCTTCTTAGTGGGGGGGTACCGCCTCTGTTGACATAGCGTAGGTATATTTTTTTATCAAATCTGAAAATTTGCAGTCATTTTTCAATCTTCCTCCCTTAAGCAAATTATGAATATAGTAGCCACCATTTTGTTCTAAATTGATTGAAGCACCCATCATATTTGCCTTATTCCCATTTTTTTATTTTCTATCTACGGAATTGGTACAGCAACGAATATAGAAAACGGAGCGGGGACAAAATAAATGTAGGTAGGTTTATATACCTATGGATATATATGTACGTTCCCTGCCAAGGGTTGAAGCTTGATAAAGGGATTAAAACCGACCACCCAATAATTTTCGAGTGTCACTTACTGTATCCAAAGACAGGAGGCACCTATAGGTAGTGTCAGTGGGGTTTTACAAATGAACATTGAATATGACCATACCATGTCACGGATTTAAAGGATATTTTTAAAGGGTTATTTTTTATAGGAAGCATGACATCTATGTACATACTCTTACACTTGATTGTAAAAATGTAAATTAGCTGCATATCGTCACTGTCTTAAATCTTGAATTTTTTTTGTTTCGCGCTTGCCACTTAAAGGCTGTGACAAGTGTTTTAGAATAGGCAGCTCTAGTGTTACTTGAAAACTACACATATAGCTATAGATGTGTTTGAAAGACACTGTACCGCTATACAGTAGAAATTTGAATGTAATTCCAAACTTCTTCATATAGGTATTAAGTGTATACTTTATAAATCGAAACTTCTCACCCACTTTTCAGACAATAGATGTCAAAAGAGCTTCGAGAGAGGCTACAACCACTCTGTTGGATACTTATGCTTACTCTGTGAATTAATTTTTTTTTAAATTCTTTGTGCAGGGTTGGAGGACAGCTTTCAAAGAACCATCACTTGTCGTATAAAACGCACTCCTTGGAGCATCTTTTATGACGACACTCTACAATACGTATCATATTTTTCTAAGTGCATTGTATCTTCAAAAGCTTGTAGAATGTAGATGCAAGAAGACATATACCTTTATACATTAGCAGGCAGTAAACTTGAATCAACCGTTCCGTCAAAAAAATCTAAAAATAATGCTTTAAGCTACTTAGCTAAGTTTTCTAGTTTTTATTCATAAGTACATCTTCTTAACCATATGTTAATGAGGCGTATGTTCCGAATTTCAGTAGCTGCCGGGGGTCAAAAAATGTTTATTTTAAATCAAGTTGAGGGTGAAAGAAGATGTTTCAAACAAAAAAAAATGCACCGAATTAGATTAGGGCATAGCTGATGCGGTAGTGCAGTTATGATGCCAAAAGAGGTGGTTTAAATCAGTTTCAAAATCCCTGCAATCCATGTGTACTCACCAAACAAAGGGAGGAAATTTATCCTGCTGGAAGATAATTTAATTTGGATATACGAGTAGCATATTGACGCAATCATCTAATCTTCGCGCTTCCTTACTCACATAAAGAGAGATTTACAGAGAAAGCTGAGGGGGCTTATTTTTGTGAAAGGGATGATACCCATGATCACGATTTTCTTGCCTGTCTATTCTGTCTCAGAGCATAGTCCTGTGAATTGATTGAATCTATAGTCGCAGATAAATGTAGATATTATGTATGTATTCGTATTCGTATTGTATATGTATAATATATTCTCCATAAGCATAAGTATACCTTTAGGAACTGTAGGTCGCTCGGTTAGTGGTTTTCGTCGTAGTTACATATAAATATTTCGTATGCCATGATGCGTCAAAAGTACTCCTTTGTTCAACATTGAATATAATCACATTCATCGACTTGCAAATCGAAAGCGATGATAGATAGCAACTTTTGCCCTTTACGTATTTTGTTCATTCGAGCGTAAGGCGTGCATTTGAGTGATTAGATACTTAAGATCCGTCAAAAGAGAACCAAATCTATACTCTTAGCATGGAAATCTCATGCGTTCGACCATTCTTATTTTATCAGTTGCAAGAGGACACACTGCTGCGATAGTAATAAATTTAACTTTAATGGATTTCTTTAACAAAGTCCTTACAAACTAATCATCTTACCAAATGACATCATACAAAATATCTGTTTTTGGTTCTATAAGCTTTTAATTATTTTGCATTAACATTATTTTCGGAGAAGGTAGGTATACCTACAAATTCTTTCTTTTTTGAGTTTTTGTTTAACATCTTTTATCAACATACAAAAAATCAATTAAAAGAAGCCCAATGTCTGGTGGTGGGTAGCACACCATTTTGGTATCTAATTTTCGTCCGCCTGGGTGGAAACTTTTGAATCAGAGATAAAATTGGGAGCTGAAAAGAAAACTTTCCCGTTTCTTTATGAAATGTTGGCAAATTACAAAAAACATATACATACATAATATGTATGTATATACTTGGATTATGTATGTATATACTTGGATTATATACACAGGAGTATGGTACTTTATTCATTTTTTGTTAGATAACTTTACATTTTTCATTCCTAACTGTTTAAATACCATATTTAAAGCCTTTTAAAGATACTCCTAGGTATAAGCTTAAGAAATAACTTTTCCTCGAAATTCCATTATTTTCTGTAGATATCCGTAGAAAATTCTACAACAAGAGAAATAATTATCATATAGTTAAGCAAAGGAAAAAAAATAGAGATGTCTTAGCTTGGGCTTGATAAAATATTCATGAGGAATAATAAAAGATGCATCTAAGAACTTCTCTTATCGATTAAATCAACAAATTTCTGATTTGAATTATTTGGTTATATTCATATTTGTCCTTAAAATTCCTTTCGAAAAAAAAATTGTAATGAATCAATATTTACCGACTTATTGCTACCACTTCCACTAGAGAAGTTGAAAAGGCAGTAAGGCACATTAGACTACTACAAACATTCATCTATTTTATCCCGCCAGTAAGTTCAAAAATATTGAAGCCTGTATACCCAAATGAATTATATACAAATCTTTATATATAAAAGTCTATAGATTTATACATTTATACATTGAAACATTTGTACATTTATACGTACTCATAAAATTGTCTGTAATTTCGAAATAATTTCCTTTTCTTCACACGTATCAGAGCCTAAACACCCTCTTTTAAAATGTTTGTCTGTCTGTTTGTCTGCTAATCTCTGAACCCACTGAACCGATTTTGACGGGACTTTAATGACAGGTGGAAGACTTTGCAAGGAGAGATATATGCTACATTTTACCCGAAAATATATTGGGTATCTTCGAAATAAAAATGATAGCGAATTCTTGTTACTGAACAATTTCATTGATTTTTAATTGAATTTCATGCAACTTTCGTTCAACTAATGAAGAAAACATAAAATAATACAAAACTACGTCGTATTGGAAATTGCAAATATTTCAAAAGAAACTTAGCAGCAATAGAACACTTCCAGCTTTCTCTGATAATAGTCCGGATTCCTAGGTAGTTAAAAAAGTCGAAAGTAGGTACTAACAGAAATGGAATTTTGTATTCAAAATTTTAAAATGCTATATTTATTGTTTAAAATATTTAGCAGCACCAGATTGCAATTAAAATAAAAATCGGTTTAACCCATAAAAATAAGACCAATGTTGTACATCTAAAAAAAAAGATATATTTTGATAACCCTCAGCTTTTCCAAGCATTTTTCCCCTTTTTAAATTATTTCGATTCCGACCAAAAGGAAAAAAAAGTAAGTACCTATGTATGTGCCAAAATGTTAATTTTTTAATTTTGAGCATTTAATAAAAGCCTTCTCTCTGTAGGTAGTGTTCAAAGATATAGGGCTGCAGTTTCCAAGTTTTTGTATGTTTTTACTTAAAAGAAAAGTTGATGAAAGCAATGAACTCTAAATTTAAGTTGTAAGCTTCAAACAAAATTAGGTACACTGAAACCGTAATTTTGTATCAACAAGATTTGGATTTTGTTAGTCATTATTGTTTTGTTTACATTTTATACATCAATAAATAAACTACGTGAACCGACAGCTTGTGAAGAACCAGGCCCTAGTGACTTACAACTCCTAACCATTACTTTGTGCGTGCCTGCAGACATGGAGGGAAGCTATAATTTACTGTCAAAATGTCGAATCCGAACGGCTTAGGTGGGAGGCACTTTTGCATGAAAAAGAGATACTCTTGGAGGATTTGTCAATTCCTCGCAAGTATCCGCAGTAGCCGTGCAAAAAAAAAAACATTTCTGACTGCGATTTATAGAACTTATAACTTGAAATGTTTCCGCCATCCACCTAGTTAGTCCTTGATTACTTTGTCACATTTCACATAACTGGTTTTGTCGATAAAATCGGGAAAAGAGACCCTTTTGTTTGTAGGTATAGGGGGCAAACAATAATTACCTCGACCAAGCAGTACAACAAATACGTTATTTTTGGCCGGGTAAATATTGTTTTTCAGAAGTCGCTGTGTAACCAGTTTGTTGAATAAACTTTAAGATTGTGAAAACTACTTGTATGTATTTTGTATGAAAAAAATTAAAATCCAGGAGGTAGGTAAATATAGAAGCTTAACTTTTAGCTTAACTTTGAGCCTTTGTATAACAACTCACACGTTTACAACATAATAACCCCTCTAATGTTTATATAGGTACTTTTATGTATATGTAGAAGTAGGTTCATTAAAATTCGAATGTGCATATTCCAATAAATCAGCAAAACCTATCTCTTTATGTGTATTATTTGTGTGTCGCGTCGTTCAGTTAGTTTACAAGTCATTAAATGTAAACACTGTGTTTTATCTTTTTAAGTATAATTTTCCTCTTCCTTTCCTAATTTGAAATTCCATAACCAGCAACTCATTTAAATATTCACTTTTAGCTTAAGACTCTATTATTTGTACCTAGCTACTTGTAATTAATTGAGGTTTCATCCTGCAGTAAAAAACATGTCATTCTAGCAAGAAATTGCCTGTACATACTTTGTAGAAAGTAAACAAAATACGGTGCAGACAAAAACAAAAATTAAAAGAAAACGCTGAAAAAAGTAAAAAGTGAAAAATCAAAGGAAAACACCCACAATGTTGACATGTTGGACACGGGAGATATGCTGGTCTCCGCAGATTTATTTCAGTGTTGACCAAAATGCAAATTTACACAGTTTATATGCAAAGAGCAATATACATTGCCAGCCCAGATTACACCAGATCCTATCTTTATGGTACTTGCTGTTGTGTGTTTAGCAAGCCCCTTAAGCATTCATTTGAATCTGTTTACAGCCGTTTACAAGGCCTTTTTAATTTTCTTCTCAAAAGGAAGATCCTACCGAAAGCAGGTACCTTGCGACCATAGAATGTTGATTACATAAATATGTAGAAGCTTATTAATATTAAAAAAATGTCTCGCGGTTCTTTTTTAGAACTAAGCATTGGTTCTAGTTCAAAAGAAAAATGTTTGTTCAACTAAATTTAAGGGATTGCTTGCTTAATTTTTATGGAACTTCGAATGAAGAATAACTTTATAAATTTACTAATATTGAACATAGCAATATAGATAGAGCTTCGTTGACCCTGTATGGAAGGCCATTAAAATGTGTTTGACGAACCTGGACTTTCCGATAATCTTTGAAATTAAAAGATTTATGTAATTGCGAATTGAAGTGTAAACGATACCATATGTATGTACATATGTAAATACCTTAGTGAACATACATTTTTAAATTAACAAAATTCGTTTACGATAGAAAGCCGCTGCGCAAATGTTCACATATAGGGTAGTTAAAACTGTTTGGTAACAAAAGTCTTCGCTTTGATTGTAGTAGACTGTGTAGTAGATTGTCGCAATAATATGGTACTAAACGTGAATTAGCAGTTTTTTTTTATTATTAAAGCTCAGATTTTCAGTGGTTAAACTGAACAGATTATTTTGATGATTTATCATCCGATTGTGTAAGATTCGTCCACGTGCATACTGCACGAAAAACGAAATTTAAATTCTTGTTGTTCCTATGATATTTCTCTATAGGCTGCGAAACCGGATATATCAATTTTTTCAGGCAACTATATTCTACTTTCAATAGTTTTGTTCAGTGACATAATAGTTAGATTAGAACAGAATAGAACAGAACAGAGCAGAACAGCACGTCAGAACAAATTAGAACAGGAAATCTGTTTTAAGTTGTTCTACATAAAAAGCTAGTGTAGAAAAGCACGTCAGAACAAATTAGAACAGGAAATCTGTTCTAAGTTGTTCTACATAAAAAGCTAGTGTAGAAAATCCTTTTTGAAACTGTTCCAAAGTGTTCTAGACAGACTCATTGAACAGCAAAACAAAACAGTTTAGAACAGAAAATTCATCATTGAACAGCAAAAAGTTGTACTTTTCTGTTCGAAACTGTTCCGAACAGACTCCTTGAACAAACCTAAGATTTTTAATCAAATTTCTTAACGCTAAGATTTACATGTGTATATTTAACAGGAAAGCTCATTCGAAATTCAAAAGAAAAGAAAATTGCAAAATTCTAAATTATTCACCTGGTGGTGCAGGAACAAAAAGGAAAAAAAATTTTTTTAAAAGAAGTTTGTGGTTTGACAGATATATAAGGTACTCTAAATTTGGACACATGTACATATGTTTGTATGTAGATATAGAAAAGGCGCGTTCCGTCAAAAAGTGAGTAAGCAAATCCTAAATTTGTTTTCCTCTAGATTTTGAAGCAAAACTGGGAGCATTTGTGGAGGAATCATTTAAATGTTGCTGAGTTCTGTGAGATCTCATTTTTCTGAACATACCAAATAAATAATTCATTCCAAATGTCATTCAAAAGCCCTGAAATCGCCTTTTTCTGGGGCAGCAAAATCAAGTAAATTGATTGAAATCGCTAGCTAGTGCTGATGAATCATTGTTCAATACCGAGTTAAACAAATAAAAACAAAATTTAGTGAACCAGACATAGTTTATTTATATTTCATTCTATTCATTTATTTTGTCAACTAAGATCTTATTTTGCTCTTAATTGTACTTTTGTTATTAATCAGAAAGCCTTTAAAGTACAAATCGATCTTTCTGACGAAATGCTGAATGAAATCTTTACATAGATTTTTTGCGACCACAATTTAATGATGATTTGCATACAAATGAAACAGTTGAAATAATTTGGCCATATTACACATATTATTTTATACAAGAATTTTACGAGTAGGTACTTAAAGTGTGAAACTACAGCTTCTTGGACTCTCTGTGCCCAAATTTCCTAAAAGTCTGTTTTTTAAATGATTTTTTAACCTCAACAAATAACTAATAAATTAAAATATGGGCATCATCTAATATTACAGCTAGTGGAGACCTAGTAACCAAATTTTGGGTTTGTATGCATAACCGATATAAAAGTATGGAGGGTTATAGGTATGGATCATAAGCTCAAATACAAGTCTTTAATTAGCTTTTTATCAACGTTTAAGTTAAGTTTAAGTTAATTTGCTTAACTCTTTTTGAAAACGTATGTTGATCTTTTGAAAGCAATTTTGTCCAAATAACTTCAATTTTGTTTTTTTGTTAAGATTTCCTACTTAAAGTATAATAAATATTTGATTTGCGTTTAACAGAATCTAAAGAACGAACTCTTTTCCAGTACCTTATATATGCAATAAATGCTTGAAATCATAATCTGAATTCCTCAAGTCATTCTCAAATACTATAAATGCTTTTTTCGTCAATCACATTTCGTCATACATTGCCGCCGTTTGCTAAATATTTGAAGCAATTCTTTTTACGTCAATGGCTTTTAGGTATATTCAGATAAAAGCTCACAAACCTCTAAATCTAATTCGCTTAAATTCTAAATCTTCGTAATTTCATATTTGAATAAAGTCTTGAATTTTAAAAGGAAACCAATCCCGAAGAACGAACTTTTTCATAAGAGCTTTGCATTCTCAAAAAATCAATTTTTCAATAGCCTTTGTTTCTTTTGACTAGCACTTTACTCAAAACGAATTACGACTAAGGTCATAAATTAAAACTTTTGCTTAACTACTTAATTTCTTAATAACATAGACTGTTCTTAGGGAAATATGCTCACATCTTAAAACAGGGCTGCGAAATAATTCAAAACCAAACTTTGGCAAACACAAAAGCGTCCGATTTTGTATTTAGTTTTGTACTTCCAGGACAGGCATTAATATAATGTCCTTCATATATATCATAACCATAAAACAATCACAACAGGGGAACTTCCATAAAGAACAAATAAATAGCTACTTAAGAAAATGATTGTGCTCGTGTCGGTTGTCGTATCCCATAGACTTCTCCCACTAACTTCTTATACTTTCTTAAGCTCCCAGAGTGTGTTCCTTTTTGCTGCTTCTACAAGTTTTCCGGAAGACATTTGTAAGGCTGTGGTAGCGGAGCCCTGTGGTGATTTAGAAATAAGGATGATAATGTGTGTGCAACTAATTGTTTAAGAAAGGAAATCAAACGGAAGTTATTTGTTCGGTTACGCAGCAAGTTTCTTTAAATATATTTAAGGCTAGGTAGGTATAGTAGGTGTTCAAAGTAATTTTATTATTTTTTTAGTAAATCAATTTTTTTAAATTAAAATGGCAGCATCGAGGAGAAGAAAACAGAACTTTTTTAAGGAACAATAGCTAAAATGTATTATATATGCAAAGAAGTTATCGAAATCTAAAGCATGCACCTATTTTAACAGTCGATGTTTTGATGTTTTAGACATAGGTACCTTATTCCAACAAAATAATAATATCTTACAACTTACTGTAAAGTGCTTAGTAGAACCTACATAGGTTGAAAATGTTTTCAGTTTGTTTGCAGAAAGTAAAACATTTGGTTAAGCAGCGAATTCCGATTTCATCCGGGATATTTGAATAACTTGTGACTTCTTGGCATTTAATAGTAATTCATTAAATATATAGAATAGAACCAAATGGCACGAAGCGCTCACAAATTCAGCTAAATTGTCAAGTGGTCGAGCTTGGCATAGTTAATGAATATAAAGAAAAAGATAGTACCAGGGATTGAACCTGAAGAACACCCTGTATTACGGATAAAAGGCCTAAAAAAGAATAAAATTTGCAGCAAACGAATTTGTACTTTACTTTGTCTAAAGCCTTATACAAAATTTCAAGTCATTACAAGTGCATTATCAGAATCCTGTCTAATACGTCCAATATTTGGAACATGGCGGAAGAACAACTTTGGTTAAAACCGGATCGTGTAACACACAGGTTTTTAAAAACAAGTGTTGAAAAAACTATTATTTTGTATTTATCTCTCTCTACGTTCGACAAATCACAAATGCTTAAATCAAAAGCCCACATTGGAATGTTTTTTATTGCAACCGGCATAACTCTCAGCTGTTTTTCATGATTTCGGGAATGTTGACTTTATGATGTAATGGTAGGATGCTAAATAAAATTAAGTTTTGTGAGGTAGTGCTGAGAATGATATTGAGGAATGAGGATTACGTACGAGAATGTGAAGTATGTTAATGTAAAATGAGTATAATAAATCTTCTTTTAAAAAACAAATACTCATGGTTAAATATGTGTAAACATCAACGTTTGTCCAAGTGCCTAATTTTTGTTACTGAACGTCATCAAAAGAAACATATTGAATAATTAACACCTTAACATTACCTATCTGTAGGCAGTGCTTAAAAAGCTTAGTGTTGAAAGAACGGCAGCGAAATACCCAGTGGGGGAACCGCTGTAACGAAATTTCCAAGAACTAAAAGGCTGGCGGTGAAGTGTCCAACGAACGGTGAAGATTCGGTACTGAAAGGTCCTGCTTCGTAGTTCACTCTCAACTTTAAGATGACTTCACATTACACATGGTTATTGTTTATGGTAATCACTCTCTGAGCATCGACAAACAACAACTGTCAGCGGAGAGCACTAAAATCGTGGTTTCAATTAAATGACACCGTACCCAAATTCCAAAGGAACTTAATGGTTTGACTGACAGGGGCCGAATTAAAATATCCAGTTAGAACTGTCAACGAACTTGCAACCCTTATGAAACTCCATCTTTCCATCGAGTAAAACTTACAAAAAGTTCAGTCTTAATTTTATACTGAACGAACCTCAAATGAATGTCACTATGAGATAGCCGGCGAATTATATATCTTGAGTTTTTAGAATATTTAGTTGCAGTTGTTGTCAGTGGAAATTACTAAAATCGCAGTTTCAATCGATTGACACCATCAATCGCCTATGGAATTGGACGCTGTGATTTTTAATGAATGTTAACTTTGTGCAAGTACAAAAGTAGCCGATATTTTGTATATCCCAGCCACCTACGTCCCTCGCCTACGTGCCTACAAATTGCAAGAAAAAATTGCATCGTTTAAAAGCAGCATAATGTAAACGTGGAATTCAAGTTCAGATTTGTATCACTGAACGCACCCCATATCCTACCATACCTACAGCCATTGATCTACCATACCTACAGTCAATTGTCAATCCCTACGCGATAAAGTATAATCTAATTGTCGGTCGCGTTAAAATCAATTTGTTTTGGTCGGGGCAAATCAGATTTCGTAACGTAACGTGCTACAACGTAAAGTGCACGACGTAACGTTGCACACGAACGTTCACGTTTTTTTTTTCACTCTACCGCCAGCATAGATGTTTACACATCAACAAATTGAATGGCCGAATACTTTTTTCTTTTAAAATACGGCGGTAGAGTGAAAAAAAAAACGTGAACGTTCGTGTGCAACGTTACGTCGTGCATAGTTACGGTGTGCAACGTTACGATCTGCATACTAGGATGGGTGCGTTCAGTGAAAATAATCTTAATATCCCCTTCAAGCAAAAACAAGTCAGTTTTGGATCCGCGCACGTTGATGTTTACACATATTAACCGTGAGTCCCGGTACTCACAAATTTTTTTTAAACAAGTTGATAGGTTCTCGAAATTGATAGACGTTAAAATTAAAATACATACATACATAAATTTGTATATCAAACTTTTTACGGCTTTATAGCAGGGATATTCCTAAAGCAGAATTTGGGTCTCTTTAATTAATTAATCTTTTTTAATTATTTTCTAACCTTTAGTATAAGGAATTACAAATTATTGGTAATCGCCTATCCTGAGTCAATCTATTTGCACAGGGCACTCACAAAATAACACAAACATTCTACAACTACGCAGTGCCTGCATCTGGTATTGATTTTTCAGTGTGAATTAAAAAAAGTAATTTTATGTTGGTACCTGCAGCAACCATGCTGTTAGTATCCAATTAAAATCTAAAAATTAAATGTCAAGCAAATACATCTCTGCATTTACCAAAGCAAAAAGATCATACAGACTTTAATGAAGCAAGCTTTCGTTTAGATAACTAGTACATCAAGGTAGTATACATCGTTATTTTTCGGATACTTGTCCGGTTGCTGCATTTTATGTTATGTTTTTCTTTATGAGTATGAGTAATTATTTGCAATTTCGTGCAGCGCTTAAACTATTGATGTTGTAACCTTATATTTTTATTTTATTTAACTTAAAGTTCATATTTACCTTTGTTTCACATCACATCAGCAAAACAAAATACATAGTAGGTGTACCTAGAATGAAAAAAAATTAAATGTATGATGTTCTAAAGCTGAATAGTTACAAAACCTATGTATAGGTTATACCCATGGTAATAATAAATCAAAAATCAATAATAATCGATGTTCAAAGATCCTTTCTCGTGCATGAAATTAAGTTCTACATCTCGGCATTTGAACACTATGATTGAGAAAAATATAAAAATTAAGTCAAATTTATTAGCACTGATTACAATGATTCAAATATGTTATAGACTCAGGGTTTGTTTAACAATGTCTGATTGAAGTTTTAAATATCTATTATCAACCTCACTTACGTTTCACTATATCTGAAAAGAGTTAGTTTTAAATAAAGTTCTAAGGCCAGATGAAATGTCGATTAGCAAATTTACTTGGCAATATTAATTGTTAAATATTATTTATTTTTTAAATTTTTTTATCAGTCAAAACTATTATGTCTGGAAAACTGGAATAGCTAATTGACACATACATTTATTATTTCGATTAATTGTGAAATGCAAAGTTTATTACTGGGAGGATTTAATTTGGGGATAATTTAAATGTTGAGTAAGTAATCAGAACTTTACTCAGACATTGTAAAACAAACCTTGAACAAACTACCTTACTATACCGTACAATAATCGAAGCGAGAACGAGTTAGGCGAAAAAGTAGGCTCGATTTTCAAATGAATGCTGTCTTGTTGAGAATTTCAAAGCAAACAAATTTATATGTGTATACATATTTCCAAAGTTATTAAATCAGAATTTCCGAAAAAAACGTTATTTTAGCGTTTTCATTTTACTTTCCGATTTTTTCCAATTAGCACACCTTTTTGAGCCGAAGCAAGTATGTATTTTACAAATCCACATCTGACATGTTTAGCGCTTAATTCTCCTGAACCTTTTCTCTGGCGTGTTAATGTAATATCAAACCCCAAATTGATTTGGGCAAATTCACTACGATTTCATTCTCGAAAATTTTAAGGCTTCCTTTAGTTGTTTCGACGAACTCGTACATTGGAGTGCTTTGGAGACTTTAACGATTTAACGAAATTTCGTTATGAGAGAATTTCAAAACGAAATTTTGTAATGCGTTTAATCGCACCAACCTGATCTTATGCCACATCTTCAGCACAGGGAGACCTGAAATATATAGAATGTCGGAATCTTTAAAGTAATTTTCTAGTTTCGTAATGTTTATTATACAGAAGCGTCTCAGTCTTCAAGCTCCAGCAATGCAAACAATACAAAAATAAATATTATTCATAAATTAAAAGTTCAATTAGTTAATACTAAATAAGGGCTGATTCGCATAATGTGTGACAAAAAGCTAGAGCTTTTTTAAAAATTTTGAGTTTGAAAATTAATTTTTCAAAAACTATTCTCTAAAATAACTTCATTTAAAAACACAATAAAAGAAGCGATTTCTGGCTTTACAAAAAGGTGTACCATACCATTGTAAGTGTAACCGTTGTTTTTTAATAATTTATTTCTGTTTTAAGTAATTTTTTTAGAAAATTGCCCCTCCCGGCTAAACGGGGGAGAAGGAGTTGTCAACCCAACCTACACGATATAGCTTTTTGTCACACCTTATGCAAGTCACCCTGTATATGTAAGTAGTTCTGCGCTCGGCTTTTCAACAATAAAAAAAACAAGCTTTATTTATGATTCCATAAGACGAATTTACACTAACGGATTTTATAATTTTTTCATTTTGAGCCTACTAATCGATTACAAAATACTCGGCCATCATGAGTAGGTACATACAACTTATATACGAAACAATTCAAATGCACAGCACTCATGCATTTGTGAAAATTTGTCCTCTGAGCGCACAAAAATTGAAAATTTTAAGATGACGGATTTATTGAAGCTTCAAACAGCCCGAAGCTATTTAAGCGTTGCTTTTCAAAGTATATGAACGGCACGGTAGTACAGCTAATGCATTTTTTATTAATTTTGCCCTCTGCTGGATTTTGAAAGTTTGCCAATAACCGCGCACAATGGAACATGTTGTGAATTTTTTATTGCAACCATGTGCAAATATAATTTACCACCAACACCAACAATTCTGTGGAGAGGTTCTGTATCCCTTCATTTGCTCTCGCCTGGGGATCGAAGAATCGACAAATTGTGAAACCTTTTCCTGACATCTCACGCTCTGATTTCATTATTCATTAAATATTATCAAGGAAAATATTATGACGCAGGCAGTAGCACAGGAATCAAAATTTGTGTTTGCAAAGGGGGATCCCAATGTGTGTATACCTACTAGTAGTACTTGTAGGCATAAACGTGTTTCGCCGCACGATTTAAACCATTTTTCCTCTTAGAATATTATTTCGCATACGTAAGTAAATATTTACTCGTCCGTCCAGTCAATTAATTTTTTCTAAAGATTCTGCGTAAGGCCCATGGGGTATATAGAATTTACCAAGTATTAGGTATGCTTGGCAATAATTGTTTGGGGTGGGCTTTAGGTATTTGAAATGTAACCAAGAAGTAATTGACCAATAAGTTGAAGGTTTTGATATTTTCTTACCGACTATTTTTATTTTTAGATTTTCTGCTTTAAGGCAATAGGTATGTATGTATTTTTATTAACTAAATTTAAATGACTATACAAAGTACCTACATATATATAGTTTAGTTTTTGTACCTATTTACATTATGTATTCCTTTAGTTATCATGGTAAACAGGGGTTTAAGCCTAGTACGCTGCTGATGCGAAACGAAAAATCCCATACAAAAATGACACAACGAAATCATAAACGAAAAATTTCGTCCTCCTTTTCGTTTTGCAGTACGCTGTTCGATGAGCGAAATTGATAATTGTAGCAGATTATTTGGAGAGGTCTCCGCTCTTTTTTCGCACTCAATTAATTGCCCGGACCATTAATTGTGTGCGGAAAAGTGACATTTGAGGTTTGTTCGTGTTTGTTGTTGTTTCTTTCAATACAACATGGCTTTCGGTGATTTTTCTGCGATTGTGTTTGTTTTTGTTTCTGTTTTTGCAAATGGTGACGCTTTCAATTGTCATTTTTTCGCTGTGGTTTTCGTAAGCATTTCGCTGTCGTGTTGGAGACCACCGAAAAATTTAGTTTCGCATCAGTAGCGTACTAGGCTTTAACTGTTAAATAAATATGTAGGTAAGGGTGATTAAAAATCGTTTTTTTTAGAATTTAGGCTAAGACGCATTCGCGATTTCAGCCGCAGAAAATAGAACGCATTGCCACTTCTTTTGGATTGCAGCGACAGAAAATCATATGTACCTCGCATTAGACTTTTTAATATACCTACTTAGTTGAACTAATATTTTTTTTAATAAACCCAAAAGAAAGATAAGAACACATTCAAAGTGGATCTGAAGCTTCAGAGCGACTTGAAGCACAAGAGCAAGGTCGTGCGAGATCCAGTCTGCGTTTTTTCTTCCTTTTTTTCATCACTGTTGTTACTATGATCACTGATCAGCATCGTTTTATCTTGATGGGATGTTCTATATGATGGATCATAAGCAATAGTTATTATATGCACATTTAAGTCCTTAAACTTGTATGCCATTTAAACTATATGAATATGAACAAGCTTACTTGCGACTCAGACTTGTATTTTATTTTCCGCGTTATGCTTGAAATGTTATTGCTTATAAGCTAAAGGCATAACTCAGCTCATAATTTGTGTAAAATATTGCCTATTTAATCTATCAATATGCAACTTACTTTCAAGTTAAGTAACTCATACACACGCAACTCAAGGAACATCGTAAATTCAAAAATAATAAATTATCACACCTCTCCTGAGATTCTCTAGATACTGTTCGTGCTCATAAATCTTTGATAGTTTTCATTATTTATATACAAGCGGTGCAAGTTAATGTGAAATATAGAAGGGATCATATTTCGCACCACGACAAGGCTAGATGCACATTAACGGACATATTTCCCCGGTTTCGACTTTTAATCTCTATCCCTCTTTCGTATTTTTATTTGATGTTAAGTAGCATAAACATATGATTGCGTGTGAAATCAAAATTTGAAAAACGAAATAAAACGCACATGATGGGCGGTCCTCACGTGAAGCAATATTTTATGTCATTTGTTGAAAAATTTCAGTGCATAACTTTACACTGTTTTAGGTAGATATAAGTAAATAATTTTCCTTGGAACCAATACTAACTCGAAAACCCTATTTTATGACCTTTCGTAGGTATTTTTATGACCATATAAGTAGGTACTTTAAACTGCACTACCAATGCGTGGCATAATAAAATTACAGAAACATTCAGATTAAAGTTTCCTTAAAAGAATTTAACTCATCGCCTTTATATGATATATCATGTGGATGAAAATAGGCAATAAATCCATTATGGAAATACATAAATAGCTTAAAGATTACTTTTCTTCTGTGGAATATTTTCAAAGAGAACATTTTGTTTAAAGACAGTAAATTATAAGTAAAGTTAAAATAAAGTTACAACTTAATCTATTATGCTCAGTTTAAATTTGATGAGGTAAACAAACTAATCACTGACCCTTCATATTCTTTAGTAAATAATAGTTGAATGATGAAAACCTTTATTAAGATAATGTAACCACCTTAAAATTAAATTAAGTGTCGTTATATTAACATATACAAATACATACCTACATAATGTAACTAAATTTAATTTTATAAGGTGTTTATTTTTTTTTGTCTGTTTTTTTTTTTTTAATTTTTGTAGTGTTTTTATTTGTTACTTGTAAGTATCCGAGTGGTTTTGGGTGTATTAGAAGGGAGATTAAATTTAAAGAAGGAATGAATGATTAGAAAATGCGACTACCCGTTAATTCTCCAAAGACACGCAATAGAAATTACTTCAAATAAAACTTTAGATATACACACAGGGTGATTCGCATAAGGTGTGACAAAAAGCTAAAGCATGTAGGTTGGGTCGAGACAAGAAATAACCGTTTATTTGGGAGGGGCGATTTTCTAAAAAATTGACTTAAAAAGAAAAAATGATTATAAAACAACGGTAACGTTTAGATACATTTTTTTTATTTTGTGTTCTAAAATAATTTGTCAACTGTTCACTTAAACAACTTTATTTAAAGAGAAAATAAAAGAATAGATTTCTGGCTTTACAGAAAGGTGTAGCATGGCATTGTAAGTGTTACCATTGCTTTTTCATATTTTTTTTTTGTTGTTTTAAGTCAATGTTTTTAGAAAATTGCCACTCCCGACTAAACGGGGGAATTGACCCCTCCTCCCTCCAATACGATTTTTTCTTGTCTCACCTTATGCGATTAAGATAAAATTGTAGATTGACCCAACCCAAGAAAAAAAATCGTACGAGGTAGCGATAGATTTGGTTAATCCTAAAAAAAAAAACCTTTTCACAACACTATCTTCATTTTTGATATTTTTTTTGAAAGTCTGCCAAAGCGGTGAACGAATTGAATGGGACCAAATGACGAATGAAGAAGGGTATTAAAAACTAAGAAATTTGTGTATTGTTTTGTTTCAGTGCAGCTTTTGAGTTTAAACTAAAACGCTACCCAGGCCAACAAGAAAAATTATAATGTGTTCAAAAACTTAGACAGAATTAGTATAAGCAATCAAAATTGAATGCGAAAATTCAAAACAAAAAAAATTGTGTGATTTGTTGTGGTTATTATTTTGAGTGGATTTGAATAGTAAAAGGCAATTGGCACGAGTAGAATGTCATGTTAAGTGAATTATGCTTTAGTCTACGAGATTATAAGCGGGGTTTACCGTACTAAAGTTTGAAGTATACATAAATATCTAAAATCAAATGCGTTCCTTGATTAATTTTTGGCAAAATGTAAGTTTCAGTTTTTAGTTTAAGAAAAATAAAGTCTCTTTATGGAGAGACATAAAATATGTACACGCAATAGGTAGGTATATTAGAAACTTTTTTTTAAATAAAGTAAGCTAGCTTTTTAAATATTTTTCTATTCCGGCAATTATGTGATTTTTTTCTGTCTCGACTCAAACAGAATGCCTTTCGTCACATTCGATTCGAAGCACCCTGTAGGTATAACAAGTTCTTAAGTTTAGTGGTGTGGATGTATACTGTATATACATATACATACAATAATTGTAAGTATGTACATTGTGAAAAATACAAAAAGGTATACATATACATGAATGAACCATCTCTTGAATTTTATTTTTAAAGCGGTCGTTCGTAGGTACATTGGAATCCTCTTAAGTCCAATACATTTTTTAAATCGATATTTTATACTTAGGGAAGGCAATTGTTGAGTGTAACGCAGCTTTATTACAGGATGCTTGTGGTTGCATCCTGTGATAAGTATGCTGTCTTAGTTCAAGAAGTTAGTCCATTAAAATATTCCTATATATTTGCTATACAGGCTTACAGTAAAGCAGAATTAAGGAACAAAATTGGTGGCTGCAGTATTTAAATTTATTTAAATAAATTCAAGAACATATCTGGCATCGCATCCCCTGGTACAGATTATGTAGGTAGGTATATTATGGTAGATATATGTAACGTATTCAAAAATTAGAAGCAGAAAATGTAAAGCACATTATACAGCCTCCCACCGCCACCCACTTAATTTCCACTTCTCCATTTTTTCACATTGACCACGAGCAGCAGCCATACTGTTTCCCATTACTGCTGGAGCTGACTGCTGTTGACTATCTACCTACACGCGCAAGTATATATAGTAGTATCATGGAGACTGCCCGAAATAAACATCCTTTCAGCATGGAGTAAGTAGACAAAAACAACCAATGCAAAGGGATAAAATAATAAATGAGTACATGCCTGTGGATATAGTTCTATCCCAACCTCCATATGCACGTCCATGTACGTAAATGTGACTCTGTTTCAAGGATCCACACACAGGGCAACATTTTGTCGGTATGCTCCGCAAAGTTCTAACTTATGAGAGGGTGTACTTATACATATATATTTAGCTGGGGTTTCTCTTTCTCGTTTCCTCCCTAGCACCATGGCGGCAGCAACAGTATCTTGCAAAATGCGAAGTGGAGTGGACAAAATCAATTCATACTTTGCTTGATGAAGCAAGTGGAGAAGAAGACCAGTGTCTTGGATACGACTCCGCTCTCAACATTATTTATGTAAGATGTGTGCGTCGTCGTAGAAAGATGCTTTAGCTGTAGATAGGTAGGTATATAGGTAATCTATAACTTTTTTTTTCAATATACAGCAGCTATTAGTTTGAATGCCATAAAGGTATACTTCTAAATTGTACGGGCTAACTAATTTAAAAAAAAAAAATATATCTAATATTATTAAGCTGATAGACCATCAAAAACCCGAAAATAATAAAATAGGTAGGAAACCTATGAATAGGAAAGTTATTAACAAAGCGAATTAAATAAGTGATGTGAAAATTATAATTAAATAGGAATTCTATTGAATTTAAAAACCAAGTACGAAGAATGAGTTTGATTTTAGACCCCATACAAAATTCTCTAGCAAAAGTATTTAACCAATCACTTAAGCCGAGAAGTACGTATGTATCTTACGTAATTCCAGCTTCCATTTCGAGAAAAGGTTTATAACTAGAAAATAGAAAGACGTATAGACATTTTTAGTTATTAGACTCTAGAGTCTAGACAAAATGAGAATTACATATACGGGTGTATTACTGACTTTTATATGATTTTTGCTATAGTAAGAACTTTTTTTAAATAAAAAGTTGGCTCGAAAACCTGATCTAATGAAGCAATTATGAGATTAGATTCGAATCAAAACACCTTCAGTATAGCCCCTGTACTTGGATACTGAGCCCGGGTTGGCGGATGCCATAAGTTCTAATAAAAGACTGATCAATGTTTCATACTTTTAGGAAGAGAAGAAGAAGAATTTGAGAACTTTAAGTAAAAATTACTTATTTTTTTCAATACAAACTTTTCCAAAAGCTTTTTTAAAGCATATTTTCAAAACGCAAATCATATCACTCCAATTCAAATCCTTACTCAAAATCATAAAAATACATGAAGATTAACTTTTGGAACTATTTAGATGGTCAGATAACTTTCAAATGATTTGTCTATTGTATACAGAAGCAAAACGCGATACCTCCTATAGCACATGCAAAACTTTATCCTTAGATATAATGTTTTCTCCTCTGCTGGCGAACAAACGGTCAGTTACTTATCCTTATACTATGAGGTGTTTCATGGAGTTTATCGTTAACTTCTACCCTTTGTGAAACTTTTATTAAAGTGATTCAGATTCTTATATACATAATATTTTCTATCAAAACACAATCTAGTCTGTCTTCTGAAGATTTTTTGTGTGTACCTAGAGTATTTTGTATTATTATAAATTTGAACCTTTGTCTGTAATTTAAGTGTAATTACCTCAGGGTACTAAAGTGTTAAAAATGTGCACACAATAAGTTATTAGCGCAAAATTTTAGTCAATTGCTAAGCTAAAAAGGTGATTTTGCAAAATATAATAGAATTTAGCAGCACATTATCTGTGCCATTTTATTAAAGTTCAAACCATCGAATATATACCTATTTTAATATTAAATTATTTAAGCAGATCTATATCGAAAAAACTCCAAATTATGAGCTAAATTGCTATTTAATGATTTCTGAAAAACTTTTTTTTTTATTTTAACTGAATAAAATACCTAAATACTAATTTTGCTTTAAATTTTCAATGCAGTTATAAATTTTAAATGTTGTATATATAGTTTTACGTATTTTAAATTTTTGATACAATTAAAAACTTCGAAAATTAGGTCTTACAACTCCCAACCATTCCTGTGTGTATGTTATCGGCAAGAATGGAGGGGCCCTATAATTTTTTGCCGAATTCGAACGGCTAAGAAGGGACGCACTTTTTCATGACCAGCAGATACTCCTGGAGGATTTATCCATTCCTCGCAAGAGGCAGTAGGTACCTAATCGTGCCCATTACGCATCTGTCTATTTTGGACTTTAAAAAATATCAGCATCCCAGTGCTTCTTGAAAAAAATTTCTTTAGACGATGTAGGTACTTTTCGTAGTTTGCAATTTTCTCTAAACATTATTTATCACATGTGTTTTATTTAAGTCCTATAAGCTTCAAAGAATTTGTAATTTGTTAGTGATGATAATGTGAAGTCCACAAAGATAAAATATATAATAAATTTAATGCATGAACCCCATAACTTGATTTTTTTCGTTTGCTATATAATTTAAATCAAATTTCAGTTTTTCTAACCAATTCAACTATAGGTTTTAATATTCCACCTACAAAAAGTATTGGACTCTTTAAATTGTTCCCACGTTAACCATGCTATATTAGCAAAGGTAGGTACCTACCATAAAATCTGATCTTTTTCAAGTACTTTACCCGATGTACATAGACATGTATTTTCAGTAAGTACTCCAGGCTTGAGATTTTAAGAAAAGATTCGCATCTAATTCGCCCAGAATTCGACCCTCTTCAAGAGAAGAAAAAAAACCCTCTTGCTTTAAAGGTATTTACTTCGTCGAGTTGCAAAGGAATTGACGGCCACGGAGAACAGGAAAATTCATCTCAAGTTACGTAGCAGTGGTATTTTTTTTTTTTTTTCTAAAATACAATAATCAACTAGTAAATGAGGGACTGCATGCCACTCATCATCAGATAACAAAGAACGGTGGCGTTTTGATATATTCCAATAGAGGCAGCCGTTGAAAAATCCTTCCTTGGGATAAAGAAGAAAAAAAAACTTCAACCAACCGTGATGTGCGTAGTTTCAATCTCAGGTGATCGTATTATTTGTATGTAATTTTAGATTGAGGAAACTAGGCAGTACCTACATGAGTATGAGAATGATTATTGTGGATTAAACAAGAAGAAAATTGCAGAAACATCATTGAATATACACTTCAGACGGTATGGGAGCAAATGAAAATATTATATTACGTCTTAGAAGAATTTCTTTCTGCAATGATGCACCTAACAAAGATTAGAAAAAAAGTTTATTTTTCAACAAGGTATAGAGACGTGTGATATGTGCAAGCAAGGTATATTTCAATGTACTTATGTTTATCTGTGTGTCCTCGTGGTTCTTGTATTATTTTGATTAAACGTTTATAACTTTATTTGCAGTATTAAAACTTTTATTTGCATCATATATGTACATACCTATTAAACTTATGTAGGTATTTTCGTTTTCATAGAGTGCAACTAAAGGGTGTTGTTTTTAGACGTGTGGTTTTCAATCTGGCAATACTTTTTTCGGAGTTGGTCTTTTTGAAAGCTGTCTCTTGATTTATCCTCAGTTTGGTTTGCCATTTCATAATGAATAGATTTACTCCTGAACAACGTTTGCACATCGTGCAAGATGGGCTCGAAACGAGATCGTTGTTTATCCCGATTTTCACAAAGAAATTTTGTTCAGCCATGAAGCTCATTTTCAGTTGAATGGATACGTTTATAAGCAAAATTTTCATATTTGGAGTGGTCATAATCCACAAGCAATTTTTGAGACGCCGTTACATCCTCAAAAAGTCACTGTTTGGTGTGCTCTATGGGCAGAGGTAATCATTGGTCCATATTTCTTCAAAAACGAAGCCGGCCATAATGTTACAGTCAATGGGGAACGCTTTAGAGTCATGATTAATGACTTTTTCGTGCCTGAATTGGAAAATGTTAATTCGAACGACCTTTGGTTCCAAAAAGACGGCGCTACATGCCATACAGCCAACGATACAATCAAATTATTGAAGGAAACTTTTGGTGAGCGTATTATCTCGCGTCGCGGGCCTGTGGCGTGGCCTCCAAGATCGTACAATTAAACACCGCTATAGACTATTTTTTGTGGGGTTATGTGAAATCGCTTGTCTACGCAGATAAGCCCGAGACGATTGACGCCTTGGAAGAGAATATTCGGCGCGTTATTGCTGACACGGCCCCTCGGCTGTAATTTATTCGAGCCAGCCACGGCTGCCACTTGCCCGAAATCATTTTTAAAACATAATGGCAAACCCTTATCTTTATAATAAAGCTAAATTCTTGGCCAAAAAATTAAATTATATGTGTTTTATTTCTTCTTGAAAACCACACGACTAAAAAAAACACCCTTCATAAGTGATATAGGGTTGGAAAAATGTGTTCCCCGAAACACTTGTTCATTCTAAACCGAGTCAGTAAGTTCTTGACACTGTAGTAGCGATCTATCGTTGGTGGTACAAATTTCAAATAAACTAATAAAGGGTGTTCCAGTAATAAGGATCGATGCATTAAAATAAGTGTAGCTAGTGCATTAAAATATCCCTCGACAAACAATAACTAAATCAATATCTATCCACGTTTATGCTAGCATATTTATCGTTACTCTCTTGGTTATATTGTTGTTTACATAGGGAAATTTTACTTTGTTAGTTCTAATACTTTTCATTAAAGCCCGCCTAGTAAATAACACAATGATATCTGTAAATACATTTTATTTCTTTATTGAAATGGTACCTACATGTCAAATATACGTGTATCTGACTCGAAGGTCAGAACTTATTTTGATGACATCTTTGCATAATATTTCCGCGATATCACCAATTTGCCTTATTTACCCCTAATATCGTCTGTCGTTTACAACGACTTCCGTTTTCTCTGTCATGTCATTTTTCGAATGGAATTCTATAACTTTATTCACGCGGGAAATATGTATTAGATTTTTTAACAATTAAAAAGGACTCAGACATTAAAATGATAAGTATATCAATGTATTTATGATATAAGCACATAAGTACCTACTTATGGAGATAGTGACGAAGCTTAATAAACGCAGAATGAATACATTCATTCTAAATAAACTGGTGAAATTGCTGGCAGCTATAGGTATGGCTTATAAAGAAATTCGGCAAAGGGATCTGAAAGACAAAATGACACCTTTTTTTATTAATTTAACTTAGTTAGTTGAAAAATACTAAAATTGTTAACTTTTGTTTGTAGATACTAGTTAAAGTCTGACTTTTATATTGAAACTTTATTGTAAATTTGTAAAACCACTTTCGTTTCGCTTCACTTCTCTTCAATTTTCTACTGTAATATTAAGTGCTCTAATATTTTTAATATATTGTAATAGCTTATTATCCGTGTCATTTGTCTAGTTCGTGCAAAAGTTCTTTCTCGGATTGAGTCTGATGTTTGTTTTGGCTTTCAACTTCTTAACGGAAGAAAACTATTATATATACTAAAACGTTCTGGTCTGTTTATAAAATAAAGGGTGTTTTTTTTAGAGGTATAGAACTTTAAGTTGGCAACACTATTTGAACTGGCGGTCATTTTGTCAACTGTCAAGTGATTTATTTTTAGTTTGGTTTTACATTTCAACATGAATAGACTGATGCTTGAACAACGCTTCCGCATTGTGCCCAAATGGGCCCAAAACAAGCCGTTGATCCCAATTTTCATAATTTTGTTTAGCGATGAAGCTCACTTCTGGTTGAATGGATACGTCAATAAACAAAACTTCCGTATTTGGAGTGATGATAATCCTCAAGTGTATGTTAAGACTACGTTACATCCACAAAAACTGACTGGTGTGCTTTATGGTTTGGTGGAATAATTGGTCCGTACTTCTTTAAAAACAATGCTGGCCAGAACGTTACAGTCAATAGTGATAGAGCCATGATTACTCACTTTTTCGTTCATCAATTGAACAACCATGATGTGCAGGAGCTGTTGTTTCAACAAGACGACGCAACATGTCACACAGCTCGTAACACAATTGATTTATTGAAGGAAACCTTTGGTAACCGCATATAGTTTCACGTTACGGACCCGTGCATTGGCCTCAAAGATCGTACGATTTAACGCCGCTTGACTATTTTCTGTGGGGATATGTGAACTCGCTAGTCTACGCCGATAAGCCCGAAATGATTGACCACTTGGAGAACAACATTCGCCGCCTAATTGCCGATACACGGCCACAGTCATCGAAAATTGGCTTTCCAGATTAGACTACGTCCGAGCCAGCCGTGGCGATCATATCCCAGAAATTATATTTAAATTATAATGCCAGAAGATTATCTTTCGAATAAAGTAAATTTCATAACAATTTAAAAAAAAAAAAAAAACATCTCTGTTTTATTCCATTTCAAAGTTAGGTATATACCTCTAGAAAAAACACCATTTATAATAATAACATAATTGGTTTATAAAACTTGGCTAGAAAAGTATCTCTGAATATCTGCCATTGTTACTATTAACATTTACAATGTTTGAACAAAAAATACTGTATGGCGTAGGTATTGAAAAGCTTTTATGAGATTAAAGTTAAATTTTCCAATTCCAAATTTTTGAAATTGTTAAAAAGCGAAATATTTGAATCACAGGAATTTATTTTATTATTTGCCCAATGTTAAGTCTATATACCAACCAATATTTTTTCGAAATAAACAAATTGCTGTTAATATCATTTCAAAGAGGTAGCAACTAATTGTTTATTAAATTCAAAGAAAATGTCAGTTTATGTATTCTACATTGGAATATCGCAAATTATCATCAATTAAGGTCGAATCATTGAAGCAATTATTTGGTAACTTCGTGTCGTGGATACATCTGTTAGTTCTTATATAAACCTATAGCTTTAGCCTCCCGACAATTCCATATAATAACTCTTATATAAAACGAACGCTGATAGTGCATTTCTTTTTATTTGTAATGAAATGAATCTCGTTTCTAGTTTAAGGATAAATGAATAGCATGGACCCATATAGTGCACTCATCCTGCATTCGTTCTCTTTTTATCGTCAACTCATGAA
This sequence comes from Leucozona laternaria, assembly GCA_932273885.2. NCBI lineage: Eukaryota > Metazoa > Arthropoda > Insecta > Diptera > Syrphidae > Leucozona > Leucozona laternaria. The sequence goes on from OW026366.1 coordinate 104,685, forward strand.
ATTTCCAATCCCAAGGATTACAACAACCCTTGCTACATACACGCCACGCCACAGAATTAATTTCGAGATCCATCAGGCCCACCACCCAAAGCAAATAATAATAATAAAAAAAAAAAAAGTTGCGAATTGGGTAGGTATAGCATCAATAAAAAATGTACATTATCACTTGGTCAGCATTCCCTATGACAAAAAGATACAATAGAACGATGTTGATGACAGCATAGTAAAGTATTAGGAAGACGAAGGAGGACACATCCAAAGAATAAGAAGGAGTAAAGCATTTTTTTTTCATTTTTTTTCTGGCTTTAAATAGGTATTCTCATGTATAACTATAAGAGAATGTTGCAAGCAGAAACCACCCTTGCCTGTCCACTAAGTTTCATTTCTTCTTATTGTCTGCGCCTCTTTGGACAGGATTTCGCAAATTGACACTAAACGGCATCCATAATCTCAAAATCTGAATCAGCGTTCCCCCAGATACATATATTTATAAATGAATGAGATGATCGTCGTGATTTGTCGTAATTGGAACCAATGCTGGACAATGGCGTTCGGTGGCTCATGGAACAATTTTCTGATTAAATTGTCTCTTAAGCCGGAACTCGTTCATATTGAATAAAATTCTCGACATTTTTTGTATTCTTTCGTCCATCACTCTCAATCTTATTTATGTCTTATAGCAATTTCTTGCTCTTGCATACTCGTATGTATATGTATAGTTAGAGTGATACATACATTTGGGGCTGACCAAATGGTTGTTTTTTTATGTATACATTGTACATTTATATATTTTTTTTTCTCTCTAAGGGATGCATTTGTTGGGATGTAGCCATTTCAATTTGTCTTAAGTGTCAATTGAAAAAAGAAGTATCATGAAATTGATTAGAACAGAAAAGAACCTATTGGATTATTGTTTTATTTAAATGTTATATGTACATAATAAGGAATAGTTACAACGTAAAGTTGATTTAAAAATGAAATATCCGATTTAAACATCCGATTTAAACATAATATCTTGAAGAACGAATCTTGCTTTTTTTTTAATATACATCTAAAAGTGACGAAATACAAATAAATATGTACTTTTTTACTCATTCCTTCTTGATTTTAAAGTATACCTATAGGTACTTTACCGTGAATTGAACTTGTTTTCCTTCTCTTCTTAAAAAAATTAAGTATTTCAGCCGGAAGAACTCACAATACTAGGTGTGTTCCTTTGGGCTCCAGTATCTACTGCCAAGTACCTACTGTTGGCTGCAGTCCACTACTTCTACTCTGTGATCGAAGTAGTTCAAAGTAGTTCATTAATCTAGCAACAGAATGTTTCCAAACAAGAAAAAGACATCACCAATCAAAAGCAAGGCCCAATGGAACACAGCTACTCAATCTCAACATAAATGTAGATGTATTATTATTACTCATCATATCAATTACAAGGCAGCTTTTAGGATAAGATAACACAATAAGTTGTTGCATACTCCGAAAAGTTAAGATAAAGCTGGAGGGTCCCCCACACTGGAGTAGCGCATAGGTTTTTGCCGCCGGGCAGACACCTCTCCAAATTAAGAGGAAATATAAAAACATAGTTTTCTATAGAGCGAAGAAAAAATAAAGCTGTAAATTTGAGAATTTTCAATACAGAAGAAATTTCCATGATACCCAGATTTGTCAGTCTAAATGTGCTCATTTTTGATCTTAAATAATAATTTATAACAATTCTCAATTCGGTGATTCTCTCACGGCCGGAATGGAAAATTTAGGATACAAACGAAGCAATATTATTACATTAACTTTAATAGTTCCAGTTTGATAGAATTATTAATTCATTCTTAAAGTCTGTTGAGTCCTCTAGCAGCACTTTTTTGAAAAATGTTACAATAAGTTTTTTTTTACTTTTTCCATTTTTTTTTTTTAATTTTTTACGATTTTTCTTGCTAAGTAAAGTATATGAGCTACCTGGTACTATTTTTAAGCGATTATAATAAAGTTTGAAAAAAAAACTTTTTCCTTAGGGCGGCAGTACCTACAATATCAGTCTTTTACCGATCACGCTCGGTAACGTCCAGTAGTTCGGTTGACGTAAGAAAGGCCAATTTTCTTCCAAAATTTCGTAGATGCTGAAATCTTTCCTGAAGTTTTGCATTGAGCTATTCAAGGAAGAAAAAATTCTATGCAACTCGTTTTCTGGGAACAAATCTGCATCTTTACTTCCGTCGCCCAAACTTTTTTGATATTTTTTTCTTTTAAAATTTTACATTAAAATAATAATGTATAATAAGGTCATTTATCATTTATCTCTGTCATATCAGCTCTGACGCTAAATCGACAATCGGTGTAGCTGCGTATTCTAATTATTTATTTTTTTTTTTTCAAATTTCCCGCGTCTAGATAAATTCCATGCAGGGCATGTGCCAATAGTCATTGACCCCTAAAACACATAGTTTATTTTTTAATAACGCGAAGCATGTTAAAAAAATTGGGGTTTTTTACCAGTCTTAAAAAAAAAGATTCTAAAAAATAACCTATTGCGAGAGGACAGGCTGGTTCGTGAAGGAAAACCTGTATAAAAATTAAAAACTTTATTAGGTATACCTATCTACAGATATTTTAAGTAATTTTTGTATACATCCAAGCATAACTGTATACGGGATCCAACTAGCAAGTTTTTTTTTAATTTGCTGAAAATTCAACTGAAACTCATTGCACTTCAATTTGAATTCTTATTACCTTACTGAATGCGTGTATAAATCAAATATCAACAATAGTAATTGAAAAATAAAGTTGTAGGTAATCGGGTAAAGTAAGGTTAGGTAAATTCCTATATATGTATAGACAGCAAATTTCAAGCCTACCTTATAGACAATAACACACCACTATACTCAAATCACCTTTAATATATAAATAGGATCACTTATCAGTTGGAATTCCTATACAATAGTTACCTTTACGTCACAAATGAAGGTGAAGGTTTTGAATTCTATTGGCACACATGACATCCCGGTATGTGCATATGACAACAATACAAGTGTGGTAGGTTAGGTGAACGCTTTTATCTGTCTAACAGCACAACAATAGGCAAAGTTACTGATCCCTTATGTTAACTGCAAGCAAATTGTTAGCACATATATAACCAATGTGCCCGTTATAATACTTCAATTGTTTAACATAAACCGCCACAATAGAAAATACGTAAACACAGACGCAGAAGTCCCGAATGAAAAGAAACAAAGTCAAGGTCATTGCGAAGAGTTTAATTGTTTGAATGGAAAAATGTTATAAAAAAAGGAAAAGACTGAATGAATGGAATTGAATTGAATTAAAAAGGAGAAGAGGGCGCTACATTGTAATAATTATTTTTACTTTTTTTATATTTTGTTTGTTTTTTTATTCTCTATATAACTTTTTTATTCTATTCAGAAATCCAGCCACAGGAGACTGGCGGCGGCGGCGAAGTAGTACGTTCATTGATGTTGGCCAACAAAAGTCAGTGAATCTGAATGTACGAAAAGTCTGTTATTGTTATAATAATAGTAGCTGGCAGTGGTTGTGGGCGAAGGCAAAGTGACAGCAGTATGTAGGTAAAATACACATCGACCACAGATACAAGAGTCTAAGCGAAATTCAAGCGCAATAATACAAATAACATGAAGGGGACAGAAAATGTGTCATCGAACTTTACATTTTTTATATCAAAAGGCGAGTATTCTTTTTGTTTCGCACACAATGGCGATTGTGGGTCCTTTTGTTGGCCGACGAGTGTCCTGGTAGTAGTACCTACTTACAATCCGTCTGAATGTACTGAATCACTGTCGACCCTCTTTCCGTATACCTACCTACCTAGATATTTGAATGAATGTCCGCATTCTAAAGCAAAGCTTATGATGGTGAACAGTGAACACATTCTACTAAGGCATGCTGAATATCAGTGTCAGTGTCAGATTGTGTATCGATATATTATCTGCAGCTTTTTTTCTGTCTTTAAGCATGTAAAACAAGTGTTAAAAACAGTCAGTTCGATCAAAATTTACTATCAATATACCTACCTACGTTTTGATTTAAGATTTTGTTCTTATAGGTATTTAACTAGATTCCATACTTGATACTACTGTTGAGTATGAAAACTATGTGGGTATATATAGGTAGGTATAATTTAATTATTTATAATTTATTTTGTCTTTAAAGCAAGCAGTCAGTAAAAGCTTCAAAACATCGGCTATAAATATTTATCTGGGTAGGTAGGTAGCTACTAATGTCTCAAAAAAAAAAAAACGACAAACCGCGCATTCCGAAACATGAGACCAATTTTAATTTCACCCCTATAAGCAGATATTTTCTACCATAACGTGTTGAAAGGATACTCCTCGATGCAAAACGGCAACATAGTTTTCTATAAAAAATTCTGGTACGTCTTCTCAATGAGAATGAGAATGAGAAGTACCAAACTTATAGGACTACTCCAACACACTCTCATTTTTAACACACAAGTAACGAGATTCACGTGCAAAATTTATCCCAGTGTAAAATGTCTGCCAAATATTATTCTTTACTCGGCTTTGAGTCATAGATGTCGATCATCCCCTCTTATAATCCGCAGTAATTTTTTTTTGTACATAAGGTCTGATAAGAACCTCCCTCTTTATTGCTGACTCGCTGGTATTTGTCGGAATCTAATTGGTCACTTTTATTTTAGTAACATCAAGTGGCGCGCATAATCCAGCCCACTTCAGTACACGCGGTGTGTTGGTGTGTACTCAGTTTGATTTATTTCAATGGCAGTGGCACTGGCCACCAGACCATATTCAGATTCACACACTGTCAATAACACCCCTAGATGTGACATTCGTTTCAACGTACACAGCTGCGTCTTTGCAAAACCTGTCCAACCAGTGGTGGAATATGATTGTATTGGTGAGTTAACGATACTGGTTTCCATAGAGGGGGCAGCAATAGTCTATTTTTCTCTTTCGCACGATTCTAATGGACGCCAGAGTAAGAAGTACGGTAATATTGGAGAATTCAGTCAGAAGCACTCACACAAGCCGACAACTAAATACACGGGAAGAATTGTTTTTGGGCAGTTCGAACAGGTTTACAAAACGTTTACTGACAACAGAAAGGTGCTTAATTCAGTACGGTGTGGAGGTATTTTCGTGACGCTTCCCGATTTTTATAGTTGTGCCTCACAGAATAAGGCATTTTCAATTTAAATAGTTTTGTGAGTTTTTGTTTAAAGTTTCGCGTACCCGCCGCCGTATAATCGTTCAAAATTCGCATTGTTTTACTTGGAATAGATTACGGGCTATTATTTAAACCGTAAGATTATAAAAAATAAATAAAAGTTGTCTGCCGAAAACAATTGAAACAAAAAATTATGCTCGTGCATCATTCTTGGTAGCTATAATCGCATTTGCATAACGGTGTTTTGAATAGATAAATTGTTAAAACAGCGATTAGAAAAAAAAGAAAAAAACAATAAAACCTTATAGGTAATGATTATTTTGAAATAATTCATCGCGCAGCATAACTGATGTGAAGTGGCCTATGGAATTCCCTCTTAAAAGTGCCATAACATAGAATTTTAAGTGTTTTGAATTAAACTTATATAAAAATAATGTGCGCAAAAGCTACACATTTTATGCAAATTAAATAGAATGGTTTCAGGTAGATTCAAATCTAAAAAAGTAAAGTGTCTTTAATTATATAACGGGTGTTGTTGTGTGACAATCAGGTACAAGTTCAGCTTGTACAAGCGGAACCAAGGATTACAAAATAATTACCTATTAAACAAAAAAAAACATTCGCAAATAGTGCAAATATTTAACTCGGATAAAGTTTATCATTATGCTCACCATGGAATCGGATATGAAAGGTGGCATTTTGCATGCCACAATGCCCCCACATCATGCATCCGCTAGTCTGCATGGACATTCAACTTCACCCTACAGTGCATTGGGGCCTCTCGGCATGATGAACTTAGGACAATCACAGTTGACGCAATCGCATTTAACAAACCATCACCATCATATGACCTCGCATCATATTTCGTCAAGCAGTAATACACCTGGAAGTGGTGGCAGCGCCGGAAGCAGCTCAGGGAGTAATGGAAGTGGATCAGTTAATACTCTTCAATCAAATTTAGGCAATTCAATAAACAATAATTCAAACAATGGCGTCCAGCAACATGTTAGTTCGCATGGCTCCCCGCTTCATAGTTCTAGTGGCCTTAGTCCAACGCAATCTTCGCACAATAGCGGAGGTCATCATATGACTTCACCTTCCGGTCAGTCGCACCATCATCCTCACCATCTTTCTTCAATGTCTCAAGGTGGCATGGGTAGTAACGGAAGCAATAATGGTTCTGGTAATGTTAACAATAACAATAATTCAGCAACTGCTAACAAAAACCAACAAAATGCCGATCGTGTCAAGCGGCCAATGAATGCATTTATGGTTTGGTCTAGGGGTCAACGCAGAAAAATGGCTTCAGACAATCCCAAGATGCATAACTCGGAGATCTCAAAACGGTTAGGTGCTCAGTGGAAGGATCTTTCTGAGGCAGAAAAGCGACCGTTTATAGATGAAGCAAAGAGATTACGAGCAGTTCATATGAAAGAACACCCTGACTACAAGTACCGACCAAGACGCAAAACAAAAACGTTAACTAAAAATAAAGAGAAATACCCACTTGGAGTAGGTTCGCTGCTACAACCGTCTGAATCGAATTCAATGCGCAATACATCTTCCATATCAGCGGTGCAACAGGCTGCAGCAGTTAACAGGGACATGTACCAAATGACGGCGCCGAATGGATACATGCCCAACGGCTATATGATGCATGATCCATCAGCAGCAGCCTACCAAACTCAACATAGCGCATATATGGGTAACTATCACCGGTACGATATGGGTCAAATGCATCAAGCCGCTGCCGCCGGATCTCTCAACTCATATATGAATGCGGCTGCTTCGACCGGCTATAGTATGTATGGCACTGTCTCAGGTGGCCAGACTTCTCCTTACGGAAATTTGCAACAACCCAGCTCCCCCTATAGTAATGTCCAACAACAGCCGGGGTCACCATACGGCCTTGCAGGGCAACCTGGTTCACAATTATCCTGCCAAAGTCATAGTCCCAGCGATTCTAGTATTAAATCAGAGCCTGTTTCGCCTAGCCCTATGCACAACTCATCACAAGGTTCATCGTCTGTGAGCACCAATAATAACCTTATAATGAAACGAGAGTACGGTTCAACCCAACAGCCATCGGATCTCAGTCACCTCATGAACATGTACCACGTGCAGGATGGTATGCAGGCAACGGCAGCGGCTGCAGCAGCAGCCGCAGAGCACCAACGAAACCTGATGCATTATCAAAACAGTGTCTCTCCCGATTTACAGCAGCAACACCAACATCAGCAATCGATGAGAGCTATGGCGCCTCTCGCCCATATGTGAGAAATAGCCACATGCTTCGATCAAACGTCTTTGGATTCAAATTCAGCTCCCTCAGCCAATTCTGCCACAAGCCTTCACCATCACCTGCATCAGCACCACCAACTCCATCAGCATAACAGCCAAAATAGTCACCAACATCAGCTCCTTCATCAACACGGTCACAGCCAGCACCATCATCACCATCACCTTATGAATCAGACGTCTGTTTCGACTTCATCTTCGGCGTCTTCAGTATCTTCACTGAGCAGTGGCATTCCTAGTGAAATGAGTGGGCCAGGTAGCCACAATTCGCTCCTTATCAATTATGTGAATGGCGGTCCTAACAGCTTGGTGGCCAATGGTAATGGTCGTTCTTCGCTTTCGGCAGCAAGCTCGCCAGTATCTGTCTCCCATCACCATGGATATATGACATCTCCTGGTACGCTCTCTACTACTTCCACTGTCGGCATCGTATCCTCACCTGATGGCGGCGGCAATTCTGTCGTTGTTATGTCCAATGGCCTTCCCGCATTGCATGAATCACCAGGACTTTTGGATATTTCCACTTTGTAAATTATTTCCAATTTTATATACATATTATTAAATAAGATTTTATTAAACACATAGGTATATAAAAAACCTACAGATAGAAAGATATATAGTTCATCTAAGCACAACCTTCTGTATCTCAAACTTCTTGTTATTTTTTTTTTTTTTTTTTCATTTTCTATGAAACATTCCTTAATTGAATTAATTTTTACCGACATAAGTAGTAGATTTAATATTTTTATGTTCATGCTAAAAGAGACAGAAAATTATTAAAAAGTATTGATTTCGCGCTCCGATTTCACACCGATACTGGTATTGCCTTCCTTCCTGCTTTGCTATATAAATACTTGTAAATAAATGTTACCCTTTTAAATTATCTATATATATAAAAATATTATTTTCTTTTGAACGCATTTTTATTTTTACAAAATTGCTAAAAATGTAAAGCAAACGAAAAAAAAAAACGCACCTATAAGCAAAGGAAAGCAATATCAATTTAGGAAAGCGAACTGTGAAGAAACGTGTGATAAAAATGTTTATATAATTTTATTTATCTCTGATTTATCTATCTATCATTTTGTTTTGTAAAATTTATAAATACAAAATTATCATTATGCACAAAATAAATAAATGGCATGGATAAAATTGAGGTGTGTCTCGCACCTATTTCGAATTAGTTTTAAGTTAATTATTATTATTTTGTTTAAGTTATATTTTATATAGATTATATTTTATTATATATACATATACACTTTTCGGAATATCTTTCGTTAAAGAGAGATGATTGAATGACAAAAACTTCAAATAAAAAAGAACAAATAATATTAAAAATGTATTTTCAAAAAATGTTTTTATTTTTATTCTGTTGGGATAATTTCAAAATTTTTAACAACTAGTTTTGATTGCGTTAAATTATAGAGGAGGAGATATAATTATTGTCGTTTTGTTTTGTTTTTGTTCTATTGGATCAAAATGTCTTACAAATTTTAAACGAATTCTAAGCCCCGCCGCGCCGGCCGCTGCCGACGGGTCTGCTTACATTGACGAACCACTTTAAAACATATTGAAGTTAACACTGTTGACTAAAATACATTCAACAATGATATATTACTGACAAAATTATAAAAATTGTTTTGAAATATGTATCTAAGAGTTGTACCTACCTAGGCATAGTTTAGAAAAATGTCTGTGTTTATCTACACTAATTAATCTTATTACTACAAAAATTTGATTCAACATAAAATTAAGTTATGGCTTAAAATGTGTAGACCCAAAAGGCGTACATATTCAGTTTTCAAATTCAAACATAATTTGCCGTGGTTCTTTTTGTGTCGATGATAGGAAAACAAAAAACAACGAATTTTAGGTTTTCATATGCATTCATAGATGTTTGGCTAAAGAACTATAAACTCAATTTAGCAAGGACGTTTTGACTTTTTTATTTTGGCAAGATTTGGTCCCGTTTACTGATAAGAAACATAAATATTTATGTTCAACTCAAATGCTTATGTTCTAGGTACTTTTTCTTGAAATAAAACTTTCAAATAAGGTCTAATATTAAACTTAAATATTTAAGTTTCGTTTCAGAAAATTATCAAATGAAATTCAATTGAAAAGTTCGCTGGGCAAAGTGTTCAAACGATTCTTCTTTGTTTGCATACTTCATTTGATGATCTTTTTAAAAACGAGGATGGTCAAAAATCGTATCGCTTTATTGCTTCAGTGCCGTGTAATCAGGTTAAATTTGAAAACCTTTAAGTATTGCAGGCAAGCATATAGTTAAAGAAAAATTCCAATAGAATTTATGTAATTCGAGGTTCTCACATTTCTTAAATAAGATTACGATCCCGATTTCAGCTAAATGTTTATCAGCATAAATGTTTTCCAGCATAAATGTTTGTATTTTGATATCCGTCGGAAAAAAAAACGATTGTTCTATTAAATCAAATAAAACACGTTTAATAAAATAAAACACATTTAAATTTAAATAAACACGTTTAAATTTAATAAAATTTAAAAAGATGCTCTTGCGAACTTCTGAAATAAATAACAGTTATGCTTTGCACTCACACGAAGAATAGACAAAAAACACTATTGGAAGTCATTTTAAGGAAGAATTCTCGTGAATCTAAAGTTTCGATCGAATCGAAAATAAGTTTCGATTCAACGAAAACAAAAACGGAAAAGGGGAAATGGGAAATGGGTTTAATAAATCCGTCTTTAAATATCAATGTACGACATTTGAAATAGGCTACTTATACAGGTAGTTAACTATAGCCATTTTGTAATCGGTTTATCTTTTGTGCCCCGTATCGCCAACCAAACAAAATCTTGATTATTTCTTTGAATCTTCAAAACACTTTAGGCCCGGCCCTCAAAGAAGTCTGGGATTTCACATTACTCAAAATATCCTCCCATTTTTCACAAAACAAAATGTTAGTGTCATATTTGTTGATCCGATCCGAAACTGTTATTCAAAATAAATATATGATGATGCCGTCGGCAGTTAATTTAAAATTGGCAATAATTTTTTTCAAATTTATTATTTCACGCTTCTTCTTCTGAAAACAAAAATCAAAATTTCCAATTTATGCGTCTCATGTCTTAATTCGTAAGATTAAAAAACAAAAAAAAGCGTTATGCTAATTGGTTTCACTTTGAGCTGAAATCCCTTCTGCATTTAATAATATCTACGGATAAAAAGATCTTAATCATCATGCGCTACAAAATGACATATGTCATGCATACCATTAGTCGGTAAATTAATAGGTGATAGAAAAAAATTTATTAAGCATATTTGGAAGCCATAACATCCCATAAGAGGTCATATTAATTAACAACTCGTTTTGTTTATTTTTTGATTGTTATTAAATAATGTGATGTGGAGCGATTTAAAGCCACTCCACGAAAACTTCAACAAATTTGCAGTTCGAACGTAAAGTTGCCTATGCCTTTACAGTAAAAACAAATTGAATAAATGATGAGAGATCTTTTATTCTTATAAATAATGATAAACGTTCACGAATTTGTTAAAACATTTATGGTAATTATTATACATAGCTGTGATGTTTTCGTTTCGAAAAATATGGAGATTAATTTATTAATTTGTAGCTGAAAATGAATCAAAGTTTAGATTTTAGAGGGCCTACTATCAACAATCTTAGCGTCACATTTTTAACAGTTAAATCGGATTGTTATAACATGTATTGTATATACAGTTTGTCATTTTTCTTTTTATAGCCGGAAAGCGGTGTTTTTTTTAAATAAGGTCAGGCGAGAGAAACATCATATGAAAATTAGCATAAATATAAATTTTAATGCTAGCGCATCTTAAATATTTATCACCTCATCATACCAGAAAATTTTAAAATGCAGATTAAAGATTATCTCCTCATACATTTTCTAAAATTTTCTGTCAGAAACAGAAATCACATGTGCATTACAATAATAATGGATACGTTCATGTGGAGCTTCCTCAATATTACTGCCACCTATCTTTGATCTTGAGAGTCAACCGACATCACTGATATATATGTACATAAATACATACAGAAGTATAGATGGTGACATGTATTAGTAGGTACTTAGGATTATAATCGTTAATAACTAATCGAATATGCGACTTATTAAATCTAACTGGGTTCGTATCAAATCTGTATCAGATTTTATTATGTCAAGCTGCCAAATTTTGCTGTCATTTTTGAAAACTGGTTTGTTTTTTTAAATTCTTATTCAGGGCTTCAAAATCCGACCCTTTTTGTTTACCATACGAACAGTGAGGGTTCGAAATTTAATGGGACGTATTAATAAACTGTAGTTTACAAACCGTTGCAAGTTAAAACTGATTTGAATATGACTTATATTGATTGCTATGGTTTACTCTTTCAATAATATTTGAAGTCGAATAATCCAATAAAATAATATTTAAATCAATACAGAAGGTTATTAGGATATACAAAGGTGCTATTTTCGTTTTTGCATTTTATTTAAACTTGTAGCTTAGTCAAATATGAGTTTAGCAAACGAATGCATTGACTATGAATTTGTTTGACTTTAAATAAAACGAAATGAAAATAAATATGTACATACATATATGCTTCGTGTTCAAAGCTAAAAAATGATGAAGATTGAATATTATTTAATTTTATACTTTTTAAAATAATATTTTTGAAAATTGTTTAAAAAATCAAAAACAATACCTTTAGATGTATTTTGATGACAACAAAAAAATCGCAAAAAAAAAATAAACAAATTACTTTTATTTAAACACCAGCTGTTCATTCATCTCTCTTAATCAACGTTTTTGTAAATACATACTTCGTCCTTTATAAACAGCAGCTTTGTTCATTTTGTTTCTTTAAAAAAATCAAAAATTTAAAGTATTTTTTTAATTTATATGCATGCGTAAGTTATTTTATACTTTTTATTAGTACAAGTGGAAATACGTCTTCCCTCCTCATAAAATTACCTATTGGCTCACAGCCGACAATGTGTAACGTCTTGTGTACTATTACTTTGTACATAAACATAAAATGTATTAATTTTTTACATTGAATTTTACCTTATTTTCGAATTATTATTGAAGTTATAAATAAATTTCACTGTAGAAAATGTATTATAAATTGTATTTAGAATTGTTAGGAACCTCAAGGGCTCTATGTTGTAGTAAGTATAATTTTTTTCTTAAAGTTTAAGTATAAAAATATAAAATAATAAAAGAAAACGCAGCAAGTTAATAAATATATAACAAAACCAAAACAAAACAAAAAAAAAAACAAAAGCATTCAAGTAAATAAATGAAATTATTTAAGAACTTATATTAATGATCATAGATTTTACGAATAAAATCAAACATTTTGAAAAAAAAAAAAAAATTAAATTCTCAGATTGTTTTATCATATAATTTCGTTTTATTGGATCTAAATTTCAGTGTCAATTTAAAATTACCCTCCCTCACACCAGCTGGCGTGAGCTCATCAAATAGGTCAACAAGTGAAACGAAATCCGATTATAAAATCTAATTTGAGACTTGGGAGTCTGTCGGTATACTTAATTAAAAAATACATACGTCAATGATCGGAACGATTTGGTTGGTAAACAATAACACATGAGACAATCTTTACAAATTCAAATATAATGTGTGTGTCGCACCCACCTTTGAGTTAAAATTTCAATATTGAGCAGATTGAAAAATTAAAACTTTTACTTATTTCTGTGGATATAAATTTAATTAGTTTGAGACCTTGGGCGCAACACAATCATATATAAACAGGTGAATAATGTTGTCAGCAATTAAAGCAACCTCTCTCCTCAATCTTCTATAATGATTGATGTGGTAATTTTGTCTCGCATCATTCACCTGGAAAATTGTTATTGTGTTGTTATGCACTTTGGTTTATTTTGAAGGAAATTGGATGACTATAAAGATTTAATTTGCAGAATTTTCTTAAACAGGGTTCCGTGATAACCAAAATAAAATACTATGTTCTACTATTTCTTTCTTCGTTTAACCAAAAAACTTAAAAAAAAAAAAAAACGGTTAACATGAGGAACTTAGAATCGCCCCACTGTTTGCTCTACATAAACAATGGTTCGGCACTTCAAAAGATTAGATCTCAGCGATGACATTAGAAGTTGTTACTCTATTGGTTTATATCGGGGAGGTGTTGGTACTTTGGATCCAAAATTTTCAACCGTCTGATTTTGTTATTAATTACAGATTTTAAAATAAAAAGACGATGCAGCTGCGCTTGTAATTGGAAGAAGGGACAGGATGATAATGTACATAGGTATGTACATGTACAATGTTCCTACATATGTAGTATGAGAATATGAAATATATTCCTTTTTGGCGCCCAATTGACCTCACATATTTTGTCTAAGGTTCAAGTACCAACTTGAAAAAATGTAGGTGTGTATGTAGGTAAGCATAGTTTCTTTCTTTTCATTGTTTACCCGAGCTATTGGTTGGGCGAATAAGCGAGTTTAGTAGACAAAACAAAAATAAATAGTTTTTCCATTTAGTAAGTAATAAGAAAGGTTAAATATATAAAACAAAATCATGCCGATTATGAAATAAACAGCTTTTTACATTTCTTTAAGTTACTCGGGTGCCAAACTACTGTATAGTTTTCGATCACTTTTGGTGCGGATATCAACGTGAAATATTTGTATACAGCATTCCACAGCCTCGTCGATTCGGTTATCGTGAATATGGGCAAAGTGAATCAAAAAATAAACTATAGCCTATTGATGCAAAGTTGCGGACAAAATAATAGAAGAGCACATAAAAGTATTCCGTTGCTCTTGCTTTGTACTTTTTGTATTTGCTTGGTAGTCAAAAACCGTTACACCTTCAGGGAACAACGATTTGTAATGTACTTAAAATACATAGGTGCTATGTAAATGTGTCAAATAAAAAACCGATGTCAATAAAACTTGTGATGTGAACAAATTAAATATTGTGTCTTAATTGGAAAATTTTGGAAAAAAAAAGTGTCTTTGTTCTTATGTACATACTATGTACCTATTAACTATCGTTAATTTACTTAAATTACTTTTATATTCGTAGAGCCAAGCATTGCAAACTTGAAAAAGCGAGACCTGATTCAAAAGTTCATTTTGGAGGGCAAAACATATTCGCAGATACGAGACTTATGGGCTGGCCAAACAGAAAGCGGTCGGGCGGTCGGTGCGGTCAACAATTCAAAAGCAAGAAAACAACGCGACGCGACGGTCAATTTTTTGTTGTATTTTTTTACAAAGAACGCTCGACCCCGCTCTGTTTTGCCAGCCTTTAAATTGAATGCTCACCAACAACGCTAAGAACTGACATTACTTACTGACCAAATCCAGCTACGCGCGGCATAAGCAGCTTATGTCAGACATGAATCCTTTTACGTCATCATTGGAGATCAAAGATATTCTTTGCGTTGACAGTTTTGAGACATTTCGAAAACATTTACGCAAAAATGGTAAAGCAGCCTACACTTCGCGAGAGGTTCCTTTTCATGATACGAATAGGATTGACTAAGATACAAAAAATCCTGCAAAAATCTGGAAATAATCTTCTGGCGAAACGAGTCGAAAATATGGATGTGAGGAGGAAAAGGATCTCGTCATTATATGGAACATGGAAAGCCTCTAAAGTCTAAACACAGAATATCACCTTAGATTCACAGCTAAAACAATAAGATAAAGTTTTTATTACTGGAATGTAGATGAAATAAATTAAAAAAGATATGGCGGATCCAGCAATGTCCTAAGTTTTACAAGGTATAGCATAAGCTAGCTTATATGTGCATAGTTAAACGAGCGAATACATGCAATCATATTGATTACCCTTATAAAACGTGGCATGGTTCGCTCCGAATCGGAAGTATTTAAAAGGAGATATATGATGGTAGAAAATATACAAATCAATAAGAAATATCTTACTAAAAATGATACCAATAATAAGAAATGCTTATTATTCCTATTTTTAAGATGTCAACCTATTAAAAGGTGCAAGATGAAGGTATGTGATGAATTTTCAACACGCTATTTTCATATGGCGAAATAGCCTAAAGGAAGCGTAGAGCGCTGGTGTTCGGAAGGTCGCAAGTACAAATCTCATTGTCAAAGTCAAGTTTTTTTTTTTTTTTCTGAAAGTTAATTGCAATAAACATAATGGAATGCTCCATCAGTACTATCAGCTAGTTTTTCACTATCTGCCTGGGAATAAACCCTGGTGAATTTATTTTTATCAAAGCAAAATAAGGCTTTAAGTAGTAGTAGTAGCAGAAGTAACTATACATAAAGCCAAGTTGATGTATTCTATATTGTTTTAATTTTTTTTTAACTTTTTTAACAATACATACATACATATCTACCTAGGTACTAGGTTTTTACCCCTCGAAAATTATGTCTTGAAATCATAGAGTCGGTTCGATTCCCAGCCTCGTCAACTTAAATAAAAAAAAAACGACTACAGCCTCTTGCGAGGAAGTGACAATTCCTCCAAGAGTATCTCTTGTCGTCAATAAGTGCTTCTCAGCTTAGCCGTTCGGATTCGGCAGAAAATTGTAGGTCCTTTCCATTCCTGCAAACGAACAAGACACACACAGGGATGGTTGAAAGTTGTTAGTCACTAGGCTCGGGCTCTCCAGGAGCTGTTGCGCCACCAAATTTATTTTTGTTTATATTGAAGATTGAAACAATTAAATTAAAGTCTACTTTTCATTTTTGGGAGAATCATTATGTATGTACTTAATTATTATGTTTAAAAATCTGCTTGATGATGTGACTTTTTATATTCAAAGAAAATATTTTAATATTTGTTTAATATAATTTTTTTTAATATTGTTTTGTTACTTGGTGAAACCTCTTTTTGCTATGGTTTCTTTTCAATTCTGTTAAATCTTAAAATGACGTTTGTTCCATACAAAATACGTCATTTAAAAATTTAAAAGCCTGTCAAATATTTGTGAAACCGAACATAAGTCTCTTAATCGAAATCTATGCATGTGTATACCTTTCATTCAAAAACAAAACTTATTTTTACCCACCTTCTTATGTATACAATATAAATAAATCGATCTTGTTCCTTCGCAGCTTTCCAGCCATGACACAAAACTTAAGCTCTGTTTGCATTATACCATTTAAGATGTTAATGAAGAACTCCTTCAGTCAATTATGCCTGTCATACAGAATAATTATTCAACGCTCTTAAAAGAGCAATTCCTTCTCGGTACTTATCTTAATGAGTTTTCATGCATCTAATTAAATGAAATACTTCCCTGCACGTTTGAATGCAGTTGTGATGGTTTCCACACAAACTTGTGCTTCGAATCTAGTTTCGCTCCAACGGTTTTTAGAATAATGTGTATGTTTGTGCCCCAACTCTGACGGATAGTTTTTTTTTTCTTTATTCGACACATTGGATAGTAAAACAATATTCTTTGAAAAAAACATTAATATTTTTCATCACTCGTTACACTCTGTGCAACATCTCCCTATAATGATAAATATATTCTAACGATACGTAAAACAATAAATCATGTCACAATGCTTGTAAATCTTTCTCAAATGCAAAAGCTCAAATTGCTAACAAAATTCGATCCGTATTTTACGAATTCCTTTCCATCTTTCATACTCGAAGGTACCTTTGTGTGTATGCATTTCGTTCGGCGTCTTTACTTTATATACATATGTCGAACTACGTATGTATATAAAGCACTCGCAAATTCACGTCCCCACATTTAAATTCATTACAAGTTGTTGGCTGCATAATACCAAACTGCTGCTAAGGACAGCAGCAACACACCAACAATCTCAGTTAAGATGATGTAAAATGCGGGAGACTTTGACTGTATTTGACTTTTAGCGTAAATCTGTATTTTTTCCTTCTTTCTTCTGACTTTTCAATTAACGTCGCTGCAGACGAACATGGAGCGCATCCCCCTTCTTCCAGCAATCTACTTCCACTTTAACACCCACCACAGAACCTATACCTATCTACTTGAGAAGTTTTTTTTTTCTTTCTTGCCTAATACGTACATACCTACATAGGCTGGTATTTTTTTTTTTAAGTCTTCTCAACAGAGAATTTGGCTCCAAGCATCAATAATTTTCAGTAGAGTTCCGAATTGTACACCCATGCATAGCGTAATTTATTAATTAATTCGTGATTAGCTTCCCTGCTGATCAGAACGAGTTTAGATTTAATTGGTTAGCGCAAAAAAATCAGATATCAAACTTAATCAGGCCTTGTTGGATAACAACAAGGGCAGACAAGCAGCCGTTTCATCCGCCGATATTAGTGATTTTATAAATCCCTATTTTTGTGTCAAATCAACAACCGTCGCCGTCGCCGACGGCCGTACGACCTGGCAAATAAGAGTTAACCCGAATATTTTTTTCTCAAAAGTTTCATTCCATTGTGTTTACTGGCTGCAACTGCCACCGTTCTTGTCCAAGACAGAACGCTTTGCACAGCTGTAAGGACCTAGTGTCTGAACACGTATCGTCTTTCCTCATGTATTCATATTTCGTCCTCCCACCGGTTTTAATGATAATCTCGTAAAATATGGCTTTTTAAATATTGTTGGCATGCAAATTCGTGTAGACTTTCTTACCACTACGATACGGAGAGTGCCAAGAAAACTAAACTGTGCATGCCTACATTCGAAGGGCTTAAGGCTCAATGACGAATGATGCTGTCCGCCTGCAGGCGGTTAAAAATAAATTTTACTACGTATAATTCTTCCAACTACCCTTTTCGGCCTGTGGTCGTCGCGCGATGCAGTTGTTGTTTGTAATTTTTTTTTTTTTTTTTTGAGTTTGGTAATGCAAAAAAAAAAATGACTAAAAAAACGTAGCGCCAAGTCACGACTTTTGTTGTAAATTGGTTGGAATTTCGCTTTCAGAAAATTTGTCAGTCTGACAGAAATTAAACCGCAGACTAGGAATTAATTTTAAACTCACGTACTGTGGGTTATAAGCCATGTTTGGGCTATGAAGTGATAACTACACAAACTTAGCAGTCCGAAGGGTCCAATTACCTACCACACTGTGATCGCTTATGAAAAAATCCATCCTCAAGCTCTCTTAAACGCATTTAAATAATCCCACGATGGTCTTTATAATTATTTTTATACTTAAGCGACAGAACGTGTACGGAAGTTTGACAGCTTCTTTGAGATCAAATTTTTACTCACGCCCTTTAAGAGCTGCCGAAGGCCTCCCTTGCCTCGCAATCAACCATTGCGTGTTGTGGTTTCTACGTTTCATTTTTTTTTTCCAAGTGAAAGCAATTATAGCTCTAAAGCGCAAAAATTGACACTGCAAAGTATACCTTATTATGTGCCCCAAAGCGACCACTGTCAATTGTAATTGAGTATAAATCTGGTGTGAGAATTTAAAAATCACATCATGCGAAAGGTGAAACCATAAGTACATGTTATAATAACCAGAACTCTGTACTGTATTTGTTTAAAGCATATTGTTCAATGAGTCAAAATTTAATTTATTCAAACACTACAATTTATAAATCACCCCTTGTCTTAACACAAAATTTCCCATTGCCCGTTGCAGTAGATAGATGAATTAAATCAAATCCACTTCGAAGGAATTATCTAAACCACGGTCTGGTAGCTCAAATTCACTATACGAGTAAAGTCAACGACTTGTCAATCAACTGCGGCAAAGCAGCAGGCTAAACATACCCCTGTTTTTTTTTTTTTTTTGACGCAATCAGAAATGCATTAGTACACGTAGTCGCTAACAACTATTATTGTTACCGCCTTCATTTGCGAATCTATTTTAAATGCTGTCGACTTGATTTTACTTTTACAGAACTAACTCTAGGGTTGATTGCTTACATATAATATGTATTTTGTAGACAGGCCGAGGGGATGAAATGAATTGTTTTTATTGGAGTCCCATAGGAAAACAAAGCATTTGAAGTAAAAGACGCCAGTGTGCCGGTATTGCAGATGGTAAATTTACGCTTATGTATGCGGTTAATTGGTTCTTGGGCAATTGGCCAAAATCTCTGTTTGAGGAACTTATAAACGCATTTATATCTGAGTTCCCCTTCACACGATACATCTTCTATACTTATTTATATTGAATGAGTGTAATGACAATAGGAACAGCAAATTCATTTGCTTCAATTAAGGGGTTACAATTTAATAGTTGACTGGGTGGCATGGCGGTCGTTTGCATCTTTATACTGCCCGCTAGTGTTAAGAAGGTATTAAGACCCCATACTAATTGTGCATAATATGTATAATATAATATTTTAAACTAGAAAAAATAGCTTACAAAACCGATTAGCACTTTTTAGTTATACTTTTCTAAGGCTTGTGGCTTTAACAAGATAAAGTACCTACCTATTGAAAATTATGATATTTATGTTTTTTCTTTATTTTTCGCAGAAATACAAGTATTTCGACTTAGGTCAAGCAATTGTAAAACGCCCATTTAAAAAAAAAAAGAATATAAATATCCTCAGTCATCAATGTACTTAGTTATTATTCAATAATCTCCAATCGAATCTTGTCTGGAATAAGATAAGTCATTTCTAAGTCAATTCGCATGTTTTGTTTTGGTCAGATAAGCTACATTAATTTATGCCTATAAAATATATATGCTACTTTTCCGAAGGATTTGCTTTGCTTTGAATTAGTATCCGACGACAGATGTGTTCCATCTTCATCACATAAGGTTTTCTAACTATTCATATCCTTAAAATCTGTAGAGCAAGTATTGGTTTCGTGTCAAAGAAAATGGGAATTTTTTAATTAAAACCAAAAAAGTGGTTTTTGGCATGGCGCCTGTCGATGTCGCTCCGCCTGTTTGTCTGTGCATCTGTTCGTCCGTGTATAGGGGTGCAAATCGAGCTAAGGCCTAAACGGATAGACGAATTTGTTTGAAAATCGGAAAAGTGCACTTGTATGTGATTCCCTATGATTGTTTAAGCTTATCTAAAACGGGTATTTTCTCGAAAAGCTCTAAAGCAATTGACAACGAAGACTGAGTTTTGACGTTTGTTAAAAAATTCCCTTATTTTGTGAGGTTAATGCTGAACCCATTTTGTATAATTAAAATTTTGTTCTTGAATGTGCCAATTCCGTCGAAACAATATTAAAAATATTTGAAAATGTTCGTAAGCTGTAGTGAATACAAAATCGTCAAAAGAAAATCTTTTTAGGGTTTCAAACTCAAAATTTGGCATAAGGAAATATCAATTGAAAATTAAAAATTCTCGAAAATTTGACAGCAATGGTCCAATGGAGTCCAGCTTATATGTGCGTAGAGCACACTACTACGTCTGTTCGACTACTTACACTGAAACAAAGGCCTTACATTTATTTACCACTCGTGAAATGTAAAAGTGCGAAATGAAATGGATATTGCGAACTTTTTATCAAATCGGTTACAGTGAAAGCTTTGCTCTTAACAGTCAATTTTGTAAAATCTTCAAACGATTATACGAGCTCATAGATTAGTGGTTTATATGTAAAACAGAAACAGTTATGTGAATTTTAAAAAGGTATTCAATTCTTCAAAAATCTTTTATGCAATATTTTTGCCTACATTTTCAAAGTTATACATCGAGTGGAATAGGCTGCGATCCGATACTTCGGCGTGACTTGTGATATTCATAAAGGACTAACCCATATACGCCACGCGCTACTCAATTTTTGTTCAGTACATACTAGAGCTTATTAGGCGCACTTTAAAAAGTTTAATGTTTTTTTAATGTTTAATCATGAAACTTCTTATAAAATTACTAACTTTGTCAACACTTCTTAACTGGCATCGTGCTTAAAATAGTGACAGTTCATGAAAAAACTAGGCAAACGCACCTTTTTCATCATTTATAAAGCTTAGTTTTATATATATGAAGTTTCTTTAACACTTAAAAGATAATTTAGGTATTTGGCGGTTTTAACTCTAATGAGATGGTATGATGCGAGAAGTTCTGTGGTACTAAATTGTCACAAAAATCAATTTTTCATTTTTTCCCCCAGATTCGGGTTTATTCGGTTTAGAAATTTTCTTATTTCTTTCTTATGACGTATTTTGAACATTTTAATGAGTTTCTATCTCAAATATAAAAAAATGCTTTCGATTCGAAATTCAATTTTCAGTAAAACCGTTAACATTGACAATTTTGCCTGAAAACAATTCACATATCGGGGGTTTTGCCTTATAGTACCACAGAGTTATTCATTCGAAATTCCTTGACAATATTCAATTAACCATTTATGATTCACTGAAAAAGTCTAACAAAATTGTCTCTAGAGTGTTATATCTTCGGACACATTAAAAAATGAGAACTAAAAACTACAGATAGATTTCGGATGAAAAAACTGAATCGTCGTAACTATACAATTTTCATTTTAAACCATTTCCATTTTCTCCCAAAAAGAATTCTGAAACAACAGTAGCTCCACTTGTAGAGGTATGTTGTCTAAAAATTGTATCGGATATCCCAATTAAGAGGTTAGATGAAGACAGGAAATTAAGTAAAGGTTACCTTACTAGAACTTCTCGTTTTCGGTTCGCTCGTATGGTACCTACATACATATGTACCGTCCAGCAGGAATTTTTCGAAATTGTGTATTGATAATTAGTTCGATAGGAATTTAGAAATTGTATCATACTTTAAATAGGAATTGGCCATCACTGGTTCAATTTTGAACGTGGCTTAGTCCTTCCTAACTTTTGCTTCAATCGCATACGGAATAAAGAAAGATTTGAGAAAATTGTGTGTACATGAAACGGATTAAATTGTATGAGTATTTTCTTCGTTCAATTTGGGAATACGAACATCAAAAAATCCTTTGCTTTTACAAAAATACAAATTTGAGTGCGGTCTTGACAACCATTTTGTTGGTTTCATTCCAAACTTTTCACCTCCTTTGCCTATACAAACCACGAATTCTCCAGGTTGAATTGAGCCAGTGTAGGATGTACCAATGAGTCTTATATTATAAATTGTCATTAGAAACAAAAAAAAAACTGGAATTAATTTATGGCAATAATTGACGAACACTAGACCAATACTTATTTCCGGGACTATCGCCTTTTTCAAAGTGACTGATAAGTATTTTGAATGGTAAAAGAGCTAACAATTACAGCCAATTAGTAACACCCTGCGACATACATACATATACATACATCAGTCTACAAACAAAAAAATATGAATTCTTCAGTAGGTATTTTTCAGAAATAATAAATTTCTTTTCAGATCCGATGGCCGATTGAAAGATATTTGTCTCTCTACCATCAACCATCAACTTTCTTACTCGAATAAAGAAATGATTCAAACTCTTAACTAGGTGTTAATTTCCTCTTTGTGCCAGTCGTATACATTTGTATACTGTTTTTGATGGTCAACCACTGAGCTTCCCTTCTTTTTTAATACGTTCACATAAAGCATATGTATACCTACATATATGTATCTATCCACTATCTACATGTGGTCGATATATGTATTAAAAGTTTAAACTTCTGTTTGAACTATTTTATTGAACTAATCCCCTTTAATATTCCCCTCATACACTAAACCTACGCAAATACCAAACCTACGATTTTATTATTGAAATTCAGAAATATGTACATAGATATACGGCATATTGCTAAAACATTTCACAAATCTCTCATAAATTACTAGATTTATAATTTTCACAAGTGACATCTATGGTTGTCAAAATTATTTGGCATGCACCCTCGACACCTCCTGCAATTCGTATACACTTTGGCCGAATGCTTTAATGGGTGAGTGGTTTGGTTGATGTAGGGTGACAGTGCTACAATATCCTGAATGTTTGTTTCTCTTTTTTCTTAGTGGTTTTCCAGGATAACTAATTGATTGAAATCCATGACGTCATCGTGTCGAATTCTGATTTTCTATTTAGTCATGATTGAAATTATGTATATATTTATTTACAGAGCAAATGGCAAAAACATTCAGCCCATCATTTCCATCCATCATGTCCCTATAGCATATTAAGGACGTTCACATTAATCGTCCCCTTGCTTACCTATTGATACCCGCAAAGTACTCACAGTTGTTGTGAGAGTTCTGTTGCAGGGTTGCAGCTGCGAAAATAAAGAGAACCCTCCCAAAACCACGAGCACTTTTTTTTTTATTGAGGATTTAAGAAACGTATAAAAGCAGTTTGTGGAAGCTGAAATCTGCTGTGGTAAAGTTTTAATGTTCTACAACCAGACAGCACGTGAAGAGGGTTGATATTCCACGTAATTTTTACCTTTGCTACAATGATAGCTAATCACGCGAATAGTAAAAAATAAAAAATATTTTTACCTTTTACCAATGATATAGACTATTCGTTTGAAACAGATTACACATCTCATCGCTTTACTAGAGTATAGCGAGATTTCTATAAAAAAACAAACTCGATTTCTCAGGGGATGAAATTAACAACGTAGTTTCGCGTGGTTATTACGCAGAATAGAAGACATTCTACAGAAAGATACGTCGTATATGAATAATAAAAATAAGTTCACAGAGTTATTTAACTCTGGTTTTTCCCAGAACTAATCGAAATCGTTATCAAAGATCACGATCTGCTAGAAAACGACACTGAAACTACAACAGTAAAACTTCAATATTAATCATAAATATTTAAGTGGGTATAAAATGCTAAGTGGGTACATTATTTGGGGAATTTAGAATTAAACTTAAATATTTGTGTCTGGTTTAAGCCCAAAATTATTAAATGTAGAACAAGACCTAAAAACAGATTACAGATATAAAGGGTGGTCCAACCATAATCTACGATATTAGTTTATTGTGACTTGTGAGTCACACCTTAACGTCAAGTTTTTTGCCCAACTTAATTTGACATTTCTTTGTTTCAGCGTTTGACAAATTCAACCATGGAGAGGTACACAATTGAGCAGCGCGTTAAGATTGTTGACGCCTTTTACGAAAATGGGCGTTCAAATAATAATGCATTTCGTGCACTTCGTGATCTTTTTGGTCAGCACACTTTCACCTCAGTGGATTCGTTAACAAGCAGAATTGCCGCATTTGGGTAAATGAGAATCCACGAGTGATTGTTGAAAAGCCGATGCATCCACAAAGAGTGACTGTCTGGTCCGGTTTATGGGCTGACGGCGTCATCCGGTCGTACTTCTTCGAAAATGAGGTCGCCCAAGCAGTTACCGTGAATGGTGTTCGCTATCGCGAGATGATAACGGACTTCTTGTGGCCAGAAATTGAGCATATGGACCTGGGGCCTATAACACAACACATAAAGTGTTTGTTGAACAAGTGAAATTCAACAACTGTTTAAAATTTGTGTAACACGTAACAACAAGTCTCGGGAAACTATAACAATTGTATTGGCATATTTCAACAAGTGGGAAATTTCACAAATCCGATATTTCTGTAACTGGAAACAACAAGAGTTAAAAAAAAGGGAGAATAACCTTGTTGAATAGTTGATAAATTTCAACCGAGGATCGATTTCAGTAGTGTTTATCGAGTAAAAGGGTCGGGTAGCTTGTTTAAAATTAATTTTAAAAAAAGTTAAAAGCTATATTGTATAAATAATTCAACAAGTCCAATTAAATAGTGCTAATAGTGGCTGATGTATTTCAGTAGTATATAGAATTTGTATTATAAAACCTTCATATAAAATTAATTTATTTAATGTAAAGAAGAAAATTTGAATAGCTTTGCATTGGTTTGGATCTGGATCTCGACTTATAAAATCAAATACGAGATTATCAGACGAGTTATGTTTCCTGTATTTACCCCTTGCTGTACAGTTTTTTTTGGCGTTATCTACTTTGGCTTTCACAAATATTTTTTTTACATTTTGGAAACATATGTATTCTTTCAATTTATACATACCATGGCATATTTCTTACAATTTTGCCAAAAAATATCACTTAAGTAGGTCCAATCTTTTTCATCAGGAACTTTGTTCAAACTCTTAGACAACAAAATTATCTCGCGCCATTTATCACTTTTGTTGGTTTTAGTCAATGACTCAGAGAAAGCACCGAATAGAATATGTTTGTTTTTTCTTCCTTGCGGAATTTTACGACTCATTATGTAAGACTTACTCATTCAACTGGTTCAACAACTCGAGGGAAATTTTTGTTATTGACAATTGTTACAGTTTTTGTTGTGTTACAGAAATGATCTTAACTTGTTGGACAAACATAGTTGAACAAGAAATTGTAAACTAGTTTACTTGTTGTTCTGTGTTATAGGCCCCTGGACGATTTGTGCTTCCAACAGGATGGTGCCACTTGCCACAGCCAACGAAACAATGGCTCTTTTGCGCGAGAAATTCAATGGCCATGTTATTTCACGTCGCGTCGGTCGTGGCGATATTAATTGGCCGCCATGATCATGCGATTTGACATCGTTGGACTTCTTTCTTTGGGGATATTTAAAAGAAAAAGTGTGCGTCAATAAGCCAAGAACAATTCAAGAGCTAAAGGATGAGATAATTCGGCACATTAACGACATTGAACCTCAATTATGTCTCAGAGTCATTGAAAACATGGACCATCGGATAGAGGTATGCCACCGAAGCCGTGGCGCGCATTTGACCGATATTTTGTTTCACACATAATTGTCATAGATCCTTCTATCAAAATAAAAATATAACGAATACTCTCTAAAAACTTTTTGTTTTATTTAAAATTAACATCGTGCGTTTTCGTTGGACCACCCTTTAGTTCCTTAAATTATCTGCCAAGATTAGTTGTAGTTGTGAAATATTTTAAATTTCAAGATATGTAGCTAATAAATAAAAATTAATTAATTTTTTCCGTAAAGTGTATAATTAGTTTATGAGTAAGAAAATATCATAAATCACCTGAACTTGTAGGTACCTATATAATTATACATTTACCTACAAAATGGTATAATTAAGTTACGGTACCACACACAAACTCCCAGTATTCCTAATTAATATTCTTTTACCAAATCTGGAAATGAAAACACTACCTATAGGTATGTAGGTAAGGTACCTACCTACTTCAAATAAATCTAAAAATGGACATCCTGTTTAAATCTTCTCAAAAGGAAATTCACTGGCGAAAACTGCCCACCTGCAGGTTAACAAAAGAAATAGGTACAGTTTAATTCGAAATCCTTCTTCAGCAAACAATATTTTTGTCACATAAATGCAGAGCAAAAAAAAGGTAGGGCATGTGAGTATTAATTTTGCTCAAAAACGTTAGATGTTCACATGAACACACACATACATATGTATATATATATTTTTTGGTTGAATTTTACGTGCGATTCCATGAAGGCTTTAGGAGGATAATAAATCTCTTTTTTTTTTGGCTGTATGTAGGTTGGTAGTTGATCCTTCGTTTACAAATCGGCTATGTGTTTGTAAGTCCCAGGTATGTCTACCTTTAACAACATTTCTTGGAACTATTTATTACCTCTATGTTAGAGAACGTAGACTTATCGGGGACTTTGAGATTTTTCGTTTGTTTTCAAAAATATTTGTTTTTAGATGGGTTGTTAATCAATTTAAACCAGCCTCATTTCAAAGTAGATAAACCGTTTCAAGTAGTTGGTCAACGGGGATAATGCACGAAGCAATATTTCGAAAGCCGTATTCCCACCTTAAAACTACTTTTTTCTTCCATTATATTTTTCATGATAACTAACTAACTCGCTTCATATCAGCAGACAATTTAAGCTTGCTTCCCTTATTAGGCTTAGCAACTCAGTCTTGGCTCTATTTGAGCTTGTTAGGATTTTTGTATTTGCTATATAAAGATTGAATTAAATATCATCCAACGTACATAACTTATACTTTTAAAAATGTATTAAATATTATTCTGTTCATTTACTTTTTTCGATTTAAAATAGACCATAACGCACTTAAGTTAAATCACACGTGCACTGTACAGTACATATTTCTAATATATGTAAGGATCCCGATAGCGTATAGGTATGCATGTATGTACGTGTGCGTGATTTAATTTTGGTGCTGTGAAACGATATCTACCCATCTAAAGCAGACATTCAGTCGCCCACTTCGCTCTTACTACATACCTAAACCTGCAGGCCAACAGAGCCAAACCTGATATTTTCCAATGACAAAGGTACAGCTTCGGCAGCTGGATATGAAGCAAGAGCGCCGATTTGTCTACAACGAAAATTAGATACCTTTTTTGATCCCAACTGCATAGGGCCATAGGTACGTATACCTACGCTGGCTGTTTAAAAGTGTACGCACATCAGAATACCTACCTTCGAAAAAAAAAAAATCGATTTTCACCTTCTATTGTTTCGAATAGATTTCTGCTTACATCACGCTGCGGTGGATAAACCAAAGATGATCATTCAAACTGTGCACCTTTGCCCTTCGGCTATCGGCTACCTACGCATTTGTGTTGCGTTCCCTATTCCTAAGAGTGTTTACGATCGGAAAAGACGGTAGACTGTATGGATATTTCATTTTATATATACTCGTATATTTACGAGGTATGGCATGCCTATCTTTTGAAACATTTTAGTAACCATAACCACGGGACATCTATTTTTTTTTTTAATTGATCTTAGCATCGTACTCCATTAGACATGCACTGGCTGACATGTTATGGCTGGTATAGATTTTACTTTCATTGACTTTTTCACTTAAACGTCATATCTTTTATGGTACAACTTAAGACAAGATTATTTATGGTACCAAAGGAGTTTAAGATTAAATTCCAGGCATCCCAAGGACATTAAATTTTAGAATGAAGACTATCGTAAAATCATAAATATTTTTAAGAAGATACAAACAAAA
This sequence comes from Leucozona laternaria, assembly GCA_932273885.2. NCBI lineage: Eukaryota > Metazoa > Arthropoda > Insecta > Diptera > Syrphidae > Leucozona > Leucozona laternaria. The sequence goes on from OW026366.1 coordinate 132,965, forward strand.
GCAGATACCGAAAAAAATTTACAACTTTTTCGAAGCAGACATCTTGTCCACCTTTGAGTATCTCTTCATATAGCTTCTCGTTTCTGTAGCAGCCAAGCTGTCTGGGAATATTAGTAGATATTAATTTTTTGAAGAACCATGGAAACATACAAGATCGCGTTTTGTTTTCAATAATTTAGTTTCATGCATTATTGTATGATGGTTTTTAGTTTTTTGTTTACTATCTAACACTTTGAATCCATTATGATAAGTTTCATAGTGTAATGTCTCCGATTGCCACTTAGAACACATTAGGTAAATATTTGTTTGTCTATATCTACGAAATTAACTTTTTGACCGACCTTCAGTCGCTATAGGTAACATATTTCTTTATCGAAATGCCGTAATTGCTATTAGGTTTACTTCCCTTTTATATTCAACCATTGTGGGTAACACCACGCCACATTGATAGGTTGCATGAATCATGAATGAATATGACAACACAATAGATCGAAAAAGGAAATAAATACCATTATCCTTGCAAGAGTTCTCTCCTTCGAATGAATCTGCTACAAATAAACATACACAAAACAGATTATATTTTCATATCAATTTACATTCTGAGTTACACGCAGTCATAATTAGCTGGCATTAGACGTCAATTAAGCCGATTTGCATCGAAATTGACGGACGGCAGCCCGAACAACATATTATACCCATTCCAATACTCAACTCAGGTAGACTATATATCTACCTATATATGTTCTATAAAAAGCTAAAAACCCCACACGAATTTTATGCGTCTATCAGATTTCTGTACCTAATAATGAACATACGTCGTTTGTAAAAAGACACGATTTTTTATTTGACTCTATGTTGTCAGTAGCTATATCATTGAGATGTTATTTCGATGACGAGCAGTATACCTATACAAAAATTATCATTAGGTTTATAAGGTTTACATTGGATTAAGACTTAAGCAAGAAGATTTATAAACAAAGCTGATAATTTCTGAAGTCAGTTGCCAATATAGCACAATTCTGAACAACAAATGATTAGAGTATAACTCCTAAATTAATAGGGACCATATCTTTAATCCGAGCATGTTATTTGTATCTTCAGTAACCAATGAAATATTTCCGCGTACAACACGAATGTGGATTGCTTGCTCGTTGTGCCGACCAATTGTTTAAAATCAATGAAGTAATTTTTCGTGGTTTTACCGAATTGGTCCGTAATTGTGTTCAGTTTCGGCTGTGAATTTACCGGATTCATCTTTGATATACCCAAGATTTACCGTTGACAATGGTATGTGACTCTTTTATGGTTTGCTTACATTTTTTTTTTTAAATCGCTTGGAACATGAAATTCGATTAACGGTCACTTTTTGTAAATATATATTTATTTATTTCATCCATCGAAACTCGTTTGGACACTTTCCATTCGTAAGTGGATCAATTATTCTTAAGCAAAATTGAGTTAATTTATGCAAAATTAGTTAACAATAGCATTTTTCTACTTATCTCTGTTTCATTTTTTTTTCATACATGTCTTCAAGAAATACATTTAAATTCTCACTTGGATTTTCCCCCAGATGATGATGTAATAGGTGACTTGCATGATGAAAAAATACACCAACAAATTAAGTCTATGGATCATTATCAGGCATTTTGGGATAAAAGAATAAGGGTAGCTTATACGCTCATAGTATTTGCTTCCCCATAGAAATATAAGAATACGTTGTTTCAAAGGCCAAAATTGTTCTTAAAAGACCTATATTTCATATTACTCCATGTACAAAATTTAAAGCTCGATAGACTTCAAAGATTTCTATTTCTCTTTCGCAAGATAGTATATTTCTTAATTTCATTTATTTATATTTCTGTTCATAAAATAGGTACTCGACCGATTCGTGAAAATGAGAATTGATTTTAATGCTATTTCGAGCAAAGTCAAGCCCCCGGAGGCGTTTTCGATTAAAAAATAATATAAATTATATACTTTAATAAATAATACAATAACACTATTATTGTAATTGAAAAACTCTCCGCAACTGCAATAAGGAAGCTGTAAAAAATTACAGATACCAAAATGCTTAATTGTATCATTGCTATAATATTGGGTATTTTTCTAACAATTATCTCAATACTGGCGGAGATTGACACGATCGAACGCATCTACAAATTTGAAGCATGAATTATGATAATACAACATGACTCCACAAAGACTTAAGCAAATAAACAAATAAAAAAGGACCTGCGTCTCAAGTGTACCTACATGTTTTCTTATTTTTACCAAAACAAATCATAATGGTTGTTATTTTAAGGAGCCCAGGCATAAAACATATACCACTTGAAATTCTTAAGGACTTGTCTTTCTTTTCCTTTATTTGAATGTAAATATGTAGTTGGATATGTATAATACTAAAATATTTTGTATTATATATTTTGAATGTTCAATTTATTTAATTTAAATCCTTTTTTTAGTTGGCTTGAATTTGTAAACAAGGTTGAAGGTAGGTACGCGGTCTGCCAAATTGTTTAAAATAATGTAGAAGTATCCCAGATAAATTAGACTTTCATTTGGAAACAATTACGACAAAGCTGAATTTTGGTGCTAAGTGTTTCCTAAAAAGTAGGTACATTTTCTGGGGTGAAAAGGTCAACATTATTTTTTTTTTCTTGAAAACAACCATTTTTTTTAAAAGAACGATTCCTCATTATCTATTGCTGGTACGGAAAAGAGAAATTGAATATTTTTTGTGTAGAACTTTATAAGCTACAGGTTGCCTTGCAGTAGTTCAAGATTGAGTACTTTTTAGGATGTGCTTAAGACGTCAAAACAAAGCTTGGCCGGAACATTTTCGAATTCAAAGCCTAATTTTACGGGGTAACTTCAAGAGAATGAATTCGAGTATGTTTCTGAATTTTGTTATTTCTCGTTTTTCAACATGGGTTAACCCTTCTTTAGAAAGCACAAACAAAATATAAGTCCTCCAGAGGTAGTGCAGAAAATTTTATATAAAAAAAAAAACAAAAAACTGATATTTTAACGATTGAGCGAGTTTTTCCTTGGAATAACACAAGATTTACAGAATTACACAAGCTACAAATTGTATCTTTACACTTTTTCACAAAAAAAAAAACTAATACGGTTCGAAATATAAACAAGAACTAAATATTACTGCTTTTTACCCCCCCCCCCCCCCCCCCCCCTCCTTAAAACTTTAGTCATTTTCCAAATTTAGGATACTTCTTAATACAAAAAATAAAACTCTCTAGGTAGCCAAATTCAGCTTTATCGGACTTTTTCCAAAGTTTGTTCTTTTTTTTTCAATTTTCCTCGGTTATAGATGTTATAGCTAAAGATGTATTTACATACATATGTATATGTAAGTATTCGAAAATTTTGCAAAAACATTCAACATCCTGACGCCTTCGTTATTGACTCTCAAATTACTCATCAAATTACTGTTTGGCAACGCAAATAATAATTAAGTTATTTCTCTTCATCTTAGCTTTAAAATATTAATTATTTATTATTAGCAATAATTGCCTGACTTTCACATTCAAGAAAGACCTATTTATGTTGTTTAAACAATTCAATGTCGATATTTTATGAGTTCGTTTTTTAATATTATTCAATTTATGGGTATCCACTTAATCCCTATATATTTTACCTATGTGTTTTTAACATGTAAAAAAATATGTATGTATATATATGTATATATTATTTCTGTTGACTTCGTTACTATAGTAATCTCTTGTTGGAAGATTTGAGCAACACATATGAATATTAATATAAAGTCTGATGATGACTCGATACGCGATACCTAAAATAATTTTTAATTTTTTGGGTTGACATGTAAAACCTTTTTAGAATACTAATGAGAATAATGATTTATGCGGCATTATGGGACCATTAAAAACAAATAAACATAAAACACTTTTTTGTTATTACTATTCGAACTGTGTCATTGCGCGGAATACTGTTTCAATAGGCACAGGCTTCGCTAAAGTCGCAGTAGGAACAAAACTGAAAGCAGATGGACCTTTGAGTTGAGATCGAATCATGCGTCTTTTGGAATTCAAACAATTTACATATGATACTTGCATACTAATTAATATCTTACCTAAGATATTTTGTGCGCAATTCACGTAACTTTCCAGTGTGATGTGCTTGAAGGTGGCAAAACGTCAAAAATATGCCTTTGTTTTCGAAAAGCGTACATATATGTATGTTATTATACAATATTTTGCTAAACGCTATTGCCGAAGGTGACAGAAATTGAATATTTTTTCTTAGATTTGTTTCTTTATGCGAATAATATCTAAATTGTAATTTGCCATTTGAAAGATTAAAGATGGATGTCATTGGCACGAGTTAGCATATACATACACTTATACATGTATGTAATACAACATATTTAAAACTCTTAACTTATCGCAAAACATCATAATGCGAAGCCTTGTCACAAAAAGTAATCGGAGAGTGAATAATAAAATGTTGACGGAAACCGGAAACGGGAAGTCCATCTTCCTATCGAAGGAAGACATGTGCAGACCAGAGAAACACATCCCCTTCATATCTTTATCGATGCCTCATAGCATGCCACGAGAAAAGAGCGAGTAAATTACGTGGGGGTGTCTAATGTACCATTAACTTCAGACCAACGGCCATCATCCATCCATATATGTATGTAGGTCCATGGAGTACTAATGTGTTTTCAATCTGTGGAAAAAATGGCAAAAAAGGGTGGGTGAATATTAGGGGTGATGATGTAGAATATCATCACATATCCTATAACGTATGTGTATTTCTGCCTCATGTGTCATATTTGCTACTAGGTATGTATATTATTCATGTGACATGTAGAGGCGCCCTCAGATGTTCGGCAATTCACTTGGTCTATTCTATACCCATCTACGTTTTATCTCTTCCGCAACCTACTCACATTAAAATTACTATGGATTCGGTTGACGGTTGGGTTGGGATGGTTGTTCACTAACATCAAGCTGAAACTAGTGTTTGTAGTTTTTCCTATCATTTATTATGTGGGTGGAGGAAGTTTTCGCAGCTTATAGTGGTTTATTTCATGCAAATTTTTGCAGGATTTATATTTGAAAAATACACATTCTGCGAAATACTTTAAGTGTTGTTACATTTTATTTTATCTGCTTACCGCATCTGTTTTCAAACTCAAGGATTCATACACGTTGAACACCTGAAATTTTGAACACCTGTACGTAGGTACCTACACTTCTAGGTATGCTCATCTTCTGCACCCTGCTAGGAATTGTATTGTCAAAAACATTTCCACGATGAAAATCCTTTTGCAAATGCAAAAATGCATGAAGGAATTTACAATGTAGGTATACACATACTCTGGAGAGCATTTTGGTGACCAGGTAGCAAATAAAGCAAGTATTCTTATGCCCTAGAGAGCATTTAATAATGCCATATAGTATATGTTAACCTTCCCATTCACTGGAAGAAGAGGTAATTATTTCATAGCTTAGGGTCTAAAGACTCTTAAAATGCATGCTCCTTCCAAGGAAAATTATAATAATCTCACTAGGTAGGAATGTGAGCATTCCTATTTCGCAGAACCAAGCTTATGCTCCAGGATTTATGTGGTGTAAGTACTATGCACATACACAACATATTTGCATACCTACTCTTAAACAGTGCCAAAGATACCTACCTACATACAAACATGTATATCTACCTAGAAGTACTCATAAACCCAGTAAAATTTTCTTGTGAACTTGATTAAGACGCTTTGAAAGCTTAACATTCATGAAAAAATGACCTAGCAATAGCAATACATACAGCTGCAGACTTAAGTGCTTCAACTTCAGAGTACATGCTTTAATCCCACTTCAAAAAAAAAAAAATAATAAAAGTAAAAACAAAAGCAAAAAAAACGTAAACAACTTCAGACTGTGTTTTATGTGGAGATCAAATAATTAAGATCAAATGCACATGAACACGAATAAATCATTGCGATGAATATTTGCTCTACAGGGGGACTTTATATATCTTTCGCGCGTAAGCTCCGCTGAAAGCCATTATTTATGGACAAGCGTTAATAAAAAGGATACCGTTACTGAAAAAAAAGAGTATAAATCGATGAGTGACTACACATACAGCTCCTGTGGGGAATATACGGATCACTTCATTTTGATGCATATGATGAGCAATTCAGTGCAAAATTTTTATGTTCGAATTAAAAAAAAATAAAGTAGAAGGACTATTTCGGTCACCATATGGTTGCGTTTTAATTGGAAATAATGTAGATATGTATATGTACTTACATATATGCAGGTATTTATACACAAAGGCATATGTAGGTACTCAGATATTATTGCCTAAAATAAACTTTAAAAGACATATCCAGCCGAACAACCGATGGTATTTTCAATAATTCAAATAAATATTTAAAATCCTGGACCTGTGTTCTACAACTCCTATATACAACATATCTACTTAGAATGGGGCATATAGACGTGTATTTATGTACGAGTACATAACTTCTTAATGATGAGAAAGAAAAACTAGTGTATTCGTTTTCATTAGAGTTTCATGTAACTTCTCTACGATAAATAAGTGTTTCGAGTTCTTGATATACAATATATATACGTCATATCATGCGGATTGTTTTTACTTCCTATATTCATTTATTTTGTAATTAGATTCTACTACTTAAATTAATTTTAAATTCAAATAAACAACCATGTTAAAGCATTTTTAGTGTGGTACCTACTACGTTAATAAGAGAATCTTAAACGAGCTAAGCATTTTATAGTGCTCATCAACAAATAGAATACTATACCCAGAACTTACCCATGACTTCGTAGAAAACTATTTTAATGATAAATATAGCGTGCGTGCGATATCCCTTATTTGCAAAGCTAGAAGTGAAACACTAAACTTGAATGGATCACCTTACAGAAAATCCTTAGATACACGGTGCTCTCTATGTAACCTGAGTTCAAAAGAAGATTGTTTTCACTTCTTATCAATATGTCCTGTCTACAAAGAAATAAGAATGCGCTGTCTTGGAAAAACAACTTTGTCAATGGAACAAACTAAAAACGTACTAAACGGTGAAAATTGGCTTAACCTATACCATTACCTTGAAGCAGCATTAGAATATAGAAACCTGATAATGTCGGAATACATTTAAAACTAAAAATTAGTAAATAATTACATAGTATATGTCATGTTTCAAAGTTATGATTTATCACACTTACGAAAATGTTTTCTTTTTTGTTTTAGCTAAACTAAAAGCTCACAACTATAATTGTACTTTCGCAATTGAGATTTTAAATTCTTATTAACATGTATAATACGTATGTATGTATCTTAATTTAGTTTTGACTAAACTAAGTCCCACTTATTTTATATAATAGATACACTTATTCCGTTTTCGCTAAACTCAAAGCCCATGTACATTTAATAATACGTAGTATCTTATCTTTGTTTTGACTAAACTAAAAGTTCCAATAATTTTCATTTCGTTTTCACTAATCTCGAAACTTAAGCTATCTATAATGATTAATTAAATTTCAAATATACATAGAATGTACATTTTGATTAAAAATATTAAACTAAGGTCCAAATTTTTGGTTTTAATATCTGTATATTGTTTGAACTTATTTTACCCCTTATTTAAACCCCGAAAAATAACTTCAATTTATATTATTTAAAAAAAAAAAAAAAAAAAAAAAATTATTACCTATAAATATTAATTATTATTTTACATACAAATACAGTTTAAATAGTCAATCAGGCAGACGGTAACACCATAGCCTTTTATTTTATTTTTTATTTTATCAATTGAAAAACAAAAATTGTATATTGATTTGAAGAAAAAAAAAAAAAAAAAAAATAAAATCTAATCTAATCTAATCTAATCTAGTGCTCGTATCGCGTATAAGACTAAAGTGATCGCTCTATTAAGTGATTGCCGTTTTTTACGATTGCTCATACTCTTTCCTTCCCTATATGGATAGGATAGAGCAAGCTATCGTGAAAGCGACACTCAAAAAATTGATAAATAACTATCACCAACTTGGTTTCAAGTTGGTAGCGCTGGCATTTGACACCTGTCAAACACAGCTGTCATTTGAAGAGTCATAATATTAGTTGAATGTTTGCCTTTGCCTTGACAATCGAACAACGCGTTAAAATTATTAAAACTTACTACAAAAGTGGTGATTCAAACGTAGCCACTTTTCATTACGCGCATTACGCGATTATTATGGTCGTCATAACCGACCGACTACGCAAGCAATCGGTAAAATTGTGAATAAATTTGAAGAGAGTGGAAGCGTTAGTGATGTTGTTAGGCCCGTGCATCATCGTAATGCACGATCAGTCGAAAATATTGCTCCTGCAAGTGCAAGTGTTGCTGATGATCCGAATTTGTCGATTTCCCGGCGTTCGCAGCAATTGAACGTGTCGTAACCGATTTTTTTTGGCCGGCGATTAAAGATCATGACTTGGACAATATGTGGTTCCAACAAGACGGGGCAACAATCCACACAACACGACCAATTATGACCTTATTGCGTGAGAAATTTCCTGGCCATTAGACTTTTTTCTATGTGGAGCTACGCAAAAGACCGTGTTTACGCAAATAATCATTTCTCAAGTTGTGGCCGAGATACCGTGCGAAAAAGTGGTTAAAAATTACCATTTGAATGATATTGTTTTTCACACTTAATGGCAAAGTCCAAATTTTATAATGAAATAAAATTTTCATCCAAAATGTATCGCTGTGTGTGTTTTATTTAGCTTTAATTTCGAAACCGAAAAATTAATGACCCTTTAGTTTCTTCGATATTTTGTAAGGGTAATAAATCATCAAATAACTACATTCAAACTTCTTTATAACGAACTTCTTTATAACGTAATTCTCTCTATAGCGAATTTCATTTTGTTCCCCTTGCAGTATTTAAAAACAAAATAATTTCTATATAACGAAATTTGTATAAAGCTTCTTTATAACGAAGCAATTTTGTGTTCCCTTGAAGGTTCGTTATAAAGAAGTTTGACTGTATTTTGTCTATTTATAGTAACGAACTAACTCCATATGCCATTTGATATGTACAATGTACTGTACATAGATATATACATTTGCTTAATTTTTTGCACTAACTTTCAAAAATGAATTTTAGATGATAAAGTTAAAATTAAGAAAAAGTTTAATTAGATTGCTTTAAAATTATAATACACAAAGGAGTAAATTCAAGTTTTTGACCATGGACATCTTGTACTTTTTAAATTCTGGGGATGAAGTCAATTAACCTTATCATCTCGGTATATATTTATTTTACGTACCTACAAAATCATGAAGGCAATGTTTCTAGCAATATTTTTTCTTGCGTTAGGTTTCTTAATCTGTTCAAAAATAATAACATCAAATTGTCAAAAAATCGGTCCTAGCTTACTTTTAAATTTATAGAATTACTGAGTACCGACGTCTTGCTAAAGCAAACATTTTCACTCATGTAGCAAAGAAATACAAGAACTGATTTTATGAACCCATATAGATACCCACTCTCCATTCGTATAGCTGCACGTAACATCCTCTTAAAAACCACAGTTTCCGAAACCAAATGTCGAATTAATCGAAGTGAGACTGAAAGAAATGCATGCTGCTGAAGGAATAGCCCTTTTAAAGTATCAATTTACCGCGCAGTATGAAGAACCTTAAGCATAAGTGCAGTTTCAATGCCACTGTAAAATTTAAATTGCTTTGTTTTTTATTGTGCTGGGGAAACTTCTTCCCAGTTGTATCGAATTACGATTGCGGTGCAAATATCTTGGACAAATGACAATGTGAAATTCAGCTCATTCCCGCAATTCTCTGGGTATTTTTTTTTGTTAGTTTTGAATGCACCAAGTCATTTTTCCGGTCTACGAAAAAAATGACCTTAAGAAGAATGGTTTGTACTCAATTTATCACCCAATATAGCATCATAAAAATGTTAAAATTGAATAATCTTTTTTAAGGGACTGTTCATACGTTAGCGAGATATTGAAAGGCACATAAACTTTGGTTTAAATAATGACCAGCTAGGAATTTAAAAACATTTGTCAATTTGACTCATATAGTGACTTGGAAACAATCAATTAGAAGAACAGAGAACCCCGCAACCACAGACTCTACATCTACAGACTATACTCATATGCCGTATCTGGAGAGTCAAACTTCTGATGAGTCCATTATAACATGTTCGCAGGCACATTCCTTACACCTCAATCTATCCATAATTACGAGTCGGCATCAACCGCGAGGTGTCTATAGATAAGTGTGAAGCCTAAAAGCCATTCGTCAAGCCGTCGTTCCTCTACCAGAAAATGATATATGAGTTGAGGCGAGCGTTCCGCGGTGCCGCGCGGCGTATCTATACAAGAGTCTGAAACGTGAAGAAAAAGACAAGGCCTTTGGCAGCTTGGTTATCAATCGGGTATAGCTACACATACACTATACACATACGCCTGAACGCATGTAAAGGTATTCTCGATATCTGTCCATGCCTGTTATTACACCAGGTGTAAATAATAAAGTTGCGGTATAGATACAAATTAATCACGAAACTCAAGAAGCGGTGTGCCGAAGATGATGATTTGTTGGTGCTTTTTTTTGTGGGGTTATATAGCATTTTCTCTTCGTACCTATCTGAAATACATGTATAATGGACTTCTTGCGGGTTCCATTGATGCGGTATACGTACCTATACAGCATTTGATGCCTCCTATACGAATCAAGAACGGTAAGTGTTAAAGATGAATTGCGATGGTCATTAAACCACCGTGAATGTGATTGGATAGCGATTTGGAACATTGATTGCTTGCGCGTAAGACAAGTAACCACTAGCCACTATACGTATCTACATATATGTAGAAGTAGATACATAAATGTATGTACATATGTGTATATATATTTAGATATGCAGGTAAGTTATTTTTCTCATTAAAAGCATTATTTTACAGTGTTAATCTATTCGACTTCTTCTTAAATTAATTAGGAGTATCTATCAGACGTTACACAGGCTTGTTGTTCACCTATTGAATCTATACTGCCCAATGAAATTGTAAAAAGAATTTAATACTATACATACCTACCTACATAATGTACGTTTTTTTTTTCGAACAGTCAAATACAATTCACTATCTTGTGTGAAGATCTCCAATGTTTCCATATTGTCACCCCAAACTGATGTTTACTTCCATGAGACAGACATACATATGTCAATAAATTTGACCACAATTAGTGCAAACTTACTATAGGGGAAGTATTGATCTTTCGAACAAACTGAACCAGATAAAATAAATATACGTAACGAAGGTGCAAGATGCCATCATTAATTGCGTTTTGTGGTAGACCCCTTAGTGGTTCATGCCATCATACACAAAATTCCAAACGTCAGTAGGTAACTCCTCCAATCACGTGTATAAGTCAGGCAAAAGAATTTTCCAGGACGCACGCACCCCTTATTAAATAGAAACCAGTGAGGGTAAAAATGTATTCCTTAGTTTAATAATATGCAATAATGAACAGTGTGAACTTCTGAAGCGGTTGGTGTAACTCACACCACTATGTATACAAGTATAACTACTTTATATGCTTACTTTACCTACAACACCTACAGTATTCCTGTTCATGCTGGAACGGATCTATAACTATAAGATTTTACTAAAATATATTTCATCGACAAAAATGGACTAGATGTATACCTATAAAAAAAAAATATCTAAGAATTCCTAGTCTTTTAAGTTTTCCATTAACTTTAAAATAATTGATCTGAAGCAGTTCTGAGAAATCATTCAAATTAACATGATGTTACAGAAATTTAATGAAATTTCAAAATTCAACCGGCTTTTTAAATGTTTTAATACAATATTAGTTAAGGACTAAACAAATTCTAATTGTATATTTGATATCAATTAAAAGACGATTTTTCATTGTAGGAGTAACAAAAAGAAAGAGAAGAATTTTCAATTCATTTCGACAAATTCGGAAATGGTTCTATTTATATTAAAAATCTGGGTTATTGGTTGAAAAATGAAAACTTTGTTTTTAATCTCATGTATAAAAAACAGTGATGATTGTTAAGGTACAGTGAAGAGCATCCCATTTTCTAAAAATACAAGTAAAAGAATTTGTCTTAATTCATGTGTCCACCCTTTGAAGATATCTTTAACAAGAAAATATTACGAGTCAAATTGATTTTTCGTTTGATTTTTTTTTTTTTCAAAATAGTTAAATGCAATTACCATCAAAAAGAAAAAAGCACTTTTCTTACAATCACTTCGGTCGTTGTAGTTACGAAGTTTAATCAAAATCACTAAAGCTGTTTGAAAAAAAAAAAAAAAAAATGTTTGTATGGCAGCTACCCGTTCTAGATGAGCTTAAACAAAAATTCGGAATTCAACTCTAGGGAATCACATAAAAATGTTCTGTACCAAATTTGAAGCAAATCGGCCCACCTGTTTAGCTCAAACTACAGTGGACGCACAGACCCACCGACGACATGGCGAAACGCGCTTTATCGGACTTCTCGATCTTCGTATAGTGTTACTTTTGTTTACCATCTCGAATTTTTTTTACACGAAACCAATACTTGCCTTATAGAGCAAGTTAAAACTATACCACCACAAACATCTACTTTTTAATGTTAATTGCTATTTTTTAAATGTTCGTTACAACCAATTTTTTACTCAAAGAGTTAAATATAAAATTGGAAATTTTGTATCCCACCCTAACATTCATACAAAGTTTTAGTAAAAAAGCTTTTAGAACAGTTGTAAATATTACACAATCTAGGCAGTTCAATCAATTGGGTCATATAATATATGACAGGAATACAGGACACGCTTCATTTAACCTATCGCGGCAACTCAAGGAGACATAACAGCGAGGATAACAAAGAGCAAAGTTTTTGAATTGACTACACAAATTAAAACTCCTTAGGTACCTCTACTCTACAGTGTTCCATGTTTATTTGTATTTTGAACAGAGTAAGGAATAAACATGGGAAAAGGTAAGCAGCGGGATAAATTTGCTCGAACCACACCGTGGGATATTACACTCACAAGTATTTATGCTGAGCTGGCATGACTGCATATTGTTCTCACAGGGAAATTTTTACGTTTGAGTGCATTTTAGAAGCGTAATTGAAACGTTATTAATTGTATACGACAGCAATTGTCACAAAAACGTTCGAATGCATGGTTAACTATTATATATTTATAGGCGGTTATCGAAAGAGATTATAAACCTACTAAGATTTAAACTTTTGTTAATAAAAATACTTGTGTTGTTTTGTTTTTGTTTATCGTTATCGTTCCAAGTCCCAAGCAATCATTTCGCAATTTTGTATCTAGTAAGAAATTGCTTAGAAATTTAACAATTATTGTTTGGCATTTGGCATTATTGTTATTGCGTAAGCTATAGTTTCGCAAATCATCATTTCGCATCGCAATTTTTTATTTAAATTTTGTCATTTCGCAGTATATTACTTCGGTTATTATTACATCAAAATTAACATAGAGGTGATTTGATTTAATAAGTCCAATTTATGTATATGCTCAATATTATTCACAAAATTTAATGAATGGGAGTTTTTACCATGCATTTTCTGAGTTAGTAGAAAAGTACTTATTGATGCATAAGGGTAAAATTGCGTTAAATACTTTTTACTATTCATTTCATAACATTTTTTAACATTTAAATTTAGTCAAAATATCTCGACTAACCTGGTTCTTCACGACTGAAACGGGTATTCCCTAGTTCTTACTTTGAATACATACTCGTACTATGAATAATATTCCATATAGCATAGCTTCCTTTCATGTACCTCGATTTCTTACAACAGAAACCCCATCACGAGACATATTTACATTTTTCCATAGATATTATTTAAACTGAAATAGTATTTAATTTGAAGACTATTCTTTTTCTCTTGTTTTCTATTTTTATTGGTGGGTGGAAAACCTTAACTGTATAGCAGATAATGTCTTCTTTACTCGTATAATGCTCCTATACTTCTTGTTGATTACGGGGAGTTGTATCATTGCCCAGTTAAATGTATAGGTTAGGTACCTTTAGGTTTCTCATAGTCCACATTCGTTGTATGCTTGGTTAAGCAAGAATATACAAATGTATCCTGGTAAATAAATTGAAGTACCTATATTCATATACATACATATGTACCTACATACATACTTATATTAAAACGTGTAATGTTTAAATAAAAAAAAACTTAACAAATTCTACCTACTGCGATTCAAAATCCAAATTCAATGCCCACCGAACTTAAAATTGTGTCAATGTACTTTTGAATATTTGCAAGCCATTTGGGTAAACAATGCAAAACAAGATAATAAAATTCTATAAGATGATTTAAACGTACGCCATCAGGCTGTAAAGTCATTCGTTTATTTTTTTTTTTGGGGAAAGTTAAGTCTTGCTCATGGAAAAAATTAACAAAACAAAATTGTAATTTATTTTTTCAAGTTGTGGAGATGCATCACCTTTACCTACAGTACAGTATTGTTATTAAATATTTTTGCATGTAATTTAAAATATCAAAAGTGTGCAGTATAGATATACGTCATGTTTCACGCTCAGCAGTTGAGCAGTTGAGCACACAAAATAAAGTCAATAACCTATATTTAGGTATATAGGAACTGTGTGTGGCCAACACGTGCATTGAAAACCATCACTGCAGCAAAAGCACCCCAACTGAGGGTGACTACCACTACCATATAGATTAACTAGATAAAAAAATACATCTGCATACACAATAATCGTGATCAAGTAGCGACTTTGAGGTTGTAATCTGAATATATCGCCCTGGCAGAGTTTTCTCGAATTTAGCACGTTGAAGTATAGTAGACGACGACCATGGTCACTCTCTCTTTCTCGCTTTTTCCCCAATCATCAGACACAGTGCTAGCAACCGGTATCACGGTTATGTGAAGCCCAAACCATTACTGAAATATTGATTTATGCACACTTTGGGATATGTTCTCTTCATTTAATGGCTTCTTTCGTATATTGGGTATCTGGAAACAACGAGCTTGATAATAATGACAGCGGCGGCGACACGTCCGACCGGTAGACCATTATCTTCATCATCATCAACTTCACAGTAATTATGGAAAGTTGCTTTCTGCCGAATCTCATCTTCAATATGTATTGCTCATTCTAATTGTCATTAGGTCGACTTTTGCCATCTGAAGCTGCTGTAGCTCTTTGTCTTTCTGCCCTTTCGAATAGTACCTAATTATTAATTGCATGACAATTGTAGAGTATACTATACTATACTATACATAGTGTACACTTTGACTTGTTGAAAGTATACATCCATGACTCTAGGAGATGTATGGCGAATTGGCGAATATAGAGGGTGGATAAGTTGAACGAGTCTGATAATCGACAACCGGTTGAATGCAACGAACGTTCGGGTAATGGTATAACATAGTGAGTGAAAAAAAAAAAATGTGGGCTTAACCGGAACCGGATGTATTATCTGCGCTAACTGCGCTCCGCTCTGCGAAGCTTAGAACATGTATAACATTCGTTACGCTTGGAACACGTCGGCATGACCCCATCAAAACCACTGACAGTTGTAGAATTATTGACTTCAACATTTTGTCTTTTTCTGTGCCACTCGAAATTGGTGCCTGACCGAACAGCGAACTGCTTGCTAGTAAAACGGGAATGAATATTTTTTTTTAGCATCTAATTAAATATGTGACTGGCTCGCCGCAAGTTAGCAAACCAGGAAACGATTCCGAATTGACCATTGGTAAGGTACGTCTCAAAAAAAAAAAAAAAAAATAATAAAAATAACGGTGCGTTATTATTAAAATACATTGTAAGAAATCACTCTCCCTGAGTTTTTTTTTTTTTGAAATTGGTAAATTTTACAAATAAATTAAATTAATGAACTAACTTTTCGAGTCGATACCTATTCGTTTTGATAAAAAAAAAAAAAAAAAAAAAACAACATCTAAGTACCCTCGTTTCCCTGAATATTTATCTACTGGAAAAAAGCACCAAGAAAAACCCCTCTGCTGTTACTGACATTAATTGACACGCGTGAAATATTAAAATATTTTTTATGTAATGACGCAGTCTGGGAAATTATCTTAAAAAAACTATCTTCACACCTGTAATTATATAGCAAGGAAACCAATGTATTCATCCTGTTGAATTTGGTGTGTGGGTTTTGTTGAATCATCATAAATAATAATTGCTGAACACCAGTACTTACCGTTCGGTTGAGGGATGGAAAAAGGTTTGATGTTATCGGTGCACGGTGACCGTCGAACGTCGACCGTCGGTGTCGGTGTGGGCAACTATACCACAACGGATTCAGACATCCAAACTGCTTACTCACTGTGCACATCTTGCATGTTATGTTGATTAATCCTTCGTTCAAAAGAAAACTGTTTGAAAATATCATGGTCAAACGGTTCATTTTTCATTTAATCCTTATTTGATTTTGTACTACTGCAAATATTATGTAAGTTATTTACATTTATCAAAATTAATTTATAAATACATGGGACTGAATGCACATTAGTTTTTTGCTAATTTATTTATATGTGTATGCATATGTTTTTATAAATTGTTATTGCTTGCGAATTTATTGTTGGTAGTATCTACTATTTACATAGAATTATAGAAAATAGTGATCAAATCCACCACACTAGATTTTAATAAAACATGACATTAAGATAATAAAGTTGAAGAAGAAAAATTCCAGACATACATACAAACCTATTCTGTATATTTAGGTGGGAATTTTGACTATACTTTGCAGCAGCTGAAGTTAATTTATTAAAATATCATAATACGAGGTATTTGGGTCTTAGATTTAAAAAAAAACGCTCTCTACCATTTAACCGTAAAGAACCGTGATAAGTAAAGGTACAATTTACTTTATAAAATCAAACTGGAAATTTTTATCAACTCTGATATACCGATGATAGAGAAGTGGCGTGTGGTACTCATCGACTATTGGCATCAGTAAATCAGAAAACAGGTCCTACGATTTTGAAATATCTACAATTTGTTGAGTACCTATAATATTGTTGGTGGGTTTACTTTTTTTACACCGCAGTGATATGGAAAAAATTACTTTTTTGGGTATAGACTCGTACATACATACATACATACATACACACAAATGTATGTGCATAATCTACAATTTGTATATTCACATTTTTTGGAACAAAAAAAAGTTTTAAAAATATGTATCCACGGAAAACAAAATTTAAGCCCCTTAAAAACTTGAACCCTTGTGCAAATTAAGGGCACTTTTTAGGAAATTTTTAAGACATGTGGGACAAACCTTTACTTTTATTTCAATTTTTAGTAAATTTTTGGGCTTTTAGTCGATATTCTTCGGACGAATTTAGACTTTCCAACAGTTATAAACACAAACAAATAATACTTAAAAGACCTAAGAAACCGCTAAGAAAATAAAACTGGGTGCCCGAAGTATGCCCACCAGCGGAGAGCCCTGGCCCTATGTGGGGCCGCATAAACAGTGCTTTTATAAACCAAAACTGTTATAATTTTCATGACTGGTCACTTCCATTTTACAAATACAATTTGTATACAAAATATTAGCTTGTTATTTATTTGGGAACAAAATAATTTCTGGCTTTGTTTTCAATTTTGTATTTGTTTTTGGGTGACAACAAAATTTTTGGCTGATTTGTCCAAATAGTTTTGGACCTCTTCTCAAAAATGGCGCGTGGTATTCTAACGGACTCAAAACTATATGTGATTTAGACTATTGATATTCCAATGTTTTTAAATTATTTGCATAGGTACAGAATTGGTAAGTATGTATGTACATACCTATAGAGCTATATTGCTACTCATGCATAATTTTGAGCTGCCTATAAAATACCACTCCCAAATTTTAAGTAATTTTATAAAAATTAACACGACCAATTTTAAACCTAAACGATTTTTTTTTATTTCATAGTGTAAGTGTTAGGAAATGTATTTTTTATGTGTCCAATAGGCTGTCAAATTTGGTCACGTTTTCAGTTTAAAAAAAAAAATCATCTATTCCACACAGGTATTTTTTCGAACGCTACCAAAGCGGAAATTATGTGACAATAAATCATTTAATTAAATCGAATTACCATTTTTTCATGCACGTGATCACTCATTAAACGACAAGATAAAATCTCTTGTATTAAGGGCGCTGTGTGCTGCAGAAAATCGGTTGGCGATGCGATGGCGACCGGAGACATATTTTTACTTGAGCATACGTAGGATCATCGATGGAGGTAAAATCAGCTGTTTTTGTTCTTTCTCTGCCCTTGGTATAAGACGAGATCATCGTTGTGCCAGGCAAAATGGTCACGTTGTCGTTACGTTCATGTTTACGATTTGGTTTGACAAATTCACCATTTAACTGCGTGAACACGCGTCCTTTATGTCTACCAAGAGATCATTATTCAGTCTGAAGAATTTTGTGTTTGTTGGCGATCAACTTGTATTCCCTTGATGATCATTGCGTGCGTTCGTGGGTGAAAGAAAACCAGAAAACCTATGCTGAGTCTCTAGCGTGTTTTTTGTATTCTCTTTGGCACATTAAGACCTAAATTGTATGCAGAGAAGTCGTATATGCTTCCTCGAAACCAACTTATTTAGTATCTTCGCAACGATTTATTAGCCGGCAGTTAAAACTACTCTCTGTACCGAAATAAGGTTAAAGTTTTTATTATATACCTGGTTAAAATTTTGAGGAAAAGTGAAGATACAAATGTAGATAGGTTTATCTGCTCTCTTAACAAAAGTTAATTTCATGCCGTGTTCGCAAAAAATCAAGCAAGGAACAAGATATAATATTTTCAGTCCAGTAGATTAGTCACAGTCACGAAACCTAAAATATCGCATATACATACATATAGTTGTATGAACGAATATGATTGAAGTCTCTCACTTAACTGTTGCTGAATACAAGCTCTTAAGTTCCGAAAATACGAACGAAATTGAATGTTACGTCAATTAATTTACGGGTGGAGTGGATTATTGTCGCTTGAGTATTGATTGTACTTGGCAAACTCTCAATCATCCAGTCTGATGATGTGAAGGCGATCCAATCTCATCAATGGTTTGCCGGTCAATCTTCCACGCACATAATCGCTACCCAGCTCTATGCGTACGGTGCCATGTAAGGCTAAGAAAATAAATCGGCCACATTAAAGCCAACATATCCATCTTTAAGGTTTCCTACCAAAGGTTACGATTACACTTCGAGATATGTTCTCCTCAAATTAATTGATAAGTGGTATACCTATGTATAAGTATAGTTACTTCAACCTCTGCTTTGGTTTCGAATAAAGATTCCATGATGTCGCTTTTTTTTTTTTTTATTCGAGCCCAAGAATCGAAAGAGAAAGATCACCATTTCAAATGTTTAACAGATAATCTATATTGAGGATAAAACTATAACACTTTTTATGGTATGTTTTTTTTTTTTAGAAAATGCAATTCATATACATATATGAACGGAGCCGGTAGCAGATTTTATGAAGCCACCAGCAGTGCGTTGTACACTAATTTGAGCAATAAATTTTCGCACCAAATCAAAATTAAAGGTAAGATCGCAGACGTCCTTTATCATCACTTCGTCCGCCGCGAAACGCTGCGGATCAGATACCAACACAAGATATTCAATATCATACTTTCATGATGTAGTTATTGCTTGGCTACCGTAAAATGTTCAATATAAACGTCTACAGAGTAAACCTTTGGCAATAAATTCTTATATGTTGGTTTGGATGGTCCTCTGTTGGCTGTTGGCTGAAGTAAGTTCTTCAACGGACGCAACGCTTCGTTTGGTTTATTCAACGGTGTAGGTTTTCCATTTGGTCGTTTTATGAGTACTTTGTTGTTGTCATGTAGTTAGCACTTGAAGATTTATCCCTGAGAATGAATTGCCATCGGGTTGATTCATATTTGCGTATTGCGTAGCACACTTGCTGCCCACATACGGGCATGGGCAGATAATCATATAAAATGTAAATGCATGCGGTGCGTCGTCGGCCGTCCTGGTTTGACATTGAATTTCCAAGAAGAGATTCATTTATCGTTGCTTTAAATTTTTATCTTGATCACATGCGGTAAACAGATATAAATTAATCCTATTATTTTGATTAGGTAAATTATATTGCAGCTATTATACTGCAACGAGCCAATATTTAGTTTACCTACACACATTTTATGTTATTGCACCATTTAAATTGTATAGAGTAATTTTTTGGTACACCTTTT
This sequence comes from Leucozona laternaria, assembly GCA_932273885.2. Classification (NCBI taxonomy): domain Eukaryota; kingdom Metazoa; phylum Arthropoda; class Insecta; order Diptera; family Syrphidae; genus Leucozona; species Leucozona laternaria. Next base: position 153,273 of record OW026366.1, read on the forward strand.
ATAACACAATGTTAGATTTTGAGGAAAATATAAAATTATTTTGTAAACATTAATTTAAGTTTAAAATTTGGAAGTACCTACACACATATATACACGAATACTTAAATACGGTATTTCCATACCACTATAATTGTTATACCTTATAAATAAGTGGACATGAAATTCGAAAGTTTCTGGATGTGCTTATTTTGAATCTGAACTCAGAATTGGTCCATCCAACTCAGATTTAAATAAAATTCTAATCTAAAAGTAAGCTTGAGATTACGAAATATTTTTTCTACACGAAACTCGTTTTGGCACTCACACTGTTGTAAGTCATAACACCAAACAAAAAACCAGACATCCAAAAGCTGTCGGACCACCCAATTTTCGAAACAATCCTTTCATTTTAAATATTTCGAAAACCTGACCTTATGAAGCAATCCTAAGGGTAGGTATGTCCAAGGTGTAATAATGCTTTAATTCTTTTGAAGCCGCTTATCAGCCTTTTTAAGTGTTAAGCCTTTCATTGTCATTCTTTTTTGTCCGAGCTTTAAATGTTTTATGTTATGAATCAACAGATGCAAGGTCAACTGTCAAGTCAAAGTGTAAAAACATTTTCACTATACTCATATTTTCTAAAATTTAATCTTGTTATTCTATAGGACAGATAAATAATAACCTATTAAATATTTCCATTGCCAAATATGTATATTGCCTCGTTTTTGTTTATAACCTAACTGTAAAAGTTTTAAGTTTTTAAACAAATTCAAAAATATACAAACGCATAAAACATATCTACATCCAATAAACCATAATATAGGTATCTAACCTCGAGAGTTGAGTTATGCACCCATCAACTTAAAAATTATACCTTAACTATAGTGTTAAAACAAATTACTTTTTTATGTTAAAGCATATTTCCACCCAAAGTGTTTTCAATAAATTACCTACATCCAAAGCAAGCCAACCGAATCCATATGCCTATATATGTACACCGCACAATAAACCCAAAATTAACTCTTAACGGGTAAATCTACACCTGGGCGATAGGTGACAACTTAATTTCTCAAAAAAAATGTAAATATATTAAAGGAAATGAAGATAAACCCCATATCACAGCATACCGTTTATTTGCATAGCATCGCGTTCCTCCTAAACATAGGCCGAAGAGCAGTTCCATGTTTATAAATGCGTATATCATCGAACTCATTTGAAAGTCCAAACATGGACCAATAACTCTTTCTTCCTTTCGCTCGCCGCATATTTCTACTTCTATCTTAATCTCAAACCAAAGATATGTATGCCCAGTAGAAAAACTACCCGCTTACTTCAAACATCAGGCATAGTTAAGTTCCTATATAGCGCATACTCCGACTGTTAATGATACTCCAATAAATCACTTTGAAAGTGACATATTGACCCGAGCGCACGGTTAATAAATATGTTTACCCGGAGGTACAAACACCCATGGAACAAGCTGTAGACCATCCAACGGCAACGCCGAGATCGAATCGATCTCCAAAAAAAGGCGACCCGAAAGGGAAAAGAACATAACAAGGTCCACTTGTGATAATGGAATGGAGAACGATGTAAAGATAGAATAGTATATGCAAATCAATTTAAAAAAGTAAAAATCTCAAAGAAATTGACTTATTGAAGGATCATTGAGAATTGATAGTGGCATTTGGTATATCGATGACGATAATAGCCTCCGCGTGCCTTCAGACTTCTAAAAATTTCACTGGAGTTGGCACACTTTTGTCGAGAATAAGTTATACCCGTTATGGTGTGTGATTGGGATGTGATGATTGTAGCCGAAACTTTCTATAACGCCGATGACAGAATTATTGTCATAGCATATTTTATCATTTATTATGTTGGATTTTGTTTTGTTGCGTTATGTTGTGACATGACGTCACGTTTACATTTCGCTGTGTCATAACAACACAGGTGATTCAAGTCCGGTGAAATTACATTACGCCGCGCGCCGTCACCTGTGATGCGTGATGATGATGGCAAGACTATTACCTTAAAAATTGCGATCATAATACTTTTTTAAATGCACGCAACCTGCCCCTTGAACATTTTGAATGTCATGAACTAAAATTGACTGCAATCAGAACATCACTTGGTCGTTAGCTTTTACTAATTTCACGCACGCTTTCAGATAACAAGAAATTTTTGCTTGAGATCAGTGACAAGATAAGTGGCTGGCTATATGAGTATACTGAACCTAATAAATTAATTCCAAAGTAAGATACCTATACTATACCTACCCGTTTATAAATGAAGGTATTGAATATCAAATTAAAACGGAAAGCTTCCGGTAAAATGCAGCCACTATACGAATAATGCTTTTTATATTTATAAAGAAAATAGAGCTGTTGACTTTGTTAACATACATATTTACCGATAATGTATCTCCTATAAAAACAAACAAAAATTCAATCCGTTTGTTCGAGAAAAAAAAAATAATCTGTTTAATTTATTAATTTTTTCTTGTAGAACCTGAATATTTTTGTTGTCACACAAGTTGGATTTTTATTGATGCTTTGAATGGTTGTTTTTTGGTACTGTTAACGCTTTATAGCGGATGTTTAAAGTCTGAGTTATATTTATTGATCATTACTTTAATTTGTATCACAGTACCACTAAGAGCTACACGTGATTATTTTTGTAAGATTTAATATACTCATTTACGTTAAATGTTTTCATTAAACGCACACGACTTGTGGTATACGTGGTATAGTTGTAACCACTTATAATTTCATTCATATTTTGAGTAATTCAAAATTACTCAGGCTTCCGCAAGGAGCTTGCAGATTTACACTTTAGCAGTATTATGTGATTAGATAGATTTTAAACACGGAGTGAGAAAAGATGTCTTGGAAATATTTTGGTTTTTCTTACTGGTATCTACTCAATTTTAGCCTTCAGTTTTCAATTCAATATTTAGCGGTACTTTTTTTTAAAATACAAAAAATCAATTTTATCGGGTAATCTTTATTGTCATACAAAAGAACCGGCCACATTTTTGAAGGAATAAAGGCCGTTGTTTTGTCTGATATAATGATACGTTATTTATTTTTGAAAGATAATTTTTTCTGTTTAAAAATTATTTTTAATGCATTTTTCCTATTTCAAATTGTACTTGTCCAATTTTAATTTTTGGAATTTTGTACTCTACCTTTTCTCATATATTTGTTTTACGTACGCCGACACTAAAAAAAAATAGGTATTTTTTTAATTCGAAATCCAATAAGCAAACCGAAATTCACAAATATCAAGATAAGTATTCGTTAAAGCATACAAATTTGTTGAAAGCTAATTGCTAAATAAAATTAATAAATTGATTTATTCTTTTGATTTGGGTAACGGTGGCGTATACAAAACATTTCTTCTGAATTTTTTTACGAAAACGTTTAAATGTAAGTGCATACAGTAGTGGACAAAATATTAAGAGTGAATGGTTATATTTTAGAAACTTAATAAATCCTTTGCTTATTCCAAATTGTTTTTTAACGGAATATGAGAATAGGAGTTTTTTATTGCCTTTACTTTAAAGCATTTCCAGCGCAAACAATCAATATCCATGGGCACTTGTAAAATCATTGTTATTTTCCTTCACGCAACTCAAATTTACTATGGACAAAATAATAAAAGTGCTGTATGTAGATCTTTAATATTTTGTGTTTATTTCGTAAAACATTCCACCATTTCCTTGTGTTTCCTGATACTTGGCTTAGAGTAGAAAATTAAAGTTCTAAGCGCTTGGCAATGGAATCTTTACTGCAATTCTTCCGTGTACATTTCTCCCATGTAAACGTCTGCAAATCGTTAGAGAGCTTTCAGCCGAAGATACATTTGTTTTTACTGCGATAGATGTTTTAAATGTTAATGTAATAATTCCTTTGTCTGGCAAAGTTGGTTGGTTTTTTGGACGCCTTCCTGGTTTGATTTCTTTTTATAGTAGTTTTCGCTCCTTGATGCCCTCTGGCAACAATGCATGGAGAACTATGAAGAGCCTCAGCAATAAAATTGTTTATTTTGCCTTGATTTCTTAGTCCAAGGATCAAAAGCTATTCTTCCTCGGAATAAGGCTTCCCTCACGCCATAATTAAAAAAAAAAATTAATCCATTTCAGTTAACACAATTCCCGCACTAAATTTGATCAAAGAATTTTTAGAACGAAGTGAAATAAACACGAAATATTAAAAATCTACACAGCACTCTTATTATTTTGTCATGGTAAATTTGAGTTGCGTGAACGAAAATAACAATGATTTAACAAGTGCGCATGGATATTGATTGGTGACACTAGAAATTCTTTAAAGTAAAGGCAATGAAAACTCCTACTCATATTTCGTTACCATAAAATTTGGTATAAGCAAAGGTTTTATTCAGTTTCCATAATATAACCATTCACGCACTTATTTTTTGACCCCACGGTACGTACATAATTTTTCCATCATAAAGCCCAGAAAAATTAAACAAAAAAGTCCAAACTTAAAAAAAATAGAGTGTCTCTTGGCATGTTGGATTATCATACTTAAGATTTTTTTTTCAGTAACACTGTTTCTTGTGAGGAACTGACACATTCTGCAAGGGTTTGAGAAAAATTTGAGCAAACGATTTACAATTCCAGTTTTGTGTGTTTTAATGTACAATTTTCCCACCACCGACTTAGAATCTTAGTTTCATACTAAAACTAATAGTTTAGCGTCGTACTAATTCGACTCAAGTTTCGGCCTAATATGTTTACAAACTACTGAATGATGGACCAGTGTCATTTTGGCAATTACATAAATGGCGAGATAAAAAAAAGGCAAAATATGTAACAGTTTGTCATATAAATTTTAACTTGGTGAGGTAATTCAATGACCTATTGCGAGAAATATTTTAATAATTCCGCGGAAAGGGCTTGCACCCAGTGGGGCCCATCCTGCGATTTTGGGAGGAAAAAACTTCTAACGGACTTTTAATTGCTGAATATCGAATGGTAGGTAAGTACTCTGCATTTTATACTAGAGCCAATTGGAATGATTGATTTTTTAAAAATAAAAGTGTAGTATTAAGAAATGAAACATCGTCAGGGGAAGACTGACTTACAGCTGAATTACGATTTCTCGAATTAATTTCATAGAAGAAAAGATACACTGTTACGAGTTTTAAGGAGATAAATGACTTCTATTATCGGAAATATTTCCTCATGTTTTATAACACGGTAATTTTTTGTACAAGATCTATATTAGTACTAGAACTACGAGCGAAAAACTGAGCAAGACCAAAGGGAGGTGCAATTTTGTTTGTACTCCTGAATCTAACCGATATAAATCAGCCCGTTAAAAAATCTTAAACTACTTCATTAAAAAACAACATAATCTTTGAAGAAACGTAGGACAGAAAATTTAATAAACAGTTGAAAATGCAGAAAGAGTTAAGATAGAGTTCCCAATTTAATTATTGCTTTAATCACAATTTTAAAAACAAGCCGGTATGAGCATGAGATGATTTACTTTTCGACAAGCTTTGAAAAATGTTTTTATGTTCCATTAGAAAATTAACTGTTCACGAGTCAATACAAATATTATGGGTATACGTATACATATAATACGATATTGTTATGTTTGAAGTGTTACGTTTCACGTACCGCTATACACATATACATACATATATTATAATGAAGATAAACTTTCAAATAATTTTTTTTCGAAATAACAACATGTAACCGACACACATTTAGGTAGGTATAGGTATCTATAGATAGAAACAGATTAATAACAAAAGCTTCGAATTCTTGTCTGGTTCGGCGATCGGCCCTTGCTTAACATACTTCACATGGTCTTGGACAACAAGTTCAGCATAGCACATAAGAGCAATAAAAGAAAATATAAATATTCAATTCGACCGACCGACCGAACGACCGACCGACGCACGTTGGCCTTACCCAAATGTTTTCTTGGCATTGAGTTGCAATCAAAACGATGGGCGGATCTAATTGTACTCTTAAATCGATAGTTATGATATCTGATGACTCATTTTGAGAACGAACGGACAGACTTTACGTCGACTTTGAAAAGGACCGCTGTACTTCAATCAATGCCGATGATGATTTGATGTGAATCGTGAATGAGTGTGCATTAACCGATGGAGTGATTTCTTAGGATGGTGGAAAAATATATATTTTTTTAATAACGTTTGGAGTGAGTGTGTTCTAAGAGAACATTTTTAATGATTAATCGAAAGTCTAATCGAAAATATAACATTTAATAAGTGAATTCAAAGGGACCTTTTCCAATGGAAAAAATAATTACATATGTACGTTGATATGTTAGCACACATACAAACAACAAAGCTTTGTATGATTTAAAGTGTTTTTGTATAACTTAATTTTCTTGAGAAAATTTCATTAGAAAAAGACTAGTCTTACAATGTTATTCGCCTGCATTTACATACATTATAAATTTAAATCTTGTTTGTATTTCTCTTTTTTAACTTATCAATACAAAGATACAAAATCTTACAAAAATACATTTCTTTTTAATTACCTAATAGCACTTTTTAGCGATTAGTGGAATCCACTTCACCTTGTGCTTATGAATTTCTGTCTACAAACTTCCCCATAAAAGTCCTTCGATTATTTCTCATGACTTTTCTTATACGTATACATAGAGTTTTACTTTTGCGATTGTTTCCATTAAGATAATGAGTACCTATATCTACCTGTTGGTAGATCAATCGATAAATGAAAATTATACGTAACATTCGAATAAATTGCATGCACAATAAATTTACCCGGAGTAACTTCAATTACAATCTTCAACTAATTGTATCCAAATATGTATGTATGTATCTATGTGTGTCTACAATTATGTTTCTTGTCTGTATGTATAAAACTATATGTTTAAGCAGCAAACTTCGCCGCCTTAATAAATTGAAGGTGTGTACTCCAGACGATTTACCCCTGAAACTTCAGTGTGAATGTGTTAATCCAGGACGTTAAGTTCTATTAAGTATTCATGTATTCAAAGACTAAACATCCTGTTTAAGGAAATGTGCGTTGCCACAATTGATCTGATAAATTAGTACTTGCATAGATGGGTGAATATTGCTAGTGATGGTAACAAATCATGGTCATTAAGTGGCGAGGGTGCAACGTTTTCAATATATGATAAAAAATCAATGAAATATGATTGCTTTTATTACGTGCCTATTCAAAAAAGCTACATATATAGGGTTACAATTTAGCTATCTTTGAAATCTTTTTTAAAATCAAGCAAATGTTTCATTTCTACAAGATGTGCATTTAAAAACAAAAACCACAAGGAAACGTAATACCCAATAATTGCGGCACATAGTCTTGAATTCGCCCTTAAGTCTTCTGCCAACTGACGTTTTCAGAATCTGTGGTGACCCGGACACTTACATGCAATCATCTAGAAAAAACACACCTACCATCAAAAAAGGTGGTTAATAATAAATAATGCTTTACTTTCGATCAATTTAACTTAATTGCTATCAACAGGAGAAAAAAAAAAAAACAACGAAACGAGACCAAGAAATCTGAGTTATATTACTCGAACATTATATTTTGCTAGTCTCCATCCATCGTTAACCGCAAAATCCCTTGAAATTCCATCAAGTTAGATGAGGATTTCTAACCGCAAAGCAGCAATTACCTTTACGATTAAATTACTTATATTTCATTTTTATACATTCCTTTTTCAAACAGAATTCTTATGTCATACAGAGGTTAAATTGAATGCAGGACCTTAAAGCACCTAAGTGTCTACCAGGAGTTATATATTTGGGTATTTACACCAATTCGGTAATACCCCTTTGACTTAACTACCCTTCGATCAAATTGAAAAAAAAAATTAAATATGGTGAACAACGACGTCGTCGTCGATGTAAGATAATAGCTTAATCCCAGTTGCTGACGTACTATTAAATCACATATTAAATCAAATCCGCCCTCTCTATTACATTTTTCAATAGTATTTTATTTGAAGCGTAAATTTATGCACCCTTATTCCTCATGGTGGAATAAGGGGATTTTCTAAATTCAGCGCACAACCACGAGGACCAAAGTTTATTTTAATCAATTGTTAAAATCAGGAGAACAGGAGACGGTGTCAGATATTGTGAAATGGGTTTAAGCAATGTCAAATTTAAACGGGTTGGATATTGCATAATCAATAATAAGATATACATATACATATAGTTATCGTACCTACATATACCTACACCTACATGTACGAACTGGGCTTAAATGTGTATTCGATATTTCCAAGAACATAAGGTCCTTTTTTTTTCAATCATTTAAAAAAGTCTGTTTATTTGAGTGAAAATTATGATTGAAATTCTGTTCAATTGTTTGTTAAGAAAACTTTTAAGCCCGACTAACAACTATATCAAATTATGTGCATCGATACATCTTCAGTAATTTGTCCAAGAGGATGGGTGGTCAGAATAATTAAAGCAGCAATACAGGTTGCCACTTCACCAAATGTGAGGTGCTATGAGGCTTTTGGCCAAAAAGAAAATTACAGTATTTGGGCTGAATGCAACCCGAAGAAATTTAAAAAAAAAAAACTTTTTTTCCGCACTTCATGAGAGCGAAGAAAACGAGCGTTCACGAACAAAAGGTAGTTAGTTTGGTTCGAGCGAACTATTTTTTAGACCGTCTTGCTCCACGACGCGTTTTACGTTTGATATTAGAGTCTGCCGGTAATTTGGTTTTCACTTTTAAAAATCTAAGCATTTAGAAAAATTAAAATTTCACAAAGTTACTGTCACAAAACAGAAATGTGAGTGGTTTTATAGGGTTAATTGGAAAAGGATTGATGATACGCGCTCTTTTTTTTACATTTTCACTAAAAAATCGATTTTTATTTTAAAACGTTGTTCTGAAAGTTATGAAAGAGCAGCCAAGCGGTCAATAAATGATTGCTTGTAAATATCTTGATTTTTCATTTGCACATGCAAATTACACTAAATTTGAAACAAAATATTCCGTTCGGGTGAACAAAATGCAGCTCGTGTGACATCAACAAAGTTTTGTACAAAATTCGGGCACAAAGCGAGTGTATCATAACGCTAAAAAGAAACATATATGTAAATACATTTTTCTATAGTAAGAGTATTCACAGAGCCTTATTAATATTATGTCTATTAAAATTAGATATCTAGCAGAATTTGCCTTTGAAAACATGTTAGTTAAAAGAATATGCTGTTATCCTATGTGGACTTAAGGTAACTACATTTTCAATTTTAATAAGGGCACAAAAAAAAGAATAGGTAACTTTTAAATAAAATTTTCGATTCGTTTTAATAACATGTGGCTCAAATATATTTAGAAATAGAAACCCCACTTGATGTTAAAAGTTTCTGTAGGTTAAATTAAAACCAATAATACACATCTTTTTATAAAATCAAATCAAAAATTAACTTATTATCCTTAATCAGTGAGCTAAGTGCGAAATCTAATCTATGAAACAAATTTGAAATTAATTATTACCGAAGGAGGAAGATTAACGTATAATTAAGTTAAAGATACTTATGTTATTTTTGCCAAATTTTTGACGCATTATGTGTTTACACAAGTGAGAAAGTGTTTGTGCAAAAGTTCACCTTTCGTGGGAAAGTGCATGATTGTGTATATGTTTTCCCTGACGATAGCAGAATTCTTGGTGATGGTAGTATAAGTTTTCGTAGTTTTGTTCTGTACTTAACGTGAGTTAATTTTTTATGAATTAGTTATTTTAATTGGGGAATTAGTTTTCGATCAATTTTCAGCTGTTTTTTTAATTAGAAAATAATTAAGCATTTTTTTAAATAGGGGTGGTGATGCGTAGCAACTTTAAAAATCTTATAGCTGTTTTATAAGGATCTCAACAAGGCGTAAAAAACGTTGTTTTTTTATGAGATAAAATTAATTGCAAATGGTTTTTGGCTTTGTTCTTAACATGAACTGTGCCTGTGTTCGGTTGAAGAGCTATATTAATAATATTTTCTGGTAATGTAACCGACCACATCTCAATATTTGAGACTTGATTCTATGTCGATAGATATGTAGATGTTTGTTTGTATTAGGGTGTCCCTTATTTTGATTTTTTTTTTAATTTGTGTGCTCCACGAGGCTCAAAGGGTTCGAAATAAATTTTAAAAAAACATTCTAAGTTTCAGTTCCACATGGATTTTAAATTTATTCATATAAAATTCACGCAGTTTTTCGCAGTTTTTCCTTTAAAAAAATCCGAAAAAGATTTATAATTGATGATTGACCAATAAACTTGGTACATATATTGGGTGATTTTTTAAGAGGTTTAGAACTTTTTTTTAAAAAAAAACACAAAAAATTCGAAAAAATGAATGAAATATTTATTTGAATCGATAGTTTGAACCTTGCAATTTAATGTTTAAAGATAATTTCATGCAAATGTTGACCGCGGCTGCGTCTCAGGTAGCCCATCCGCTGAGTCCAATTTTGGCATACTCTTTCACACATATCGGCCGGTATCTCACGAATGAATGCATGGATGTTGGCTTCCAGTGCGTCAATCGAAGCGGGCTTGTCCCTATAGACATTAGCCTTGACATGCCCCCACAAAAAATAATCTAATGGTGTCAAATCGCACGATCTAGGCGGCCAATTGACCGGCCCGAAACGTGAAATTAACTGTTCACCAAACTCGCCTCGCAATTGCGCCATTGTTTCGCGTGCTGTGTGGCATGTGGCACCGTCTTGTTGAAACCACATATCATGCAAGTCAAGAACTTCCATTTCGGGCAAAAAAAAGTTTGTTATCATCGCTCGGTAGCGTTCACCATTGACAGTAACGCTGCGATTCGCATCATCTTTGAAGAAATATGGCCCAATAATGCCGCCGGCCCATAAACCGCACCAAACAGTGGCTTTTTCGGGATGCATTGGTAGCTGTTGCAATGCTTCTGGCTGATCTTCACTCCAAATGCGGCAATTTTGCTTATTTACGTACCCATTTAACCAAAAATGAGCCTCATCGCTGAACACAAGCAGCGCGCGATGAACATTTCGAACCGAGCACGAATTTCGATAGTAAAATTCAATAATTTGCAAGCGTTGTTCATTTGTAAGACGATCCATGGTTAAATTGCAAACCAAACTGAAGCTGTTTGACAGTGACACAAGGTACTAAACACACGTCAGCTGTCAAAACCAGTGTTGCCAAAACCAAACCAGCTAAAAAATCACCCTTTATAAAATACTATAGAGTCAAAAAATAAAACATAGTTTTCACTTTTTATAAAAAAAAACTAGCCGACACACCCGGCTTCGCACGGAAAATATAAATTAATACATTTAAGCTAATTTTTTTAATCGAATACTACTTTATGGGTTATAATCTACTTTACGTTATGAACGGCGAAATTCGTAAAAATGTGATCATCTTCCCAACGCAGAAAGAATTTTTGTAATCAAAAACTATTTTTTTTTGTATTTTTCTTACATATCAAATTTTTAAAAATACCCTTTCCATCACAAACAGAATTTTTAAATCGGATAACACTTTTCGTTGTTACATCTTTTCACCCTTTCCAAGTACCAATATTTTGAAAAATAAATGTCCTAAAGCCATCCACTCAAAATAACCTTTCAAACACAAAAAGAATTTCCTAAATCAGACCATTTTTTATTTTTACCCTCTTTGACCCTACAAATAATTAAATTCGAAAAAGGATATCCCTAAAGCCATTTCCTAAGAAAATCTTTTTAAACAAAAAAAGAATTAACTAAATCTGAACATTTTTTTTACAGCTACCCCATTTAACCCTACAAATTGCATTCCTTGAAGCCATTTCCTAAGAATAATCTTTCAAACGCAAGTAGAATTTTTTTAATCGGATACGTCTTTTTCATTTTACCCCATGTCACCCTGCAAAGTGAATTTTTCCGATGTTTTTATAGTGAAAGACTTCGAAAACTACGTGTTTTTTTTTATGAAAAAATTAAAACTCCAGGCGGTGCGGGTGTAAATATCAAGATCGTGACTTGAAGCTTGGAGAACATTTTGTTTTATGAGCCTCTGGCAGCACATAAATTCAATAATTTTCAAAATAAGTGCCACTCTAATGTAACTACATACATTTGTACATTGTACATGTATGTATACCTATCGCGCATTGATTTCCACAAAGAAATATTTTTTGTTAAACAGATTAAAATGTGTGGCTATACTACTTCTATTTAATCATACATACATAAACATATAAGACATAACTTCGGAGGCAAATGGTCTGCAGCGGCATAAGTCTTTTGAAAAAAAAAAAAATATAAACAAATAAATATGACTACACTACATAACAAGCCCAAAAATGGCCGTGTCTTGTTGTAATGGTATAGCCGATTTAGCTTTGATGCGGAACAACTTTGATTTGCTTTCGTTTCTCAAAATTTCAAGTGGATTTGATCCGAAATGGTGAAAGTAGGCACACACAATAAGGAACATAACAACATTAGATTGAATTAATCAGATCATTGACATTTAATTGCTTAATGAGCTTAGAAACACCTTGGGGCAAATGTTATTGGTATTTCCAGAACCAATTTTAACTGAATATATTGAACAATTTTATAAATAGTGGTTTGCCACTATATTGGTACGTACCAGTTGCGTAGCGTGGAATATTAAGATCGGTGTGCGATTCAAGAAAATACATTTTTTTTATTTTAAAATTGCTATTATAGCAAAAAATGTCTCTATACCAAAGATTAAAATAACAGGTCGATGAATTTTTCAAAAAATCCATTTCTATTATAAAAAAAATGCATAAAAACTTATTTAAAAATAAATAATTTTTTGTTTATCAAATTCTATGATTTTCTGTCCTCTGCTTTCAATATTTTGTAGTTTGGTGTAGGCCTATTGGCATCAATAATTATTCCTTTTTTGTGAATGGGTCGCTCATACTTGCTCTTGTTATCTGAAACAACTGAATGGAAACTCATAGCCATATAATCTAATCTGGAGCAGATCAAAAGATTTAATTAACAACAGTTTTACAGGCGAAGCTAGACGCGGTACATGTTTCGTAATGCCGACATTACGCCCTGACCGTTTCAAAATCCATCATTAAAATAGATCATGGTAGAAAGCAAAATCCCATTTTTTTTTTTGTTAAAGTGTCAAAAAATAGGAAGTGACATCCCAATTATAACAGTTTTGATTTATTAAAGAACTGTTTATGCGGCTCCGCAGGGCCAGGAACCTCCGCCGGTGGCCATACTCTGGCACCCAGAGTTTTTTTTTCTTGACAAATTTTATCGAAGCAATATAAAGAATTTGGGCACAAAATAGGTCAATGTAAATCCAGGCAAACATTAATTTAATCTATAGTTTAGAATTACACTGACTGATTTTCACGCGATGAGCTCTTCAGTAAAACGACCCATGTAATCAGGCACTAAGATATTTGTTATTAAATAATACTGAAGCGCGGCCTCACACGTTATTGACATGTCCGAATGAAAATCCGAAAATTATTTTAGTCGAGATAAAACTGATTTGATAGTATCCCGTTGACGTTTTGGATTAAATATTCTATATACATCAAAATATAGTTCGTTCCATATCTGTCAAGCAATTAACTGCAACGTAGGATTGCTGAAACATCATAGCCACGAAAAATGTCATGACTTGTTGATAATCATGACAAAAACTTATGTACTGTGGAAACAAAGAAACAAGAATACGTTGCGAACACAGCCACAAAAATAAAGAGTGTACATAAAAGTGGATATAGTGTTTTATTTGTGCTTGGAATGCTGCGCTAGCTATAAATGACCAATAAAACGCACCTAATGTTAACCAAATTTGTAAGAAATTTGGTTGGAAATTAGGTGCCAACCTTATGTACTTAAATGAAATGTCAAAACTCGATGTATGAAAAACAGCAACAGAAAGGGAAAACAAATGATAAACGGCCAAATAAAATTTTAAATGAAGTGAGCTGTCAAACGTAATTAGATGATTTGAGATAAAAACACCTTTTCTGTAAATTGCATTGTAAATTCTGTAAAATTTTCGTCCAAATTTGCTAATTTCGTTTGACACCTCATTTCATTTTGACTTTGATCTGGCTTGTTTTTGTTGTTTTCAATGAATTCCACATTGAATGGATTCCACTTGGGTGTGTTCATAAAGTGTTCACGTAATTTCCTACCGAATTTCGTGCAAATTTGGTTGAAATTACCTCATTTGGAAATGTTAATTTGTATGGGAAATGAGGTAATTTGGAATCGAATTTGGAAGTTTTCAACGAAATTACCTCATTGGCTCTAATGAAAACGTAGTACAAAACACACAATACAAAAATTCCCTTCCGTCATGGGTACTTTCCTATTCCAAGGGAAATTTCGTTTCTGGAAAAAAATATACCTCACATGCAGCCAACATTGCGTCGAGAAAAACCGATGCTTTTGACAACACCTTTAATGACAGTTCAACATCAACTTCGTTTAGTAGCCATTTTTATTTGTTTAATATGTTTTCAATCAATTTCGTCGGTTTTTAAGTGAAAAAAATTATATTAAATATATTAATAACAAAAAAATTATAAAAATCGATATGGGGAAATCAAGATCTAGGTCGCGAACTCCAGTGAAACGACGACATCACAAAAGTAAACACAAACGGAAGAGCAAATCTCGAGATAGATCCGAGCGTAGTTCGCATTCTCATAGTCGACACAGAGATAGAAGCCGTGAAAGAAATTCAAATAAAATAAAGTAATATTAAAATACATAGTATTGTTTATCCATCAGACAAATTAAAATTTCTCTTTGTGTTTTTCTTATTAGCAGAAAACGCTCCTTGTCGGTTTCTTCATCAGAAAGCTATGCATCCAGTGCCGATGAAAAACGTCGTCAGAGAAAAAAGGGACGCACCAAGAAGTTGGACGAAGTTGAAAGACTTGCCGAAATGGAGCGACAGAGAAGGCAAAAGGAGGCTGAGCAAAAGGTTTGCTTGTTAATAGCAATAGCAAATATTTGAATAAAAACAATATTTATTTCATTTGAATTTAGAAAAAGAACATTTTTATTCGATCAATCATTCGACTCTTTTAAGGGTACCAAAAAAAAAAAAACATTTATAGAATTAGCTTATGAAATGGTTTTGATATGAATCTAGCAAAAAATTGACGAGGAGCAAAATTGAAACAGTGTTTGAATTCTTTTCTAAGAAAAAACCCACATTATTATTTGTTTTAGTTTGGTTCATTGGTTTCTAAGAACTTATCCATTCAATTTCAATAAACTTAAAATGGAAAATAAATTCTTATCTGCATACTTCATACTAAGATAGGCCTTATTCGCTGGTCGCTATTTGTAGCCGGTCAAAAATCCAAATAATGTTGCAAACATTTCTCAAGCCAAAAATAGTACAGGCCAATTAGGAATTCCATAGGAAACGGAAACTTGTACGAACCAACAAATTAGTTCGTAATAGCAATCTGGTAATGTGCAAAGACGAATTAAGACTTAATTCATATCTTGTAAAATATTCAAACACAATCGAGAAATTTTTGTACCTTAATGCTAGCTGTCAAGACCATGAGGTGGCATTCTTTGAACTATCCTAAAAAAATTATTAATTTTTGTTTTACATAATAAAATTTGTTTAGATAATCGAAGAAGAAGCAGCCAAAAGAATAGAACTGTTAGTCAAAAAACGTGTTGAGGAGGAATTAGAAAAGCGGAAAGATGAAATCGAAAGAGAAGTTATAAGACGCGTTGAAGCGGCCAAAAAAGATATGGAACACGAAATGATGCTTGAACTGGAAAAGCGAAGAGAACAAATTCGCGAAGAAGAAAAACGTCGTGAGGTGGGTTTTTTCGTATTTTTGTATCATTACAAAAACTTGATTGACAATTCTATTTTTGTATTTATATTTTGTTAACCTAGTAGATGATTTTATATTTAAGTAATAACTCTTGTAAAAGAAATTTGTTAAAAAGGGATTCGCGACTTTATGAAAGTCTGACTTTTTTACTTTTATAACAGTTTAAATGTGTAGAAAAATATGTAAATCAGAAACAAAAAACATTCTGACTGAAATTTTAAATTATTTTTTTTTTCTAAATTTAATTTTTTGTTTTGTTAAGAAAAATAAATGACATACTATAGAAGCAAAGTTCAGTACAAATTAATAACGGTTTGTCATCCTGATAAAAATAAAACTATTATTCTTTAAATTTAAAATTTTGTAATTTATTAGACTTGATACATCGAATAGTAAACACCACCGATGTCTTTATTTATTAATTACGCTTAGCTTTATTTTCAATCGAGAAAAGTATGATTTATAAAACATTCTCTTCGCTTGGGTATAAAATTAAATGGCATGTGAAAAATATTCTTTGTTGAAAGAAACTTCGCTTTTAAAATTGAAAAAAATTACACTACAACACAAAATTGTTTGACCTATTATTAAAGCTTTTTGCAAGTGCATAAATAACCTAGAGTTTAAGGACCAGGTTAATAGCCTGAGTAAGGGCAATTTGCTAAAAAGAAAATTAAATGTTTAAGTTCAACAAAGCACTTACGTTGCAGCTTATGCGAAGTAAAAAGAAGAACATAACGTTTAAGTTGAACTTAAGTATTTAAGTTTCGTATCAGCATTGGCACTAAAGCGGCCAATAGGGGAGGCTTGGGTAACACATATTTAGGTAAGTGTGCACTGTGAATATGCCTCTAAAAGTTTTATGTATGTAAGTGATAAGTGACAGACAACTACTTGTTTGAGGACAGGCAATTTTGTTTGTAGTTTCGATATAAAAGAAATTATATCGATATAAAAAGAGTTTTGAAATCAAGTTGACAATTTTTAGTTTTAGAACTTTTCAGCTAAAACCCACCTATGCTTTTCCAAGACTAGTGAATATTTTTTGAAATAGGGTTAATTTTTCAAAAAAAAAAATTCTTTTCCTAGAACAAGGCTCGCGAAGAGTACGTAAGACCGAGGTATTGAAATTGAAATTAGCATGAGAATATTTTAGGGAGCCTTTGAAATATTTTACAAAATACAATATTCTTATTAGCTTATATGATCCGTTTAAATTTAAATGTAAGTAATTGATTTGAGAGTGATTAATGTAAGTATTAGTTATTTGGCAAACCGATATGTAAACCTCTATTAAATTTATCATTTAAGGCATGATATTGATCGTAACTAGCAACCTTAATTCTTTTAAATCACGAAACAACTTCATTTTTAATTTTATGTTTTTATATTTTAGATTAATTTTCATTTAAAAAAAAAATAGTTTCCTACTGTGTTGGTTACTAATTTATATAAAAAATTAATCTCAACATCTTTATTTAGTTTTGTATGTTTGTAAAATTTTGCACATAAAGATTATGCTTGTAAGAATTGCTTTAAAGTATGTCATAAGCGCCAAAGAGCATAGAGATATTATGCGTTATGTTGGACACCAGTGACATTTTTAATGAGCCCCATTTTAGAAAAAACATGTCATTTAATCAAAAAATATTTACGGACTTCTTAAGTTGTGGTGAGTTACAAGAAATATTTGATAATTTTGGAATTAAATTAAGATATGTAGTTGGAAATACGAAAGTATTATATTCTTGGGTTCATTTTTGTAAGATTGCATAAATTATTAACTATTAATTTATTATGTTTTAATCTTAAATATAAACATATTTTTTAGGAAGAAGAAAAACAGAAGCGAGACGAATTAGAGCAAATACTCGCTGAAAATAATCGCAAAATAGAAGAAGCTCAGCGGAAATTGGTGAGAAGTGGCAACTGGCAATATTTTAAAGAAAATTTAAGCAATTTTTAATTTATTTATTACATTTTAAAGGCTGAGGAGCGATTAGCAATAATTGAAGAACAACGACTTATGGATGAGGAAAGACAGAAAATGCGTAAAGAACAGGAAAAACGTGTAAAGGAAGAGCAAAAAGTCATATTGGGGAAAAACAACTCGCGGCCTAAATTATCGTTTTCATTAAAACCTGGTGCTTCATGAGTTTAAATATAAAAAATTGTAGATTTTTTTTATTTGATTCATTCCTCTCATTTTTTTGTTGAAAATTCTGAAAATGAACTTGCTTGCGTTTGTCTGTAAAATGTTCGTCTTAAGTTATAAAAAATAAATTGCTTTACGGCAACCAATTTACATTTGGATTTGAAATAACCCATTATAAAAACCAATAATTGATGCAGTTTTTTTTTGTTTTTATATTTTGTCTTGACATTAAACAAATAAAAGTATAGCATTAATTTTAGTTAATTAAATATATTAAATAAATTTAAATATCCGCATATGGGCAATGTTTCTATCGGTTTTATAACATGAGCTTTGACGAAGATGCAATCAGTTAACATAGATCTTTTTACGGAGTTCTATTCAGCACCATCTATAACCCAGCTAGTTTCATTCAATCCGAATTATTATTTCAATAAGTGCTCAGTTGTTGTTGTATTGTATTATTGAACTGTTTGAACAGGCCTGATGATAATATAATTATCTGTGAGACAGTAGTAGCAGATTTTTAATTAAAAAAAGTTTGTTTATGAATAGCAAGAGTAATGATATTCAAATAAGCATCGCTCCACTGTCGGACATTAACTTCCTATACTCATTTTTGACTCTCGGGAGAGGCGGCCGGAGGGTGCTTTGACAAAATATCTGTTTCTTTAGCGGAAAGTATAGAACTTTGTGTATTGAATAATACAAAATTAAAAATACATAGTACCATAAATGTATCATGTAGAAGTGCAATTGTTTTAAGGCTGAAATTCAACCGGCTATTTCTGATTGGAACCGTTTTTACAAAATAGCGATACCAAATGATAGACATGAAAGTTGCCGCGGTACCGAACTCAAGCTTTGGTAGAAGAACGCTATCAAAAGTACTTAATTTAGATAAGAGAGAGAGAGCTTGATGCTTAACTCTATCAAACACTTAAAATATCCAGTACATTTATCTTACTTTCTTTAAAAATATTTTAAAAGATTGGTTCCAGTGCTTGTTAAGATATACCATCATGTATATATGTATGTACTTAAAATTCACAAGTGGACAAGTTAGGAATGTTGCTAGCGGTGTTTTTGTCGACTTTAAAATATTTTAAATTATATAATGTTTTTAACAATTTTCTATCGGTACCACGAAAAGGAACTTTTAGTGAAGAATCACCCATAAAATACCTACTATAAGGAGTATAAACAAAACTTATATCTACTTTTTTATCAACAATATTTTCCAAGTTAAAAATAAATACCGAAAAATTACTATATCCATTATTATTTTTAAGGTAGGGTACCCTAGCCTAAAACCAAAATTCACAAAACTAAATCCACAAACCAAAATTTTCAAAACAAAAATCCTCAAAAGCAAAATTAACAAAACTAAAATCCTTAGGCCCAGTTTCACATTCAGAGAGGGGGGCACTAAAGTGGTCAATATTGGAGATCAGAGCGTAATATAAAATTGTACACTTACCGGAATAAGTAACACTTGGGTCTCCCATGTTGGTCACTAAACTGCCAGTCACTGAGAATAAAGTTCAAATATGGGAAGCCTTAAGTGCAACTTATTCCGGTAAAATAATTTCTTGACTATTACTAAAGATGTGTTATTGACCAATTTGGATTATATATGATTGTAAAGTGATAAGAATAAAATCTTATAATAATGCAGACAGAAAATGGGCACAAACCTTTTATTTGGTAATATGTATTGCCGAAATATTTTTTTATCGCTCAAAAACAAAGACATTTAAATTTAAATTGTTTTGTAAAATGTTGAAATTCTTATCACAATTTTGGGCTATAGGAATTATGAAACGAAATTGCAATAGAATTGGTTGACACACACACATCGTCCACTGCTGTCAGACAGACATCAATATCAATAGCTTTCTTTGAAGCGGGCCACCCGAGGTACTGTTGTTCGCGAACACTGTTAACATTCAAAGGTACCTGCCTGGCGACTAACCAATAAACGTACCCTAAGCGGAGTTGCGTGAGCGGATAAGTACCCGAAAATATCCTTGGAAGTCGCGCAGCGTGCCACCCAAGGTGATGTTTTGTCTGCATGCCTGGCAAGTGAACATATCCTAAACGGAGCAACGGAGTTTCATGTGCGGGATGAGCACCCGAAAAAAGGGATTCTTTGGAACACACACTAACTTTATCACTAAAAAGTAATAAAAGTGGAATAAATTCCCTTGTCGAGCATGAAAAACATCACAAAAATTAAGAGACTCCCTACTAGAAACCGACCGCACACCTTCAAACGATCATAACACAAGCCCAAAAGTGCTTTACGACGTAATAATTAGAACAAAAAATATATAAAATCATAAATAGGCAGTGCGCCTTACAGATATTCTTACAAAACAAAGAAAGGAATCCCGGTCCAAAAATGCAATTCTTGTTTAGGTCTTAACAGGAGGTTCCAAGACAAATGTTGCGGTAGGTTCAGGTCAACAAAGCTTCAAAATGTCTGCATCGTCTCAAGCGAAGGAAGTCCTTATAATTTGAGTAGCAAAAATCTATCCCCACATGATGAACTTGTTCAATTTAATCCATTTTCTAAGTACAAAAAGTGGAGGTTACTTAGGTCATCGAAAACACCTAATAAACCCATATAAATACAGGGACAACGAGGTAAGAGATGAACTTGGCCAAACCGAATCCTCTAGGGGTACCACTGCATAAACAAAAGGTCTTCAACAATAGGGTTTGTCGAGAAAACCATATGGATATTTTAAAGAAAAAACTAAACCACTAACTCTAGCAGGTTTCAACTATCCATCTTGATTGAAATCCTAATTGGCCACAACTCAAAAAACGTACATCGAAATTGTCCAAAGCGCGCCAGGTTGAAAGCATTCACTTTTTGTGAATGCCCGAGTATAGCTCTGACTACAAAAGAAATTGGGGTGGTTCGGGGAGCTTATGAGCTTCTTGTTCTCTTACTTGGGCTCTCCTTTAACCTTTCCTACAATATCATTACCTCTTCATTGTTCTTGTTCTAACATTTACGGAAAGTTCCATTTTACAAAGTGCTTCCTAAGGACATGCCTTTTTATAAGGAGAGTAATTTATTCGTGGATCCTATATGTCTATATATGTCTATAGAGCCTCAATTGTTGTATCTGATTTTGGGATTCCTCTTAAATATTTAGTAATTTAGTTGATAGATAATATGTACTTACAATTAAAGTAATCCTTTGATTCACATTGACGATATTTTCCGGCGAGAAGACTTGGAGGTACACTCGCTCCACATTTCGGTATCGATGGGATAAAACTTCAATCAAATATGTTCTGGACATTACATTTTATCGAAATTATTCATATCAACTTTCCAAAATAGATAAAATAAACTATAAAAACTGCAAAATTAATTATTTTTATACACTTTTGATTCACTCGAGGCAAACAAGATGCAACACGCCTAGACAAGACAACCGTTAAAAAAAGTCTACTCCTACAATTCCACGATGACACCGTACGGACAAATTTTGTGGATTCCATTTCAGCCTTCAATGGAAAGGGAAGTGTTCAGAAAGTGGATAAACATGTGAGCTCTGAATGCTTTCGTTGCACTTCCAACAAAATGGTTATTCCAATTCCAACAAGGGCCATTCTTGATTTCTCTTCTTTCTTTTTTGAAAGTACGCCATTGCAGGCGTGTAGTGTTTTACAAATTCGGTCAAGAAAATCACTAAACATCCAAGATGGTAGGTTATATTTAACTTAGCATTATTATTCAAAATGTAAAAAATTATATAAGTTATTCAAGCATAGTTTTATTTGTTAAGAATTTTCACGGAATGTGTTTTAAAATAATTTAAATGTGCCTTGTTTTTTTCTACTTGAAAGTTCCTCCATATTTGATATGACGTGTGCTAATTTCACAATGTTATAATTTTTCTTTATTGTGAAATAGGAAACTATTCAATTGAAAATTGATTTTTTTGTAATGTTCTATTTGGTTTTTCCATAGGTTAACTTCACCGTAGATGAAATCCGTGGCTTGATGGACAAAAAACGGAATATCCGTAATATGTCTGTCATTGCTCATGTCGATCATGGAAAATCTACCCTGACCGATTCTTTGGTAAGTACCAACACCGCTCCCTGTGCTCAATTATATATTATATCCCCCTTGGTTTTGGACATGTAGGTCTCCAAGGCTGGAATTATTGCCGGAGCCAAAGCTGGTGAAACTCGTTTCACCGACACCCGTAAAGACGAACAGGAAAGATGCATCACCATCAAGTCAACGTAAGTTTCAATGCATTTCTGTAATAAATTTATGTTAGAACGTTCAAGAAAATAAAATGATGATACTTGATGACGAGACTGATGTGAACCGAATAATATTCGTGTGTATCTTTCATACGAATTTTATATAAGTTCTTTAAAAAAAGATTAATGCAGCTCACTGATGAAATAAATGCTAATATTTGAGCTATAACAAGGAATAATGAGTAATATATAAAAAAAAAAAATGTTACAATTTACAGTGCCATCTCTATGTACTTCGAAGTTGAAGAGAAGGATTGCGTGTTCATCACCAATCCCGACCAACGTGAAAAGGACGAAAGGGGTTTCTTGATCAATTTGATCGATTCACCTGGTCACGTTGATTTCTCATCTGAAGTTACTGCTGCTCTTCGTGTAACTGATGGCGCTTTGGTTGTCGTCGATTGCGTGTCTGGTGTGTGTGTGCAAACCGAAACTGTTTTGCGTCAAGCTATCGCTGAACGTATTAAGCCAATCTTGTTCATGAACAAGATGGACCGTGCTCTTTTGGAATTGCAATTGGAAGCTGAAGAACTCTACCAAACTTTCCAGAGGATTGTTGAAAACGTGAACGTTATTATTGCTACTTATAACGATGACAGTGGTCCAATGGGAGAGGTCCGTGTCGACCCCTCAAAGGGTTCAGTTGGTTTCGGTTCCGGTCTTCACGGATGGGCTTTCACCTTGAAACAGTTCTCCGAAATGTACTCAGAGAAGTTCAAGATTGATGTCGTAAAACTAATGAACCGGTAAGTTGTCTTTTTTTTTTTTAATTTTTATTATATAAATTGCTTAATGTAGTATATAAGATGCTTCTAGCACATTATGTGTTTCACATAGGATAGATAGTTTTTTAAACGAATCTGTCCTACGACTGTGTGATGAGTGCATTTTAAATAGAAGTATAAAGAGTTTGTTTGTTTGGTATTTTGAATTTTTTCTTATACCTTACTCAACTGCTTCAACTTTTGGCAACGCTGTTGGGCGACCTCTTTCTTAATGTCTGTTCTCAACATGCTGAACATTTGTTGGGACAATAACACACACAAAAATATCAATATTTGATGTGAAACTGTATTTATAGTTTTGCTGATTCGATTTTATTATTTTTTTTGCAAAATTTGTAGTCTTTGGGGTGAGAACTTCTTCAACGGCAAGACCAAGAAGTGGTCCAAGCAAAAGGAAGCTGACAACAAGCGTTCTTTCTGCATGTACATCTTGGATCCAATCTACAAGGTCTTCGATGCTATCATGAACTACAAGAAGGAAGAAATTCCAACTCTTTTGGAAAAGATTGGAGTTACCTTGAAGCACGAAGATAAGGAAAGTGACGGCAAAAAACTCTTAAAGACTGTCATGCGCACATGGTTGCCAGCTGGAGAATCCTTGTTGCAAATGATAGCCATCCACTTGCCATCACCAGTTATTGCCCAGAGATACCGTATGGAGATGTTGTACGAGGGTCCAATGGATGATGAGGCTGCTGTTGCTGTGAAAAACTGTGATCCAAATGGCCCACTTATGATGTACATTTCCAAAATGGTACCCACCACCGATAAGGGTCGTTTCTACGCTTTCGGTCGTGTTTTCTCCGGTAAAGTTGCTACTGGCCAAAAGGCACGTATCATGGGACCCAACTACGTTCCCGGCAAGAAGGAAGATTTGTACGAGAAGGCCATCCAACGTACCATCTTGATGATGGGTCGTTATGTTGAAGCCATCGAAGATGTTCCATCTGGAAACATTTGCGGTCTTGTTGGTGTTGATCAGTTCTTGGTTAAAACCGGAACAATCAGTACCTTCAAGGATGCTCACAACATGAAGGTATGTTCTTATCTCTGTCCAATTGCATTCTTTTATTTAATAAAATGATGTTAATCTAGACCTGTACTGAGAAAGTTTGACAGAAAAATCAATCACTGATAATTATAGAGTTTACTAATGTGAACACCTTCAAAAAGTTATTTGACTAAATATAAATTGTGTATTTGTTTACCAGGTCATGAAATTCTCCGTATCACCTGTTGTGCGTGTTGCTGTCGAACCCAAGAACCCAGCCGATTTACCAAAACTTGTTGAAGGTCTTAAACGTTTGGCCAAATCCGATCCTATGGTACAATGTATCATTGAAGAATCTGGAGAGCACATCATCGCTGGTGCCGGTGAATTGCATTTGGAAATTTGTTTGAAGGATCTTGAAGAAGATCATGCTTGCATTCCTCTGAAGAAGTCCGACCCCGTTGTGTCGTACCGTGAAACCGTTTTCGAAGAGTCTAACCAAATGTGTTTGTCAAAGTCTCCAAACAAGCACAACCGTCTTCTTATGAGGGCTGTTCCTATGCCTGATGGTCTCCCAGAAGATATTGATAAGGGAGATGTGAGCTCAAAGGACGATTTCAAGGTTCGCGCTCGTTATTTGGCTGAGAAATACGACTACGATATTACAGAAGCCCGTAAGATCTGGTGTTTCGGTCCCGACGGTACAGGTCCAAATTTCATCATGGATTGCACCAAGTCCGTTCAATACTTGAACGAAATTAAGGATTCCGTTGTAGCTGGTTTCCAATGGGCGACAAAGGAAGGTGTTTTGGCTGATGAAAACATGCGAGGTATGTTAACACTCATTCATATATTTTGGTGAATATTTTTTGGCGTTCATGATGAAAAAATGAATTCGGAAATTTTATGTCGATTATTTATTCAAGCTCAACAGGCCTGAGCCAAATTATTAATAAATTAATTTTGTATGTAGTTAAGGTAAATCCTTCTAATCGTATTGAAATTTCGTTTATTTAGGTGTCCGTTTCAATATTTATGATGTTACCTTGCACGCTGATGCTATCCATCGTGGTGGTGGCCAGATCATTCCAACTGCTCGTCGTGTCTTGTACGCTTCAGCTATAACAGCCTCTCCACGTCTGATGGAGCCAGTCTATTTGTGTGAAATTCAATGTCCAGAAGTGGCTGTTGGTGGTATCTACGGTGTGTTGAACAGACGTCGTGGTCACGTTTTCGAAGAAAGTCAGGTCGTCGGTACTCCAATGTTCGTTGTCAAAGCTTACTTGCCTGTAAACGAATCATTTGGATTCACTGCTGATTTGCGTTCAAATACTGGTGGACAAGCGTTCCCACAGTGCGTGTTCGACCATTGGCAAGTTCTCCCTGGTGATCCAATGGACATCGGTACCAAGCCATACCAAATCGTTCAAGATACACGTAAACGTAAAGGTCTTAAGGAAGGTCTCCCAGATGTTACTCAATACCTAGACAAATTGTAAAATGGCGCAGAGCACACTCCCTATAAGGCTTTAAGTTTTGAGGTTATATCAAGATAATATTTTTTAAAACAGTACCAACATAAAAATAAATGTAATTTGTATTAAATATTTTTTTTATTTTCATTTAAGTTTCTGAAACTTTTTTCCAAAATTCTACTCAACTTTTTTTTATTGGCAGCAACAATTCGTCGAATTTCATAATTATTTCTCTTAGAAATATTATTCTTTCTTATAGAAATATCATTCTTTCTTCTTGATTTTTTAATAACAATTTTCACAAATAAACTGGAAACTTAAGGCAAAAAAGATTGTTCGAGTTTGGTAGTTTCTTCCCTGTTTTTTTTTTTTTTTTTTTCAAAAAAATGTTAAGAGCTTAGGTACGAAATGGTAGCATATAGCAGTTTACCAAATATTCCACGAATCCACGAAATCTTGGCGTTAGTTTAGACGAGGAAATGAACATCTGGGGAATTGAAGTCTCGAAAGCTGGTGTGACTGTGAGAGGTCAATTTGGATCAATGCAGAGCTACGATGAGGAAAGATGAGACACCATCAATTCAATGTAAGTTAAATACATTAGTCACGAATTTATGTTACAACTTGAAGCAAAATGTATTTCAAAATGATGATACTGGATGACGAGACTGATATGAACCGAAAAAAAATCGTGTGTATTTTTCATACGAATTTTACATAGGTTCTTTTAAAAGATTATTCCAGCTCACTGATGATATTATAAAGCTTAGAGCTGAAACAAAGAAATGCATTTTGTAATAAATGCTCAATTATTATTAAAAAAAAAAAACATTTTCCATCTCAATTTACAGTGTTTTTACCAATCGCGACCAACGTAATTGCGCATGATATTATGTATTCACATCTTGAAGATTTGGCCGAATAAACGCTGTCAAAATATTAAAGGTAGGTACTTGCATTTAAACAATGTATTAAGCGATACAGCTTTATATGATGATACTCCAGACCTGTTCTGAGAATTTTGACAGAAAAAACAATTGCTTAACTGATCGTTGACCTTCTGATTTTCTAATTGTCAGTTAAATGGATTATATTTTAATATTTTTCCTATTTAATTTTTCAGGTACACTCTTAAACTACGGAAAATAATTGCATGAAAAATGCTGCCTTTCAACCAATATCATAAAGGTATGTGTAAACCGTTTTTGCACAATTATTAACGTAACTAATGTGGTTTTCGATTTGGCTATAAGAAAAAAAAACAGATCAAAAAAAATTATTTCAATTCAAAAATTGAATTTAAAATAAAATAAAAGAAAAAGACAAAATCTCGTTTATGGGAAGTATCCAAAAGAAAGCCACAATAATGTGATGATTCACAGACCTGTACTGAGTATTTTGACAGAAAAACAATCACTGATAACTAACATATATTTACTTTATAATAAAATCTTCGTTTTTTAACAAGTTTTGTTTTTTTTTACTAAAACTTTCAGGTATAACAGCGCTAGGATTAATTGAATTTAAATTGAACACAAACACGAGAGCAGCAAATTCTTCGTATATAACTTGAAACAAATCACTCGCCGATTGGCAAACGTTTCGCGTTAATTTACTGCCCTAAATGGAAACATTAAAAGTAAGTTGCTGTAAATTTAAAATATTTAAATATTTTTTTGTATTCATGATGAAAATATGAATTCGTAAAAAAATAATGAACGAATAATTCAAGCTCAACAGGCCTGAAGCAAATAAAATGTCTGCTTCCTTTATAAATGAAACCAAAAAGTTAAATATAAATTTTTATTTTATATTTGCATAGTACTTCAACCAGTTCGCTGTTTCGTTTTGACGAAGTTTGTTTCCTTTAACTGTGATTTGAATATGGAGTACAGTTGTATCAATGTTGTGGAAAATTTAAAAGTAAGTTTATTTTGATCATTTTGATTTTATATAGGTACATTAATTTCATGATGAAAAAAGAATTCGTAAGCATAATGACGAACATTTATTAAAGCTCAACAGGCCTGAAGCTAACCATTTTATATTCTTATATTTTGCATCAGTTCGAAACTTATTGAACTTATAAACTTACTTATTTATCAGGATTTTCAACACTTGTGCCTTGCTTTGATGGAGATCTTTGAATTAAAGTGTGATGGAAGTTTTCTTCGTGTTTCTGAATACCGAGAAATTAACTGATACGCTTATTTAAATCACAATAAACTAATGTTAAACCGTAGAAATACAAAAAATAAAAATTATCTGAATGAATTGTTTGACTTCTTGTTTGTTTTTTTTTTTTAATCAAAGAAGAACATTGTTTAGCAGGAAGCAGACTTATGCTGTTATGATCTTGCAGCAACAATGTTATAAAACTACTAACAAAAATAGGTAATTTTAAAAAACCATTATGGCAACTATAATCAGCCCTATCAGGAATTCCATCGTAATCGAAAACTTGTTACGAATCCCGAAAAAATGTATCACAGAATCCATCGTATCGGAAAATCCCATACAAATTGCCATTACGAACGGATTCTATGATAGCTTTTTTTCGGGATTCCGAAAGATTCCGATTACGATGGAATTCGTGATAGGGCTGAATATTCGTTGTTGAGCATTTTTGCAGCAAGTATTTTGAAGGGCTTCTAATTATTTTTTTGAAATCATATTCGGAAAAAGAATGTTTTCCATCTTTATTCACAAATGTGATAGAGACAGTTTTATCGTCAAATCGACATCGTTTTATCCTTTTACCCCTGTTGAGTCCTGAAATACAAAAAAAACAAAATCGTATCTACCCGTTCCATAATTGACCGAATTAAAATCAGTACATTTGGTGCTTCCGTCTATCTACCCGGGAACATGGAGTGTTTTTGGTCGATCGTGTTTATCACTAGAAGCATTTATCAATTGAAGTGCATCAGGTTATTTTTGAATTGTTAATGAGCTTTTAAAAAAATCTATTAAAATGGCAATCGACAAAACGTTTTTTTCGATTTTTTTCTGATCATGCTTTAAAAATCCAACAAAACCATATAAGGAAAGCTGTGTCCTGACTAAATTTCAACAAAAATATGTCTAACTATTCTGTAGATAATATTCTTAAAATGTGCACAGCCAAAAATATTTGTTTTACCTTGATTAAATAAACTCGAGAACTAGAAATGGAAATAAATTTTCGCATGCAAAGCAATTGCTGATCAATTTTCTTACATGTCAATAAAATCATCAAGACAAATGTTCCTGCAGTCACATACATAAATGAGTACTATAGCACAAATGTTGGAGTTTTGATGAACTTTGGCTTAGCATTTTAATTTGGAAAACTTTGGAACCTGTTTGGAATTTGCATAGGATTGTGGGCCATCATTGGATTAGCTCATGTTATACCATTAATCTAGTAATCTGTCATGTCATGTCTAGAACACAAGTAATGTATCACTTGTAATCTTGCCCCAGAAAAAAGTGCGACTTCACCTTAACATCGCGTGGTAGCTTCTCTTTTGATTAGAACATACTTACCTCAAAAATTTTTCCAACACAGTTTCCTTCAATTTTCAGATTCCAACAAAAAACTTCGATTCTGCTAAATTGAAGGCTGTGGTGTGATTTTAAGAAATAAAAAATTGTAATTTGCAAAAGCTGAAAACAAATCACTTGCAATTATTGTTTAATCTTTGATAAAAATAATCAGTTATCAGTACATTTAAACAAATACATCTTTGTCAAAATAGCGAAAACATGGGGTAAATAAATAATATGGAATATGAATGCGAATATGTCTGATATTAGAAAATCAATTTAGAAATACACCAACAAACTGTTCCACCCCAATTGTTTAAATATTTATTTAATAATAATATTAACCCCTTAATATATATTTTTATTGTGTTTTAATTGTGTTTTGCAACATTTATTCAATTTACTATTTGCGAGTGAAATGGGTCGGGGTAACATTTTGAAATCTATCTCTTTCTGAAATAAATCGATTGTTTTATTTCATATGTAAATCTGTCATCTTGTGTATTGCAATTTACCTACTATAGAAGTGTTTCTATGAGCAATATTATGAAAAATTCATCTTAGATTTTGTTAAAATAAAAATGTAGGTAAAACTTTCGTAGGGCTTGATATCTAGAACAAGTTGGTCAAAACCAAACGATAAATCGGTATCCGGAAATAAATTAGAATGAGTACCCATTTTCGTTCATTAACATTTGTAATGCCTTGAAAAAAAGTTATAGTAAAATAAAATATATCAAAAGAATTGCGGTAACACAGAAATTAAACCTTCCAGGGAACAGCCAATTTTCACATGTCAAGCTCATGTCTTTCACATTGATCCAAAAACGAAAAGAACATGGATTACGGCCAGCATGAAAGCTGTTGCTGTTAGTTTTTTCTATGATTCCTCACGAAATCTTTATCGAATTATAAGTGTAGAAGGAAGCAAAGCAGTTATCAATTCTACAATAACCCCCAACATGACATTTACACAAACTTCACAAAAGTTTGGCCAATGGAGTGATGTCCGTGCTAATACAGTCTATGGGTTAGGTTTTGCATCAGAAGCTGAGCTAACAAAGGTGGGACTATCACTTTATAATTAATTTTCTATTTATCATGTTAATCTGACATTATTTACCTATTGAAGTTTGTGGAAAAGTTTCAAGAAGTTAAAGAAGCTACCAAGAACGCAATGGCAAAGTCATCTGCAAACGGTAATGTAAACATGAGCTTGAACCCCTAGGTAAACAAAATAGCTAACGAGTTCTTTTAGGAAGTGCTGCAGCAACCCCTACAACGTCAGCAAATACTTCGCCGGTTACATCTCGTACTGGTATTATGCAAAATGACAATGCTCCTATGATGGAGCACACGGTGGAGCCACCAAATCTATCGAATACAAATACCCAAAATGCCAATCCCGACAGTCCTTCGCATAAAATAATTCAAAGTAGCAATATAGCCACTAATGATATCAAACCACCTAGTACCCAACTTGTGGGCGATATTGTGGGTGGTCATAGTGGTGGTCCTGGTGGTGGAGGTGAGCAGCAATTGAAATATGAAAACGAGAGACTTAAAATGGCTTTAGCTCAAAGGTAAGAAAGTTTGTACAAAAAGGAAATAAATACTAAAAACCTTGCTCGATTTTAGCTGTACCAATGCGAAAAAATGGGAAATTGAACTTTCTACTTTGAAAAACAACAATATACGTTTAACCAGTGCACTGCAGGTAATTTTTTGTTGGAATTAATTAATTAATTTGAGTACGTTTTTTCATTTAAATTGGTATTCTATAAAGGAATCTACAGCAAATGTCGATGAATGGAAACGACAACTTCATACTTACAAAGAAGAAAATATTCGACTTAAACGAGAGATGGAATCAACTAGACAAGGTGCAGCACCTGTTCCAGGTGGAAACGAAATAGCCGAAGACCTACGCAGAGAGATTGGTCTGCTCAAAGGACGAATAGAATCTTTGGAAAAAGAATTGATGAATCAAGAAATCGAACTTAAGGCAGCCAATCGAAGTTTACTTGATAAAAGCAGCGAACAAACTGTAATAGAATTTTATCATGTCCCGCACTTTTTACTTATATGTGTATTCTTTTCAGATGGCCAAACTTGGCGAGCTTAATCAATTGTTTGCTAAACATCTATCAGATCTTCTCGATGTTCAAAAAGATATGGATAAATTGATCGTACCTTCAAAGAGTACTTGAGACATGCATTTAAATTTGCTTGATAAGGTAGGTTAATTCTTTTCATTCAAACATTGATTATTGGCTTTTTTTTATTTATTAACTGCGATTTTTTCTATAAGTTTTCTGAATCTGATCAGATGGCATCAATGGAAATTAATATTCATAAAGGAAGTGGTAACTTCCCAGCTATAGACACTGAAAATACTCTGTCGAATGTAACATCAATCCAATCCCAATTGCAATCGTTATATGATTGCAATGAATCATCAAAAAATTGCTACAAATACAACAATTACAAAAACATTAATATAAACAGTTCGACAGAAAAACTTTTGAAAATGCATGCAAGTAATATAAACGATTCAAATCCTCCTCATCTTAATTTCAATAAATCCTTGGATGATAATAACAGCTCTGTTGGTGGCAGCTCAAATAATATTAAGATGACTCTAGAGACCCAATACCATCAGAAAAATCAAAATCCTGAGCTGGAAACAAAAACAAAAACAAAAACGATGTTATCTGAATTGAAAAAGAATCTTTCGCCCCTAATGGCAACAAAAAAATACGCTAAAGAGATGACTAAAGAGCAAGGTGAAGTTGGTCAAGTTGCTTCAGATATGGCAAATACTTCTGGACTTAACAATGCTAAAACGGCTACAATACTTGTATCAAAGTCAAAAACTAAAACAGGACTTCCGTTGTTGTTAAAGAACTCAATAAATTAGAAACTTACATTTCTTCACCAGAATTTAAAATTGTTTTGCTTGGTAGACAACAAAATATTAATATCATGTAGTGAAACTGCATAAGTAACGTCAACTCAAGTTTAAAATACTTTGACATTGACACAATCATGACTACAAAAAACTGCATTTATCGGTAAAAACAATTTACATGTTTACGTTATTTCTTTAAAGTTAAACCGCTCAATTATACACTATTAAACCTTCCTTTCTAGAATTTTTTTTAACAATTCTCATACACTGAACTTTTTTCTTCAACGGATATTCAAATTTAAAAGGTCAAATGCTAGAACATTATGTACATACAAATCTGACTAAACTGCAATCCGTATTAGAATTAAAAAAAAAAAATATTAACACCAATAAAACTGCAATATGCGTTGAAAAAATGGAACGAATTAAAGTGTAAAACATAGTTATATAAGTTAATAAATTATTTATTCTAGGCCTAGTTTTTAACTGACAACCATACATATATTACAACCACAAAATATTACCTACGAATGTTAAGTTTTAATTAATGACAATTTATTTGCAGACGAATAAAAATTAAATAGTAATCTTAAATAATCCATTGTGTTTAAGTAAATAAAAAAAAATAACTGCTGGAAAAAATATTAACATAATACATATATGTAATTTGATAGTTAAATATTGATACATTTAAAGTATATTATATAAAACATAAAAA
Source organism: Leucozona laternaria (assembly GCA_932273885.2). Taxonomy (NCBI): domain Eukaryota; kingdom Metazoa; phylum Arthropoda; class Insecta; order Diptera; family Syrphidae; genus Leucozona; species Leucozona laternaria. Next base: position 186,002 of record OW026366.1, read on the forward strand.
TATTCTTTTCTACTTTTAATATTGTGTGAGCATTTTCAAGTAGAATTTTTGTAAAATCTGGAAACAATAATAAAACATATAAAAGCGTTTTGTATCCTAACCATAAACATTAATGACAACAAATAATAATAGCAAATCATTTTTAGATAAACCCTATTATGTATATTTAAAATGATTTATGAATGAAATAATTGCTCCTCCTACGTGTTTTGATAGATTTTTATTTTTCTCTTGGAATATTAAGTATTTGTCAATAATAATGCTCACAAAAAGGGAGCGCATTAAGTCAATACTTTGGAGTGAAATAGTAACTACATAAATTTATATTAATACTTTAAAGAAATCGTGTTAAATGCAATGAGCCAATAAATTACAAAAATATGTACACTTAAAAAGAAAGTGTGTACCACTCAAAAGAAATAAATAAAATTATTTAAATAATATGTTTTTTTTTTTCTTGTTTGATTGCACTTTTTTCTCCTTCATACTCATTAAATTTCGAAAAGAGTCATCGACCAATATAGTGTCTTACCGATCAATTTTAAAGCAGCTGTGGCCTGATTTAGTATTTTGAAACGAGTTGTTATCAATAGCTCAACCTACAATATAAAATTTTCCCCTAGCTTCTAATTAACGAAAAAAAATCAACGAGATAAACCTGCATTATAAGTGCTTCGATTTAAGATGATGATTCTAACCTTGACAATTCTGAAAAAATCCATTGCAAGAAGGTTTGCTAGCTATTTTCGCTTTACTCATAGCAAGCAAATACAATCCTTCAAATGGCGTATTTTGCTGTCCCCAAAAAAAGGCCGCGTTCAGAGAATTTCACTCCTTATAATTTAAATGGAATGGAAAATGAGGTTGCGTAGGTGGCATACAGAGTCAGAATATCACAGGAAAATTTGTTCAAAGTATTGATTTTTACTTTTTTCAAATGCACATTGGATATAGCCATTGGATTCAACCATTCAATTGTCTGGAGCAATGGATTCCAACATTTTCAATCAAATAATAATTTGCCTTTAAAGTAAGGTTTTAAATTTAACCTGAAATAAAGAATAGAAGGACAGAAAGGAATTTTTGTTGGGTCAGTGGATTCAAATAAGGGGTTTTATAATCCCACGGAAGGCGATTATTTGAAGCTGGTGTTATATAAATGCTGCTAAAGTAGTAGGGTCATACCCGCATGCCTCTCAGTTATTTATGAAGCAATACATCCACTGTACCGCTGCCTCCTGCATTCAACTCAAAATAAAAAAAATGTCACTAGCAGACTTGTGTAGTTCTGAGTTCGATGTAACTGTTCCTTCGATAGGAAAAACAACGATACAATTATAGAGAAACAAGTCGATTTACTAAATTTATAAGTTAAATTTAATAGGGACACATGTATTTACATTAATGTTAATTTAATTCCGCAATAGCTGTAACTACGTTACAAACAATGACCTGTAAAGTTCGTTCTTGGATTCATCTGTCCAGTCGGTAGCATCATTTGGTGCCATAAAATTAACCAGTTTGTTGTGTACAACGTACCTAAATAAAAGTATTTTTTTTTTTAATTAATTTTAAAACAAACAAAAATTAGTTTACCTTATTTTGCGACCTTTACTGGCTCTGGTGTCAACCTTTTTTTTCATCTTTTGCCTTAGTTTTTGTAATTCGGCAAATTGCTTTGTTACATCATATGCATTTGACGATACATTTGACTTGAATTCTATAAGTTCTCTCAGCTGGGAGTGATAGAAATCAGTATCATCATAAATGTGTGGATTGGATATTTCTGCTCCATCAGGCCCATGATCTGAGTCTTCAGTTTGATTTTGTCTAAAAAGTTTATAGGTTCCTTTTAGTTTTTGGGATTTTGCGATGTGCTCATCACGTTTCAGTAAAATATTATCAACTTTTTTAACAATATCGAACTCATCAGTAAGTTGTTTTCTTTTTGATCCAGACGAAGGAGTCAGAAGCTTGGTGCGGTCTTCCCATTTAAGTAGAACTGTATTGCGGTAAGGTCGAAACTTTTCAAAGTTGTCTTCAATAGCTGGAGCAAACTTTTTGGATGTAGAATCATTGCCTTCATTTGATCTAGAATTACTTCTTTTCCTCGCAGCAAGACCAATTTTTTTTATTTCAGAAAATTGGCTCGCAAGAGTTACTTGAGTTTCAATTAATTTCTCAAGCAGCATTTCGGCACTTTTTTTAACATCTTGAGCTGGCTCTTTAAATTCTTTGTGGGAGCAAAGCTTATTGAAATCACCGGGATCAGGTAGACTGTTGGCCTTGTTGAGCATTTTTTGTGAATGAATTCGTATTTCCAAAAGTTTCTCCCAGATAGCCAATTGATTTTGCACACAAATGCCCTTTTCGGCTTCGAGTTTATTGTTTTTAGGAGCAAATACTTCGCCCTCGGGGGATTCTTCATCTTCATTGCTACTGAAACTCTCATTACTTACTTTATCTCCGCCGCTATCTTCATCGGGTTCATTTTCAGAATCTTCATTGTCCGAGTCAGATAGATCCTGTTTGGAAACATCAGGATCCTCAACGACACTTGTCTGGCTTTCGCTATCATCATCATCGGATGTATCATTAGTTCTTCGCGATGCAATTACACCGCTGTATTTAGTGCTTTGTTCTGAAAGTAATTTTACGTTTCTTTTGCGTATTTCGCTTAAGGAATTAATTGTCTCATCGTGTTGAAAACCATAATCGTCCTCATTAAAATGTGATACTTTGGGTGTTTCTTCGTCCTCTGAGGCAGTGTCTGAATCGTTGAGTTGTCGATCCAAATTTTCTGATACTTGTTCTGAGAGAGATTTATTTTTATATTTTTTAGACATTTTTTAAATTAGATTTTACAAAACAAGAAAAAACTATGGATAAATAATGGGAGGATTTCTTTCGCGTTGATTACAAAAAAATCTTTTAAAATAAAATACAGAGACGACACAGGCATGTCATAAAACGTCAAAATGACAACTAAAAAGTCAACCACGTGTGGTTCGCGTTGCCATCGAAATAATTTTGTTTAACTTAACGTAGAATTAATTGCATACGGCACTTACTTAAGTGGTCGTACGAAACTGTTTATTTTTACAAGGCCAAACTGAATTTAATGGTTAAAGAACGATATCGGGAATAAACGAATCGGAATTGCTCGCTGCGTTCTGTGAACAAAACGGGTGCGTTGAAAAATCTGGAATATAATACATACTCAATAACTCAATTACATTTTTACCATAAAAGTTGTTGCCCCTCCTCAAAAATTTGTTAATACAAAAATGTAGTCTGACATTTCTTCTTCATTTTAAGATCCGACCATAAGAAATGAAGTTATAATTTTTTTAAAGGGGAGCATATTTTTTGAAAAAGGGCATAGTAAAGTTCTTTATAGACGATGGTTGAAAGGAGCAACTGGTCCCAAAACAACTCAGACTCAAATGGTACTGGGACAACTCATCCCGGGACAACTCATACCGGGACAACTCATACCGGGACAACTCATACCGGTACAACTCATCCCATGGAAAGTGTGAGGATGTTTTGTGCCAGACAAAGAAAAACAGCGCTTTGTTGTTGTGATTTAGTTTCTTGGGGATATATACATACATACATTATGTACTTACTTATGCTTTAGAAATTTCTTATATAGGATAAATTCAAAGTTTCTTTAAATCCAGATTCTTTAAATGCAAAAGAAACTTTGCATATACCCAACCTCGCACCTACCCCAAATCCTATAGTGTGCCTAAGCAGGACATCCTTTGGAATGAGTTGTCCCGGGATGAGTTGTCTTGGTACCAGTTTAGTTCTGAGATGAGTCGTCGGGGATGATTTGTCTTGGGACCAGTGGTTGTGGGATGGGCTGCACCAAACAATTTCGATGCTATTGCATGAATTAATAAATAAGATTGTGACGCTTGTGGACAAACTACTTATATTTACAATAACAAAGTTATCGTTTATATATTTGCATGCGGAACAAGAAAAAAAGCTCTTCATGCATGCGTTGTGAATGAACTGATAAGCTCAGCGGTAGGTGCTTTGGAAATCCAAAATTCAAGAAAAAAAATTAAAATCTATTATTTCCATCACATCTTTAAATTCAAATGTCTTCCTTACCACTTAAAAAGACAACAAAAAAATACCTAAAAAAACAAAATTTTTAAAAATTCACCAACCCCATTATACAACCCAACCGAAAATTCCTGACAAACATGCATAAACTTTTTTGTTATCAGATGGTTTAAAAATTATCTCCATCCAACATTTCCCTGATTTATTTCGAATTATTTTTCAATCATCGAATTTAGCTTATCCGTTTTCCAAGATACAAAATTATTTTTTTAATAACAAAAGTAGTGTCAAAATTGAGAATAATATGGATTTGTCTTTGAGGGGCCATTTCTGGGGGTTTAAGTTTTGAATTTTAACTGACGAAAGTAAAATTAAATGTTAAATTCGTCAGAATTGGTTTCTGATGAGAGGCATATATTGTTTGACGAAAATATTTAAATGTTGTATACAATTTATTCATAATTTGTATTATACTTGCATATGTATATGTTATACAAATATGTGCCACACAAATTTAATTCTTTAGTGACTGCATAATTTAAACTTAAAAGGTAAATTTGTAGATAGCATAATTTTTGGATAACATATAATACCATACCTATGTCAACTCTACCTATTGCAGATTTTTCATGTTAAATAAAAAAATATTATATTATATACCTCTTCCCTAAAGGTTTTTTCTCCTTTGAGAATAGCTAATGCTCAATTAAATGAAGAAATTATATGCTACACAGTCTCCACAGCATTCTTAGGTATAGGTAGAGATAATTTGCAACTGATAACATTTATTATTTCCTCTATCAATACAAATACCCCTTGTATATCTACATATGTATATGGCATATTGGTTAGTATATTTAATTGCTGTCAACTCCTGTGACAAATATCACGTGATTTAATATAATTTTGACAACAATGCAAAATAATTTCGTTTTTTTTTTTTTTCTTTTCAAAAACACAAAATCACATATTTTGTATTCACATTACTTAATTTGATGTAGCCACAGTGTGGCACGCCTCCATACTAGATACTGTAGAATATCGTCCTTAAAGGACTATTTGCTTGACACATTGTTATCTTGATAAAACATTTCACCTCGCGACAGTAGCTTTTCTGCTGTTATTGTCCATGTTCATTTATTGTAATCACTGTGAACAAATCTTTTTTTTATAATGACATGTTGTTTTGAATTGGTGAAGTCGATGTGTTAGTGTGCCTTTATTGAAATCCTCAAAACCTCGAGTGAAACGCTTTCATAAAACCATTTTCAACCTACTAAATGCTGTTAATGTCGATCCAAGTGTTGTTAAAAGTGTACCTACCGCTTCAAACAAAGTCAGTAACTGAAAAATAAATTAAAAAAAAAACCATAAATTCGTTCCAATATTTCGATACATTTTATAATTATTTATTCTTGATTGTCACACCTTTATTTTAATGTGTGCAATAATATTAACGCATACATTTACATTTTAATGTATTAATGTATGTGTACCGATATTAAAATATACATTTATTTGCTTGCAATCCTGAGTACAAGTTCGAACTTTGAGCGATTGTTGTTTTTTTTTTTTTTGTTTAATATGGTGCGGGTGGTGAGGTCGTCCGACTATCGATTGTCTTATCTCTAATGTACCTACATCTATAATCTCATAGACAATATTGCTGGTATTTAACAAAAACAGAATCAACAGCGCACAGCATAAGAATTCGATTATCTTGCGCTACACTTAACTCAATTTTAGTTAAAGAATCCGCTGGATCGGTTGATCATCAGCGGAAAATTGAAGTTTATTTTTTTTTTTTAATTTTAAAACGAACCACAAAGTGTTAATGCTTTTTATCGAAAGTTATTGTAAATATAAAAACAATATATAAATTCAGTTTCATGGGCACTGTGAAAAGTGAAATAATTACACACCACAAAAATAGCATTTTCAAAACTGCCTCTTCAATACGAACTAAACCGGAAGCATCTCTGATAAAAATTAAGATTCTTTTGAACAGTGCTAATTTTATAAATATTATTTGGTGTGCATATTTTAATAGTTACTTGTATGCAATTATATAGTTCATCTTAATCTATTGATGGCGAAAACATCTCAACACAAATCAACAATATAATAAATATTATTATTTAGTTGTTCTGCCGTGCGTTCATGCCATACTACTCAAACGATCTACAATTCACCACATAGTTAAATTCCCCCCGCAACCTGTTATTAGTTCTATTTGTTTAAGCTTATTGTACAAATGAATAAACAATAAGGTAACCTTTTAAACTAAACATCGACATGTGTTGCGTTGAAAACAATCGAATTTATTAACCCCCATATACATAGTTAAACTCTCAAAGAAAAAGATGCCAAACTCTGGAGCTATTGAAAATATTTACGATCACCGGACCTTGACTGAGTGGTCAGAGGTTGACACGGAAAAAGAAACGCATTTGCCAATTAATATGGTGTTCAATGATGGCCATCGTTTGTCAATCATTGTTTATAGGTGAGTCCAGTAAGAGCTGAAATCAGGATAAAATTTACCTATTTCTATGCCTTTTGCTTCCACGCAATTCTTACATAATTCTCTCTATAATTCGGTTTCAGCATTCTAATGGTAATATCGACTGTTGGAAACACGACCGTTTTGGTTTTGTTGACAAAGCGCCGTCTGCGGGGGCCATCAAGAATTGATATCATGCTGATGCATTTGGCTATCGCTGATCTTTTGGTAACTCTTTTACTCATGCCATTGGAAATTGCCTGGGCATATACTGTAACTTGGAATGCGGGTGATTTTATGTGTCGTTTGATGAGTTTCTTTAGAACTTTTGGGCTATATTTATCGAGTTTTGTTTTGGTTTGCATATCAATCGATAGGTATAAATGAGAAACATTTTTAATATACATATTTTGTTTAGAATTTAATGAGAACAAACAAATTTCTATATGTAGATATTATGCTGTTTTGAAGCCATTGAATCTCTCAAGCTCCAGAGGAAAAGTCATGCTAAGCTTTGCGTGGACGGGTTCTATTATCTGTAGTGCTCCGCAAGTATTTTATAAAACATTATATCAACCAATTAATTAATTTTGACATTTCTATTCTCTTCTCTGTGTGTTTTAATTTTTTGATACCACTAACTAACATATAGGCTATCATCTTTCACCTGGAAAAGCATCCAAAGATCGTCTGGTATGAGCAATGTGTGACATTTCATTTTTTCGACGATGAATTTCATGAAATGTGTTATCAGATTTTGGGAATGCTGGCAATGTACGCTCTCCCATTGATTGTAATACTATTTTGTTATATATCAATTTACGTGGAGATCTATCGGAAGAGTAAGCGATTCATAAAGGGCACAGGTTTGATACGAAATTGACAGCTATATCTATTTCAAAATTAAATTTCGATAAGAATTTTTTAGATAAATTTCGACGATCGAATGACGATGTCTTAGGACGAGCCAAGCGTCGAACACTTAAAATGACTGTGATAATTGTTATAGTTTTTATTGTCTGCTGGACACCTTATTACATCATGTGCATGTGGTGGTGGTTGGATAAAGAATCTGCTCTTAAAGTTGATCAACGCATCCAAAAAGGACTATTTTTGTTTGCAGTAACAAATTCTTGTATGAATCCGTTGGTGTATGGTGCATTCAATATCCGTGGAAGAGAGCAAAGTTACAACAGAGTAAAACATTTTTAAATTTGACTTTCTAACTATCATAATGTGTATATTATTTATTAGTCAGTTAACAATCGCCAAACAACACTTTCCAAACGATTCAAAGATTCAAATCAATTAAGAAATGGCAGAGGTATTTCTTCGAATAGTATGACTATAGACGAATCGCTTACCACAATTATAGCACCGCCACAGACAACGCTAGAATCAACATCATCACCTGAAACCAAACTTACTGTTTGCATAAGGTATATTAATAATTTGCGCTATTTTGTTATACTGATTTAATTTATCAGCTTTCGTTTTCAGTTGTGGTGACTCCATTGAACTTCCTAATCTACAAAGCCATAATAATTCATATCACCAAAGCACAGATCTTCAGTAAAGCACTCTCAGCTAAAATATAGTTCGTGTTTGTTTTGTCAATTTTGTACATTATAACGATTAGTAAAGGAATTTGATTTAAATATAGGATTTTAATTATTTTATGTTAGTATAGGATTATGAACAAAATAATTGTACAAATGCATAGATATATTTTTGTGTCTTATTATGTGAAAATGCCCACACTCATAAAAAAAAATCTAAAGATTATGTTTAACCATCAGGCTATTGAATGACAAACTAACAAGCGATATTCTGACTACAATTCTTTTACCTCAGGTTGTTCTCTTATGCAGAAAAATATTACATTTTATTTTTAATTTTACTTCTACTTCAACTTAAATAGCTCTATATATTATAAAAATCATGGTTTTCGTTAGTTGGTATTGGACATACACATTAGCTTTTGTAAGTTTTATTACCTATACAAAAATGTTATCAATTAAAATCAAAATATTCACTGTTATTTAATCTATCATCGTCAAAATAATGTTATAAAAATATATTTTACCTACATACATATCTACATATATGTATGAAAAAATTTTATTTTTTAAATATTATTTCTTTTGAAAATTGACCGTAACTGCGCCTAATATCCCATGGACTCATAGGCGAGAGGCTGACGAACATTATGAAAAAATTGTCTGTGAAGTTAGCGTAACAATGTATCCCTATTTTACTGATTTTGCAGTACATAAAATAGTGAGTGTGCCCAAATCCACTTGTAAAAATGTCATTATCTGTAACCAGGTAATCTATGAATTTATAATAAGGCTTCTAAATTTTGCTGCAAGTAAACAACAAACAGACAGAACATTTGGATAGTTTTTGCCTCGTAAGTTTCAATGACGGCATTTAGCAATTAACTTAAATTTAAATATTTTATATTACCTTTGTTTATGCATTTATATACCTATATAGCAACTCATTCACATAAGTTTATTATGGGTTTATTTCTTCTCAATATGTTTCCGTGATTTGTTAATATTTTTCATTCTAAAACACAAGATTGAATAAACACGAAAATTATGATAGATAGGTCACTCGCAGATTATGTCTTTCCATTTATATATTACACATCTATCAAACATTAATCCCCAATCAAATTTTACCTTCATTTGGTTAAGCATACATATAAGATGTGGCTATTTATATTACTTTCGCTTTAAAAGATTAACACAAATTATTTGTGTTGGCCAATGACGAAAGGCCCATTTTAATATAATTTATTTAATAAAAAGTTATTTCGTTTTGTTAGACTTAACTTGAATCCATAAGTAACCAGATACGAGAGTCAAGGATATAAATATAAGAATTGTTAAAAGTAGGGTATGATACAAATGAATTGGCTGGCCATTTTTGCAAAAATTATTTCTTAATTATGGCCCCCATTTTTTCAGCCCTTCAAACGTTAGACTGTGAAAACAATTTTCGTAAAAACGTTTTGTTTAAATTTTATTTGAAGAGGTTTATTTTTTTGGTGGTTATACCCTTATACCCATTATTTTTCATTGTTGGAAATATTAATTATTAATTTTGAGACGTTAAGAAAGGAAATTTAGTAATTTATGTAAATACCAAACAAAATTTGATACCTTGAATTATTATTTAAGTGAACAAAAAAACCATTCGGGTACAAATTATACTTAAGGAAATCGATTTTTTTATATCTCAATGATTAAGTCGCACTTGAGCTGCTCGGATTTAGACTACACGCAATATGGATAGACACACATTACTTTGGAAACCATGAGTAAGCGTAAGAACTTTAGAAAAAAAAATAAAAAAAATAGAGTGACTTTAAATATGCCATGAAAACAAAAAAGTGATGAACTTTTAGTTGCAATTATAAATTTATATGTATATAAGGTGCGGCAAAAAAGAATTTAGTCGTTCCCAGAATTTTCCAATATTGCTGCACTTTTATGTTTCCCCGAATAATTATAATAGTTTTTCTAAGGGTGTAGGGTGGCGTATGTGGAACATTTTTTTTAACAGTAAATGCAAATGTTTTATTTTTTCTTATAATAATATAAGTATAGTTTTTTTTAATTTTTCAGTTTAATAATTATGTTGTAGCATATGTATGATATACTGATGCATCACATTCATCAACTTCTAGACGTCGAGTCGTCAACCTATAACTAAATTTGACCAATAAGAAATCACGAAGAAATAGCTTTAATTGTCGCCTATTTCTCCTAACTCAGAAAGATCTGAAACTTTAATTAATCTGTTAGTGTGTGAGTTTTCTGAATAAATGACTGACCTGACCGAATTTTTAAAATAATTGCTTATAATGGTAGGTATCATACGAATACCTTTTTTTGTTTCAAGTTCTCTCAATAATGGCACTAGCGACTTTGTAGGTATGTACACCTATGTTATGTATGTTATTGACTCAAAATGTTCGCCATGTTTAACTTCTTGAAAATTTGTTTTGGGATTTTTTTTTAAATTCTGCAAAAAATTCAAAGTATTTGAATCTATACCAAATTTTTACGCAACACTGTTCAGCTCAAAAAGGGCTAGCGAGACTAGCTTGAATCTAGACATTCATAAAAATAGCTGGTTTTAAATGAGCCAACTTTGAACCGCACTGTGTATTTATAAACAATTATCAGCCTTATTAAATCCCCTTTACCTTGAAGTCAATTGTTTTATAGCAGCCCGGGCTTGCTAGAAAACAATGTTCTTCATCAAAGCAAAAGCACCCGAAGCTCTGGAATGTATACATATATGTATGTACGTATATTAAATTATATCGTTTAACCTTTGCATCAGAAACATAATAGAATACAATATAGAATTTTACATTTAAAAATAAACATTTCACTGACTCTCCCTGCAACCCTAAAAATGTTTCGATTTTGTCTTTTAAATAGACTGGTGATTTAGAGTGCAATACACGAAGCTTCTTCTCCAATTTTAATCCCTGAAACATTTCGATAAATAAAATATCTATCTAAGTTCTTTAGTTAACACCATTAACATAGAGAAATTACTTGTGAAAAATTAATAAAAAGTCATAAAGCAAATAAATGTGCACAGCATGATCTCGTGAACATCAAAGATAAATCAATGCGATTGTAATCTTCACCGCCTTGCAAACGTGTGAGCAGACGATTTAATTAATCAAATCATTTGATGAGCAATCACTTCTTCAAAAACTAAAACAACAAACACTGACCTTCACCGGCTCTCACGATACAATACGTCAATACCTATATTAATATAATGAGAGTAGGATAAAATAAAATTAAAAAGACGCGACGATCATCAATATTACGAAAACTAAAACTGCTTTAGATATAAATACATACATACTTACATGTAACATGAATGGAGTAGAAACTTTTTTGTTTTTAATCAGTGGATTATTGTAGCATACCGCGCGCCGCACGCAACAACTTTCAGCTAACATGCGGTGTATACCTACCTGAGCTGTTTGACAACACATGATGCGTGGGAAGTCTTTGGGACAACCAGCCACAGTGCGTGTCGCCGTCTTTTCGATCAGAGTTTATTTCCATCGCTTGTGGCTCGACGATTAAAGTTTGGCAAGATCTTTCGGAAATCATTTTTAATTTAGACACTCATTCGGAATTGTATTGTGATGTGTAAAAATGTCGCTTCGTCGTTTTTTTTATTTTTATATTATGTTTTATTGCATGAATGACAGTGGGTGAAGTTCTCTACAACTGGGAAATTCTTATGATATTCTGTTCTAAACTGCTATAAGTCAACAATTCAATCAGATGACCTGAATCCATTCATTTTGATGGGAAAAAAAATTTAAATTTTTGAAAAACTGAAATTTCTCTCTTGATCTTTCCTGCAGCAATGAATGGTGGCGGTTAAAAAAAAAATCGAATCAAAGCAGGAAACTAAAATAATATTGTCTACATTTTTGTCTTGTCAAATGTGTAAAGTTATAAATCATGAAACATTTATTTGGACAAAAATTAAATTAATTTAAGGCTTTAACCAGTTATATATAAGAAACTTAAAGTATGTAAAGGGTGAGTTTCCTTTTACAGATCATAACAGTTATGCACAGTGATTTATCTTTAGTTACCATCATACTACGAATTACAATAATGAAATTTTATATTTATATATAAAATTAAAATTAAAAATAAATCAAAAATATTGTTTAAGTAAAAATATAATGCCCGACTGGTCGCAAATACTTGCTTCTTGAATAGAATATTGCTTAGGATATTGTTGTTATTGATAAGCACATTAATTAAAAATGAACCTACCTGGAGTTAAATTATTGGAGAAAAATATAAACAAATATATGCTTGTTTGAATTTTTAAAACAAAAGTTCTTAGCTGAATACAACGTACGCCTACGATGTCTGATTAATTCAATCGTATTTTAAACAAAAATTATATACACATGTGTATGTAGATAAGTTAAGTACCTCATCAGTAGCGTAGCGTGGGTTTTTGCCGCCCGTGGTAGGAGCCCCCTTCAAACCAAAGGAAAACATGAAAACTGAGTTTTCTAGAGCGTAGAATAAAGCTGAGTTTTCAACCAAAAAATATTTTTAGTGCGTTTTATTAATACAAAAAAAAAACAAAAATATGCTCGGACATAATACCTACTTCATTGAGTAAATTTCTTTGAATAATGCCCCTTTTTTTTATTTATAGTAAAATCTTAAACAAAATCTCCTAAATCGTTTGTCTCACTCATTTTCTACTCAATAGCAATTATATCCATATAGGTCCATCTCAGAGTATTCATTTTTTCATTTTTATGTTAGGTAAAAGTGGCTGCAAGCAAAAAACACCACAAAACCTATACCGCAGTTATCACGTGATGATGATGATGTGCTCATTGTTGATCTTAAATAACTTTAGTATAGGCTTCAACTTAAAGCGAAGCTTCTCTCACAGCCAGAATCTGTTTTGGCTATATATATTCTTAACAATTTTCGAAATATTATAAATATATAAGGCAGACCCAGTTGCAGCTGAAATTGCCCTATACATACATTTTGATAGTTCCTTTGGGCTTGTATCATTAAATAACTAACACCTTATAGCTAGTGGAAGCCTTACAACATTCCTTAACCGCAAGCGTTCGATCTTGAGTTTGAATTTTTTGATACCTATGTGCAATTATCACAAGTTTCGGGACTTCTATTTTGTTTTTTTTTTTTTTATTATACTAAGAAGTTATTTTAAAATTGAATATTAACACGGCACACACTAGTTAACTCATAACTCCAAGGGAGAAAAACCAATTTTTGTAGACAAAAGGTCATATTAAAAGCTATTTGAGTTCATAATTTCTTTTCGAAACATGTCGCCCCTAGCAAAGGATCGTTTGGGGCCTTTGCCCGCCCAAGCTACATATGTCACAAACCTCATTCGATTTTTTTCAAACATAGACAAAATCTGAGTATATATTTATTTATTATTGAAACGAACAAAATTACGTTGTGGAATTGTACGAGTTGTTATAAGAATACATTAAAAACTTTAGTTATTTAGCGAACCGAAACCAACATTTGAAAAAATCCTACCCACAGTTTTATTTTACCAAGTTTACAGAAATTTACTTTAACCGTTTCTCGAGTTTGGTTTTTACGAATGCAAAACTTGCCCTCTATCCTAGATAAGATACTAATGCTAGGTAGATACCTATATCGCAAGTAAAAATAAAATAAATTCAAATGAAAAAGAAGGCATTCATTAATATCAATATGCAGTTAAAGTTATATTAAAAAAAAAAAAATAACAACACACAACTTACCTGGCGCTTTCGGATACACGAACTTACAAACCAGATATATATCGGCATCTGCTAATCGTACGTAGGCGTTAAAATGTTGATATATATTTTTTCGTTTTTTTTTGTTTTTTTGTTTTTGATCTCTCAAGTCTTTTCTGAAAGAAAGAATCACATCACTTTTTTCCTGTGCCACAACAAATAACAAAGTTGTTGGATTATTCCGTGTTGGACTGCGTTGCTTCAACGTTGTTGGTAAGCGCAACAGCATCAATTCCTCAAGCATATTGAGTTAAGATTTACTTCGTTTAGTGCTTTGTGTTATTCGCTTCGTTTGAGACCGTGGCTCTTCTCCGTATAGTGTGGTTGGTTGGTGTGACGCGACGACGTTCTATCTTCTATGTTAGTTAACCTACGAGACAAATAGATATTAAAATCTGTATTATAGTAGCGCACTGGTTGTTGTTTTGGTACCTATCCATCGTGTATCTATATGATTGTATCTGAATTAGTTTTTTGTATTAACTGAAATCGTATAGGCAAGATTTAATCTCTGCACATGGCTCCGATATTTAAGTTGAACTTTTATACTTAAAACAAAAAAAATAATTGCAAAAAGGATTAAAGTGTTGTGGACAATTTGTGAGTGTTGTTTTGTGTTTTTAAATTATTTTGTGTTAGATACGTATGTACATATCTTGAAAAAAAATTTTAGTTACATATTTATGTAATTTAATATGGCTTCAGGTACTAATATTTAAAAAATAAAGTAACATATGGAATCTTAATTCTTTAAATAAAAGGTATTTTGATGAAATAAATTATAAAAATGGTTTGATTAGCCACTTAGTGAATGAAAAGAAGTGCGTGTCGTATTTAAAAATTAAATTTGATGAATTCAACAAGCATATCCGTCGACGATTTCATGAATCAATATCAGAAGTGAATGTGTTAACAAGGACAAAAACGGATTAATTTTTTTATAAACAAACAGCTTCGTGACATCCTTGAACGATATATATTTAATTTGACCTAAGAACATCCGCATTTTTTAATTTACGACCTTGATCTATTTTCAATTCCTTATTTTTTGTGTATATTTCTTTAACAATAATATAATTATACTATATATTCTATATTTGACCGCAGATACTTTTAAATACGATTATTCGAATGGCTTACAACGCCTTCAGTTCATATAACTTTGAAGGGGTAAAAAGTGGTGTAGACACAACCAACATTCTCGACGTGTATGATGTGGTTCAGTTCTGAAGAGAGAAAATTTGCCAAATATGGACTATACTTCTACCGTGTTTGACAAGGGGACCTTGACTTGGGGACTTATCCCCTTTTTTGTAAATGGCTAAGAATCTTTATCTATATTACCTGTTAACGATCAATATTTTTTTTTCCTCATCAAAATGAAACGTAAAAAAAGATAAATTCCGTATGATCGATTTGAACTACCTACATACATAGAGACATGAATAACGAGAATCTATGTATTTCATTTTCAAAGTTCCTTGATCAATTTTAAAAGTGTCCCAGCTTAAAATTTATGATAATCATCATAATCCAGATTATAGTTGCTATTATACCTCTATGTAGGTATGTTTGTAGGTATATTACGTATGATATTCATAATACCTACAGGGTCAATATCTGGAAAGGTGATATGAATTGACATATCACTCAGCTTGATTTAATCTGATTAAATTCGTTGATGCCCACTTTGAAGGAATCTTTAGACTGAAATTAAAAAAAAAATTGCTCTCTAATACTATCTATGAAGATATGCATTAATGAATTGTGTCAGATTAATTTGTTTTAAATGAACAAAAGCTGGGTATAGGTACAAAGCTGTTATATTGAGTAATCGAATCGAATCTAATTCCATTATTTATTGTGAACTTGTATAAAAACTCACATCGGTAGTGCATAAGGTTCTATATGTCAAACAAGTTTAGGCCTATATTATCAGCCTTACACTTTCTTATACGATACATTTGTGTTTGTTTTTAAAAGTGCTTTCTCGGGTAGGTTTAGATATAATAGTATGTTTATTTGTCGTAAGCAAACATTTCCTTCATTTCTTCTTTACTACCTATCTGTCAACCATTGACTTCAAATATGTATGAAATTATTTCTCCCGTACACATAGACACCATATCTATCTACATATTGTAAATTTTTCATAATTTTAAACTACTATAATTGAATGTTTTTAGGTTATCTCTGGCAATAAAAACTCTATATTTTCTTGCGGGTTTAATTCACAAGATCAACAGAATGAAGCTGCTTGTGCTGTTGTTTTTCATTGGAGTCTGCAGTAGCATATCAGCGCTATCTCTGGACCCAGGTAAATACCTATATCCAAATTAACATTCAATCTTTTTTAATTTCTACTAACCCATCAGAAAGTATTCGTAGATACTTTATACAATTGCTGTTAGCAGTCCACTTTTGTTTTTTCCTCACAAACATAATTATGTGTTTAAACAAATATACAAAGTATTGAACAAAAATGTGTTAATTAGTTCAACAATACCTACACGAATATTTACAAAGTTTGCAGAAGGTCATTTGAATATAAAATTAACTTGTGAAATATTATTAATTCCAGCGGCATCCAGTGAGTTGGAACAACATATTAAAGGAGACTGTGTTATATCGATGAGGCATATTAGGTAAGAATTTTGTTAGGAGCAAGTGTGTGTTTTTAAGTATCGGGTATATGTTATAATTCATTTTGAATATCAATTATCTAGACCTCGCCGAAAGCTTCACATATCCATTGAAGCGCTTTTTATGATTGACTTCCCAAGCCTCAAACACAGAATGTCATTTTTTTTGGATCGAAAACAGCAACGTGTAACCCTCGATATAAGCTTCAATTCAGTAACTACCTCTAAACACTTTGAGATTCCCAATATTAATGAGACGAGTACAATACGCTCTTTAGCCCTATATTTTCACAAAGATAAAATATCGTTAATTGTTGATTGCAAGGAGGTTTCAAAACACGAAATTGATCTCAGCCTTTCTAAGCTTTATACTCAAATGGAAGACCCAATTATAAAACTTGTAAGTTAAATTAATCTTTTAAATATAAAAAATGTAATAATTG
The DNA here is from genome assembly GCA_932273885.2 of Leucozona laternaria. Taxonomy (NCBI): domain Eukaryota; kingdom Metazoa; phylum Arthropoda; class Insecta; order Diptera; family Syrphidae; genus Leucozona; species Leucozona laternaria. The sequence goes on from OW026366.1 coordinate 203,039, forward strand.
AAGGTATATTATTAGAATGAAATAATGAGCCACACTTTTTGCAATAATCGCAATTCTCATAACTTATATTTCTTAAATTATTTAAATAAAAAAAAATCATATTTCTGACATTTTCATTAAAATCCACAATTCAATTTTCTTTTAATTGCACACAAAGTAGAGAATAATGAATAAAATATCGAGTTGCTTAGCATATCATTCCAATGTGCCCTTCAATTGTAAATCATTACTTCAGTAAAAACACTATAACAATAATCTTTTATTTATACCTATTTTGTTTGTTTTTTAATAGTTCCGTGAACGAAAGTATCCACTTCATTTTGACGGTACGGTTGAAGAAGCCCTCTCACGTGCTAATTGCCAGAAAGGATTACATCGCCGTGGGAACAGAAAAATGCTGAAAAATCGAACGAGTGAAAAAGGTGAGCTTTTATGGAATGTCTTATTATAGGTCTAAGTTCTCTAGGGTTGCCACGCTTTTTAAGCTCGATTGCATTATTTTAAAAGTTACGTTGAAGTCAATGAAGACAATTCACAAGTTTGTTTTTGTTAATATTGATGGGTGACATCATTTTCAGTTAAATACAATGCGAGTACAGGTCTGAAGCCAATTCATCTTCAAAATTTCCCCTTTTTCCTGCCAAAAAGATTAATCTGACATTTCTCAATTACTTTTTTTATGAAATTGAACAATTTATAAAAAAAAAAACTCTACTTTGTTGCAACATTTCAAAGTTAATCTAAGTCATGAAGAGATCAGGCCATGATTCATTGATCTCTCTTTAACATACCTACGAATACCTACATTCATATCTTATTTTTACCAAGAACTCATTATTTCCATCTGGATTTCAGAGAAAAATAAAAAACGCGACGTCCGAGATTGGTTCACCCAAGAGCCATCAGGAAATAACGAACCCTATCGACAAACACAGGGCTTATCGACAATTGAAAATATTAATGATGTGCAAAGGCGTGGAGATATTCCAGTGATTCCCGGCGATTGTGAAGGTATGTACTTATATGTATTTATATTATTGTATGTTGGTTTGCTAAAACTTGAAACGAATCAATCTGCATACAAGTTTTCACCTTTAAGCGCGAGTGCTTTTCAGAAGCGCTATTCCGTTCCGTATTTGTGAAATCTGCGTAGGTTCCTTTTGCCAATTTATATTTGCCATAATATCTACTACTACTTCAATACAATATGAAGCACAGTCTCTAGTATTATGTGTGAGTTGATCTCGTCAAACAACTGCCCACATATTCTGAAATTCGCATACATATGTACATGTATATGAGTATACATGGATATCCCAAATAATAAGGAGCGCTGAAGTTTAAATCATTATGCTTTTTTATGTTTTATGTTTTAACGTTTTTTTTTTTTATCTTTTTACTTTTTATCATGAAGACGCCCTCACAAAATCGCTAGCGGATTTAATGGCATTAGTGAAACTGCTCCGCGAGGATATATCACACCAACGCAAGGAAATTGCATATTTAAGAACGCTGATAGAGAACTGTGCGGGATGTAAACCAGAAGAATTAAAAGCAGCATCATGTCGCACGGCAAATCCTTGCTATCCTGGTAAGTATGAGACGACAAAAAGTTAAGCTATATCTCTATCTATACCCGCACTTAACGATCGTGTGTCAGTGTCACTGTTGAAGTGTATCAAAGACAAGAGTTCTTTTTTATAGCTGGAGGTATATTATCTTGCCGGTATCATAGTTATAGCTTTCGCTTTTTATCTCTCTTTATCTTGATTTGAAGTTTCATTTGGTTAGATATATATCTACATACATATGTATATGTTTTTATCTGTTTTTTTGTTTTGTTTTGTGTATAATCAACGTAGGTGCAGAATGCTATGAGACCCCGTCCGGTTTGAGGTGTGGCCGTTGTCCTCATGGTCTTGTTGGCGATGGGAAAAACTGCAAGTCAGGAGTATCTTGTGCGGATAGACCATGCTTTTCGTAAGTATATAAACTAACTTGGAATTCTAAATTAAATTGCTACACATAATGCCGACAAAAGAGTTTAAAAAAATGCTTTGTAACTTAAATATCACATCATCCTCAATTTTCAAAACGCAATTCCTTATAGATTGTTACGCTTATGCTCCATTTAATTCTGTTATTTAAATAAAAAAAAAAAAAACGAGAATTGTCTAGGTATCTAGAAGGTTGTTGGATTTGAATAAACAATACCTATCTTCTTAGAATAACAAAAAAATCATAAATAACCTATCAATAGGTACACGTCTACGCATTTTATTCATTTCTTTTTGTTGATCAAAAATGCTTAACAAAACCAACCAGAGATGTTTAATTTTCTGTTAGAATTCAAATTCAAAACTCATAAAAAACTCCCACCCTTGGGTAATCGATCTGTGCTCGTAAATTTGGTGGTCTATCAGAAGAGAACAATTGACTTGCATTCGCTTAGCCTGATTAAAAATGAAAATAAAATATGTATCAAAAGCAACTGTCAAATGTACATTCAATTAACCGACAGTCTATGTTTATCTAAATTGTATCCTAATGTTTGAAAGGAACATAACTTTTATAGACCACCCCATTATAGAAATTGATTTAGTGGTAGGTTATGGTTTTTATCTTTCACATCACCTGTGGTTGCGATGCCATTGGAATGTGTGTGTCCCATTCCGGTTGACAATGTGTTTTTTTTTTATTTTTTTTAGAATTTTTTTTTAAAGATATTTTATATATAAGTTATTGTTTATTTAGAACGTGCAACGCCGGATGTACCCACGTTACACGAATGGGCTGGGCATCACAAGCAATTGATTTCATTTTTTTAATTCTTAACACCTACGATCAGGGCAAGTTGTAATTTATTAGATCTTTGTGTGAATAGTTATGGGGAAATAAATGTAGCGCCTTTAAGAACCATATCAGGTATTGTTTTTCGAAGTAGCTATCGCATAGGTAGGTATATTCGGTACCAATGTATTTTTTTCTTATTTGTTTGATAAACATTATTATCAAAGAGCAATAAGAAGGAAAAGATAAATGAGGATTTAATTCGGACGCAGGTTCTTTTCTCACACTGGTGAAGTGGTGAAACCAAACAAAAAATTCAATTATTGAACTGATGTTATTTCAAGATAAGTATATGCGCAAGCCGGCTCAAGATCTTCACGGTATTGTTAGCCTGGTTGGAGTTTTTTTTTTTTTGTATTTTATTTGTAACTCCTTTTGCTTTGTAGTACAAAAGTAGGTATGTATAAACATGAAAAGACTCATGGCGAATTGGTAAAAGTTTGTGTGATGTTGACGACGACGACTACGACGACGCAAAGGCGCTGTAGTATTTTGTTGCGTAGGCGAACTCGATTTAAGTTATGCGACCACTCCGGTTGCGATGTGTTTGCGCTCTGCTCCATGTTCACGTTGGCGTCTTCTACACTCATCAGCATCACTACTGAAACGTATCTGTGGGAAAGTGTGTATGACTATTTTGAAAACCTCCTCGACAAAGTGATGGGGTCTTAGTTTTTGTTTTGTTTTTGTCTTTAGTGTCAGCATGAGCGTATATCAAACTTGTTTTTATTTTTTTGTACTCATCGTCATCGCCTATGTCGCGAGAAAAGAATCGTTATGGAATGGGGAAGAGAACGTAGGAAATTACCTGCCCTATTGAGCTTTTTACGCATTTTTTATGAGCATTACATCATTTCTTTAACTAATGACTTTTTATTTTGATTTTCTTATGGATTGCGAATTTGTTTTTTTATTACAGTGGCGTCCAATGTCATGACACAATTAATGGAGCGCAGTGCGACTCATGTCCCATTGGCTATGAGGGTGATGGAAAATCTTGCACCATAAGAAATGCGTGCTTAGATGGACCATGTCCTTCCGGTAAGTAGAACTTGTAACATGCCATAACGTTTAACAGTAATACTTTCGTCTAAGCGTAAATCGAACTATGTGATGTGTGTAGGTTTATCTTTATGACATTTGAATATAAGATGAACCAGAAAATAAATCATCTGCATTCACATCAAAGAATCACTTCAACAGCAACATTAATTAATACAATCCATCATGAATTAATATAATGAATGGGGTCAAATCAAAAGTTGCAGGCGACATGTTTCTTTTGAACGTAATTAATATTGATTGGATTGGCCAACATTCTTTATTTGTGTTAGACACAAATTTATTAGTATCGTGACATTTTTATATTATCTTATACATATACATAAACATATGTATATGTACATATACACATACATAGATAGTAATTATAAACTCTATAGTAAAATTTATTCAAATGGAAAATTTGTATAAGGCATGCCTACATTCTAAGCTTGCACAACTTTTTCAGGGATGCAAAGTGGAATTGAGTACACTTTCTATATTTAACGTTGCATTCTAACTTTGACTTAAGCAAACGCCTTATACATATATGTATGTATGTATTGTATATATACATACATAGTTGTTACTAGGAATGGAAGTTATTGTAATCTTATATATTTAATTTTCTTCATATTAAATGTTGTAGTAGTATATTTTTACCAACTTGTCTTTTATAATAATAATTTAAAGAAATATAAGATAAAAGTTTAAACTTTTTATTTATTATATAAATATTTACATTTCAGAACCAAACTAATTTGAAACAATATTTTTTTTTTAAATAGGAGCTATTATTATGCCATCGCATAATGTCCAACATTATCAAAGACAGTATACATCCAGAAAATATTCCGTTATGACATCGTAAATTGTATTTTCCCAAAATTTTAAAATTTAATTTAATATTAAGATAGTAAAAAAGAAACAAAAAATTAAGAAATTAAAAACCTAGAAAAAGTATTATCGAACCATTTTTATACTAAAAATATTTTGTTAAAATTTATAAAACATTGTTATATTATATTTTTTTGATGTACTTTGAGTTATATAATAATAATAATTAAGTTTAATATGGATATTATTTTAACAATATTTAATGCCAGAAAATGTTTATACTGAACACTGAAATACAAATTGATATATAATTTTGTAAGAATAAAAATTAAGCCAAGTTATTTAATAAAATAAAAAAAAAAAAACAAAATTCAAAAAACAAATATCCTATTGATGTCTTTTTGTGTTTTTCTTTGACGGTTTCTTAAAAATACATTTTTGGTGACTTTTTGGTTTATTCAGCTTTGTTTGTTATTATATGTTTTCATTTTCTGGTATTAAATTAAACTGAACTTTTGTTCCCACTCCCCTCAATTAATTCCAATGCCTTAAAATGTTTGCACTAATCTTTTCAAATGCGCTTTTTATATCTAAAACTCTTGAAAAAAGGACTTCAGACACCGTTCTTAACTCTTGGTTTTAGCTCTTAGAAATGATTTCGTTGTTTTTTTCACACATCAATAATAATTTCTTTAGTGATAGAAAAATTGAATAAACCAAACAGTTGCTTTTCTTTACCATACAAAAATATTTTTAAAACTGAACAGACAGACTAGAATAAAAACTCAATTTTTGGATCATGAAACGTAAACGTGATCCCGATTTAGAGCAGGATCAATTCTGATAATACAAAACGGCCATGGAGTGAATTTTAATAGCTGAAGCATCGTTAATCTTTCCCTTATGCAAAATAATGTCCCGTATTGTGATTTCCTCAATATATATTTTGAACGCTTACCCGCTGTAAGCCAAAATCATTGTTCGTCGGCACTGAGTGATTTTGAGTTGATTTGTTTTCACTCTCCACTCCGCATAATTTTACATAATATTAGTTCTCTATTTTCAGCATTTGTCCCTAACTTATAAAATTTATTATTAATTTGGCAAAATATTTTTGGAATAACCATTTTTTCCAACTTAAATCAGGAGTCGAATGTGTACAAACGAGTTCAAGACCTTTCTACCAATGTGTGTCATGCCCACGAGGATTTTTGGGAAATGGCAGTAAATGTCATGACATTGATGAATGTGATCTTTACGGGCCATGCGATTCAAAGGCAGTTTGTGTTAACCTAAATCCAGGTTTTAGATGCGAACGTTGCCCTCCAGGGTTCCATGGAAATCATGCCAATGGTAATAGCAACTTCAAATCGTTCATTTATAACTATAGTTTTTTTTTAAATTAAATGTTAATCTTAAGGTTACTCTGCATTATATTATTCTCCAAGTTATAAGCGGCAAATATGTCGTGATACAGATGAATGTGAAGTAGGGCTTTCACTTTGTGACAAAAACTCGGAATGTATAAACACAATCGTAAGGTTATATTCGCTTTTTAAAAGACGATTTTTACTTGATAGAATGTTTGTTGTATATATTCCAATTAAGGGTTCCTACCAATGCAAATGCAAGGAGGGTTTCATAGCAAACAGTACATTTGGATGTTTCCCCATCACCGATATGTGCCCCGATGGAACTATCTGTCATAAAAATGCCCAGTGCAAATACACTGGCAGCTTCCAGTATGGATGCAAGTGTAATGTTGGCTGGGCAGGCGATGGTTTCAATTGCGGAAGGGACAGAGATCTTGATGGTTGGCCAGATTTCCAGTTGAGTTGCTTTGATATAAAATGTAAATCCGACAATTGCCCCAATATACCGAATTCTGGGCAAGAGGATGCTGACAAAGACGGCATTGGAGATGCTTGTGATGATGACGCAGATGGGGATTTAGAAGAGAATGACAAAGACAACTGTCCATTTAAGTATAATCCTGATCAAAGGGATTCAGACCATGATGGGTTGGGTGATGCATGCGACAACTGCCCATATATTCCTAATCGACGTCAAACTGACTCTGATGGAGATGGAAATGGGGATGATTGCGATGATGATGTAGATAAAGATGGTATTTTCAATAAATATGACAATTGTCCTACAATCATCAATCCCAATCAATCGGATATTGATAACGATGGAATTGGTGACGCATGCGACAACTGCGCAACAATTCCAAATCCCTCTCAAGAAGACAGAGACAGCGACTTGGTGGGAGATGCTTGTGATAGTGACATTGATGGAGATGATGATGGCAAACAGGACAGCGAAGATAATTGTCCTATGGTTAGTAACCCCGATCAGTTGGACACAGATGGAGATGGCAAGTATGCAACAAAATTTATTTTGACCGCACGATTTTCTAGAAACTATATGTATATAAAATCTTGTATTTTCAGGGGAGATGCCTGTGATGATGATATTGATGATGATGGCATACCCAATTACAAAGACAATTGCCCACTGGCCTACAATCCAGATCAATTGGATCTAGACAGTAACTTTGGTGTTATAATCGATTAATAGCTTTATGGACTTTATTTATCATTGACTCTAGAAAACGGAAAAGGTGATATTTGTGAGAAAGATGAAGATCAAGACAAAATACCAAACTTCCTTGATAATTGCCCGAACAATTCCAAAATATACTCAACGGACTTTCGGTCGTTTCAAACAGTAATACTCGACCCAGAAGGTGACTCACAAAAAGACCCCAACTGGGAGGTACATGCAAATGGTTCTGAGATAGTACAAACACTAAACAGTGATCCAGGATTGGCCGTTGGCCATCCTGCTTTTGGAGGAGTTGATTTCGAAGGCACTTTTTATGTTGACACCGATACCGATGATGATTATGTTGGTTTTGTGTTCAGTTATCAAAGTAATCGAAAATTCTACGTGGTCATGTGGAAAAAGCTTACTCAAACCTATTGGCATTCAACACCGTTTAGAGCATCTGCTGAGCCAGGAATTCAAATCAAATTGGTTGATAGTTCCACTGGACCAGGATCAATGCTTAGAAATAGCCTTTGGCATACAGGCGATACGAGGGATCAAGTCAAATTACTTTGGAAAGATCCCGCAAATGAAGGATGGAAAGAAAAAACTGCATATCGTTGGGCCTTAATGCATCGTCCTGATATTGGTCTAATAAGACTAAGGTTGATAAACTAATGTTAACTAATTTTAAATTATGTATTAATCTGTTTATATGTATGTGCTTTAGAATTTTTGCTGGTGATGAGTTGGTGACAGATTCAAAAAATATTTACGATTCAACTCTAAAAGGTGGACGTTTGGGTGTTTTTTGTTTCTCTCAAGAGATGATTATTTGGTCGGATTTGGCATACAAATGCAACTGTATGTATTTATACACATTAAATTGAAGTTAATAATACGCAACCTTTTTTTACACATCATACATAGCTCGTGTGCCTATTAAGGTTTATAATGAACTCACAGAAAATTTGAAACAAAGGGTTGAAGTTGACAGCAGCACCTGATGCTTTACTCGATTACCTTTTACCGGAGAAGAACAAGCAGTCTCAGTACAATAAAAATCCATGTGCCACGTAGTATTCTACACTTTTTATTTATAATTTGTTCTTTCTAAGAAAAAAATAAATTTTTATTGAAAATCAATTTTGTTACCATAATAACTTAAAACTAAAAAATTGAGCATTTTTTAAACTTTTAGTAGATATAGATTCATCCATACAAAAGTTTAACTGATGTACAATATATTTTTGTTTTTGTAATTTCAAATCACGTACAACAAATGTATTTTTAATGCATATTCGTTAAAGATATGTATATATTTATTTTAGGAGGATAAGAAATGATGATAATGGCAAAAAGTTTTCCAATTTTGTTTATATTCACGAAATTTTTTGGATTATAAAAAAAAAATGTCTTCATTTGCATTTTAGACCAGTTTATACCAATTAGAGAAATTATTTTAAATTTTTGATTCATCATACATCATACATTTTAATAATTTTTACTCTTCTTAAGTGTCTTACTATATAGTATTTCACAAGAAAAGGTAAGGCTATAAAATCAAACCCGTATGGCAGAACTTTAAGGAGCTTGTTATCCTCGACTGACGTTACGTGAGTTAATATTAAATACATAAATTAATATACATATTAATACAAAACTAATCCATAATTGTCGAAAGTATGTATTCTCAGTGGAGAATTTACAGAGAAGATTCTTTATTCCTATTGATGTTTCTTAAATATGCCTAAAATAAATTAAAGATGACGAAAGGACCACACACAAAATTGTACGACTTATAAAAGCCGCATCATTGTTTTTAGGTATCATACTATAGTTTTAGCATTTAACTTTATTTAAAATCCTTCCAAAATAGAGATAAAAATAGAAGGAGAGTTCATAAAACAAAAATGTCGACAGCAAAAATTACAAATAATTTTGCACTTCAATCACAAACAAATTTAATATTTTGCTATTATAGAAATCGATTCAAAATAGCTTTTAACGGCCTTTAGTCCGTTAAAAGCTATTTTGAATCAATAATTCAACAAGTCCAATTAAATAGTGCTAAGTCTTCTACTTGGCTGATGTATTTCAGTGGTATATAGAATTTGTATTATAAAAACCTTCATATATTATACAAATCTATCAGCTTTTATATTATGAAGCAAGAAATAAAAAAAAGCGGTTTTAACCTAGCAATGGGTATTACAAACGAAAGTCCTTTTGAGTTGGTAGTAACAGATTTTGAATGTATGTTAACATATAATTCTGACTGGGAATTCAATGGAAAACATAATAAATATGTATACATGTAGTATCATACTTAATATAAATATATTGCTGCTTTACATTTGTGAAAATAATATATTGAAATGAGCAAAATTTTCTATCTGAACGGTATTATATTTCCCATGAATCAAAGATCTTTATTTAAAAAACTCTTTTTTTTGTTGATCCACTGACATTGTTGCATATAGGTATATACCTACCTATTTTGAAACTTAAATGTACAGGTCACTTAAATTTTGTAGTAATTATCTGGGATAAATCGAATATTTAACATTATATTTAACAACTATAATAAAATAAATCACGTTTAATTTGATTTATGTACCTACTATAAAAGACTAAGCCAAAATTAGTTAGAAACATTTTTAAAACTTTAAGAGATAAATTTAAACAAGTTTCGCAGATATATATTTATCTACTTGATGGTCTTATATTTTCAACATATAATCAACCTTATTATTATATTGGCTAAACTTGAAAAACAGTTGCTAATTATAGCTTATAACCTACGAACACATTTATTATTTCTAAGAATATTGCTTTGATTTGAAAACATACAGCTGTAAGGGAATTTCAGCGCATGTCAATATAAATTTAGGAAAATATCTAATTGGTAAGTTTATTTGGAATGGCTTTATTATTAATTCATGCATTTTTTACCAACACTGGATTTATAAATGAAAAATTAATTTAAATAATATTACGTCGAATTTTCAAATGCGTGTTTGTTTCGTTAGTATTTCGATTCTTATTTAAATTAACTATGTATGCAGGTATGTATTTATTTTTCTTACGTATTTATTTTTCTGACAAATTTATTTACTACTTAAGGCATGAATGAATAAGCAATGAATACGTTTTGGCTGTATTGGTTATAGAAGTTAGTTCGAGAAGAGCTAGAAGTCAAAAAATATCAACCTAAAAGGCTCATATTAGCTAATACTAGAAACCGAAACTAGCATAGATTCTCATTTTTAAACACAAGAGCCAACAGTTTTAAAATTTGCTTTATAAATAATTTTATTTTATTGTCATTTTTAACTTCTTATACTATTAAGTATATATACAAGTTCAAATAGAACTCTTAATATGTGTTTTTTTTTTTTCAAAAAATTAATTTTGACATGGTTTAAATTATTTTTTGTACATAAAAATAATTATATAACAAAAAAAAAATATAATTATGCGTAAAATTAAATATATGTAATGCGAACACATCCATGAAAATAATATTTGAGGCGTTTTATTTGAAAGTGAAATAAGTCCCTTAAATAAATTGATTATGTTAGTGGTAAAATTAATATTCTTTTTAAAATTTCAATAGAAATATTTGATTGGATCTCTTTGTTAAAAACAAGGTATACCATTAGATTATAATTATGTAATCGTTAACTTGATTTTTTGTTTGGAAAAAGTGTCAAAATGGACTTACTTTCACTTTCAAAAACAACGGCTCATTTGTTACTAATAAAAAATATAAAAATAAAAATAAAAAATATATATTTATAATGTGTAATATTTATATACGGTATAGGTAAGTTCTTCTACAAACGTATATTTTACAAACTATAGCAATAAGCTTTTTACGATTCTTTTTTTTAAATATTTATCATTTCATTTCATTCACGGAGATAACAACTTATTTTCGTTTTCTGGTTTAAATATTTACATCTCATATCAATTTGTTTGAGGGAAAGTTCGCTTAGTATTGACTTGTATTTTGTAGCTATATGAAAACAAATTTCAGTTCTTAATCCTTAAGCTCATGTCCATTGCTAAGTTCAACCAGCTCATGGGGATCCGCAGCATTCTAAATATTTTAAAATTAGTGATTTAATTTATAATATTCAATAATCAAAATATTACTCGGTCAGCTATTTCTAGATCTTTCACTGATAATTTGTTAACAAGAATTGTTCCAATTGCATCGCACATCACATTGATTGTAGTACGGAACCGATCCCTTAAAAAAATATAATACTTGTAAATAATCTTTCCAAATGAATTATACTATTTCACTTACAATAGCCAATCAACAGCAATAATAAGGGAAACGTCCTTTGCTGGTAGCCCCACTGTATCCAAAACCATGACCATAGTTACGAGACCAGCTTGTGGAATACCAGCTGCACCTATCGAGGCCGCAGTTGCAGTAATACTATATAATTAAAATAAAATACAGTAAGCTTTAATGGATTTAAAAATGTTGATCTTACCTCACAGCTATTACAGTGCCAAAAGAATAGCTGACTTGTCTGTACTGAGCGATAAAAAGTGCAGCAACAGCCTCGTAAAGAGCAGTACCATCCATATTAATTGTAGCTCCTACTGGAATAACAAACCTTGTTACACGTGGATCCATACCCATGCCGTCGAGGCATTTAATAGTGCACGGCATTGTAGCAGAGCTTGAACCTGTTCCAAAAGCTGTTGCCAAAACTTGACTTAGCTTTCCAATGTACTTGTAAGGCAGTGATCCACTTCCCAAGAAAAACAAAAGTGGAATTGTACCTAAATACAAATAAAATAAATCTCAATTTGAGTTGGAAGAAAAATCATTATAATAATTACCAAATCCATGAAGAATCAAACCTAACATAACTGTAAGGAAATACCATCCAAGTTGTTGAACTACAAGAACTAAAGAGTGCATTTCAATAATTTTGGCTGTGATCAAGAAGGCCACACCAAGAGGTGAAATCCTATAAGAAGAACACATTATTTTTATAACATCGTCATTTCAAATGACAATCAAATATAAAATATCCCGTACCAAATAACCCAGGAAGTTATGATCATCATAGCTTCACTGAGAGTTGTAAAGAATTCCTGCAGCAGTTTTCCCTGTTCCCTCATTCTGCCAATTGTAGTTCCAAGTACAATGCTAAACATAACCAAGCCCAAAACGTTAGAGCCATCTTTATACTTTCCACTGAATTCCCATAGTTCCATTGGCACTTAAATTTATCAAACACACAACATTTTGTGTTAAATTTATTTATTAAATTATATGTTTTCTAAATAAAAACTCACAATCCTTCTGTGAAATATTTTTAGGAGCACTTATTTCCGTCCGATACTGTAATTAGACAAACACAATTGGTTTTAAAGTTTAAGTTTTTTTTTTTATAATAAGAAAATTTATACATATGCGCTTGAGTTCTCTAATTAGTTTTGTATCTTACTCGAGACGACTTTATGAATAATGCAAATTTTATTATTAAGTTGTAGGTAGATGCGTTTACTATTAAAAATACCCGAGTAAAATTATTTTACATAAATCGTACCTTATTGTTGCAAATGCATTACACTTATTAATTGATGTATGATTGATTGTAATGCCAAGGTATTTCTCAATAACAAGGCATTCCAATAAACGCTTGTAACTTTTTTATTATTGGCATTGCAACTTTGAAATAATTATGTCGTGTGTTTAAGTCTAGCTAGCTTGTTTTGGTTAGACAAACAAATAAAATATTGTTTTTTCAAGTTCTGGAAATTAATTTGTAATTAATCTGTTGGACGCAAGCTTATGCGGATTTTTTTAGGCAATTTATATCTCACTTCACTATCCTCGTTTTGCGATCGGCTTACCGCATTTATAGTTTAGAATATTGCCATATCTTTGATCTTGAACTGGACGGCTGTTCCAGAATTACAAACAAATAAAATACCAATAAATTTGATCTTTACTATCTGATTCGAAAATTTGAATCTTTATCATCCAACAACCTACATAAAAAGCAGGTATTTAAATTTTTTAAAAATCGCTTGACGCTTTATAGCAACTTGACGACAATAAATGTGCATATTAAAATTTCCAGATGGCCAAATAAAAATAGTTTTAATATCCCATCCAACTCAACGAATTTAGTACCGCTTTTTGTTAATAAATGATTTTTCAACAATCCTTTTTGTTTTTTTTTAAATTTTTTAAACTGCATTTTGTGACAGGAAAACTTTTAAATAAAGTTAAGTTATTTGTGAAATAGCTTGCTTGCTCTGAAGCTTTACATGCACATATATGAATTTGTTAAAGTAATTGTTAAGTAGGTAGTACATATTTTTAGAAAATTATAAATGTTTAAACTTAGTCTTATTAATCCTTTGAGCAAACTTGTCTAAATTGTTCCTTATATAGGAGTACTTTTCCACGGGCTTGCAATGAAAAATAATGTATACACTTTATATGTGGGAATATCAGTTGATTGAGTAAGTAGCATCGCATGCAAACAAAATTATTAGGATCCTATTTAAACTAGTTTAGAATCTAAAAAACTAAAATACTCTAATTTGAACGTATGTCGTGGAAAGAGGTACCTTTATTTATATATACATATGTACATATGTAGATCTGTGTACAAAAAAAAATAATTTTGTTTATTTGATACATGGAAGCAAATTTTATTATGCATCATTCTGCGGCCAAGTCCGGGGATAAAATGACTATGTACAACACATTTAAGTATGTACTTAAAGTTTGCTACACTCTCCACAGTGAATGGTGCTGATTTAAATATGGTGGGAGAGTAGTTCCAATATGGAACTAAAGCCAAATTGAAATTGATGCTGTTGAACTTCGAACCGCAAATTGTTTTATTGGATAATTGGACGAATGTATTTATGTTTTAACTAATTGAGACTCAGTTCGCATAATGGGTGACGAATATACAATATTTAATATCATACACATCATTTCCTTTTGTAAAAAGAATAGTTATAGCTTACCTGAAACATTGTTGCTTGAACTATGTTATCCGAGAACATATTCCTGTTGAGTAATTAATAAATAATGTCAATATTGACGTTTAAAATGTGTCAAGGCAAGGAGTTTATATCAACCTAACGAGATCCATTAAAGTATCAGGTGTAAGAACTTTTGAGTTCTTTTCGACATCGTCAGTCATAAATTCATCTACTTGTCCTACTTGTCCTGGACGAATAGATGTTACTAGCACTATACCCAATATAACAGCAGATACTGTCGTTAAGAAATAGTACACGATCGCTCTGTTATAAAAAAAAAAAAATTCAAATAAATAAAACCATTTGAAATAAAAAAAAAAAAAATATGTAACCAACCTTGTTGCAATTCGACCGGACATGCTTAAATCTAAAGAACCAATGGCACTTGTTATCGACGATACTAATAATGGCACAATTAAACACTTGAGCATCCTGTAATATTTTCATCGGTATATTTTGTCATTATTTAGCAGTTTTTTGTTGTTGTTAGTATAGGAAGAAGAAGAATTCTTTGTAGAAAGTTACCTTAAAAACAGCTCTCCCGGGAAGGCGATGTACATAATCTCACGTTTTGTCCATGCTCCCGTGCTGTTTTTTAGTATCAGTCCTACAATGATTCCAACCGCAACACCTATTATGGTTAGGATAGTTAAAGAGTTCTCTTGCATGAACCCTTTAAACTTGGAACTGTTCTTTGGTCGAGTCATTTTGCTTGTGCGATCAATTATTATTCTCCGTCCTTAGAAAACACTTAACGTTTTTTTTTTTAAGCTTTTCGATGATTGGCTTATGCGATAAACTTACAAAACCTTATCTGAAATTCAAACTGATTTCTACATTTATTTAAGATTAAAACTGGTCTTATATTTTATTTAAGAACATGATAAATAGTTATAAGTTACTAGAAAGAGAGTTATATTCAAAACTTTAACACGGTTGAAATGGTCGGAATAGTCCCTTGCGATGGGATGAACCTATAATAAAATGCTTTATTTTTCGATCTTCAGAGATAGACACGTCCGATCTAGAGCCTGCGAAACGGTATTACTGAATGAATCTAAAAGTCCAAGACTAAAGCTAACTTGCTATTTTTATTAATACACATCTCGACTATACATACTAGCGCAGATGTATTACCAAAACAAAGTTCACTTGACAGTATCATATCATCACTGTCATTATAATCAAATAAATTGTACAGCTACTATTCACAAATAATGTATATATGTATGTAGATGGATACATCTCTATGTGTGTTTGGGTGCAATCCATCGTCTCTGTGTAGTACGTACTTGGATCATATCATATAACTCATTATCCATTATTATTAAGCCGGATGATAACAGCTGCCATATATAATCCTCATCTTTAAAAGGGTGAGGTCTGAGGTGGGTGCAAGTTTGAGTCCCATGCAACAATCGCATAATGAATGACAGAAATTGTACTGTTCAAGTCACAGGCATTTTTTTCGCTATGCCTATCATTCTCTACAATGATACAACTTAGGGAGAAATGTGATAGGATATTAATGATCTTCTAACAGCAAAGTGCACCACGTTTTTCGATTATATCTGAATTAAAATTAGCTTCTGATGGAAAAACATTTCCATTTGCATATTCCCTCAATATTATAGTTCAACTCGTACTAAAATATGCCACTGATGGTGAACAGTTAATTTGTCTATATTAAAAATTTGTAATAGACGCGCTTGGGAGTGTTGCTCAATAAGCAATAGTGTACACAATATGTGGGTTTGTGTGCTTTATTTAATGAAACTTTTCGCTTAATAGTAAAGATCATATTAATTGGGTCGCATGTGCATTAGAAATTAAATGATTAAAAATATTGTCTGATGGATTCTAACTGTATTTGAATGGTGTTTACATTTAAATTTTATTTAATACTTATTCAATGTGTGATATACACGTATTAAAGCCTTGCACACTAATTTGTAAGTATATTATGTAGTTTTTTTTTTTGTAACGTTATCATTTATGTTATAATGACACTGTGTGTATGAAACTAAAAATTTATATTCTAATTTATAAAATTTGTACGTATTTGTCTATAAAATATTGAGTCCTTTAACTAGAATGAGCAGAAAATTCTAGTTTTAGTTCGTTTTATCAATATATATATGTATGTGTCTCATATTATTATTGTATTAGGATTATTTCATTAAACCCTAAAAGACGGTACCCAACTTTTAAACTTTATAAGCAAAATACAAACAAATTTTAATTTATCAACATAATCATCTTCTATAGATGTATGATATGATATCCTCCGTCCGTGTCTAAACCTTTTACAATATATACGTATGTACATGCATATAAATATAAGTTTCTATATATAAGGTAGGTTAGGTACTATACTAGCGAAGTCAGTAAACTTATGTATGACAAATTGTATGCAAATATTTTTTTATGGAATTTAATGAAGCAGATAACTATAGGAAGGTACATATATACGCTTTGATTAAATAATCCATATTGATTTGTTTAGATTTTCATGCGTTTGTCTAGCTTATAAAAAATATTTAAAATACAAATCACGTAATCCTTGGCAAACCTTAGTTTTGTATATCGACGATAAACAGCAAGAGACAAGTAATTTATACTGTCTCAATCTGGTTACAACAAGACCAAGGTAGAAGTAATGTGTAAATCGAAAAGAATTCAAGAACAAGATCAAAAAACCTTTAACAAAAAGTATGCAAAATACAATTAATTGCAGTAATGATGTCATTACATATTCTGTTTTAACCAGTATGAATCAGTTATCGTAATCGTAGCTAGATTTGAAATCAGAACGTGTCCATTGTTCTGTAAGTTGAGTCAGAATAATTATATATTGGACACTTCTAAAGGAAAAAATGCAGTTTTATAAATATGAAGTATTCTTATTTTCTCACTTGCAAAACAGTCTGTTAACCAAAGCTTCATTTTTAATCTCTCACAAGAATTGCTATAAATGAGCAAATCATGTAAAAATAGTTACCACACTTGATATTACTATGACCTAACCAATATTTACTGTTAAATATAAATTTATTCTATATACAGAAACTTAAGTCGATTTAAGTCATATTAGCGCTGTTTATTTATAATTCTTTAATAATCATAATTCTACATCTGTGTATCGTTAAAAAAGTCTTTTGAAGAAGAAAGTAATGCATTTTTCAGTCGGTCGAAACTTTTTTGATATTTCATTATTAAAAGCACACTCAGTCACAGAAGTAAGCATACACTGTGCACCAGGAAGAAACCACTTACAGCTTGAACACAATAGACACGATGCATATAACGTGCGTCCTATGTGTCAAAGTTAAGATACATATGTACATACATGACGCACATTGAAATTGACAAATAATTTTTCTTTCGTTAAAACACTTTTTTCTCCTAGTAAAATATAAAGAACAAATAAATTGCAATATAATACCACAGAAGCACACAGTATTTTAAAGATTTAAAAAACCACTCAATAAAAAGAAGTCATAAAAAAAAATGCAGACGACTTGATAAGAAAATATTTTCATTGTTTTTATTTTTTTTATCAAAGTAGACTATTTCTTGACCTGATTACAAATCGAATTTAAATTTGCAGCCTCTTATCTCTAGACCATTGCACTTTAAATATCATGAAGATTTTTTTTTTCAACTGACTTTAATTGGAAAATTTAATTGAATTCTAAAATAAGATTGTTTCAAATCAATTTAAAGGTCAAAAATTGTTTGATAGTTCCGAAAAATATCATACATATGTATACATGTAGCTATCCAGCCAAAATAAGTTTTACGAAGCACTGTCTAAATAACCACATTTAACTCATTAGCGGGAAAGTGTTATAGGCCAAGTCTTGGACTCGTAAAAAAATCAGACAATCAGAGTCGAGATTTTTGTTTATCTTCTCTTTACCCTAACAATGAGCATGAAAATGTGGGTCTAGCGAGAACTGTTAGAACCATTTTTTTCGCAGTATTTTCGTCTTTCTTTTACGATTGGCTTTACCGTTTTAAATTAAAAAATATTGGCCATATTGATAGGAGCAAAATATAATATATCTTTAGATTTATAAATGGCTAGTTTATTTAAAATAATAAAATTACATTTTACACTATCAGAAACGCACAAAAAAAAAGCAAAGAATATTATACATATGTAACAAAACTAAGAACAAATAATAAAAAAGTACGCATACGTCACAGTGTACCATTGTTTCACCGAGTCATTTTCTTGAGTTGATAATTTTTTTGATCAGGAATATTACCTAGACGTCAATGGTGTTCGTCTGCATTTTCTTGCATTTCAGATTAAAAATAATAAGGTCCAGTTTAAGTTTCTTTTTGTAATGTATTAAAAACCAATCAAAAATCAATAATTGAAATTAAAATTTACACAAGTGAAACAACTATGAATTTTCAAAAAAAATATATTAACACCAACCTTTTGAATGAACAGAGAATAACATAAATTTACTGATTATCGCATTTATATAAATATATGAATCTCTTATTAGCACACTATTGATACTTAATATCTCAATTACAATCTGTACATAGGTGCTAAATACACTAACTATAAATTGAAATTGTTTATTTACACATTTTCACAAATTACAACCAGTTTTACAATCTTTACTATCCTCGATGAGAATATCTATACATTGATGGAGGTAAGATAAAGTTGTATAAAACGTCTAACAAGGGTTTATATTTTTTTGAAGTTGAAAAAACACAAATAGTGATCATTTAGCACAATAGTAAACAAATATAGGTCGGTTTTATAAGAAACACTAATAGCAAATCCCCTACTACTTTGTGAATAAGGGGATGGATTCACACAAAAAAAGTACCTCCTTAAGCACATTTCTCTGTCAAGATGCACTCGTAATCTGAAAATGGCGTTGCTATTGAGATATATTTATCATCTTCTTTCTTTTTTATCTGTCTATATTCTATAGGTAAAGAAGAAGTACCCACCATAATTCCACATAATTTTTGTCAGTGTTCATTTTAGTTTTTTTTATAAGAACCTCTTTCTTGTATACAATTATAAAGGATAGTCTTACGGTAAGTTCCTCACAGCGTGACAAATTGAGTTCCATAATTTTTGAATTGAATTCTCAATGTGCTGTCAGACCACATAAGACATGAACAGAATCTACTTTGAGAATATTTTAAGTGATGTTAATGAAAACAATGTAAGTACTCGTAAATTTGGCATTTTTACAGATTAATCACTTAAAAATGCTGTTCAATCGTACTCGACGTAATTATGTCATAATTAGACGAGAGAACGTGTTTTTCTTTCATTGCCTTGATTTCATATAAACTGGGTGCGAAATTCAATTTGATAGTAATCATATGCTAATAATAACTATTATAATTACAAACTACAACATTATATACCTACCTACATCGATATCAATGCAGTTCAAAACTTGCTTGATAGAGTGTAATGTTCGTTCACATTTACCATCGAAACAAATAAATCTAAACATTTTTTTAAGAGACTAAAGGATTGTGCAACAGGTGTCTCTTCCGTTGCTATTTCAGTGGGCTAGACTTTTTGTTAAAGATCTTTGAACGCATCACTCGTCGTATTATTGCTACTTCAACGAAAGCTTCGACAGTTTTGTTTTTTTTTTTTGTTTTGTTTTAATTTTGTAAATTTTACACTTTATGCACCCATCAAGTTTGCTGAGATGAGAGTTTTTATTTTTGTTTATTTATAACTTTTTGGATGCGAATGTAAATGAAACTGTCGCGCAGTTGATTTCAACATGTCTAAGAGTATAAGCTAAATAATAATAATAATTAATTGCACGTGTTATTAACGCTTGTATGCAAATAACTTGTAAGATTCTGTAATTTTAGTTTGTTGTTGCTTTTCGCTTCCAAAAGAACTATCAACTAATTTTAATTACATATAAGTATGTAGTAGGTAGTTTTAAAGCTATCATAAAATATTTTATGGAACTTGTTAAAATTTTACATCAAATTTTTATTTATAACACAATACAATTCTGACAAAATTTAAAAATAGAAAACTATTCCATGATGTGCAACAAAAACAAAATGTTCATGTTTTTGGTAGATTTGGCACTTTTACTGAGTGAATATTAAAATTATTTGAATGTACATACAAAAATGTGAATTTTTCCGGTAGATTTTCTTTTTAAAGCGGCCGGCGACACGGCGGCTTTTGTTAATCAAGAAAACAAACACCAAAAGTCATATCAAGAAAATTGCATTGCATGTGCTCTACTACTATTATTGCAACCAGCAAACGGGATCACCCGTTATATCTTGAATAAGAACACACATCTTAAGGGGGTGATAAGTTTGTTTTTTTTAGGAGTAATACTTAATTAAATAAAATGTACTTTGGGCTCATGATTGCTGTAAGAAGCACTCAATCGGAATTAAAGTCAATTAATTAAGTCAACTCATCATATTATCACTGTGTAAAAGTATATGAACAAACGAGTGTCAGACTTGTTTTTGTTTTTTTTTTTTTGTTAGTTTTGCTGTCGTTAACACTATTTACACTTAATTTTGTACAAAACGACAGTTGACATTATTTCTGTAACATTTTAAATTTAATTTATTTTTATCAAACGTTATTTTCAAATTTCATATAATTATTCAATTATCATCCGTTGGCATTCATTCTTTGGGTTATTTTGTTCTTCAGGAATTTTAAAACACACTCGATGTAAACATTTTAATACAAAATCAAAAACAAAAAAGCAGTTAGGTACATTTCTTTTTCAAATTTAGGTTTGATAAATTTTTAGTTCAAATATACATTACATATGTTAAATCTAAAAAAAAAAAACTACTAACCAGTTGCGACTAAGTAGTAAGTTAAAGACGAGTTCGCTCAACGAGACATCAGATTGTACTAAACAGCAAAAATCACAATCAGAACGTATCACGGTCGGTTACCGTCTGGCTTTTTGAGGGTGCACTCACGCTGCTCTTGGTTGATTGTTTACAATTATTGCGATTCGTTTAAGCTTTTTGAACAAAATATAACTCAACGCGCAGGCAAAGTATATCATATATACATATATTGCCTATTCGCTAGGAAAAACGCGCGACCCACTCCATAGCAATGGCCGCCGCAGCATCTGGCATCTGATCTGTGATTGTGTGATGTCGGTATTCATTCAGTAAATTCTTGGTACACCAGTCCCAAAGGCCACAACTATGTCGCCCTCACACTGACTTAAATTCGTATGGGGGTGTATCTACTTCTTAAAGCCTACTTGACGGATACACAGTGTAATCAAAAGTAAAATTTAACGACGGTATATAGCCAAATTTGACAAGGGAGTATAATTTCGAAGAAGTTAGTGATGGTTGACAATCAGAATTACATTAAGGCAGGGCGTAGACCGAGTCTGTTTTACAACGAAGTGTTTGGACTAATATTTTTTATTTTGTCAAATGACCTTGTCGTTTCTGCGTTACAAAAGTTAAGTTGTTAATCAGTGGTTTTTGACCATTTATGGGGGCTAGGTGTGTAATATTTAACATTGATAGATTAATATTATGATTTGTAAGCAAACAGCAGAACCAGTTAATTGTTATTGTTCCAATATTTGAGAACTCGTTCTTTGAATGACGTTGTAATGTAATAATGGCTTAGTGCCATATTATTGCATTATGCATGTTCCAAATGTAATTTTTAATGTTGAATGTGTTTTAACCATCTTTGACTTTGAGTATTTTGTATTAGCCTTTTATGTCTATGTATAAAGTACACTATGTACTCTTATATTTTACTGACATATTAATAAAAAAAAATACAAGTAAAATAAATATATCGCAGGTCATAATAGTATGTAAATAAAGGGTGGCACTCTTCACAGAATTTTACAATTGTAATTTTGTCAAGCTACCCCTCCAGCATATCATAATAAAGCATTAACGTCCATGATATACATACGAATTTTGTGATGATGGCATACTAAATGTGAGTGAAGACTCTCGAAAAAATTCTTTAATGTTATTTGAAAGTAAATTTGAACTTTGCATGAGCGCAATATGCTTGACGTTATTTTCGATTTAATTGAGATGGACAGATCCGGCCTTATTCGCATGAGAATGTGTCAGGTGGCGTCCGCTTATGGGTCATCTGTTGGATTATGGTTATATTTTTTTACGTGTTAACGCTGCTTTGTATCTGGTAAAATTGATAATTTCGGTTCGTTTTATTGATATTATATACCGTAGGGAATAATTGGATCAACAAAATTAAACGTTAAGTTTAAATAATTGACTTTATACAAAAATAATTACTTCAAATTTAAAAAAAAAAACATGCGGATATTTAATATAGAGCATTTGTATGTGATTCCCTAGAGGACAATTCGATTTTTTGTTTTAGCTCATCTAGAACGAGTAGGAGTTTTTGATTTTTTTTAATATTTTCGAAAACGGCTGTTACGATTTTTATCAAACTTCGTACCTGAAATGACCAAAGTATTTGCAAGAAAACTACATTTCAGGATTTTGGCAAAAAAATCATATAATGGAAATAGGAATTCCAAGTTTTTTGAGAAAATGGTATTATTTTTGGGTATTGTTAGCTTTTCCTTTGATAAGTGGTAAGTTGATGTTAGCTTCACGAAACTTATGCTATATATAGCTTCATATGTATGTATGTATCTACGAGATCAACTCAACATCAACTAAAAGCACCTCTTTCAACCATTTCTATTTATAAAGACATGCTCAATCGTATTGGAAAAAAATCGGCTTAAGATTAGCAGAAATTAACTCGCAAGGAGAAGCTCCTGAATTTCCAATTTTGTTTGACTTACCTATGTATATTTTGTCCGTAAATTTAAAAATCATCTTACTCAGTCGGAATTAATTTATAATGGCTTTCAATCATCACAAAATCAACTTACAATTAGCCGATTTCACCCCAGGTTCGACAGCGGTGCTCACTCTATCAGAATGATTGTTCTTTTACTACCTGTTTCCAGCATTTGTAAACACATACCCGCTAAAGCGCTCTCACTATTATTCGTAGGGTCACTGCTGATGCTTAAATGAAGGTTTATCAACTAGGTCAAAAATTCCCTAAATTTTGAATGTCTATGTCAGTTAACAAAATATGTATCCATTCAAGTGTCATAAAATGTATTTATTCAATTTCAACATTCCGCTCAAAAATGTATTCATCTGATGCTGAGATCTGCATGAGGTTGACGTTCAATTAATTTGACCTATATATTATCTTGTACATTATTGAAAACCCCATCAATGGTAATAAGGGCAAGTTTCAAATCGACTAATGTTGAATACTTTGAGGAAGGCACGTACATATGTACATATAATTAATAAACATAAACATAATTATGTAGATATCTAGGTATGTACATATGGAGTGATACATAATAATGAATACAATTTCTACAAAGATTTGCTGAAGCAAATACTTTAAACGGATAAGAAAGATTATAAGTAAATTATAAAGTCTATCGTTTTGTTTTTCTTAATAATAATTTAAGATACCGGCCTAGGTCGACTTACCCTCATCTGATGGTAGGTATTCTTAATGAAAATGAATATAATTATTGTAGGGTTTGTCTATAATCAAATGGTCTTGGCAGTTGGCACATAGTTGTCCCGCTTTTTAGTATTTTTGGTTTATTTATTCATCTTACTCACCTTATATGTACATACATACATTATAATGTATGTATATGGTAAAGCCCTTTAGACAAATATGATATATGTATGTAATGTACATATGTATGAAAAAGGTGACCAAGGCGGAATTTTTTTAAAATCAAAAATTTCAACGGCATAATTTAGTGTAAATGTATAGAAAACCGATAAAGCTCGAGACATGAATGTTTGACAGTCAAAAATTGGAAAAAGGATGTTTGAGAAATATGTAATTATTTGAAAAATCAGAGCGGAGTCTGGGGTTCTCGTTGGTGAACTCACGTGGTTTTCGTTTCGACCAAAAAAATCGATTGTTTTTTGATTTTTTTGATTTGTGACAAGTGTTTCTTTTCCTTTCGACCAAAAAAATCGAATTTTTGTCGATCTGAAGTCGATTTTGCAGATCTCGATTTTTAGCAAGATTTACACAGATTTTCACACGCACTTGCACACACATCAAAAAAAAGTGACATTTATCAGTGTTATTTCAAAAGTGGCACTCACACAATTGCAAAACAAACTAAAATCACGTTTTCTGTTCCTTTTGCCAGTAAAATTTAAGATCTGACACCCAAATCTGAAATGGTTGAAACGAAAACCACATCAGATTTCAATTTAAAAATTGATTTTTTTTTATAGTGAATGGAATACGATTTCAAATTGATTTGTTTTTGTCATATTGTATTCGTGTAGTTTCGTTTCTGTGTTTATATGTATTTCAAAAAAATTATCATCCCTTTGATGCACTTTTAGAAAAGAATGATGAGCTTGATGAAGTTACTTATTCGTTCCAAACTGTTTCCATTTATTACGAGGGATTATTTCTTAAATATTTTGAACACAATTTTTACGCCCAAAATAAAATAAACAAATCAAAAAACAAATTCGCAAACTGACATCTGTAAATTATGTTAGTGTTAGTACAGACAGGGGGTAAATTTGCTGGAAAATTAAGATCTGTAAAATTAATTTTAAATCAAAAAGAAATTAATTTATTTTGCCAAATGGAACGCTAAAATGGTCAAAAACAGCTTTTTGACAGATCCAAATAAATATAAATTGATTTTATTTTACCGATGGAAAACCCAAAATATACCTATGTGGACTGCGCATATTTTTAAATACATAATGTACAATGAACGTACAAGGTTTCGTATGAAAAATAATCGCTGTTTTAATCAAATTTAATGTAATTTTGCATTTAACCAAAAAAATAACTATTTTTTAATCTTTTTCAGATTTCACTTTCTATTCAACATTTTTTTGTGGGCCTCTCATCTAACGTGAGATTAATGTGGTTGGTTTTCATATGTTTTTGATTTTCTGGTGTTTCATTTCCAACTGATGACGATTGTTCAAATTTTGATTTTAAACATGATTTACACAGATTTTCATACCAATGGCACTTTACACACATATTCAAAGAAAAGTGACATTATATATATGTAAACTGACAAATAAGCAGTTTTCTGTTTGAAATCTGGAACAATAATAAATTTGTACACTATTCGGGCAACTTTTTGACAGAAATACTGTCAACTTGTCGGTCGTGTGAATCCAGCATTAGTTTAGAATTAGGACTTCCGCAGAGTGTTCTTTCCCTTTGATAAGACGGTGGTATTGAGTTGAACAAATTCTTCAATAGGAAAATGGGCACTCACACAATAACCAAATAAATCAATTCGTCTTTTGTGTTCTTTTTCCAGTAATGATTTGAAATCTGTCCCATAAATCTGAATTCATTGAATGGAAAATGACATGATTCTTAAAATTTCAATTTTTTAATCTTGATTTTCATCATCATCTGCCATTAAAGTAAAGTGACATTTATGTGAACACGGCTTCGCGTCAGTTTTAATTTTGTGATTATTTTACTAGCATTTCTTGTTTAAGGTGTTAAATGTTAAAATTAAATAAAAAAACTAAAGAAACATGGATTCTAAGTTCATTATGGTGTAATTACTAATAAGTCAAGATTTAATTGAGTTTTGAAAAGGAATACAAGGCATTCCGTTAACAAATTTGTTCAGGATGTTGAAACAAAGAACCTAAACAGAAGACAAGGTAAGTGCTGTTTATGTTAAAAATGTTTCGTTTATAATTTCGTCTTCAATTTCGAAATTAAAATTCAACTTTATAATTTCGCCAGTGATACCTAATTGATCAACAAAATAAAATGATTAATTTTTGAATTGGACAAATTCTTCATACCTACAAAAATAATTTAAAAAAGCCAATCTCGTTTTGAGTTCTATTTACAACGGTTGATCTTAGGTCTGAAACTGGAACTGAAGATCTCTCAGGTAAATATTTTAAAAGAAAGAGTCCTTATTGCGAGTGTCGTTCAACGTTCGATTCGATAAAAGTCGATCGTAGAAAAACGTTGGGCACTTTAAAATTTGTATCCAAAGCTATCAGGACAGCTTTATATGGTTTTAACCACTTGCGAAAACGCTGATATCTTAAATTTTAGTTGTCTGATTTTCGACAAAAGTCGTTAATCGATAAAACAAACGACACTCGCAATAAGGCCCTATAATCTTCATGTAATATTTTAAACCATATGTATGCATTCACGATCATCAGTATCCTAATGTCACACTTGTTAAGCAGCTGGTATGGATTCTACAACTTAACCACGATTTTCACCAAGTGTATGAGCACAAATTGTTCATACGCCGCAAAGTCTAGTTCACAGAATAATATGAAGACAAATGACCCTAATTATTTGGCCAAAGTCCAAAACGCAATATTTGCAATGGAAAGTAGGATACAGCAACACAGAAAACGTAATTCGAAGTGAATTGTGCACCTTAATTTTAACATTTTCCCAATGCCTTTGAAATTACGCAAGAACTGCATTTTGTCTTCGCAGCGATCTGTATGAAAGTATGATTGCATTTTAGAACATACCTCAGCATTAATAAACTTTAGAAACTGTCTAAAGGCACGTAGTTTCGCGTACGCGAAATTTGTTCTCATACCTATATATACAGTGAGGGTTCTTTAAATCCAAAAAAATTGCATATAACCAACCTTGCACCTACCCCAAATCCTATAGCCAAACCAAGCAGGGGGGTTGCAGGGGGGCAGCATGCCCCCCCAAACATACCTCACTGTTTAGGTATGAGAATCTGGTATGAGAACTTATTTCGCGTACGCGAAACTACGTGCCTTTAGACAGACTCTAAACTTTATTGCTAAGCATAATTTTGAGCAAGTTTTGCGTTTCCGAATTGTGGCTTCTTCTGGCCATTTGCATATGGCGGTATAATATGTACATGCATAATGAACCAGTGAAACTATGATGTTCGTTCTTGGACCTCTTTCGTTGGAACTTAAGGGAATCACACAATGAGCCCCACATTTCAACCACCTGTATGCAAAATAAAAACTATTTAAATTTTATTTTTAAGATTCTTTATTTTTTTTATCTTAAAATTACAGTATTTTGTTTGAAGGTAACAATAAAATCACATGCAAATTGAACCGAACAAATCTTAGACACAAGAAAATCGATTCGACAAAAATCAAGAACGTTGACATAATGCTTATTTTTTAAAGAAAGTACCTAGTATAGCTATTTAGTTTTTTCTTTTGTAATAAGGCAACAGCAATGTATGGCACCTTAAAAGCAAACTACTCGGGAATTTAAAAGGCATCGCTGTGATGTAACTTAAGTTGTTTAAATTAATATATAGGTATGTAAGTGTAATATTTAAAAAAAAAGACAACACGAACTGTCCTTCTGCACACTAAGTTGAGTTCTTCTACAGATAGCGGATAGGTTTGCATATTTACAATTCGGAGACTACTTCGTTCCTCGCGGTACAGGCTACTTCTTTTCTCCGAAGATTCGATGGCATTTAATTGATAGAATTACTTTGTTTCGATTGGCCTACGGAATAGTAGAATATGGGGTTCAGGCTTATGTATCATGTAGTGCACCCATCCCCTGGACTGTTGCACACCAATCGCTCGCCATTCATTTTCAGACATCAAATGCGTCTTTGGCACAAGTTTAACCAGTTCCTTTGGCAGGACAACGTGCCTAGTTTAAGAAGTTCTATTATATCATATGCAAGAATGAATTCGCAAATCACTATTTACCTGTACTCAAATTCTTCGTCGTAGTATTTATCTGAATAATAGATTTCTTTGGGATTCATATTCGATCGGCGGCGTCTATGTAATTTGTTTGATCAGGCGGCAGATGTTTTTTTGTATTTTAGTTGTAAATTGAGCAAAACAAAATAGCACTGCAATTTATTTGATACACAGGAGTTATATCGTTCAATTAAAAAAATATTTTTATGTGACTCAATTCGTAAGTGATTAATACAAATAATTTATTAGTTTCAAGTAATTTCAGTTCATAAATGTTTAACAAAAGATATAAAAACAACGCTTTGCAACCGTATATTTTCAAGATTCAAGTTTCTGTTTTTTTGACAGGGGAACGAAATGCGAAATTCAACCGCCGCGCCGATTTTATTTAAAACTTCTATCTCACTTGCGTAACTGCTCAATTAAAGTGTTAGAGTGAGTAGGAAATTTTGTGTCGGCTAGTGGCTAAAAAAGATTATTCAAACAAGTTTTAGGTGTGTTTGTTTTGCTTTTTATGGATTCGTCGCACGACCGAGAGGTGCGTTCATAGATATAACTTTTTTCTAAAAAATGATTTTGACAGTTCTAACAGATGATAGATTTGGATTTTTCGGTGCTAAGAAATTTACATGATAAAATTACAATGGAAAGTAGCTAGAAAGAATGCGCGTCTATTGTGTTCAGCCAGTCATTGTGTTTCTTTAGTCATTCGGAACATTCAGATTATTTCTTTATTTACAAGAATATTCATTCCGGATAAACTGTTGTTTTTTTATTCATGCATTTTCATTCTATGTGAAAAGGGTAATTGCGAATTGGGTACGTTCAGTGGAATTGACATATTCTCATATGGCATAGGTGTTAATAATCTAAAAAAATAGGGAAAGAATGCGAATAAAGGTGCCAAGCCAGAAATGTTACGTATTTAAAGTAAAATTTTGTCAATTTTGTACTTTAAGAATACATAATAAGACAAAACAAAACTATATGTGTATTCAATTGTTTTGACATATCACCGAACAAGATTTAAATAGTAGTACATATATGGCGAATTCCTTACAACCAAGAAATCGAATTTTTTCTAAACAGAATCGAATTTTTTCTAAACAAAATCGATTCTTTTCTGTCAAAACAAATCTTGCGTTTTTAGCAAGATTTCACACTGATTTGCACACACACTATGAAGAGTTGACATTTCTAATACGTCAAATTTAAAGTCGCGGAATTTTTGGAAGACGAGTTGTTTATTTTTTGGTTGCAACGAAGTCTACATAATTTAACAAAATATTCAACAATATATTCAGTCAATACAGCTATAAAAATAATTTATTGTGCGTTGTTCATTATCAACACAAATTTGACAAACACAAATAGCTTTCGCGAGTGAAAGACGTGTTAAAAACTCTCAGTGCAAGTGGAAACTTTTCAATAACAAAATAAAAATATATGTGCAAATATGTGCACCGTATAAGCTGGCTAATATCTTTTATTTATTAATTTAATTCTATTGGTAAAACATTTTTCTCACAACAAAAACAAACAACCTTAATAGTTTTGTGAATAATTTCTTGACGTTTTGCGTCAATTGCAGCTATAAAGTAACACAAACACAATCACACCAAAAAAAATCGATTCTATTACGAAATACGAATTCCTTTCAGTTGACAGAAAAAATTCGATTCTGTTTAGAAAAAAATCGATTTCTTTTTTGAAAGGAATTCGCCATTAGATATTTGTTTGACTGCGGTATTGCCAGCTCTTTCGGTAAAGTTTATGTTTGCCACATGGCGTAATGGGAGGAACTGCTCTTGCTCAGGAGCTAGAAATCATTTTGAATAATGACTGACAGTTTTGACTGATGATGATCCATTTGGTGTGTCTATTTTAAATGGTGGTTTGTCAGACAAATTATTTTTATATTTGATTTATATTTTATGTTTACAGCGTTGCAACTTTTTTGAGCAAAAAAACAAGACTGTGTAAATACTTTCAAGTAACCAAAGATACCTCTTTAGGAATACAAATATATTATCCAAGGTACATTTATGTAGGTAAGAATTAAAACTTCATTTTGTTTGCCATATTCAAATAATGTCGATATCCTTTCAACAAAGAAATCAATTTTTTCTAAACCGAATCGAATTTTTTTTTTGTGCGATTGTGTTGGTGTTAATTATTTTTCTAGCTATATTGACTGAAAATATTGTTGAGTGCTTTGTTAAATTATGTACAAATCGTTGCAAAAAAAAAAAAAAAAACAATTTGTCTTCATGGAAAGTTTAAAAATACTTGACGAACCTTCAAGCTGAAGTAATTGTAATTACAACAGGGATAAATTTTATGTCATCTAAATATCGATAACTATCCAATAATATTTTAGTTTAGTTATGGTAAATCCACCAACCAAATAACGTATTTATTATATAAATACAAAAGAGTACATGTATGTAGGTAGGTAATAGAATCAAACTACTTGTTAAGAAAAGTGTCTGGTAACTTTACCTTATATTTCTTACTTGTTCCTGGGAAGCGTATAATCATCCGCACTCCAATGTAATCTCCGAAGAAGTTCCTACATAATTTTCTGTTCAAGGTCTTCTAATAAACCTATTCAGAAATAACAGAAAAAAAAACAAAATGATCAGTTATAACAATAAAAACAGTGTATATTTCCGCATTAATATTCATGTGAATAGTATTTACAACAAAATTTTAAAATTTTCCTTAACAACGATTTTATACTACCTACACATTCTACTTAAAAACAATAGAAAAAAAACTGGTAAAAATTATGATATTAATCCATATTTTATTGATATATTTACCTACCCTAAAAAGTACCTCATATCTATCTTACCTACTATTGATAAGAAATTTTATTTCTCCTTAAAATATATTATATTGCTGATAAAATAGTATTTTGATTGTGCCGTTTCCCATTTTTGGAAAAATATTATGTATGTATGCATGTTTGTATAATATAACTACGTGTCTGTATACAAAATTTATATCAAAAAAAATCTCTTAGCTATTGCACGAAGTAGCAAGCCCAGTACCAACATATAATTTCATTAATCCACCACTACTTAGTAGCCAGTTTCCGGTTCCTGTTTTAAGGTCATTCTATAACTATCATTATCTTGAACACCAAGTAAAAAGCTCGAAGAAGATGGGCTTGGCATGCCATCGGAGCGACTTATTTTATTTGGCGGCTGTCGCATTATTTCCTCTGTCGATGTGCGATTGTACTCATTTAATGTCATCTCAGATGGGCTACGAACACCAACACGATCCAATTGATTGCTATTTGAGTTGTTGTTCGGTGACATCATTTCTTGGCGAAATGAAGAAATTCGCTGCTGTTGATCGTGGTGTTGCTGATGTTGATGTTGGTGATGATGAGCATTATTTTGCTGGGTCCTGTGTTGGTGGTTGTTATACACATCTGTTGGATCCATTGGTGAGTTTGGCGAATTGTTGCGCAGGGGCGACAATAGTTGTGGTCTTGATGATTGTCTGTGATCAAAATTATTTGCCGTTGGCATTGAATCAATAAGTGGTGTTATCATTGGCACATCCAATCCAGTATCCATGCAGTTAGGCATTGATTCCTGTGATATTTGATCTGAATTGCTTGGCGAAAGTGGATCTATGCTTGATGATACCTGACTCTGGTCCATTGGGTTGGTTGGATTGTAGGCATTAACAATTGGTGGTGATAAAGGAGATGAATTGTCAGCTAATTCACCTAAGCAAGTAAAAACATTTAAATTAAATTTATCTCGCATTTTTGATAATTTAAATTACTTACCACCAAGGAGCATCTCTTGTAAAAGAGAATCAATGCGTGCGACTCCAAAAATCTTGGCAAATTGGATTTGTTCAATCATTTGCCACGTAATTGATTGTAACACTGGCAAAATTAGTAGTATTTCTCCAAATCTACCTCGTGACTCATATTGTCTGTCTGAGACATAGTCTTCAAGGTTGTTCAAAACCTGGTGTCTAAGGCTTTTAATCCTTTGTGGTTCATTGAGTCCCCTGGCATCTAAATAAAAAACACGAGTTAGATCGGATATGTATTGTATATGGTGTGTTTATTTCAACCAAAAAAAAACTTACTTGGATCAAAAAATACAAGCGCTTTAATACAGGCCAATTCAGTATCATCGATGTTAACATCTTTCATGGCAAAAACCAGTTCATCGATTATCCTTGCTCCAATGCGGGATATATCCAAATTAGGTGAAAGTCGTGCATCTAAATGGATGCAAAATAAAAAAAATTTTCATTTCTATATGTTCTTTAGAAAAATATGCATTATTTTAATAACCACACCTGGACAATGTTTTGTAATAACACAATTGTTTCCTAACAATAAGATATCTTTTAAATGCATTGATCGCCAAGACAAGCCCAATAAAAGATGTTCACCGGCATGTGCTCGCAGCAAAGCGACTTGATCGTCTAAATGCAGATCATTGAAGGCAGGTATTTGCTTGGCCCATTCAACTAATGTTAATAATTGTTGTTTCATTGATTCGCATACATCATTTATGCTGGCAAATTGTTTACTGGATAGATCTTCATTTTGGGTTGTTTCCATTGCAGCGCCAGCTTTTGACTGGCGGCTTTCCCTTTCAGCCTTAAGGAGTGATATCACAGAGAGTCCATTACCAGGATCTGGGTCTTCGTTGGATGTTCGACGACAACTAATTCGGTCGCGTTCATTTTGAACCGCTTCCTTTTTCATACCAGCTTTGAAGCATTTGCGAAGACGACAATAACGACATTGATTTCTTTTGTCCTTATCAACGACACAATTTCGAGAGAATCTAGAAAATACGTGAAAGGTTAGTTTGAATTGCAATGTTTTTAAAACCTAACAATGATTTGAATAAATTCTAAAACTAGTTTAACGTCGGCCAAGTTGTCAAATAATCTGTTACAATTACGCTCGTCGAGCAGCGAACTAAAGAAAAAAAAGCTGAACGAATTTTTCGATTATGAGTTCTTTTTGCCATTTTTTTATTGGTGTTTTCATTACGCATCAGCAACGAAAGTCTTTCCAAATTAGTTAAAAAACACTAAGCAGTCATGGACGCTACAAGGTCGCGGCTTTGAATATTATTTATTTTTAAACTGAAAGTCGAAGTACATATTCGTAAAAAGCAAAAAAAAAAATCTTTTTCTCATTATCATGTAATGTTCCTAGCAGGAGATTTAAAAAAAAAATAGGGTCCACATTTTGATCCGTACGAAAATAGTTTCACTAAATCGAGATCTAGTTATTGGAATCGAAAACTCATCTTAGGCCGAGAACTAAGAAATTGAAACCAAGAATTACTTAAATTAATTATCTAAAATGAATTTAGAACTTTTTTCAAGAAATTGGGCGCTAAACAATTAAAATAATGTTTTATATCTATAAGCTGAATATAATTTTTTAAATAGTTTTACCTGCATGTGTAAAGGTGGTTTTTTCGAACACTTCGTCGGAAGAATCCTTTGCAACCATCACAGCTAGATGCCCCATAATGTTTTCCAGTTGCTCTGTCACCGCATATCGCACAAACTGTTGCAGTTTGCGAATTGTTTTGCAAAAAAGTAGAACTATTGTTGCCTGCTACAGTACTGCTGCTTCCAGGACTAAGGGTTGGACTAAGGTTTTGATCAACTGGACTCGGTGCCGATTGACTGCTTCCTCCACCATTACTACTGTTTAATATATGATTTTCCGCATCTGAGAATATTAATAAAACAATAATTAAATAAAAAAAACCAGAGCATAACAAACATAAAAATATTTACTACTCATTATTGTACATATACAGGGAAGTTTAGTTTTTGCTTTCAAAAAGGTTACAAAGTTTGGGTCAAGTAAAGTCGGGCATTTTGGTCACCAAACGATTTGCTAACAGCAAGATTGCATGTACTGACTTCACCCTCCAAGAAGAAATTATAAATGTAGTTCTAGTTATATATTGAAATCTGTGAATTTGCAATGATTTCGGCACCCTTTGACAAACCTTATAGCCAATTCTATCACACTTGAAAAGTACATATTTGCAAAAATGAATGTTGCGTGTTCGAAGTAAAGTCTTAAATTTAACATTAAAAATTATTTATTGCTTTTTTCGATTCAAAATAAATTTAAATTTTATTATCCCAAAAAATATGTCTTTTTGAATAAAATTTGTTTTTATAATTTCTTATCTTTTCTCAGTCTGACTTGTTACTTGACATTGTCTGAGTTCATTTGGCAACAAAATAATGTTATCGCTGAAGGTCTTGATCTCTTGATGACAACGATCTTTTACCTTAGCCTCTGACCCAGACGAGTTCATCGGTGGGTATTTACAAAATTTAAATTCTGTATACACATACATTTATGTATAGGTAAATAAAATTAATAGAATTTAAATTGATTATGTTGTGTGCGTTGCTTATCACAGTTAATTTCCAAAAAAAAATAATCTATTTGTCTAGTTTTAATTGGCTGTTTGCCACACCTCCAGTTCTTTTTTGTTCTTAGATGATATTTAAGTTTGATAAGAGTTTCGTTTAAACCTATACATATTTATTAAGTTAACGTAATGGCAATAGTGTACTAAGTGTGTTGGACTGTTGGTCAGAAAATCGGGAGTTATTCATGCAAGATTGTATTTTCCTTATCCATCACATGTACTCAAATACATGTACATATATGAACATAATGCGGTGATCATACAAACTTATGTTTTTTTCATGAGACGTAATACGAAAAAAGGATCGAAAGGTCTTTAATGCATGCAGAACAAATGATTTGATGATGAATCTCATTGAAAAGTGCATCCAATCTTTTAAACGTTTTTATGAAAAAGTAAGATTATTGCACTGCTGCCTCGTGATTATGAAGCCAGACAACTCGATTGTGAAAATATGCTTTCATCGTTGCCTCGAAACGGAGTCTCAACCTTGTACGATTTTTTTCCTGTGGCGCTATCTTTTTTAAAGAATAGTCCCAAGACCTTGGAAGCCCTTAAAGTTAACATCCGGTCCGACAAAAAATAACAAGCTAAATCTCATTTAATCAGCACCATGACGACTCATGGAGCCCTGTCGCGCGCCATTTTGTAAAATCAATTTTCGTGCTCTCAATGGAAAAACTAAAAGTCTGAAATGAAACTCGCCTACCCCATTTCTTAGTATGTTTAAGATAAACAAAAAAAGTTCAAAATTATAATTTAATGTAATAAAACTCTTAACAATTTTAGCGTCATCATCCAATGGGGCATATTCATAGTCACTTTTGAACTCCAGTTTATCTTAGACTGGGGTTTATTCAATGTTATTTAGATAGGATAAACCCATGTTTTTTCTTAGCCACGGCTTAAACAATGTCTATGAATATTCCCCAATATCTTTAACTTCCACATATATTTTTGTCATATTCGGGGTCAGTTTCTGTGG
This sequence comes from Leucozona laternaria, assembly GCA_932273885.2. Classification (NCBI taxonomy): domain Eukaryota; kingdom Metazoa; phylum Arthropoda; class Insecta; order Diptera; family Syrphidae; genus Leucozona; species Leucozona laternaria. The sequence goes on from OW026366.1 coordinate 238,616, forward strand.
AATTCTCCTGAGATACATGATTAATAGGTCATGAGTCACACCAGAGTGCTAATCACTCAAAAGATTTGTATTGCAATCCTCATTTTGTAATTCTTCATTTTTGCTGATCTGAAGAAAAAAAAATAATAAATTTAAGCTTGGCCTTTTTAACGCACAGGCACACACTATAAGCGTATGAATGTTTAATCACAATAAAATTTGATAAAGAAATCAGGAATATACACAGAAAAAATTCGCTGAGTCTAGACTAGTTTTTTTTTTTGTTGAATTTGAAATTGTAAACTTGTAGACAAAACAATTGTTTACCCTTATCATAATAAAATGCACTAAGAAAGGAATATCACGCAGAGCTGAGCGGAGAGCAATCCAATGACTCAATATTTTTAAGACAAACAATAGCGAGGAGGGAATGCGTGTCAAAGATCAAAATTACAGCAATGAAATTGCTGACTTCGTAAGCCATACCTCTACATATACCTACATGCATATGTGTATTCTCTCTCAGTGTAATTACAGTCTACAAGATTACACTTTTTATTGTTTGTATTTTTATGAAAAAAAAAATTGAACTGATTTGATGTCAAGCTGAAAAAAAAATCATAAAAATATGAATAAGATTTCCCTATGTTAAGAATAAATTTCTTGAAATTATTGTTTAAAAAAAACTTATTCTACATTAAAAGAGATAATTTAAAAAAAAAACATTGAGTTAAAAAAACTGGTGTTTAACACTAGGCCAGTTCAAGGGAACAGCTCAAATCGACAGAAAAAAACACTTACTTATGGTGTTTTGTGTATGTGTTCATATAAATTTATATTTGCAGGTCTCTCTTCATAGTATCTATGTACATTTAAACTGGCAAATAGGTATGTATATTCTGTCAACAATTATATTTTAATTTCAAATAGCTTCATGGCAAAAAAGTTCAACTGCACTTATTTCGTGTTTTTGTTTTGTTGCTTTGCTCTCGACGACTTTTTTTTTGCCATTTGCATGCCCAAGACCAGTGTGGCTGTTTTTTTTTGTTGTTGTTTTAGATTCAAATGGTCATTATCATCTAACTACCGCTCATTAAATTGTCTCTTGCATATAGGTAAATACCTTACATGATTGGATACTTAAAATAATGATTAATATTAATCAGACCTTTTTACATTATTTACCATTTTTATATATATTAAATAAAATGAAAAATTTAGAAAAGTAAAGCTTATCGATGGGATAAATGTATTATGAGTAATAACGTGTATTTTTGTAAAATGTTTGATAAGAAACTGAAGGCCTTTTAATCAAAGAGTTATTGGGTATAAAATTTAGATTAAGTTCATATAAACAAGGTGATTAGTATAACAATAAAAATTATATTTATATATGTACCTATACATGTTAATATACACACATGTACATATGTATTTATATAAATGCCTTTTTAGTTTTATGAAAATAAATTAAATGTTTAATCACCTTAAAAAATCATAAACTATGGAAACTTTGCATACAAAAGTGTCGATATAAGAAGATCATAAAGAACGCATTCAATACTTTACGACACATATAGCTTCTTCTTAAATGATGTACTACCTACATACACCATTAGCTACCAATTGGAATCTTTCTAATAGCTGCTACATAGTTAAGTGACCAAAACTGATGAAAGAAAACTTTTATACACTTAACGGTAGGGGAAAGATAGACTTCTTCGAGGTACGAAATACAAAAATGCTGATGTTATACAGGTATGATACCTGAAAGCGGGATATTCGAAACGGTATGTCCAGGTTTTCTGTACACTGGCAAAACCCACCATTTTGAAAAACCTGGATGGATCTATATCTCCGAACCTATTGGTTTAAGCAGGACAGTTGTTCCGACAAAAATGGTAAGCAAGAAGCAGCTTTTAGTTTGTTTTTAGGAGCAATAGGATATAGGATAGGATTCGATCACCAAATCTCCAGCATGACAGTTCAACGCACTGAAAATTATGCCACGGGGTACTACTGAACGGCCAATATCTAATACTTTAGTTTATATCAACATATAGAACAGTACTTAATATCGCTATTAAATACGTAATTTTTTTTAAAGAAAACAAAAGCACACGTTGATTCAATTCAGTTAATAATATATAATATTTAATCTGATAAAGAATCTACACAAGTTATAATCTTAAATTAAATTATCAGCAAAACAAATATTACTGTTAAAATGATTATAATTATTTATGCACAGGCATATAACTATATGTATCTACATATCTACCTGTCACCGACATAAATTAACTAGACGACTATAATCAACTATTAAGTTCAAATTAAGTTGAAAAAAGCGAAGATAGGCGCAATTCAGACAAAAATTGAAAATCTTATCTTTTCTTAAAATAAAAAATCAACAGCCAAATTAATAGACGTGGAATAGCGAAGGGTTAGGCCTTATTCCCCGGACTAATTGCAAAACGTCATTGATAATAGATAATTTCTACTAAGTGACGTTTACTAATCTAAACCACCGAAGAAGGTGGTTTAGCAAGGGAATAAGAACAAATTTATTCTGAAATTAAAAAATATAAGAGTGAAGATTGCAAATTTAATTTTTAATACAAATAATTATGGCTTCTATATTTATAATTGCAATTATTGGACAATTAGCCATCAACGACAAGAAAAAGCAAAGTTTACAAAGCCAGATACGATACAATGCAAGTGCTTAGTGAGAAGGTTTTCGAGAAGAAATATAGGTTTTTCAAGAAAATATGGGGAAACTGGTAGCAATTGTTGAAGATGACCTAAACGGGGATACAAGAGGTGGATATAACACAACACAAACAATTGGAGAAATGATAATAATTTTGACAGAAATATAATATTAACAAGAGAATAAATTGTTAGATCTGTTTGGTAACATGAGCTTTATTTTTTTTTACAATACAAATTATCGCAGTTTGATGTCAAAGCCCAAAAAAAAAAAAATAAGATTGCGAAACTTTCAAGTTACCAAACACTTTACTATTCCACGAACATTTTGTTTTTATTGATGGAAAATTTTAGCCCGTAGCTTAACTCTATTCCATGGTGTAGTGAACTTGTGGAATAAAGGTGGAATAAGCGTTTTTTTATTAATAGGGCTGCAAATGTTTAATCATAGCTTTATCAGAGTAGGGTTCTGTTGTTGTAATCCCTTGCGAAAACTGACAATGTACGACTAAGCTGTCTTAAAAACTCTGGGATATCCAGATAGGCTATACGAAAGAAATGTTGCTTGGAAAATCTAGTTTTTTACGAGGCCTTACAAAATTAAACATTGATAATAACAACGACCAGTTTTTTTTCAATTAGTGTAGGTTTATACCTTTCTATTATTGTTTTACTTTTATTTTAATGTATGTATTCTAAACTGTTATACAAGAAGGTTAAATTTGTATTCATTTTTAGTTCGAAATCTCAATATTTCTAATTGAAATTAGTAGCGGAAAAGGAACATACCCGTAGTTTTACTACTAAAACACTGACTATATTGGCTCGAAACGAAATAAAACCACATGGTTTAAAAAAAAAAATTATAACTTCTAAATAATTATAAGCCTTACAAAACTAAAAAGGTTATTATATTATCTTAGTGATAGTTTCTTTCCAAACAATAATATTCTCGGTTGTCGTTTGGATTATGATTGGGAAAAAGTGGACACTTCCCATCGCTAGAGACTTATTCGCAAAAGTTTTACTGAAAAATACTCAATGCTTAACTCAATCCATAGACGTTCAATATGTATTTTACAAAATAATTTCGAAGTATAGTTCACTCATTATTGTTAAAATATTATATGTAAGTCTAGTTGAATTGAACAAAAATAATAAATATTATATTTTTTCCCATTAAAACTCCAAAATTTGTAAATATTTATCTGTATACACCTATAGACTATAGATTTTCTAATAACCAAAAATATGTATCATTTCTATATTAAGGTGTTGCTTTAAATAGGTAGATATCTCGTTTTACCATAAATGTCATCATAATAAAATGTATATCAGTCATTTCTTTTCCACATTCTGGTGAATACAAAAAACAGATACAAAACAAAAAATAACTTACCACCAATCATACTAAAAAAATTCTCATCCAAATGATTCGACAATATATACGAATCATCAAAGGCACTTGGTGGCATAATTTCACTTTTCATTCTCAGCATTATAAATAGATATTTTTAGTAAATTATATAAATATATAAAATGGGTATTTTATTTTTACTTAAAATACAAAAAAATTGCACATTAGTTAAATAAAAAATTGAAAAACACTCAAGTGGTCGATTGAAGTCGTCTTAAAGTGTTTAAAAACTTGAATACTATTTACACGGATAATGTTAAAACAAATAATGGATGTATTATATTTTCCGTATTTTATTGTCATCACTAAAGCACTGCAATACTACTGATATGATAGTATATCAAATGTTGCTATTTGCCTGTATATCCATGAAAAGCGGCTAAAAGATCAATAATTTACTTCTAAGACTTAGTATTTGTAAAATCGAACCGACTAAACAAATATCGCTGAACTAACTGTCTTAGAATTTTCGTAAGTAAACCGAGAGAGCTGAATGAAGGAAGAACAGACAAAATTAAAATTGTATGCTTTATACAACAACAATGTCTCATTTGGAAAGAGTGTAGATAGAGCCAATAAATCGTTAAAACCGCTGTTATCACAATTTGCTAAATAATCATTATTTGGTCAGAGCTAAAGGTACTCAAAGACGACGTTGACGACTGTAATGATCTACACTCAGCATAGTTACGCTCAGACCTGAGATAAAGGTGCCTATACCAAGCACGACACAATACAGTGCGTTGGTATTGATCAAGTGCTGCCCCTATCCCTATGCCAGAGTCGGAGTGGATGATTGTATAGACATAATATTTGTCGCACCTAATCTATCTACAACACAATACGGAACCGAACCGAACGCGAACGCGAATGTATTTGATTTTGATTTTATTTAATATTATTATTCGCTCTTTTTTGTATAGTTCTCTATATTGCTCTCTCGGTATCGAACTTTCTTATCAAAGAGTCAGGCTGCCATGCATAACCAAGACTGATTGTGAGAGAAATGATTCGACCCAAAAAAAGTATGTATATACAAAAATAGGATTATCTCTATATTGATTGACGATTAATAAAAAGTAGCTTAACAATTTTTGATTCTACTTAACTCAATTATTAGTTTGAAGAAGTAAACGGCAGCTGCGACGCGCGATGCAAAGATCAATTATTGTAGGTATAATTTAAGTTTGTAAATATAACATTTCTAGGAATGACGACATTTTTCAATATGAACTTTGGAAACATTATTATCGTTGATGTTAATCCTTGTGATTACTCAGAATTTGTGTTCTTATTAACTTTTTAATACATTATCTATAAGGATCTTGTCTTTAGAGTTATAAAAACTATAGGGTTATTAAAAAAAACACTTGTAAAGTAATGTTATGTTTATTTACGATATCTACCTATATTTTTATTTGTGATAAATATGATATTTTATAATGCAATGTGAGTTTATTCCTTTGAGCTCAAGTTTTTATAAAACGTATAATTTTTCCTTTTTTTTTTAACCTCTAAAAATATCGACTATTTCCTTATAACGACATGTATGTAATTACTTAAATCAAACGGCTCTAGATATTGCCTAAACTATATAACAAGTCTCTAAAGATAAGCATATAACGTATAGGTAGGTCACTTATGGGGTTTTCGTTGAATAAATTCAAAATTCGATCTGAAATTTATTTTTTTTTTCGTGGCGGATGGAGTACGATTTGAGATTGATTTTTTGTTATGTGTATGTTCGTGTCTGTGGAGGTGGCAGCTATCAAACTGATCACTGATGGCTCTCAAGTGCAGTGGCTTGTAGTAGGTCAGGTAGGTTTCAGTGGAGTTGTATTAGCAAGGAGGAGTAAATCTGCCTAAAAAGCCGTCTTTCATTTCTGATGAAAAAAAAGCAATTTTGATTGCCTATGGGAGCCCAAAATTGTGAAATACTGATCTGGATAAGAAAAAAAAATATTTATTTACCAGTGGACCTCATTAGTAAAAAAAAATTGAGATGTGGATCTAAAGGCTGAAACATAATGCCGCGATTGTGAAATGAAATAAGACCTCGCGGTCTAATTTAATTTTTTCCTCGCGGCCTAGTTTCATTTTAAAATTTTCATTTCGCTGCTTTTTCAATCGCTGCCCTATTTCATTTTCGATGAAATACTCGTTTTAGGAGAAGATCGATAATTTATTATGTTTTTCTTTCTTTTACTCAGAGCAGATCACGGAACTGTCAAAAAAATGTATGTTTTTTTTTTTTTTGGATGAGACTAGAGACATGCCAGTTTATAACAGTTATTACAATTTTTCGACATTAAAAGTGGGCGTGCGTTAACGCGCTTTGCGCGACTTGAAAAAAAACTCTGGGTGCCTGAAGTATGCCTACCGGCGGAGGGCCTTGGCCCTGCGGGCCGCATAAACAATACTTTTATAAACCAAAACTGTTATAATTGGCATGTCTAGAGTCACTTCCTTTTTTTTTAGCTCAGACATATCAGAGCATAAAAAGTGTGTTTCTTTTGTCCATCGGAGTTAGCTCCGACCTTGCTCAATTAGCTCACAATAAAATGACCGAGCAAATCGAGCGAAACGCTGAGCGAAGCCAACATAATTAAAAATTAAAAATGAATTTCCTATGAAATGACAGTTAAGTGCTTAAGTGGGTTTCATAATTAAATCTGAGGACTCTGATCATAATCTGCTCTGATCGCTCAGCCTCTGCCCAGAGCCAAAAAAAGAAAAACGGCATAGTTTTGTCGTTTTTAGTGGATGTTCGGAGCTACTCCTTTTTCACTCTTTTTACTCCAAATTGTCCATTTTCGTTGGGAATGAAACAGTTCCGAAATAAAATCGAACGCGACATTAGGAACAGTGATCCTGGGATTTTTATTAAAATTTAGAAATAGTTTATTTCCGTATTTCTTGAATAAATCAGTGGGTTTAGTTTTTTTTTTCATTTTCAAATAATTATTGTAAAACGTTTACATTGTTAACTTTTTTACATTTTTTCTCTTATTATTATAATTAAATATTTTAATATGTTATTCGATAATTCAAGTTACTTGAGCCATAAGATCAAGTAAACGCAACCCAGAATACCTATGAGGAATATGTAAATGTTTCAATTTATTACAGAATAGTTATTTAAAAAATCTATCTCTATCTATTGTTAAACAAAAACATCCAGTTACATTCATAAAAAAATGTCTAAATGGGGCACGTTGCAATTAGAGTTTATTGAAAAGTTGTAAACTAGATTGCTTAACTACATGATTGGACGACAATAAGAAAAAAGCTGTTTTCTGATTTTTTTTTTTCTGTGTTTATTTTATGGTATATGCATTAATTTATAGCTTAGTCACAACTCACAACAATTATAAGTGGCAATTATAGATAGCCAATTAATAAATACGCATTTAGAATCTAAAAAACGTGGGGATTAAGATGTCGTGTTGTTTTTTTTATTTTGTCGATTTAAATTTTTGTGAAGAAAAACACATTTTACATGGCAGATTTTTAAATAATTTCTTTGAAACATCACTTAAGGGGCATAGTTTTGTAAAATGAACCATATATAATTCAATTTTAACATTTAACAATAAACTGAATTGTTTGGGAACACTTATGTCGTTTTTCATTGAATAAAAGATTTGATCTGTTCCATTTTCAACATTTAACAATAAACTGAATTTTTTGGGAACACTAATGTCGTTTTTCATTGAATAAAAGACTTTTTGATCATTTCCATTCTTCATTCTATAGATTACTGGTACGTTCTTCCTCTAATAATATTGTTAACATTAGTTGACTATTGTCGTTCCTTTAATCAATAATAGTTAAGTTTTGTATCTATTTTCAACTCATGTCCATGATATGAATTGAAAGTGTTGATCTGTCAAGATACAGATGTGGGGATTTGTTTACAATAAATTGGTGAAGTAAGAGATACAAACAAAATAAAAATGCATGAGAAAGCAGAATTCACATGGCAAACAAATTCATTTTGTGCCATACAAATAATTATCTATGAGAAATTTTGTCTGCATTCAACCACTCATGTAAACAGGCTTTCTTGTCAAATTTTAAACAAATTGACTTGACAGTCTTAATGTGTGAATTGTAGCGTCACCGATGTCCGATACTACTGATATGGGCCGACATACCTAACTATTTAATGCGCGAATACCCAAGTGCTTTGCAACACTTTTAAATCTAAAGCCCGAACCACACTACTCTCGTATGGTGTGTTGGGGAGTAGTGTGTCGCTATCGCTCTAATGTATTTCATATGCGTAGAACCATATTTGTATCGTGTGATGTGTTGTGTCGAAATCTATGAAATACATTGAAATGCCAACGACACACTACTCCACAACTCACCACACGAGAGTAGTGTGGTTCGGGCTTAACCCTGACGATAGACGAGCGAGTACTCGCTAACGATCAAAAATATTTGGACAATTTCAAATGGACAAAGGGAAAAGTGATGTATTTCAGACGTTACGATTTTTGTAAAGAAAAATTACAATCTCCTATTATATCATGACTCTTTGTCCCTGACTATTTTAAAAATTTAATGACTGCGAAGAAGATATAATATTTGACTTTAGTCGGGGTCTTACAATTTGCTGTCAAAAACTTGAAAAAAAAAACAGTTTTACGAAACTATGTGAACATTTCAAGTTACCAAACAGGCATAATAGCTTTGTTCAACAAGGCTGTTCGGAACAGTTAAACTTTTTGCTGTTCATGAGGAATTTTCTAAACTGTTGTGATTGTTGTTCAATGAGTCAGTTTGAAACAGGGTTTTCTGCACTTCCTTTTTAGCCAGAACAGTGCATCGATAAAATTGGTCGAAAAACGTTGAGAAATGGAACGAAACTAATTTGATTTATTTCAAATTTCATCGGTTTTTGACTTATTTTATCACATCACACATCTGTGAAAAATATCAAAATTCGCTGTTGTAATTTTTTCAAGGAAAATTGTTTGATTTTTGTTGATGTTTTCTGAATCTCAGTCTAACTCTTCTAAATCAATTCTGATTCCATTTTAATAAAGAAATTATAAGATTTGTAGTTGTGTTTTTAGTGACAGCTAAGGTAGACATTTTCTTATTCTGACATTTTGTGTTCTGAACTTTTTTGTCATTGAACTAAATTGATAGGTCTGTTTGGTAACGTGAAACTGAGTGATAATTTTAGTTACCAAATAAGTATAATGCGCGTGTTTTTTTGCAAGTCCGGAGGAAATTGGTCGAAAGAAACGCCGTCGGGGCTAAGTAATTTACATGTTAAATACAACAACAACTATAATTCCCTCCGGGCTTAGCTAAGCGCAAAGAATTCTCGGGGCTTAGCCTAAGCACGGAGGAAAACTTTGCACCGGCATTAATTTCATACCTGTCATCGATAGTTTGAATGGAAACTCCACTATTTTTCTGTGATGGCGTCGCTCCGGGATTGCAAAGAAAAACGTGGCTAATATAATATAAGCACCGTTCATTGAGCTTAACCCAGGGTTGTCAAAAAACTAGATTTTTCAGTTCTCAAAAAACACAGATTAGGCATATGAAGATGAGAATGTTTCGTACGTTTCACCCTCCAAAACCCATTTGTTTACATTGTTGTATTTGTAATTTCTTCCCGCGTCGATGAATAGATGTCAATTGCAACAACAATTTAACCGGTGTCTGAAGATCCATGTTGTCTATGTGTGAGGTTTTTATACACACATTCTCATTTTTTATCTGATTTCTGACAGTTCAAGCTTGTAGGCAAATTAAAATGGCTGCCGGGGATTCTCATCTTCATGTGGCTAATCTGTGTCAAAAAACACCTTATTGCTGTCAATAGTGTTCTTGACATTTAAAGCAAGAAATATGAAGTTCTGTGCTCTGCTAATAAAAACTTAAAATTTTTTTTTTTTACTTTTTTTTTTAAATTAAATTTGTTTATTATTTAATTTCTTTTGCAAAAATAAAGTACTTGCAACACGCGAATCCACAACAAAGCAATTGCTTCACAACTCACATTACTTAAACAGTAGTTTATTCGATACCTCAATTCGCAAGGCAAAAAAACTTGATCTTTAGGACGAGTTAAGAGCGACCCCTGGGTTAGTACTGGTTTTTCAAAAATCGCTTTATGGCGACCCCAGGGAGACTTCGGGGTTCAAAGAACAAAACTACAACCTCAACAATGGCAAACAAATGTTGTTGACGGAACCATTCCGAGAACAGTTTCAAATACAAAACATTAAAAGTCTTAAGAAATTAGTGAAATTACAGTTATGGTTGTTGACGGAGACATACATAAAACATAACTGATTGTACGTTTTGTTAATAAAATGTCAGAATGGCTGTCAAAATATTATGAAGGTGGTGTCACAAAAAATATTTACCAAGCTTTAGTTTCGCGTCGAACTCAATCGAAAATAAAATTCGTAATAGGTTGACGCTCACTTCACTATTTTCTATAATTCCGCCTCCACAGCAACGAAGGCAATTTATTATTTACATATTTCGTTTTTATTTTATTTTTTGCAGGGGTGGTTTATTATCAAATATTCAGTCATACTTATTATATGACTAGCAAAACGGAAAATAAAAATAATATAAAAATGAAAAACAAAATTGAAGAATAAATATGGAAAATTCTCCATAGGTTATCAGACGAACTCGACCTGCGCTGATTGTTAAGCGAAGGGTTCACAAATTTGCTATATACATATATACATACATTATATAAGCATGTTCTATATATACATTTTAATTCAACTTTATGTACACTTTTAGAATAGTTTAAAATCTTCATTTTTTTTTCTTATAATTCAAAATAAAACAAAGAGTACCTAACATTTTATAATCCTTAGATATATTCTACAACAAAACTTTATGGTATAATAAACTAAAAAATTAGTCAACATTAAAAATGTCAGTCGTTGAACTTTAATTTAAGCTTTTACTTAAGAAACCCCACGCAATACAGAAAATAAACCGCAGTTCTTAAATGCAATATGTTGTGGATAGATAACATTTTGTGCAAAAATAAACAATAAAGAGTGAAAAAGTTTGTTTGTGGTGTGCAACAAAATAAGGAAATAAATCTGTTGTTTATTTTCTTTTGATTATTTTTGCGTAGTACTTCCCTGGAATTGTTTGCGAGTTTTTCATAATTTACTTTTCAATCAAAATTGCCTACTTTCCAATAGCACAAACTTATCTGTCAGTTTTGTTACATTTGGCTACCAAGCGGACTTATACAGCCCTATTACGATTGTCAATTATCAATTGATAGTTGATAAATATTGAAAATCGATATTTGACAACCCAATTGATAAAAGTTTTGATCATTGAGAATGGTGCAGGCCGTCGTGAATTGCATGAAAATTAATAATTATCACCGAACAGTTGTTCAGTTTTTTAATAAATTAAGTTTTAATGTACGAAATTTCAATATTTATCAACTATCAATTGATAATTGACAATCGTAATAGGGCTGATAATGAACTTTTTTGCTTGCAATGTACCTACATATTTATATGTAGATATATAAGGCAAGTTTTAAATTCGGCATAAAACAAGAGATCTCACAGATCGCCGCAATCCCAGAAATATTGACCGCAAATGCGTTTGCTGATCACAATCATCCACGTTAATATCAGAATCGGTATGGTGAAACTAGATCGATTAGTGCAAGAATTAATGATGGTGTTCACATTGGACTATCTCCTCCGAATTTGTTGACGTCTCTGAACTCCATCTCACAATTATCTCATGGAGAGAAAGAGATTGCCAAAAAAGGCAGGCTTTTAAAAAAAAAAGAGATTTCGGAGACCTCAGCAATCTCAGTTATATGATCCCTGAGCAAGAGTTCTCAGTAGAGAAATCTGTGAGATCTCATTTTCCTGAACGCGCCTAATGCGAACACCGTCAACGTTTGGCAAACTATCCAAAGCAATCCGGATTGGTTTGTAATTCCTTGCGTTCAAGAATCTATCCAAGACGGTGTCAACCTATTAAAAAATATTCAGATACCTTGAGTTGTTGTTGCATCAGCTGATTTTTCACAAGGGATTACAACAACGCTTTGGATACAATCCTGAACGTGGCAATTGTAATCCCATAGAAAAAATCAGCTGATGAACCAAACAGCTATCGTTTATAGGCGAATTCCTTTCAACAGAGAAATCGATTTTTTTCTAAACCGAATCGATTTTTTTCTGTCAATTGAAATTTTTTTTTCGAATGATTGTTTGTGTTACTAGACAGCTGCAAATAATTATTTTTGTAGTTCTATTCACTAAAAAATTGTTGAATATTTGCCTTCCCAAAACTCTCCGACTATTAATTTGACGTATTAGAAATGTGCAATTTTTATAGTGTGGGTGCAAATCGGTGGGAAATCTTGCTAAAAATGCAAGCTATGTTTCGACAGAAAAGAATCGATTTTCTTTAGAAAAAAATCAGAACAGAATCGATTCTTTTGTTGAAAGGAATTCGGCATCAAACAGATCTCCTATGACTGCTTTTAACCGATCTAGTCAGCTGCGATCAACTGTTCGTCAAATTTCCATCGGATCGTTGAGAAGGTATACCGAAATTTTAAGGTAGAACTAGAATATGCGGGAGCTGTCGGAAGCTTGTGTCAAAACCGACCGAAAAGTAGCTTTCCGAAACGTCAATTTCACAAGTAACCCATAATGCAATTAAATGGTTGTAAGAGAAAACAAATTAAATAATTGTTTGTTCAATGTCAATTTTCATGGCAGAGAGGCTTTTAATTATTTACTTTGCGAAACCACAAAAATTCAATGTGATATAAATTAATTAAAAGAAAACTTAAAATTTTACTTCACTCATTCATAAATCAGAAAATCGAAATCTAAGCACCAAACGCCAAATTCTTTTTAGTTTGCTTTCACCATTTTGATTTTTGCATCCATCCACTTACGAATGAGCGGTCGATGAGCGCTCTTCACGTCCGACGGCAAAAGTTAACGAAAACTAGACGAATAGTACCAAATCGCAATTATGGGCACAAGATATGAATTCTTTGTACATATTCGCTCGGTTTCGTACGACCACTTGCGTGGCCTTCCGACTATTCTAGTTCTACCTTCACGATAGTCTACTTTTAGACGAGAACGATTTTTAATCATCGTTTCTCTTCTAATTGCAGAAAAAACGATTAAGAGATTCTTCTTATTTCTTTAATTTGACAAAAGCAGTTGGTACAGTTCAAAATCAATTTCATGGAAAAAAATATGAAAAAGAGATGTTTTGTTTAGGCAGTACAAGATTTTTCTCAATTTAATCGAAGCTTTAAGTTTAAGGGTTATGTTCAACAGTATGACAGTTTACCGATTTACATGTCCCTATTAGAGAAGTTGCATTTAAATTGTAGGTATTTTATATTTAAAAAAAAATTATTTACTTTTAAATTATTAGGTATGCAAGTTTACTTTTAATTATTTCTGTTTTAAGCAGGTATTAGAGTTTTGAAATTTATTTTTCAGCAATTCTATTTTTATTCTTTTCTTTTCTTTTCTATAAGAAGAAATAATTGATTAGATAAGGTTAAGGATAAGATTCTTTATTATATAAAATGAGTTTTTTTTTTACAAAATGACATTTATTTTACTTTAAACTAAATTTTACATACATTTAACATATTACATCAAAAGATATGGCGTAGCCGTCTGCCTGGTTGGCTCATTTTAAGATCATTCATTTATAAAATTAAATATTATTATAACATTACTTAGAACATAAGAAAGAAGAAAGAGTAAGGAAGGTATAAATGAAAATAACTAACTTTACCTTTATATTTTAAATCAATTTCTGGAATAACATCAGGTTTCTGGTCTTGATCACATAAATTATTTGGGAGGTTGTCTTGTGAGTCCTTCATTTTAATTCATTTTTAGTTTTTTTTAAATAGTACTGTAAAAAAAATAAGATATTGTTTTTAAATATGGATCCATCCCGTTCGTTTTAAAGCTAAATTTAAGAATTTAGGTTACAAAGCCAAATATAATAATTTCGAGAAATGTTTAACAAAAAGCTATCTCAAGCTATCGTTATTAAGGGCCTTTTACTTTTGAAAAACAATAATAAATTTAATAACTATGTTTAACTCCAGCATATAAATGTCATTTTCGTTTGGACGTTCGGAAAATGGCTTTTGCATTCTTTTGAACCGATTTTAATGATTTTTTTTGGATTTGTCTCCGGCCCGAATAGGAGAATAACTATTAAAATTCACTTTGTAGGGAGAAATGGGGTAAACTGTAAAAGACGTAACCGATTAAAAAACTCAACTTGCGTTTGTAAGGTTATTCTTAGGAAATGGCTTCAAGGATATTTTTTTTTAGATTTGCAATTTGTAGGTAGGGTGAAATGTGGTAAAAATTAAAAAAAACTGTTCGATTTAAGAAATTCTTTTTTTATTTGAAAGGTTGTTTTAGGAAATGGCTTTAGGGATATTCTTTTTCAATTTGTTTCATTTATAGGGTGAAATGAGGTTAAATGAAACAAAAATGTAGGTACCTATCCGATTTAAAAAATTCTTTTGGTGTTTGAAAAGGCATTTCTACGGAAATTGCTTTAGGGGTATTCTTTTCAAAATGTTGTTGTTTGTAGGGTGAAATGGAGTAAAAATAAAAAAATTGACCTATTTCAGAAAATCGTATTGGTATTTGGTATTTATAGGGTGAAAGGGGGTAAACACGGAGAGTGGTATGCGAAACTTAGGTTTGTCTACCCGTGCTAAGCCGGGAGGGTCAGTTAGTTTAGTTATAAAATTTCAAATATGGCCAGGTCTTTGCAATAAGGCAATCTTAACATTTGTCTGCCTTTTAAAACTGTGAGTTTAGTTGTCTAGCAAAAATTTGAAAAACGGATGGTTGAGAGTTGTATGTAAGCTATGAAGGCCCCGGTTTCCCACGAGCTGTCGGGTGAGCGTGAATAATTTTTTTTTTTAATTTAGAATTTTATTAGGAAATTAATAATTTAATAAAACCTAACTATCTACCTAGGTAATTAATATTTACATAAAATTAAATTTTTTTGGCACGCAAAACCCTCTCATACCTATGTACCTACTATGCTCATTTTGTTCGTTTGATCTTCAAAATATTGATTTTCCCGAGGAATTAGTCAAAGTCGATGACGGTCCTTGGATGTCATGGCTCACGGAATATTACTTTTTAGATTTTTTTTAAAATACTTTTCATAGTACTATACCTACCCATATACCTATAGAAAATTTTCGAAACAAAGTTAGTGACCGGTATAATATATTTTACACTTAAAAACTAAGTTTCAATAAAATTACTGGTTTTTCAAATAAATTTCAAACCTATGTAGGTACATATCTAGTATATTTTTTTATTTTTTACAAAAAACAGGTACCTCCCTAGAAGAACACCCATTCATCATCGGTTTGATAAGAACAAACTTATCTTTTTAATTCTTCCGTTGTACATACGCGCTTATCTGCTTATTGAAAGTAAAAGCAACACAATATCGTATGAATGTCATACACCCGATCAAAAACATGCGACGTTTTATTAATTTTTCCATAACAAAAATCCCTATCAACACAGTCACGATCTTTGATAATAACAATTTTCAAAATATGAGTAGGTACCTACATATACATACATGTATGTATATAGCCACCTACCTATTTTATTAAGAAAAGCAGATAGGTGGTACCCTATACCTAATCAGTTTTTAAAGCTGATTAAAAAACACCACGATTAAATAAAACTATAAATAAAACCAGGTAAATAATTCATGTAAGAAGGGTTAACGTTATAAACCTTCCCCAAGTAAGTAGGCACATTATGTAGGTACCTAGCTAGCTACCTAATAGAAATTTATCTGAATCTATTATGCGATTTTCAAGACATTTCAATTTCAATCGAACCTAATCATTATTATGCACATGAATTAAAGAAGAATACTCGCTTCTCCCTCCTCATTGGATATACATACATACATATTATTTAAATTGAATTAACGAAATGAAAAACATTGAGAAACAAGAAAACAACACTCAAAATAATGTCGAAGTTTACTCAAAAATTAAGAAGTCAATAAAAGATAATGTACCTGAGTATTCATACAGAATAAACCACATATGTAAAAATAAATAAAGACAATATCGCGAAAACAAAATTTTATTCATAATTTTAAATTAAATAAACATGACATTCCACTGCGCACCCCCTTCTTCTTCCAATAACACTAGTTGTGCCTTCCCGTCCCGTTTTGTTTAACACTTTCAATTGAGTGGCGAATTCGTACTACAAAACAAAAAAAATATCAACTTACACATTTGAATAGCTATCATCGCCGTGGTCGTCTCATGCATGCAATATTTGTTGCACTACTACGAAGATCGACCAACTGTTGAATATGAGAAGGTAGGGCTTTTTATTTGATTAGTTTAAATCATCGAATGTCTGACCAAGAAATTTTTAGCGAACAATTTTGATTTAATATTTATTTTGTTCGGTCATCGTCTTTTTTTCACGATATCCATTAAAGCTATTTTACTACTACATGGAAAAGAGGGTAAATAAATCAGTATCACTCTATTCACTACACCTTGGTCTTTTTTCTACTTATTAATATCTACGTAAGCACAACTACGTTCAAATGGCAGCGAGTATATTTTTTATATATTTTCCATACGATTAATTTGCATATTCGCGATGTTAATTTAATAATTCTTTCGAGATACAATCGTTATTCAATGGGTTATTATATAAATTATTTTGTGTGTCTTTTTATTTTGATATATATTATTTCTCAAATAGAATTCGAACATTGAATTAAAGATCGCCAGCGATCGTTCCCGAGTTCGTTATCACCACAAGTAGTTTCTTTTCTTGTCGCACCAATAAGAAATATTTTGACAGGCGAATGGCGAACATATCGGGAAGAAACGCATTTTCAGTGAGTTGGATATTAGAATTTTTGTAAGAGAGTGTAATGCAGGGATGTGATACAACGGTATTTTTTAATTGTGAAGACGTAAAAAATGAACACTTGTATTTTGTTTGTGTTTTAAAATGCATTAAGTACCTAAATGTTAAAAACTTTGTTATTTTGTTGTGCTTTCGAGAATTATTAATGTATTTTTGGAAGCTTATCCATGGAAGCTAATCCAAATTTTGGATTTGGATGTTTCATTCTGCACTACGCCGTTGTTCACCGATCGAAATTGATAATTGTAACAGATTATTTGGAGAAGTTTCCACTCCTTTTTCGCGTCAACATTTGTATATGGAGTGAAGTCTCGTTTTAAGAAATCCAGATGTGAAGCATACAAGTTCAATGTAAATACATCTGGATTTAAGTTTTAATCTGGATGTATCTAGTGAATAATATGGCGGTACGATTTTTTGTATTTAAATAATTTATAGGGCCTAATCACAAGCTTGAGGTTTCTCTGTGCACACAAAATTTCGTGTACATATCAAATAAAATTATGATTTCGCAAGAGTGAGGTACCAATTTTTTAACAGGTAACTAGTGCACAGATATACGAATTAATTCAAGTATATTTTGAGCGTGAATATTAAGCGTAGAGGGTAAATTATTTACACTAAGGGGGTTTCTATATAAAAAAAGCATTATATTTTCCTTTTAAAGATTCTAGTTTATACAGCAATGCGAACCAAAACCCATGCGAAGTTTCGTTCGACAAACACATATTTTTGCTTGTCATTTGAGTTTTTTTTCTCATTTTTAACTTGAAGCGGGACATTAAGCGTGCCAGTAAAGAAAAACTAAAAGCAAAGTAAGAAGTAGATTTTTACAAAGAACGGGCAAGAATTTGAAAATTGAAACAAATCGCATGAGTTTTGTTCCATTTTTCATCGTTTCTCGACTAATTTGATCATTGTCCACGTTCTGTAACTTCCATCGATAAAATTAATCAAGAAACGCTGTAAAATTGAATCAAACTCATGATTTGTTTCAATTTTTATCAATTCTTGATTGATTTTATCGATGCGAGTTACAGAAAGTAGGCATTGCACCTTAAATCTATATATATAAACATATTTATACGTTTTTCTCTTTTACATCTCTGAACTACTGCTTCAGGTTGATCAACTTTAAGACACAAAATAACATAGAAAATATCGCATTGATGAAAGCAGTTGTCATTTAAAATGTCAGTCAGCACATCAGTACACAGATGTTTGTGGTAGATACTTGATTTTTGTTTTCGTATTTTTTCCTTATTAAATAAAATAAAATACATGAATTAGTCTTGAAAATAAAATGATAATTGTTATTTAATTTTATATTATTATCTTGTATTGCCCTTTGACAATTGTCTGTTAACAAAAAAAGTGTTTTATTAATCATTATAGTGCAATGTGAAAAATGAAATGAGAATGGTAAAACAATTTCTAAGGTATGTAGGTATGGGGCTCTTGGTTTTCTTTATTTATTTTGCTTAGTTAAGGGAACTCTAGGTAAAAGTACCATTGGTTTATTTTGAGTGAATGACGTAATTTTATTGAGAGCTACACAGTAGCTATTGTTTGATAGAGACTATAAGACATTAGACCTGATCTTCCAAAAAACAACTTGCTAGTTGCTACATAATATTTTGTATTTGTTTGTAGGTATTCGAAAACACGAAACCAAATCAGGGAAAAAGTCATGAGTTGGAGATTCTATCGATTAGTCACCAGCGTAGTAGGAACCAAGATTGTACCTGGATACCTAAATGTTGTAGTTCTATTATTGGAACTATTTGTCATTTAAAAAACAAAACATTTGAAAAGAAATAACATACCTACATATAATTACTCCTGATAGCAAACTGTTTTCTTGTTTCTGGTCGATGAACTTTAACTTTGTAGTCTGGCAGAGTGCGCATATAAATTTCTACACCTCTCGTTTAAGATGATTGGCTCATTGACCGCATCCGTTCAAACCTTTTCACCCAAATAGAAGACAAAATGTGAAAGTTAGAGCCATAAAAATAGGTAGATTAGATCATTTTAATGAAATTTAAGTGTAGGAGATGTAGATTTCTCCTCTCTATTCGAACATCTGATTGGTAGGTAGGTAAAAAGGCAGGTTGGGTACCTATTCAACTAAAAAATGCTCATATACAAAATCAGCATCTATATGATTCATTTGTTTCTAATTTCCTGAAATTGGTTCTTCGCCTGAGTTCTTTGTACGAATAGTAATTTAAAGCGATGACATCAAAGCATTATTGTTTATATTAATGATCTGTCATAAGCAAACGTTGTTTAAAAGCCAGTTAAACAATTTGTTTAAGCGGGTGCAACAGTCACGTCTATTGAATAAAAAAAATATGATTACTTCCACTTTCAATCATTATGTCATCAAATCCTATAAGCCAAAAAGGTGCAAAGATCACAAATGTAATAACTTAATCTTCTCAGCTCGAGTGCAATATAAGACTTTTTTTTTTAAATATCTTTCAATAAATGGAACACATTAGATCCTTTAAAACATTTCACACAAATTTAGATTTATATAGAAAGAGATATATGTATGTACACTCCGGTTAAAATTTAAGTTCAGATTTCAACTGCATTTTAATTTTTTTTCTTCATTCGGTTTACGTTGTTCGTTCTTCGCGGAACAACAAACAATGAAGAAGAAGAACATGGGGGACATCGCGAATAAAATTTCCAGGGGGGTATATAACTGTCATTTCAACAGGCCAAATTTGAGCCTACAAGAAGCAGGAGAAAATTATTGGCGTTTCCAATTTTCGAAGGAGAGATAGCTTCTCAGGGATAGCTCCCTGTCCCTGTTATCAGTAAAGTACATTGAAAACAACGAAGACACGAGAAAGAAAGTTTTTATGTAAATCTATCTTACAATAAAAGAGCAAGACCAGCTCAAATATTGTCACAATCTAAGCGAGACCCGGAGTACACTGTCTTGCTATAGCTATCATAAAATGTTTATATTTTGAGACGTTTAAAAAATTAAAACAGTGAATATTTTGATACCGAAATATATGTACATTATGTATATAGCTTATTGCTTTCCTGCTAACTTAGATGTGAGGTTCCACTCCAGACAGCACAGCATTATTATCTATATACCACCACCTTTAACTCTATGCGCCCGTGAAATTCAGAGGCCTTAGAACAAGCTATATAATTATTAATAGTGTGGAGCAACTAGTGGTAGCATTGTGGTCCTGCTACTCCTAGCCGAGACCACGAAATTCAGAGACCTTAGAATAAGCGATATAATTATTAATAGTGTGGAGCAACTAGTGGAAGCATTGTGGTCCTGATACTCCTAGCCGAGACCACGACATCGTTGCAAAAGAAGAAGTAATCGTAATGCAATAACTACAGCCGCTCAATGACTAAATGCAAAATAGATTCATATCCAAGCTGTTTGCATTTGTATTTTTATGATTCATAAACGTTTTAAAGAGCTTCATTGCAGCACAATAAAATTCTTAACGGAAATCATAACAAATAGACTTCATTGAACTTATACATGAGAAGCACAAAGGCATAAACATATCTACAATTACTGTTGTGATATACAGATTATTTACTTACAACTTCAGAATATCTATGTGCATTTAAGCAAAGAAATTAATAAAAACAAAGCACAAACCAATCATTAAGCTTTTTTACTTGCTGAGTTGTGTTGTACCTACCTACTGTTTGCTGAGACTGGGTGTGCTTTTTAAGAGAGTGTCGATTTTTAAATTCGACGCCGACAACGAGAATGACAACCAGACACACGAGTTCATAATTCTCCTCTTTTAGAAAATTCAGAACAAGTTAGTCTTTCGTGAATCTCCGCGCGTGGATGAACTCTATGTTTCTATATTGCTCAGAAAGCAAGAAAATATTTCCAAAATTATTATTATTACTGCGCACCTATATGTGTGTGGTATTATCGTCGGTTCTATAAACAAACCATCACGACAAATCGGAAATATTTATCGAAGGTTTTTTTTTTATTTTATGTTCATATTAATAAACAAAAAAGACTGAAATCTAATGTTAACCCCCAGTGCATGAGTGATGATTGGAATTCAAAAGATATTTTGGATAATTACACGTGCTGACGTATGTGATTAGATTTTACTGCAGTCTAGTAAAATTAAATGAAGGCATGCGGTTTGATCGTTGTTAAAAAAATGAGTGCCAGTCATAAATTAAATTTCTACGTCTTTACTCTACGACTCTAATATCTTTAAATGCTCATAGACGTTATTTGTGTAGATTTACAAACATTTTAGTTTTTGTTTGTTTTCCGTAAAGGTTATTTATTTATATATTTTGTTTTGTGTTTAATGACTTAAGCTCAATATTCATTTATATTATTATATCATTGAAAGAAGGGAAAAGAAAGAAGTAGCTTTAACGCTTTAAGCACGTACATATGTATATACAATATCTCCCAATACAATTTATACTGACGCGCCGCTAACTGAGAGACTCTGTGTTTTGTACCTTGGAACAGTGTGTTTCCGAAACGTGTGGATCATTTCTAAAAATATAAAATTAAATTATCTACCGGGCAAATAAGCAATTTATTTACTTTTGCGTATATATGAATGTATTGAATAAAAACATGTTTATTTTGTATTCATTTTTTTTCATACAACAGATTTTCATTGGGGCAAGAAGTATTGTTTTCGTTTAGTTTTGAAAAGATGAAGTGTGATTCTGTCATTTGATGTTTATTTTTAATCGTCTTCGACAAGAGTGAATAAAAAAACCAAATAAAAAATATGAAAAGTCCTAAACCGAGGCAATCTGGTTGTCGCGCTGCTGTTGCACATAAAGTTTTGCTTTAAAATTTTTAAATTCGGGCTCAACATTGCAACGAACATAGTTAACATCTTAAAGTTTAATTTCTTAAAAAAAGAAAAACCGAAATACGATATATGCAGAAACAAGAGTTTCAATTGTGATTAACTATAAACTCAATTAAGTACAAAGTAATCATGGGATCCACGAAGAAAACCAAGTCTTCCGATACTCTTGTTCGATCAACTACCGAGTGCAGCATATTAACTACGACCACAACCGCGGCGACATACCGCAGTAGTTCGACTTCGGCTATGATGGCATCGGTGCGGCCTCAAACCTTAAATGTTAACAACCCGCGAGAAGCACCAACAGTCGAAGCAAGATATTTTATTGGGTAGGTTTTTTTTTCTTTTGCTATTATTTTATTCTTAATTTATTTGATTTTAATTATTTTATTTTTGCTATTTGTTTTGTAACTTTTTTATCATTAATTTATTTTCTTTTTTTTATACTTTCACGAATAAGAAAAGATTTGCATTATTATTTGTTAATTTATCTTGTACTTTTAGTTTGATTATGTCTTGAGAAAATACCGTAGATATCATTCCTAAAGCGAAAACTTACGAAAATTATTTTTATTCTTTCGTCAATGCCTTTATTACTTTTACATGCAAAGTACATTTTCTAGAGTTGTACACAGTAGATAATAGTCCTTAATTCTTTTTTTAAAGGATAACATAATTTGCTTCGCATATATGATTTATTTACTTGATCTAAAGGGCAAGTATTGGTTTCCTGTACCAATTGAGGGTTTAATCAGGTTTAGGTTTTAGGTGGTGTTGTTATAAGGCTATTCATTCTGCTCTTAACCTAGGGACCTTAACCTAATGGACGGATTTTGTACAGTCCATTCGTATACAAAACAAATTACATTAAAAACTGCACATTCGGAGCCTTAATCTAACTGAAAAATCCGGAATGGAAATGCAAAAATAAATGCCAACAAAATTCGAATTCCTTTCGTGGTCCCATTGAGAAAAAAGAAGAAGATATTTTTCTTAGGGGGCTGTTTGCGATTAGATCCCGACCCTATGCCAGTACAACGCCAATATACCGAGGGACAGTAGCTAAGACTTTTTATATATAAGAAGAATTCCAAAAAAAATGAGCACGTCTATCTACAGGGGCAGGGTTAAAGAACAACGAGAAACATGAATTAGAGCTGCCAATTTCAAACATCAATTATCAGAAAAGAACCACTTAAAAAAATCCCTGCTCCGAATATTCCAAAAAGCGTCCGTTTGGAGTGAGGTTTTTTTCTTTTAAATGTGCTCTTAATCTGAATTCGCTATCATATTTAAATTTCATCATTGGTAGAACAGACAAAGTCACATTTTATATGGAGTGAATTTTACAGAAAGACTAATGTACAACAAGTCTTAAACTTTAAAATGTCACCAAAACAAGATTGAAAAAATGCATAGCCTGCATATTGTTGTAGCAAAAAAAAAGTGTGAGTGCCGGGACTCACGGTTAATATGTGTAAACATCAACGTGCGCGGATCCAAAACGGACTTGTTTTTGCTTGAAGGGGATCTTAAGATTTTTTTCACTGAACGCACCCATCCTAGTATGCAGATCGTAACGTTGCAACCGTAACGTTGCACACCGTAACGTTGCACGACGTAACGTTGCACACGAACGTTCACGTTATTTTGTTCACTCTACCGCCAGCATAGATGTTTACACATCAAAAATTCAAGATCAAACTAACCAAAGCAATAATTCAAAGTCACAAGGAATAAATCTATAATTTACATTGCATTAGTATTCAAGATATTATTTCTCCTTTCTTCGCTTCAAAACTGCATTGACGACTTTTTTTTATTACAATTTACAACATTTTTAAAAGTATTAAAACGTAATATCATAACAATAATGAAAGAAAAATTCTCGTGCGACCTTGATTTCTTATGAAGGAAAAATTGACAATCGGTTTTATTGAGTAGTTTTGAAACACAAATACCTCAATTAAAGTAAAAACAAAAAAGTAATGGCACAAAAAATAAATTCATTCGATAAACACAAATAAAATGCTGCTCTATGTGGAAAAGCTTATGCCGAGACACAACAATATTATATGTTCCACATGACACCCCGCAGTCGACATTGCGTCTGCAATGAACTTAATGCAATGCAAGACGGAAGTGCGGTGGAATGCCTTTTATTTCTCATGACATTGTGGTGAATGGTGTTGTTCGATGTCGTCGTATTTTTTTTTTAATTTTATTTCTGTTTACAAACAAAAGATGTTTTCCTTGTTCATTGGAAATTGTAACTTTTAATATCCCATTTACGGCAATGTATGAGATGTGTCCTTTGTCTCGGAAAATGAAATTTTTTTTTTTTGTTAAATCTTATTCACCTCCCTTTGAGAAATTAAAAATAGCTAGATGACAAATTACTTATTGTTTATTTTTATGTCTTCTCTATGTCAATCTATACGCATTTATTTATTGAAATCAGCTTGATAACCTTTAGATTATTTTATAAATAAATGCCACATAAGAGAGACTAGCTGGGCATCAGGTCATTTTAAATTCAGCTTCTATGGTATAATGGTTGTTACCGTCGCCGCGCGCCGGTTCTAAATCAACCCGTGGAGAGACTAAAAAGAAATGCATATTAGATTGGCTTATAATAAGAAGTCTACTTTTGTCAATGACATCATTAAATGATGTTTTTACATTGTTCAGTTCCTCCATTAAGTTGGATCGCTTGACGGCGCGACACGGCGACGGCGACGGCAGCGGATGGTTGGTAGAGTGGATAGGCTCTGAACTTTGAAGTACTTGGGTAAATTTGTTGAGTGAACGAAAAAACGAACGAGCCCCTCTCGCCACCGATTGTGCATTGTGTATTTTTATTTTTTAGTGATGGCATATTTATTCGCTTTTAATCGATATCTCCCTAGAGCTTCATAGATAGCAAACATCTACACACCTACAAGTCTTTTGCTAAACATAGATTATACTCGTTATATGTATACATATTTAGTCATAGGCAGCCTTTTCTAGATCTAGAGCCGCCAATTCGGATGTTGGATAAACACCGCACGAGTTTTATAATAGAGTTCGTGTTATGGAAAATTCATATTCCGAGTAGGAGAGGTTGCGATGGCGTGCTTAGCCTTTGGTTCCTATTACTCCAAGCCTTATCCAACGTCGACGCGACGTTAGTGCTTGTGAGTAACTTGTGAATGGGACTGACTTGCTTTTGCTGTTTGTTTGTTTGTTTTACCACCACCATCGTCATCGTCGATCGATCTCTTTTCATTTGGATTCTAAAATACCAAAAAAAGAGAGCTATCCGGTCCTACAAAAGTATACTACTCAATATCGACCCAGCTGTTTTTCTCTTAGCCCACTACCGTCAAGTCAGTTTTATTATTAGTTATGACCTCATCTTCGATTCGATTTAGCGGTTGGTTGTTGGCTCTTTTTGTGTTGGAATAAACAAGTCTCTGGTGCCGATGGTTTTCTTCTGTGTATCTAATGCATGTTTGGCTATTGTGAAGGAAAAAAACAAACGTTTCTTATTTTGACTTTCTTTTTGTTGATGGTTTTACATGGGTTAAGATGTTGTCACTGTTATTTTAACATATTTATATACATCGATGGCATTTAGTATTATTGACCTTAGTTAAAAATATATACTCGTTAAGTTTTATTTTTATGTAGTTTAATGTTGGATGCTAAGAACATTGTTTTTTCTTAAAATTTTACTTGTACCCACAAGAATATTAAGCCTTTTGAATATTAAATAAAAACTGATATTTCTTATTATTTATTACAATATAAATAAATGTACATTATAATATTTATAAAGAAAAGGCGCTGGCTACCAAGACTTGCGGCCAGAATTTTTTAAATAAGCGGTATGCAAATAATATAGCTGTATTTATATATTTTTTCAACTTAACAATTGATTCAAATTGTGCGAAGTTATTATCATGATACAAATTTTTTATCTGTTAAAAAAACTTGACTCAAACATGAAGAATAAAACTTTAATGTTGCCAATGTACATACTAAATACAAAAAAAAATCATGATCAAATTACTATTTCAATATAAAGCACAATTTAGTATTTATCTGATCGCCCATGCCGTGAGACCAAGTGACTTTTTTGCTGCTAAAATCATAATTTTTGAACGAACACTGAATTTTTTTCTAAATTGAGGTTCATTTTATGAAAAAAGTGCACGAAAAGGTCGCACATAATTGCTTTTATTTACGCACACATTGTGGTTTTAAAGTTCGAGAATAAACATAAATGCAGCTAATTAAAAAAATAAATATATTAGTTATGAACAATAGCACCGTAAATGTATGTACATGTGTAAGTACATATGTAGGTACATGCGTGCAACTTACAGTTTAAACTAAAAAAATCAACATTTTTAATCAACAAAATTGATTAAAAAACCACACATTATTTGGAAACCAACGGAATGCAAACAAGTTTTATTTAAAAATCGTCGGTTTTTTGAAATAACAAAATTCAAGAAAAATAAGATTTTTTTTTTTCAGTTTTTGAAAAGTTCAGTTGAACCATTTACAAGAAAGGCGACATTGTATAATTAACTGAATTTTTGTTTTTAATTTGGAGAACCTTTTTCGGGAAAAATAATATTATAATAAATGATAATGCAGGTACCAAAAAACGCTAGCTAAAGTGTTTCGACCCATCCGTTTAGGCTGCCGCCGACGAACAGACAGACGGATGGATATGTCAAGTTTGATCAAAACCTCGAGTGAAAAGTGGGCAGATGTATTTTTTTTTTTAAATAAATAATTTTATCTCCGAAAGAAGCAAAAAGTAGTTATTACAGTTTAACCAATACATATTTAAAGGCTGAGCTTGTATTAAGTTCCTCTGGGTAGAACGATGTTTTTTTGTAGTTCGATGGAAAATCTGATTGAAAAAGAAGTTCATCTTTTGAGGCCCAAAAATATTAAAGCCCGTTACATACGGGCATTTTTAATGAAGCTAGAAAAGTGCGAACAATTTATTACTGAAAATTCCGATATTAATGTGAAAATGTCACTTTTTTGACATTTAGTGGGGTTCACATGAGAACTAGAATTCCAATGTATACTGTGTATTCTCGTCTCTCGTTCCTTAGTTTTAACTTTAAGTTATATTAGCCGTGTTTTTTTGCAAGCCTGGGGAGATTTGGTTGAAAAAAAACGACATCGGGGATTAGCGACGCCATTACAGAAACAAAATGGAGTTTCCATACAAACTATCGATAACAAGTATGCAATTCACGCCGGTAATACAGTTTTTCGCCGTGCTTAAGTTAAGCCCCGAGAATTCTTCGCGCTTAGCTAAGCCCGAAGGGGGTTAGTGTTTGTTGCATTAAACATGTAAATTGCAGGGCAGGACGTCGTTTTTTTCGATCGATTTCCTCAGACCTTGCAATAAAATTTAATTCAACGTCAGTTTCATCAACACATGAACGACCGTTGATCGACTTTCTGTGTAGTTCAATTTTTTAAATTATTTTCTCTGTCGGACGACAGCTGTAGTAAATGTGAACTCCAGTCGAATGACCGATGATTTCAATTTTACATATTTTTTCTATTTTTTAAGTAAATTTTGAAGAAAATGTTTTGCAATCGATGTTAACAACAAAAAGAAAGCGGACAAAAATAAAATCGATGTGCTAGAATTGGTGCAAATAATGAAATTCGCAGCATGTTGGCTCTTTGAAAATTTCCTTGAAAATGATGTCGGTAAGAGACTAAGATAGTCGTTGAATGTGAACGCTAGCAAAACGACTTAGTTCGAACAACACGTCGTTGAATGTGAACCCCTTTTTTCGGTATTGAAAATAAAAGCTTCGCTTGCTTACTTTTTAACGGAGCGGATTTTCAGACGATTGTCAGATACCTGACAATTTCATTTATTTCAATGACGTTTCGGAACATTTTAGGTCCGTTCGTCTACTTCAAAAAAGCTACCAAATTTCTACTAATTTTAATCCAATTTTATTTTTTTTTGAACTTTTGGGTAAAATTTCTTAAAAATTGGCAGTTTTTTTACTGACATTATTTTAGGATCAGTACAGCTGACCAATTATAATTCTTGGTTTTTCAGACAACCACTTTTGTTAGGGTTTTATTTATCTTATGTGCTTATATGGGTTTTAAGAAATAAGACCAATAAATATAAGCGAAGAGCCGACTATCGAATCACTTATGTAGCTCTTCAGATTTGAGATTTTAATGACAGTCAATCAATTGATGTACCCAATCATTGTTTCGATCATGACTGTAGAGTTAACTTAGATAGACGCGAATAAAGAAAGGAGAACTATATAGGTATGTACATAATATGTTTCAGCACGTTAGAAGTTAAAACTTGTTTTATTAATAACATTCCAAAGAATGACACCCGCAAATGGTATGGCAGCTCCACTGAATATTAATATAAACGTTTATAACTGGACAAACAATATTTTATATCCCCTCTCTAAGTATAATCATATAAACACAATTATCTAGAAAAAGTTGTAGTTTTGCTTTCAAGTTCTAAGGAAAACAAATTTGGACTGACCAAATTTTGGCGAAGACAAATTTGTGAGTTTTCTGAAGTATAAACTGACTAATATAAAAAAAAAACTCGTGCCTTTCTTATCAAAAAATTGATTAACCATTTATTTTATTACTACATCTTGTTTCATCTAAAATGATTATTTAACCCTGGCATTGCAAACAAATCTCTTGTTTGACCATCTACTGCCAAATTTAAGTTAAACTCTTAATTAAATTTAAGCTAATCAACCTTATTTTTTTTTGTCTCTAAAAGTTGTGTCACCAATACGAGCTTAAACGTAATTTATCAAATCAACAACCAAAACATCCAATCCACAAAAAAAAAAATAATAATAACAACCTGTTATAGCAGCCCCATTAACACTACTCATCATCACTATTTTTGAATTATAAATGCGTTTCCGAATTTGGTTTGAACATGACATCACAATATTATAGACGCAGCCTCTTTTGTATCGCATTTTGAACTGCTGCCATGTAGATATTTTTAGATTAAGTTTGTATATGATATTTTATTTATGAAAACATTCTTCGGCATTCGGTAAAGAAACACATTTTTAAATGAAAATGGGGTACTACAGCAGTAATTTGAGTGTTTGATGCCCACGATCAGGGAGCGATCTTTGGAAACTTGTCTATCTAATGGTTTTTCATCGCCTACCTGCTAGTTAAAAAAAAAATAATATATAACGAAGTAGGCGCAAGCAGTATGGTGTAATCGAGTTGCCATATTTTGCAAGATTACTAATTTTTATGTTATTTTGTAGTTAGGTATTCAAAAAATTGAATACGTAAAACATAGACAACTAAGAACAAACTCAAAACAAAAGAGCATTTTGTATAACAAAAAAGGAGAGGATGAGAAGCAATCCTTTATAGTACTGATGCGACGATGATTTCATCGTAAACTTTTCATTCATTATAATTTATAACCAAACGCGCGGAAATAGCGTTGACAAAAGCATTGAACTCAACTCCACATCCATGTAAGAGTGCACTATTTATATTTAAATTTTTAAGAGAAAACTCTTTGAATGTTCTCTTATTTGTTCATCTCAATTCGTTTTCGGTTAATGCGAAAACATCATTATTATTTGATGCAACAACAAAAATGTCGAAAAGACCTTTTTTTTTTTTTTTATTTGTAACTATTTTACGATTGTGGTGATTTAAATACCGATCGATAGTGCATGGACAGCAATATCAAACATTAAACAGTGCGGTTCTCTTAATTAGACGCAGTAAACAAAACTTATAAATTTTTTTCGTGGTGGATTTACTTTTATGTCTTAAGTAATTTCTTAAAAGTATAGTCTTCATGTTACTCTTTTTTAAATTCAACAATCGAGGTGCCTAGATCATGGGGCCCAGTACCTCTTTATTTTAATTTGTTAAAACTGTAGAGAAAACCATAATCACTTTCAAATCCTTCTCTTCTTCTTTAATTTAATTGTTCGCTAATATGATTGGCCTGAACTCCATCATTAAAAAAAAAAAAAACAATGTATAAAACTCGACTTGCTTCAACGTTGGGCTCACAAATGCGGAGCAGGTGCTTCCCTCGATGGAGCATTTTCTTCGTTCTATTCGTACATTACCATGGATTAGGTATTTATCTTGGGGAGGCGCTCATTCAACAGCTCAATCGTTGAGCACCTCCTTATTGATACCAAATTGGGTGTCCAGGTGCTCCATTTTATTCATACCATCCAGTGTTAATCAAGCCCTGATTTGCTTTATTTAAATGAAAAATACTACACTACACTAGGCTCATGTGATTTTTTAATTTTATTTTTAACAAACTATTCAAGACTTAATTTAGCGTCATAAATTTTTTAACATAGTCACCAACTTTAAAAAAAAAAACTGACTAGTTTATCGCTTATTAAGTTGACAGTAATTTTGTTTCATGGCAATAAGTTAACATGGCAGTTTGTGATGACAATAAATATCATTATTAAGCGTTTCATTTAAGTCTATAATCAAGTTTTATTAGACAAAACACTTAAAATTAATTTAATTGAGTACTTTACTTAAATAAATTATAAGAACATCATTTTACACACACATAACAAACACAAGAACATAACTAATAGTTGAAAATGTTTTTTTGTTTTTATTTTACCCGCAGTGAAGCATTAAATGCATGGCGAGCTAAGGCGAGATGCAATGTAGTGCCAGCCGAACGTGTACAAGAGTTATTCCACGAGCTTCAATTCAATCCGAGTGAGAGACAAAGTAAATACATAGATTGATAAATTAAAATATAAATGATCTTTTGAGCAATTTTTATGTTCTGATTCTAGTTAGCGAAATGCTACAAACGGCAAAAATGTTTGCCCGTAAAGGCAGCCGCCAATGGCACGGATTGACATTTGGCGAATTTTGTGTTCTGGCAGCTGATTTAAAACGTTTCAGGTATATTCATTCAATGATTAGTAAATAGTTGAGAAATACAATTTTTATATAACTATTTTAGAACATCAAGTTTTACGCAGATAAATGAGAAATTAAACATCCTTAATGCTCGCGATGGTGACAACAGTACGGATAACGATCCCGTGACTCCAACTTCAGGAAAAAGAACTCAAAGATCACGTCATAAAAGTACAAAGGTAGTTGATCGAAATAAAAAGCCTGATTTGGAAAACAGCTCTGCATCATCAACGCCTGCTTCGAATGATACCGGAACACCGGTTGAGGTTTTCTTAGGAGGTTCTTGTAATCCAACAACATGGAGGAAAGATGTCGCAATACCAGCCCTTGAATCACTTGGAATTTCTTTTTATAATCCAGTAAGTACACATCGCATATTTAAATACTTTGATAAATAAGAAATTTGCAAAACAGCAAGTATCTGATTGGACACCAGATTTGATTGAACTGGAACACAGAGCAAAGGAAAAGGCAAGAGTACTATTCTTTGTGATGGATTCAGAAACAAGGGCATCTGCTGGTGCCATCGAAGCAGCTCATATTGCGGGTCAGAACTGCCAGCAACTGGTACTGGTGCTGCATCCCTACAAGCCAGACCAGTTTATACTTAAGGAGCCTCTGTCGCACCAGTAAGGAAAATGTTTATTCACGTTCAAAAAATAAATAGTAAAAAAATGATATTTCCTTTCGTTAGAGAATATATTGACTTGACGAGGAACCAGCAAATGCTGCGGGAGTTAGTGACTCGAAGGGGACTGCCTGTCTTGGATAACATCCCATCGGGTTTGCAAAGAACTAAAGAAATTTTAGCCGGAATTCGTGACCCACCATCGAATATTGCCTCGATTTTAATGTAGGTTAACTATTTGCTCTTAAGTATCAAATAATTTTTAACTTATCGCTACAGAGTAGTACGCGGAGCTTTTGATAGAGTAAACGCAATGAAAGAGTTTATATCATTGGAACAATGTCAACGGGCTCTTTCTATTTTGGGCTATGCACAGAGTCTTTTAACAATAGAAAATCTGAAGAGTGTCATTGTATCTCAGCGTGAATCCTTAGATATGTCCCCATCGTCGTTCATGGAGGTAGAATCACCCAAGCCTTCGACGGCGACATCAACAAGTACAACACGAAACAAAAAACTCTTAAAAAAGGAATCAACAATGCCGATAGTGCCTCCTGTTAATGCAAAAAGAAATGAGTTTCAAATTGATTTTGATCAATTTTGTATTTTGGCAGCTTATCTGTCAGTATTGCAACAAGAAATTCATGAAAGTGGATGCATATCGCCAATTAAAGGAACTAACGTACCACCACCTCCAGTTTATTTGGCAAATTTGCAAGGTGCGTTCTGAGTCACCACGTGTTTTCTTATGGAACTAATTTTTGTGTATTTTTTTATTCTTTGACAGGATTTCATTGCCGTCCTGGAGATGACAACATCACAATAAACTTCTTTACGAAGCATATTTTTAAGACAAGTAGTAGTACAAGTGTACCTGGTGGCGATGAACGCCATAGCGATTTCGGCAGCCGTAATAGAGACAGTGGAACCTCTTCTCCTCAACCTTCTGACTCAATGGGGGTGTTAGCTAAATCTCGCTCAACACAAATAGGACAATGCTCAAAAAGGCTCGTCAACGTCGAGCTTATGATGTCGATTAACAGTTGTTGTAGTGAAAACAATACAACAGAAGAAGAGAGCGATTCAAATGATTCGGTATTCTCAAGCAGTGACAGCTCAATAAATTCGATCCACTGTAGTGGAGATTCTGCATTTTCAAGTTTTGAAATACGTGATGTGTATTTGGGAGGAAGTTGCTTTTTGCGCACCAAATGGCGACAAAACTATGCTATGCCTTATTTAATATCAAAGAAAATAACGTTCCATTTACCTGCCCTACACGAAAGTATTCAGCCGTCCCAGCTTGATTTACCGGACAAATCATTTGAGGATTCGAATTCCCAGGGAGCGAAAGCAGAGGAAAAACCTATTTCTGGACACTTTTTGCGGAAAATGGAACGAGAAAAAGCTCATAATATTGCAAACGACGATTCAACCAATCACGTAGAATCCACCACTTGGCCGCTAAATATACGCCCGAATCTCTATAACCCGTCCTTGATGGATTCCAGCCGAGTTCTTTTGTTCGTTATAACAAACGAG
Organism: Leucozona laternaria; assembly: GCA_932273885.2. Classification (NCBI taxonomy): domain Eukaryota; kingdom Metazoa; phylum Arthropoda; class Insecta; order Diptera; family Syrphidae; genus Leucozona; species Leucozona laternaria. Next base: position 271,754 of record OW026366.1, read on the forward strand.
ACGAGGTCACTCGCACCTATGACACTTGCAGCTCATTGCATCGGCCTGATGTATAATGTTGTACTTTGTGTGCAAATGCTTCCCGAAAATTGCGTATTAGGACATGAAAAAGTAAGTTTTATTGAAAACAAAAAAAAATGTAAATTCTAATCCACTTTCTGTTTTCAGTTGACCCCAACCGCAATAAAGGACTACAACCGAGGCAGATCATACCTCATTGATTTGGCTAAACGACAAGGAGTTCCCGTTTTCAACGATCTCAAATCAGCGCTCGAGTGTACGGCAGAGAAGATAAAGGCTTTGAAATTCCAGAAAAGTTGTCAAACAAACGACACTAGCAACGAGGAGAAAAAAGGCATGCCTTGCCCCCAAACAAATTAACTGTTATTTTTTTCGTGATATTAATTATTGACCAATACAAAATATGTTTCTATCAGATCACAATGAATGGAAAAATGAAATATGTATAAGGTTTTAAATCAATGAATATTATAATTTATTTTGTTAATTATTAAATCTTTTGTTAATGTATGTATGTAATACCCAATTAGACGAATTTTACTGACAAACAAAATAACTGACAAAAAAAAAATGAAGCGAATATATTATGTAGTTAATTTAAAATTAATGTAACGTGTTATGATGTGAAAGGAAATAATTTTTGTATGTAAATATTTTTGTACATAAATAGTATATCTATGATAATAAAAACATTAACAATTAATTGACTTACACACAAATGCGTTCAATATATTTCTGAGATTAAAATGAACGGGCTTTGTGTTCCGCTCAATCTATTGAGGAAGTAAGTATTCTAGTGCGAACTCTTCAAATAATTTATAAAAAGCTCTACCTAAATTAAGGGAAACTTTGACAGCAGGAAAAATTGGTCATGTTGTAATGATTTTTAATAATTATTATTATTATATAAATGGCAAGATTGTACGATGCGCAAGTGCATACCTACCAATTCAACTTTGTGAAATTCCAAAACTTAACATTCTTACATAAAACAACCCCTTAGAGTTTTAAAATTGTTATTATCTGCATCTGCGCCATTGCCACCCAGTTGAATGTAGTGGCTGGTGGGGGAATTAAGCAATGCTCCATTCTGTCCGAAATGAAATCGACACAACTCCCATTTTTCGGGAGATGCAAAAGAAAATTAAATAAAACTGGAATGTCTATCAATCTTTTCAAATATTCACCCTTATTACGGTTGTCGTTTTACTAAAACGACATGGCTCTAGAAGGTAGACTTGATTAGGGACAATATAAAGCTAAAACTTCAGTGTTCTAACCGCTCTTCACCCTTCTCACTATTAAAGCAATATTTTTATTTTGAAACGCCAATTGGAGCTTCTGGAGCCGAGTCGTTTTACTGTCGTTTTTGGAAAAACGACAACCGAAATAAGGGTAATTAAAACCATACAAGAGCTCTGTAAGTTCCAATCCAAATATTGTTGGTTGGACTACACTGAGTTTTGCATTTTTTTTATCTGTATAACATTGGGATGTTAACTTCAAAATTTAATTTGAGTTGAGATGGTTTTCTTTTCCAGACGGACCGAGAACCCATCAGACGTTTTACATGTAAGACCCGAAGTTTTAGCTTGGCGCGCAATGTTATTAGGTGGAGAGAGGATTTTATTGCCAATATCTAAGTCCATTCGACCAATAGTTGATACGGTACGCCCTAAATAGTTATACTTTGGACGGTCTTTTATGATCTCCTGGCACAGAATCTCCTAATATTTAATGCTGCATAATATCTTGGTCTTTTAATGGGTGATTCTTAGGTCAGTCACCATGAAACTGACTGAGATTTTGGAATGGTTATTTACTTATACAACAGACAGTAGGCAGACGGCAAAAAGCCATGCCTTAAAGATATTTAATTTATTATGTATATGTAAATACTATTAATAGAAATAAATCTAAATCTAACACAATATTTTTCATGGAGAATAGAGCAACAAAAATATCATACCATCATCCCCGAAAATAGTTCTGCATGCGAAAAAACAAAAAACAATTTTACACTTTAAACAAATATATTAACATTCACCTACTCATTATGCAAAACTTTGGCATGCATGCAAAAAAATATGGTATCTAATAATCCTTTCCATCAGTTTTTTTTATTTTTTATCAAGAACATCAAGGGTACCAGAGATTATAAAGTTGGAAAACCCTCGTACTTTCCAACCGCCAAAAACCATTTGTTTACAATGTTGTTTTTGTAAATTGATCTCGTGTTCATAAGCAGATGTGAATACCAACAACAATATAACAGTGGTGAAATTCATTTATGTGCACTAATTCCGTCATCCAAATAAAACACACATACTAGTGCAAAAATATGAACTTCAATACACTGCACTTTATTTAGAAAAGCTTGCATAAAAAAGAGACGGTTAGGCCTTCTTTTTTCTAAGCATGTAAAAACTTTCGGTAAAAGGATCCTGTAGCGTAAGTCATAGAGAGTGAGTTTGTGTGGGTAAGTATTGTTCATATTAGCTGTATTATGTGGAATGTTCGAAGAAAATGCAAGTTTGTTTGTGTCAATTTTGTTTCGTGTCAGCTGTTGTTGGCTTTATATCGAGTATCGACACGCATTATATATTATATTTCTACTTGTCGTTTCGTTGTCCGTGTTTGAATCGTCGAATTTCTGCGATACAAGTTAAAAATTAAAATAAGTTTTCGGGTTAATTTTGCAATGGAGTGCGAGATTATAAACGGTAGTGTTAACTGTTAAGTGTTTCGATCGTTTTTTATTTTGCATTTTGTTAACTTGAAATCGTTATCGGTGTAAAAAGCTGAATTTTAGTCTTTCTTTTGGGCTTAAGAAGTCTAAAATAAATAACTCTTTATCGTGCTTTTATTACCCGGGGTAAGTTATTCTTGAGTGGCGTTTTCCATACTTTCCCTTATAACTAAATAATCCAATATCTTTAATCTAATTCATGCACCTCAAAACAATTCCAGTTAGGCCAGGCGCGCACAACGCACATGCAACTTAACAGTTTGGTTTCGATTTTGGGCACTATGGGATTATTTGAGTTTCCGCGCACATAAACCAGCGTGTACTCCCATATAATGTATGTAAGCATATTGTGCTCAAAATGGAAAGCAAACTGTTTAGTTGCATGTGCGCGCCTGGCCTTAGTCTGCAGAAATGGAGGGGATTTACAATTTTGTGTCTAGTCCGACGAGCTGCACGCTGAGATGAAAATCTTCTATGTTCCTCGATATATCCTAAACGGATTGGCAGATTTGCTTCAAGATTGGTACAGATAATTTGTATGTTATGGCCTACAGCAGAAATCAGATTTTCTAATTCAGCTTATTTAGAATATGTAGATAGCTCAAATACAACTTACTGTTGTTTTTTTTTTTCAATACAAATCAAAAGATTTTAATTTATCTGTATACAAAATTACTGGACGAGATATAAGGAACTTCGCAGCAGTCACCTGCATTCATTGAAGGTAAATTTGAAAGGAAACTAGATATTTTTTTAAGTGTCATAGATTCGTTCGTTGTTCCTTGTCCCAATCCGCACTAGGAAACGTTATTTATATAACATTTGAAATAAAACGGTAGTGGAAATAGCTGCTGTGGCAGCCCTATCACGAATTCAATCGTAATCGAAAAAAGTACCTATCACAGAATCCATCGTATGGGAAAATCCCATACAAATTGCCATTACGAACGAATTCTGTGATAGCTTTTTTCGGGATTCTTAAAAAATTCCGATTACGATGGAATTCGTGATAGGGCTGATCATTTAATAAAATCCGAGGTACTTTGCTTGAAAAAAGCAATAATTTTTCCTATTACTTGAACTTAAAGTGTTTTCAAGGAACACTACACGATTAACTACCTCTTTCTCTATATAAATCCTATATATATTTGCCTTTCGAAATCGAATCATACAAACATATCAATACAATGTTCCAAAAGAATTTTCATCATCTTCAAAGTTTTTCAAACTTTATTTTTAATAAGTAGGAATTTAATTGCGACTGATCTTCATAACCTTAGAATTATATGCAAATACTGAAAATTAAGCATGAACTCTGCTTGGAACCACAGAGTGCAAACAGTAAGCTAATGCAGAGTAATTCGCCCCTTTATCTCAAAGCTTTACAGATCCTTACCATAGTGCCATAGAGTTTTTTGTTCATTATTTCAACTTAGTGTGCCTAGGTTGCTTAACAAAAGTTATTTAGACATCATTTGTTAACAATTTATTTACCAACAAACACAATTTTTTAAATTTTAAATTAATCTATATATTTATGTTTATTTCTTTTTAAATATATTTATTTACATATATTTTATTCAAATCTACTATATTATACATAATTCAATAATAATAATCGATAGAGAAATTATATAATGGATAGTACAACAAAAAAGCAAAAAAAAAAAAAAAACGGAAAAACAAATTAATATTAATTCTTATAGATTAGTTTAAATTTGTCAAGGTGGTGTTTTTTTTATAATTCTCTTCTTTTAACAAAATTTACAACTTCATAATCATATTTGATCATTTTTGTTTGCAGTAGATATAATAATTTTTTTTTAATTCAATAATTATTTTATCTTGTTATTGTTTATTAAATATTTTTAATGTGTTTTTAAGAAAGTAAAAATGTTCTCCGAACACAACAATAAATGGGATTAATCGCCAAACAAAACAAACAATTTAATTCATAATAATAATATAGTTGAAATAATTCTAATAAATGTAGATATTTAAATATATACGTAAACGCTGCACAATTTTGTTAACTTAATTGATAACTCTTTTACACACTCACTTCTTGCTTCTGAAAGAAAAGAAATTGTTTTTTTTATTCGAGAAAATATTTTTGTTAATATTTTTTTAATTACCGAACTACTTTTTCCATCAGGTTATTTATTCGGGTTTCAGAGTAACCAGGAACTAGTTTATGTATAACTTCTTTCAAAAACAAATCACTGATGCCCGGGCTAGCGCGCTCTGCCATTTCGAATGCTGATCTTAACTCCACTATGTCAGATACGTTAGAGTTTCTACTTGAATGTGAATGTTTACGTTGCAGCTAGAAATGAGAATTAGAAAATTATTACTTTCACTTATTACTTTGAAATGGAATCTTCTACCTCTGATAAAAGTGGAAACAAAAAATTGTTTAGGCACGGACTATTTGTTTGATTTACTCTGTTGACGTTTTTGCTGTTGGGATTCAATGCTGTGCTTGTTCCTGTCGCCGAAGATCTGTCAGTGTTGACGTTGACTTTAGAATTGCCATTGTAACTGCTGTTGTTATTACCGGACGAAGAACTGGATGTTGTCTGACTATTGGAAGCAGAATGGTGTTCCTTGTGACTCCGTCGTTGATTGGAAGGTGCTGCCATCGAATCTTCAGAGTGTTCTAATTGCGTTTGCTAAAAATATTGATTGATTAAGTTAATACACCTACCTAATTTGTATGGATTTTAACTATAACTCACCTCTTTCGATGTTCGCCTATCTTGTTCTTTCTCTTCATTCATTCTTTGCTGTATTCGTTCGGTTTCCTTGCTCACATCAATACCCATTTTCATATTTGCATCCATACTGCTGCTACCGGCAATTATGGGTGAGGAATCTTGATGTTTATTACCCAAAGAACTTTGCTGACTATGATGCATTGGAGCAGATATATTAGATGCAGTACTTTTATTTTGCGGGACTGATGAAACTTTGTAATGATTTAAATTGGCATCACGAGTAGATTGTCCGCTACTCGCTATTGAATGTTGTGATGGCTGAAGAATACTTGATCCATTGTGGTGTTTGTTAGACATACCCATCATCATAAGTTTTTCACTTTCTTCGAGCTGGGCATTTCCTGATGCAGCACTGGCTGATGATGATTTGCTCGATATGTTGTTGAAATGTAGTCCTTTGACAGTCATTATCCAAGGTTCATCCATATCACTGTCTTGTTTTGAATCTTCCCTGTTATAGAAGAAAAAAACAATATATTAATTTAGAGTTAAAAAGCTATAAAGGGTGATAAGAATAAAATGTTAGGCTTTTTGGGAACAGTAATAAGCAATGCGATCGTACTTTTTTGATTCAAATAATATTTTTAGTCTCAATATAAAGCACATATTTAACACAACAACTTAGTTCCGGAGATTCTCCGAGAGCATTGTACACTTTCCAGGTACTTCACCCTTTCATTTAACAGTCGCGACTTGGTCTTAGTGCTATACAAATTGTTTTTCCACAACCTAAACAGCATTCTGAAATCCTGCTGCTAACATCGAGTTCGATTCCTGCCAGATTAGGAAAATTCGGAACTTTTTTAAACTCCTGTATACTTAAGTTGGGAAAAACAGCAACAACAGGAACTGATCCCTGCTGGATCAGCTTTCAGTTTGTGGCTCATATTATGTAGGAAAAGAAGCGGTAACTGCTAAAGATTCTGACAATTTATCGTTATGTACGACACAACCCTTTGCACATTCAATGAATTTGTCAGGGCAAGCCTTTGCATTATGAACTCTCGACGTGATTCATGCCATCGCAAGCCTCCGCAAAAAAATAAGATAGAACGGACACCCCATTTTCTTATGGGTTATCGGTAGTAGTGGAGCTGCTGATGTAAATTCCTTCATTGCCAAACTTTGCCTAACATCACATACATAGATCGGCGGTTGTCGTAAGGTGAGAAATCCATTTTGTAGACAGATTTTATATGTGGAATTCTACTTGCATATCTATATTTTCCAAACTAAATGGAAGACAGAAGCGACCCACTCCGCGCTAAAAGAGTCCAGTTGAACTGTCCCGGAATGGTTAAATAAAGTTAGCACCGCACTCGTGGGAACTGCGCTTCTAAAAAAATTATTATATGTATACCACTAAGGGGTAAAGTTGATAATCTGATCAACTTTGCCGCGTAGTGCCTCATAGTACTTCCCGGTTGATGATGAATGAATGCTTTCATTTTTCCAAATGTAAAATCTAACCTCAATATCGATTTAATTTCGGTTGTTTGTTTTCTTATTTTACTTTAAAATTAGAAAAATGTCAACAGCAACAATCTATAACGTAATTTCTTTTGATTGGTGATGTCTTTTTCTTGTTTGAAAATATTCTGTTACTAGATTTCGACCACAGAGTAGAAGCAGTTGACTGCAGCCAGAAGTACTTGGCACTAGATACTGGAGCCCAAAGGAACACACCTATAATTAGGTCTTCATCAAACAACTTGTATATCGTATTACTTTAAGCGAGCAATTCTTTAGTTTCTCGGAAACTGCTCCAACGATTTGGATGAAATTTTGTTTTAATATATTTCACTTTCCAAATTTATCTAGTGTTGGGTTTCATCCCTGAGAAAAAGCGAAGCTACTAAGATTACAATTTGATTTGTGGCGTTTACTGTCGGGAGGCTGAATTTCAAGTTCCAAATATTTAATTAGTGCAGCGGAGTACGATTTGTTTTCATTAATTCGTCAATAAATACTGTCCCTATTTACGAAAAAGTTTTTTTTAATCTTTAAAAAACAATTTTGAACTATTGTCTTCAGGTTCGTCTTCGAATTTCGTTGTAAGGAAGTAACACCACGTTTAGTTAATACGATGGCTGATCGTTCACAATAAGTGTCTTATAACTTTAACTAAACACTCTTAGTAATTTATGCAAATCACCTTGAATATTGTTATATGCATACAGAAATATGTTTTTTTCAAATTTTAAATTAGTTTAATTAAAGCAATACTTACGAATCAGAGTTTTCCGACTCAGTTTCACTCTCTTCACCCTTCTGTGTTTTCCATTTTTTGTATCGATCTATTAGGTCGATAAGATATGAGTTTTTCTTTGCTTTCTTGATAAATTGGTATTTAAGTAGCTCCTTTGCCGTCGGTCGCTAATTTTCAAAAAAGTAATTAAGGTTATCATTCAGTGGAATGAAATATTATTTTTACTTACGTTCTCTGGGTCTTTGTTTAGACAGGCCTCAACGAAATCTTTGAATGACTTGGTATAATTACCAGTTAGTTGAGGTGGATTATTTTTCGGAATCAAAAATAAAACTCTCATTGGATGTAGCTCAGAATTTGGAGGTTCTCCTTTGGCTAATTCAATCGCCGTAATACCTAATGACCATATGTCAGCTTTTGAGTCGTACATCGACTGTTTAATGACTTCTGGGGCCATCCAAAATGGTGTACCAACAAATGTGTTTCGCTTAGATGTTGTGTTGGTGAGTTGACCAGCAACACCAAAATCTGCCAATTTAACATCTCCCATTTCACTAAGCAACACATTCGCAGCTTTTATATCTCGATGCAGCTTTCGTTCCGAATGCAAATAATCCAGACCTTTCAGAACTTCTCGCAAAATAATCGCTATATGCATTTCTTCAAATGATCCAGCCTTCATTAGATCCAAGGCGGATCCACCGCCCAAGTATTCCATTATAATCCATAATTTCGTGCCCTATATTAAAGTTCTGATTGTTAAAAAAAATCAAAAACATGATTTGTTTTCTCTACAACCTTTAGATAAGATCCATAATATTTCGTAACATACGGAGAGTCGCATTGCGACAAGACCATAATTTCTTGCTGAATATCTTCTATCTCGTCTTCAGCTTCCTCTAAATCAATTATTTTTATTGCAACGACCTGTTTGAAGAGAAAAATATGAACACAATTTAAGTTAATTCTTTTATGTGTTAAACGTGATAAAAAAAAAATGATGTGGCATAAAATGTTGGTCTAATTACGCGTACATACCTGTTGAGTTCTATTATCGATTCCCTTAAAGACTTCACCGAACGAACCTTTGCCGATTCGTTCTTGTTTGGTAAAAATAAGTTCCGGATCCACTTTCTGTTTTAAAAAAAAATAAAATTTGATATATCATTCAATAATAACCCCCAATCGAATCGAAAACATACATATTTCTTCAATAACATTCCAATAGCGAGTGACATAATTTTTATGGTTTCGTATAAATTAACAAACAAGTGTAGGTATACAAAAGAATTTTTATGCAAATATATTTAAACAACTTTTTTTTGTATGTACGTACCAATTCACTAGGACTTTGGCGTAAATTCCTTGAAGGAACAGCTTTTGCGGGTAAATTTCTATCATTTTTGTTTCTGTTGCCAGGTGGAAAAAAGTCAGGAAAAGGCCCACCATTGATTGGCGGAACATCATACATGGACATGGGTCTTTTCCTGTCTGCATAAGGTGCCACCACATTCCCTGTTTGACGATTGGGGGGTAAAGCTGTTTGGCGATAGCTTATCACTAAGTTATCGTTGTTTTCCGGAATGTTGAGCATAGATGACGCATGCGATATATATCCCCCGCCTCTAGCAGGGGGGCTTTCAGTGTTTCTATATCGCATATTGCTGGCTGCGATCCCTGGATGAGGCAGGGAATATGCACTGCGCTGCTGCACAGACGAGTTCTGCTTATCACCATTCCAAATACCACCTGATGTGGGTGCTCCTAGAGATGGGATAGTGCTTACGTTCCTTTCATTACGCCACATTTTCATCACAACATATCGCATTCAGCGTACCTACATACACTTTAATGGCAATTTTGCTACGTAGTCAGAGCTTGAAGAACTGAAACGGCGTTTCTCCGATTGCAACCAAATCACTTCAAGAGTGTTTTCACGATCGGTATTAAATTTGTTATTTAAACTGGAATATAAAACTCTAGAATAACCTTTTTTGAGGAAAGTTGGAAATTTTTCTGGGTGCGGCAGAAAATTCAGGCGACACAAATTCTTTTTTATATTTTATCCAAAGCACAGTCGCACATACAAACAAAACGATCAAAAAAAATTACACCTCACAGCACAGACACTCTCTCACACACATACAAACGCTCGCGCGGAAACCTATCTTTCAGGTGTGTATCATAATTAGATTTCTTGAACATGTATGTAGGTAGGTAGATAGGTACTTTAAACAATGCGATGTTTCGTAAAAACAAAACTTAACTCTCCATCCGACGCGTTGTAAGCATAGATACAAACTGTCTTAGAGATTTCGACTTCGGCCCAAATCAAGAGCCAGCCGTAGAAAATGAGCAACAACAGCTAAATATTTATTATAAAAAGTACGAAAACAACAACAACAGCAACAACGTCCGAGCATGAAGCTGAATTTTTTCGCGCTGACATAGGTAGGTTTTTTTTCAGTTTAAGAGTCGTTTAACATTGTTGTCGTCGTCGTCGTACCTACCGTAGTAGATAAGACATAATTTTGCTTTGACTCATAGCACAGGTGAGCGAATATGATCAGCAGTTAGTTTAGCTCGGTGGAAGAGCTCAACTCTATTCTCTATTGTATACCTCCATCGGGCTTTGTTTGTGCAACCAACAGAGTTTCAAAATACTAGATGAAATGGTATTGAGTGGGGAAATACAATAAAGAATCAAAAGTGAAGTAAAAGAGGGAAATACAAAAAAATATTATTATAATTAAGATGATTAGAAGATGTAATTTTGTTCAGAGCAGTCAAGAGAGAGAAGAAGGATCCGGGCTTTTCAGGGCCCCTAAAATTCGAAACAAACACAGTCTTTTTGGTAAGTCGTTCAAAATAGTTTTTTGGACATTCTTAAAGAATAAATGTTATAGGCTACCTAATGTTAGGTTTAATTAAAATAAGGTTGATGGTAATAATTATTCATCGCACTGATATTGTAGAGAATATCATTGGCTTCCGATTATAATTTCTTTGAAAAATTGATATAACCGGTTCCTACCCCTGTTATAACCTTTTTGAAACTATGTACTACTAAGGGCCAGTTTCACAGTCGACACTTACCGGAATAAGTAGCACTTAAGTTTCCCATATTAGGAATTTCAGCTTTATTTCATAGCTAGCGTAAGTGGAACTTAAGTTACCAACATCCGAGACTTAAGTGGCACTTATTCAGGTAACAGTGCACTCTGATATTGGGAATTAATCTTTCACATTCCCCACTTAAGTGTCACTTTTCTGACTGTGAAACTGGCCCTAAATATTTTCGCTTCAATCAATTTAAAACAAACCACGATGTATATTATGTGCCATTCGAAAGGATTAGTATGGCGATTTTGAATTCTTCCACTTAACGTACATCTATTCTTAACGTACATGTATCTGTCCCGGGCCTAAATTTTCTCTCGGCGGCCCCTGGCCACAGGTAAAGGTAATAAAAAACAAGTAAATTCAAATAAAAGAGCATAGAGCGTCTCAGAAGAGAACATTAAAGGGTCTTTTTAAAGTGGTTTTCGAAAGCCGTAAGACAAGTGAGGTGATGAGTTAGGTTAAAGTCTTGCCAGTCGCAACTGACCGTGTTATTTTGATAACTTTAATATTATCTCAAGAACTACTATATTTGTGCAAATATAGTTGCAAGATAATTTGTGTTATCATTGTGTGTTGTGTTCATAAAAGAATATTGTAGGTAATGCATTTGGCACAGTATAATTATCACTAAATACCTACATAATAAAAAAAAATTATGTCATTCGATATCGATAAAAAGCCAAATTAATCTTACATTAGTGTTAACCTCCGTCCAGGCCATGTTGGCACAACCGGGACAATCTTCCAAACTTGTATAGTTTGTTTTTGTTTTGCTGGAGCTTTTGTTTCTCCTCCGACGCCGACGATACTGCCGTAGTGGTGGGCTATTTGCCTCGAAATTGCTAGTACTGCTGCAGCTGGTAACCGTCAAATGGCTCTTCCTCCAGATCCTATGATGTTTTCTTTCCTGATTGTAGTTTTTCTGTTGCTGTATTCGTTGATGATGAGAAGAAGCAGCAGCAGAATTTTGTTTGTTTGTCAAATTGCGTAGGCAAGTAACCACAATGCTGAATAATCTGCAATACTTCCAGCACACTGTTTAAAATTTGACAAAAGCAGCACCTTAAAAAACAAATATATATATTTTTTACACTACCACTTGAGATAAAAATATTTTCAAGAGAAAATTAGATAAACTACATCTCTGATTATTTTTTTTTTAATTTCTTTTTCTCAAATGCAAGATTTTTCTCTTCTGACCGGTTCTGTAGAAAACGACGGAACAAAATAAAAACGCGAATGGTTTTGCGGAAGCTCACGTTGTATGGAACTCGAGTAGGTATAAAAAAAATACTTCATTATAAATGCTCACTTCGGCACTCTGCTGCTGATAATGAAACTACGGCCAAAGTAAATAGCCTTCCCGAAATATTGAATAAACCAAACGTATCAAGTCGGGCAGGTATAAAGAACAAAAAAAGTTTATTTTGCTTTTTTGACATAAGTGGCCCAGTTTGTGCAGTCGACTTTTAGAACAAGGTAGAGTAGTAGAATGCCAACGTAGCTCTTTAGTTAGAATTATCTCAGAAGATGACAAACGAAAATATGACACAAGGAGCACCGATTAAAGTAAAGCAATGAACAGAAAAAAAACTGCAATTGATTTAAAACGAAGGTTTGCATTTCCCTCAAAAAATATGCATGCATTTCGTTGGTAGATAAATTTTCATTTTTTTTTTAAACCAACCCCTATTCCCTTTTTTATATCTAAAGTAGCTAGTTAATTATCGATAGATATTCATATTTCAATCACATTGTTAACACAAAAACAACAAATAACAAAAAAAAAAACTCGAAAACTTTTCGTTCTTGTTGTTCTTATTCTAATAATTGCCTTTCTTGGGGTGCTTATTAAAATAATTTTTAAGAAAAAGTTTGTGAGCTTACACGAAATATAAAATAAAACTCGACGATTTGCGTGAGTCAAGTAATGTCCGCAGTATGCTTATTGACTCGTTGAAAACCCGCATTTAATCAACAATAGACTAGAATATAGATATTTTGGATGCGTTTTTGAGAATGACCCTTTTTCGATTTTACTTTTAAAAATAGTTATGTAAATTTGTCAACCTCTTCCAAAATTCGTGATTCTGACTTCTGAGAGTTTTCTTGTTTCTGCACCACCACCGTTCCTCCGTTCTTTTGCTGTTTTTGTTTTCTATTTGACAGACAGAGCCATAGAGCGTACGAAAAGTAGTTAAGTTGAAAGAAAAATGTCAAAAATTTATTTTTGACAATCACAATGACGTCATATGCAATGTAGTGAGAACGAGACGAACAGAGAATTGTAATGTGTTCTACTCATTCTTTCTAATGGCTGACAATCTGATTATTTACATTTCAGCAAAAAAAAATTGTGGCAAGTGGAAGTTTGGGAAGCTGTGTGGTCATTAAATGTTTATTCAGAACTCAGGTGCGTATCTTAGAAATTTTAAAGAGGGATTATCTACTAGTTTGTCTTGGTTTACACGGAGACTGTTTTGAATCATGAAAATTTTATATAAATAGGGGGGTTTACATGTACCAGCATGCTCGACAACATGGCTCGATGTCAAAAATAACTGTACGTCCAACTTTACATGGATACTGATGTTGTCGAGCATCATTATTTTTTGATTTTCGAAACAATCGGACGCAGGATGGCGAAACAAATTTTTGCAGCGTTATTTATGAATAGCAGCATTTTTATTAGTTTTCCTGATTAAAATTCTTGACAGAAAGCGAATTTGAATCAGAAAAAATAATAAATGCTTTTTTAAGAAAAAAATATTTACCACAAAGAGAATTTTGTTTTCGAAAAAATTATGTCAAGTGATTTCGCATAGATTCGTATCCTTTTTATTTTTCTAAATTGTTAGTTATAAAAAGAAAATTTTTCCTGATGCCTTTTCCTGATCGCTTTCATTGACACCCCTTATCTCCTTATCTGGCCGAGAAAATTTACCGAATAAAAAAAACGAAGTTGTCGAGTATCTGTTCACACAAGTTGGTTGGACGAGCCAGCAGGATTTCAAAAAAATTTGAAATCCATCCAACATGTTGGTCCAGCAGTTGTTTTCGCGTTTAAATGATCGAGCATTGATAGTTGTCGAGCCATGTTGTCGAGCATGCTGGTCCATGTAAACCCCCCTAATGATTTCACTTGCAATCTTGAAGCGTGCGAAATGAAAGTGCATTATTGGATTTGATTTCAAAATCGCAGTAAGAAACATACACCTCACATAAAAGGCGTTTTCCGTCAAAAGTTTATAGCCATTTAAATAATAAAAGTGAAAATAAATTGTAGCGCAGTCATTTTCCACCAATGCAGAGATTTCAAATGTCAAAAAATAGTTTTTCAAATTAAAATTGAACTTAAGAGACTAAGCACGACTAAAAAGGAGTCTGATGATCAGTCTGGCACCCGTGAAATAGCTATAACTCCAGCCTATAATGACTTGGTGGTAGCTCACTCAAGTGATTGTTGTTTCATTCAAACCTTCAATATATCGTTTTCCATTGGTCGTCCAGAAGCTTTTCTGAACCCCTCTGATCCAGAACCAGAAGGCTTCTGCCGACTAGTAGAAAAGTGGGATCCAGAACCAGAAGGCTTCTGGCGACTAGTAGAAAAGTGGCAAAAAGTGAGAAACTAAATAAATTGTGTTTGATCTGTCAAATCAATCTGATATGATAGATCGAACCCGATTTTCATACACATTTCCAGCGCAAGCTTTTATTTTTCACTTTTTCAGTTTTTGCAAAAAGTTAAGACTTTACTTGTTCTAACGTTTTTCATAATGATGGACTGTTTTGTCATTGGTATTTCCTTTAAAGCCCTTCCACACTATTTACAGTTTACACTCATGTCAAGCTAAAAATCTGAAAGAATTCCATTTGAATGTCAAATTTGTGCGACATCGAATCGAAAAATTTCACACCATTAAGGCTCTCCCAAACCAACGCGAAACATTCGGCGCGACGACGAAACTTCCGCCTGTCTTAATTTATTTACATGGAGATTAATGGGAGCACCCACACTGGCGCTATGCGAATCTTCGAACATTATTCAGTCGTCGCATATTCGCACGAATGTTTCTCGTTGGTTTGGGACAGCCTTTATACATGCTTTATGGTATGTTTTCACTGATGGACACACATAAGGACAAGACGCTGTTTAAATTTGGGAAGGTTGAGACCGGTATCATGGCAGTTTGTACGTACACGCTATCAGTGGTTGGCCAAAACTGTCATTCATGATCGATAATATGCCTGTTTGGTAACTAAAATTTTCACCAAGTTCCCAAAACTGGGTTTTGACAGAAAATTTGCGAAAAAAATCGAAAATTTGTGAAAAATTTCATGTTACCAAACAGACCTTATATGTATGTAGCATGTTTAATGTTACATGTTGCTTGAATATTGAAAAAAATTCCTTTTAGGTGGAGGATTAGGGGCCACTGTTATCCACTGTTATAACGCCAACTTGATCACTTACCTATTGTAAATTCACATGAAGAATTGTGAGTAAAAATTAATATTTTTTTATTTCTCAAAATGTAAACAAAATTTATATTTTTGTATTTTTTTAGTTTTTACCAATTATTATTCTTAAGGAAAACAAACGAATACCTATACATCATAAGAATAAATAATTCATCAGAAGTATTCCCATTTATAGGTTTTCAGCCTATGTGTCTAATATTTTAGATTTTTTTCGAAAAATTGTTCATTTGATTTGATCTCTAGAGTTCCACGTTTTCTATTCTCTTATAAATACCAACAGTATTGCATTCATTTATATGTCATTTCACTTTACAAAACAAGCTTAAATGACTTTAGCTCCTACGAAATGTTTGCTTTATTAATTTTGTTATTTTCTTTTCAAAATTGTAGTAAATTGCTTGACGAGGTGTAGGACTGTGGCACTGTAGGTGTATAGATCTTAACCCTGGAACCTTTAAAAGAAACATGCATTCCAAAAAATATTAATTTGAAAATATGTGCTTCATAAAATGCATTTTTAGCAATTATCGGAATCCTTATACATACATATATACATAAATGTATCTCCAAATCTCCAGTAAAATAAAATAAAATAGGTAATTTACTGAAAGAACAAAAAATGAAACACAACATATATTAAGCCACTACCATTGTTTTTATTGTTATTTTGTTGTAATTCCAAAGCTTGTGCATTTAACAATGTTTTATGTTCGATTTTTTATTTTTATTCGAAGAGTTATATAGAAAGAAGTTGTACATAGCAGTTTAACAAGGAACGAAGTTAAAAAATGTTCACAATGTTAAAAGCCTAGGCAGCTGAAAAGCAAATTAATTAAGAAAATATTTAATATTGCTTGTATAATTTTTTGAACACATAAGGCACAATATGACTTATATACTTTTGATTTTATATGAAAATGCAAAACTCATAATGAAAATTGGTGGGTGGGTGATGTTTTTTTTTTTTGACACTGCTGAGTTGATATTTTTTTAGGATGCTATATCAAACTTTCTTTCAGGCTTTCTTATATTGTGTAATGTAGTGTTGAAAAAAATATTTATATAAAAGTAATAAAAATCCAAATCATATGTAATACAAAACTAAATTCATAGATGCTTTATTACTTCATTTTCATTTCACATGCTTTTTTAACATTTTCGAATTGGTAACCAAAAATTAAGTTCAAGATTTTAGTAGTTTGCAGTTTGAAGAATAAAGCACTATTTGCGCAGCTATAATTATTATTTTTTTTTTTTAAAGTATAAAAATTCTTTGGTCTAACAATAGCAATAATTTTTACTACATAATATCGTTCGATTGAAGGCTTTCAATTTTCCTTATCCTAAAAATGTACGTTAGTGTCTTTCCTTGAGTTTTTGTTTTTTTTTTTGTTTTCAAGTTCATATTATTTGTATTGGTGGTTGCTATTGCATCCCATTATTTACATAAAATATATAAAAATGAGTAATTTTGTTGGATGGTTAGCAGGTACAGCCTCCGGTAGTTTTTTTTTTTTTTTTGTTTGTTCATTTCTACAGTAGTCTTTTATGATATGAAATTTCACAGCTCGGCAAGTTCCACTCCCCTTTCTTCTAAGATCTTACTTCTGTTTGAAATATATATATATAAAAAAATATAAGTACTTTGTAATGGCCATTCATTAGAGATGATATCTTGCATTGAGAATAAAATATTTTACTTAATAGGTAGGAAATGCATTTAAAATCTCAATGAGGGTGATAAACATTATTTTCGAAAATCAACCCCTAGGTCGAAACTAAATGATCGGGGCCAAAAAATTAAAAATTGGAAAACATTAAGAGTTCGTCGCTACCACAGATTCTTCAATATTTTTGATTGAAAATTGAATCTGTAAATCTGTTCTGAAATGTTCAAAACTGCAAAGCATTTCGAGTTTTAATGATAAGGGAATTTTCGTCTATTCATTTTGTTTGTAATTTCTTTCTTAAAAGTATAAACATTTTCACGACTTATTCATTAAAACTCGAAAAGTTATGAAATTTTTAATATTTGAGAACAGAATCGATTTTGTTGGTGTTGATCACATGTTTTGAACTAAGTTTCCTTAATAAATTCAGTCTGGTCTGAGTTGATTTTCCAAAAAAGTGTTTTTTTAATCACTCTAATGCACCATCCATAAGTAAATATTTTTATCTCGTTGCTGACTGGACCTGACTAGCAAGCATAAATTATGTACGAGTTGGTTAATTTAAGATTCACCATCTCCAGCTTATCTCTAATCCTCGTGTATTGTTCTTTTTAGTTCAATACTCGTTAAAAAGCAATTTTTTTTTTTTTAATTCAACAAACCTGTTTCGGTATTTCATGATAACGGCAAAAATCGCTCCATTGATTATGAATAGGCCGGCAATTAAAACACATGGAATGATAATATCTTTATGGAGATACAAAAATAAGTATGATAAGTATTTAAATAAAAAAGACATGAGTAAACCATAAAAAATTATTGAAACAAACAAACATATGGGTAACCATTTCGTACCAGTAATCATATCAGCTTCGTTTTGAGAGGGCATTTTTGTGACAACAGACAAATCTGGTTTCTTGCTAATTAAAGTTAATTTTTCTTCACTCCCAGTGAGGTTTTCTTGCTCTGCAAAGTTGAAATATTATATAAAGATGTATGTATGTAGGTATGTTCATAGATACTAAGTACAAGCGCATAGATCTTAAATACAAACGTACATTTACTTAAATTATTGTTACTTATATTAGTTTAAACTTAAAAAAAACAACACTTTCAGTATGTACATAAGGGTAAGCTGGCTGATAAAGGTTAACTAATCAATAAAATTCTTTTCTTGTTATTGTACAAACTCGCATGGGTATAAGTATAAACCATATAGAGCAGATGAGAAGTCAAATAAGGAATCATCCATCATTTGCATTTTACGGAAAATTTGTTTTATTGAACTTTTGAAGCAAACAAAAAAAAGATAGATAGACAAAAAAAAAAGATTAATTGATAATTTTTTTAGAATTTAACACAATCGTAAACTAAATGAAAATATAATGAATATGATTGATAATGATTTACTAGTTTTTGAAACTATGATTAGAATAAAATGATATTCTATTTATTATCTTACCAGTGCAATCGGGTAATAATTTATCCCAAACGTGTATATTATTGCAGGTTAATTTACGAGTACTCAAACCAGAATCGGGGAATAAAAACGACGGATGACATTCGTAGAATGCTGTCGTTGATGTTCGTTCAACAAGTTTGACATGAGTTGGAAGTGGTGGATTCACGCAGCTGTCAGCTAAAATATGAAACAGGGTTGATATTGAGATAAAATAAGAGGTGAATTTTCAGATTTTGTCAAAATTATTACAATATTGGCGTATAGAAAATAAATCGGAACAGAATTTAGTTTTTATTGAAAGGATTTCGACATTAAACATGATTCAATGAGCTAAAAATGAAGAAAAAATGTACTGTCATACGTGCTTAAGACCACCACTGTAATTCTATTACATTGCTGTAATTCTATTATTATTAATGTCCATGGAACTAATGTTCACTAATGTTTTTTTTTTTTCATATTCACTCGTTATTTAATTCTTAAAACAACGAACAAATAAAACTCACCCGTATAGTGTAACAATACTCCTCTTTTGGGGAATGCGAATTTAGAAGTTGTTTTGACAACAACTTTAACCCAATTTGATGAGCTCATTACTCCAATAGGTTGCACAGCTTCAGAACAGCTATTAAATAATGTTGTATTAGTACCGAAATCGTCTATTTGAAGAAAATCCTTGCAAATTTCATCAACTATAAATACACAAATATTTTACACATATCAAAAATTATAAATCATTATAAAACTTACAACGTAGAGAGTTGTCTAAGATGGTTACCCATATTCGTATACCCTCCGGAGCAAGAATATCCCAATGGCAATCAAATTCTCCTATATAAAATTTTGGATATCCTGGTGTCATTGCAAAACCATGTAGCAATGGCGATCTATAAGATGTTCTTTGGATGCTGTTATATGTTACACGAGAGCTGTTGTCTTCTTCTTCTTCGGAAATGTCTTCATCAGATTCATCAATTTCCTCATTTTTGTCTATGGAAAAAAAAATCTTAATTATGTGAATGTTTGATAAATTGTTACATTCGTCTTAATACATTCTCCTCGTGGAACAGTGGTAGAGTTAGAGGGACCATCTTGAATAGGATTAGATTCATTTTCATGGTTTATTTCATTGGCCGCAAGGTTCATAGAAAGATTTTTAAGAGTTCCATTCGACCAAACTATATAATGAGCTCCTTTTCGTATAACCATGGTCACATTTTCTAGGTTTTCACTATCGTTTTCAACTTTTGTTTTATTGTCTACGTCGTTAATTTTAACTGTTTCATCTAAAATATCAATTTTATCTTTGGGAATAGCAGCTTCTGATGGTTCATAATTTGAAGTAGTCGAACTTGGTTCGTTTACACTCGTAACATGTTCCGTTGATGTATCTTCTTTTTTAAAGAAAATTTCGTTTCCTATTGTTTCTATATCGTTGAAATCATCAAGATTACTTGGGAGAATTTTTAAAACTCGAAAATCCTTAAAATTAATTTTTTTAAATATATTTTTTATTTTTTTTTGAGTTTGTTTTCTTACCTGAGAATAAACTCTACTTTTTTGTCCTTCGGCTGGAATTTCTTCTTGCTTCACAGAGGCTAGCTGGGAGGATGTTTTTAATTTTCTAGATCCGTTTGCACTAAAGTTTCTCAGATTAACTGCACCATTAATTTTATCAGCCTTAATTATTTTAAGTGAGTGGAGGGCAGTTTCACGTGGCTGAAGTCTTGCCTCAGCTTTTGGATCACCTTTGCCAACATCGAGAATTTGAATATTTGGATCTATTTCATAGCCTATTGTTAAATGTTCGCCACAATAACGATTTATTCGAAAGTCTATTCATAAATAAAATCAAAATATTATAAATTTTATATCATTGAATATACTAGATAATCATATATGGTAAAAAAAATAACTATTTGAGTTTTAAGAGACCGCATATCCAATTTTCTTTTCTCTTTACAATTTTTGCAGTATCATTTCATCAGTATCATTTGATTTAAATTCGGTTTAGCAGGCAATGAGGAAGCCAAAACTGAAAACAAATGTTCTATGAGAGGTAAATAGATCCTGTTAATAATGGCCAAATGTATAATTTGTTACTGTTAATGGTATCGTATCGTATGTAGTAATATTAGAATCAAAATCTTAAGAGTCGTCTTCGAGACAAACACGATTTTCCTTAACGGTTTTTGAACAAATATGGCGGGTTCCATTCATTTTGTCTATAAGAATATAATATATTGTTTAAAATAAGCTAGATAACGTTTAAACACAGCTTGGTGCCTAGTTTAATGAAACTCGACCAAGTCGTTTCCGAAATATAATTTTCAAAAAATTATTGAAACTCAAAACTAGAAAATAATTTCATGCAATATGTTGACATGCAATACTATTATACTATTTAAGATATTCTCCATAAAAAATTGATCAACATCAGTTGAACCGTTTTCCAGAAAAGAAAAAATCAAAAAATGGCAAAAAGGTACGTAACTAGAGAGGGCCTAGCCAATTTCGAAAGTCACCCTTGCTAGCCCCTTGTCGGTCGGTATCTATGTAAATATTTCTATGTCCTCTCATTAAATACTTTATTGATAGACGAATTTCGAGACAGACTTTATTTGGTCTTCTCTATCACCGTAATGTCAAGTTTGATCAAAATCTCGAGTTTGATTTTTTTAAGAATCCATAATTTGCCATATCACAGGTAAAAAAAGACATATGTATCCACCCATCTATCTCAAACCAAAAAAATCTTGGATACAAATACAATATATTTTTGATTTTATTCGTCAATGTGCGAGTATCAAAAATAAAAGATCGAACTTGAACTCTTCTATTGATAATGAATTTTTGACCTTTGTTCACATTGTAGATTCACTTTCTTAACAATTTGTTTTTGGCAAAAGTTTTCTTCTGTAATATGAATCACGAAATTATTTCAACAAACTTTAAGTTTTCTTCTACACAACTGAACTTAATCTGAATTCTGTGAAGTCATACTGTTTAAAAGGGGATGTGTTGTAATTGAATATGTGAAATCTCTATTTTGGTAGACCGTGACACAAAGTTCCCAGTAGGGTTGGGTTTTTTTTTTTTTTTTTTTTTTCTAAATTTGTTGACATAAATATTCGTGTGTATACACGAAAGTACAATTGAAATGAACTCACCTTCCATACAAATGTATTTAACTCGAACCACACCACCCTCCCAGACTTTTGCAAAAGGGTGGTCGATGGCAAAAATAAAACTGCAGTGATTTTTACCAGAACATCTGAAACGATAAATTGAAAATTAACTCTAAAATGTCAGGTTTTTCAAACTATTAAAACTTAACTAGGCCACCAGTATGAGTAAATAAAATTATTGGTTAAAGGTTAAACATTGCGTGATATGAAAACATTTAGCAGCATTTTTTTTTTTTAATTTTTCCGCGTATCAAATAATTAAAAAAAAAGAACAAAACAAAACAAACAAATAATTTAACTGCACGATACAGTCATGTTTTTGAATAATGTGTCCTTTCTGCCTTTGTCATTCATCGCCCGAGTTGTTAGATTCTCCTTAAAAGCACTGCAAATACCTAGTCAGTGCAGTGTACGCGTCGTCGTTCTAATGATTTCAACCCTTCAGTCTTCTTTGATTACATTGTTTTGCCAAGTTGAAAGCCGGAATCCCCCCATTTTTTTGTTTTTTTTTTTTAAAGGCGAAAAATACCAAAACACTTCAAGAGTGGTTTAAGCACTTCTTTTTTGCTTCATGTGATCCAAAACATTGAGGGTGCAAATTGCAAGTACACAATATGATGTACGTGCGTGATGGAATTTAAGAGGACACAAATTGCATAAAAATCAATAAGCGTACAAAATTGAATAGCTATATGTAGGAGGTATTGTATGGCTCGATTCGACTAGGATAATCTTTAAAGTATACCTTCGACATATAAAAGCAAAAAGATTACTATCTTACCTTTTATTCAGTACTCTACGGATATTGTATTCGTTTGCTGACTGATTCCTATAGGATTTTTCGAGATCCAAACCGTTGAGAGAAGAGATTTGTCTTCCTTCTTCCTCACAATGAGGTCTAGCTGATTGTGTTCGGATAACATCCTCGTCCTTCGCAGTTGCAATAGTTTCATTGAGAAGTACTAGAAAATGGGGGTTGAAAAATTTAGTTAATATTTCATAAAATAATGTTTTTGACTACTACATATATCTACTAGTACCTGAAGAAGGGATTGTATGATTACTTTCTGACGGCGTAGCATTATGCAGGGAACGTGAAAAACGCCCCCCTTCTAGTTCATCTTCGGGTGATATTCTACGCAAGTAACGTATAATAAGTCGCTCCAAAACCAACCGAAGCGACGTTCGATTTTTATTTTGGCCTAATAAATAACAAGGGTAGTTTATGGTAGTCGCTCGGCTCTATTACATGCATGGGTTGGGTAGGCATATTTACCATTAGTACTATTGCTGCTATTTGTTTTTCGATTTGTAAATTCACCATCTTCTAATATTTCAACATCTGTGTCTTCCTCATTGTTGGAATGACTTTGTCGCAGTGTTTCGAGGAACTTTTGGCCTGCTTCTTTTTCTGCATTCTTCGATTCTGCTATTTCTTCGGAAGCGAATGTTTTAACAATTCTTGAGGGCAAAATTGTATTAAATAAAAATATAATTTGTAACATTAAAATAATTATATTTATAGTTTTCTTCTACCTTTTCATGTCTAAACGTAGACATTCATCATGTGTGCAATTTGGTGTAAATGTTGCTTCTAATATAGCCAACTTGGAATCTAGATTGCCGCATGTAAGTCTTATTTCGGTATCATGACATCCATATTCTTCTACCACTTCTATAAAAGTTAATAAATATTTTGTTTGCATTTTTTGTTTTAAATAAAAGCTTATAAACTATTATATTATTCGACAACTAACATAACCTGGATAAGTGCTAGGTTTTAGAGTAGAGGGTTACAAAATTAGCCAGTTAAGGGCTTATGTATGTAAATCAGGTATCAAAATTACTTCGCTCACTATTTTGAGTTTTTGATTAAAAAAAAAGGCTGCGTTTCTACCAATAACCATATTCCAAAATTCGACAGAGAAAAAATACTAATTTTACCAAAATGTTCGCGATTTTGTCGCGAAAAAAAGAGAGATCAAGTCTTGATTTTCTATTCTAAAACTTCCTTTAGGATTGTTCGTTGACCTCTGATGTCACCCTGGGGTCGCCCCAAAAGCGTTTTTTGAAAAACCTGAAGTCACCCTGGTGAACAAATTTTGTGTTTTTTTTTTAGACCTGGGGTCGCCCTAAACTCGCCCTGAAGTAGATCTTGGTGTTTTGCTGTGGCCAGTTGAGGTAAAGAATAAACTGCCAAAATGACATGAGTTGTGAAGCATTTGTTTTGATGTGGATTCACGTGCTGCAGGTTATTGTTTATTTTTGAAAAAAGAAATTGACAAAGTAAACAAATTTAATTTAGTGCTAATAAATAGAAATAGGAAATGAAAATGTTAGAAGTTGTTTTTATTAATTTTTAAGGCATATTCAAATCAAATTTGAAGTTTTAACTATCGAAGCACAAAACTTTTTTTTCTTGCTTTAAATGTCAACAGCCGTCGAGCGTTTTTTGAGAATCGAAAAACCCAGGCCTTGGGTTTGTCAAGAAAACATGGGTAAAGTTCAACGAACGAAGCTTCTATGTAGGGCCCTATTATGACTCGCGAGTCGAACGTTCGACTCATATCGAACGATTTGGCGAATTAACAGTTCCGTGGTATTACGAATAGCGAACTTCGAAGTTTGCATTTGAAGACAAAACTGCCAACATTTTGACATTAAAGGCGAACTTCAACTTGGCGATTCGCAAACAGTAATGCCAAACAGTCACATTCGCCGATTTTTTAATGTGACTCGCGAGTCATAATAGGGCCCGTACTCAAACAATGCTTTCCCAAACGACTGCTCACTCGATCTGTCCAAAGCAGGAGTCAAGACGAGAAAATTAAAAATCCCTTTCGCCTCTATTTCTCTGTCTTGTGTTCGGGTTCGAAGTTGCTATCTTCGCAACATACCAAATCTCTAAATGTAAACAAATTTAAAAGCCATCTGGAGACTACCTCACGACCCTTTTGAAAAAACCTACCTTAATTCAAGTTGTCATCCGGAATTATTGAATTGCATATTACTATTGCTTATAAAACCTTTTATTTCAATGTTAAATGATCGAAGAGTGATATGTATGTACATACATTCATATGTGCTCGTAAACAATGAACTCAATAATGACCATGACCGTGGCAAGATTATACCAACAAAATATACAAATTGTAGTCACCAAGTGGAACGGTCCCAATGGAACATCGTTGAAATATGAGCAGCCTTAATTAGCATAGTCCTTTAACAGCATAAAGGACAATTCAGAAACTGTTGATGTCGCAATGACATAATGCTTTTACAAAAAAATGTTTGCTTTTGAATTTAACACTCCAATGATTATTATCATCAGTTGACTACATCCCCTCCCCCATCCAATGACTTTAATCTAAATATTCCGAAAAAAAATATCAGCTGCTAACAGTTAAAAAATTAAAAAAAAAAATATTCTGTTTTGTTTGCCTTGACTGTCTGTCAGACAAATCCACTAAAATACGGAAAACGGAATACAGGTGTGCATAGGGAAAACGAGGCTCTCGTACCCCATCCTATAAAAATCCCTCTCTTTTTTTGCTCTACAAGTAGGATTCCATTGCCGTAGGTGGGTAGGTATATAAATCAACACGTTAAAGTTGTAGGGAAGGAAGGGACATGGAATACGGACATGGGGTTGTTGCGTAATTGTGCAACTGGAAAGTCAATACTCTGAATGAAATAATATTTCAAATAAATATACTCACCAATCGGGCTGATCAATCCCAAATGTATACATTCTATACAACAAAAAAATGTTATTCCAAAGCCAATGAGACACACACGAATTAAAACCGTAGAACTCATATTGTTGGTTTTGATTTCAATTTTTTTTTAAATTCTTTTAATTCCAATTGGAATAAATTAACAATTTTATTTAAAACTATTTTAAAAAGGTACTGATTGCATTCAATATGCCCATATTGCACTAAATTAGTTTATTTTTTGCTGCATCTGAATCTCGAAGATAATCATACTTTGAGGATAGAACGATATGCATATGTTTTGGAATTTTCATATTGATATATATTTTTGTTCATCTTTTATCTAACGTTAGGATGACACACTTCATAATTAAGATAAATTCTGTATTTTGTATAAATTTAAACATTACACAAAAAAAAAAAACATCCATATACCTACAAAGGTATCTATGAGTGAAAATTTTCAACTTGCTTATAACCGATACAGAATAATTTTCTCTTTCAACGAGCGCATTATTTTCTTTTCAAATCACTTTTATCTGCGAAAACTAAATATTGCAAAAATAAAATAAAACACTAAAGAAAAACGCGGAACTGTATAAAAGCAGCAGTCCAGAGTGGCTGACAATGACGATGACGATGACGGTGCGGTGCGGTGGGAAATTGTCTAAACTTTTCACATAACGTCCTTTAAAACGGTCGATAATTGCTTGCCATTCTTGTGGTTGATTAGAGACACTTGGAGACTTTTATGCCCCAAATATTTTTTTTTTGTTTTGTCGAATTGTTTTTATTAACCGCAAGAAAATGTTTAAGATTGCTTAAAAATAATGAGTGGTGTCTGTTGCGTTTTGTTGTTTTCTTGTACTAAATTATTCTTAATTATTTTGTAGGAGGAGATGAGAGCAGAATATCTACTTGAATTTTATTCTTGATGTTTGGCTATTTTTAGTATCCATCCGTATTGATGTTTCCTAGCGGACTGAACACCGAAGCAAAAGCACCACCATTTACTACTGCCTGCTGGCTGCTGCTCACCTAGTGAATATGACTGCGACGATGTTTGCTCCGCCGCGGCCGTCGACGGTTATGTTCATCCTTCCAGCTGTGCACAAGAAGAGCATTGTTTGGGAATTGGGATATACACCCGGAAGGGGGAACAACACAACAAGAACACCGCGTGCAAACAACCTTCACACATGATTTTTTGGGGTTGTTGCCGTCGGTTTTGTTGTTTGCTGGCACGAGACACTTGCTCTCTCGCATGAGTACCCAAGAGTACAAGAGTTTTCATTCTATGCGCAATGTTTATTCCAAATTCCAATGTCCTTGTTTCCCCAAAAAAACCAAGAATAACAAAATTTCTTTTCAACAACAACAAATAAATGAAGTTTCTTACGCTTTCACTCTTTGGCAGTCATGTCTT
This sequence comes from Leucozona laternaria, assembly GCA_932273885.2. Classification (NCBI taxonomy): domain Eukaryota; kingdom Metazoa; phylum Arthropoda; class Insecta; order Diptera; family Syrphidae; genus Leucozona; species Leucozona laternaria. Next base: position 298,577 of record OW026366.1, read on the forward strand.
ATGCTGTGCACTTGTGGTATGATGAAGACATGGCTGACATTGCTGCATTGGAAAAGAGTGTAGGTATATATGTAGATGATGATGTTAATAGGGGAGGAAATACGCTATCGTATTTTCCTCAGCAACCCTTGGGATATTCCTTCATTCTTTTGTTATAGAGAGAGCGTCAACAATAGGGACATGAACAATATTGCACTTGGCTGTTTAATAATTTGCAACAAACAACAATCAACCCTGACATTTTGAAAAAAAATATGCCGAAAAAAGAGAGCAAAACGAGGGTGGGTGTATCGCTATTATTTTGATTGTCAATCTTATTTCCTGTGATGTCCAGGATATAAGCTTTCGATACAGATCAGTTTATGGAAAAGCTTTTCATTGACAGTAATTTGCAAACATTTTTTTTTAGAAACTACACTCTTCACACTACATATTTGAAACTTGAAAATTTAACTGTTATTTTTATATTTCAAAGATAAATTCAGTTTTTACTTTTTTTTTTAACTATGTGCTCCAAAGCGAAATTGCTTATTACAAAAACGCCAGGACTTACTTCTTACACACGAAAGGCAGGGAAATATTATTTGGGACAGTGTTTCTAGATCGGCCGATTATTATCTTCTCCTATAACCCTACGGACGTCATAGATACCCAGCTTGGTCCTCAAAAATATCAGTCAAGCACTCTTCATTCACTACAACATTGCCGCACTGCAATTTAAAATAATTCATAATGAGACCAAAGGAATTTTAAAATATTATCTAGATTGTAAATCCTTTTGTTTAAGCCTTAAGTATTGCCTCTTTAATTCTATACTTACATATGTACATATATCACGAACTAAGTATATATCCCCCAAAGCAGCGATTTTTAGTTACATAGAAATAGATAATAGAAAAAAATAAAAAGAAAACCTGGCTAATTAATGAGTTCAATGTATGATAAATCTTAAAATAATTCCTTTAATTTTAATACACCAAAAAATTTAAGAAGTCATTGAAATAAAGATCGTCCTTGTTAAGAATCTTAAGTTGCATTTCGAAATATACATGCATATGTAAATGTAAAATGCATTACTGGGCATTTCAGAACTCGTATGTTCAAGTGACTTAAAACATTAAAAATTGGAAGGAGCTCCTATATCGGTAAAATCGTAAACGAGAAAGTCGAAAAAAAACCTACCTTGGTAGGTACAGTTAATAACAGTGTGTGATATTTTTTTGAACCAAAATATAGACCGTATTAGTATTTTTTTTTTTTTTATCAAAACCGCTAGAGCTGCGTTCGAGATTAATAAGTTTTTCCTAAACTGTTGTCGGGCAGGTAACGTTATTATTCGAGCGTTGAATATTTCAATTTACTCACAAGGACATCATTTAAAAACCTATACAGGAATATATTCAAATTCTTGTGTTATAAATGTATTAAAAATGCTTGAATATTGCTTTTTTGTATATTAACATTTTACCAAATTTAGTAAAACACGTACAAAATGTTGCGCAATGTTCAAAGGGATTTTAACTATTTTTTTTTGCTAAAGCTTTGATATTCTTTTATTGAAAATGATTTTTAATCAAAATTTGATCGATTCTGATAAAAATTTGACAATTTTGACAATCAAATTTTAGGTCAACGACTCAAAAACTTGAAATCATCTAAAATAATAGTTTTTTAGTGTAGTTATTTTTGTCTGCTTGCTGTATTTAAATATGAAGTCAAACTGACAAATCTGACAGTTGTTAAACAACCGTTTAAAAGTTAGAAAACAACTAAAACTGTATTTTTTATGTTTTGAGATATTTAAATAATGGTATTTTTAGTATAATTTCAAACAATATGTTCACTTCGCACTATATTCTTCTAGCAAAGCTGAAGATTGAAAAACCTTATGAATGGGTTTTCAATTTTTCCCTTTCTACTGCCGGGAACTCTTTAATTTTACCAAAGTTTACGTTAAATAGTAAATAGTAGCATCAGTTTCACTAGTCGCCAGCTTTTTGAATTTGTCCACACGAAAAAAAAAATATGCAAATGTCCTCAAGCTGTCAATTAATTGTGTTCTATTGCCACATCTTTCTTCAGGATAATTATTTTTATTTTTGAAAATAAAAGTGAAAGCCATACGTGAATATGGTCTTAGTATACTTGTATTCTGAACATCAATCCATAATATCATCATCAACATATCGCCTGAAAATAATTCCACTTGTCCCATCTAACAAACCAAACGTTTAACTTTGATTGTTCTTCTTTGAATTTCGAGAAATCTTGATAAAATTTTGAAAATAAACTTTCTTCTTTGGAAAACATGCTCCTGCGAATTAGAAACAAAAAAAAAAACATTATAATGTGTTTTTATTATTTAGTTTATTAAAAAAATCGTTCATCATCACTTAATCGTTTTAATTTTGTTTGATTTTAAATATTATTACATCTCTATTAAAGTATTATTATGAATACATTTATATATAATTTACAACAAGTTTTGCTCAAGTAATTCAGACAAAACTGCATGATGTATGATTCGTCTTCTCATTTTGAATCACTTTTAAAAAAGATTTAAAAACGCGACATTGACGACATTATTTTGTGCCCCCGCATAACAAACATGCAGGTAACACACTCACAAAATTATAATAAACAAACAAAATGCAAAAAAAATATTGCATTTTGTTTTTATTTTTTTTTTTTCATTCAACTGAGTTTTGTTTTCTGTATTGTTTAAATTTTATTTTAAATTCAGTCCCGACCCTTTGCCAGTCACAAAAATAAATACATAAAATATTTCCATTTATATCCGATTTTTTTTACAATTATTTTGAATTTATGTAAAATTAATTTGCATCATTACCATTCGAAAAAACATTTCATTCATTCATTCCATAAATCAATTAATATATCACAATTTATTATGCTTTATATAAATGTACATATATGTATGTGTTTTATTAACAACATATATTTTGTATGAATTTTATTAAACTATTTTTGTTTTAATCAAAATTGCATTGCCTATTTTCCAGTGAACTTAGAAGAAAAAAGTCTACGTAACGTTATTCTCAAAATATATAATATACTCGTAGATTTTATAAAATACTCTAGAAAGCGTTTACTTAGAAAAAAGGTCTATACATAGCTTTAAGTGTGAAAGACTTCATTTTTCTTTAGTTTTTTTTTTCCTTTTTTTTTTTTTTTGGTTTTGTTTAGTAGTAGAACTATTGTGAAAAGAAAAAAGATTTATTTTCGTAAATTTTTTGTTTCATTTTATTTACTTTTTTGATTAAACAACATTTTTGCTACATTTAAAAAAAAAGAAGATATATTTCTTTTCTTATTTTTGTTTTTGTTATCACGAGTTAAAAGCGGAAAAGAGGATTTTTGTTTTTTTTTTTTAATTTTAGTTTGTTTTGTTTAAAAGAAAAAGCTTAAATTGTTATGTTGTGTAATCAATGATCAATCAATTCAATGAATAGCGCCGTCCATAGACATTTGGATGGGAGCTATAAGTGGCTCGATTAGAGTAAATAATCCGATCCGATGACCGGTTGAGTTTTCAGCGTTATTCTGAAAGAGAATTTTTTCCAATGAAATTTGAAATAAAAAAATAATAGCAAAACAAAAAATTAAATGTCTAGGCAGTGTAATTTTATGAAAGTCATGTAAATACGAGGCCCATTCAATAAGAAAACCGGCAAATACGCTACGCTTACGTTTGGCAAAAAAAAAAATATTGAAATTATTCCACCACCTTTTTCCATCTTGAGACAAACTTCTAGGGCCCGTATTACGGTTATCGTTCAAAATCCGTCGTTATTGTTATTTTGCGATTACGATTTACGATAGTCGTTTTTTTAAAACGATACTCGTTTTCGTTTACGACTGCTTTTGGTGGTCGTTTTTTATAGTTTTTTTTTATTTAATCTGGCACTATTTTCAGGCATCCATTCTCGTAAATCATAAGCGGTTTATGTCTTGACTATCGTTTTCTTGGGTTAAGTTTTTTTAGCCATTCGTTTCGTAATTCGTAATACGGGCCCAGAATTTGATAGAAAATAGTAAACTAATGAAACTGCGTACCGCTTATTATTGCGATTCTTCTATGTGAAATTTTATTTAATATCGATAGCTCCATTCTGCTATTAGATCTGATCAAATTAGTCACTTTATTTTACCACTTCCGACAATAACAAAAATGCGCGAAAGCAGTGGTGGTTCCATGATTTTAGGATAACTATTAAGCCACCGGCAACGTATTTTAACCGGCACGAAACTGATACATTCGTTATACCCCCTCTAGCGATATTTATCCGTTTACTTAATGAACGGCCGCCATTATAATCAACAAAGCATTTCAATGGAACAAGCGAACAATACATTATGTAACGCAATCTTTTTAAGCAAACATAAAAATGAATGAATATCATACAACATTATGCCGAAGAGAAAAACAAAATTTCTCTTGATTTTTGTAAAATCAACTATCATCTTTCACCTCATTAAAATATTTTTGTTTGTTTTTTTTTTTTTTGTAAACAGATTATTTTTTAAAATTATATAAAGTCGAATTTAAAAAAATATTTTTTAATGTACTAATACATTATTTCCTTAAATCTAAATCGTGGTTGTTTGTTTGTATGTTTTTGAAAAGATCAGAAATTATAAGAAAACTAAAATTTACGAAATCACCTATTTGCTAGAAGTTAAAACTACGTTAAGCTATATAATTAAATTAAATATTGTAGTTTAACAATTATTCTTATTAATCTTGAGACATGGGAGGAAATTCGCTTTCGTCTTTAGCTTCGAGAGAGCGATATTCATCGGAATCATCGGTATCTTTTTCCAACGAGCAACTGCCAATGTTGGCTAATATTTTAATTGGTATTGGACTGCGGCTGGCAGTTGTTGTTGTTTTTGGGGTCGATGCGGTGGCAACTGCGATGACAGTAGTGGTAGCAGAAGTCGTTGGGAAGGAAGCAGATGCATTGTCCTAAATAATTAATAAATGATAAATGTGACAAAGTTTTGATCGCGTATTTATAGATGTTTTAGGTTGTGTTTATGGGTTTGGATGAGTGTTTGTGTTTTTGTGTAATTTGTTTAGTCAAGGGAGAAGTACATGAGTGACGAATCGTTTACTTCATTATTGAATGAAGGGAATGTCGATGAGGAAGCGCTTGGAGTTTCGGTGAGGCTTACCATCGGGGGAAAGTATGATGAGGTTGGTTGCTCTGTTATCACAGATCGATTAGTTTCTTCTTCTTCGCTGACACTAATATAGCGACAACGTTCGCTGAGAAGTGAAATTGGTTCGTCATCTTCTTCGGTGACGCTAGTTATACTAATGGTACGCTCTTTAAGTCCTGTGCTGCTGCCTGAATCAACAGCATCATATGGCGGTGGCGCTTGACGCATAAAGCTCTGATGTGTAAGGGATGGTGGGTCACATGAATCGTTTTGAGAAAGAGAACGATTAATTGATACGTTTGACGATGACGCTATATTAACAAAAAAAAAAAAAAATAATTGATGAATTTTTATGAATTCAGTGAATTAAAGTTATAATTTTTTACATTCAAGTCGTTCACGTCTGCCTGTCCATTTGGATTCATTACGAGAAAGTGCTTCTAGTTTGATGCGGTAAAACTTAGAGCCCCTATTAACTCTATAACGGTTTTCATCCTTGAAATTGCAAAAAAAAAGAATAAAAATTGTTAAAAAAAAACTATTATACAGGGAGGAGGGAAATTTTTAAAAATACCTTTCTTGCTTGACAATATTCTTTATGGACAACTCGTCCTAAGGCGTAATATGGTGATGGCATCTCCAGTTCGCCAGGTCCTGGCAGACGCAAATTTAGTGCACCTAAGCTATCTCCATGCACAAAGTACAAACTAGCTGAATCTTGAACGACCATAAATTGAAAATGTCGCATGCTCCAAACGACAAATACAATGTCTCCCTTCGAACAAGATTCAAGAACAACGTAACGATGGTTTGATCCACTGGACTTAGATCGCGGTAATGTACTTGCTTCCATAGTCGATCTAGAAAATAATTGAAAAATTTACACCACTGTATAGATATTATGAGTTTCATAAAAAAAAAATAACTCACCCTCTAAGTTCAGCGAATGATTGTTCCATCTCAGTTCGACGAGCTATTTCCGTATGCAAATCTTCCTCGATGCGTGCTTTTTCACGATTCAAAAACTCTACTTTTTCCTTAAGCCAACTGTTGACTTCGTCATTAGTCAAAAGGGTCAATTTCGTCTTCAGGTCCATATTATCTTGATTTAGCATAACAGTTTTCTCTCGCAACATGTCTATATATTTTTCTTTCTCATCTAGCATTACTTTCAATACACTTACATTATTGTCGGTGTTTTCATTCAAACTCTTAGGCAATGTTAATGCTTTGGCCTCCCAAATGGAACGTTCACAATCAACAGCTTGCCTTATAGCTTCTTCCTTCTCCGCACGCAAATCTTCACGAATTTGTGATACGATTGACTCATGGCACGCAAGTTCAATCATGTCTGCGGGCTTTTCAATCTTCTCCAAGCTACTGTCGGACGGCGAACGTTCCATACTGGTCATTAACTTGTAACGACATCGAAGTGATTCGATTTCGGTTTTATGATCGCGAATGAGTTTCTCGCGTGCTTCCTTCACAGCTCGTACTCTCTCATCATTGGCTGCCTGTAAACTTTCATTTATAGATTCCATTTGTTGCTCCAGCAAATGGTATTTTTCTTCCAAATCACTACAATTAGCTTCGAGCTGTAAAACTTTCTCAGCACTGCTTGTGTCCTTTTGTTGTTGTTCACTTTTTAAATCGAGAATTTCTTTATCTTTCATATTGATTGTCATCTCCAGGTCATTCAACTCAGATCTTTGTTTAGCTGTCATTTCGATGATATCTTGTTCACGAGATTCATATTGCATCTGAACCAGTTGCCATTTTTCGGAGATGTTTTGAAATTCACAACGCAAATCAATTTGATAGTTCTCTTGGTCGGATTTGAATTGTTGGAAATTTACACGCGCTAGTTTTATACATTCCTGTGATACCTCAGACATGGCTTTTAAAATAGATTTAAGGCGTTCGACCTCTAGCCGAGTTGATCCGAGGTTTTCCTGAAAATTAGAAAAAGTTTTATTTTTATTTGGAATTTAATAGAAAAAGGCTGAAAAGGAGAGTTAAGGATATAAATGCGATAAATACTGAAAATGATGAAGGATTTAGTGTATTTTTTTTGTAATATTTTTTAGGGGAAAGGGATGTTTGACTGTGGGCCACCAATGCTGGAAATGTGTAAATACTACCAATGGGGAGTTAAATAACTAAAAAAAAATATTTTTGCTTTGTTTTAAATTAAAAAAATATAGATTATATATTTTATTTGTTTGATTTTTTTTTTTGTTCTATGTCCAATACCTGCAGTAGACCGAACACTGTCTCCATTGACTCCTTAGTTTCAAAATGGGATAATTTGCTGGTCTGTTTTTTATCATCATGAATCGGATATGTAAATGACATTATTTTGTTGAAACGGAAATCCAAGTCGAACAAGTGTTCCTCTTTTAAGCTGCTCCCACCACCAACGGTTTGCTGTTGCAATAATACTTCATCGTCGTTATTGTCATCATCTGCATCGCCATAGCTTGATGGCAAAGATTCGTCTATGTAAAAATCGGAATTAACAAATTCACTTTCGCCATCTTCTTCAGTAGTGCTATATTCCTTTATTACAACCGTGGTACTTATTTGTTCGGGAGTTCGCCGATCAATTGCAGTGGTAGTATGGTGACCCAAATATAGAGGAAAGGGAGCTATAGGATTATAGGTATCCGAATCACATGGCGTGGGAGTGTCTTTTTCAGAAATAACAGAAAGTGTGCTTAAATGCTCGTGATCATGATGTGGACGTGCGTTATTTTTTGGAAGAACGGTATTTATTGTATTGATTGGGGCAGGGGAATGGAGTGCAATTTGGTTTTTAATGTGCCTTGGAGGTTTTTTTGGCGGACGAGGTTCATTCTTTTTTTGTTTTTTTATTTTTTATTTTATTAAATTTGGAATTGTTTTATATTATTTACGCATTTTATTTTCGCGCACGAAAGAGAAAAAGCATATAAGAAAAAACACAAAAAATGTTGTAGGAATTCATAGCCATATTGTTGTTAAGATTTTTGTTTTGTTTTTGAATATTTACCTCTGTTAGGGTTTCCACCGTGTGCGTTTGTAGGGGTTCTGTTGACGTTGCCATATGGGCTACTTGGTAAACATTATCACTGGCCGACTGGGGCGCGTTGTTATCTGTTGGACTCATCAATTCAGGTTGGATAACTTTTTCAAATTCTTCTGTATCAGTTTCCGATTCGCCACTAAAACAATGTAAGATTTTGTTTTGTAAACACTCATGCCTACTTTTGGTTTCATAGTGAAACACTTACTCTTTTGATTGAGATTGTATGTCTAGTACTCGCTGATGTTGTACATTAATAGGTCCAATGAAATTAGTTTGTAGTACTTTATGAGTTGTTGAACTGGAGGAACTTTTAACATTTGAGTTCTGGTTGCCAGATCTTTAATGATAAAAATGGGAAAATTTGTTGAAAACATATTTTTATAAATAAAAGTTTAAAATGAGAGTTTTGAATGTATAAAGTCATTGAATTATTAAATTTTATATCTGGAAAAATACCTTGATATAAAAAAATTAATGACGGGGGCCATATCCGGCAGTTGAATGTGATGGGTAAGATCCGGTAGATAAGAGGTTAAAATATCAATATCTAAAGTAAAAAAAAATTAATTTTAAAAAATTCTGAGTATTTATTTGTTAGTGAAACATACCGCTTTTTGTTAAATTTGGGAGCCTAGCGTCGAAAATTAATGGATTTTCATTGGCGAACGCTGGTGGCATATCATTCATTCCAGGAAAGAGAATATTTAAGAAATGATTTTCAAAACTAGCATTAAAATTCCGTCTGCGATTTATTTCCTCACTGTGTATGGAATCAAAATCCTCAGCAAGTCTGGACGCCCACTGACGGAATTCGCCAGAGAAAATTTTGCGTCGAATAACTTCGGTAACAGCAGCCACATATATACAGGGTGCCTGATGTATCTGTTCAATTATATTAATATGACGTTCTGCCCGTCTCAAACAACGATGATAAAAAAGTTGTTTATTATCAAATTCACTCATTTTATTTTCCAAAACAATAATACGCCTGAAATAAATTATGAATGGATGATAAGATACGATTTTTTTTAAAAGGTAAAATAGATAAATTAATTACTTAAGCCGTGTGTGTAAATTTGAACCTAGCTCCTCCTTTGCTCTCGATATACAACGACGAAGTTCACGAATTTTTTGATGGTTCTGTAACATAACTAGTAGCTGACTTCTGTGGGAGGCACACAGATCCGGTAATATTGAAGCATCTCTAAGATTAATTGCACGGTTTTGATTCTGAAACAAAAATTGAAAAGTTAATAACTATAAAAATAACAATGAAGAATAAAAACAAATACTTGTTGGAAAGCTGTCGACAGTTCCTTCTGATCCTGCACCATATTCTTGATTTTGTACTTGATTTCTTCCAATTTACATAGACGTTCACTTAAACCTTTTACCTCCTTCATATCACTCTGAAATTGTACAAGGGTCATTTTTTTTAATTTATTTATTTATTTGAAAAAGACTTCTTTACTCTCTTACCTGATCCGCGCTTTTTATAATGTGGTTGACTTCTTCTTTCAGTTTTTCGTAAACAGCTTCATCGAATGTATTCAAACCTTGTATGCACTCCTCGGACATTTCTGTTAGTTTATTGTGATTTTCTTTGGCAGAGATCCATTGCAAAAGAGTAAGAGTTCTTCGTGTCCCACTGCCACCACTAGTTATGCTCAATGTATCTCCTTTGTCGTCGTCACATCCCATTTTAGGTTTCTTATTAGGCGAAGTACTATCCCGTTTTTCGTCATCCTGCGACTCAATTGAATCAAGACGTTGCCCTGTAGAATTTGGCGGATCACCGACCATCAAAACAGAAACGTTTTGTTGAGATCTTGAGAATACTTCATCATTGTCTAATAATTCATCGAATCCATGGAAATCCTCCTGGGCCATTTGCATAAGTCCAGGCAATATTGGGATTCGAGATAACTTGGACAAGTCTTCAGAAAAGAAATTTAAAAGCTCTATATATGCTGCACGTTTTTCTAAATGTCGATCGAACGATAGACAAAAGTTTCTAAACCGTTGGCGGAATTCTTCGGTCAAATCTTCCATATTGGCAACAACTGCAGACCAGCCTTGCTGTTGAAGATGCTGTTCGTGTACCAAACGCTCACAGATATTCTCTTCTTCGCGTGCTAATTCGTGCATCTGCTGTGCCAATTGTGCTCGAGTAACTACTGTTTCATAAACAGCTGGTAACGTTAGACAACGTTCTACCTGATCGTTAAGATCTACATCTAAAAATAAATTGAGATTAAGTTTTAGCTGTTTCTTTTGTTATCAATATAAAATAGTTTTTGTTTTTCTTACCATTTTCTAATGCGGGAATGGCAGGTGGTAGTTTTGCATCTCCTATCAGGAACATGTATATAGGATTTGTATCTGTGCCCGCTGAATAAAATGAGACCTGTGTGGATTTGGTTAGCATTTCCCCACCACTAACCAGTAATACTATATTTTGCGCCGATATTCCATGAAGGCGTTCTATTGTGTCTTTTAAATTGGATACACTGAAAATAAAATAAAGAAAACTGTTAGTTTAGGTGTACAAGTAAAATATATTGTACATGCACTTGTGATGTACATACAAACATACATACATATGAAGATGTCTACTACATAGAAAGTAGTACAAAGAAAGAGTCGATTTAATGTCTACTTTTTTTTTAATTATATGTTTTCCTTTACTCATATTTAAATCAACTTCAAAATTTGTTAATTGATCTTCTCAGTTTTAAAGTAGGATAGTAATTTTCAATACAATCTCGTTTCCTCAAATATAATACAAATTCAGGCTACTTAAAATAGTTTGATTATTTTGTAAACAAATTCGCAGACAATCTATCTACCCTAGTTTCCTTATGTACATACATACATATTTACATTTTTCATTTCATTAATTTATTCTCATTTTGAATACAGTCAGTAAAAAAAACAAGCCATGACAAAACTCGAATATATTAATGCAAAAAACATACGCTCATATTTATGAAACCGGTAAATAATCGGACTGAAAAATTATTTCACCCCTATGTAAATTTTCAAGCTATTTTCGTATACCTATTCGTATGTGTTTACGTTTATATTTAGTAAATCTATTCCATAAATAAAAACACAGTCTGCATAATTTAAAAATGTTTAAATTATTTTTTTCTATAAACAAAATTGTATACTCAAAAACATACTATGTATTCCTATGTTGTTCAGAACTATTTACTTGGGAAACAAATGTGTATTGCTACTTAAAAGCGCTAACCAAGTGCTCTAGCCACTATAGGACGCGATAAATATTAAAATAATGTGCCTCAGCATTCAGTATCAGCCAGACATAAAGCTTCATAGTTTTTTCTTTGCTACATCATGCCACTAAACTACTATTATAAACATCAGATAAACTATTACGCGTTGACTTCGAAAAATGAACTTTGCTCAGAACTATGTATTTAAATTGAATTTCATCAAATTCCACGTAAATTATAAGCACGAAATTGGTTGTCAGATAATGCGAGTTATGACAAATCCATTTTAGCTCATGAATGAGAATAATATTTTGCTACAAATAATAATAATAATATTTACAAATCGAACACCTTTAAAAATAAACTACAAGCATTTTTGTATTTATTTACTTTTGCACCTTTCTTTCGTTCAAATATAGGATTGAAACTGCGTCAAATAGGCATTTTTGTTCTATTTTCAATGTCGTCTTCAATCTTTGTCGTTGGTATCTTTCCCTCAATTTCAAGCAAAAATGTGAATGACCAGTATCTTGAGACTTTAGATTGAGAACAAGTTTACTTTGTGTTTGGCTGATTCACAAAACACGTGTGATTTCATCATTTCTTATATTTTTTTTTTTAAACAAAGGCTATACCTACATATTTACAAATTTTATTTATTTGTTTACAGTTCGCTAAAATGCAAGAGAAATAGGTTGCCTTCAAATTAGAGATTTAAATATTATCTAACCCAAATTGATTAGCCTAACTGATATCTGAAAATAATAATAAATCAAAATAAATGACTAGACAAACGACCGTGGACAGACTATAGCCGTGATGTCAGACGTAGAAGAAAGCTAACAAAGATTACGGATTGCATTATTATTTAAAAACGACATATACAAGTGGTTTTTTTTTTAGAACTATTTATTTATTTGTATAATTATAAAACGCGTCAAACTAGATTGCGTATTGTTTTCTTACCTTGACAATGCGACGTTCATATCGAACTTCAACATCCTTCCCATATCGACGTGAAATACGTACAACATGATTGCGTTGTTTTGTTGTTTCACGGACTTTTATATTTGGGGAATTTGTTTAGGTACTAAAAAAAATGTTATATTACGAAATTAAACTAATCATTTGCACTTTTTTTTGTTGGTGTGTTGTTATTAGTTGATTTTATTGATAGCACAACAACGCTCGTGTGCTTTCAAATTTAACTTAAAAAATATTTATAATAGCGTGGTTTTATATACATAAATATACGAGTACGTATTAGGTATGCAGAGAGGCAAGGCTTGATGTTTTATTTTTAATTTATTTGCTTCAAATAATTTTTTTTTTATATTTTGTTATCTTCTTTTAATTCTTTTGTTGCTTAAAATAATGAATGAAATTGTTTTTTTTTTTTATATCATTTTACTGCGTCATCTAAAAGTGCCTTTGTAATGTTAAAAAAAGTTTTCGTTGATTTGTTTTCACTGAAGAAATGGTCTGCAAAAAAGAAAAGAAAATATATAAATTAATAAATTATGAATTTTTGTAAATGTATTATTACATATTTATATAAAACATTTGGTTTTAATGTGAAGTTGATTGCACTCATTTTGAAACGAGCAACCCGCAATAAATATTTATTTATGTACAACGAAAAAAAACTTTATTTTAAGATTAAGAATGAGTTTTCAAGGTATAGATTTAAAAAAAAATTGCCTATAGGAATTCATGGGAATTCTTAGCCCGTATCGCGTAAGACTAAATTGATCGCTTTATTTAGTGATTGTCGTTTTTACGATTGCTCACTCTATCCTTCCCCATAGATAGGATTGAGACAGCTATCGTGAAAGCGACCCCCCTGGTTGATTTTGACGAGATTTTGAAATTTGTACATTGTGTAGGTACTGAAATCAACAGCTAGTCAAAATATTTTAATCTCGCGAGCGCTTTCTTCTGTGAAAAACTTAGATTGTTTGTAGTACTGGAAGGCGTAAGGAGCAGAATTCTTAAAAAATTCAAATCAAAGTATTCGAACAGATCTTTTGTATAGACAAATTTATGGCGAATTCCTTTCAACAAAAAATTCGAATTTTTTCTAAACAGAATCGAATTTTTTCTAAACAAAATCGATTCTTTTCTGTCAAAACAAATCTTGCGTTTTTAGCAAGATTTCACACTGATTTGCACACACACTATGAAGACTTGACATTTCTAATACGTCATAAATTGAAAGTCGCGGAATTTTTGGAAGACGAGTTGTTTATTTTTTGGTTGCAACGAATTCTGCATAATTTAACAAAAGATTCCACAATATATTCAGTCAATACAGCTATAAAAATAATTTATTGTGCGTTGTTCATTATCAACACAAATTTGACAAACAAAAATAGCTTTCGCGAGTGAAAGACGTGTTAAAAACTTTCAGTGCAAGTGATGAAAACTTTTCAATAATAATTTTCTTTAAAAATATATGTGCAAATAGAAGTTCTCACAACAAAAACAAACAACCTTAATAGTTTTGTGAATTATTTCTTGACGTTTTGCGTCAATTGCAGCTATAAAGTCACAAACACAATCACACCAAAAAAAATCGATTCTTTTACGAAATACGAATTCCTTTCAATTGACAGAAAAAATTCGATTCTGTTTAGAAAAAATTCGATTTCTTTTTTGAAAGGAATTCGCCATTAGATTCGTTAAAATTCATAGACAAACAACTTTTGACAGAACGCAATCACACCACATGTTTAAGCAATACAGTTCACGCACAGTTGTAATGATTTCTCATTTGTGTTCTGAACTTACAATTTATTACCGATTCTCTCTCTTGAGTCTTTCACTCTTGATGAAGATCGACAAATTTATAGCCAGAAAGAAAATGAGTAATGTTTGACGATTTTCGTTTTATTTATTTTATTTTTTCTCTCTCTGCCAAAACACATATAAAAATGAATCAATTAGATTTTGCTGTTAGCAGATACACATCTACAATATATACAGTAGATTCAATGTATACAGTAGATTCAAAATTGCAGGTTGATGAACTGTAAAATTTGAAAATTTGAGTTGAGCGAACGTTAAATGATTAAATCCAATAAACAGGCTATTCAAACTTCATTGTTGCATTGAACCCAACTTTGTCATCGTTAATTTTTTAGCGGATGGTCAAATGGAAGTAGGTTTAAACATAATTTTAACAAACAAACAAACTAAATTACCTATACAAATTACAATTGAATAAAACGCCACTTATACAATGTTGTTGACAAACAAAAAGACTGACAGTCGCAATAACATAAAAAGTGTGTAGGTTGTACGGTACGGACGCGTAATGATTCGTTTCAATGCCTGCTATGGTCATTTCCTCATCTTCACCTTGAAATAATAAATTGTTCGCTATAAACATTAAAGTTCCAGACACGTGGCGCGGTTTGATAAAATTTTAAAAATGTGTGTATGTATGTGGGTATGTATTATTATGATTTAGCTCAATCACACAAATGCTTTACAAAACTGTGAAGGGGCGCGTTCATGTTGGACTAAGAAAATTTTGTGGTAATTAATAATTACTTAATTACAAGATTTACTATAGAATTGCGTACAGAAACCCGTTGTATCATTCTTATTTCAGATCGTATTTTATTTTCTACGTTGGGCTTTTAATTGAAGCAAAAAATCGAAAGATTGTCTGGCTGTTGTATAGTGTATATAGTGTGTGCGAAGCCCAAGTTCCAAGGCTAAACTAAAAGCTTAACTTTAATGGGCTGAGCATGTGTGGAGTGATAATGTTTACGTTTTGTGCTTGCTGGCCGTACCCAGTTGAAGTTATTCTTCGATTCAGCTGAGCGCGTGTGAGATTGTTTTGAAAAACCTGTTTTATGAAATTGATTTAGTTCCAATTTGTTGCTCATTATTTATAAGAGAAATTTATACATAAATGTATATTCCATCTGTGGCATATTTTCTATGAAAAAAAACAATACCTATTAAACATTTATGTATCTCGTTGATTGATTTTGTCGTTTATTGCTGATTTTCTTCTGCTTTATGTTTAAGTTCTTAAATATTTGAATAGGTGATGAAAATGATTATCGGGGTTTATAGCAGATCATTTTCGAATTGAATCTAAAGAGGAAAGCAATAACATTTTTTTTTTTGTCGAATCATTATTAGAGCTTTGATAGTACATGCTTAGAAATAATAATATAAAAAAAAGTAGAAAATCTCGTTGAATAGAATTGAAGTTTAATTCACTCTTTGTGGCGGATATTTAGTTGTTTAATATCAAATTCATCTTGCATATCGAGAATCTTTGCGTTTTCATAGACCGCAAGCACTTCCGCTGTAATAGTTTTCAGCATGAAAGTACACGAACACTGCTTTTTGTGTAAAACACTTGTTAAATGTCTCTTTTGGGTGTGTTTTTTACCGCTCTTAAATATTAAATTAACAAATATTCTTCTTAATTCCATAAATTCAAAGTTTCATAAATATTACGTGTTTTTTTTTTAGTAATCGAACATACCATATTTTTGTTACGGATGTGACACCGTCGAATAAACTGATTTTGCATTTATATTTATTATTATTTATAAGAGATTGTTCGTCAAATATTTCAAAATATAAATTGAACCTTTGCCAAAAAGCTTATTTTGGTAATAAAATGCAGTATTTTGTATTAAAATAATAACGACTTTCCAACTAGAGTCACCCGTAAGTAATAGATTTGTATATTCATGAAAAACTTCTTTTCATATACATTTATGTATGTATGTACATAGTAGATATATGTACATATTTTTTATAATCCTTTAGTTAAACTAGCAGTCCAAAATATTTATATCCAAAAATTACTATAAAAGAAGCTTTTCAATTTCAATCAAGAAATTGTATTAAAACAAGTTAAATTGTTTCTTAAAGTTTGTTCTGAAAATGGATAGCTATTTTATCCAAATCGCGAAAATTGTAGAATACAAATTCGTCATCAGAGCTCAAAGAACTAAATTATAATAAAACCATTAACAATCAAGTTAATGACGCACAGTAATGTCGGGACAAAAATGGCACTGAAAGGTGGTATGAATATTAAACCGAAGTTAGCAACAAATTGAAAATAAATAAATATTTTATTACCTATGTAGGTCCGTTCAAAAGACACTGATGAGAAAGCTTTTCAATCTTTTTACCATAGTATTAAATACTCGTCACTGGAACAACAGTAATCCAATCCAAAACATAAAAATTTTGGGGAGATTGACCCATGTTAATAGGTTAGGTATAAGAGGTGTTAAGATTCAAAACGAATTCTCAAAATAAACAAGAAACTGAGTCTTTATCATCACTAATTACTTTTGTGTCTTTGCTTATAGGTACGTAGATACCTACAACTACATACCTATGTAGATAAGAAATTCGGTACATTGCCACTTAATTTTTGTTTACCAACTTTGTTATCAAAACAAAAATAAACAATGAAATCATTATACCTATACCTACATGTATTTTGTTTTTGTAAAAACTGCGAACGAAAAAATAAACAAAATTAAATCTGCACATCACTAGGTAGGCATGCCTATCTATATTGGTAGCTAAAATGCTCTATACACCTACAAAGGTAAAGGCTCTAAGACATATTCATTGAAAATACCCAGGTTTTGTAACAAAAACTCAAAATTATAGGTTAACAAAAAGAAAAAAAAAATAGAAAATATCGCTGACAAACTAAGGCAGAAAAACACTGCAACGATGTTCATATTCAGGGTTTCTGAGTTCCTAGAACAATACGTCCTATTTTAAAATTCATATAGGTAAATAAAGATATACCTATGTAATATATATTTTTTACTGTTCTTTCATTATAGACGAAACTTTTATTAGCTGCACCAACGAGTTTTTCTTTAATATACCTACAAGCAAGCATAGGAATATTTTAAAATGCACTTGAACATATGTTTCGAGTTTTGTTTCTCATACAATTTCCCTTGATAGCTAGAAGCTATACAAAAAAAAATCAATAATATCCAAACAGTGAATATTTTTACTTTTTTAAGTCTCGGGATCGGGGAAATATTCAAATCAACTTTTACCTGTTTCGGCCGGGGAGTTTCTGGGTAGGTAGTTTTAGATTCGATAAATTGATAAGTATCAGGGGGTTCGCGTTCAAACACTACACACAAGCAGCAACAAACTTCCTAGTTCCTGCCCGATTGTCTCGAATTTAGTTTTGGATAGTAACAAAATTCAAGCACTAGGAAGGTGTTTAAAAGCAAGGGTTCAAGCACCAGCACACAGGACAAAGGATAATGAAAATCTGTGTGTACATGTAGGTACATGAGCTCATGCTTCATGAACAAAGCAAAAATTAATTTTGCATTCGCACTTGTTTCTCGGTTTATATAATAAAAAAAACTGTTGTTTTTTTCACAAGAAGAAAGTGAAGGCGGAGAGACCTTTAATGATCAATTTACTAGAGAAAAAAATACACAGCTCGGGTGGACGGAGCAGGTTTATTTGACTGTTTTTTTTCCTTTCATTATTACATGGTAAGGTGAATTAGAAGGAATGATTATTAAATCGAGAGAAAACACACATTATTCCGTTGTAAAAAAAAACTCACTCTTCAAAAATCCCTTTCTTAATTTGTTTTCACAATTTTTTAAATGGTTGCAATGATAAAACCTTTGTTGACGTTGTTTATTTTTTACTTTAATTTTGAAATATTACAAAATTTTAACCCGACTGGTTCTCTGGCCTGTGTTTCTCCTTCTGGTTTTCGTGTTTCTCTCTTTACTTTGCCAGCAGAATGAACAAATTTAAAAGCACACACACAAAATGAATACGAATTAGGGAAAAAGTAAAATGTCAAACTATTAAAAAGATAAATAAGGAAAACATAGAGTGGTTGTCTCTTTTGCTTGTTCATTAATGTGTGAAGGATAAACAGAGACAACATAAAAACGAAAACAACAAAAAAACATATGTATATTTGGTAAATATGTGAGAAACGAAAATGAACTCATGAAAATAGGAAAAGCTCAGCTGATTATTACTTTCTTTTATGGCTTTTCTTGGGTTTGTATTATTTATGGACATTCACATTCAGCATGTAATTATTTATTACTTTTGTAATTTTCCATACATTTTTTTTATTGTTGCCAAAATGAAATTAAATTTTTAAAAAATACTGTCATGCGAGTGTATTTAATTTTAAAAGCCAAGAAATGTTTTGTTTATTTTCGAAAGTAAACACTACCGTTTTATTATTACTCATAGAAAAAAAAAAACGATGAACACAATGGATAAAGTCGCAGAAGTCAGTACATAACAAGATATACGTATCTATGTACGTCTAACACCAAATTGAATTAAATATGGAAAGAAAACTAAATTTGACTAATTTTACAACTACTTCGAAATATAATAGGTATTCTCACCATTTTTCTCGTTTTTAGCAAGCTGGTAGGTAATTAAATAAAGAGTCTGTCTAAAGGCACGTAATTTCGCGTACGCGAAATAGTTCTTTTACCCGCCGATAGGTGGCGCCACCGTCGACAAAATGCGAAAAACGTAGATGGTTTGTGTATTTGCTAAATATAGGTGGCTGGTGGTTAAATATAAATACAAATACCGCGAAATATAAATACAAATTTTGGAACAAATCAACAGTTTGTTCTTATTATTTGTAAATAAATACTTTCAGTTAACAAAAATAAGTAAAAAGTATTAAAATTCATAAAAGTTACCAAATTTTTCTTGCAAATAAACATCTTCATTAAGAAATAAGTAGGTACCTGCTTAACCTAATCTTAATTCTTAGTGTCGTTCTTATCACCTCTGGTTAAGTATAAACACTTGATATTCGGGCCGATAACCAGAGATTCTGTACAAAAAACTCTGGTCACCAAACCAGAGATTAACAAAACCCTACAGACGTACTTACTGCTAGTCTATTTACGATAGTTGAAAGAGCTCTGTGAAACCAAAAACAAATCTTTCCCACAGGAACCGTACATTTTTCTTGAATAAAAAGTAGAAAATGTTCTATTCCAGACTATAATCTACCTCTGTGCCAAATTTCACGCAGTTACCACATTCGTTGATCTGGCATATAATACTATTGGTAGAAAAAGGTTCATTCATTCGAAAATTGCGTCCCTGTAGGATTGGCGCAAATCATAACTAATCATAAATCATTCGATTTGCGGATAATTCGACTAAACTAAATTAAAACTTAAAATCACAGATTAGCCACATGAAGATGAGAATCCCCGGCAGCCATTTTGGTTTGCCTACAAGCTTGAACTGGCAGTTATCAGATAAAAAATGAGAATGTGTGTAAAGAAACCTCACACATAGACAGTAGGGATCTTCACATACCTGGTTAAATTGTTGTTGCAATTCACATCTATTCATCGACGCGGGATGAAATTACAAATAAAACAATGTAAACAAATGGGTTTTGGAGGGTGAAACGTACGAAACATTCTCATCTTCATATGGCTAATCTGTGCTATAACTTCCGGCCAAATAAATTCCATAGGTATCTAAACAAAAATATAAAGTTTACAGCATATAAACAGTGAGGTTGGTAGTGAGGCTTTTTAGTAACTGAACTTCCCAAACAAAAAAACATATCGCCGCTGTTCATGCGCAGAAGCATTACCTATCGCGGAGGCGAAGTTCAAAAATTAAAGAGAATGTGTGAGACGTTAGCCATTCCAAAAAATTTTCATCCTTTTTATAAAAATCTAAAGAACAGCAGTGAGGTTCGTGATACGTTACCAGAACCCAACTTTTCAGAAGATTCTGATTCCTGAAATGAGAACTAAGTGATTAGTAAATAATTGTTATCATGTGCTATAGTTATCATTTTTTTTTAAATAAAACATAACCACATGTGTGTAAATTGAATTCAATTGGTATTTTTGTTTAATTTACCTTTAGAAAAGTCATTCTTATTGAAAGATAAATGGGATTATTTTTTAAATTTTTTGTGCCAGAAAGATGAATGTGCCAAACCTTGGGGAAGGAAAGAGGTGCCCACATAAGAACTATGTCAGCTATAAGAGCAAAATAAGGAAATAATTTACAAATATAATGTTTTTTCAAAAACCCAACCTTCTCGTTTTACGAGAGCAATTAACATTCAAACATGATTTCTCAACATTTTCATTTTTGCACATTCATCTTTCTGGCATAGAGGTATTAAGATATCCAATACAGCAACATATTTATCAAGTACACAAACCACTCACACTTTTACTTCGGCTGAATGCAGCCACCTATATTTAGCAAATACACAAACCATCCACGTTTTTCGCATTTTGTCGACGGTGGCGCCACCTATCGGCGGGTAGAAGAACTATTTCGCGTACGCGAAATTACGTGCCTTTAGACAGACTCTTAAATAAATCTAACGAGAACTAATAAAATATAGGAATTTGTATCAACTATTCACTTTGTTGCTTATTCCGTCACTTCTTGCCATTTTATTTGTTTCATTGGTTTTGTTTCGTTTCCTTGTCTAATATGTGGTTTTTATTAGATTAATATAATTTATTCCAAAAATGAGTTGTTTTTGTGGTTTTTTTTTTTTATTCACGCGACAATAATATAAAAAAATTGCCTTTGTTTGCAGCCCTCGCGATTTCGAATCTTTAAACGGAATGAACTTGGTGAAGAAGAAAAATATTGCTGGCCAATAATTTTCAGAGGAGAGGCAGAGGGTTTTTTTTTATTGTTCATCGAAACTTGGTAAATCACAGTGTTCATTTGCCTGTTCTGTCTGTGCTCATAGATGAGGAATGAACATAACTGGCTAAAGCTGAATACAATAGGAGCGAGTTCGAACGCGCGTTCGCGTACTTGCATCGAGTTGAAAAGGCATTGGTTCGTGACGATGCTTGCTCCGTGTAGTTGATTCGAAATCTTATGGGGTTTTCCATTGGTAAATTCAGATTTCAATTTTCAAATTGATTTTTTTCGTGGCGAATGGAACACTTTTTCAAATTGATTTATTTTTGTCATTGTATTCTTGTAGTTTCGTTTGTGTGATAAAAAAAACTTCATCCCTTGATGCTCTTTTAGAAGATAAAGATGAGCTTGATGAAAGCCGTGTTTTTTTGCAAGTCCGAGGAGATTTGGTTGAAAAAACGACATCGGGGATTAGCGACGCCATTACAGAAACAAAATGGAGTTTCCATACAAACTATCGATAACAAGTATACAATACACGCCGGTAACACAGTTTTTCTCCGTGCTTAAGTTAAGCCCCGAGAATTCTCCGCGCTTAGCTAAGCCCGAAGGGGATTAGTTGTTGTTGCATTTAACATGTAAATTGCAGGACAGGACGTCGTTTTTTCAATCGATTTCCTCTGGGCTTGCAAAAAAACACGGCTGAAGTTACCGATTAATTTGAAACTGGTTCCATTTATTATGAGCGAATATATCTCAAAAATTTTGAACACAATTTTCACACCTGAAATAAATTAATCAATTCTGTTGTTTGACAGATCCAAATCAAAAATAAATTAATTTATTTTACCAATGGAAAACCCCATTACTTAAGTCGTTTCCGATTAAATTTTCGGAGAATTTTACGCCTTTTTGATTCCAATAGAATATCAAAACATCGATTTCCATAATTTGCACACACACCATTTAACAAAATGGCTTCTTCAAGCATTTATCCATTTTGACAAGTAATCAGACGAAAAACTTTATGTACATATATGTGTGTGTTTCTCATCTACTACATTAAGAAATTGGGAACAGAAACTCGGAAAACGTTACTCAGAACAGCCAATCGAAGGCTTTTGGAGTAGTTGGAATGAAAAAGGAGTACTGCGAACGTCCAAGCGAAACCGACATTGCACTCTCTTCAAAATTCAATTCCATTTTTCGATTCTACATGTTCCTAAACAGGGATTTCGTTATTACGTTTATATGAAGTATTGCAGCGAGCTTGGAGCATCGAGTTGAAATGAGGTTGGTTCGACTCGATGGCGCTCGCTCAGTAGAGTTGAGTCGACATCTTGCTATCCGTTTCTTCGGAAATCCAATTCTGATTTAATTGGAAAAGGCAAGTCCATAATTGACAGACGTTTGGCAGTTTTTCACTATCAATTTTAGCCGCATTTTATTATAGCTATAGCTGATGATCCATATAGGTCTTCTCTTGAAAATAAAACGATACGGATCTTAGTGACAACTGTGTTGTATAACTTTCTCTTTTTTCCTTGCGGTTATTTATTTTTCACATATTCGTTGTCTTTTTCTTTCCACTACAGTTAACACCTCCTAACCATTTGCAAAGCTGAGAAGCAAGAGTAAAAACTAAACTTTTGGGAGATGAAACGTGAACGCATCAGGATCACGTGTTGTTGTAGTGGATGTTTTTTTAATGATCTTTATCGATCATTTCTGATAACAAAAAACAGTTTTTGATCAATACGGATCATACAAATTGAATTGACCTGATTACAACAGCAAAATATGATCCGTATTTATTGTTGTTGTAAACGCTTTGAAATTGTATGATCTTCATAATAAAAATAAACCAGAGTTGAAAATAGTGTACCAAAATAATAATTTTTTAAATTTCAATTTAAAAAAATCTACGACTTCCTCAAACTCAAAGAATTCGTTGTTTATCACAATTCTCTGTCGTTACAATAGGGCATCACACAGCACTTATGGATAAAATCAGATTGTTACCGAAAATAAATGAGCTGGATATAGAGGTTGGGCGATGGATAGTGCCAAATTTTAAACAAAACACCGGATTGAAACCAGATTCGGTTGAATTTTCTTTATTAGCATTAAATTTCCTCATCTCCATCTGATTCATCATTGTATTCGGCATCAGTAATGTAGAATTCTAACTCTACAAAATTTGGCCGATTATGTCTGCCATCTCCCATTGCCCTAGAATCAAAGTCACTTATGCCACCTAAAGGATCAATGAAATGTTGCAATTCTTGTGGGGATCTCCAAGAATAAGCACTTGCTCGGCTAAATTGAAACCTTACATCTGCACTGTCGTAGTTGCTCAGATTTTCTTCATTCTCTTCGACTTCGTTTGACATTGCTAAATCAAAATCTTCGCCATCGTCTACGTCATTCAAATGTGAATCTTGAGGTGTTTCTTCTTCGTCCTCAATTTCTTCTTCAACTTCATTGGTGCTGTCTACATGAAAATGTTCGCCTTCGTTAGTGTCAATTGAATATGATTCTTGATCTGCGTCTGCTTCGCTCTCAGTTTCTTCTTCCAAGTTGTCAATTGAACCTTCGTTATTATCGATGTTGTCTACTGAAGATACTTCAAGAACTGTTTCGACTGATTGTCTTTGCTTAGATTCTTCGGTTTTCATATATTCAGCTTTATCTGAAGCTGAAGCGTCTTCTTCATTGTCCGATTTAATACTTGATATCTCATTTCTTTCAATGTCAGTGACGGAAGTATTACCAAAATTGTCATTAACGAAATGCGTAACAATTTCGGTAGGGTCATGGAACTCTTTGTGTAAACTAGTTCGACTTGATTGCTTACTACTGCTTGAGTCGTCAATTTGAATAACGTCTTCAAGTTTACTTATTTTGTGATTATTAGAATTTGTATGAGCTTCATTGTAATTCACGCGTTTTATTCTTGGTCTTAGATTATAAGAATGCGTACTTTGGCCTTTTAAGTGTTTCGGCAAATCCAGGAGAAAAGATTTCTTGCTCAATTCGCGGGACATCTTTCAATAATTTTAAGAAATTTAAAAAAATATGTATACAGCAAATAAAATTTAAAAAAAAAAACAATAAAAGTTCAAAAATAATTTTTGAACTTGTCGTTGATCTAAAAACGAGTATTTTTTTTATATACCTATATGTTCTTAAATAAAATGTAAATAGGTATTTTATTCGTAAATAATATGAACTGATATAATAATGAAGCACTAGGTATTTGTCTATG
Source organism: Leucozona laternaria (assembly GCA_932273885.2). Classification (NCBI taxonomy): domain Eukaryota; kingdom Metazoa; phylum Arthropoda; class Insecta; order Diptera; family Syrphidae; genus Leucozona; species Leucozona laternaria. The sequence goes on from OW026366.1 coordinate 323,016, forward strand.
TATTTGTTACTCGATAAGGGCTCTCCCAATACGTCGAAACGACAACGAAACTTTCGTCTGTCTTAATTCTAAATTAATTTACACGGTGATTAATAAGAGTACCTACAAACATTTTTCAGTCGTCGAATATTCGCTTCGAATGTTTTGCGCCGGTTTGGTAGAGCCTATAACGACTAAAATACTTAAGCATTTCGAAAGAATGAAGAAGTTCCACTGACATTAATTACGTTGTGTTCTGCCAATTAATTATTAGACTGTGTTTGCATTGGACTCACTTAATCGACTCATTTTGACATTTTATCTCATTTCCACTTATTAACGATACAAAATCTAAATCCTGGCTGAATTCGCTGACTCTTTCTTACCATTTTAGTGGAAGCGTTCTAACGCGTTGTTCGGTGGTTAAACGATCCATATTGTAAATGGTAAACCTTGAACTGTTGGATGGCATTCAAATTTGACAGCTATCAAAATCACAAATGGATAAATGGCGTTCTGTTAATATTCTTATAAAGCTCAAATTCAACACACCCAAACTGAAATTTAGAAAAATTTAAATTAACCCAAACTGTCATAGGTAAATGTCATATCTCATAACTCGTTTTCACAGGCTGGGCCAGCTTAAAGGGAAGAAAATGAAAATCTCCCAAAATAATTTTTTGACACGTAGGTATGTATGTACATTTCTAATAATACAATGAACCGCCAAATAGCCCATATTTTTGTAGTAGTGTGATTTGACACTTTTTTTACAGTACCATTTTAAACAAGAAAATTCGAATAAGAAAATTGTAAATAGCTTTATTTGTATAGATTTAGTTATTATAGAGTAATATTAATAATGACATTAAGGAGGTACCCTCATAAGTTAAAAAAAAAAATAAATAGAAAATTAATTCAATATGATAAAATTTAAAAAAAGAAACAAATTTTGACTTTTTTATAGTTCATAATTAATTTATTCATTTTATGAATTTTATAAATTCAATAATTATTACATTTTATTTGGTTTTTACGTTTCCAGGTTTTGTGCAATTATTAATAATAATCAATAATTACATTTGTTTTGTCTTTGTTTTAAAGCTCATCAGATATAGCAAGATGTGTTTGAAGTTTTCTGAATTTAATACAAACAAAATTAAACAAGCGTATTGCACGGGAGGAAACTGTACCGCCTCCCCCTTCGTTAATTCAGATTTATCTCAAACCTTTTCATAGGATCTAAGTGATCTACGTATATGTATGTATATATGTATATTTAAAAAAAAAAAAAACTATTTCAGATATTGAGCTTTTTCTTTTACAAGCTTCTTTCATATACGAAAAATGTCTCCCTATTAGAATATTTTTTTTTTTCAAAACCCGAAACCTTCTCCGGTTTGAATCCGCCCCTGTGATGAAAGCTTTTCCATAATCTAAAGAATATCTGCCTTTCAGCTCCAAACAAAAAGATGATATTAAAATGTTCATGTATGCTGTTTCATTCGGATCGGAACTCCACTTTTACCTCGTTTATATGCAGGATCTAAATATCAAGTTGAATTATTAGGGTTAGATTTTTGACACAGGTTAAAATGAAATTACGAAAAAATTGTGTCTTTCTATTTATTTCACAGCACATAACCAAATAAAATGGACAAGATTCTACTTGTAGATGCGAAAGCAAATATCTATCCGCGCACAACACAAAATCTCGTCAAGTGTTGAATTCTGAATCACTGTTAAAAATAATTTCATTGGCAGCGTGTGTCCAATACTGTTATGAGGGTTCAAAAACCAATCTTTAAAACGTCCATGGTGAATAAACACTCATGCCAAATCATGCGAGACTATCAACTGTCAAGTTGGGTGAGATGGGCTGTCAGATCTTGTCTGATGTTCTTTCAAATTGTGTTTCTTTCATCGTAATGCATTTTATAAAAAAAATATTTACATTTATGTAGTTATGTATGTACATATATACTTAATGTATTTTAGTATTTATTTCAACTGTTTGCCCATATCCACCGTTATCGGAGTTTTGCCATGAATTCCGACAAAAAACTACAACAGAATCGATTCTTTGTGGAAGATTTCATACAAATTGAATTAACGATCAGTTTCTGTGACAGTTTTTCTGTGGCTAAAGTCCACTAAAAGTCGCCCAAGTTAAATAATTGAAAAAAGGTAAACACCCTCAAAGTGAAAAAAAACAATAAAATTACTGGGTTTCGACCTTATGCAAAGAAAAATTGCTCCTGGAGCAATAAAGTGCAAGAAGTTCACCTTCAAACTCCAAAGTTGATACGAAAAAATTGTATTAGTGATAAATCTGACACATACGTTTTGTGACAGGCTTATAAGTCCACATGGCAAAATTCTAGAATTGTCACTTGCCCTATAAACTAATATAATTTTGTCTTCTGAACAAATAATCCTGCTCCTAAAAGTATGTGTCGGATAAGGATAACTAATCGGATCTTCACAGTAACCATTGTGAAACAAGCCCTTAATCTTTTATAATAATTTACCGCTATTTTTCATCAATTTACGGTCATATTATTTTTGTTATTTGAGGACCATTATTAAACGCCAATTTTTATGGGCTAGAGGCCGTTAAAAGCTATTTTGAATCAATAATTCAACAAGTCCAATTAAATAGTGGTAAGTCTTCTAGTTGGCCATTATGTTCATTTGCCGCTTTCATTAAAACCCATCATTGATTTAATTTAAGACGTTTAGAAAGTAATATCAGTAATTATTTTGATGCAAAAATAAAGCTGATGGCTTGAATTATTCAGCCTTATTGTAAGTTTCACCCGAACAACTCCACCCGGAAAATTTGACATTTCACACTTCGGCTAGTGTGAGTTTCCCCCAGAAATTTCATGATCGAAAAATTCCCCTTATTGTGAACATTCATTTCGGGTGGAATGTAATGTCATTTTCACTTCTTTTTTGTAGGTGAACAAAATCTCGTTCGGGCGAAACTCACAATAGTTTTTCAACTTCCGGGCGAACAAAAAATTTTAAGGTGAATTATTTTATTTTATTTTTCGGGTGAAACTCACAATAAGGCTGATTATTTTAGCGACAAAAAAAAAATTAATTCGAGCCCAAACTTCGCCAAAATTTATTTTTCAATGATCATTGGTATAAGGTAGTTCAAACATTGAAATAAAAATTCATTTTATGTGGACGGTTGGGCCAGAACGAACAATTTTCTTGGCAAGAATTAATATAAATATATGTCACCACCAAAAATACTCAATATGAAGATGAGAATGTTTCGTACGGTTTACCCTCCAAAACCCATTTGTTGACATTGTTGTTTTTGTAATTTCTTCCCGCGTCGATGAATATATGTGAATTGCAACAACAATTTAACCAGTTGTGTGAAGATCCCAACTGTCTATGTTTAAGGTTTTTATACACACATTCTCATTTTTTATCTGAAAACTGACATATCAAGCTTGTAGGTAAATTGAAATGGCTGCCGCTGCCGCGGATTCTCATCTTTATGTACAAAATTTCTGGTCACCCCATTCACATTGCCTCAAAACTAAAAATTAAAAGTTTCAATGAAAGCTATAATTGGCGCCTTATTCAGCAAAGCTCTTTGGTTAAACTCTTTAAAAATGTAAACGTCAAGAAACCGCAAGCTGATTAAGTATCAAATCATTTACATTGATATCCTCTCAACTGTCCAATAAAGATGATTAAAGCTGACCCCACAAACAAAAATGAATATTTAACCAAAAAAATAATGATAATTTATTTCGGCTATTTTTTTCAACAAATATATCAACAAGGGAATAATTTTGTGATCCTTAAGGAAATGTAAATTAAGATTTATAATTACGATTGTTTTCTTCTAAATAAATTAACAACAACATACTATGGTGTATTGTAATTGAACTGAAAAATATTTATAAATACACTTTTATATTTAAAAAACGGTAATAATTAATAATTATATATGTATGTATTTAAGAAACTATTTTGATTTTTAAATTGTTGTGGAAGAATTTTCAGTGTTGTTTTAAAACTTTATTAACTGTAATTTTTGTTTTTTTAATTTGTAAAGAAATGGTTGGCCTAACTAACTATCTTAAACTAAGCTACATGTTTAGAGAAAATATAGTTTTATTTGTTTTGTTTTTTTTTTTTTTAATATTTTTTGTTTGTTTATAGTTTTTAAAATATATATGCAATACATTATTATTATTTAAATAACGAGGAACCAAATATTTTGTGTTTTTTTTTTGTTTTTGCTTACATTTAATGAATGTTGTTAAATAAATCGACTTGATGAACGAAAATATGGAACCAACAAAATTTGCGGCGAAAAGTTTACTATTTGCACTTTTAAATGCTTTGCCTTGTTTGGAAGTAAAATTCAATTTAATAAATTTCAAAGAAAAACAAAAATAAAACAGAAAATTAATTTGTTAATTAGAACAAAAAATAGTTTATCACACATCATTTTTCTAATAATTTTTTTTTTTAATTTAATTTAATGAATATGTAAATGTATATGTGTTTTATTACTCCAAAAATAATGAAAATATAAATAAATTAATAATTATTACACGAACTAAAATAAAATCCTGCAACGCACTTACCATATTGAATAAATTATAATTTCCTTTTTGGTTTTATTTAAAATGTATTGTTTTTATTTGCTTAGGTTTAATAATGATAACAATAAATTAAAATTATGAACAACAAAAAAAAAATTAATGTAAATATATAAAATGAAATAAAAGGAAATGCGTCCCATTCAATTGGGTGTTTAATTAAGCATTTCCTATATTTTTCTACTGATGGCACAAAATGTCTATGTAGTATAAGAATAATAAGAACAAAGAAGGTATATAAATATATTGCATTTTCCGGTCCCACGGTACTTCCTTATAAAACCATAATGAGGTCCCAATATTTTTTTTTTCTTTTATGAGCACATTAGTTTATTTCTTCATTATATATTTTATTTTGTATTCCTATTTTAAAGTTTTATGTATTTGTATTTTTTTTTTTTGTATCTATAATTTTTCTAAATAGTATAAAATTCGTTAAGATAATAAAAGTTTATTTTTTTTTTCTCATCATTTTACTATTCGTTATATATTTGAAATTATTTAAAAAAAAGTTTCAATATTGTTGAAACATAAAAAAAGCCAATAAGTTAAGAGTTTGAATTTCAAAGTCTACCTATATATAGAAATCCTGCGATATTTATCTTCTTTTTTTTTCTTTCGATTTATAAAATACTTTTTGCTTACTTTGCCATTTTTGTTTTGTTTTAAATATAGCGTCCATTAAAATCTACAAATATGTTTTTTAACCCCTCAGTAAATTCTTTTTATTTTATTTTATTTTATTTTTCTTCTGTGTGTATTGGGGTTGCGATAAAATTGAATGTTTTTAGTTTCCATTCACTAATTTAATTTTAAAGTAAAAAGATTTGTTTTTTTTTTTGTTTGTTTGTTTAAATATTATCTGCCGAGTATGTATTTATTCTGTTAGTATTGGCTTTTGCCAATACATATGATTTACAAAGCCAAGTGGAAGCTTCCAATTGATGCTATGTTAACATCTTAAAGAACATTATTCCCAATGCAATGTTTGCAAAAAGCACCAAAATCACCAACTGTTGACGTGAGAACCAATCCTGCGGAGATAAAAATGAGTTATTTTTTTTTTCTAATACAACTTTAGTATTTTTGTACATAATTAGCTAAAATATTTTTGTATAAATAAGTCCTTATGAGGTCAAAATACGATTGCATCAATATAGTTTTTCTCATCAGTTATTTCTCCCGTTATGGACAATTGTTTGGAACAAAAACTAAAACCATTATTTTTCAATTGGAAACTTGAAGCCCAAATATCTTGACGTTCCCATGAACGATTTTGAAAATATTTTACTTATGTATCGGGTTTCACGTCACCTATCATTTGATGCTCGTTTGTGTACACTCTGGACCAGAAATGGTCAATTCCCTTTGCTAAATGTAAGTTAGGTATTATCTCTGATTTTTTTGATAATTAATACAAACGAACAATAAATGTTAATATATAGGTATGATCTCTTACAAAAACTCAATTTAGAATATTAATGAATTTTATTGATCCCGACTTGGCCAAGAGTTGCAAATGACAACCAAAATCAGTGCCAGGCAAGCACGAAATAAAAAAAAACTGTGGCCTGATTTGATTTACATATGGCTTCGCATTCTTATAAATTATTGTATTTTCTCAAAGTTTCATTTTTATTTTAACTTTTGGGTAATTTGGACTTCATTTTTTAAAAACAACCTACAGGAAACATGTACAGTAGGTACCCAATCATTCAACTACAGTCGCTTACAAACTCAAAATAATAAAAACCAATGTAAAAAGAAACATATTTTACGTATCGTTGTTTTGACTATTGGGCGTTTTTCTTTTTAGTTCAGAGTAGAGCTCTGAACAGAGTCTGAACACTCCGAACATACTCTGAGCGTGCTCTGCTCTGAGAGTTCTTCCATCCTTCTTTTTCCACTTGTCAAATTTGTGTTCAGCTATTCAACTACGTCTGCTCTATCAATTTATTCTGAGCTCATAGAGCGCGCTCTGAACCTGCTCTGAAAATGCCCAGGGCGTAAAAAGAAACACAACATTGGAGGTGGAGCTCTGAATGCTCTGAGCTAAAAAAGAAACACGATTTTTTTTTTGACAGTTCAGGCTCTGCTCTGAACTAAAAAAAAAACGCCCATTATCGACCTGTGTGAAGCAATATTTGATTGTTAAATTGTTAGCGCCCAGGCGGTAATCATTTTCAGTGCAAGACTGTCGTCAACACGTTATCGTGCGTTGGGCGATGATCGCTTTATGTTCAGATTGATTAATATCAATATTATGCACTCCGGACCTGACAGTTGTCAGACTGGAGTCCAAGAGTAAAGGTGGGCTATATTTAGGGTCAGCCTACATGGCCCACGACCGTATAGCACCGCCCGAGGAAGTAACTGCCTTGATCCAGAACACCAACATGGCCAACCTCATACTAGGATGTGATGCCAATGCCAGGCACACCGTATGGGGCAGCACGGTAACCAACGAAAGAGGTGAGTCCTTATTCGACCATATAATCACTAACAACATGTCTATCTGTAACCAAGGCAACACCCCAACCTTCGTTTTCCCGAGCACGGACACTTTCGAAGGATGGGAAGATGTGCTGGATGTTACTCTAACAACCAATAATGAACTAGTCAGGGTAGAAAACTGGAGAGTGTCTACTCTGAGATCATTTTCTGATCACAGGTATATACTGTTCGATTTAGGTCTTAAAATTGAGCCCCCTACCCCGTTTAGAAACCCCAAACAAATCGACTGGAAGAAATTCAGCCTTATAGCAAATGCCAAACTAAAAAATGTACCAAATCTTTATCTAGATTCTGTTGAAGAACTGGAATCGAAAGTTAACACTTTTGAGACAACTATGAATGTAGCATTCAAAGCGTCCTGTCCAGTCAGGTACAGCAAAAAAACCTTCCCTCCATGGTGGAATGAAGACATCTCAAATCTTAGGAAGATAACGAGAACTACCTTCAATATCTGCTACGCAAATAAACAATGGCAACCCTACAAGGACTGCCTTAAAAAATACAAAAAAGCGGTATCCTCAGCCAAAAAACTGGCCTGGAAAGAGTACTGCGAATCTATTGAAAACATTAAAGACTCAGCTAGACTAGGCAAAATATTGTCTAAACAGCACTCTTGCCCATCCATCCTCAAACGGGAGGATGGTAGCTGGACAGAGGACTCAGCCGAATCTCTAGAGGCCTTAATGACAACCCATTTCCCAGGCTGCAAAGAATACAGCCTGGAAACAGAAACAGTCCCAAGTGGTCAGCCAGAACACTTGGAAAATATTCATGCTATTATTAGTAAGGAAAAGATCTCTTGGTCTATCAATAGCTTTTCACCATACAAGTCACCAGGTGTAGACTGTATAATCCCTGTCATGCTACAGAAATTACAAGATATAGTTATACCCTGGTTAGAAGCCTTCTTCATTAACTGTTTCCGGTTTGGCCATGTCCCAAAAACGTGGAGACAGGTCAAAGTGGTCTTCATCCCGAAGGTGGGTAAAAGGGGACATGAAGCCCCTAAAGACTTTAGACCCATCAGCCTCACCTCCTTCGTTCTGAAAACACTAGAACGGTTAATTGACATATACATTAGAGGCATTTTAGATAGAAATCCTCTTTCCAAATCACAACACGCCTACCTCAAGGGAAGATCCACTGAAACGGCACTTCACGAGGTAGTACGTACCATCGAAAAAACAATTCAATACAAAGAGTATACCCTAGCAACCTTCCTTGACGTGGAGGGAGCTTTTAATAACGTATCAGCTACTTCGATTCAAAAATCTCTTGCCAAGTTTGACGTTGATGTTCACGTCACAAAATGGATTTTATCCATGCTTAGATCAAGAATCATCCAGGCTACGTTGGGTAGCAATCGCATAATCAAACTAGCAGATAGGGGAACACCTCAGGGAGGAGTTCTATCCCCCCTATTATGGCTACTTGTCATGGACACAATTCTGTGTGAACTGGATAATTGCGGGGTTAAAGTGGTGGCGTATGCGGATGACCTGGTGGTTATGACATCAGGGGCGTTTCCTACGGTGATAAGCAGCATCATGGAAACTGCTTTAAGAAGAATCAGCTTCTGGGCTACTAGCTGCGGACTTAGTGTCAATCAAAATAAGACAGAAATGATGCTCTTCACCACTAGGACTAAAATACCTCCCTTTACCCTGCCCAAACTAAACGGTCACACTCTCTCTCTATCAACAAAAGCTAAATACCTAGGAGTCATCCTGGACCCTAAGCTAAACTGGAAAATCAATATCGAAGAGCGTGTAAAGAAAGCAAGTATAGCTTTCTATGCTTGTAGTAAAACATTCGGAAAAAAATGGGGTCTGCAGCCTAAGATGATATTATGGACATACACTGCTGTGGTTCGTCCAATCTTAACATACGGATCGATCGTATGGTGGCCAGCCCTAAGCAAAAAATACAACATAGAAAAATTGAAAAAGATTCAAAGAACAGCTAGCATAGGTTCCACAGGTGCAATTAGATCTTGCCCAACCGATGCACTAAGCGTCATTCTTAATCTTCTTCCTTTAGATCTCTTCATCAAGTACATGGTATCTTGCAGTGCAACCAGGCTTAAAGAAATAAACTGCTGGTCGGAAAAACCCTATGGTCACACAAAAATTCTGGAACTGTTGCCAAGAGACCTGCGTTCAGTCCATACTGACTATCAAACCCCTTCTCTCAACTTCGGAAAAAGCATCAATGTGCTTATTCCTACCAGAGACGAGTGGAATAATGATTCGGTGATAAGTGAGTATGACACCACAATCTTCACCGACGGTTCAAAGATGAATGTTGGAGTTGGGGCGGGTGTTTTCTCGGAGGCATTGAAAATAAATAACTCTTATCGCCTACCTAACACCTCCAGCGTATTTCAGGCCGAGGTACTAGCTATTAAAGAAGCCTGCAGGGTACTCAAACAAAAAATAATTTCTAACCAAAATATCCACAATGTGGCCATCTGTATAGACAGCCAGGCTGCAATCAAAGCAATTGATAGCTGCCTGGTAACCTCAAAGTTGGTAAATCAATGCAGAGGTGAGCTCGCAGGCTTTGGCGAAAGCACTAAAATCTCACTCATATGGGTCCCAGGCCATAGTGACATCCAAGGCAATGAGCACGCAGATGAGCTTGCCAGGCAGGGATCAGCCCTTCCCATCTCTCAGGCAGAAGAAGTCGACCTTCCACTGGGATTCGTGAAGGGCAAAATATATGACCATTTCCTATCTGAATCAATAAAAAGGTGGCAAGGTCTGTCAAACTGTAAGATATCTAGGAAGATATGGCCTACCTATGACAAAAGCAGATCAATTGAATTAATAAAGCGAAATAGAACAGATACGGCCAGGATCGTTGCAGTCATCACTGGCCATTGGCCAATAGGAGAACACGCGGCTAAGCTACGGATACCTTTTAATAGTTTCTGCCGAAGCTGCAAGAATCCCCTAGAGAGAGAAACCATCGAACATTTTCTCTGTGACTGCCCAGCCCTGGCCAGATCTCGCTTCCTGGCATTTGGAAGCCCTTTTCTTGATAACCTAACCGTGCTGTCGAACAAAAGGATAAATGACTTTATCTCTTTTCTAAATAGCACCAGATGGATCTAATAGATCAAACAATAACTTCACCACAGCACTTGCATTGGAAGTGGGAGGACTGGCGATGGTCTAACGGGATTCGGTGAATCGGTAGTCGTGGACTGTATCGCTATCGACTCCGGTTCGGGCCCGATGGACCATTGCTGGGCTAATAAGTTAGGTAAACAAAATAAATACAAAAATCATATACAAATATCGTCACTAACTCCCCGCACTACCTCTTAATACATAACTGGGGAAGGACTTAAAAGTCTGCCAAAACCTAACCAGGTTTACCTTGACTTTGAAAAAGCCCAACCACAAGTAAATCTAGTGATAGGTTATACGGACGGCTCTCAATCCAACTACCTAGCACACAGTGTGAGCTTAACATTCCCCTGAGGTCAAGAGTACAGACCAAAACCTAGTCCCTATATCAATCAACAAACTCGGCTTTAACTTTTCGGACAATCACCACCTCTATAACTGGTGCAAACCTTAAAGCACTGATATATACCTAGTAGGTATTACCTTGCTTAGTATAGGCAAAGCCACGAGTGGATCTGGTGAAGGGCTATATGGTTGGATCGCAACCCCACCGGAACCACCTAGCACACAGTCGTGAGCTTGGTGCTCTTGTAGGGCTGCGTGATAAAACAATAACCTAGTCCCCCAAGTAATTTTGTCTAGTTTAATAAAAGAAAAAAAAAAAAAACAACCCCTATATCAAGAAACAAATCAGGTCAAACGAGTTATGGTATCAAAACGGCGCACAACAGCGCTAATTGGGTTCTACGGGAACAGGTGTTCTCAGAACCGCCATTTTACCTACCTACCTATGCACCTAGAGAATTTTTCGAGTTAAAGAAAATTGAACCGCTGTGCGTTTTCAAAAAAAAAATATACTATTTCACAAAAAGTGAATAAGAAACAAAACTTCTTTTTTGCATCTATACAATTTTTGAAAATGCTCTCTTTTACTAAATAATTTAATATTTTTGATGTGTAAACATCTATGCTGGCGGTAGAGTGAAAAAAAAAACGTGAACGTTCGTGTGCAACGTTACGTCGTGCAACGTTACGATCTGCATACTAGGATGGGTGCGTTCAGTGAAAAAAATCTTAAGATCCCCTTCAAGCAAAAACAAGTCCGTTTTGGATCTGCGCACGTTGATGTTTACACATATTAACCGTGAGTCCCGGCACTCACACAATTTTTTTTTTTTCTACAAATTTACTTTATAAAACAAAAATCTGTAATTAAATCATTTTGATAAAGCAATATTTAATATTTTGTACAGAATTTAAAATGCAGGTGTATTTATAGAATGTTTAAATATAAAAATTTATTAAATATGTATACATCAAAATGTTAAAATAAATTTTTGCACACACAGAATCATGACCCCAACCTATTAAATTCTATAGTTATTTTTTTAATTTGTAAAGAGTTTTTGATTTTTCTTAAATAAAATAAGCTTGCATTGCAAAAAACACAAAACTGAGTAAATGTTAGTACCTACTATTGGGGTAGTTAAAAACAAAATCAGATTTTAAGCTAGACATTTGAAGGAAACTTACCTTAACTTGCGGACTGACTAAATACAAAAAGGGGTTCGCTTTAAGCCTTTCATTCATTTCGATTTGCCTTCGGACAGCTTCCCGTCTGGCCGAACCTAATGCCGATACTTCGTCGCGGCTCATTGCCTCCGTGGCGCGTGGCAGTTCTTGAAAATCTGGCAATGATTTTTTCCTTTGCAATGTCACATTTATTGGGACGCTCTATAAAAATTATAATATAAAACAAAATTTGATACTGATTTTCTTGTTTGTTTTGTTTTGTTTTTTTTTTTTTTATAAAAATGTTGAATATTTAAAGTTGCTCAAACTTCAACTTGCTCAAACTACTGATGATAAGTTCAACTTAATGCACTAAATTAAACTTTACGTCCAAGCTAAAATTTAAAAGATTAAGAAGTTGTGAATTGCTTGAGCAAGCAGGTCCAAAACAAAATGACAAAAAACATTTAACCTCAACGGGGGGATCTACAATCCAACTTTCTGACGCCCTTCTTGCTAAAAGCGCTGGTGAAAACATTAAGTCTTCTTCATCTTCCTCCGGGTACCACTCCATATTTTAAATTATTTTAAGGTTTATAATTATTAAGAGATCTTTAAACTGATAAAAACAATATTTGTTGTTTTTACAACAAAAAAAATGCTTTCGACTATGCCGCTTTTGTTATAAAAAGAGTACAAGAGTACAAAATTTATATATGTACGTAAGTATGTATATTTTATGAGTTTTTCTATTTTGCACAATTTTCACATTTAAGCACCCACGGGCCGAACATATTCACACAAAATTTATTATTCCATTTTGTGTATTTTTAATTTATCTTTAGAGATATGCGATTTTCTTTTCAAGTAAAATTTCGAGTGCTCAAATAAAATTAATTGAACGAGAAGAAGTTTTTTTTTTTTTTTTCTTTCCAAAGTAAAACAAAAACAAAAAGTGTTTTTATTTGGAATATTGCATAATTTATATAACTTGTCTGCGAGATAACGACAAATTAAAGTAACCCAACTTGCATATGCGTTTTGGTGTGTTTAAAAATAAGTCGAAATTTTTTTCGTATTTAAGAACTTTTTCATAAACTAAAAAAAAAAAAATTCTTTCGTTATAGTAATTTGCGGAAACTTGTGAAAACAGAAAAAAAAAATAAGAAAGTTTGCAATATTTTGATTGAGCGTATACCAGGCTGCGATGAAGACTGAAGAGCCAATTTGTCGAAATAGCTCATTTCAGAGTGGGTTATCTTAATTATTTTTTTTCTTTTTTGTTCTGCCGACCGAGTGGATGACAATCCAAGAGGAACAATTTTTTGGTGACAGTCACAGGTCCGGTCGGTCCTCAGTCCTCACACAACACGCATAAAATTAGAGAACTTCTATATTTGAGAGAAGACGAAAGAGCTGATTTTGTTAAAAATAAAAGAAGAGAATTTAAAAGATACAGTTTTTGTGTTCTATATTATTAAATTGTATTTTTGTGTAATCTCACAGAAGTTTGACAAACACAAATTTTTATTCACTCACTAAACGAGTGGATGTAATTTTCCCCGAGAATTCATTCCTACAACCCCCAAAAAAGTATTTTTAGCAATCGGAAAAGCTTCAGATACTCGTACATCACCTCCCCGATACCTTGAGAGAGAGAGAGGATTTAAAAAGAAAAAGAAGATTTTCCGTTGCTGATGTTGATGTTGATGAGTAAACAGATCTTGAGGCTGTGACAAATTCCGCCCGCTCCGACTGGATCCATGCATGTATGAAAAATGCTTTTCTATTAATTTGTTATAGATATTATATCTTTAAGATACATGCTGATTGTGGTAATAAAAACGTGATAGGCACATTAATGGCTAAAACTAAAAGCTAAGTTAGAATGACACTACATGTGTGAAGGTTTTTAATTTACGCCAATCACGATTTTATAATTTTAAGCCTCGACCTTGGTTTACGAAAAAAAAAATAAACAATTGAATTGTTTATATATATTTTCATAAGCAAGGATATTTTTCAAAAGCGAACACATCGGCCTCTTCAGATTTTATTTTTGTGCTGCAAAGCAATCTGATAAATTTAATTGCATTGATGGATACAATATAATGTGCTTGGAGCGTGGATAGAGTGGAGGGGGGGGGGGTAAAGATTCTTTAGATAGGTGGTCTGTATGGATATGGAATATATACATACCATTGCTTAGTTGATGCAGCTTTTACCCCCTTTTGACTTATACCTAGGTATATTATTTAATTTACTCGCATTAAAATAAAATCACAAGAATTTTTTCTATTTGTCTATTTAAAAGCAAAAAATCAAAATTGCATTATGTAGCCAAACAAAAATGTTTTTATATTTGTTTGTTCTGTGTGAATGGGAACTAACTATTAATATGAATTCAAAGACGACGTTTCGAACATGGTTGTGTTCTTCTTTAGGTCACTAATTTAAAAATTATTTATTAATAATTCAAAGCATATAAAAATAATTAAATACCTGCAGTCTTTTATATCTAAAAAAAGAAGAACGTTCCAAACGTCGGTCGTCGTCAAATCCACTATAAGTATTAATCATAAAAAAGAACTGAAGCCAAATTAGGAGTCAAATTGTATAATTTAGAAAGGACTTGGACAAGGAATTATTATTATAACTATGAACGAATAAGCAAATAATAATTAAAAGTAAGTAAGAATAGCTTTAGTTTGAAACTCAGTTATAAAAATGAGAATTTTCGGATTCATGCTAAACCGCATATTTTCATTTGTATTTATAAAATGCATGGTTGTTCTAACCTATTTCATTTATTTACGCACTGGTTCGAATATACTTGACGAAATGAAGAAGTGGCCTTAAGGCTTGTTTTCTTCAAAAGTGTGCAGTCAAAGCTCCTAAGCATATTTTTACACGGAAACATTAATCAAATAAAAAACGATTTTCAATTTTACTCGAAATGAAATTCCATGTTCTACAATTTGTTCGTTTTCGAAAGTTTCGCAATTACTTCGAATTGTCAAAATTGAAATTTCACTGAGCATGAAAATGGGTGCAATATAATTGTCATTTTGAAAGCCTAGTACGCTGTTGATGTGAAATGAAAAATCCCATACAAAAATGACACAACGAAATCATAAACTAAAAATTTCGTCCTCCGTTTTGCAGTACGCTGTTCGATGAGCGAAATTGATAATTGTAGCAGATTATTTGGAGAGGTCTCCGCTCTTTTTTCGCACTCAATTAATTGCCCGGACTATTAATTGTGTGCGGAAAAGTGACATTTGAAGTTTTTTCTTTTGTGTTCGTATTTGTTGTATCTTTCATTACAGCTTGGCTTTCTGCGATTTCTTAGCGGGTGTGTTAGATTTTTTTTTTTTGCAAATGGTGACGCTTACAATTGTCATTTTTTCGCTGTGGTTTCCGCAAGCATTTCACAGTCTTGTTGGAGTCCACTGAAAAATTTCTTTTCGCATCAGCAGCATACTAGGTTCTGGGTGCCTGAAGTATACCCACCTGCGCAGGGCCCTGGCGCTGCGGGGCCGCACAAACAGTACTTTTATAAACCAAAACTGTTATAATTGGCACTTCCGCAAATAAATACTTAAAACAACAAAGACATTTTGCTTATATTTTACACCAAATTCACAAAAAATTGATAAAGCATACAAAAAGTGAATTGAATACGTTCCGAAAATTGAATAAACCTATGTAAATACAGAACATCAATTTTTAATTTTCGAAATTCCAATTCGCAATAAGCATTTCGAACGAATTGTGTAATTGGAATGCAGAATAATTCAAAATTTGACAGCAGTTTGAGCATAGGTCTCTACAGTCTATGTACATTCATATATAATATCGAAAAAAAAAATCGATTTTCTTTAGAAACAAAACGGAACAAAATCGATTCTTTTGCTGAAAGGAATTCGACATTCGCTTTAAGACTGACAACATAAATGCTTAATTAACATACCTTAAGTTTCTTATTTCCACCGCTGGCGCCACCAGCTGCTTTACCACCGCCGCCGATTGGTGTTGCCGGCTTTGGAGGTACGTACAAACTTTCAGTTCGTTTTGGTTGCGAGGGTGAGGGAATGATATCTTGTCCTAAAGTACGTTGACGAAGTAAAACGTCTTCGAATGGTTGATTAGGCGTCGAAAATTGTGGCTCTTTAATTGGAGTGGAACGTCTTTGCATGCTAGGTGTGCCAGAGAGAGATAATCGCCCAGATCCCGTGGGCACTGTTCCATTTCCAGTAGTGTTTGTTGGTGTCGCTGATCGGGGAGCAGGACCCGGAGTTGTACCTCGAAAAACTGAACCGGCTCTCGGTCTTGCCGTTTCGTTACCCGTCGTCGTCGTTGTTGTTTCGGTAGGCGTAGATGTGCCGGGCGCAGCACCGGATGTTCCTCGATCGATCGATGCTTGGCGGGATCCGTATCCACCACTCATTCTACTTGCGGCTCGGGTATATCTGTCAACAGATGAATCGCGACTTGGAGGTCGCTTATAGTGATCGAAGTGGTCGATGGAGGATTGCTGATTGGTTTGGCCAAGCATTGGCGGTCTACTGCTGCCGTTTCTTCTGATCATGGACCCGCTTCCGGCAGCTGCTGTCGCACTATTTGAATTATCTTGACGATACTGCTGCTGTTGTTGGATTTGTTGTTGCTGCATATTTGATTCTTGTGCATTCAATTGTTGTTGCTGTTGATGTTGCGTTTCGAACTGTTGCTGCTGTTGTTTCTGTTGCTGCTGGCCTAATTGAGACTGCTGTTGTTGTTGTTGGTTATACAGCTGTTGCTGCTGCTGGTGTTGCTGTTGCAGCTGCATTTGCATCATTTGTTGTTGTTGCTGCAGATTGTTCATTTGCTGTGTTTCGGCAAAGTTTGAGTTCTTCATGTTAACGATATTATCGCCAGGGGACTGCTGAAATCCAGGAGGCTGCTGTTGCTGGTATTGATATGCAGGATTCATTTGTGGATTGTTGTGCGACATATTGGGAACACCTCCGGCATGCAACTGGTTCGTTGGATGAAGTCCCCCCACTCCACGGACGTGCTGCTGACTGACCAGAGCCGACAAATCGGTTTGTGGTGAAACGGGCATTTGTTGTGAATACATGGAACTGGGAACAGGACAATCATCGGTTTGTTGGGCGCCCAACTGTGATGGCCGGCGGCCATTGGTGGACTTTTGTGCCTGTTGCTGTTGTTGTTGAAATGCTGACATAGGTTGTTTGTTGGAAGCTTGTTGAGAAGCGGCAGTGTTTGCTGCACTTCGAGCTGCTTCATTTTGATTCCCCACTTGTGGATTATTCGATGAACCCGAAGGCCGATTTGGCTCGACCATATCGCTTGACATTAATTTATATCGTTCGCGGAATCGTAGTTTCTCAAATCGTTCCAAAACAGTTGGCTTGAAATCTGGGGCGAATTCGCGTGCCATTGCAACTGCTTGTTCGCAATCGATGCGAGCTTGTTCTGCTGCAATATCAGCATTTTGGGCTTTGGATGATGCTGTGGCAGTTCTCGATATCGCTATATCTGATCGTTGCAGAGCCATTTTTAACGCCCTCTGTGCTGAACTAACGGATGCGGTTATTCTCTCTCTGAACTTTCGTGACCTTGCCACAAACAAATGCTTCTTCTTTTGGCTTGTTATCAAAATATTATTCTTGTATTTGCCTTCTTCTACAGTACCGTCGCGAAAGGTTGTAACACCATATCCGTTTTTCTTGTTGTTATACCATTCTCCCTCGTATCTTGAATTAAAATTAAAAAAAAAACTCAATCAAATACTTTTAATCGGCATTCTTGCGAGAAAACTTACTTCAAACCATCAGTTCGTTCGGCAACACCATAGCCGCTGCGCTTGTCTTTACTCCATTCTCCCATGTAAGTCTCTACAACTGTTGGATCCAATTGCTCTTCTTCAATTGTGAAACTGGCATTTGATTCTGTATGAGCAGATCTAAAAATATATAATTTTAATATTAATTTATTATGGGACATAAAACAAATGAAAATAAAAACAAAACTTAATAGGAACCAACTTTGCTGTTAAATTTGATTGTTCAGAACCAGTACTGAGCCAAGAAGCAGTTGACATGGTTGATCGGATGCTTCCTGAAGCTAAAGTTCCACGTTTTTCCAGATCTCCCGTGCTTCTTTGTTTTCGTCTCAGGCCCTAAGAAATGTTAATAACAAAAAATCATAAATACTTAAATTCAATACAAAGTACCAAGTTTCACTTTGGGATCACTTGGAAAATGTTTCCTTTAGCTTTTTGTGTTGATTTAAAAAAAAAAAATATAAAAATTCCCTGAGCAAAATGGGCCTTAACCATACATACCGAGAGAAATCCTTTTTTTGATTTTTCCGTCAGACTATTTCGCCTTGCAGGAAGCTTATCAGACTTTGAAGTTAACACAAATCCACCACGAATTTCTTCAGATTTATTATTTCCTTTACCAGCAGGGTCAGCGTTTTCGTTGCTTCGTAAGGAGCTCATGGACGCGTGGATATTTTTTGGTCGATAATGAGATGCCATGCCAAAGGGTGCTGATGTGCGTATGCCATAGCCATGGCGTTTTCCTTCTTGCCATTGTCCTTGATATGTTCCTGCAAAAGTTAATTGCGTGAGATTTTAAATTTATCATGCCGATTGAAATAAGAACAATAAAGCTATTTTTGTTTTTGTGTTTTGTCCTGTAAGCACATACAATTCTGCCCCCTAAGCCCAATAAGTGTAATATCCATGTTTTAGCCAAAGAGCCATACATAATTATAAATTACAGGATCAATAATCTTGATTCAAACTATTTAACCTACTTCTAATGATAAGAAATTCGAAATAGTTATTTCGTTAATAAAAATAAAATAAATCCTTTTAAATAGGCTTTACCGCATGGTTTGCGTTTTTCTTAACTTTATTTTGGCTTGGGTGTTATATCTGACCATGATTTATCATCACATAATAGACCGAGAGAGTTAGAAAGGGATTACTCATGTACCTCATTTCACTAAGAATGAAACCAAATTCGGTCATAAAGGATCTAGTTATTTCAAGACTAAAAATAAAGACCTAATCTTCCGAATTGGAGTGTAAGTTTACCGTTTATCCTCTTGCAAGGAAGTGGAAGGTTCTCCAAAAATATATTTTTCATAGTAAAGTGCCGTCCGAATTTTGCAGAATAATTGTAGGTCCCCTACATTTTTGTGCTGTTTCTGCTCTCATAATAGAGCTGCGTGTCTAGTAAACAGTGATTGGAATACACGCTGCCAAATAAAAAATATTGGTCAAGTAGAATCAACGTCTTGAACTTACAAATATGTTTACAGTGTACCGCAAGGTTTTATTCTAGGACCAATAATTTTCTTTATACTTATTAATTACTTCGCAAGTGTTTGTTCAGATATATGCAGATAACAAAAAAAAAGAGTATCGCATATAATACTAATTTACTGAGATTGTTTTACTGAGTTCAGTTGTAGTGCATAGGTTAGTTGAGTTAATAAGGAATTACTTGAGTTTCTTTGTAAATATTACCTTGTCAAATCAAAAATATTGGCTTGATACTAAACAGAAAAACATGAACTTAATTATTTCTTTGAAATAATTTTTCAATTTATAAAAATAAAATTGACCGAGCAGATTCAGAAGACCAATTTTTAAAAGCTCGTGTTTCAATTTAAACGATCTAAAAAGGAACAACTTCCTGGTAAAAATTGTAGTTTTGATTTTTTTTGTCTCGTTTTAAAAATACCAAACTCGAACATAAAACATGCTGAACAAGTAAATTTGCAAAAATACAAAAGTTAATTTATAGCTTTTGCTTATATCACACATATCCCATACATATGTATGTGTATTTTATGCTGCGAAACAGCAAAACTCTGAATTGCAATTAAACAAAAATGTGTCGTTGGTATTTTTAGCTACAAAACAATTGCTCGATGGCTTGACGGATTATCGGTGCGACGTGGCATTCCAAATTTAAATACATGGGCTCCGCTTTTAGTTCATCACCACCATCAACATCATCATCATCATCTTGGTGCAAAAGTATAGCCTATTGTTGTAAGATTCATTTCAAAAAAAACTCACATAAACTTATACTCTAAAATAATATAAAAGATACAACACCTAGGAAAAACTTTTCATTCAATGGCAATTATATTTTCAAAAGCGTTGTATTGTGACAAATCTACAAAACTATACTTTTTCTTCCACTTGTTAATGTTGCTCGTAACAAATTAAAAAAAAAAAAAAAAAAAACCAAAACAACAAGAAATATAAAACAAAATAAAATTAAAATAAAACATTTACACCCCCAAGTACAAATTAGTTCACTTTTAGAAAGCTTCTTCCTTTTCTTTTTGGGTTTTTATATGAGTATGGCACTATTCATAAATAAATGGATGACGTCATATTTTTGAAATCTTACCACTGCCACCGGTCCCATTCAAATACTGAACGCGGGCCAAAAAAGAAAGTGATTTTATATACCTACAGAAAATATGTCAAAACTTAAATAGTATAGGAAATGAAAAAAAAAACATATCTACGTACATATGTATGTAGTAGGTATATACCTATTTTATTCTATATATATAATAACTATGTCCCTCATCTGGTTGATGAATAAATTATATTATTTAATTTATTGTAACGTTCCTTTGGCGGAAACTGTGTGTGTTAGTACACTTACCACCATCGGCATAAGTTTCGCAGCCATAACCGTCCTGGAAACCCACATTCCATGTTCCCTCGTATTTAGCTGTGGATATTGTGCTTTGTCGCACACCATAGCGCCCCTTGTGTCCATCCTTTGACCATTCACCACGATATATTAGGCGACCCCTTTGCTCAACTCCGAGGCCGTGTCGCCTTCCATTTTGCCATTGACCTTCGTAATGGGAACCACTGTATCAAAATAAGAGAACATTAAAATTAAAATTTACTAAGGCAAACAAACAAAAATGCAAATTGTGCTTTAGTTAAAATGCTGATGGAGACATAAGGAGTTGATATTTAATCGACCAATGGAACATTCAAAATCTTTATATAGAATTTAGAATTCATAAGCAGAATACAAAAAATTACAAAAAAAACATTCCGTGGATTAAGCTTTCTATATGAATTTTAATTAAAGGCACTGACCAGCAATTCGTGACTCTTGCTGTTTGTTATAATACGATTATTTATATTTTCAAGATGTATGCCAAACAAAACAGTCCCAATATACCCAAAAAATGCAACTCTGCGAATTTTAAAAATAAAATCCTGGCTGATAAAAAATGCAAATGTTTTGTTCCCTTTTTGTTGACTTATTAGTACTTGTTTGTTCTTTTGAGCGGGCTATAAACTTTTGAAGAAAATACGCCTCTCGATTAATTCACACATTAACAAATTATATTATAAATCCGAACATCAACTTATTGACTACAATATTTACTCCGTTTACATGGAGAATTGAATCCGGATTGAATTCCGTGTCGTCTTGTTCTACCAACCACTAAACCGAGATTTAACCATAATCTTCTTAACATACATTTAGCATACAAATTTATTTCATTTATCTATAGTTATTTTCAAGGTCATCTTGTTAAATCTTAATAGGACGAATAGTTTTATAAATCAAATAAACTTATATTATGTCGCACTGAACGCATTCGTTGGAAATTCGAACCTTTTTGCTTCTTTTGACATACAAGCAACATTCTCTCTCACTTCAACTTCATAATTAAAATGAAACACCACTTGCATTTTGATGGGTAGGTATACTGTCAAAGTTAATCTGCTTTTTTTAGGGCCAGTTTCACAGTCGACACTTACCGAAATAAGTGTCACTTAAGTTTCCGATATTAGGAATTTATGCAAAATTGCATAGCTAGCGTAAGTGGAACTTAAGTCACCAACATCAGAGACTTAAGTGTCACTTATTCAGGTAACAGTGAACGGTGATATTGGGAATTAATCTTTCAAATTCCCCACTTAAGTGTCACTTTTCTGACTGTGAAACTGGCCCTTAGTGTTGGTAATGTATTTCATCTAAAATGAGATAAACCTTTGCTGGAAGCATATATCATTGGGTTGGGTTGAAGTGGTATTTCTCCATCCAATTCAACTTAGTGAGCTGAATTGATTCAAATTATCCCACATGTAGATCTGGATGGAAAAATTAAAAATAAAAAAAAATCGAAATGACAGCTGTACAACGGCTCATCGCAATGTTTTCGAACACGAAGAAATCAAACGAAATACACCACAACGGAATTCTGAACGCACACAATTAAAACAAAACTGTCACTTTAAGTGTACTTCTATTCCAATTGAATCTTGACAGCATTGTCCAAATAGGGAATTAAAAACTGTGTTTTTGCCATCCATTTTTCTCTCCAAAGATCAGCCAAAAAGCTAAGCTAAATTTTGACATAAAGCAGCTTTTTGAAAAAAGGGCTTTTCTGTAAGATGAAAAAGTGTTTTTTTTAGACGTGTGGTTTTCAAGAAGAAATAAACCGCATATAATTTAATGTTATGGCCATAAGAATTTAGCTTTATTATACTAAGATAAGGGTTAGCCATTATGTTTTAAAAATGATGTCGGGCAAGAGGCCGCCGCGGCTGGCTCGAATAAATTCCAGTTGAGAGGCCCAATTTTCGACAGCTCCAATTGTTGCGCGCGATGGCGGATGGACTCATTCGGGTCTTCTTCGATACTCTGCTCCACATCAGCAATAGCGTCTTCAGTGCGCACTGTACTGCGTCTCTGAGGATGCGCAGTATCCACTAGAGTAAACTTATGCGATTTTGCGATTATGTCGACCGAATATTGGACGCAGCGCGCCATGCGTCGCGCGAACCGAACCATTATTTTGGTAATAAATTTGCACGATTTGCAAAAGTTGTTCTGGAGTAAGTCTATTAATTATGAAGTGGTAAGCCAAACTAAGCATAAATCAAGTGACAGCTGTCAAAAAGACCAACTCCGAAAAAAGTATTGCCAGATTAAATAAAAACCACCCTTTATAATTTTAATCTAATTAAATGAATTCTTTTCTTTTGCTGACATAAATCATTTGTTCCCAAACATTCCTACATTACAATTTGTGTTTTCAAAAAAAGAATAAGTTCACACGTAATTCAAGAATAACATCAGAAACTGTTAAACTTTTAACTACATATTTTATATAGAAAACAATTATTTCTAAAAATCCGAAAATTTTGAGATTTTATTTTTTGAAAAGTTCAATTTTAGAGCTTTTTGTTGATTTATAACGAAATATTTGCAAGCGTTAAATATTCTGTCAAGCAATGTCAAGTTTCGTATAAAAGTGAATTTTATACTTATTTTTTGCACAAAATCGAATCACTTCAGAAATTTGAATAAAGGGAACGATGAATGTTGACTAAAGTACCTAAAATGAACTGCCTTCTCTACTGGCTTCGAAAAAGGGAAGCCAGTTGACGGGCAAGTTGCTTAAGTTTGTGTGTATTAGTCCCCTTTAGGGGAGTTCACATTCAACGACGTGTCGTTCGACCTAAGTCGTTTTGCTAGCGTTCACATTAAACGACTATCTTATCGACATCATTTTTAAGCAAATTTTCATTGAGCCAACATGCTGCGAATTTCATTATTTGCACCAATCCTAGCGCATCCATTTTATTTTTGTCCGCCCTATTTTTGTTGTTTGCTTCGATTGCAAACCATTTTCTTCAAATCTTACTTAAAAAAATAGAAAAAAAGATGTGAAATTGAAATCATCGATCGTTCGACTGGAGTTCAGATTAACTACAGCGGTCGTCCGACAGATCAAATTTTCAAAAAAAATTGAACTACAGAGTAAGTCGATCGACGGTCGTTCGACTGGTGTTCACACTACAAAAATCTGACATAACGACATGTGTTGATGAACATGTCGTTGAATGTGAACCCCCCTTTTCACACTAAGAAATAAGTTGCTGGAGATTTTTTTTACGTTTTCTTTTAATTTCTTCTAAAATCTCTTGTACTTTTCACACAAAGAAACAAAATCGTAAGAGTTTTTGTTGTAGTTTCCATATAAAATCTGTTGGTTGAACGCACACTACCTTAAGTGTGAGAAGGAAAGTCAAAAAAATCTCCTCCGTTGTTGACCGGGGAGATTTTGTTCACCCCACTTGCGTCGTGCCCTTCTTTCCTACAAAGTGAATGTTGCTGGAAACTCAGTTTCCTCGTGTGAAAGGGGACTTAGTTAATAGATTTTAGTGTATTGTGACTGGCTAGCC
The DNA here is from genome assembly GCA_932273885.2 of Leucozona laternaria. Lineage (NCBI taxonomy): Eukaryota > Metazoa > Arthropoda > Insecta > Diptera > Syrphidae > Leucozona > Leucozona laternaria. Next base: position 347,066 of record OW026366.1, read on the forward strand.
AGTACTGGCCCGTGTGGCCTCCAGGTTGATTTTTTAGCTGGAGCTGCGTTTCACTCAGCTAAAATGCTTGGATACATTTTGGAGAGAATTTTTTATGGAAGCTTAAATTAAGGACGATCTCCTGTCGATAAAGCGAAGCCGATCTATGAATGGCACTTGCATTTAGGAAACCGAGATTTCTTTCTTCAGCCGCACTTCATAAATGTGGAATATTTTACCTAGCTTTATTTTTCCTTCCCATTGAAGCAATTGAGAAATTCAATACGAAAATGTGCATCGGTATCTCCTAGTAAATCCTTTCCTATTTTCCTAACCGCTCGCACTGTTACTATTATAGTCAAAACCCCGTTTTTCTTATAAAACACGCGCACTCAAGGGGTCATTATAACCTGAAAGGAGGCCAAAAGTTTTTGTGTTCAAGTATTTTTATAATAATGTACATTTAACAATAAAATGGTAATGATAAAATTTATTTCAAAAATCAAAAAAAAAAATCAATTAGAAGAAATTCAATTATTAAAAGACTTTTTTGCATTCAGTTGCCTTTAAATTCCGACAGGCGGGGCGCCATTCTCAAAATCCATTAAATTTTGTTATGGCTTTTTGGATGCTTCTATGTAGCCATATTTAATGTAGAAAAGATACATTATTTCAGATTTTTATATTCAATTCAATCAAATTCCTAACAATAAAAAAAATATCAGTATCAGTAAACGTTATGTGCTCGATGATTGACGATGTAGGATTCGGTATATGCATAGAGAAAAAAAAAACAACAATTCAATAAATGGCTAAAAATAAAAATCAAGCTTCTAAATAATAATCTTCACGGAATACAAATAAACTTATCGACTATCAATTTCCTGGCTTCATTTATCGAAATTTAAAAAGAACATCACAAGAAAAAAAAAAAACAAAAACTCTATTTTCATATTGATTGCAAGGCATACCTACGTTATTTCTAAGCACTATAATTAGGTATATACAAACATACATACATATACAATATTTTACCGTTATATCGACTTTCGAAGTTTTAAAATTTTCATAAACAAATTTATTGAAATAACAACAGGAGGTAAAATGCATTCACGCGGAATAAAATTGAAGATTAAAGCTAATAAATTTTTAAACATTATAAATTTTGCAGAGCTAGGTATAAAATTTTCTCTATATGTTATTTTTTCGTCGCTTTGGATAATTTTATTATTGGGGATAAATAATTTTGAGATTGCTCTCGACGATAATATACATATTTTACTATCTACTTGAAATGCAGACGTGCGAGCCTTTGCTCTATGTGTCATATATATATACCTACTTGAAATGCGTTGAATTTGAAGGCCTCAAAGCATTTTATTCTAATCTCATACGTGCCATCATAGACTTTTCGGAATTCCATTTAGTCTTCGTTTGTATAGGGAACATTAAAAAAAAACCTTTGGAATAAGGAATAGCTTTATTCTAAAAGCTTGACAATAAATGCATTACGATGACGATGTCCTTTCGTATTACCAACAAAAAAAGAAGACTTTCATGTTTGATAGATGACCATCAGGATATACGGAATTAAGCCATATAAACGTACGTATCTACATTGAAACATACACAAACAAAAAATGCACAAACCATTCCAAACAAAAAAATAGAAAAGTATAAAAAGTAAAATTGCCTTCAAACGAAAAACATGATACAGTTGACTTCTTCAATAAATTTAATTTTACCGCCCAATTTCTTGACAAAAAGTTCTTAAGTTTATTTGAAACTCAATCTCGTCACTCTCGGTTTGTCTTTGGTATTTAGTTTTGATCGTTTCTTTTGAACCCGCCCTTAAATAATTCCCTTCTAAAAGGCGAAAAGAGGTAAGAGATTTTAATGCCATTCTAGACTTAATCGATAGATCTAACCAATAGGAAAACAAAAATGCACATGTAAAAGCCGTATCATCATGCTCGGATTTCATTGGATCCATTGTGGGCTCTAGGGTATAGTGAAGGTGAAAATGAGGATGGGTGAGGAAAGGAGTATTAGAAGCCTCCCTGAACCAACCCGAATTTTGAGTAAATTTCAGGATGTCCCTTAGTGGCAAAAACGAGATGTCGCTTAGTTCATCAAAGAAGTAATCTCCGAGGGCCATTTTTCTGGTTCTTGCTAAGCTAGGGCATTCACAAAGGAAGTGATAGAGCCCTCCTCCGCCTCTTCATCCTGAGACCCTCTGCACAAGTCAGATGAGCTGATGCCCATATTGCTCATGTGGGTTCCCATTGAGTTGTGCCCCTTTAAGATTCCAACCATAAGGGATAATTGAGGTCTGCTTAGTTTGAGAAGAAAGTCTGTTTTTTTTCTTTGAGATGTTTGGCCATAGATTCCATAAGACCATCTATCGTTTGCGGCATCGATGAAACAATTGGGAATTCTGTTTTTTTCTTGTGCAAGTGACATAGAAACGGAGGATTCAGTTTGGCTAGTATCAAGAGAAGATCCAATTTTAGCCAGTTTATCCGCCATTTTGTTTCCATATATGTCACGATGTCCTGGGACCCATTGCACTGAGTAACTTCAACTCTTTACGGCAACAGTCTACCAGTTAAGACTTTGTGCCGACTGAAGCAATGGATTTAATTGCCGCCTGCCTATCGATGAAGATGTCGATGTTTCTATTTACAAATTCAAAAGTGGCAAGACTTTTTGCTACCTCGTATATTGCAAGCACGGTTGGCCGCCAGAGGTCCCTTGAGGGGACGTCTGTTAGAGCCACTAGATTGAAATCAATGTGCAGTGCAGTATAGTCCGTTTGAGTGTCTTTGTCACTGAAAGTCATTATGGTTTTATGTCGAAAGTGGCCTCCTACACAGTTTTTACATTGGTTGAGTCTTAAAGCACTGTTGGCCGCCACTTCCTTCGTAAATATATCAAGTGGGGCTAGCTATTTTTACTTGCGATATAGGTACTATATGGGAAGTTATGGATTCGTACAAAAAATTGAACTCGAGATTTTGATCAAACTTTACATTACGATGATGGAGAAGTCAAAAAAAGTGGGTCTCGCAAAAACGTCCGTCTGTCTGTCTGTCTGTCTGTCTGTCTGTCTGTCGGTTCGACTACAGCCTAAACGGATGGGTCGATTTTCTTTAAACTTGGTACCTAGCGTTTTTTGGACATTCCCCCCACCCGTTTTTTTCTCTTTTTTTTTAGGACCAAAATTAACAGTAGCAGTCATACAAAATTTCTTGGCCAAAAAGGAAAAACTTATTTTTCTCAAATCCAGCGCTACCGAATTTGTTTTTAAGAACTCAATTAATTTAAATAGTTATAAGTTGCCGTTTAAAAAAAAAATGGTTCCGAAAAATGGTTATTAATGGTACCTCCCAAAGAACCATTTTTTTGATTTTCGCTTTTCTCGAAAACGGTTAAACTGATTCTGATCAATTTTTTTATGAAGAAGTATTGACACATTCTAAATAATATTGTGTACCAAAATTTTCAAAAAAATAGTTTTTAGATTTTTAAAAAAAGTTTTAATATTTTTTTTTGAAAACTCAATATTTCAAAAACGACCTGGTCGATTTTTATTAAACTTGGTAAATAGCAGTTTTTTAACTATATCTAGAAGATTTTTGACAAAAATTATTCTAATACTCAAAAATAACGGTGCCTCCCATACAAATGTTAAAAAACCGTTAAGAAAAATATTTTGTTTCTCAAAAACGACTCCTACGATTTTCATAAAAGTTTTTTTGTGTGTTAAAATTAGTACGATCTATCATTTAAAATTTTTAAAGTTTATATTTTAGGTTTATTAACAGTACCTCTCATAGAACGGTTTCTTTGATTTTCGACTATCTCAACATTTGATCAACCGAATAAAATTAGATTTTTTATACAGAAGCTTGTAACAAATATAAATAAAAGTGCGTATCAAAATTTTCTAAAAAATGATTTTTGGATTTTTTAAAAAAAAATCAAAATTATTTTTTGAAAATTCGATATTTTGAAAACTGGTAGCAGATTTTTTTGTGAAGTTCAATTTTTAACGCAACATTAATAAATGCTTTAAATTGGCGTACCAATTATTTTTCTCAAAAATGTTAACAAAATTTTATGTATAAAAAATTAATTATTTTTAAAACCGCTCCTACGATTTTCAAAATTTTTTTCTCATAAATAAAGATTTATATAAGAATTCAGATGGTGTACATCGCGTTGGGTTAAAACGGATTCAAAGTATTTTAATCAATTTCTTTCTAATTTTGTTGATTTAAGCAATTTACCAGTTTAAATAGTATAATTTCCTTATATGCATATTGCATATGTGCAAAACTAGGCTATATTGTTAATTTTTGTATACTCACATAATACCACCTGAAACTAAACTAAGATTTGGCAAATGGATAAAATATATGCTCCTATAGCTAATTTATTTCAGACTATAGAACCACAATGTGGTCGCGCATAAGAGCAAGTTCGTGCGACCCAGTCGTGCATATTTTTTACTTGCGATATAGGTACTATATGGGAAGTTATGGATTCGTACAAAAAATCGAACTCGAGATTTTGATCAAACTTTACATTACGATGATGGAGAAGTCAAAAAAAGTGGGTCTCGCAAAAACGTCCGTCTGTCTGTCTGTCTGTCTGTCTGTCTGTCGGTTCGACTACAGCCTAAGCGGATGGGTCGATTTTCTTTAAACTTGGTACCTAGCGTTTTTTGGACATTCCCCCCACCCGTTTTTTTCTCTTTTTTTTTAGGACCAAAATTAACAGTAGCAGTCATACAAAATTTCTTGGCCAAAAAGGAAAAACTTATTTTTCTCAAATCCAGCGCTACCGAATTTGTTTTTAAGAACTCAATAAATTTAAATAGTTATAAGTTGCCGTTTAATAAAAAAAATGGTTCCGAAAAATGGTTATTAATGGTACCTCCCAAAGAACCATTTTTTTGATTTTCGCTTTTCTCGAAAACGGTTAAACTGATTCTGATCAATTTTTTTATGAAGAAGTATTGACACATTCTAAATAATATTGTGTACCAAAATTTTCAAAAAAATAGTTTTTAGATTTTTAAAAAAAGTTTTAATATTTTTTTTTGAAAACTCAATATTTCAAAAACGACCTGGTCGATTTTTATTAAACTTGGTAAATAGCAGTTTTTTAACTTTATCTAGAAGATTTTTGACAAAAATTATTCTAATACCCAAAAATAACGGTGCCTCCCATACAAATGTTAAAAAACCGTTAAGAAAAATATTTTGTTTCTCAAAAACGACTCCTACGATTTTCATAAAAGTTTTTTTGTGTGTTAAAATTAGTACGATCTATCATTTAAAATTTTTAAAGTTTATATTTTAGGTTTATTAACAGTACCTCTGATAGAACGGTTTCTTTGATTTTCGACTTTCTCAACATTTGATCAACCGAATAAAATTAGATTTTTTATACAGAAGCTTGTAACAAATATAAATAAAAGTGCGTATCAAAATTTTCTAAAAAATGATTTTTGGATTAAAAAAAAAAAAATCAAAATTATTTTTTTAAAATTCGATATTTTGAAAACTGGTAGCAGATTTTTTTGTGAAGTTCAATTTTAACGCAACATTAATAAATGCTTTAAATTGGCGTACCAATTATTTTTCTCAAAAATGTTAACAAAATTTTGTGTATAAAAAATTAATTATTTTTAAAACCGCTCCTACGATTTTCAAAATTTTTTTCTCATAAATAAAGATTTATATAAGAATTCAGATGGTGTACATCGCGTTGGGTTAAAACGGATTCAAAGTATTTTAATCAATTTCTTTCTAATTTTGTTGATTTAAGCAATTTACCAGTTTAAATAGTATAATTTCCTTATATGCATATTGCATATGTGCAACACTAGGCTATATTGTTAATTTTTGTATACTCACATAATACCACCTGAAACTAAACTAAGATTTGGCAAATGGATAAAATATATGCTCCTATAGCTAATTTATTTCAGACTATAGAACCACAATGTGGTCGCGCATAAGAGCAGGTTCGTGCGACCCAGTCGTGCATATTTTTCTAACTTCAAATAGTAGCATATCAAAACCATATTTAATAGGCTTACCGCAATCTCTACCACATTATTAACAAAGAGTCAACGGATATGTATGTATGTATGCTAACGTTTCAAGCTAAAAATTAGTGCGGTTCCAAAAAACTGGAAAGCATTTTTCAATGTAAGTTGGTATAGGTTCGGGTTCGACTCCCCATTGTTTTCTTTATCATCGTAATGCCACGTTCGATTGATATCTCGTGTTAATTTTTTGTACGAATCCATTGTACCATTAGTTTCTCAGTATTCAGAACAAGAATGAAAAAATTAACTACTGTTATAAAAAAAAAGTCAAAAATTAAGTGGAATTAGAGAAAAAAATGTACTAAGCTTAGCAAATACGATTTATTTCTTGTCTCGAGCCAAATGCCACTCTCTTGATTTTTGTCCTATCTTATGCGAATCACTGTGCATAAAGGGACTGCCAACGAAACACTTTTCGTAAATTCTCACCAGCTATTCTTTAAGAGGTGGCCACCATCGTGGAACTTATGAAATAGGGGTAAATTCATTTAACTCAGTAATGATGGGATTTACGTGAAAAGTCTTCTAGAGTAAAAACAATATTTTGGCTTATTCCCCTCCCAGGGGTTCACTCCCAATTTACCCCTTGTATTTTTTAAATCGTTTTTTTTTCAATTCCTGTGGGTCGGTCGGAGAGAAAAAGTGTTTGGACAAAAAATAATATACAGCTTTCAATTTGAACATTTGTAGTCTAAGGTCCGATTCTCGATCTTGAGTTATTGCCTAAAAAGATAGGAAGCAGCTAAATGACTAAACAAGGTATGGAGAAAAATGGAGGCGGAACAAGACAGCATACTTAAAGGCGCTTAGAATAATGCTGATGCTCCAAATGCATTTGATAAACAATAACATCCCATTTTCGATCTGTGACGTCAGTGGTCTCAGGCGGCGGAATGTGTAGTGCATACGGCTTCTAAGACTGAGCAAATCTGATATCGTGGGTTCGATCCTTGTGATGGGCATGTAGAAAGTTTTTCATAATAAAATTGGATTAAAGCTCAGCACCACTAATAAGAGGAGACTGATGATAGGTGGCTTGGCACCCCTTGAAACAGCTGTATCTCTAGCCAAAATAAACGAATTAATTCGTAAACAATTGGTGGTAGCACCTTTAAGTTGTTGTTGTTGTTCAAAAATTCAATGAAATTGACGGAATAAAGAATTGTCAAGTCTAATAAACTGACATTCTAGTATGAATAATAATAATGACTAAACATTAGTTTCCTCATGTTTCAAACTGAGTAATTAATTAATGAGTATTAAATTAATTAATTAACTGAGTTATATTGATAATTTTTTTTTCCAAATTTTCTCTCCGTGTATCCGTATTTTACAGAGATGAGTTTACATATAAACAAAATCTTATGGTAGGTGCCATTGAAAATATGTAATTGTTTTTATTCTAAGGTATACCGTTACTTCAAGAATTTGTTTATCAAAATCGTTATTGTCATTTTCGAGAATTTCGTTTGTATTATTTCATGTTAATTTTATATGCCAAATATAGGTACTGTTACTTTTAACCTGACTAAAGATACAATCAAAATTGAAGAAAACCTTTCTGCGAGATAAAGACAAACAGAATTTACAGATTTTGTTCGTGTTCACTATCACTGTTCATTTTAAGAATACTAATATTGCCCTAGATAAAATACCTATACCTTCAAAATGTAAATACATAATATACATTAAATCACAAAAGTTAAATAAGAATGAGTTCAATACTAACCTTGGCCAAATGTAAACGCCGGACAGCTCGAATCCATAATTCCATGCACCAGCATACGCACCTTGATGTTTAGGTCCAGTGCAAACACCATGACCATGAGCTTTGCCGTCATCCCAACCACCACAATATGTACCCCCGTCTTCAAAATCGAAACGTCCTCCACTTATCTGTGCTCGTCTACTTGTGCCATAAGTTCCCGGTGGAGAATTGGTGCTCGTTCCTCCACTGCTGACAGCCTGCTGACCACCACCACCAGCACCAACACCAGCACCACCACCATTCTGAATGTCGCCTTGTTGCTGCTGCATATTTGTTCCTAAATCCTTTTGCTGTTTTTTTGTTTTGTTTTGCACAATGTTTCTATTTCTAGATAGCGGTATATAGCTCTCTGATGATGTTGATGGTTAAGGACCTACTTTTTGAAATACACTGTTCGCACTTGTCAACTTTGTATAGAGTTTGCCGTGGTTATAAAAGTTGAATGGTGATGGGAATTGATGATAGTGTTATTGTTGTTGTTGCTTTGTTGCTTTGTTTGGCTCCTTTTCCCAAGGCTTCTTCGTCGTCGTAAGTGATGAGCTTTTTGAGCTTTTTTGGTTTTCTTCGAATGGCTTGAGTGATTTTATTTTGATTGCAGTTACGAATTTTAAATCTCTTTTTTATCATTTGAAGGAATATGATGTGTTTTTTCGTTATTTTTTTGTTCGATATGTTTTATTTTTTTTTTTTTGTAATTTTATTTCCAAGGGAAGAATTTACTTTTTTCTAAACACAATATATATATTTTTTATACTGATTTAAAATTTTTTCTTTTAACACTTTTTGATAAATTATGGATTTTTAAAAAGTTACTATGAGTAATGTTTAAAATGTGAGTCATTAAATACATTTTTTTCGTATTTTCAAATTAATGCAGCGTTATTTTTATTTAATAAAGAGAATATTTATGGCAATTTTGTGATTTTATGATAAGCCATCCTTCAACAAGACTATTAATAAGAAAAAATGCGTATGTTTATTTTTTTATTTTGTGTTTGGGGGAATTTTCGATTAATTTTAAAATTAAAAAAAAAAAATTGCAATGGAATTCTAAATATTTAAATTCAAGTTAAATGATGATATGTTTAATTTCATCCAAAAAAAAAACTGTAAATGGTATTCTTAACAATGCAATGTTGACTGCTGAAACTATTTATATCATCACTTTTTCCCTCGTATTCAGACTTTTTTTCCAACCGAAAAATGTCTCCACATTCATTAATTGCTTATTATTTACAGAGGTAAAATAGTCCACAAAGTTCTTTGTAACAAAAATTCGTATACCCTCATGAAATTTGGTGAATGGTGTCATTAACATACCATGAGAATGATGAATGAAAAGAGTCTATACAAATTTCTAGGTGGTAAGGGTGTTTTTTTTTTTGTTTGCTATGGGGACAGGGGTGAAGATGTTGATGAAAAATTTACTTTGGGCCAATCTAAGCATATGACACAAGATTTCAAGAATTGTTTTAATGTTAAATCTAATGACACTAAAACCAAGATGTACGACTATACCCTAAAAAAAGTAATAGTCCTATTTATGTAAGCATCAGGACTATATGTTCAGTACACCAGGTATAATAATGGCTCGTTGATGTCATTCCAAACAAAAGAGTCCTTAAAAATATCTATAATTGTTAAAGGGTGTTTTTTTTTACAGAGGAATTATTGGGATGCAAAATGCATAAATATGCCAAAAATATTACCTTGTTGAAACTTGGCCAACGTCTTTTAGTAAATGTCATGACAGCCAAGAACATTACTTTTGTCCTATTTTAACTGTATTATCATGGGTTTCATTCTGGAAATACGCCATGTCCGAAAAAAAACATCCTTTATGCATATATAACGGGCGTTTTTTTTTCAGAGGTATAGAACTTTAAGTTGGCAACACTATTTTAACTGGCGGCCATTTTGTCAGCTGTCAAGTGATTTATTTTTAGTTTAGTTTGGCATTTCAACATGAATAGACTGACGCCTGAACAACACTTCAAAATTGTGCCCAAATGGGCCCAAAACAAGATTGCCGTTGGTCTCAATTTTCATAAGCGAATTCTGTTGAGCGATGAAGCTCACTTTTGGTTGAATGGATACGTCAATAAACAAAACTGCCGTATTTAGAGTGATGATAATCCTCAAGTGTATGTTGAGACACCGTTATACATCCACAAAAACTGACTGTTTGGTGTGCTTTATGGTTTCATGGAATAATTGGGCCGTACTTCTTTAAAAAACGATGCTAGCCAGAACGTTACAGTCAATAGTGACCGCTATAGAGCCATGAGTACTGACTTTTTCGTTCATCAATTGAACAACCATGATGTAAAGGAGCTGTGGTTTCAACAAGACGGCGCAACATGTCACACAGCTCGTCCCACAATTAATTTATTGAAGGAAACGTTTGGTAACTGCATAGTTTCAAGCTTGACTATTTTCTGTGGGGATATGTGAAATCGCTAGTCTACGCCGATAAGCCCGAAACGATTGACCACTTGGACCACACGCTGCGTTATTGACGATATACGGCCATAAATGTTGGAAAAAGTAATCGAAAATTAGACCTCGAGATTAGACTACGTCCGAGTCAGCCGTGGCGGCCATATGCCGGAAATCATATTTAAATTATAATGCCAGAAGATTATCTTTCGAATAAAGTAAATTTCATGTCAATTTAAAAAAATCATCTTTGTTTTGTTCCAATTCAAAGTTCTATACCTCTAAAAAAAACACCCTTTTTATCCTTTTGAAAGTCGGTTAGCCTAATTGTGAATTTATCCCCATACCAACGTAAAAATAAAAATAAATATTTCATCAATCACGAGCTTCATTCCAAAAATGTTTCATGTTAGTTAAAATTCCCCTATGAATTAAAAGACGCCATCTTTAGAATCAAATATATGAATATTGAAAATTTCACTTAGCTGATTAGAATTTAAAAAGAGAGGCTAGACTATACACATCTAAGCGAAGTGAAATTTTCATATAAAAAATAACATTTTTCACAGGGGTTAGAAATTAAATAAAATCTCAAGCTACAACGAAGAAAAATGTTAACCCCAAATAACCCCAATTTAAACCAAACATACGACAAAAGTTGTTTTTATTGTTTTAAAAACCTTTTGACGTCAGATCTATTGATGTTTCACTTCGCATTGAAGTAAGTTTTAGAGCAGTCAAAATTTTTGAGGTGAAATATTTTTAGCATAAATATCAGTGAAATAAGGCAAATTTATATGAGACCAAATACACAAATTTGGCAAAAACTTCCACAAACTTTCTATTTCAAAGTGAAATTTGACTCTATTTCACTTACATGAAGCGTAATTAAGGCCTTATAAATATTACGGCACCGCTTTTTTCGCACAAATGTCAAAATACAATAATGTTTTTTTTTTCAAATGTTTGAATGAAATGGATTTTCCAAATATCTTATTTCATTTCAGAAACAAAAAAACTAAATTTTCAGACTGCAACTCTCAATTATGCTGCGGAATATTACCTCGTCAGACATTCAATATTTGCATGATGACTGTTTTTACTTACAATAGAATGCAATGAATGAAATGTTTGATTCGAGGTCTAATTTTCCGAATCATCGGAATCAAAATAAACAATTCCCATGAATATGGACAGTTTCATGATGAGAATGCTTTCTATTCAAAAAAAAAAAACAAAACAAACAAAAAATGTCTACAAATTGTCGTCTAGCCATTCATTTGTTTGTTGGAAAATCCAGATATTTTAATTCAAACGGAAATTGCAATGTGAAATTCTTTCATTATTTTACACAATTCCGGGAGCAAATTTACTTGCAATTAATTTTAAAATATAAAACCGACAAAACGTCAAAATATTAATACACCATGTTGTGCCTTATACGATGACGAAGGCAAAAGTACATTACATTTTTTGTGAAAAATCGACCAGAAGAAAATATCTACACAAATATATGTACATAGATATGTATATAAATGTAGGAAAAAAAAATAAATAAATAAAACAGGCTACAATATTCCGTGAGAACAAGAGCAACAATAACACAACAACAACAAAACATAAGAAAAAATATCTTAGGCTTTGTTATAAATAGAATCACATATTGAGGTAGATTTTCATTTTTTTTTTTTTGTTCTTCTATTCTTTTTATCAACTTTGTAGAAAAGATTTTTCTATTTTACTAGCTTAACCGTGGTGTATAGCTCTTCAGTTAAAATAACTAAAAAGTTTCTTTTTTTACTACACAGATGGCCATTTATGAAATATACATAATTTTCTTTTTTAATCAAAATCAATCGACAATTTCCCTAACTTTATGAGAATGAAAGAATTTTCTTTCATAGTTTTTTTTTTATTTTTTTTTTATTTTTTTTTTTAATATTTCAATGCAAGAATTTCGATTAAAATTGTTTTCTGTATTTGGAGTTTTAGGGCAGTTGGTTTTTTAAAGTTGTTTTTTTTTTCACTGATTTTCTATTTTGTATTTATATTTTTTTTTGTATGAAAAACACAAGACACTTTTTTCATGATTTATACGAGGTCACGTACAAGTTGATTGATTAAATAATACGAATCCGATTTTCTTTTCGACATTTAAAATTTCCAATTAAGTTCGAGATACTTAAGTTTTTTTTTTTAAATTTGTTTAAATTGAACATATCTCATCTCTAAACAATGCATTTGCAAGCAGTGTCTTTTTGAGTATAAATTATTTGTATTTTTAGCACTATTTAACATAACACACTTTTTTTTTTCATTAAAATTTTGTAGAAATATGTAACATTTTTTTTTTTTTTTTTTTTGTATGTGTTCATTACTCAAAAGTGAGGTTTTTAAAAATGAAATGTGTAGTCAATTAATATATAACTTAATTGGAAAATTAAGTGCAAAGAAATTTAGGTAAAAAAAAGTTTAAACTAAATTCACTACATTTTATTTTTTTACATTTAATTCTTGTTCGGAATTTTCGGGGATATCACTTCATGATCACTTGAGAAAGAGAGGAGGCAAAGAAAGACTCTTCCAACATTTCGATTTTTCAGCCAGCAGTAACACATGTACAAAATAAAATTAAAAAAAAAAAAAAATCACAGAAATTCTATTTCTGCTCCCGAGAACATGTTTAAATAAAACAAAAAAGAAACCATAGAGAATGACGACAAACACAGGCAACAAAAAAAAATATAGAAAACTTTAATGAAACAGGGAGAGTGAAAAAGTACATCAGTTGTATTTATTTGAAAATTGAAATAAGAAATATCGGTGAACATTTGTTATCCTCGCGGCAGATTCACTCTTGCGTATGCGTACTTTTTTCTTATTCTCTCAATACAATCGCAAAGGTCGGGAAATTGTTTTGAGTTTTGAGTGTGTTCGAGGGGGAGCATGCGTAGAAATTGACAATTGAATGCTGCAGTTCTTATCTGAATTGATCCTTCGACGGATCTCTCAAAAAGAGAAAGAGGCAATAATAACTGCGCGAACTTGTCAGAACTCAGAATTATTCACACACGCCAAGATCTAAAGTAAACTTAATATATGAGAACGCATCGTGGCAAATCTTTCAAGTAATTTTGTTTTTGTATTCTTCTGCAGGGTGTTTTTTTAAGAGGATTGTTAATTATTATGAAGATGATTGAATAGATTTACACCAGGACATTGCTTGCAAATTTATTTCCAGAATCTATCCTGCGCTAAATCTATTTTTTGGCTAACTTCGAACGAATTTCCGAAAAGCGTTAACCCTCAGTCGCATTTTTATGGATTCATTTCATAAGATTGGTAATGTATGTAAGCAGTTGAATTGGAACGACCCAGAGCAGTGATTTGATCCAAGAAAGATGTCTGGTTTCATGGCCAGGTATAGGGACCTCCACCAAAAACTCACGTCCAACAAATAAGTTAGTGGGAGTAGTATGCATATGGATCTCTCATCTTATATATTTTAGATCCTACTTCAGCAACAGGTCACACGAGTTATGCTTTCGCCAGCTATGAACTCTATAGAGCTAGTTGCTACCCCTCGAGTTAATTTACACCTACCTATGAGCATCTACTCATACTACTCCATGAATAAAACGCAGAAAGTTAGCTATCAAGTTTTCGGATCATAAGGAACTTGTCATGACAATGACGGTGTTCACATTGGACTCATTCCATGCGACTCTTTTTGACGCCTCTATATTTTATCTTTCATCTTATAATGGTGAGAAAGAGATAGTTAAGTGTGGCTAAATTTTTTAAACTCGTTAAAAACCCTGCCTCACTTGACCATCTCTCTCTCATTTAAATTTTCAAGAATTTTCCAAGAATTGTCTGATAAATTTGTACTGAACATTTTGGTATGAGACAAAAAAAATTATACATATGTTCAGTACTATTTCCTTTGATTATTGTCATGATAATTTTGTCAATAGACAAGGCATGTGCAGGAAAATTATTAAATTGGTGAAGGCTATATCAGCAATATTAGTTGCATGAACAGGATTCCTCAGCTAAATTTCTCAGTTTGCTGTCAAAATACTATGTTCAGGTGAATGATACGACTTAACAATTTTAAATCATTAAAACTCCTTACTAACAATAAGTTAGTTTCATTACTTAACCTATTTTCTTAATAAACTTCACCTTAACACGCTTAAAAAGAAAGCATACATATCTTTTTCACATTTTTAATTATCGAAGTGGCATATGGAGTTAGTATGATAATAAATGTTGAAATAGACACTTAATTTGCAAACTGCAAAAGTCTTCTGTTCGAAAACGCAAATACAATTTCTACTGCATTAGCATTGTGTTCGATAATGCAGTTTGCTAAAGTCACGTGTTCGGAAACATCATCTGCGTGGCAGTTGTGCAGTAAACAAATGGAGAGACAGATATGGTGGTTCGAGAGATTGTTAGCTATTTAACATTTTTGGATGTCAGTCAGGAAGTCAATAAAACGATAAACACGTTGCGGCTCAAAATGACGAGCGAAAGTGAATCTGAAAATTCTGATGAAATTGGCTTCTGTTCGAAAACGTCAACTGCGCTTGCAAAAAAATCATTTGACGTTCATCAAAAGACATGTGTGCAAGCAGGACGATTGCACATTTGACAATTGTGATTTTAAATTTATGATGCCAACTTCAAAATTATTTCAATTAAAACTGGGTTATTTTCCGTGAATTTCCCGTAGACTATGTCGATCGAACCTGAGACAATGGACGAATTGAAAGACAACACTTGAATTATAAGTGCTTGAAAGTTGGACTTCCAGATTGCACTTAATTGAAGACAGTATACGATTTCCAATGAATTCAAACCCATGTAATAATAACCACCATATTTTTATGTGTGCTTAACTTAATTTCAAAATTCAATGCCTCATAAAAAAACACCCATTCGATTAAAAGAAAATTCTTCAAAATGATGATGAAGAAACAGGAATTTCAAAAAAAAAATTATAAACTATAAAAGTTCATCCATTTTTCTTACAGGGATGTGTGTTGTATATTTTTCAACTTAAATACATACTTGCACACTACCTATAGTGATACATATGTATATATGTATGTACATGACTATGCTTGAATAAAATATTTTTTTTTTTTGTAAGGGGCTATAGTAAGTTGTCTGGGGCTAGTTTTCTGTTTTGATTGTGAATAATATAATAAACAAAAAATAATAATGTAGGAGTAAAACAATATAGACTACTCTCAATCTATTTAATTGAAAAAATGGAAACTTTTCGAAATTTAACAGTTCTGCAATTCAAAAAAAAATATATTGTCTTTGGTTTCATTTTCAAATTGATTTTAAAAAATTGAAAAAAACTGCAGTAAAACGTTGTGTCGGAGGATGATGATTCAGCAACAACAAACGAATGGAATTGGATTCAAATCTCAAGTGGAAGGTGGTCGCTTTTTTTCTTTTAATATTTGAACGAATTCTTTTCTTTCTCAAGTGCATTAGTGATCCGATTATTTAAAGCGTGTATTTTCAAAATGAATAGTTTATTTAGAAAGTCACTTTTAAGATTCTAAACTTTTTTCAGTCAGAAATTTCCAGAGTAAAACGTAATTTACCCGCGAATAATTTTTGTCGGGCAAAAAATATCGAAGGAAATCAAATAACGCGCGCGAATGGTCGTTTCGAAAAAGTCGTCCTCACAAAACTGACACACAGTCAGTGCATTTGTGTGTCATTTGCGGTGTTGAATACCATAGTTTTATTTTTGTATGAAAGCACACTAACTAAAGCTTTTCCTGAATTTTCTCGCTCTTAAATTTACTTGCACACAACCGTATACTCTTCTACACTATGAATATAGGAACTTGATTTTTTTGTATTTATATTTGCACATGGGTAGATAATTGTATTGTGTTTTTTTTTCTAACGTATCTCAGAAGAAAATAAGTGCATCGCAATATCCTTAGAGAAATAAAAAAAAAATACCTACTTATAGGAAAACATCAAATGTCCTAGAGAACCGAATTTGTTTTTTATTTATTTGCATTTAATTAACTTCAAGTAATAAATATATCTAGGTTTTTTTTTTTGTTTTAAAGAAAATCGATTTTTTGTTTGTCAAAAAAAGGACCTACATTAACTTGAAGACAATTTTTGTTCATTTCACTCCAGAACTTTTGTGTCACATTAAAAATGCAAGGACATTTTTTATACGCATCATATGCATTCATTTCACAAAAACGAGAACATCAAATATAATTCACACATATAAATAGAGATAATCCTTTTTAAAGTAGAAAACTCATTTAGAACACAAAAAAACACAAAAAGTGTAAAGAAAATTGAACTTGTGAATTTTTTTTATATTTAGTTAATCCTATAGCACTCAACTTCATCGTCTACTAGTACTACACTACATACTCTCATCACGCACGGACGAGGTTATTGGAAACTTGTTTAGATTTTTAGTCCTCTGGAATATAAAACAAAAACTTCACCTGCTCTGTTGCAGTGTATGGCTGTCATGTGTTTGCATGTTTCTTGCAGAAAGCTTTAAAATGGATTGGGCTGTTTTTTTTACTAATCTCTCTCTCTCTCGCTGTATCTGTATATCTCTTGGATATTTTAGAAGAAAGCTTTGAATATTTACAGGCATGTTATGTAGATTGTTCGGTAATTTTAGATTTTTTTTTTTTTCTGAAGGTGGTAATCTTTAAAAGACCCAATTCAGCAACTTAAGCCGAAAAAGACTCGATTAACATTTGCAAAAAGTATAGCACGTCCACATTATGAGATTTATTTATGAATTTTCTTAATCTCACAATATATTGTCTTAAAGAATTAATTTTCTTTTTATTTCAGCTTATTACAAGTTAAGCCTGTCTACATTTCCGAGTAAATTTGACGTTTCAGTCTCTGGTTGTGTTCTTACCTTTTCTATTTTGAGGCAATGATATAATTCGCTTCTCCTATGTTACGTTAGGGGGCATTTTTTGGGGTACAACTTAAGGCCACTTTACACGATTATAGAAGTCATATGACCTGACATTATATATTTTGTATGATTTCTCAAATGAGCTCTCATTCTATTTGTGAAATCATATCGTTTTATTTTTTTATGTTTACGACTTTCGATTTGATTTTCTCCAAAATAAGTCTACATTGTATTCTCAAGTTTTTGGTACTTTCCATTTCAAAATGTATATTGATTTTAACACTAAATTTAACACATTCAACTATAGGAACACAATAATAGCATATGACTTCTCAGATAGAATTAGCTGCAATCCTAATGTCAAAAAAAGTCATACCTATGCTTTTTCTTTTGAAAAGTCGTATGGGTTTAATGAGTGGCTTCAGACGATTTGATAGGAGTTTTTTTGACAGGTCATATGAGAAGTAATATGACTTCTGTTATCGTGTTAAATGGCCTTTAGCTAGTTTTAATATGCCGGAAAGCGAGCATTTCTGTGATACAACTTAAGCAACATTTGATATGCCGGAAAACAAAAAATTTATTTATTTTGATTACTTTTATATTAGTCGCTGAAAAAATACATACATAGATATGTACATATGTATGTATGAAAAAATAATGTTTAGCTTGGAATTTTGAACATTTGAATATTTTATAGTACCCCAAAGAGATAGACGTGAGAAAGAGAAAGTTACCAGGGGAGTCATTCCGTAATTTTTAAAACGATAATCGTGCACGTTATCGTCATCAATTTGCTTCACGTAACACAATCACTATCGTCTCGTCAATAGTTAATTATAAATCACAGTTTGAGAAGGATTGACTTTTCAATCATTGAAAAGTCAGTAACGCCCAAAAAATATCAATTTTTATTATGAAGAAGTAAAGAAAAGTGCGGGCAAAACGTGAAGTCGCCTTTACAAATCAAATACAGGCCCGGTTTCAAATCACTTCCTTGACCAACACTAGTTAAAGCCTTCTGTTTTGAATTTCTTTTTATAATAAAAAATTAGAACTGCTTTAAGTTGTTCCTACAAAAGAAATTATTGTTTTTGTGAAGCCTTACTAACGGTGTAGGGTGGCGTATGTGGAACATTTTCCCCATATTTCATTCTGAACAAAAATTTGCTTTTGTTTTTGTGTGTTTAACAGCAATTCTGTGAAAAGTTGGTGCAACCATGTATCAAATTTAGAACAAGAAAATAAACAAGCAGATTTATCGCTGATAGAGCCTCAGCTGTATGAAAAGGCAAAGATACTTAAATTCCAAGTTGAAATAAAAACCGAAAACAGCTGTGTACCTATATAATTTTATTATTCTTTGGGCCATCGTTCACCACAGTGCACAAACCTTAGTTATAATATACTGTGCAGTATACCTACGTTTTCTAACTCTCGCATGAATAAAATTGTTCGAGAAACGTTGAAAAATGGAACAAAACTCATATGATTTGTTTCAGTTTTCATCGTTTCTCGACTGAAGCCTGGGGTGGAATCGGGTAAGGTGATAGTTGATTATAAATTTTTTGATTGTCGCTTTGACGATAGCTTTCTCTATCCTATCTATAGGGAAAGATAGAGAGGACAATCGTAAAAACGACAATCACTTAATAAAGCGATCGCTTTATTCTTACGCGATACGGGCCCTGATACACAATGCGGCGTTTCTCATCATCACGTCACGCATAGAATTCGAAAAATTGAAAAAAAAGACGTGACGTGACGACGATTTTCATTTTTGCTAAGTTATTTACAGATTTTTCACAAAAGATGTAATCAATTAAATAAAGTCATTGATAAATCTATTGTTTTGTAAGTGGTTGTCAAAATTGAAAGTGTCATAAATTAAAAATCGTAAATACTTTTCTGAAAGCAAAATTATAAAAAAAAAGAAAACAAAACAAAGAAAGAATCTTATGTCGTTTTCGAGTGGACGTTCGGAGCTACTCCTTTTTCACTCCTTTTAATCCAAATTTTCAATTTTCAATCCAAACTAAAACGACATTATTTGCAAAAAATTAATACGTCAACACAGAAAAATATTAAAATTTGACAAGTGAATGGGCACTGTATCAGCCATTTTTTTTTCGATTTCTGAACCTGTTTGAATACAAATGACAACGATATGATATTTACGACCTAACTGTGATCGCACACTTCGTAAATTCTATCGGAAGAAATTAATTTTACAGGCGAGTAATGCTAGATTTACATGACTGCCAAATAGGCGGTATGTATTTCTATCAAAACATTGGCAAAAGAATATAAAAATTCATTATTCTGACAAAAAAAACTGCCAATTTGTCAGTAGCAGCCGCTTTTTATTATCAGAAATGATCCAAATATATTGCGTTCAACATGCATTACAACACGAGATCCTGGGGCCGAATTACCGCATCAGTTATCGAGTATTACGTGACTGAATTATGTGAGTTTGGTATTACCGCTCACGTTATGGAGCCATCATTCCCATAGGTTTTACTCGTTCATTCGATCACTGATGGCACTCACTCAGTCACTAATGCGGTAATTTGGCCCCTGCTCTCTATCGGGATTACGTTTCATGAACCAAATGTTTAGTTTTTGGGTACCAGTTATAGCTTTCATTAAAAACCATTATTGAAAACTTTAGCGACTGATTTTGGTACCTTTAGAAAGTGAAGTCATTAATTATTTTGATGCAGAAATAAAGCTGATGTCTTAAATTAGAATTTTTGTAAAAAAAAAAAATATATAATATATATTTAATTTTTCAATGATCATTGATAAGGTGGTTCATTCACTGCGAAATAATAAAAATCATTTTATTTGGACGGCTGATCCAAAATGAATTTTTTTTTTTTGGTAAACATTAATAATAAAGTCACAACCTATATATTGGCATCCAAATAATCACTTATTTTGCCTTTTAAGTGCCTCAAAACTAAATATTAAAATGTTCAATGATAGCTATAACTGGGACCTTACTCTTGCTTTGCTAATGGTAAGGTAGTGTTAAATGTAGTGTATACAAAATTTCCTCCAATCTGGGGCCAAATTACCGCATCAGTGACTGATGGCACTCCATAACGATGATGACTCCATAACGTGAGCGGTAATGCCAAACTCACATAATTCAGTCACGTATTACTCGATAACTAATGCGGTAATTCGGCCCTGATGTTAGTCTGGTTCAAAATTTACCACGTGTGTGATGAGCTATTGTATTGAATAAAATGCAAAACCTCTTAAAACTACCCAATTTGTGAGGGTAGCAAAACTTTTAACTGTCATTTGAACACTTCAGCTTCTGAATTTTTTTAACTGAACAAAATGTTTTCTCACAAAATTATAACCCGTTTTTATTGTATAGGTTTCTTTATTTTTAAATAAAATCATGACAAATTTAAGATTTTCTACATTCAAAACATTTAAATTGAAATTTAATTTAATATCGCCAAAACCGCAAACAAATCAAGACACCGACCGCAAAACTCAAAAAAAAATTTCACCCGTTTTGCGATACATGTATTGTAAAATCTAAAAAATATTATACAAGCTTTTTAGAACAATCTAAATAATATTTCAAAATTTAAAACAAAATTGAATTAGTTTAGTGAGCATTGAAGATTAGACAACAGTGTAGTATACAATATTGTAAATTGTTTAATATGTTGAGCTTTCATTTTCACCCAGAGTCAGAGTCAGAGTATCTATGATTAAGCTTTTCTATCTTTTCTCCTTAGATAGGTTAGGTAGGTATAGAGGAATAGTAAAACACTCGTCCGTCACTCACCCAGTTTACGCTTTATTGTTTATTCAAATTAGAGGGGTTTTGTTTGTTTGTCTCTCAGTTCGGCAATAATTGCGTTGCGCGCTCTAAATTCGTCATTGTTGTTGTTGTATAGTTTCATTTGGTTACCAAATGAGAAGAACAAATAGATATACCTACCTAACTAATAATATAGATGTAGTACAGGTTCGGAGGAAGAGGAAGATTAAGTTTGAAATAACTTTAAAAATCATCTTCCATCGTATGTCTTGATTGAGAAAACTTGGGATGTATATGGAGATACAAGTTCTAATGTTATTTATGTGAAAACGAATATAACCCATCAGGATGAGGATCGAGGATTGCTCCCTCATCAACATAAAATGCAGTTTGTTGTATAGTTAGGTGAGGTGGGTAGGGTAGGGTACGTGTGTATCTATCAGATACCAGATATAAAAGTTTATTTGTCGGAATGTTACTTCGTGTTGTATTGTATTTATCTATGAGTATGTACATACATATGCTTCGGTGCTGCTGCTGCTGATGGTGTTGTTGTTGTTGTTGTTGTTGTTTTTTTTTTTGTTGTGTCAGCGAGAGCTGCTAACACCACCAATGCGACGTCAATACCGAAACAACAAAAACAACAAACAAGCTTTCACAACGTCTTTTGTAGTTTATATTCTATCGTTGTTGTTTGCGTATACTCAACTCATACAACACTCTCCAGCGCGCTCCTCTCATGCCTTGCCAGCCATCATCGGATCATAATAGCAAGGCAAAGCAAAGCAATATAGCCAGCCCCAGCAACTCGCTCGCAACAACACGAGTTGTTTGTCATTTGTGAGTTGGTTGAGCTTTCGAAAACACACATTCATATAAAATTATATACTTATTCTATTTTTGTTAGACGCGCAAAAAACAGAGTAAAATACGCAGTCTACACTGTCGTGTCTCTTGGTTTGTTGTAAAAAAAAAAAAATAAATAAAAAAAATCCAACCAACCTCTTAACTAACGGTTTTGTGTTAAATACTAAATTCAGAAATACCCACTATCGATGCAGAACAAAGTCGAAACTAAAAAACAAGTGGATGTGGTGTTGGACAACAGACAAATGATGTCGTCGACGTCGTCATCGGCTTCGGCATCCACACCACGAATCATGCAGGCCGATGAAGATTTCAATATCCGATTTGTTCAAATGGTGAAGAAACACCGTTGTTTGTATGACAAAAAGGTGCCCGAGTACAGGAATAGGGACTATCAAGAGAAGGCATGGTCGGTGATATCCCAGGAAACTAGAGAAAATGGTAAGCAAGACGAGAGCTTTTTTTTTTCTTAAAATTTTGAAAATGCCAGATATCTACTGTGTCAGTGCGATTATTTGCGTTCGGTTTCGGTGCCACCCTTAAAATAACAAGTCTCCCGCCCAATTGCAAAATGAAAAATGCATGCAGCACTACACCAATTTCATATCGAATAAGAAAGTGCTCGCTGGTGCTATGTTAGGTTAGGTAGAAGGAGATATTTTTGAGTTGTGTTTACCTTGTTGTACCTACCTACCTACAAAGAGCAAAGAGTTCTCGAACAAAAGTGTTTTTTTTTTGTTTTTTAATTTAATTTAAGATGCATAAAAATGCCTTTATTCTATATACCTGTGAGTATCTAGGTACCACTCGATTAAAATTGGGTGTTAAGTGTGTGATAACGAGGGTTGGTGAGGTGTGAAATTCTAAAGAGGGACATTGCAATCGATAAATTGTTTTCATCAACTTTTAATACACCTATAGATTACACAATAAGCTTCAACCAATTGGTTTATAGTGCTGCTTCTGCTGCTGCTGCTGTGATAAACAGGGCAAGCTCGGGGGTGCAACGCAATTCCCCTTGATAACACGAGAACAGTCTCACAAATCGTGGCTTGACGTCGTGAATATCACGCGAATGTTTGTACCTACAACATTATATTTTTTTTTTATATTACTTTTTCTGCTGAGGTGTTGTTTTGGTTTCTGTTTTTATTTCTTGTAAATGTGTATATATTTAAGCTGTATAGGGTAAACTATTGCCTTTTCATCAGCCAACACCAATCAACGGCGTTTTGTTATCATATCACGGCAGAGCTTCGATTTACGAAGACCTAATGTGTGGTGTGCACGTTGTAGAGCATTTGATTAAAAAAAGAATAAAAATAGAAAATGAACCTTCATCATAATGATACCTACCTACATATTATTATAATCGTTATGATAGAGCTTTCTTATCAACCATACCTCTCTCTCTCTCTTTTTCTCTCTCTTTTGATTTTCAAAACAATGTTTTGTAAACAAAATTTTGATTTTATAGAATTGATGCGCATTGTGGTGACTGGTGATGAAGAAAAAAAAGCTCACAGGCAGCCTGTTGTTGTTTATGACACGATTGCGTAATGTTGAATATCATCATTTCTGTTTGTTGTATGTATTTGTGTCTAAACGTGCGATAAAACAGGCTTATCTATTATTTTGTTAGGCTAGTACGTATCATAATAATTATTTGCCTAAAATTAGCGCTTTTATGTACAAGCATAAAAGTTTAACTTAGTTTCAGATAAATTGACAATTTATTTTGAGGAATTATGATTTTGGTGTTATTTATTCTTGCTAGCTTATACTAAAGGGTGTTTTAGTTTTAGATTAGAGAAATTTGATTTTGAGTGAACCACTAGAATAATGTCAATTGAGAACAAAATCCAATTTCACATTTGTAAACTGTCAATACCAGGGTTGTCACCTATATGGTTGTCACCTTTGGTTACGAATTAGAAGACATTTTTTCTGTAGGTTGTGGTTTGTTCAATTCGTTTTTTCGCTCAAATAAAATACATAGATTAAAGAAAAATATGTTCTTAGATTTTGTATTTGATAATTTGTAAAAATCCTTAAAATTTTATAATCCTTCAGTCGTATTTGAATTTGAAAGAACTAAGAACACTCTTGGACAGTAGCAGTCGTATTTATTGGATTTCTTTAGGATATTTGACAGTTGTTCAGCTAGCCAGTCTTTAAATAGTTGGACATCTCCTTATTTATAACCGCATTTTAACAATTGTCTAAATGTATTCACTGATCACCTGTAATTTTGAATGTCAATTTCGAATGAATTTGAGCGAACTTTTGTCAATTCAATCAAATAGGTACTTGGTACGTTTAGTGAGCATTTCAATCATTTCAAGGCAACTGGTTAATCATACATAGACTAGTTTAGTGTTTATTCAACCTCGGAAAGTCTTTAGACATCGAAAACAAAATTTTATAATTAATTATTTCTAAAAAAAGTAGTCTTATTTTTTTAAACTTGGTGACGTAATGGTTGTGCACAGGAAAATAATTATAGTAACTCATAGTGTAATTACAAAACCTCTGGTTTGGGGTCACTATGACGTATGTGGAACATAATTATATGTGTTGTCTTCATCTATGTTTCTGAACATTTCACTAGTATAGTCCATTGAAATGCTACATTGGCCTTTCATTTTAGTCAGAACGAGATTTTGTTGATGTGTAGAGGAATTCAGTGTGAGTATATGTACACAACTATTTTCAGAGATGAAAGCTCTCGCATTTTTCCTCCATCTTGGAAATTGGGTTGTACAATGTTTAAGGCGAAGTCTTGAGAACCATAGACGATCACGTAAGACGATAATCGTCTAGCAAAATAGGTATCGTTTGGCATTGAAATCTGTCAATTTAGTAAATAAATAGAAGTAAAAAGGTTTCAGCGCAATTTATTTGTCTTGCAAAGTGAAAATGAAAATTAAGAAAAACTTCAATTAATACGATTGCGAAGACAATTAAGAGATAAATTAGATCCTTTATCTCTTCCAACGCATATGTTAGCACAATGTTTTTAATGGCACTGGTTGCTAAATAAAATTAAACAAACAAAAAATCTTTTTATTATTGTTATAATAATTCAAACCACTATAGTTTTGTTCAACGTTTTCGCCTATCAAACGAAGCCTTTGTGATGGTACTCGAAATAATAAACTTGCCAATCGGCGGCGGCCGCACCAAAACAAAACAACACAAAAAAGTTGTAGGTGTACTTTTTTACTAAAAATTTTCTGTCAAACCCCATAGAAAAAAAACATTTCCACTACAGTTTGAGAATTTGTGAAATATAATACCAAACAATCTGAAACTGAAAAGGATAGACGAGACCTTAGTGGTCGAGTTACGTGAAACAAATCATTGACGATAGCGTTAACGATAATCGTGTTGACGATTATCATTTTGAAAATTACAGAATGACCCCCTTGGATATGAAAAACTTTTATTGGTTTCAAATAGGAAATAATCGAATAATAGCACTTGCACAGAGGAACACAAATTTGATTTTTATTTTCATTTTTTTTTTTTCAAAAAATTAATAGAAAATTTTTAATTATTAAACTTAGTGATTCATTGTAAGGAACGTTGGCGAAATCTTCGAGCATGCTTATCACGTTACATAAAACAACAAAGCGGCAACGATCCCCAACACAAGCCCTACTATTTAACAGAGCACATGGCTT
The DNA here is from genome assembly GCA_932273885.2 of Leucozona laternaria. NCBI lineage: Eukaryota > Metazoa > Arthropoda > Insecta > Diptera > Syrphidae > Leucozona > Leucozona laternaria. The sequence goes on from OW026366.1 coordinate 372,671, forward strand.
TTCTGCTGCCATTTCTAAAATCAATTCGTCAATCAGTCGATAGTTCACAAAGTATCTTCAATATTCAAAATACATTGAATGAATACAAGTACAACCAATCGAATGACTTAGAAATGAAACATTCGCTATCCGACAATGACGAAGAGACTATTGATGCTTTCGACAATGGTGGGACTCAAATAAGTCGGCCACCAGAAACCTCTACACCGCTGAGTGATACTAATAGTGCACACACTAGTACGATGAACAATTTTATACCCGATGTACAAATCGAAATGCGCGAAACACCCGACGCAAACTCCGATATAATATTCTCTCCATCGGCGCCACCACATATTAATGGCCATCAACATAATCAGCATCATTCTAATCATAATTTTCCTCAGCCTAAACGGATAAAGCTAGAACAACAAAGTGGATCGAACGAAAGATCTCCCGATGGTTATTATAATCGAGATGAAAACTCAGATATGGAATTTTTCCGCAGTATACTTCCGGATATTGTGGAATTAACGCCCCTTCAAAAGAGGAAGTTAAAAATTGGAATATTGGAACTAATAGATGATGTCTTAGTTAAATATCCTGCGCCTCAAAACCAAAGTAATAACAACAACAATAATACTAACAGCAGCAATAATAATCAACAAAATATAGGTGCTTATTGGGGAAAGTAATTTTCAGATTAATGTGAAAAATTGTAAATAATAACTGAAATCGCTTTTTAGATGTTTAAATAAATGTGTTGCACAAAATTTTGAGTCAATTTATAAAAACAAAAATAATTCACACTATTTAAAAATGTGTTTCAAATGTTTTATGTATGAAGGTAAAATCGAAATGGAAACAGACATCGTTTAAATAGAAAAGCAAAGCTTTGCCATGATTTTATACTTAATTTGCGTATCGTCGTTTACAATTCAAAAAAACGATACGATCTAACGGCACTCAGAATAAGAGACCTATTCAAATCTTAACATCCTTTAAAATTTCCGACAAAATCCCAGGCGGCCATAACCTTTTAGAAATTTCGAGAATTTTACTCCATTGAACATAATTCACGTTCCTAATTTTCGAAAGAGGGTATTATCGCAGGGAAATTTTATTCACGGAAGCCCTCAATCAGTAGAAAGTAGTTAAAATTGAAAGTACTCATAATAAGCTATGGTCAATTATGGTCGCCTTGCATCTCGAATAAAGTGCAAATATTTCTAGTTTTGAGGATCTTCTCTAAATTATGTATGTAAGCAGTGAATTATGAATACCATTTCAGATAAAAAAAAGATTTTTATTTACTTATAAACGTAACGGTTAGACATACATATATTTATGATTTCGTTTTTAGAACTAAATACATTAAATGCATGGTAGTTAATATTTTTGGAGATAATTTTTTCTTTTCTTTTTTTCTAACACAAATTATACCCTTAAGTGCACTTAATTTCGATACACCCTCTTATTTTTTTCTTTCGTTAGCCTTTTGATATTCAGACCCAGCAGTACTTGTTTTTTGTTTTATAATTTATAATTTCGAAGATGGTTTTTCTACATGAAACTTCTTTGATGGATCCTTAGCCATATCTAATAAAGTTTGGGCTGGTTTGAAAGGTGCTCCATATAAATCAGCATACGATTGCATTTTGTTGACTAATTTCGATGCTGAATATTGATCAACCCAACGGAATGGACCACCGGTGAATGGTGGGAATCCCAAACCAAATACAGCACCAATATCACCTTCCAGTGGGCTATCGAGAATTTTCTCTTCCAAACAGAGAACAGCTTCGTTGACAAATCGTGAAACCATTCGCAATTGCATATCCTCAACACTGGTAGCTCCTTTCGGCACAAGGGAATACTTTTGTTTGACGATTTCCAGAGCTTCCTGATTGACCTCTCGACTGCCCTTCGATTTTCCTTCGTACAGAAATACTCCCTTTCCAGATTTACGACCCATAAATCCAGCTTTGACAAGATCTTGCATAACTTCAAGATTGCCTCCGCTGAAACGTTCACCAAATGCCTTGAAAAAGAACGAGAAAACAAAATTTTGTAACTGAAGCAGGATAATTTCTGTCAGATTGTACCTTTGATAAATCTACTGCGATATGGGATCCTACATCAATACCAACTTCATCGGCTAAGGTTGCAGCTCCTACGGGGAAACCAAACGTTTTGCTCATTTTGTCCAAGTCCTTTGGATCAACACCTTCTTGCAGAAGCCTAAAATTTGCTTAGCCTCTTATATCATAGAATTCTTTAAGGATTCATGTCCGTTGCTTACCTTATAGCTTCTGAAAGCATAGTGGCGAGAATTCTAGTGGTATAGAATCCAGGACCGTCCCCGACAGTGATGACAACCTTTCCCTGTTTCAAACCAACAGCTACAGCGGCGGCTGCTGTGTCCTTTGAAGTTCCCGGATGTGTGATGATCTCCAACAACTGCATCTTATCCACGGGGGAGAAGTAATGCATACCGACAACTTTGTCCGGACGCGAACTACCTGCTGCTATTTTCGTAATTGGAATAGCACTAGTGTTGGTTGCAATAATGCAATGCTTAGGCACCACAGCTTCTAGCTCCTTGATTACCTTGTGCTTAATGTTAATGTCTTCGAAAACAGCTTCAATTACAATGTCAGCATTTTTAAAACTGTCGTATGACAGGGTTGGTGTTAAATTGGCCAGAATCTTGTCCCTGTCTAAGCCTGTGATGCGTTTTCGCTTAACAGCCGTTTCCAAACCTTTTTGTACTTGGCCAACCCCCCGTGAGAGACCGGCATCGTTTGTGTCTTTCATGACAACTTGGTAGCCTTTGTCAACGGACACCTGAACAATACCAGCACCCATCAAACCTGCTCCAAGTACTCCTACGTTTTGGATTTTTCTTTCAGGAGCACCAAATCGATTCTTTTTGCACTCTGTTTGCCCCCGGAAGAGTCCGATTAGGCCCTTCGATTCAGGTGTCATAGCTAGCTCGCCGAATCCCTTCCTTTCCGCTTCATAGCCAGCTGCAGATCCTGCATCTACACCTTTTTTGATGACATCAATGATCTACCAAAATAAGAAAAATTCTATAGACTTAATTTTGTCTAAAAGAGTCGACCTTACCTTTAGAGGAGCTGGATAGAGTCCACCGGACATCTTCATAACTTGCTCACGTGCCTTATCGAAAACCTTATTTTTAACAAAGTCAATGCTGAACGCAAAGTTCATCAATTTATCTGTCAGTCCTTTCTTCTCTCTGTTGACCTGGAAATGTAAGACAATTTTATTGTTATTATTTTGCCCCCTTTTAACTAGAAGCACGAAAAACGCCTACTTTTATTTTGCCACTGGCGATATCTTGAGCTATTTGGATGGCAACCTTTTCTAAGTATTCAATTGTAGTTGCCTCTGCAGGCTTAAGACCGGGACCAAGAGGATTTACCAAGAGATCAACTATTCCCAGTTTTTTGGCACGATCAGCTTTGACGGTTTTTCCGGTCAGTTCCATGTCCAATGCAGTAGGAATGGATGTGAGCTTTGGCAGCCGCTGTGTTCCACCACCGCCGGGCAACAAACCAAGCATAACCTCAGGCAGAGCCAAGGAGGTCTTTTTGTCTTTGGTGGCAATGCGATAGTGACAAGCGAGAGCCAATTCCAAACCACCTCCGAGACAGACACCATTGATGGCAGCAATGATTGGTTTACGGCTTCTTTCCATGCTGTCGAACATCAACTGAGCACCATGTGAAATTTTCGTGGCTTCTTCGGCGGATTGGACTTTTTCCAGCATACCTATGTCGGCGCCTGCAATGAAGCATCCTGGTTTTCCTGAGATGAGAACTGCCGAGTGTACTTTGGAATTGGTTTCTAGATCTCGAAGAATGGCTTCGAATTCGGCACTAATCTCTGAGCCTAGAGAGTTTACCTTGGCGTTGGGCGAGTCGATGGTGACAACAAGAACACCATCAACGATTTTAGTCGAGGTGTGCTTGTTGGTCGCTGCTGCAGCCACTGACATCATTCTTGTCACTGTAGGAACTGTAATATAATATACATAATAAGGTAATCATTCTTGCTATGAAGCAAAGGAAAATAGTTTTTTTATTTCAAGAAATTTATTTAAACATTTATATAAGATTATACAAAAATTTCAACAAAACTTAATGAAACTTTCCCAAGTTGGTACCTAGCGAGAAAGATTACTCAATATAATAATTGTCTGTTCATAGAATCTGTTATGTTATGATGATGGGTCGGGGCAAAGTCCACGAAATGAAAGCCATCGAATTTCCACGTAAAAGCACAAATGAAGCCACGAGTTTTCTACATTGCGAATAATTAATTTATTTATTCAAACTTACATTGGATTAATTTATTCTGTAGAATTGGAGTTTTTGACACTTTATTTAGTGCACCTAAAATTCTCGAAGCCGACATTTTGTCTGTTCTACTTTTAGACTTTCGACGACACGGCAATGATTAATTGATTTCGAGTTCTTATTTAAAATTTAATATAGTATAACCTTTTTTGTTGGCCAATTATTATTTAAGGAATTGTTTTTTCACAATTCAACTCCTTATCGACATTAAATTCACAGAAACGGGACAGTGGAATAGTGAAAAATCGAAGAGAATAAACTTGTTGCAAACCCTGCCAGGTTTTGGTTTGAATAAAAATTAAAATTGACTTTTCTAGGTTCGGTTTCTTCAATTGCGATTTCAGTTCAACTTCACCGAATAACTCGGGCGAAATGAAATGTCAGAAAATAGAGCGAAATTCAGGAAATGCCGAGTGGTGACAAGTACTTTTACTCTCGTTGATTTTTTTTTACTTGTTTGGCTTCTCGAAATGTGCATTCAATCAATAAACTTAAAAAGAGAACTACCAAAAGTCGATTACGATTTTCTTTCATACGAAAAAGTGCATTAGATTTAAAAAGAAAATGTATAAAAATCTCCAGAGAATTATTTCGAAGTGTGAACGGGTCGAATTGGGTTATTTAAATTTATTGAATACAAATGAAATAACTAGTTTGGTAACATTTATTTAACTGCTCCATCTATTGGGCAATAGAATTACATTTTTTGCCGATTTGACAGTAACGTCAGTTTATATGTAATCACATTTCTGCGCCTCTACTGCTTGCAATTTTGCGTGCATAATAAAATCAAGAGTCTGTCTAAAGGCACGTAATTTCGCGTACGCGAAATAGTTCTTCTACCCGCCGATAGGTGGCGCCACCGTCGACCAAATGTGAAAAACGCAGATGGTTTGTGTATTTGCTAAATAAGGTGGCTGCATTCAGCCGAAGTAAAAGTGTGTGGTTTGTGTACTTGATAAATATGTTGCTGTATTGGATATCTTAATACCTCTATGCCAGAAAGATGAATGTGCAAAAATGAAAATGTTGAGAAATCATGTTTGAATGTTAATTGCTCTCGTAAAACGAGAAGGTTGGGTTTTTGAAAAAACATTATATTTGTAAATTATTTCCTTATTTTGCTCTTATAGCTGACATAGTTCTTATGTGGGCACCTCTTTCCTTCCCCGAGATTTGGCACATTCATCTTTCTGGCACAAAAAATTTAAAAAATAATCCCATTTATCTTTCAATAAGAATGACTTTTCTAAAGGTAAATTAAACAAAAATACCAATTGAATTCAATTTACACACATGTGGTTATGTTTTATTTAAAAAAAATGATAACTATAGCACATGATAACAATTATTTACTAATCACTTAGTTCTCATTTCAGGAATCAGAATCTTCTGAAAAGTTGGGTTCTGGTAACGTATCACGAACCTCACTGCTGTTCTTTAGATTTTTATAATCACACATTCTCTTTAATTTTTGAACTTCGCCTCCGCGATAGGTAATGCGTCTGCGCATGAACAGCGGCGATATGTTTTTTTGTTTGGGAAGTTCAGTTACTAAAAAGCCTCACTACCTACCTCACTGTTTATATGCCGTAAACTTTGTATTTTTGTTTAGATACCTATGGAATTTATTTGGCCGGAAGTTATAGTTTCTTATTTTAAGCACAGATTAGCCATATGAAGATGAGAATGTTTCGTACGTTTCACCCTCCAAAACCCATTTGTTTACATTGTTGTATTTGTAATTTCATCCCTTGTCGATGAATAGATGTGAATTGCAACAACAATTTAACCAGGTATGTGAAGATCCCTACTGTCTATGTGTGAGGTTTCTTTACACACATTCTCATTTTTTATCTGATAACTGCCAGTTCAAGCTTATAGGCAAACCAAAATGGCTGCCGGGGATTCTCATCTTCATGTGGCTAATCTGTGATTTTAAGTTTTAATTTAGTTTAGTCGAATTATCCGCAAATCGAATGATTTATGATTAGTTTTGATTTGCGCCAATCCTACAGGGACGCAATTTTCGAATGAATGAACCTTTTTCTACCAATAGTATTATATGCCAGATCAACGAATGTGGTGCATTCATGGTAACTGCGTGAAATTTGGCACAGAGGTAGATTATAGTCTGGAATAGAACATTTTCTACTTTTTATTCAAGAAAAATGTACGGTTCCTGTGGGAAAGATTTGTTTTTGGTTTCACAGAGCTCTTTCAACTATCGTAAATAGACTAGCAGTAAGTACATCTTTAGGGTTTTGTAAGTCTCTGGTTTGGTGACCAGAGTTTTTTGTACAGAATCTCTGGTTATCGGCCCGAATATCAAGTGTTTATACTTAACCAGAGGTGATAAGAACGACACTAAGAATTAAGATTAGGTTAAGCAGGTACCTACTTATTTCTTAATGAAGATGTTTATTTGCAAGAAAAATTTGGTAACTTTTATGAATTTTAATACTTTTTACTTATTTTTGTTAACTGAAAGTATTTATTTACAAATGATAAGAACAAATTGTTGATTTGTTCCAAATTTTGTATTTATATTTCGCGGTATTTGTATTTATATTTAACGAATGATATTTCAAAATATCATTTCCAGGTAATAAACGGGTTTGGTAATGACTTAATTTTTTTTGTTCTAGCTTTTGATAACTTTCAATAACGTTTTCTAGCTCCTCTTATGAGCTGAACTCCATACCAACACTTATCATAACAGACATTTTTTTCTTAATTTGTATTTTATTTTTTGCTCTCAACTATACAGTATCAGACTTAAGCTTTAACCAAATGTGAATGCAAATTCGATTTCCACAGAAGAAATAGGTTCAAAACGTACACCAATACCACAAAATATACTCCAGTTATGTACCTACATATGATTATGTATATGTTATTTTTTCTTCGTGTCTTAAAAACGCTTCAAAAATGTACAGACACAAAAGAATGAAAAAAACGACACAGGCTATCTTTTTCTAACGGATGCACAAAGTTTGTGGTTGTGTTGCTTTCCAAATCTTTGCATTCATAACTACAAAGTTTAGATTTATACAAAAATATCCTGGAAACTAACTATATGCTAATTGTCTATACACCCCCACATACCCACGCACTCATATTATATAAGAATTCCTTGATTCAATTCTGTCTCTTTCTTTTTTGACACACTTTTATCTTGTATCGCATATTGAGAAATCCTCAATAACCTACAATAACAATAAATATACAACAAAAAAAAATCTATTGAGAAATCCTCAATGAAAGTGGGTTTCCGCTTCCGTGAAATATAAATACAAAATTTGGAACAAATCAACAATTTGTTCTTATCATTTGTAAATAAATACTTTCAGTTAACAAAAATAAGTAAAAAGTATTAAAATTCATAAAAGTTACCAAATTTTTCTTGCAAATAAACATCTTCATTAAGAAATAAGTAGGTACCTGCTTAACCTAATCTTAATTCTTAGTGTCGTTCTTATCACCTCTGGTTAAGTATAAACACTTGATATTCGGGCCGATAACCAGAGATTCTGTACAAAAAACTCTGGTCACCAAACCAGAGACTTACAAAACCCTAAAGATGTACTTACTGCTAGTCTATTTACGATAGTTGAAAGAGCTCTGTGAAACCAAAAACAAATCTTTCCCACAGGAACCGTACATTTTTCTTGAATAAAAAGTAGAAAATGTTCTATTCCAGACTATAATCTACCTCTGTGCCAAATTTCACGCAGTTACCATGAATGCACCACATTCGTTGATCTGGCATATAATACTATTGGTAGAAAAAGGTTCATTCATTCGAAAATTGCGTCCCTGTAGGATTGGCGCAAATCAAAACTAATCATAAATCATTCGATTTGCGGATAATTCGACTAAACTAAATTAAAACTTAAAATCACAGATTAGCCACATGAAGATGAGAATCCCCGGCAGCCATTTTGGTTTGCCTATAAGCTTGAACTGGCAGTTATCAGATAAAAAATGAGAATGTGTGTAAAGAAACCTCACACATAGACAGTAGGGATCTTCACATACCTGGTTAAATTGTTGTTGCAATTCACATCTATTCATCGACAAGGGATGAAATTACAAATACAACAATGTAAACAAATGGGTTTTGGAGGGTGAAACGTACGAAACATTCTCATCTTCATATGGCTAATCTGTGCTTAAAATAAGAAACTATAACTTCCGGCCAAATAAATTCCATAGGTATCTAAACAAAAATACAAAGTTTACGGCATATAAACAGTGAGGTAGGTAGTGAGGCTTTTTAGTAACTGAACTTCCCAAACAAAAAAACATATCGCCGCTGTTCATGCGCAGACGCATTACCTATCGCGGAGGCGAAGTTCAAAAATTAAAGAGAATGTGTGATTATAAAAATCTAAAGAACAGCAGTGAGGTTCGTGATACGTTACCAGAACCCAACTTTTCAGAAGATTCTGATTCCTGAAATGAGAACTAAGTGATTAGTAAATAATTGTTATCATGTGCTATAGTTATCATTTTTTTTAAATAAAACATAACCACATGTGTGTAAATTGAATTCAATTGGTATTTTTGTTTAATTTACCTTTAGAAAAGTCATTCTTATTGAAAGATAAATGGGATTATTTTTTAAATTTTTTGTGCCAGAAAGATGAATGTGCCAAATCTCGGGGAAGGAAAGAGGTGCCCACATAAGAACTATGTCAGCTATAAGAGCAAAATAAGGAAATAATTTACAAATATAATGTTTTTTCAAAAACCCAACCTTCTCGTTTTACGAGAGCAATTAACATTCAAACATGATTTCTCAACATTTTCATTTTTGCACATTCATCTTTCTGGCATAGAGGTATTAAGATATCCAATACAGCAACATATTTATCAAGTACACAAACCACACACTTTTACTTCGGCTGAATGCAGCCACCTTATTTAGCAAATACACAAACCATCTGCGTTTTTCACATTTGGTCGACGGTGGCGCCACCTATCGGCGGGTAGAAGAACTATTTCGCGTACGCGAAATTACGTGCCTTTAGACAGACTCTAAAATCAAATCGGCATTTGTAAAGGTAAATTTTTTTGTTGCGGCCGGCTTGCAAATATTTTTTCTATAAATCGCAAATTTTGCATAATATTCTGCCTTTGATAAAATCAAATTAAATCAATTAAGGCCTTTTTCTCTAAAATATCAAATAATAAAACGTTCAAATTTTAAACTTGTTTAAAAAATTTGCGGCAAGAATTCCCTCACAGTTTTGAAGGTAGGCAAAGTAAGTTTTTTTTTTTTTTGAAAACCTTCCTGCTGCCCTTGACACGCCTTATTGATTTTATTCTTTTTTCTGTTGTTACACTCTTTCCATTTTATTCAATCGAAAGAAACATCCAGATTTTATCCGAAACCGAAGTGAAATGGACAAAAGATATTTAGACAATCCATTTGCCGACTACCAAGATGGTCAGGAAATCGAATACGACGAGGAGCATGTTAAGAACTTGATTTGCACTTATGTTGATGCGATTTTGGAGTCCACCCAACCGAGCAATGTAAACGAAGACCATAGGGGGGACTTATATGTTGGAAATTCGGGTAAGGAGATTCAGGGAAACAAATCCAAAAAGGTCTTATAGCAATATGTGTATTTTGATTGTTCAGGAATTGCTTATATGTTTTGGCGCCTCTCGAGATCCGAAAAGACCAATGATTTATATCCAGCTTTGGATCACGCTCAGACTTATATTCGTAGTGCCAAGTCAAATGCCAATCGTTACAAGAAGCGACCCAGCGAACGTTATGCCTTTTTATGCGGGAATGCTGGCATCTATGCTGTGTCGGCAGTTATCTCTAAAGATCTAAATAAGACTGAAGACCTAGATAGTGATTTGGCGAACTTCCGGGATGGAATAGCACCCGCCAGGGAGTTTGTCTTTACCAAACATGGTTGTGACGAAGTGCTAGTGGGTCGTGCTGGCTACTTAAGCGGCTGTTACTGGCTAAATGACGTCTTGACACCAAAGCCCATTTCCGATGATGAAATTATATCGATTTGTGAAATTACTATCACCAGTGGCAGGGAGTATGCCAAACAAAATAAAGCACCTTTGCCTTTGATGTATCAGTATCATGGAACTGAGTATTTGGGCGCGGCACATGGGCTGTGCGGCATATTGCATATGCTGATCGAAAGTCCGGGTTACAGCCGCGAGAGTTGTCGACCTCCTCGGTCGGACTTGCTCGACATCAAAAAATCGATTGACTACTTTTTGAGTCTGCAGGATGCCGAAGGAAATTTCCCAGTTGCTCTGGAGGATTTGAAAACCGGCAGGGAAAAGCGGCTGGTGCATTGGTGCCATGGTGCACCCGGGGCGGTGTACTTACTCGCAAGGGCTTATCTTGTCTATCGCGAAGACAAGTACTTAACTGCTGTCCGGCTTGCAGCAGATCTGGTGTGGAATAAAGGATTCCTTCGTAAAGGCCCTGGCATATGTCACGGTGTGGCCGGAAATGGTTACGTGTTCTTGTTGCTCTATCGTATGACCAAAGAGTCCAAGTACTTATATCGAGCTGTGAAATTCATGGAACTACTTACCAATTCCGATTTCAAAGATCGGGCGCGGATACCTGATCGACCGCACAGCTTATATGAGGGTGTGGCTGGAACTGTTTGCTATTTGATCGATCTCCTCGAACCGACCAAGGCACATTTTCCTTTCATCGACATATTCCACCAGAAGTGACAAATTTGAATCATATCAAAGTAACATGGCTTGCGGCCTCTTATAACTTTAATTACTCATAATTAAAATTATTAATTATATTAAATATACTCTGAGAGTTTAAATCATAAATAATTATTATAATAATATACACACACACACACATTCATAAGTCTGATTGTTTAACTAAATTTATGTACTAATCTACTTTAGTTTTTTTGTTTTTCTTTCGATTCATGTTTGTTGGTTTGTTTGGCCAGCTTGTACTTGTAGACCGGCTTTTATTTTTTGTGTTGCCTTAATTTTACAAATAGTTTGTACATTATTCTAAATTTAAATAAATTATTCTTAACATAAAAGAGATTAATTGTTTCTATACACGGGGCTTCTGATGCTAGACATTGTGCCCGTAGTAGGCCGCCGAAGCATTCACAACATTGGGGATTTGATGATGATGATGTTGGTGATGGTGGTGGTGATGATAGCCGTCGTAGGTGTAGCCTTGGCCTTGACTGCCAGATGAATATCCTGAATCATGATGGACGTTATTATTTGTGGAAGGCAGGGCATTGTCGAAATAGCCCAGAACACCATAATTGGAACTGTTATCGTAGAAACCTGCGCTATTTACAAATGGGTTTATATCGTATTCGTAGAGTATCGCGTCATTCCGTGGTGGTTTCTCGCCTTTTAGTTCCGTAATTGCTGTCCTATGACAGTAAAGTTCATCTACAGAATTATTATTTCCATATGGGGAATGTTTTTCCAATTCCTGTTTGCTATCGATAGTTTTGATTTGAGAATAGTTTATAAACTCCGGTTGTTGTTGATTGGAATTAAGTACAGAACTGGGTTCTTGAAACCCTGTAAACGGTTTGATGGGATTCATACTAATTACATTGCAGTTGTTGTTGTTGTTATTATTATTATTATTCGTGTTGTTGTTAATACTATGAACCGGCCGGAAAGCTGCTAATTGACTATCACTATATGGTGTTGTGGATGGAGTTTCCATAATACTGGGACATATGAGGGGTGTTGTTGGAGAAGGCTTTACGACGGGCTGATGATGATTGTATTCAAATTGGTAGTCGCAATTGGAATTTATCGTAGTAAAAGATGTTCCTGCGGCACTGTTGGGTCGATGATCAGAAGGAATATCATAATGGAAGACATGCGATGGCGATGATGAAGAAATCGGCTGGGCATATGATGCTGGGAAGATACCACTTGTTATAGTGCAGGCACATGGCAAATGGTTCGAACATTTTCCACATACTAAAATTAAAATATAGACAAAACAAAATATCTTATTAGAAATTGTACGCATTTATAAAAAAATAACAATTTCGATTTGAAAAAAAAAAAAAAATAAACGTGTGGTAAAGCAAACCCAAGCGCAACAATAAATGGAAAATTTGTTAGCTTCGGCCTTATCAGTTGGTCACCAAATGATGGTTCTTCTTCGGAAAGGAAAAGACAGTTCTTCTGGATTTTATTTCAAAATCGAATAATTGTAGCAAAAATCGTAAACACGCTCTTCCGGATTACCAATCGAAAATATCATCAATATTTCGCGCTTTGAGTGCGACTATATAGCAGAAATAGGAAGGCAAGGTATTGAAAAATCGAATTGGTGTTTTAACACCCCTATTAACCGTTTAGTGTCATGATGTGCTACATAACCTAGAACTAGAAGCCTAGTTTCGATTCGAATCATGTTTTTCATAAACAACGTGAAGTTGGCAACATTTTAAATTTGACTATGAGCACGCAGCATTAATCCAATATTTGATGCTTCAAAGTGAGATGTGTCGGCCTCTTAATTAGTTGTTGTGTAAATTTTGATTTAAAAATTAAAAATAAATATCTATAAAGTTAATTTCGAACAAAAAAAGTGTGCGAGTAAATTACCATTGAATTGATAAATATCCATTGCAGGTGGCTGTATTATCTGATTGTGAGTATGATTGTATCCCTTCTGCGGAGAAAATTTAAAATAAATTTCATTTTTATATTAATATGGGGTAGGTAGGTAATAATTTGATTTGAAGGGTAAATTTAATTACATTTTCCTTGAGTGTAGTCTCCTTGCCCAAGAAAAGATTATTCATCCTCTTGCTACCACTCACTCCACGTCCTATCGTTGACATCCTGCCAAAAGCCCTTTTCGAAACTGTTGAATTCTTCGGATCCGGTCGCGAATGATCGTGAACTCCTTTAGCTTGGAAAAATATCGCATTTCCCGAATGACGCCAAAAATGCGTCACAGGATATCCACAATGACCCCGGCATGGTTTGATTTCCAATCGTCCGCCATGGCAATTCTTGTTTGGACATAGTTTACCTTCTTGTTTTCGTCGTGCCTTATCACATATAGCCGGACGAAGATTTACTTTGGTGCCATTCGATAGCATACAATCCTTGGAGCAAACAAAAACGCCCAAGCAACTCTTTTTCAATATATTCACATTATGGTTGTTGGTGTTGCGCATTGCCCAACCGGAAATGTGTTTTTTTGCTTCTTCATTTGTTATTGAATAAACCAGGCGGACATGACCATCCGTCCATTCGCAAAACTCATCAAATTCACCATCACACACTTGAGGTACAATGGCGTCATTGATATCCCATTCTTTCTTATTGTTCATAGCGAAATGAGTTCTAAAAATAAATAAATAAAAAAACAAAAATAAATGGTAAAATAATTTGAAGTATTAAAATTTAAAAAAAAAGAATGCCCTTCGCAGTCGGTAGGATTCGAACCTACGCTCCCAGAGGGAATCTGATTTCTAGTCAGACGCCTTAACCGCTCGGCCACGACTGCTTCTTATTTGGTTTGGATATAATTGCAAACATAAGTTTTACTCTGCACTGGAAAAAAATTGTTTTTGGGACAGGAATAATAAATGTTTGAATATTTGCGTTGAACGAGAGGGATCAGCTTCACTGAACAAAGTTTATTTCGAATTTCATTCACTCTCACACAGTAAAATTTGAATTGTATGTAGGTATGTGGTTTCCACGGAGGAAAATCAAATTTTTTTGGCATAATAATCAACTTTTCTTTGGAGATCAAAACTCTAGGCTTTGGTCAAACTTCATATTACGATGATAGAAAGCCCACATATAGAGAACTTCGTACCGCGTAAGACAAGTTTTATGAATACGACTGACATTTTCTATCAGTCTAAACGAGGATAAGAGAGTTTATTTGTTTGTACAGTTGATATTCACTTTGACATCTACTCAGATGACCTAAGGAATGTCTTGAAATGTATTCTTTTGATTTAACATAATTCTTATCGTTAGTTGATTCCATAAACTGTTTTTAAAAAAGCCTGAAATCATATCACTTTTGATTCTAATGTAGATCTCCTTAAAAGCAAATACTAATCGGTGGTCCAATCAATTTAATTAAAATTAAAAACTATTTTTTATCAATGTAAGGCCCTTTTAAGATTCGGTAAAGGTGTTAAATTTAGGTAGGTCGTAGGTACCTAATACATGATGCTTGTTAGAACAAAATCTATACATGTATGTCTATCGGAAAAATTGATTTTGTTCCTTAAATTGTGGGTGGCATATCTTGTTTTTTTTTTTTTATCGAGGGTTATACAATCCATTTATCGAATTTTACTAACCCTTTTTTTCTATATGGGAACAACAAACAAACACTCTATATTGGTAGTTAAATATACATTTATATTCACACACAACATCACAATCTGATGGGTGGCCACACGAGGAATTAAATTAAATTTAAAAACTAAAAGATATAAATTAAAATGGTCATTGATAACAAAAGACTCTATGCAGTTGATCCATCTCATTTGCATGTGACATCGTAAATGTTCTTATCAAAAAAATAGATCGTGCTATAAAAATCAATGTTATCACCGGATGTAACTATAAATTGTTATTTGTAGCTCTATAGCTGGTAAGGTGCCGATTGACCTCCTACGATGAACTTTACGATTTGATATTCAATTTGGACAACAACAAAAAATTAAGAAACCAAAAAATAAAAACATTTACATACCTACACATGAAACTACAAACTATACATGTTGTGTAAACGCATCTCCGAAAAATTCTAGAATATCGTATTACAACATATCACTTAACTGGATATCAGATTGTGTTGGCCTATTTCTATACTCTCTATACACAAATATGGGTAAAAGGTATTTCTTAGAGTTCCTGAATTGCACAGCTACTGTTATGATGGAATTCAAACCTGTCTGGATACACGCTCCAAATGAATACATTAGACTAACGTATTTCCATAAATTAAAAAAGGAACCAAAAGGATCCCAAAACAACAACACACAAAAAACACACCTATTTTGGTAACGTAATTAGTAATAAATTCTGACGTATTTAAAGTCAGCAGGTTGTCCGATCCGAAATCCAATGCGATCTTGGAATAGAACCATTTTTTTTTTATTTATTTCTACCTGTCTAACCTGTGCTGTGCAGCATGCAGCTTCCATGGACCAGCGACAGCGACCAGACATGAGTACGGACACGAATGAAAACAACAACAACAACAACAAGGAAGACGTCGACAACGACAACGAAACCATCGATTGACACATATTCTTCGAAAATTACTTTGTCACCTACGATCAAGACATCTATTGTTTTGGTTATTTAGGGAAGATTTAAGGTTGTTAAACAATTTGGAATATGTATGACTATGTCAGACACATGTGGTTCTTTTATTGTTATTATTTTATTTGGGTGGTCTTCATACTTGACACCTGAGAGTCCAGAATATTGATTTGTAATTTAGAGCTTTTTGACAAGGAGTCTAAATATTTGATATGATGTAAGGTTGTTCCTTTCTGTCCAGAAAAAGTAATATCATATTTTGGTCTGATTTATGTAGGTACATATGAAATCGCCACTAGCGTTATACAAGTTTATACCAATCAGTGGATGGTTATGCTTTCACTAGTGCCACATCTATCTTTAAATGAATAAATAATCAATTTCTTGTATCGTATACTAAAATTATATAATAATCTGAAGGTACATATGTTTGTATGAATATGTATGGTGTGTTTTAGGTATGTTTGGCTTTCAATCACGATCGAACGGCTGGATGCATTCTAATGAAATTAGATATTCATGCCAATTATGAAATCCGCAACTTTTAACTCCCGACAAATCGGTATCTGCGAAGTTTTTGTTTTAATAGACTTAAGTGTACTTAATCAATGCATTATTTTTTATATGTATACATAGGCGCCCGCAAGGGGGGGGGGGAGTTGGGTATGGAAAATAATACAAAATTTGAACATATTTTAATTTTAGTGATAAAAATGATGTAAACGAAGTGTCCGAGATCAGAAATGCTGTTAGACAGTTCTTTGCGAAGAATTAATATTTCCAGCATTCACCTGTTACGTGAAACAACATGGACAGCAAAATACAAAAGTCTACGATACTCAGGGAAAACATAGTCGTTGTAATGGAAGCACTGCAAAAACTTTATTGCTCGTGTTCGAATTGGACTTTTTTAGTCTGCTTGTTCA
This sequence comes from Leucozona laternaria, assembly GCA_932273885.2. Lineage (NCBI taxonomy): Eukaryota > Metazoa > Arthropoda > Insecta > Diptera > Syrphidae > Leucozona > Leucozona laternaria. The sequence goes on from OW026366.1 coordinate 389,292, forward strand.
TAATGGCTCATTACTAATCGGTACTTGAACTAGCCGCAAATATTTTACAGAGACTTTACTAGTATTTATTAAATGTAAAAGATCATTTACAAGCATTTGGAAGAAGATCAGGAGAATGCTGAGAATTCCTTTAAAACGCTTTGGGAAACAATTGAAAAATGTTTGAGTGAAACAGGTATTGAATTGAGCTGCCCCAAAATTGTAAAGAAACAAACTCACCGATCCAATTTTCTTTCATCTTCACCCGAAAATTATTTTAGAACAAAAATTTTTGTTTTTTTACTTGGATTCTCCAATGTCTCTTAAAGAGCGGTTTTCAGTTATCTCCTAAAAATATGAAAGACATTGACTCATCCGATTTCAAATTGATTGTTCAAAAGATATCTGATAAATATGGATCCTTAGCCTATCATCATTTGGAACGACTTTGAAAACCGCAAATGATATTGCATCCATCGAGATCTACATATTTTATGACGCCTGAACTCGGGATCGCCGAAAAACTGATCCAGCTGTGTTGCATGTATGCCTTTGACAGTATAGAAAATAACCGGTGAAATAACTGATCAGCCTTTCGGAACTATTCCAAAACTTACATAGGGTTTCGGGCTTCGGCAATGAGATACCCTAACGCATGCGATTCCCTCAATTTCGTTTTGGAGCATCAAGGCAGGTGTTCTGGGATACCCGGATCTTATCGTTATAATCAGTTGCTCTCAAAATGTCGCCAGGGAGAGAACTTCACGGCGATTGAAGAATAAGGCAAAACTATTGTTAGCCCTTATGCACAGTACACAAATCTAAGTTAATTAAAGTTTAAATCATATAAACATTGAAAAATTCAAAATTAATTTTAAAAATAATTTTTTAATTTTTATAATCTTCTGCCGAGATTCTCGGTAAATTTCGGTCAAAAAAATATGGAGCCGTCTTGGATGCTTTGATGAAGTTATGGTATCATAAGGACTCGTTCTCGTCTCGAGGCCAGTCTTAAACATTGGCTTGGCCCATTCAAACGGATGGTTAAATTGCTCTAGCCAAGAAATTCTTGTAATCCCAGTCCCAGCCCCCAGAGGTTCGAGGTGACAATGAAGACCGAAACGGCATCGTATATCCATCACCGATGGTGATGGTGGTGATGACTATATGGAAGTATAAAGTGTTCGGGATCGCAGAAGAAGAGGCTGATACATTTCACAGGTCGTAAGTCCGTTGATGAATAAATTAACTCGCCTCACTTATGAGAACTTAACTTACACAAATTGAAACAAGACCCATAGTTTATTATTCTAAGCTTATATAGCTAAGAAAATATGTATATATGTACATATGTATGCATATCGAAATATTTTTAAAGTGATTTAAGCTTTATATCCGGGATTTTTGGTAAGAGGTGAAATTGGGTAAAGCTTTACAAAATATTCGTTATGCGAGTTACAAAATATCTTTAGCTAGACAAATTAGATTTATTTTGATAATAATTGCGATACAAATGTTCCTAAGTTACCTAAGATATTTAAAGCAAATTTTAGGGAAAGCTTTATTTGCTTAAGAGTGCCATTTAAGGTTCCCTTACTATTTTTACTTAGCTCCTTCTGAGAAAAATAATTTTTTCCTTATCAATGACAGAGACCGTATTTTTTTGGTCATAGCATTTAATTAAATAAAACTCTATAAGGTTCAAAATTTAAGAAAAATAGATTCAGCTGATGATATCTACTTACAATATGACCATATTCCACTTTAAGCAAATGTTGTTATCCTTTAAACTATCGAAACGTATCTTTACTTTTTTTCCACAACCGCGCACTATTCACTTTTCACTGTTGAAATGATGGTTGTATCCGACCATCACATATTGCTTTAAGGAAGCATGTTTTCAATAAAAATCAAAACTTATCTCAATTTTAATCCTTTTTTTGTTGTTGAGAAAAAGATTAGATAGATTTGTGAAAAACACTCCCGCCGGTAATTTTTTAATTTTCTATCTTTTGTTTACCATTAGTTAAGAATTCCATAAAACCATCGCTACTGTGCGCTCATCTTACACTTCGGCTTTTACGTTCAACAATTTTTTTAAAATGAACCAAACAATGAATGAGTGGTAAACAAATAGGTAATATAATCAAACTTTAAAGAAACAAAGTAAAGTTGAAGTTCTTCTTTAACACTGTTTTGAGCATATAACGTGATAAGTTTCGAAAAAACATTGGATAAGCTCCACCTACGCTCGCAATGGAATTATTTCTTCCTCGATGGACGTCCAAAAGACTCCAAAAAAAAAAACCTCCAACTTCTTCTAACCCTAATCCAAATCAAACATCCATTTTGCTTTCTGATTGGTCGGATAATTTGAGGTTGTTCATTGGTATGCGCATCAAACCTTGTTGCACACCACTTTGATGGACACTTTTTCACCACCACCACTATTACGTGCATCAATGTGTTTGTCGTTAAAATGAAATGGTGTGAGTGAGAGTTTCGATAAAAATTGAGATGCTTCTCTGATTCTGTTGAACTCACAGTTCACAGAGACTCAGACTCTCATTCTAGTCGTGCTCTCAGGCCTTATGCTCAGGTCTCAAATATTATGTTGATGTAGGAATCTTTTTTGTTTTCTCTATGCTACCTCTGTGATTTTATTTTGGACTTTTTCATCGCGATTTTCAAAATGAAAAAAAAAATCCCCAAACCTCCAACTGGGGGATTTAATTAATTGAATCCACACTTCATTCTCTTTTGGGAATTTTGATAAATTCAAAACAATTAAATGAATGACAGATATCGATTAAATTCCCTTCTTAAGGTCAGTAATTAATCTTCAAATCAAAAATCTAAGTCTATAAGAAGATAACCGGGATGAGCTTTTGCACGTTGGTCTGCATAGTTGCACCTAGACGCAGTATGGAAATATTAAATAGAACGAGAGGTAATGTTGCATGGGGCAAATTATTTGTCATAACTTGAATTTGCCATAATTTTTGCAAATGGCGTCAAATTTTAAACCAGTTGTTTTTGTCGCTGAATTGGGTCTTTAGAATTGTTGATTCCAGTAGGACGGAGCAACCGCTCACAGCTCGGGCAACGATGTAGATTCTGAAACACTTATTTATGACATTACTTTTGCCACGCCCGTTAGATGTGAAAATAGTGATTGTTTGCCATTTTTTAATTAACTCAGTGAATTTTTAGACCAGTTCATACCAATCAGCGAATAAATAATTACAAAAAGGTACTTATGTACATATGTTCAAAGTTGTCCTATATTTTGTTCTAGATGATGCCGCTTGACAAGTAAAAATCAAAAAACAAAACAGTTCAGTACCCGAAGCAATTAGACAAGTGATTTAAAAAAAATGCACAAAAACTCCTAGTCTTCATGTCAAGTCCTCTCTTGCCTTACCGAGAAATCCTTAAAAAAAAAGTCATAGTCTGGGTTTCTGCACCGGAAGAAAGGTTACATTTTTCCAGCCTGTTTAATAATTGGAGTTCATATTACACTTTCCATTTTTTATCAACAAAAAATTCTAACTAAATTGCAACGTAACCTCCACGACTATAACTAAATGCTAAGCAAAGAAAAAACTAAATAAAAAAAAACATTGATGGTTCGATGATGAATGATAAAATAATGTTTGCCGCGCGGGTGATGTTTAAAAGGTTGTTGGTCCAATCTTAAATATTATTGTTGGTCATAAGAGGAGATTACCAGATCATAAAAATCATTATAAAAATTCCCAGCTTATAGATTTACATAAATTGAATAAACCATAAGTGATGTTTGTTTTTGTTTTTTTTTTTTTTTTTTTTTTCTTGTGAGAGAGAGATTTGTTTAAGCATGAACTAAATAAATTATGTCTATTACGGTGTTTTGATTCGAAATAATTAATTATGAGGCTATTAATCATATTTTTAAATTTTGTAATTACATATTATTGCGTAAGTGGCTTAAGCTTTGTATTTACCTTTTTTCTTTAATCTTAATAAATACTTTTGAAAAATGGCGAAATAATTTAAATATCGAAGAAAGTGTCGGTTACTGAAAAGGCTAAATTCAATGTTTGACAAATATTAGCAGTAGATAAATCATGGAATATCGGAAGAGAATGCGTTATGTACCACCTTAATGTGAAGTGGATATTGTGGTGGCGATTGGGGCCAAAAAGACTTATTTCCCACTTTAGTATCTCTTAATTTATAGTAAATATTTTTACATTTTTTTGTCAGTACGATTAGACGGTCAACGAAAATGGTCAACGCGTTGACTATCTGACGTCAAAATCTCCATTTTTTTTTTCAAAAAAATCCCATAAATTAATAATGGTATTGAATTTTTTTGGGGAAAATTATCAATGTACAGGGTGGTGCACCAATTGTGCTACAATAAGAAATTCAAATAACCTTTTTTTTTAGTCGATGTATTTCATCAATTACTGTCTTAATGGACTGCTTCAATTCAGTCAAATTCCTGGGTTTCGATTTGTACATCTCCTGCTTGACATAACCCCATTAAAAAAGTCTGGTGGTAGTCAGGTCAGGTGACCTTGGGGCAAGCTAAAAGTGGAGTTCCTGGAAATTAATTTGTTTAGGAATTTTTGTTGGAGGTCCGCCATTACTGGTCTGGCTATGTGATGTGCAGTTGCTCCATCTTGCTGGAACCAAATGCTGTTCAATGGGATACGTTTTCGGCGCAGTTCTGGGTAAAAATAACTCATTTAACATCTTTAAATAACGGTTCCCATTGACAGTTACTATGGTAAACCGTTTTCTTCAAAGAAGTATGGCCCAACAGTACACCTTGAAGAAACTGCGCACCACACAGTGACTCGTTCTGCATTTCTGGATTAGATTCATTCCATATATGGCAATTTTGCTTGTTTACATTGCCGTTTAGTTAAAAATGGGCCTCATCAGACATGAGCAAACAATTTTATCAATGTGTTGTCTTCACGGCCATCGTAATCATTTTTCGACAAAATTCGACGCCAACAGAAAATCATGAGGGTTTAACTTGCTTGTAATTTAGACTTTGTACGGAAACAAGTTTAAGTCATCAGGAAGTATCCGTTGTAATGACCGTCTGCAAACTCCAATTTGCCCCGATAAGTTTCGAGTCGAAACGCTTGGATTTGCCTGTATTGCCGATGCTATACAGCCGCGATTGTATCCTGAACCCGAACATTGGGATCTCGATGGTACGGTCTTCGTGCGATGCTTCCAGATTCGGCAAACATGTTCACCAGTCTCATAATGGTCCACCTACTCGGGGGAGTACCGCCAAACTCCAGCCTTAATTCCCTTTGGACGGTTGTGACGGACTGCAAAGCATGGTACCGTTGTACTATCCAAATTCTTTTTTCAGTATCCCAAGCATCCATTTTGATAAATCTAAATAGTAACCTTCAAAATAAAAAAAAAATAAGCCGATTACTCACACAGAAAAAAAAAGTTATTACGTTTTATTTTTGTAGCACGATTCGTGCGCTACCCTGTATATCTTTTTAATGGCTGAAACGATTTTGTTATAGTTTTGCAATCCGGTGCTCATAAATATGTTGTGTTCTGCCTTTTTTTAACATTCCTTTTTACTAAAGTTCTTACGTTATTGAACCATTAACGATTAACTTGTATGTCTTCGTTATTGAGCAAGTTCGTGGGATCCAGTATTGCATTTTACCGATCTTGATTTGTAAATTCAATATATAATATATATTACAGGCATCCCTTTTTCAAATTGACAGTTTTTCCAAATGCTTAGAACAGTGATGGTAGATATGAATATAAATACAAATAATTCTTTACCAACAAATGTTGAAACTGATTTTTCTTATTACACAAATTAATTTACATTTTTTGATGAAATCGGTTGGAGTACACTTACTTACTTAATTTTTAGGTCTAGGTATAGTTATGTGCTTAAAGGTATAGGTATATGTAAATTTTCAACAAAAAAAATTTAATTTACCTTCTATTCGCTTAATATAGCTTGAAATCTTTTGTCAGCTGTGTATTTTTGTAACCAAAGCACCATCCCCTTTGTCTTTTTTTTTTTTTTTTTTTTAAACAAAGTGATAATAATCATTTAATGCTAATTTCTTCACCCGTATAAATCCATTGTTTATTTATTTAATTACTTGTATATGTGACTCTTTCTGTTTGAAAATGGGGTGGATTTTATTTTCAACGCAAACCAACCAACCAATAAACATCAATGAGAAAAAAAAATAAAAAAAAACTGCTCCCAAACCCTCAGGTGTTCCCCCTACGCTCTCTATATGATAGATAATAATGTGGTACATGCCACGGCAACCTAATTATAATGGTGGTGTAGTTCTAGTTAAATTGCCCTTTCTTCAAAGATGTCACTTGTTCCGGAAAATGAGTGCGTTAAATTTTAATTTCTGTTTCACTATATATTCATTACCACTACGACTATGACTGCGACTACGGCACAATTGCAACATCTTTTTCTCTAAACGACTTTCTTTAATGGCAAATGCTAACGCACATATCAATGTACATACCTACCAACTTTATTTCCTTTGTTTTGATGATGCAACCAAAAATGCGGGCTTATGCATATGCAGACGTTAGAAGTAAAAAAAAAAAATGCAACAAAAAAGTTTTCAGTTGTCATTTCGCGCAGCAAAATTGCCTATGCACCGGTTATAATATTTGCATTCCTTTCTGGGCGAGAATAACCAAGAACAAAATTAAAAATTAAAAAAAAAAAAAAAACCAAACCATAAATTTGGGCTAACGCACTTTCAACCTACCATTAAGTCACCTCAAGTGTTCGAATCTTGTCCGATGTCGATAATAATAAGTCAAAGTGTGTTGTCAAATAACTCTTTCATCCAACCTTCGCAACATCATCGGGCCCTCAAGCCATACAGATTCGTGTTGAAATAACTAAGTGCAAGGCGTGCTCCCCAGCAACTCCTGATGGCGAAGACCATAAGACAGCATCAGCCGAGCCTTGAGCGAAAAATTAAAAAAAAAAAAAAAACACAAGAAAAGGGGTGATCACACCCATTTGCAATTACAGCACTTGTGTTTAGCGCCCGTTATTGCCCATGTTGCATCAATATTCATCTTTTTTTTTTTTGCAAATAAATTGATGTTTTTTTGACACAAGGAAGTAACCGTCGCAATATTTTTTTGGGGCTTTGATTTATGTAAAGTGGCTTGGCTTCCATAAAATTCCTAATCTGATTTGCCTGGTTGCGTATTTCCCGCTTTTGTACACGCATCGTTCAATTAATTATGCTCGCATAAAAAAAAATAAAATAAATTAAATATGTATAGTCTGATTAAAAGAAGCTAAACTACCAACTTAACCATCTGTCCTGCGTCAATTACTCGGTTGACCTTCGAAGTTATGTTTAATCAGAGCATCACAAGCTCAAAAGACAAAGGCGCGGTATAATCGTAAAAACAATCGGAGAAGATGTTTCACGAACTGCTAAGATGGTAAGATGCTAAGACCACATAAACACGCGTGTCCGCCTTAAACGGGCGATAATGGATCCCGCATAACCATCTTAAATGAATTAATTCCCTGATTTTGCGCACTCCGATTTGATACATTATTAAGATCATTCAATTAATTTGCAAAACCAGCCAGCCAACGTCAGAGTCAGAGATCCAGATCCCCGCAGCCCGAACTCATCGTGCGTCGCGTCGGTCGTTCTGTCCTTTCAAGGCGGCCAGTTAGTCTTAGTATAGGTATAGAGATCCGCGCATCCCATTCAGAGAGGCACGCGTACGCAATGCGCATGCTCACTGTGCACTGCGCACCCAGGAGAACGGCTGATCATCAATGATCATGATGGGAATGGGTTTAAGGAAAAAGTTGTTATACCATGAGTTAACATGATGGTGGTATGAAGATAACACCTCTCACTCCTGAAAAATCGTATTTCTGCTTCTTGGGTCGTTATAGTTGGAGCGGAGGCATCAGGTACAAAGGTACAGGTGGGAATTAATTTTTATCTGTGAATGGAATTGTTGAATAGCTAACGCCATCTGCTTTTATAATCCTAGAAAACGTCAACGCTTTACTTGTATCTGCGTTTGTTGTACAATGTTCATACATGTTATTATATGATGTCAGGTGCTGCTGTGTATTATTGGCACGTGCTTTGCATTCGATGATTCGATTGCATATTCCTTTCTACTAATGTTCCTACATAGGTCCTACCTAACTTTACAAGAAACTGATGTACATATTTAGGAAACGCTGGCTTAGGTGTCATCAAGGGTTAAGCTAATTAACGTTTTTTTAATTTTGGCAAGTCTGACTGGTTTTTATCTCATATAATTTAATTGGCACATACCTATCAAGGACAGCGAGATTTAATTTTATTTAAAGTGTAATTAAAAACGTTGAGAGATCGAAAAAGAAAATCTGTAAATTTTCAAAAGTTCTTGAAAGGCAGATACAGTGGAACACAATGAGGGAAAAAATAACAAATTAATATTAAAATTGTTTATTTTAAATTATAATTCTTTTTTCTTCTAAGTTTTTTAAACAAAAAAAAAGATATTCAGGAAATTTGTCAAAAAAAAACCCATTTTATGGAAAGTAATTTATCGGAAGGATGATTTTTGCCACAATTAAAAAAAAGACTATTGGAAAAGTACGGAGGTATACATTTTTTCTGTTCGCCCAATATAATAAGCTTAAGTAATATGTTTCGGAAATAAAAATTTAGAGCACACAATTTCGAAGATTTTGATATACATATTTTTAAAGATGATGCGATATCGCAGTCAAAATTTTCATCTCTCTTGTATAATTGTGTCGATATACCTTGATGGTTTTGTAAAGTTGACGATACCTTAATAATTTATGAATTGAATTTTGTATCAATAGCTCAAACGCGTCAAAAGTTATTTGCGATTTTCAAGAATGTCGAAATTTTGTTATCAATTGCGTCAATATGAGTGTTTTTAAAAAAACTTCACAACTTCAGTTGTAAAACCAATAGTTAATCTAAACCGAATTTAACTACATATTTAACTTTTAAAACCTTTTGTAGAAAATTGAACTCTCTATCGAATTAGAATTGTAAATCAAAGGCAAAATTTAAACACCCTGATGTTAAGGTATTACTTAACAATTTCCTAACTTTAAAGCTCCTTGCTAAAATGTTCTTAGTTCAAAGCAATTTTTAAATAGTATCATACTAAAAGTATTTTCTTAATAAATTCCAGCAGAACACGCTTAACATTGACATGACAGTTCGTTCAAAAAAAGTAAGCAAACATACCTTTTTCACATTTGTAGTTGTCAAAGTGACATATGGGGAAAGTATGATACTAAAAAGATAAAATAGGCATTTGGTGATTTAACCTTAATAAAATGTCAACAAAAATTAAGATGCAAACTCGTTTTGGAAAATCCTCTCTTTAATCTAGCTTCATTCTAAAAATTAATCTTTCTTTTTTTTAAAAACGAAATTCGACATTTAAAAAAATTCGAAAGCGAATTTCCCAGACAGAATTTTGTCCTCCACATCTTAAGATATCTGAAATAAGAAACCTGGTATAAAACATTTTTTCAGTTTTCAAAACATAACGTTCCATTTTCATAGGATGATATTCAAAAATATTCGTTTCTCTTTCATTTTTTTAAACTTAACACTTTAAAAAGAACATTTATCAAGTAGTGTGACATAAAGTATCTGCTCGAGACTTAAACAAAACGTAACACCTTTCTAGAATGCTAATAGAATTCAATTGCAAATTGCAATATTTCACTAATTGCGCGACACTACAAAGAGCTTCAGCTTGTTGAAAAATGTCGTCGTAACTTCAATGTTAAAATATTTTAATCCGGCAGCGATTGTCCATCTTGTGTCGGTGCTGTGGTTGTACATATAGGTATAGCTTGATGGAATTCAATATTATGTCATCCCAACTAGAAACACATAAATTTTGGAACAAGGTGCGAATGAAATACTTAAACGCGATGCATTCTTCGTTTCAAACATAGATATACTGCACTTCTCTCAAAAAAAAAAAAAAAAAAAACCACCGACCAACCGTCAACGAAAGAAGAGTTGGTTAAGAGCTACTATCAAATTCTATAAAATCTCCCAAATGGGTCGTGACACTAATTTTATTATTTCTTCACTTTTTTTTTTGGTTTCTTTCAAGTCACATTTTTGCGACTTGCATACCTAAACCTAGCCAACAAACGCAACAACTGCAGAAGTAATAATAATAATAAAAAAAAAAAACTGTCCAAGTCAGGCAAAGATCGAAAACAAACCCATCGTCGCCTAGCACGCGCATTGATTTGTTCCCAATTTGATTCTTCAATGCGGAGTTAGACGACGAGGCACAGGCTTTCATCTGCGTCTTCTTCCTCCATATTATATTGGATTTTTGTTGTTTTACTTATTTTTCGAGCACTCCTGCTGTGATGCCACCGATAAATTTGAACCTCGCACCACCACCGCACCGGTACAAAAGCCGTTGTAGTTATAAACTGGCTTATATGCCATCAGTACAACAACAACAAAATCTTCCTTCTATAGTAGAGAGATGTGTGTATAGTTCCAGCTAAATACATATGGCTCACAATTCACAGAAAGGCATGCCGTATCCATATCCATGCATATGATTTTTGTTTAATTTTTTTATTTGATTTGAAGCAGCCTCAAAGAGCCACGAAAAAGACGACGATGACGACGACGACGACGACATCAACGACCGCGGAACAAAAACCTAAAACGAAAGTGCTCCTTTGGTGCAGGATGCAATTGTTAACTAGATGATTTGACCGAATACGGTATTTTTTTAACTTGCTCTTTAGGGCAAAGTACAGGATTCGTGTAAACAACAAGAAAATTAAATCGCGACTGATGGATCGCACGAACTTGCTCTTGGGGTTCAAGTTGCATAGAATTTTAAAGATTGTATCTATAATAAAACATGCATATAATAAGAGAAAATGATAAAGAAGCATGAAACGCGAAACTCGCAAAAACACGGCTTACAAAAGTCTTTATCTCAAAATAGAGAACAAATTTCAAAAATAGAAGACGTTTTCTGTTTTTACTATTTTTTTATATTTCTTAAACATTTTTAAGGAAAAAAATTATGATGCCATTTTTAAGTATTTAATAAAACATGTCTAAAAGCTTAATTTTAAAAAAATCTCTTAACCCGTTTTCAAAATATTGATTTTTTAAAAATTATTAATATTATTATTATTAATAATTTCACCTTTAGGGGAAAATCCTTTAGTAAAAAATTTTAAGAAGATCGCTTCAGTGGTAGGTCGAGGTACAGACAGACAGATAGGCAGAATTGCCGGGTCTACTTTTTTCGTGTTCTATATCAATCGTTATGTTAGGTTTATTACTAGCAACGGCCTCACGGTCACTACTATTTGATATGTTTTCCTTGTCTTTATACGTAAAGGGTCCGCCAAATAACTTCTTTTTTTTTGAAAATGGCGCAAAACATCGAGTGTAGCTTCGGCTGTGTGGCACGTAGCGCCTTCCTGTTGAAACCAAATGTTGCCAATATTCTCCTCTTCAATTTTTGTGAACAAAAATTCGTTCAACATGGGCCGATAACGATCGCCATTGACTGTAACGGCCACTCCTTGCTTATTTTCTAAAAATGGCCCAATTATGCCTCTGGACCAAAATCCGCACCAAACAGTGACTCGTTTTGGGTGTATCGGCTTTTCAATGTATGCGTGCGGGTTTTCTGTGCCCCAAATGCGACAATTTTGCTTGTTTACTACCCGCCAAGATCAAAATGAGCTTCATCTGAAAAGAAGATTTTTTGGCAAAATCGGCATCTTCTCTAAGTCGATCGCAGGCCCACTTAGCGAAGCGTATACACAACCATATTCGTTCAGCGGAAGGATAAAACTAATTATCTGTCAAATCAGACATGAGCTAAGTGTAACCATTCACGAAATAAGCCCTAGTTGAAAAAAAACGTTAGATGGCGGACCCTTTATTTTCCCTACTGACAACTTTGCAGCACCTCGACTTAACTTGGCAATTGCCATTTTTCCTGGCGGATCTTTACTAAATATAAATAAAGTAGCCTCTCCTCAACGCACTCTGCATTTGAATTCGGCAGATATTTGTAAGTCCCCTTCATTCCTCATTCTTCTGCCCACAACACGCACACAAACAAATGTTTTAGAATTTAGTCACTATTATGTCCTGGTTAATAAAGTAATTTATATTTTTTTTTTAACAAGTAGGTACGTGCGACCCATCAGACATGCACTTTGTTTTAAAATCGCGTTTACTTTGTTGCTTAGTTTTTTAGTTCTTATAGCCTTCTGCCGTTTATGATGTTGTCGACAGATCGAAATTTTATTTGAAAATCTCCAATAAATAGCTGTCAATTGGGATGTCAGTTTTGTATCAAATGTCACCATCATATACGGGCGTTCGCGTTGTTGTGCCCCTTTTCATAATGTAGTTGTTGTCTTTTTCAATTGTTATTTGGATGCAGCTTTTACTCATATCATAGTTACATACGTTACTCGCGGCATCATGGTAGGTACATAAATGTGTATTAAAAAAACGAAGAAAAAAAGTATAAGTTTCAAAAGGACCAATATTGCAAATGATATCCTTTCAGCTGCTAAATTATACCTACATACATCTATACGTGCGTCGTCCGTTTGGCGACGATTGTCTCGAACTCATCCATTTTTGTTCATATAATTTGTATTCCAAGTAAATCTTATTATGATCAGATCATCATGTTGTAAAAACAAAACATTAGAAACAAAAAGATCAATATGTCATCATTACAAAGACCTCACTCCTGGTTTGATGCCACTGATATGCATCAATGTTTGTCTTAATTTTTAAGAACCAAAACAAAAACAACAAAAAAAAACAAAAGAGATTTGCGGGTTTACTGGTTTATGGCCTGGAGTGTCAACTTGCGGCAGAGTGGCAGAAATCGAAGATAGCATAGATATACCTTATAGGTGGTACCTACAATGCGAATAGAACAATTTAGATACTTAAAATTACAGTCATTACCAGACGCATCCTGTGGTGAGGAATGGTGTCAATATACAGTATGACTATTTTACCTACCTACCACCTGCCCTCATATAGGCAGATAAAGGCACGTGAAACTCGTGCCACACCGCAAGAATAAAACAGAACAGTCGACCACCATCATAAAGAGTAAAGAAATATAAATTATTCTGAAAGATACAGTCTCAATACTACGAAGTCTAGAGACTTCATATGACTGGCATGGGCATCATCTTTTTCTAGAAAAATTGTAGAGAGAAATGTTATAGAGAAGGGTTCATAGCTCGAAACGCAGTCTTGAGGATTTTTGTTTAAGTCCACCCGGCTAATAGTGACAGTCATATAAATACAAAACCAGATCTTTTTTTCCTATCCCAAGGCTTCGTTGTCTTGTGTAACAGAAACAGCAGCAGCAGCAGGCTTGCAACTCCTAATATATCTACGTTAAAAGATACCCAGATGCTTATTCCCAATGACCAGCAAATGACATTAGCACGCTGCTCGCTGCATTATTATAAGAAAGGCAAATTAGGGGAATTTAAAAAAAAAAAAAAAAAATTTGCATTGGACACGAGCTATAAATATGTGCGATGCGCAATACCAGCGGGATCATCTCAATGCATCTTTTTTGCTTGCAAAACAAAACAAAACAATCATCATTCAATTTGGCATTATTTTTAGAAAGATGAGTGTGTGCTGTCTTCTAACTGAATGACTGACAGTTTAGATATTTTTTGTCACTTTTTGTTTGGTGTTTATCATGGATTTGGGTCCATGGGATATATGTAATTATGATTGACAGTATTATAAGTTGAGAAGGCCGAGAAAGAGGCGTTCTTCTTGAAATAGTTGTTAGCCAATCAATCATTTAAAACTAAAAGTGTCTTCAAATTAGAAAGCCTCCGTGGGAGAGAAGTCATTTTACTTTAGTCCAATAGACAGTCAAATGCACAACTAGGTCGAACATACTTACCTACTTTTCAGGCGTATGTTGCCAATATTTAGGTATGTTATTTGGGGTCAGTTACCGTTATCGTTTACCTAGCTAATGTTAAACTAAAAAACGTCCAAATCGTGGACGAAAATCGTTTTGCAAAGCTTGTTCCGGAATTGTTAACATTTATGTAAATTTAAATCGACTTGCAAATAGTTGTTTCGCAAATTTTCTTTTGGGCTTTGAATTGCCCCGCAAACCGAACATTTCGCAAAAGTTTTCTCCCGATTTTCTGGTGGAATTTCTTGTTTTGCAAGGTTTTCTTTTGCTAACCTTTAATTCTAATTTTATTATCTCGCATTTCGTTACTGGCCTGTTTTCTTATTTCGCCGTATTTCATCTCGTCCTTGTGGTTTCAGTTTCGCATTTAATTATTCATTTCTTTATTTTAAATGATTTCTGCCAACGTTTTAAATATCGTCAGCGTACCTATATGCAAGTAATTGTACATAGACTTACAGAAGATTTTGCAACCGATGTATGTTGGCAGTGAGTTTACCTCAAAACTTACAAATACGACGCTGAAGGGCTGAAGAAGTCGAATTGGAAGTGCATCTCCCTGGGTTAAAGCTTTTTTGACTTCGACGTTCTCAGTGAGTTTGCTGTTGATTTTTATGGAGCAGTGAAAATTTTCCATTTTCATTCTGTAGGTACAAAGTACGAAAACTAGCTGAGTATAGCTGGCCTCTTAATATGCTGTCATAAGCGACATTCTGCACAATCAGGGCTAATTTTCCAGATTTTGAGAAAGAGCCAATAAAAAGAGTATTTTATGAAAAAAAAGAGCCACCGCTGAAAACGTCCCATAATAAAAAATATGCACGACTGTGTCGCACGAACTTGCACTAACGTGCGACGTGCGATAACACTATGGTTCTAAAGTCTGAAATAAATTAGTTATGGGAGCCTATTTTTTATCCATTTGCCAAAACTTAGTAAAGTTGCAGTCAGTATTATGTGAGTATATACAAATTTCCAATATAGCCCCGTGTTGCACATATCCAATAGATATGCTAACTCGAAAATTGTTTTAAATTAACAAAATTAGCAAGAAATTGATTAAAATACTTAAACTTTTTAACCCAATGCGATGTACACCATCTGAATTCTTATATAAAACAAATCTAAATTTATGAGAAAAATGTTTTAAGATCGTAGGGGTGGTTTTAAAAATAATTAATTTTGCATATAAAAAATTTCGTTAATATTTTTAAGAAAAAAATTGGTTGGCCAATTTTAAGTATTTATTAATGTGGAGTTATACATTTAATTTTACAAAAAAATCTTCCACCCGTTCTTGAATAATCGAATTTTCCAAAAAATTATTTTGAAATATTTTTTAAAATCAAAATAAAAATGTTTGGAAAGTTTTGCTTGTTTATACAAAATTTAGTTTTAATCGTTAAATCAGATAGTGAGAAAGTCGAAAATAAAAAAAAAAAACCTCCTATGATACATATGTAGGTAGAGGATAGTTAAATTTAATAATTTTAAATGCTAGAAAAAAAATTTATCAAAATCGTAGGAGTCGTTTTTGAGGATAAAAACATATTTTCCTTAACGGTTTTTAAAACATTTGTATGGGAGCTACCGTAATTTGTAAGTATAATTTTTGCCTATAATCTTCTAGTAAATTGTTAAAAAATTCTTTTTCCCAAGTTAAATAAAAATCGACCAAGTCGTTTTTGAAATATCGAGTTGTCAAAAAAAATTATTAAAACTTTTTTTAATAATCCAAAATATACCTTTTTCAGAGTAAAAGTTTCAAACAATTTCTTACAAATAGTTTTTTCTTAGAGGAAAACTGAAAAATTATGAAAAAAGGAAATTTAAGTAGATATTATATTATTCTGAAAAAGAGTAAAAGGAGCCACGAAAATCTCAAAAAAAGTCCATTTTGGTGATTTTAGAAAAGTGGAGCCAAAGAGCCACACCTGAAAAAAAGAGTTACGAAGGTAGCCCTGATGTTTGCAATGACAGATGAGTTTATTTTAAACAAACAAAATGGCGTTTATTGGAGCACTACACATTTCTGACGAACTATAAACTTCCACAATTTTCACGCTTCCGCAGATTCAAGGAGTAAAAATCGGTTTCCATATCAATTCTAAAGTCGCTTATGACAGCAATTATATGGAGACGAGCTATACTCAGCTGACGAAATCTAGGACAAAATCAAATTGTTTTGGACAATGGATCTGTTCTGAGGAACTTATGTGGGTTCTGACGAACAAAACGCGTGCCTTTTAACCACTTTCTTAAGAACCCAGAAAAACCTGTTAGTTTTGACGTGTATGTCTGTGTTTCGCTATCATTGTTTAGGTTGAATATGTTTAATTTTGCCTCACATCGGTATTCTGGTCTTATTTGCCAGTTCTTCCATATTTTCATCAACGACTGTAACTTCCAATGTTTCGACACAAAATAGTTCCCATAAAAACTATAACTTTTCCAGACTTGGTACAATCTAGCGGATATAGCAAATACATGCATGCAAATATTCAGTGAAATTCTAAAATGATTTTCTCTTTTTTTGTTAGAAAATTAAAAGTTTAAGTACCCCATACCAAATTTTCCACAACGAACTGGCACACCCTCTCTACATTTTTTTTTTAAATTCTGTTTGCCGTTGTTCTTTTCCAAGTCAGTTGTTATATCCGACACAATTTAAGTACGAATTCAAAACTCATCATGAGAACAAGGAACACAGTTCACACATGTTTTCGTAAACGCCACAACATTGCTTTTTGTTTAAGTTTTAAAGAGAATTTCTTGTTGATTTTTCTTCCGTTCCTTCGAATTGTTTTATTGTTATTTAACTAATTTCTTAAAAAAAAAAAAAAAAAATCCAACAACCCCTTAATAAATACAATACAATGCACGTGAGGCTCTTACACACTTAAACAAAAAATAAAGAAATCATGAAGAGGTCTGAAACTTCAATTATACGGATTTAGGTTTGAAAACTTCTTTTCCACACAAAAACTCACATACACGCACACATGCACACATGCACACACAACTTAAACTCATTTCTCTAAATCCTAAATAAAGGAGGGAACCCTTAAAGAAATGAAAATGAGAACATTAATTCATTTAAACTACTTCCGTCCTCGTCGCGTCCTTATAGAATAAAATAAATATCTACAATATCTTTATGCAATATTCTTAGAGAATAGTATATATGCGTGTGATAATTTGGGTAGTCGTAACTATACCCCTATGGGTTTAGCAAAAGTGTTAATTGAAATATATCGGGGCCCATTCTTACTCAATAAAAATTCTCTATATACGAAGAGAGGAACTGTTCGGCAACAACCAACAACTCTCAATTGCTTTAAGAACTCATAAAATTAATATAATTAATTTTGAAGGATCTCTAACATACAAACATACATACAAAATTCCATGTAGGATTTAAATTTGATGACTGATGCATATTTTCTGTTGTTTATTATTTTAATTAAAAGCCTTTTGAAAGCAACCACTTAATGGATAAAGCCAAAGAATTGCGAAGCCCAAGCCAAGAGTCTGCAGAAGGTCTTAAGGATATTGAAGATTTCCTTAATTCCGAATTGACAACCAAAAATGATACCAACATTTTCGATGACGACTCGGAAGAAGACGACAATTTCGATTATGATGTGTTTACGGCGAATTTGGAAGAAGCGGCACATAACTTCATTGAGCAACCAACTTCGAGCAATATTTTCTATCCTAATATCAAAGCTGTCGAAAGAGAATTATTCCAAAATAAGAATCTACCCAGTTTTAAAGATACGTTGAGAAACTCTTTGAACTGTGAACTGGACCAAGAGGTTCGATTGAAAGTGTTTGGAATTTCATCAACATCACCACAACCTATGGACATTTCTGAAGACCAACCATATGATAAAAATGAAGCACGATGCATTTCGCCTGATTTATTTTCTTCCGGTTCAAGTGATGGAGAGGAGCAAGTTTCGGCGTTTCAAAATGCCTTAGCACCATTGGAACCAGTTAAGGAAGTTGTGATGAAGTCGAAACGATGCAGAGCTAATTTGATTGCTGATGCAGAAAAATTCATGATAAAACTTTTGCAGGATCTTGTGGAAAATGGTACAGCTAGTATTTCCGTAGTGAATTGTGATAAATGGGAAAATAGTGAAATTTCGAATGGCATGTGAGTATAAGTTTATTCATAAAATTATTATATTATTTTAATCTTATCTTATTAAATGGATGGTGGGTTCGGATGTTTAAAACATAGAAACGACTGGACCAAATTGGTTACTTCCTCTGTGGGTTTATTCGTAATTGCTCCGCGAAGGTTTAGGGAAAAAGAAAAGTCCGAAAATTCTCAACAGGTGGTGCTGTAGGAATATATTTCGTTTTTCTGTTCAATTCTATTACTGTTCAACAGATGTCGCTGTAGACGGTTAGAAAATGGCTTTTAGGATATTCTTTTTTAAATTTTGTTATTTGAAGGGTAAAATGGGGTAAACATAAACAAAAATTCAGATTTAAGAAATACTTTTTTGGCGTTAGGGGTATTCTTTTTCAAAATTTTAATATTTTTAGGGTGAAATCGGGTAAAAATATAACAAATTCTGATTTAGGAAATTTTTGTTTGTTCAAAAAGGTTTTTCTTAGGAAAAAGCTTTGGGGATATTCTCCTTCAAATATGTACATACTGTAATTTGTAGGGTGAAAGGTTTAAAAATAAAAAAAAACTATCCGATTTAAGAAATTCTTTTGGGTTTTGTAGGGTGAAAGGTTTAAAAATAAAAAAAAACTATCCGATTTAAGAAATTCTTTTGGGTTTTGAAAGATTGTTTTTTAGTGGATCGCGTTAGGGTTTTATTTTCAGAAAATTGGAATTCATATTGTGAAATGGGGTAAAAATGAAAAGTTGTATCTGATTTCAAATTTTGGTCTGTGTTCAAAAGGTTATTTTAAAAAAAATGATATTTATAGAGTGAAATGGGATAGAAACAATAAAGTGGTTTTTGATTACAAAAATTCTTTCTATGTTGAGAAAGTAATAAATGTTCGACTTAGAGGATCATGTTTTTACATATTTAGCCACTCATAATGTGAAGTAGGTTAAAACCCATAAAGTAGTATTCGATTACAAAAACTAGCTTAAATATTTATTTATATTTTCTTTTGTAATTTTTATGCGAAGCTTAGGTTTGTCTACCCGTGTGAAGCCGGGCGGGGGATCTAGTGTTTTATAAAATTTAAATAAAACAGTCAAAGATAGCAGAAAAATGGGGGTACATCATACAAAATGAGGGAAGCATACACAAAATTAATTAGAATCAGTGCATCAAAACAACCGGAAATACATATTTTATTGTTGCACGGAAAGGTTGTTCAAATTTTGTTGGATTGTAATATCCATAACGCTCTGTCGCTTATTAAGAATGAATACAGAAAAAACGCCTCATTAAACCTCCATAAGGGCTAAAATTCCCCCTTAATACGAGTATTTTGTCGTTTTGGCTTAAACAAGTTTTAAATTATATGAAAACTGGGGTCAATTAAAATTGCTAAATGCAGTTGAATAAATAACATTTTGAAAGTCGATAAACTTCCTACTTTTTAATGTTGAATTTAAATTTAATGTCGAATTAGTAAATTAGGGCTAAGTTTTTCATGAGAAAATAAAACTATAAGAAAGTTAAAACTTCCTAAAATCAATTCCTTACAGATACTACAGATACACACATACTCAGCAAAACATATAAAGGGTGTTTTTTTAGAGGTATATGAGTATTAAATGATATAAAACACAGTATTAATTGCCATACAATTTACTTCATTTGAAATATATTTCTTTGGCATTTTTATTTGCCTATGATTTCTGGCAGATGGCCACCGCGGCTGGCTCGGATGTAGTCGAATCTTGAGGTCCAATTTTTGATCACTCTTTGCAGCATTTGGGGTCGTATATCGGCAATTACGCGGCGAATGTTGTTTTCCAAGTCGTCAATCGTCTCTGGTTTATCGGTGTAGACTAGAAACTTCACACACCTCCACAGAAAATAGTCTAGCGGTGTTAAATCGCATGGTCTTGGAGGCCAACTCTGGTCCAAAACGCGAAATTATGCGCTCACCACACGTTTCCTTCAACCAATCAATTGTGACACGCGCTGTGTGACATGTTGCGCCGTCTTGTTGAGACCACAGCTCCTTCACATTAAGGCGCTTCAATGCAGGAACGAAAAAGTCATAGATGATGGCTCTATAACGGTCTCCATTGACTGTAACCCTCTGGCCAGCATCGTTTTTAAAGAAGTAAGGACCAATGATTCAATCACCAACCCATAAAGCACACCAAACTGTCAGTTTTTCTGGATTTAACGGCGTCTCAACAATGACTTGAGGATCGTCTATACTCCAAATGCGTCAGTTTAGCTTATTGACGTACCCATTCAACCAAAAATGAGCGATCAGCGATGAAGAACGAAATTTTCTTGTGAAAATCGGGATCAACAGCAATCTCGTTTCGAAATGAATCTGCACAATTTGAATGCGTTGTTCGGTCGTCAGTCGATTCGTGATGAAATGGCAAACCAAACTACAGATAAATCACATGCCAGATGACAAAATAATTGTCAATAAAAACAGTGCTGCCAACTTCAATTTCTATACCCCTAAAAAAACACCCTTTACATACTTCGCAATTGGCAGTTCCTCTTCGCACTTAAAAATATTACAATTTAATTGTAATCGAACATCGTTTTTTTTTTTTACATAAACGCACCTTAAGAACTCCAGAAAATTCTACCAACAACATACTTATAAAAGATCAATCCTCTAAAAATTCCCAACTTACCTATACTTTTATTTTTGCGAAGTAGTTTTTTGGATAAACCTTCCAAAAAAATTTTGCACCGAAATTTCAAATGTTCAAATATTTAGCTCCTTAAAATTTATAAATATTTCTAGACTTTCTCAGAAGGCTCCTTCAAAGCTGATACATCGGACTGTTAGTCTTAAAAGTGGTAAAAGTAGAAATCATTTTGCCATGATCATGTATGTCCTTGCTGAAGTATATCATCTTCTTGTAACGGGTTTAACATGCACAGAAAGGTAATGGTGGGTCATTCTCTCAAAACATCACAGACCTTTTAGAAAACAATCATTTTTTTAGAGAACTTTACTACAAAGATCCTGAACTTGCAACAAATCAAGCTGTCATCCATTCTGCCATCAAAGATGTTTGTAGTATTTTAAATGCCTCACCATGGGAATTGGGCATACGCCAATCATCCAAGGGTCTTATTTGTGGAGCTATAAAAATTCACATGTCCGACAATTCAGCTATTGATTGCTATTTTAATGATCGAGCTACTTTGATACCAAATGACATTCAAGCAATAACCTTTCTCGAGACAACTGCTAAATTTGTGCTGATTGTTGAGAAGGATACGATTTTTCAAAAAATTGTACTTCAAAACATTTTGCGCAATCTCAATACAGACATTATATTGATAACTGGCAAAGGCTATCCCGATCTTGGAACTCGATTGATGGTGAAACGCATTTGGGATGATTTCCATCTGCCAATTTATGCCCTCGTCGACGCTGATCCTTTTGGAATAGAAATCATGTTTGTCTATCGTTATGGATCAAAAGTAATAATGACAAGGTTTTTGAACAAAAAAGAGACAACATCTTTAATGTGTAATTTCAGGCAATGGCATTTAGTGCCGATCAATTGGCTTGCCCACAAATTCGTTGGATCGGAATCCAGCCATCAGAAATCGAAACACTTGCAATCCCAACCATAGCTCAGTCCAGAAAAGATAAGAAGAAGATAATTGAACTGCTGCAACGAACCTACATAAATGCTGAGATCCGCAACGAACTCGAAATTCTACAAAGACTCGGGCGCAAGGCCGAAATCGAAGCTGTAGCTGGCTTTTCAGCAAACTTTCTGGTTTATGATTATATACGGAATAAGATTGAAAGGAATTTAGTTATCTAGATTGAATCAATGCGTGGAATTTCGGTTTCGATTAACATATCATTGGATAAACAATAAATGCTGCACAAGCTATAATTTCGTTAACATTAAAAAGTTTCTTTATTGCTTAAATAATTATATAGGTATAGGTTTACATGGGTTGATTGAAACCAGTTGTTGTTGTTGTTCAATTACTCATGATGATGAATAGGTAGTACCTGTACCACTTACTCATCCAATTATAAAATACTATAATTAACGTCTTATTTACAGTAAATTAATCGAACATCATTGAATTTACAACTCTCAACGAACAATACAAGTTATCTTGGATAATGATGTAATATTATCTTTTATCTCTAAAATCGAATGCAAATTCCAAGAAAAATCGTCTCCGCGCATCAGAGTCCGGTAAAAGAGATAAAATAAATATCCAAATATCGGGACCAATAAAAGTATGTTTTTAAAAAAAAATCCAAACAAAAATAAAACATGGCCAAGCCAAGCCAAGCCAAACAAAAGACAGAGCAAGTGCAGCTTATTTTCTTTTATTGCATCACAATAGGACAGCATCATCGCATCCATGGTGATCTATTGAAAGTAGTTTTTTTTTTTGTGTTATATCAAAAGCCGAACGACAGCTCATAACAGAAGCGCCAAGACCTCCTCGAATCGAAGGATCAAATTTGTTCTCTTCTCCTGATGAAGGAATTGAGTAAAATTCACTGGAAAAATCAAAGGAGCAGCAGCAAGCATAGCACAGCACGCATGCTTTTGTCTTCAAAGATCCTTTTGGTTGCTTTTTTTTTGTAAGAGATATTTTCATTTGTGTGCCTTTTAAAAGGAACCCTTCTTATGACACATCGTATGGCTTTTGTTTGTGGAATTTACGTCAAAAACTACAAACATAATAAAGTCCCTTTACCTTGTATATATTTACATAGGAAAAAGTGATTGGACTTAAGAGTATCACACGCAAGACGCAAGGTTCGTGGTCAATATTCAGGCAATAAGGAGTGATTCCTTTTTATAAGGCATATATTGCAGGCAGGCATAAAATAATATACGCAATCGACTTGTTTGTACAGTATCTGACTATCTGTATATTGCATATTTTCAAAAAAAAAACTGCGGAAAATTCACGGTAACGTTGAATTTATTTAAGAAACTTGAACTCGATCAATGCAAAGATCATTTTCCACAATTCAATCCCGAACTTAGAGCCGTTTGCTAAAACGAAAACGAAATATTTAAGTTCAACATTAGTGGTGTCACATCATAGACAGTTTACGCTGATTAAAAAGGGAACATAAGCGCTTATGTTTAACTTAAATATGTGTGCCTGTGTGTCTGAAGTATGCCCACTGGCGGAGGGCCCTGGACCTGCGGGGCCTGATAAACAGTACTTTTATAAACCAAAACTGTTATAATTGGCATGTCTAGAGACACTTCCTTACCTTTTAGGCTTTATTATTTATCAATCAACATCAAAACAATCTAGTTGTAATGAGGCCCCATTAGAAAGTTTCAACATATAGGAAAATACTTAAACGGGCCTTACAAGGGTATCTATTGAAATTCCTAAGTCCCTCAATGCAATTATGTACTCTTTTCCCTCGAGATATTAAACAAAGAAACTCGATCATTTGACCTTCCGCTTACCTGTCGGATACTTTAACCGCTGGTCTTATTTGTAATACAGAAGAACAATGTTAGAAATTATGAAAGTTTTTGTAATGTTTTATGTACGGGGTATTTCTAATGGGGAAGCAAAACTTGTCCAACAAATTTGTATTAGGAAGTGCCTCACGAGCATTTGACAAGTTTTTCTCGTCTAAATTTCCCTACTGAAAAATTTCCAGAGCCTTGATTTAACTTGGCTTGATTTTTCCAGGCGGGTCTCGTTTACTTATTTGAATCAAGCTAATTAATTTAGCGTACAAGTTTGTAACTTAGATTTTTGTAAAAATTATGAATTATAAATAATATTTTAAAGTTAATATTTTATATAACAGAAGAATTGATTAATAAATTATGATTTACGTTATATAAATTAAACATATCATTTAAAGGTGAAACTCTGCTCGTAGTTGGTACGATAGTGGGTTATATACAAAGGGTCAGGTAGAACTCTCAAATTAGGTTGCGGAACATTAAAATTAACGCGAGACAAAAGGTTCAAAGCATCAATATGACCATTAATAAGCTTAACAATGAAAACGAAACACAAATAAGAACATCTACTCTCAAGACTGACTGGCTAGATCAATAAGCTAAGGCTATTATATGAAGGAAGATTTAATGGGTTCTGCCAACCTAGGCCTTTTCTGAGTCTTTTCTATTCTTATTTCATGGCAACTGTAATAAGGAGACCACACTTGACAGGCATACTCCATGATGGGTCTAACAATTGTCTGGTAACGTATGGGTCAGAGAACTGACGGAATTCTCTTTTAATCCATCCTAATATTGAATTGTCCTTGTTACATATCACATTAATATGTTGATTGAATTCGGGTTTTTTTTTCAAACAAAACACCAAGTACAGATACCTCATTTACATTTAACACAATAACATCATTGAAATTATAATCAAAAAACAAGACAGACATTTTTCGTGAGAAATTTTTTACCTTACACTTGTCGATATTCAACAATAAATAATTTCGCATACACCACGTATAAAAAGCATTTAAAAATCACTTTAAAAATTTTCACAGTCAAGATTATTAGAAATGGTTTTAAATATATTAATATCATCAGCATAGATAAGGCAGTTTGAGTACTTTAAGACTGACGGAAGATCATTTATGAATAAAATGAAAAGAATTTGACCCAAGTGGCTCCCCTGGGGAACTCCAAAATTAACTATAAACTTGTTCGAATAATTAAAATTCACAGAATACGATCTTTCAAGCAAATAAGCTTTGAGCCAAGTAATGAATTTAACGTTAAAACCAAGTTTGCTCATTTTTTGTAACAAAATTTGATGTGAATAAGTTTGTCAAAAGCTTTGCTAAAATCTGTAAGAACAAAATCCGTTTGTTTTTTTTTTTTGTAATTTTAAACGAATCTATACAAGACTCCGCTAGCTCTGTAAGAAAAGTGACAGTCGAACGGCCTCTTGAAAAACCATGCTGATTGATTTCGATTTCGTATAAAAACTTCGTTGAAATCGAAGCTCGATAGTGGACTTTGGGTCATAATCGAAATGAAACATCCTAAACTAGCTGTTTAATTCCAAACAAATGAAAATTTATTTTTTTTTGTCAAAGAAAAGATTGAAATTTCACGGCAAACCCAAACTAGAGCTCAATAATCGAAAATTCTCCTTTATAAAGCTAAATTTATAAGTCAAGCTTAGTTTTTAGAACCAAACAAAATAAATACCACCCCTCTCAACAATTCATATCAGAATCGGTTTGGTCGAGTTATAAGTGAAATCCCCTAAATCCCTATTATACCAATCATCAATGCTGTTTTAACATACATAACTTCAAACAAAATGTCAATAAAGTAATTTATTAGAAATATCATTAAATATTAATTCAATTCTGAATTAGCATCCTATTATCCTGTTACACATTACACAGCAAAACTTTTTGTGAGGAAAAATCCAACTATGAAAAAGGACATCAGCCATGCATGGTTTACGTTGAATTCCAACAGGGGAAAGTTACAATATACATATATAAAATTGGACTGCAACTGCATGCAGCAGGACACATAATGTGCTCACAAGTCTATATATCTATAGTAATAGGTCGTTTTGGGTCATCACATTCGGTAATTTATTGGTTCTGTTTTTTTTGTTTGTTTTGTTGTTGTGGCATCAAAAGCATCATAGGCATGAATGAGCAAATTAGTTGTTTATGGATATTTTGTTTTACCTTTAGATACTTTATAAATGTCGCATTAATTTTACCCCCCCCTTGGAAAATGTATGCAAAGTGTATGTATAAACAAATTTGGCACGAGTCACAAAAACGATGATGGTGGTGGCGTGACCACTCATTTGTGGTATGTGCTGTATTGTTTATTTTGTGCCTTAAGTTTTGTATTATTAAGGTCCGTAATATACTTTTTCTGGTCAAAAATATTTTTTCTTCGTCGTTTTTATATTTTTTGAAAATACTTTTTTTTTATCTTTTTTTTTAACGAAAGGGCATATTTTTCTATTCCGCTCGTTAGCGTCGCAAAATCTATCTATTTTTGAGTAATATTCAAGATATTGAAACGAGGTGCGGCTAAGAGTCCACTATAACTACGGTGACCATATTTCTGGGAGCAAAACCCGGGACAAAAAGTGAAAAATTTTAAAATGTGAAAAATATAAGCCGTTTGATTAATTTTTATTTATAAATTATTTAAAAGAGAGATACAATACAATAGATTATAATGTAACATAACAAAATTAAAACTAAAAAAAAACAACTTAAAACTTAACATTTTGAATTTCATTATTAAAATAATTCAGTCTTCTATAAGAAAGCAAATAAGCCTTTAAAAAATATAATAAGTTAAGTGTACATCATGTAAAGCTACAAAAAGCTAACTTTTCGAAATGCACACTAAGCCAAGTTTACAAGGTACAATTTATTATTTTTCGTTTCCCTTAATACTTCTTGGCAGAAAGAATTTCTTTTACAATTTTATGGTTTTCTTTTAAATAGTTTTTAAATTCATGTCAGCTTAAGTTATAATTATATTTAATAATTAACATGACTTTTAGAGTTTTTACATTGAAACTCTAAAATGCGTTCAAATTTCTAACCATTTTTTCAACTATTGTCTTGTTTTCCGTCCATTATCTTATAATTTATAAACTAAAAAACAACTATCTATATCTAACTAAAAAAATAAATAAATAAATGTTCACCTTCTTTATTTTGAAGACAATTGTTGTTGTTGGTAAGCAGATTTTGTTTTCATAAGTGACTTTCGGTAAACCAAATCGTTGACAGACAGGGGAAGTTTGACAAGGTGAATGAGTGCGTTCAGTGGGCATAAAAATATAATTGTCATAGATGTGTTTTGCTATGGCAGTAGATTACTCTGTGTCAGTTGTTAAGGGATATTTGCACTTTCATACATAACATTTTGTTTGATAAAATATAGAAATTTAAAAAAAAATCATAATTAAATGTCTAAATACGGGACAAATTATTAAATAAGGGACACTTGTATGTCTCGGGTTTCTTAAAAAAAAATCCGGGACAGGCTATAGAAATACGGGACAGCCCCGGGAAATCCGGGACGGATGGTCACCGTAACTATAACCTATACCTATCAAACTTCCACAGGAGGGTACCTTCCCCTTATAATAAGCTAAAGAGTCAAAAGAATTCGTCTAAGACTCTTTTTCTAATATGAAACTTAATTATTTAAGTTTCACTTAAAGGCTTAGGTACTACATTTTTTTTCAGTATAAAATGTCACATAAGTGCTTATGTTGAACCTTAATATTAATATTTTCAGCAAATAGACCTAAGTGCATTACTATATAGAAAATTTGCATATCTAGGGTTTTGTTTAAAGTTATGTATACCTATGCTTATCTTTATCTACCACAATAACACGTGCTTCACGGTATCGTGTGCCGATTTTTTGTTTAATTCTTCTAAGTAAAGCCCTTAACTATATACCATTGTTGAAATACCAAGTAAATAAAAAGAACAACAGTTCAAAACAAAACATCTAGTCATAGGAAGGTAATAGGTATCTATGGATTGTTGATGGGCAACGAATTTAAAAATCAAAGAACCAAATCCAATCCACCAAACCTTTGCCTCTGTCAACAACAAAAGACAGCAGCAGCGTGCCAAAGTGATATCGTTTACCTCTCTTATACACTAAATCTTCTTCCATCAATATGATTATCATCTGCTTTGAGTTCATTATAAAATAGTATATGTATCTATAACCAGAAGCGGATTCGGTTAGCCAAATAACATGGGCATTACAAAATAACACGTAAGCCCCAGCATTATATGGGGCGAATAACTTTACTAAATTATTAATCCATTAATTGGGTAAAATTGCAGTTTTTATATTAGGAAAGGTCCGTTTCCCTATTGTGAATTCTGTGAATTTGCCCGTTTTTTTTTCGCAGAAGAGACCGCTCGCGAGAGAGTTCAAAATGTCTCCCTCACACTGCACCTCCACTACCAATTTTTATTTCTATCTTTATTTCAACAATGGTTGCAGACATTTTTTTTGCTGCGTTCAATTTTGGCATGAAATCTTTTTTTATTCAGGTTGCCGAACAAACAACACAATTCAAACTCCTAACCCTACATGTAAAGGTGACAATTGGCCGACTGTCATTTGAACTGACATGAGATGTCAAATTATTTCTTCATTTATTGCCACAGAGATGGTAAGAAAAAAAACTGAAATTGATTTCATGAAATAATTTCTTTCATGAAATTTGTGGTCGTCTGCATTGGAAATTTCCATTGCACACACGGATTTTAGAAATGAACTATTGCGTGTGGAGGCGTAGGGTTATTATCTGCCCAAAAAATTTTTGCAGACGGTTATGAATGAATGACAAAAATATCTAGTCATGCATGTCATTCACATTTAGTAATATAAATACTGTTAATTTTTGTGATTTTGCGTTACCGTTTTTTTTTTTAAGTTTCAACATTTTTGAGGAAATTTTATCCTTAATCTTAAAAAAATGACGATATGGTAGTTTTTCTGCAAAAAGTTAATGAACGAACCTATATTTTACTTATTCTATAGAGAAATTTACGAATCTGTCAACGCCAAAAGTGACAGCGATCACTTTGTGTCAACTGACAGATGTAAAATAATAAAGTGAAAATAAAAGGCTTTTTTTTAACTTTAAGCCAATTTGTGTTCAATTTATTTATGTTTAAATTTATGTTATTAAATTTATGTTATTACTTATAATAATATACCGCACAAAGTGCTAGTAAATATTTGCTTTCAAAAATAAATAAACAAATAATGTCAGTTGACACAAAGTGATGATTTTGAAGTTTGGTAATAAACGAGAAAGGAATATATTGCTAATTGCTATTTGGCAAAGAGCTCTATAGATAAGGCTTTCTTCCTCTTCAAACTTTTTGTCATAGATAAGTCGTAGATTAAAAGGTTTAAATACAAAAAGTGTCTAATATCCAAAAACAACTCTAATAATTGTTCTGGTGTGATGCCACAATGATGGTCTTTTCGGAACTATCCAGAGGAGAGCTAATTTAATAAATGCGACCCTGTCTAAAAAAGGACGATGATAAAAGACAAACATTTTAAATCAAAAGAAACTCACAGAGAGGCGCATTCGTTGCAAACAGGATTTAGGCTAACAAACAAGATGTATCGTGCGTAGTTGGACATCTATTGATAGATCGGTAACCAAATAAAATACTCGTACCGTAACACCTTGTGATAAAAGTACACACATCGACATCAGCATAAGAGTTGTCTTCATCTGAGATCTCAAGTTTCACAAAAATGGGTTTATTTTAATACAAACAAGGCTTCAAAAAAAAAGGATGCTATCCTCACTGATTGCCATATACTATAGGTATATCCTCATTGCGATCATATCTTTTTTCTAAAGTTGGATAATAGGTTCGACAAAAATGTCGGTAACGTTTTTCCCACCGCCACCGCGGTCGATGGCGACGGTCAGGCTCAGGACTTAGGTATTGACCAGGTGTCATAATGAAGTGTGCTCATTTCGTGGTTTCAGGATAACGAAATTTATGTGGGATCTACGAGTTTCTTGATAAAAAAAAAAAAAAAACAAAACACAACAAAAGGTATACATAACCAATGAGTCGTTTTTATCGTGTCGTCGTTTGATATTTTTGGGGGAGATTTTTCGATTCGACATTTAAGTCTTCTTCTTCTATGGTATTTAAGGGTATTTAGTGAGTTAATAGTGAGCTAATACTGGTTTATCACGCGATTAAATGTTCTTCACGTGGGAAAATTAGACCAAATTAGTTTAAGAAGCACTCTTTTTATTCCCTTTGCTTATTGGCACGCCTTTAAATTGCAAGAAGTGAAATAGGTGTGTGTGAGAAGATTTTTATTTTTCGAAGTTTCTCGCACTTCCAGAGGGCCCCCACAGCCACAGTCCAATGACATGGATTAATGAAGCAAAAGGTGATGATGATAATTTTATGAGAACATCTACGCCGCGAAGTCAAAGTAAATGTACAAGTAGGTACATATATGTGGTTACTATATACACATTACGTCCTTATATGATTGCGAGGAGATAAAATCGTCTGTAAAATAAGCTACTGCGAAAATTACAGGGTCACCCTAAACAAATATTATTTCTACTTAATTTGAACACCAAGAAATTTCTTGGGACACAAATTCAAAGTTCACTAAAATTTCAGTATAGAAGTAAACGAATAAAGGCCAATCATGGTGTATAGTTTTTGGATTTCACATAAGGCAATGCGAAATACTCAGCTTTATTGCGAGTTTCACCCGAACAACATTCCCCCCGGAAAAATTGACATTTCACTTTTCGCCTATTGTGAGTTTCCCCCGAAATTTCATGATCGAAAAATTCCCCTTATATTGTGAACATTCATTTCGGGCGGGATGGAATGTCATTTGCACTTTTTTTGTTGGCGAACAAAATTTCGTTCGGGCGAAACTCACAATAGCTTTTGAAATTCCTGGCGAACAAAAAATTTTAAGGTGACATATTTTTCGGGTGAATCTCACAATAAGGCTGACTGTGAATTTGCGTTTCCGGTTCTTTTGCGCGCATGTTTATATTTCTCATTCTCAATAAAAGATCTTAAAATCTGTAATCGTATACTTACCTTTCGTGAAATGTAAAACGAATGCGTTCCTTTGTTCCACAAAACTTTCCAAACTAAATTTAATATTTCGCACTTTTTTTGTTGGCGAACAAAATTTCGTTCGGGCGAAACTCACAATAGCTTTTAAAATTCCTGGCGAACAAAAAATTTTAAGGTGACATATTTTTCGGGTGAATCTCACAATAAGGCTGACTGTGAATTTGCGTTTCCGGTTCTTTTGCGCGCATGTTTATATTTCTCATTCTCAATAAAAGATCTTAAAATCTGTAATCGTATACTTACCTTTCGTGAAATGTAAAACGAATGCGTTCCTTTGTTCCACAAAACTTTCCAAACTAAATTTAATATTTCGCAACGTGCCATCACAAGGGAAAAGGTTCGAAAGGACTGAACAAAGTTTGGAATTATTCAATTAGTTAAAATCTCGTTTCGAAATTCAAGCTGTGCAATGAAAAATTGGGAATAAACGAACAGTTAATAAGGACCTATGCTACAGGTAAAATAATTGCCATTCAATTTAGATCCCGAGTTAACTCAACTAATTTGGTGACTTAACTCTGGATTAACTGATCAGGTAGTTCTGACAGATTCGTGTCAAAAACCTATCAAAATCCAGAGACGACACTATGGAAAGAGCAATTTCGATAGATTTTTGACAACTATAGGAGTTAAAAACTACTTCAAAGTTAACGCGGGTTTAATTTATTTCATTTACCAACCATTTAAAGTTTTTTTATTTGTATTAATAAATAAATTCTTGGCCACCCTGTTGGCTCTGTTCACTAATGAACCAAACGTAAACGTCATCAATCTGTCTGCAAGGCAAACCTAATCCCGGAAATTATGATGTTTAGCAATGACTTGTTACTAAAAATACTTTATATGCAAAAAGCGAACCAAACTTCAGGTAAATGTTGCCTATAAAAGCCTGGACGGAAAATTCCAATAGGCTAGTCGCAAAATGCGTGTTCTCTCGTACCTCTTAAACGTTATACTAATTTGTCTTGTTTGTGTCGATGCAAATGGCCTTTTGGGCTTTAAAAAAGAATTATCCGATGTAATTCTAACAACTGCACTTGGTAAAATTCGCGGCACATATCTAACATCTCAGGCGGGCAAGAATTTTTACGCCTTTCGTGGAATTCGTTATGCTAAACCACCATTGGGTGTGCTGCGTTTTAGGGCAACCGTGCCAATTGATCAATGGAATGGAATTTTCGACGCCACTCTGGATGGTCCCATGTGTCCACAGCCGGCCTTGAATAGCTCTGATGTTTCTGAAGATTGCCTCCGATTGAATATCTACACCAAGGAACTACCCTCAGAGGCGAATTTGAATGTCAAACGTCCGGTTGTGGTGTTTATACATCCCGGAGGGTTCTATTCCCTCTCGGGGCAGAGTAAAAATTTTGCTGGCCCGCAATATTTTATGGATAGAAATATCGTTCTGGTGACATTCAACTATAGATTGGGATCGTTGGGATTTCTTAGTACCGGCACCAAGGATGCTCCGGGCAATGCTGGTCTCAAAGATCAGGTTTTGCTGCTGCGATGGATAAAAATTCACATATCAAGGTTCGGTGGTGATCCAGGTTCTGTGACACTTTTGGGCTATGGAGCTGGTGCTTCAAGTGCGACTCTTCATTTGGTGTCGCCAATGTCGAAGAATTTATTTCACAAACTTATTGTGATGAGTGGATCATCGACGGCGCAGTGGAGAGTTCCAGAAAACCAATTGGCCCTTGCCCAACGTCAGGCTCGGCTTCTCTTATGTCCTGATAATAAGATCGAGGTTATGCTTGAATGCCTCAGGCAGGTAAGTTAATCAATCACAATACATCATTTTATGACTTATACCTAAGAATTTATTTCAATTGTTTTACAGAAACATTACTTGGAATTGGCAAACTCACAAGCAAACATGTTTGAATTTGGAAGAGGCAACCCCGTTCTACTTTGGAAGCCAGTTATTGAACCGAAATTGGGGCAAGATCGATTTCTCATTGAAGATCCAGTGAAATCCTATCAAGATGGGAAGTTTATGAAAATTCCCATAATCACTGGAATCACAAAAGATGAATTTGTGGGACCAGCTTTAAGTATGCATGCTCATTTTATAAAAACTGAAAAACACATTTATTTTCCAAATTTTTATTTCAATAGATATCTTGGAAAATGAAGAACTTCGCAATGCTTTCGATAATAATTTTGAAAAGGTCGCACCAGTATGCTTTCTATATAGCAGCAATTTGGCAAGATCAAAAAATATAAGCGAAGAGTTGAGAAAATACTATCTGGGCTCTGGATCACTTCATCCGAACAGGTCTTTGGAGGGATTGTCTAATGTAAGTTATATTTAAAGGCCTCTTTCAAGTCAGGAGGTTTTGGCTCTTGTAGTTTTCAGTTTTGTCTTTGGACTCAAGGGAACGAAACGGGGCAATACTCCTAGCTTCTTTTTATTTTCTCTTAACGAAATTTAAGTCCCAAGAGACAAAATCACCGCTTCTAAAAGGGGTTTTGATTTTGCTGATACAACGAACATTCAATGATTTGATCCATTTTTTTGTTTTGTAGCTTTTTGCTGACGCTTTGACAGGATTTGGAGTGCATAGATTTGTACGCTTAGCAGCTCGACACACGAAGGTGTATTACTATTTATTTTCTTACCAAGGGCAAGCAAGTCATCTTTATTATCCTGACGATAAACCTTACGGTAAGTCATTATAGGTTTTTCAAAATAGCAACATTTTTAAGTTTTTAAAAATAACAAGTTCAAAAGCTCAAAATTATTGCCATTTACACGACACCTCTATTAATAAAAAATTCTAAATTATCTTGCAATTAAAATTTCTTATTAATAAAAAAAATTAACGGCTTATTTACGTTAAGTACAAAATCATAACAAAAAATTGCTTCATTTAACAAAAACTCCGTTGCTGTCACAGAAGACCATTATTTTGCCTGCACACAGACTTTCTCACCAAATGTTAACTATAAGAATAAAGCCACGGTATCTGATGATTAGAATTGCATAGTTTTTCCCTTTAAACAAATCTTCTTAATTTTAACTTTCGAGATCAGACTTTAACACATCATTATCTTTTTATTCTAAACCTTTTCACTTAAATACAATAAATTGTCTTTCTCTGATTTTAGGAGTTGTTCATCACGATGATCTTCTCTATTTATTTGTTGAACCATCAGTTTCTCGAATGTTTGCTGATGATGACGAAGAATACAAAATTATAGAAACTTTAACAAGAATGTGGACTGCTTTTGCATATAAAGGGTGAGATTTAGTATTGGCTAAGGGCCGTTTGCTCAAAATTCAAACAAATCATATTTAATTTGGAAGTGACTCTAGACATGCCAATTATAACGGCCAGGGCCCTCTGACGGTGGGCATACTTCAGGCACCCAGATTTTTTTTTTCAAGTCGCGCGTTATCTCACGCCCACTTTTAATGGCGAAAAACTGTTATAACTGTTATAAATTGGCATGTCTCTAGTCTCGTCTATTAAAGTTCAACATTTGAACTAAGTTCCACTTTAAATTTTATGTTGAACTTGATTAATTTTGTGATGGAAAAAAATAATCTTGAAAAATTTAATGTTCTAATTTAAATAAAATAATTATAAATCATTTGAGCAGACGGACCTTAACTATTCGCAACTTTACTACATAATTAACAAATTGCATACGATTTTGAAAAATTGCATCTAAATTGTTTCAAACCTTTTATCGAGAAAGCAACATCGTCTCTTTGTTCATAACACATATGTAAATATCTTAACTAAGGCCCGATTTATTCAGTATCTATTTTATTAAAAACAAAAGAGGAAATTTATAGAAAATTTGCATAAAGTTTATAAATGTCGCAATTTTAGTGGCGACTTTAAATTTAATGCAAATAGAAAAAATTAGGGCTTATACTTGCATAATATCAACTTCAATTTTTTAAACCAGAGATCCAAACAAATCTAATGACGAATACCTACGAAACGTTCGATGGCGTCCATTTAGCTTCAAAAAAGAAAATTACCTAGACATTGGAGACGAGCTTATAATGAAGGAAGGCCTGAATCTGGAACGCTATGAGGTATGGAAGAAACTATTCCCTCTGCATTGGATCCGACGACACAGTAAAAATGACCGCGATAGCCTTGACTATCCTGAGATAAAGGAGGATGCAACAGATGAATAAAATGTGCAAAGTATAAGCATAACATAAGAAATTTAAGTCCTAGATGTTAACATATAAAAAAATATATGCAATTTTTTTTTAGCTAATGTTTTTCATGAAATTTGCTCCAAATAAATTTTGACAAGGTACTAGGGTAATGGGCTCATTATCTTGAAATTTGGAAAATTTCTCCTTGTAATTAAATTTCTCTAAATTTAATGGGTTTTTATATATGCAAATTAACATGGTCCGACAAAACTTCCTCCAATGTAAAAATTTGGACGCATTTCGACAAAATTTGTTTTATTGATTTTTGGAAAAAGGTTTTGCTCCAAAAAAATGATTTTTTCAACAATGTTTCCGACGTAATCCTAAGAATCTCTGTAAGACTTTTTTTCAACGCAGTTTAGATATTGGACTACTTTATATTACGCATTAAAGTCTCTGATGCAGATGTGAGTATTGATGGTGAGATCATAGAACAGCAGATTATATAGAAGTAGCTAAGCTTAAAAATTCTCTATTTACATATTTTGAACCCTTAATAGTTTTAACCAGAATTTTCGACATCAAAAAATTGTTGGCATTTTTTTTTCTGTCGACAAAAACCTCGAAATTTTGTGTTTTAAACTAATTTACTGTTTATATCTTCCCTCTTTTAATACCGAAACAATAAAAAATTAAAAAAAAAGAAAAGAACAAATTACAAAACAA
Source organism: Leucozona laternaria (assembly GCA_932273885.2). Classification (NCBI taxonomy): domain Eukaryota; kingdom Metazoa; phylum Arthropoda; class Insecta; order Diptera; family Syrphidae; genus Leucozona; species Leucozona laternaria. Next base: position 425,005 of record OW026366.1, read on the forward strand.
TTTGCCAGATGGCGTAAATACATCATCAGCAAGAAACATCTAAAGTGGTGATACGAAATCAACGATTACTATGAATTGTAAACGATCAAAAATTCATGCCACAGTAAAACACCGATCGACACCCCTTTTCCACCTACTACTCAGCATGCGCATAAATTTGCATAAAAATTGATGCACGCAACCACAAAAAGCATGATGCTATATACATACGTTCGTCGGTCGGACAGTAGCAGGAACAGATTGTCCATCACCAAGATACATATAGGTATGGTTATTCTCGTATTTTGATCATGACTCATGCTCAATTGGTCAATGCCAGAGTGATGGTATATTATACGTATTCGACGACTCATCCCAAAGGTCACAGTAAGTATAGCGTCCAGGCCAGACATACTACACATATGTACCTATAGGTATTCTGATAAGAATAATAATTGCACCGACCGACAACGACGACAGACGAGTACGTCGATCAAGCCAGAAAACCATATGGCACATGGATCTCATTTAAATGCACCCAATTCGAATTTCGCTCGCATTAAATGTAAATTAGAAACAACACGATAGAAGGCACTTTACCATCCGCCAACAATAAAAAAAATTCAAAAGAAATAAAATAGGGAAGTTTTAATCGTCACCAGTTGAAACCTACTACTACACGTAAGCGGAATGATAGCAAACCATTCCAATCAAATAGGAGGTTTAGCGTGAACTTAGCGTGACATGGTTTCACTTGGGACGGACGAGATTCTTATCAATTTGTTTTCGATAATTTGTCTTCATTTTGCTACCAACAATAAAATGCCATCAGTATGAAATTTTAAAATTTAAGCTAAACAACAAAAGTTTACAAAAATGTTCTGTGAAAGTTGTACATTCATTTAGGTAGGCTTAAATTCGGAATTATAGACCTGTAAGGCCCTGAATGAGGTGGACCTATATGTAGAAACGTCAAAATTGAATCCCGGCTAAAATCAAAATTTATAGCCTATTCACACATGGCCTTAGGTTCAGCATAGTTAAACTTTTACAAAAACTCCGACAAAGCTGAGTTTCGGAGGGCAGCTCCTATTTGTATGTGGGTTAAAAGGGCTGAAATTCAGTTTATTATAAATTTCTCGAAAAGTATTAGTTTTACGGATGTACGAATAATGTCAATGGAAAATCTTGGCTTACAAAATTCAGAAAATGTGCTCAAATGCGTCCAGTACTTTACTTTACTTTTATAAAAAAAAAGTTCCAAAATCTTTTTCGTGTAGAATTTTAATAAACTATACCTTTAATTGAAATTCTCCAAAAATCTAAAAGTTTAACTATTTCGACCAACCAACATTTAGTCTGATCGCCATCACCATCAGTACGAGGGTATAGTCTAAAAAATAGGGTAAATTAGGATACATTTTAGGACAGCCCTAGCTTTACTTTTTGTTTTTGTTTTAGTGTGTTTGTAGCTTGACCAGCGATGATAACCTACACGCAAATGATAGCCGGTTGTGTACAGTTTACAGTACACACAGTTTAGTATGAAAAGAATTATGAATCAGATCATACAAAGAATTGCTTTTACTCTTTCTCTTATTGGTTTTGTATTGTGTTTTGAGTGTAAAAATAATGTAAATTTAGTTTTTGAAAAGAACTCAACTACACATCATTATTTAGGATGTGAGATTGAGAATTGGAAGGGTGGCAAATGTACAGCTTTTAGAGGCATTCGCTATGTAAAACCACCCATAGATGAACTTCGTTTTAAGGTAAGTCGACAATAATTCTTATCTTAAATGTTTTGCATGCACATGAGCTGTGACCTGCATATGCGTAAAAAAAAATTGTTAATCCATTTCTAGAGCAAGTATACCAACATTCTTTTTGTTTTAACTTTTCGACGAATAAATTCTCCAAACAACAAATTTGAATAGAAACTCTGTGGAAAATTTTGTGCGTCGTTATCTACACGACAAAAAGCATATTATTTACGAACTGTCAAAAGTTAATTTGCAATCCACTGCATAAGAACGCATTCCACAAACCGCCGAATAGAAAATTCGCCGGAATTTAACCTTAATTATCCATTTCGCTTGTTTATGTTTTATGACAACTGGGTGTTTTCAGCGGCCTCTCGCTGTCATGTGAATGAAATGTCAAAATTCGCAAATCGCTGGTCGTGTCCTCATATCTCATGAATTTTCTCAATGCGGCCTGTATTTTCATTTTCACAACACTTGAACATAAGGGTAAATGTTTAGGTAGGGTGGAAGAAATTGACACAGTATTTGTTATTAAAGCTGTGGGAATGTAAACTTTAACATTTCACCAAGACGTGTCATTTGAATTTATAATTTTCATTCGAATTGTCTCTTTTTTTTGTTACAGGATCCTCAACCAATCGAAATGCCTTCCTTTGAAGATGCTCGAAATGAGGGACAGGATTGTTCTTCAGTTTTTAGCAAAAACTCTTCCGAAGATTGCCTTTTTCTAAATGTTTATTCAAAAACAGTGGTGAGTTTCATATAATAGTAAAATGCTAATTTGAATAATAATTGAATTTTAAATGCTTCTTTTAAAGACTATCACATCAGGTTCAAGACTTCTACCAGTGATTATGTTCATTCATCCAGGTGGCTTATATCTTGGATCTGGATCAAGTTCATTCCTGGGACCTGAATACTTGCTACTCAACTACAGACTTGGCTCGATGGGATTTTTAAATCTCGGAACACCAGCCATACCCGGTAATGCAGGCTTCAAGGATCAAGTAATGGCACTTCGATGGGTTAGTGATAACATTCCATATTTTGGTGGAGATCCGAGGAATATAACTTTGATGGGCTATAGCGCTGGAGCGTTGAGTGTATGTCTGCACTTGGTTTCGCCGATGTCACAAGGACTATTTCAGAAAGCAATTATTATGAGTGGATCGATTCCACCGCAGACAGAAATTCCTCGAAATAATCAAGCTGAACTGGCTAAAAAGCAATCATTTTTAATGGGTTGCACAGAACAATCTCTTTCAAATCATCCAAATCTAAATGATGGAATTCTTGAATGTCTATCTCAATTCAGTGGATTGGAAATTTCTATAACTTTAAGGGAAATGTTTCACTTTGGCATGGATAATCCAATTTATCTTTGGTTACCAGTTATTGAGGAAAATTTTGGACAAGAGAGATTTTTAATTGAAGATCCTGGCGATTCGTTTAAGTTTGGAAGATTTGCTAAGGTTCCAATACTCATTGGATTTACAAATGGGGAATTTTGTACTTCAGCTGCAGGTGAGTTTTTTTTTTTTAATTTTTTGCATGTAATGAAAATATAAAAAAAATTTGCGCAATCTTTTCCACGATAATTAGCCTTATTGTGAGTTTCACCCGAAAAATATTTCAACTTAAAATTTTTTGTTCCGCCGGAATTTTAAAAGCTATCAGGAGTTTCGCCCGAACGAAATTTTGTTCGCCTACAAAAAAGAAGTCAAAATGGGCGCGTTCACTAATGTAGTTTCTACGTAGTCAATGCAAAATTGCACTACAAAGCTAGTCAATCCTAACATGTCATATTAATGAAAGATGTAAACATGTAAATATATGAAGTAAGAAACATTTGTGTTTTAAGAACTTTAAATACACTTTTTTACAGTTTAAATTAAATAAAATGTATATTTTCATATTTCACCATTAATTTAATTTTTAAAATATCTTCCACCTAAAATTAATTTGGTATTTTCATCGAACAGGTGATTGTGAAATGTCAAAATTATTTTCCACTAACTTTGTAGCCAAAATGTGTACACTTCGTCGGAGGGGAAATTTCAACTTATTTTTTAGTAACCCGAAATAAATGTTCACAATAAGGGGAATTTTCGATCATGAAATTTTGGGGGAAACTCACAATAGGCGAAAAGTGAAATGTAAAATTTTCCGGGTGGAATGTTATTCGGGTGATTTTCACAGATTTGGAAAATTCTTCTGTGAAAAACGGCGATTTTTTAGTACGTTTTTGAACCGAAATCGGTGGATATTTTCACCAAAGACAGTACCTGCCGGAACAGATCTTAAGTTTGATCATATGGGAAAAAGCTGAAGAACGTTGGAAATATTAAGTATTCAGCAATTTTTTGAAAATCAATAAACTTTGTAGAATGTTAAGTCTAATCTTCATACGGAAATTTGAGTTTCATTTGAACTTTTTGCCATAGTCGCTAGGTATTTTAAATTAAAAAAAAAATCTGGAGATAAAATAAAATACTTCTTTATCCTTCTAGAAGTTTCTTGGAAGTTAAGAAGTGTTGCCATCTAATTTAACAATAAAATATTAGATACCTATTACCATTTGTACGAACATAAATTTATTTTTATTTAGCCTTTAATTTAAAGTTCAATGAAGTTTAAACTGATTTTTTTTTAGATATCGTTACCAGTGAAATCTTGCTAAATGAATTTCAACGAGAATTCGAGAGGATATCGCCAATATGCTTCATGTACTCTGAGCACCCAAACGAAAAAAACTTAACTCAAGCAATTCGTTCGGAATACTTTGAAAATAATGATATCAATTTTAAAGAGATAGAATTTGAAAAATTATGTAACCTCTTTTCGGACTCTATTATTCGCTTCGGAGCCAACAGAATTGCAGTTCTTGCTTCTAAACATGTTAACGTCTATCCGTATAGATTTTCTTATAAAGGGAGTACGAGCTATCTTCAATATCCTGGACATAGTGGTGAGTTAGATTTGTTATAATTTATGTATATATATAAGATATGCAAATTTCTTTAAACCTTATAATTTAAAGCTGCTGAGCATATGGATGATCTGATGTATCTTTTTAAAATGCCTCTTAAACAATTTTCACCCAATGATCCTGAGTCAAAAATAGTTGAGAATATGGTTAATTTTTTCACAAAGTTTGCTGAGAACGGGTATGTTGGAAAAAATCAGTTTTATTTTTATTTTTAATAAAAATTTCATGTGTTATTTTTTTTTTTTTTTCTAGAAAACCAGAAGAAAATTTTGAGTTCAAGATGAATAAATTTGTTGAGCTTGGTGCCAACTTTGAAGTCAAGGATGGACCTTATTTTGAAAAATATTATTTCTGGGAAAATGTGACAAAATATTAAGAGGAAATTTCCAACATCCACCAGTTAAGACACATTTTCTAAACCCAAGTAAGTCTGTCCCAAGCTATCTCTAAAAGTTCCTAATTGATTTAAAAAAAAATACATATTTTTATTATTTGTTCTCCATTATCATGGGTCTTGGGGTCTTAGACTAGTTTGATTTAAGAATTCACAACACAACCATTATTAACTCGATTAACTCAAAAGTTGGGACAAAAAAGTCCAAACTTTTAAAAAATTCCGACAAAACTGGGTTTTAGTAGCTTTATTTTGAGGTATTATCAATGTTTATATATCTTCACAAAAAAGGTCTTAACACTTTTTGTTCGTACAGTCAGATAGATTTTGAAAAAAATGTGCAAAAAGTTACAAAACTTATTCTGTAGATATATTTACTTCTCACTCCTTGCAAACTTTTTCGGCATTCTGTTATTTTTTTTTCAGAATTGAGGGATTAGTTTCTGGGTTACTCTAACATTTTTTTACAATTTTGACAGTTTTCGATAAATTTGCAAGTAAACTGATTGAGTATCCTCAACTTGAACACCTATTTTTGGGCGCCATTTTTAATAAGAAATCCACACCTTGTAAATAAAAACCTAACTATTCGTTTCATGCCAGTGTTTTTCTGAAATATATTTATTAATTAATTCATTATTTAATGTGGTTGGTACTATTTTGTTCATATGTTTGTATGTATGGAGTTGGTTTCGCGGGTTTTAATTACCTACCCAAACATAAAATAAAATACACATCAGTCCAATGCCCTTTTCCTTATACCAGTTTTCAAATATGTATATAAATTTTTTGTATAGTATTTATGTATATGCATTTATTTATTCTCATCCCCATTTTCAAGAGACAATCGACTAATAAATTTCCAAATGATTTGGTTATGCGGGTACAACGAATATACATATTATGTACTTCTGTTGCAGCATACACAATCTATAATGTTGCATATACAAAAACATTCATATTTCTAATCATAAAGTAATTTTTTTAATTTCATCAAGTGACAGACGGCAATATTATTACACACAGTGCTTTCAAATCAACTGAATTATATAGAATAATTGATGGCCTATCTTTGGTTTAGATCTATCCGTATATGAGAGTAATAAAATTGTATTATTGTCTAAAGAACTTTGAGTGCGGCATTGTTTTAAAATAATTTAAAAATGTGATTGTTAAATAGGGATTCGTTCAAAATAGAAAATTCGTTCAAAATTAATTATTATTGTCTTCTGTTCATTTCAATAATCGATGCTAATATCTGTTTTGGAAAAGGTTCTAAAGGGAAAATATGACAAACTTCAACCGCAAACCCGCTTGCAAAAATTGTATGTTTTCCGAGAGTTTAGACAAGGCCCTGAAAAGTTTTCAGTCGAGAGAATTTAGACCTAGAAAACATTCCAAATACGCGTGACGAACTTGCTAATAAAACCTTGTTAGCCAAGTTTTGCTATATGTATATCTCCTCAAAAATACCCCGTATACGATTAAGGTCCCACGATCGAATCCCAGGCCAATTTTTTTTTTACAATTTGATAAACTTTCCTGTCTATGTCTGTCTGTGTTTATGTAGGCAGAAAAATCCGTTTTCTTTCTTTATAAACATATATGTACATAATAGAGTCAATTTTTGCAGAAAATATGTTAAATTTTAGTAACATCAGTTTCCATTGTTACGGGTGTGACACAGATATCATGATTTTATTTGCATAATTTTCTGAATTGGTAAAATATTCACACACACACAAACAAGTCCTTTAAAAAGTTACTATATATATTTATAAATTTGATCTTTAGAACCAGTTAAGAATTGAGAAACAAAAATGTTAAATAAACTTTTTCTAAAATTAAAGCGTGAATTAGTTACGGGTGTGACAGTTAATGTTACGATGGATGTGACAAGTATGATTTTCAAAGCATGCACACAATATAATTCTTATAAAAAATTATTAGTTGTACTTCTTTCTTCAAAGAATTGAAATAACATTTCTAAAAACTGTTACGGATGTGACAATTTAATGTTACGGTGGGTGTGATAAGTATGATTTTTAAAGCATGAATATAATTCTAATTAAAAACTATTAGGTGTAATTTTTTCTCCAGCAAAGTTTGGAAAAAAGAGTTTCTCGGCTTGGAATGTGAGCTTTTTAAAAAAATTTCTCACTTCCGTGGGAATTCATTCTTGTTTCTTAAGTGGGCATATTTCCATAGAAATATTATTTCTCTGCTCCTTAAATTCCTAAACAAATAATATCCCAATAAGTTGAAAAACAGAGAGATCAAGTTTTGAAATGCCAAACTGTTACGTCTGTGACACAATCTGAAACTTCTACAAATTTAATGATATTTTGTTTGGCGATATTTTTCTTACTTCCCCAAATTAAAACTTTTATACAAATGTTGTTTTTTATTTATAAAACTTGTAAATTATGTGTGTTACGTGTGTGACTCTTACCGATTTATTAATGAAATGCGCATTAAACTAAGTTTGGACATTAATGTTTTCAAATCCTTATCTTTTTTTTTAATTTCACAAGCCCTTGGATTAATTGCTACACAAAGTTCTTATTTTTACAAAGATCTTTTTAACTAATGAAACTTTTCTGGTGCAACTTCAAGACCAAAAATGCTTAGATCCCAATATCTTAACCCTTCTAGGGAAAACTCGACAGAGAGTGTAACAAAATAAAAATTAAATAAATAAGCATACAAACTGCCTGATTTGTACCGTGTGTGTGTGTGATGATATCGTCACATCAGTTCACACCAGTTCCTGTGCAATTTGAAGAAAAAATGGGAAAAATAAGCGTTTCTGTGGAAAAATTGGCGAAATTTATGCGAATTTCTGTTAGGACTTCATTGACTGATTTCAATCTCTGACATCACACAGGTTGCCTAGCTGACTTGTTCCTATATAACACCGATGACCGCACTCGACAATCAAATTGAATATGTACGTCCGTCGGTCGTCTTCTCTGGACTCTTTGGTGTACAAACCCTGACAGTGGATTCTACCGAAATCCATACGGCCGGTCTCGGCCGGCGGCGGCGGGTGGCATGCGCGCATCGAAATCGCACTCGCAGTGCAATTGCGCACATGGATTGCTTTTCCACTCCCATAGACCAACACAATTCTCTATGCCTTAGCTTAGAACGAACAGCTGGAACAACGGTCGTGGTGCCACAAATAGGTATACACCTATTGAGAAAAGATAAGCTTCAAGTGAGACGTTAAAGAAGTTAAGGACGAACGGTGCAAGGGACAGCAGTTGTAACCACACAAAAACCATAAGACTTGAATTGAAAGATATGAGTTTTATGGCTTTTTTCATGGGGATATACATGCGTTCGTTCACTCACTTCAAGTCGAATTTCTATATAAATGTAAATGTAGGTGTATATAACCTAACGTATGCTATATATAAAGGTAGTAGGTATAGTGGAAAAGTTGGCACGGGACGACCAAGGATGCGCTTAATAGTTTGGGTCACAGTTGAACTCTCTTGAAGTGGAAGAATTGGATGAAATCTGTAAACACATAAATAAAACGTAATAATAATCGGTTGCCAAGTCGCGCACACCGCACGCTGTCGTAATATCTGACACAATCAGACGCAAGAAAATGTAGACGTTTATTTGTATTTGTTTTTTATTCTTTTTGCGGATTCATTGAATTCCTTAGAAAATCACATATGTTCAATATCAATATGCACACCAAGGTTTTATATTCCGTCGAGCAATATACAGCGTAACAGGAGAAAAAGTCTATTGATGACCTCCAAGAGATATAAAATATTGCACAACTAAATTCGCATATATATTATATACTTGATGGTTTATTTGGTACTTTCGGAAAATAAAATAAATACAAAAAGAATAAGTGGAAGTGATGTACCTCTTCTACCTACCAACAAAATATCAGCTGGAAGTTTGAAGAACAACGGTCACTAGTTGTGGCCCCCAGGAAATGAATATCTCGTGTTTCAAAAAAGCGAAGGTGATTCCGAGCATAACTTATACTTAAGACTCACTTTTCATCATCAAGGTTCTTTAGCTGGGGTAACTTATTGGGTGCGTTTGCTCACGTTTTACTTACAAAATGTTGATCTTTACGAACAAAAGTGTTAGAATCTTTTTCGTGCAGAATTTAATAAGCTTAAATATTTGCCTAAACAACCACAAATATTGATAGTTTCCGAGATGCTTGGCAAAAAAAAAACGAATTTTGCCGTCATAAAATCTAGAACAGTAGTTCAAATTTATTAGATAGGTCAGGTATGCTTCAGACATCAAAACATAGCTCTCAAGAATCCTTCGAATTATACAGGGTGATCCAACGAAAACGCACGATGTTAATTGTAAATAAAACAAACAGTTTTCAGAGAATTATCTTAATATTTTTTTATTATAATAGAACGATCTATGACACTTATGTGTGAAAAAAATATCGGCCAAATGTTCGCCACGGCTTCGGTGGCATACCTCTATCCGATGGTCCATATTTTCAATGTCTTTGAGACATAATTGAGGTTCAATGTCGTTAATGTGCCGAATTATCTCATCCTTTAGCTCTTGAATTGTTCTTGGCTTATTGTCGTACACTTTTTCTTTTAAATATTCCCAAAGAAAGAAGTCCAATTGTGTCAAATCACATGATGAGATAACACGGCCATTGAATTTCCTGCTCAAAAGAGCCATTGTTTCGTTGGCTGTGTGGCAAGTGTCACCACCCTGTTGGAAGCACATATCGTCCAGGGCCATATGCTCAATTTCTGGACACAAGAAGTCCGTTATCATCTCGCGATAGCGAACACCATTCACGGTAACTGCTTGGCCGCCGTCATTTTCGAAGAAGTACGACCCGATTACGCCGCAGCCCCACAAACCGCACCAAACAGTCACTCTTTGTGGATGCATCGGATTTTCTACAATCACTCACCTTTCCCACAGACCCGGTTTGCTGATTCTACCGATTGCGGACACATTTGGTCGATTATGCTGAGCAAAAAAATCACGAAGTGCACGAAATGCATTTTGATTTTAACGCCCATTTTCGTAAAAGGCTTCAACAATCTTGACGCGCTGCTCAATTGTGTACCTCTAGATGGTTGAATTTGTCAAACACTGAAACAAAGAAATGTCAAATTAAGCTGGGCAAAAATCTTGACGTCAAGGTGTGACTCAAAATTAACATCGTGCATTATGGCTGGACCACCCTTTATGTGAATACGTACATCAAGAGAAAGGCTTATAATGATTTTCTATTCTCTTAGGCTTTCTTTCTGTCTGAGATTCTTTCAAAGAACCATTTAACTTTTGATGAAAAAATACATATTTGTATAAGAAAATCTGATTTTTCATTTGCACTTTTGTGATAAACTAGTAGAATTATATGAATGCCCTTTTTCCTTTTACATATGTATGGATGCATTTATTAGCTTCTGCATAACAGCTTCTCCCCTTACAACCTTCCATCTGCCTTTAGTTTTTTGTGGTAAAATGTCTGTTTTCAGATGAATTTCTTCTTTTTTTTTAAATAAAACCCATGATGCTTATTTGAGTGTCCTTTGATTGATTGACTTTTTTATACCAATCCAACATTTTTTCAAACCAATTTTTTCGTTTATAATAAGTCACATGAAAAATAAATAGATAATGCATCTAAACATTTAAAATAAACATTTATACATATTAGAATACCTTCCAACTCTTCTCGATATAATACATACATATATTTTTTTTTTTTCCTTTTCAAATGACAACAACCCCTCCATTCATTTAATGGAACGAATTATAGACAACCCTTCAGTATTATGATGAAATTGTCTATGAACGATTTTCGGGCAATTAAAGTGATTATAAAAAAAAAAAAAAAAACTACCAGCCCTAATAGACTGTTGCGAATTTGTTGATTTTCTCTTTTTTGTATTTTTTTATATCAAATCTTAACATTGCGATTTTAAAGTGCCTTTGTGATCGTTGAAGCGAATCAAGGGAATGCGAATACGAATATATGTACGTAACTTATGTATGTTTTACCGAGCGGAAATGTTGACGTTCTTGTAAAACACGAGTATTGCATTTATTTCGCAAACGCTTTGGCTGATGATGGCACGTTTCAATTGTTGTTCAGTTTAACATCGATTGTTGTGTGCCCTTTTTTCAAGTACCTATTCCTATTTCTTTTTTTGTGTGTCCTTTGTTTAATTGAATTTAAAGTGTCATTTTTTTAAGCGATATAAAATGGTTCGTGCGAACGAATGGACACATAAAACTAATTCGTTCGGGTGTGTAAAATAGCATACAAAAATCAGGATATCTACAATATGGACATTAAGTTTTGATCTTCTTTAAAATCGGTGCAAGTTTTTTCTTTCAAATATTTTTTTTTATATAATTAAGGTCTGTTCGTTCCTTTTTGTTATAAAGGAATGACGGAAAGGCAACCCTGTTTGTGGAAGTTTAAATCAGGACTTAAACAATCGGAACCTATAGTCTGTCTGTGAGAAGCAAGATGATGACGACTTCTGGACAATTGTCATTTCTACCCAAAGGAATTCCTTTGAATGGAATTCACATAGAGTGGAGAGTTTTTTTTTCCTCAGGTACTCTCCTCCCACTTATGTAAAATCAAAAACAAAAAGTTCCTCGTAGATAACGAAAAATCGTTTTACAAAAATTATATCAAGTTTCTCCAACAAATTTTAAAACTTCAGTTTTACAGCAATTGCCCTCAATCAGTGTTTCAAAAATGATTTTATTTGGCTGTACGTTTTGTAAGAAGCGTTTCTAGGGTTACGACCTATCCCACCTACGTGAATAATACAAAATTCAGAATTGTTAATTTTTAGAACCTGCTATAAACTACTTTAACCCCAAACCAAATTAAAAGAGCTGATGGTAGAACTATACAGACCATAGGTAGGTACACTATCGCCTACACTATCCATCAAAAGTGTGTCTAGTAGCAGTCGGTAGGTAGGCCTAGGTAGGTAGAACCCCTATACAAGTGAAAATTGCGATAAAAGGAACAAAAAGCACACCGCGTGCCATCACATCAATTAGAGTCAAATACGGATACATCACGCCGAGCATATCTTACTTTACTTGAGTACTATTAGAGAAAATATATTTCCAACTTTTAACGTTGACTTAAATATACCCTACATGCATAAGCGCAAAAGAAAGATACGAATCCATTTGAATTCCAGTTGCGTGAATATGAATTGCGTTTTCTCTTCGGGTTTTCCAATTAGACTTATAACGCGATACATACATATACCTAACCAACGAGCATACCTCCTTTTGTAATAAATTGGGTTTCCTCAATTTGTTTATTCACACTGTTGTTGATGGAAAATGTTGCGCGTCGCGACGTCAAAGTGTGATCAAAATTGAAACCCATCTATTTTGTAGGTGATAATTATGTTGATGACGGACCTTTAGAATGTGTGCCTGTGCTGGAATTAATGTGTTTTCATTTTTATACAAAATAATATTCATCCATACTGATGGGATGGGGTCGGTCGGGGTGTATGGCTATTTAAATTTCGAACATCAGAATTCCTTTGGCGTGCGCTTTTTGAAGATAGCCTTAGTTTAGAAGATATGTGCCGCCTAGGAGTTTATTTGAGTGTTGAACATGGGGTTGGGTGTAAAGATATGGCACGCGACTTGCAAGCGAATGGCAATTAAAGTATGTATACGTGGACTAAAAATGAAGAATCATGTTGCATGCTGGCAAGAGTGCAGTATTGAAACCGATAAGTTGAATTACAAATGATACCATACGGTTGGGTACATCACGAAAGGTATTTACCTACGCACTTAAGTTAAAGCGGTATATGTGGTAGATTGAATTTTTCACTCAGAATCTATAGAAGAATTGATCGATATTAAGTTTTGGTCCAGAAATCAACTTCCTTCTCCCGACACCAGACTCATATTTTTTTCAAGGATTTCTAAAGTTAGAATATTGTATGTTATGTATGTTCCAGAAGGTCCCACAGATGACTAAGCGTAAATTTTGATTTTTTTTTTTAACTATGCGAGAACAAAGAAAAGATTCCGTGAAATACACGGCCCTGCTTTATGCTTGAAGAGAGATTAGTTAAAAATGTTCAGCATTCTAGAGACTTAAATTAAGTAGAAAATTCAAATATAGAGTTTTTCCATTGGCGCCGGTAAATTTTGGCGGCATGTGGCAGCCATGTTGTTTTGGTGACATCTGTCAAATCTAGGGCCGAATTACGGCATTAGTGACTGATCGAATGAGTGCCATCAGTGATCGAATGAACGACTAAAACCTATGGGGATGATGGCTCCATAACTTGAGCGGTAATGGCAAACAAACATAATTCAGTCACGTATTACTCGATAACTGATGCGGTAATTCGGCCCCTGTTGTTTATTATTCAGTTACTGATGCCAAATCACCATATGGTAAATAACACGATTGAACAGCAGGTCCAAATGATAAAATTTTTTTATCAAAATCTTTTAGGGCAACGATACGTACGTTGCACCCAATTTACGGGTTACATGGTTGTCCTTCCAAGTCGGTTTGTTGGCCAAATCTGAGTCGACCGACAGTGAAAATCCAGCCAACGCAAGATCAACCGAAAACATCTTCGCTTTCTGTGAGAGTCTGTAGTACTGCGATAACGACAATGTCATTGCCTTCAGCATCAACGGATAGCGCTACCGATCGATGATAACCAATTTATACTGGCTCCAACTGAATAATATAAATGTGAACGACATGTAGTTCCAACAGAACGGTGCTACGTGCCACAAAGCGAACGCCACAATGTTCTATTTCAACATCTACCTGCCTTATTGAAAAACCCTAATAAGAAATGCTGACGGGCCACAGTCCGATTTTGTTGACACCATTTTCGATAGGAACAAAGCTTTTTTTTAAATTCCTCTTTACACGTAACCACGAGAAAAATATTCAGAGATAGTGTGTAAAAATTTGAAATTTACCAATTAAACAATTTTGTTTCAAAACAAAAGCTCTGGATTTTCTATGAGAATTTTATTTCCATTCTGAGTGCATAGGTACTAGCGACTTAAATCATTATTTATCTCAAATTTTCATTAAAAACTTTTAACAATGAAAATGTCAATAAACAGCTGCTAGATGTTTGTAAGTACGTATACACAATTATCAAGCCTCTTATTCTGAACCCTAAAACTAAAAATAAAATAGTGATTTATCACATTTCCGACCATCCAGTAACACCAAAACGATATAAACACTATGAGTGTTTAGTTGTAGAATTTTTGGCAAACACCATCAAACTTAGATACACTGGTACACATCACCACTCAGTTCACAAATGGAAAAAAAAAATTACATTCCCTAATTTTGATTTCATTAGGTTTTCGCTCTGATCAATTGACGGAGATGAAAATCATAGAAAATCGTCATCATTACATACCACTAAAGGAAGCATCATAGTCATTCAACTGATAGGTATATATCATATGCTACTGCGATACTGCCATCCAAATCCAACCCTAAATTCACTACACCAGTGGTAAGCGTGTATACACATTGCCTCTCATTAGAAGTCCTTGTCCTTGTGCTATTTGGTTTTTGAAAACAGGCTGCATAAGTTCAAGTATAGCACTGACGAATTTTTTCAACTATATGCGAGTACAGACATCATCGGCATCAAGGGGAATTCGAGACACTATTTTGATTGAAGGGTGAGTCCCATCATGGACATCAATAATCTTATTTGACAACAAAGTGTCGAATTCCTTTTTGAACCCATAATGTTGTTTGGGTGAAGCGTTTAACAGTGTGGCAAGGACAAACATTTATAAGTTTTGTGCTGCAAAATAGTTGTTTTGTTGCTGGGTGGTGATGTATTATAGAAAACGTATGTTTGTCACGCTGGCTGACTGGTGAAAAAAAAAAACACACACTGTACCTATTCTGTACAGCATCGAAATCACAGCGACCGCTTCGCTTTGCTGGTGGTGGGTCTTGTGTCACACACCTCCCATTAGATGTTGTCAATGAAAATATAAGCGCGACAGCTTAAGGGCGTGGGAGAATCATAAGTATAATTAGTCAGGGGATTAAGTCAAAGTTATGACGGGTTTAATTATTATTAACACGCCGCTTTAGAATTTGAATTGATAATGTTTTTATGAGATCAAAGTCTAATTTAAAAGAAAAATTCAATAGTTATAGGCTACTTGTCGGTAAACATGTAATTCAATTATAGTTTTTAAGAAAAGGCTCATCTTCCTTAGGAGAGGTTCGTCTTATATTCTGCTTATTTTCATTCACCCGTCTTGAAAAATTGCAAGTTTTTGCATAGTTTATTCAAGGCCCTGCTAAGTTATCAGTACGAAAAATCTAGACGAGGAAAACTTGTCAAATACTCGTTGCATGACCATTGCTAATAAAAACTTACTGGGCAAGTTTTGTTATACCAACAGTTATACCCCATATATAAAAAAAAAAATTGTTATCTCAGTAAAATTTTATAAAAACTTAAGTTCAGTTTTTGGTGAGAGATTAAAGTTGAACCCGAAATTTGTTCAACACGAATTTCCACCAAAAAACTGGTCCCTCAGTTAACTTTGGGTTAATTTACTTCTAGAGTTAACTAACACTGAAAAACTGGGCCTTAAAGTATAAACTTATTCATTTTTAACTTTGTACTTTTGTATGGGACTGGTAAGCGGAAGGTCACATAATAGAATCTTAAATTTTTTGATGTGTAAACATCTATGCTGGCGGTAGAATGAAAAAAAAACGTGAACGTTCGTGTGCAACGTTACGTCGTGCAACGTTACGGTGTGCAACGTTACGATCTGCAATACTGCATACTAGGATGGGTGCGTTCAATGAAAAAAATCTTAAGATTCCCTTCAAGCAAAAACAAGTCCGTTTTGGATCCGCGCACGTTGATGTTTACACATATTAACCGTGGGTCTCGGCACTCACACAATTTTTTTTTGTAGGTTTTTGCTAAACAAATAGAGGGTATTTTTTTAGACGTGTAGTTTTCAATCTGGCAATAGCTTTTTTTGATGTGGTCTTTTTGGCAGCTGTCACTTGATTTATGCTCAGTTTGGTTTGCCATTTCATAATTAATGGACTTACTCCTGAACAACGTTTGCAATAATCGTGCAAATTTATTACCAAAATAATGGTTCGGTTCGCGCGACGCATCACGCTGCGTTCAATATTCGCTCGACATAATCGCAAAATCGCATAAATTCGAGCAACCATGGATCGGTTTCGCACCACGTTTACTCTAATGGATAATGCGCATCCTCAGAGACGCCGTACAGAGTATCGAAGAAGACCCGAATGAGTCCATCCGCCATCGCGCGCAACAATTGGAGCTGTCGAAAATTGGGCCTCTCGGCTGGAATTTATTCGAGCCACCTGCGGCTGCCACTTGCCCGAAATCATTTTTAAAACATAATGGCAAACACCTATCTTTATAAAAAAGCTAAATTCTTGGCCATAAAATTAAATTGTATGCGTTTTATTTCTTCTGAAAAACCACACGTCTAAAAAAACACCCTTTATTTGACATCAGTATACGGCAACCGATAAGTTGGAAAAATATGGTTTCGGTTAAATTGTAGATTAAGTTTCAATTTGAAGATAAAAAGACATGGTTTTCTGAAGATTCGATCCTGGGACCTTCCGTTTACCAGTCCCATACGTGACTTTGTTCGGAAAATCGATTTTTGGGCCATTTAAATTTTGTTCTTTCTCAAAATCTCTGTTCTTTTTCTAGTATACATTCTTTTCTAGTATACATATTCTTTATTAACACTTGAGGGTTGTTTTAGCCAATAAAAACCACATAGTAGTACATCTCTTTAGGAATTTTGAATATTGTTTTTTTTTTTTTTTAATCACAAATAAGTGCCCCACGCCCAGCCTGAATTGGGCAGAGATGCCTTACTTTTTACTCGCCTCGTGCGATTTCAAAAATATGTAGGTACATTAAGCAGAAGAATTTTTGAAAATATTGAAACTACGAAACGATGTGTTTCGATGGGTTATTTATCACCATTCGTACTTATACTTGTAGGGATATTTAAACTTAACGGTTTATTTTAATTATATGTATATACGCACCGGCTGCTACCTGATGTGTGTATTGTTGGTCATTTAGGTCTTCCGTGTTCGGTGGTATTTTTGACATCTCCTCTCGATATTTTTTTTATCTTTTGTTAATGAAAAACCAATGATGTATGGTGCTAACCATATATGGTTGATGTAAGATCCATCGCACACTCAAGAGCATCCCCTTTGGATGATGTGTATAAGCGTGTGAACTTTCTGGTTTTGACAAAAGGTATCCATCAGGAATCAAGTGGATTGAAATAATTAATGATGGTCAACTTCTTGCCACTGAACAGATTAATTCCATTATTTAAAAAACTATTGTGTACATGAATCGCTTTGCTATCTATGTAGACAGAACCTCCCAAAACAAATTTTTTTGTTGTTCAAAAATTAATCATCTCTGATGTTGGCAAAACAAAACTCGAATTAAGAAATGAAAAATGAACAAACAAAATTAGACACTGGAAAAAAGTTATATTTAAACACGTGACCTTTCAGCGCGGCGGCGGCGGCGGGGTGAATCTTCGTCGATTAGGCCATGATAACACTACGATAGATATAGGTACATACATATATTTGTAGAGGCGAAAATCTCTTTGTTGTATTTTTGTATACTGGAACTGAAAATATTCCCATGCAATCAGAGATCAAACGAATCAGTCAACCTGTCCAGATTGGGGTGTTCACATATATACGATGACAACGATGACGATGAGTTTGAGTTGTATACAAATTGGAACAATCAGAATTCTATTATCGCGAATATATAATGCACATACATACTTACATATATAGGGTTAAAGTGTGTATTGTGGGCGAAAAAACACCCCTTAAACCAGACAATCAACTCGTTGTGTCGTCGGGTGTATGCCATTTTCAATGGCTTGTCACAGATTTATACAACAAGCATCATGTGACAATGGGGTTGGATCAATATCTATTTATCTAGGACTTGTGGTGTTCTGCAGTTGAAAGGCAATTCTGATGTTGTATCGCTCTCTTATGGAATGTGTCCCCTCGTAAAGCCCCCTGTAGCCGTATGTGTTCATGTAATACACACACAAAAAAAAATTAAAACAGGAAAACAAAAAGCATAAGGATGTTAGATAATCGCCAAACATTAACTCAAGTTAATTGATGTTCTACATCAGGCAAATTTTATCTTAATCGACTAATTAGTGTCGCCTCAATAAATCGGAAAATTTGCAAAAGGAGAGCAAAGCCTTTTCCTATGGTTTAAGATAAGACAATAAGACTTTTAGTGGAATAAATGGTTGCTTATGTGCAAAGTAGTTTTTGTTAATTGTGCTGACACCTTAAATGACATTATCGAAAGCCTTTTGGCATCAATATAGGAGTTGATTAATGAAAGGTCAAGCATATTAATCCCAATATTGGTAACTATACCACAGGCACAGGGTTGTTTTGTATAGGATTTTTGTATTCATATTTGCAGCTATGGGTCATATGAAAAAAAAAAACAGACAAAGTGCTCAGAGCAGCAGTGTTCATATACATACATACACATAAATATAAGCTGGGGGCAAAAGGCATCAAAATGTAAATGTGCCATAAGTTTTTTTTACAATGTTAATAATTGCTTGAAGAGCAAATCCAAGTGACGTCGTCGTGCATGCATCTTATTATATTTTACTGAGCAAATAATTTCACCCCACTTAAATCTTTCAATCAATAAGCTTTTTTATTCTTTTATTTTTCAGAATTTGACAATTTTGAGTTCAATCTGTGTTTTTATTATATTGAAACTTATCTGAAGGAGCATCAATTATGAAACGAAAACAGCTGCGAAGAAGGTAAAGTTGATCTATATGAATAAAGACTTAATTATGATTGAAGGAAATTTCTTTACAGATTTAAATCCAGTTCACCAGCAACCGCCACTGCCGCCGGTTTAAATGAAAACTAATATTGACCATTGGACTCATACTCAAAATCAAAATTATACAACATCAACTTTAAATGGACTACTTATAGATAATTTTAGTTTTTTTTTTAAGAGAAAAATATAATAATTTTCAAGTTGTTGGTTATTTATTCTTTGTATTTGGTTTGTTTTTTTTTCAGAAATCAATAAAAATTTGTTTGTCGAAATGTGTTTTCGAAAAATAAAGGATGGTAGATATTTATTTTGAAGAAAAACAATCTATTTTTACTTCAGACATGTTGTTACAGAAATGTCTGATTCTACCAGGCAACCATGATCAATCAGAATCAAAAAATCGATAACACAAAACCTGCAATCGTAGAAATACGATTATTAATTACGGAATATTAATTACCAGTCGACCATGAACATTAATTATTTGTCTAAGCGTTTAAAATCTATCAAACCTGCTTATAATTATCGTTCATAACAACATTCCCCGAAAATTTCATCAAAATCCTTAAAGCCGTTACTGAGAAACCAAAAAGTAACAAAAGTAGACGTGGCAGTGGGCCTATATTTTTAAACCAATTTCTAAATTTTTGTTTTGCTCATAAGAACCAACTCTGAAAATTTCATCTAAATCGTTCAAGCCGTTTCCGAGATATGCAAGTCGTTTCCAAGAATCCAACAAGTAATACAAATGGGCGTGGCAGTGGGCGGATCCTACTGAAACTATGTTCCAAATTTGTATCTCGTTCATTACAACATACCCTGAAAATATCATCCAAATCCTTAAAGCCGTTTCCGAGAAACCAAAAAATTAGAAAGATGGGCGTGGCAGTGGGCGGATATTTTAAAAATCAATTTCTAATTTTTTGTCTTGCTCATAAGAACCAACTCTGAAAATTTCATGCAAATCGATTCAGCCGTTTCCGTGATATACGAGTCGTTTCCAAGAATCCAACAAGTAATAAAAATGGGCGTGGCAGTGGGCGGATCTTACTGAAACTATTTTCCAATTTTTTTTCTCGTTCATTACAACATACCCTGAAAATATCATCCAAATCCTTAAAGCCGTTTCCGAGAAACCAAAAAGTTAGAAAAGTGGGCGTGGCAGTGGGCGGATATTTTAAAAATCAATTTCTAATTTTTTGTCTTGCTCATAAGAACCAACTCTGAAAATTTCATGCAAATCGTTTCAGCCGTTTCCGTGATATACAAGTCGTTTCGAAGAATCCAAAAAGTAATAAAAATGGGCGTGGCAGTGGGCGGATCTTACTAAAAATATTTTCCAATTTTTTTTCTCGTTCATAACAACATACCCTGCAAATTTCATCCAAATCCTTAAAGCCGTTTCCGAGAAACCAAAAAGTAACAAAAGTGGGCGTGGCAGTGGGCGGATATTTTTAAAACCAATTTCCAAATTTTTCTCTCGTCCAAAAGAACCTACCCTGAAAATTTCGTCCAAATCGGCTGAGCCGTTTCCGAGAACCAATTTTTTGCAAAAATCACTATTTAAAATAATAAAATTTAAGTGGCCTACTTGCTGAAAATTATGATCGCCTGGTAAAAAATCGAAAATTCATGAAATACCAGGCGACCAGAATCATCAGCAGGTCCCATATTTATTGAATTTTTTGTTTGCCCCCTAATGTATGCAATGGAATTTCGCCATTTAGCTTTTGTAAAATATGAAGTGAATTTCTCTGCATTATCTAGATCGCCTCAAAGTATGCAATGAAAATGTTACCATTCAAACTGGGTGTACTTAGAAATGGAATTCATAGCATTTATTGATCACTTTGGATGCAAATATCTCAAGAACTAAACGTCGCAAAATATTCTTGTTTATATTGGCGGAAAGGCCAGTTAATTTTCTATCCGGTTATGAGAACCGCAACCTCTTGCAAGGCTTGGTTGCAGAAAAATCATTACCCAAAGCCTTTTAGGATTGGTTCGAAGTACTCTAAAATATCACTTTGGATGCGAATATTTCGAGAACCAAACCTCCGAGAATATTTTGGTTTTCAGTTTTAGAAAGGTCTTGAAAAAGTCACACATATTTAAAAAAACGCAACAGATTTCGAGGCTCCATTTTGGAAATATCGCTATCCAAACACAAACACTTTTGAATGTTTTGGACAGAAATTCAGTAAAATCGTAAATTAACTTTGGGTGTAAATATTTCCAGAACCAGACCTTGCTCAAGCTTTTGGTTTAAAGATACGGACAGAGATTGAATAGACCTTTATTTTCGAGTTAAAAAATGTATTTTTTGGCAAGGCGTACCCAACATTTTTTTTTTCAAAAATCAATAAAAAAAATTTGTTGAAATGTGTCAAAATATTAATATCGCTGTAAAGGTCTGTTGATTTTCTATCCGGCATTGATAACAGAAGCCCTTTACGAGGCTTGAAAGCATGAACGAGTCAGTATTGAGTTGGAAAAGAAGAATCAGATCATTTTGGACAGAAACATTTCGACAACCAGTAGACCTTTCTTTTGCTGCAAGGTTATGGTTTTAATTCCATGGGCAAATTTTATTGATTCAAATATTGCCCATTTTTGACAATAACCGCTACAATACAATACCTCATTACAGTACCACCTTAAATCGAAAAGTGTTCTGATGTTCTATTCGATTCATTGTCGTTTCATTTCCTTCCGGCCCGAATAGGCAAATCCGCCATTATCGCGTTTCCCTCGTTGTCATTTGTTTTTGCTACATCGCACTCGGATAAGAGAACAAAATTTTAAAATATTTGGTTGGTAGATTTTCACAAGAAAATTAGTAATTTAAAAACAAAATAAAAGTGTGTACCGTCTCAATTTATTATTATTTATCAAATTCAATTATTTCGGAATAAATACTCTCACGATTTTGATTTGAACTTCTACCTACATTTGATATCTCAAGTGTTTGCGTTTCATTTCCTTCCGGGCCAAAGACAGATCGGCCATTATCGCGTTCCCGGCATTTACATATGTGTTTGCTTCAACCACACCGCACTTCATAGAGACAGAGACCACGAATTTATGGTAGATTTTTACAAAAAAAAGAATTTGAAAAACAAGAAAATAAGGAATTGAAAAACAAAGTAAAGGTTTGTACCGTCTCAATTTATTATTATTAATCAAGTTCAATTATTTCGGAATAAATGCTCGCACAGTTTTGATTAAAAGTTGTACCTACCTTTGATGTTGCAAGTGTTTGTTACAACACTGCGATCTGCTCTTTTAGCTAAAAAAAAATAATAAATTGGTACTAAAACATATTTTTTTCTTCTCATTTATTTTTCAATAATATCTCAACGTATTTTGTACAAATTTTGTAAAAAAAAGGAAGATACAACTAATAGTTATGCAATAATATTTCATATAAACATTGCTCAAAAATATTTATTTCATTAAATTAATTGAAAACTATAAAAAATTAACTCGATTTCAATAAATGTTGTATGCAGGATAATTTCAGATAATTTCCAAAATAATATTATTTTGATTTAAATAATTACAAAAACGGGTTGATGATTTTTTTTTTAAATTCATTGTTAGCTAGGTTCACACTCATTTAATATGTACCTACATACTTAAAATTGGATCCAAAGGTGTAATTGGTTTTTTTATATTTACATTTATATAAATTATTGAATTCAATGTTAATAATTGCTTTAAGAGCAAATCAAGAGCATGTTAATTATTTTAGTTACAGAGCAAATATTTTCACGTTTATCTACTTCAATCCCTCAAAGAACAATCATTTTTTTTTCTTTTACTTTTCAGCATTTAAAAATTTTGATCTGTTTTTTTTTTTGGATTAAAACTAATCTGAAGGATCATTTATTATGAAACGAAAAAGTTTAAGAAGGTAAAGTTTATCTACATTAACATGAATAAAGACTTTATTTTGATTGAAATAAATTTCTTACATATTTAACTGCAGTTTACAAGAAAATATCAAAAAAATTAAGCAAAATGAAAGTGCTCCCTCAATCGAAACAGGCATTTCATCTTCGCCGACACCGACATCGGCTCCGACAACGACACCGCCATCCCGGCCACTACCGCCACCGCCGGATTTAATGAAAATTTGTAATCCTGATCATTGGGCTCATGTTCAATCAAAATTATACAAAACAAACTTCAAGTGGAGTATAGATAACTTTAGTTTTCGCCCAGAGAAAACTTCTGATTGTCTAGAATCACCCAAATTTTCCGTAGATATTCACAATGAAATAAAATGGAACCTTCAACTTTATCCAAAAGGTGAAGGCGAAGAAAACAAAGATTACCTGTCCATATATCTACAACGAGTAACGGGGCCTTGTACTTAAACAAAAGTTTTAGGAAAATTCAAAATATATATTTTGAATGTTGAACCCGATAAAACATTTGGATCGTATTCGTCGATAGCTGATGAATTTGAAGGCGAGCAAAGATTGGGCTGCCCAAAATTTATTGAACAAGCAATTCTTCTGGACGAATCTAATGGTTTTCTACCAGATGATAAATTAACAATTTTCTGCGAAGTCAGCTTTGTATACGATTATACCGAAGTTTCTAGCCCAACGAGTATCGGGCATTTTACAATACCTGAATACAAGGTCATTGATGGTTGGGCTGATCTGCTTTTTAATGAGAACCTCAGTGATGTCGCACTTACTGTTGGGCTTTCTGTATTTCCAGCTCATAAAACCATATTGGGCACCCAGAGTAATTTCTTTGCAGCATTATTCAGTTTTTCAATGGATGGCGAATCAGGCAAATTGGACATAACCGATGTTAGCTCGGAGGTTCTAGAGGAATTGGTTCGATTTATTTATACGGGGAAAACATTGAAATTAAAAGAAATGGCCAGTGAGCTTTTGGTGGCTGCCGATATCTATTCAATTCAAACACTTAAAGTGATGTGTGAGAAACAGATATTCACAGATATGTCAATAAAAACGGCAGCTGACGTCTTAATTTTAGCAAGTTCCCACAGTGCGGACCAGCTAAAAACAAAAACTATACAATATATCAATATTCATGCTAAAGACATAATAAAAACAAAAGGATGGCAGAAGATGGTTAGCTCAAACGAGCATTCGTCTTTAATAGCTGAAATATTGGAAGCGTTTGTATTGTTTGAATTTCTTTACTTTATTCAATTTTTTTTTAATCTATTTTAAACTAAAATTATGAACATACTTTAGTTCTTATTTTATTTAATTTCTATTATTATTGTTATTAATAAAAAAAAAACCTTCAACAGAATAATTATTTATTTAACTATACTGATGAAAGTCGTATGCCTACAGGGCTACAGGACTACAGGACTTTGAAATGGTGGTAAAACCTATCCAAAATGCTGCGAACATTGATATCGGTGAATCTCAATTGGGGGATTGAAATTTGACAGAATACGATTTTAAAAAGTACCTACCTTCCAAAAATTAATAACTTTAAAAAAAAACTTGACAGAACTTCAAATTTTATAGGCCTTATAAAGCTTAAGACACTGCTATCAAATGCAAAAAATATACCAAAGTTCATACAAAATTGTTTCAGAAAAACGTGTTATTAAATCAATTGCATTTTTTTCTGTTACCCACATTATTACCATCACTGAAAACGAGACTTGGTCGTAGCAAGATCTTCATCCGCCTGCAGTGTCTCTTGGTTCTCCGTGTTGAATATCGAGTACGAATCGACCTTCTTTTTCGGTATAGGTATTTGACTAATGCACAAAATGTATCTGATGCATTAGCCAAATCTAGGAACTCAGATTTTGTAGATAATTTTTGAAATGAAGTCTGATAAGCTTATTGGTTTTCACTAACTCATGCGAGTGCTGCATCCGATTGACTTCAAACCATTTATTTCCACCACCACTGTTCTCTTTGCATCCATGCTGGGCGAATAGGTATATTTTCTCATCAACCCCCACTATGATATCGCGTTATCTACGATCAGAAACCAGAACATAATCAATGATATCGACTTAATTAGGACGAAGTATAGGAAACTTTAACGGATTTACTTCACGCAATTAAAACCACAACCCTCCATCCATGTTTTTCCGAGGAAGAAGAAGAACATTATAACGCAGGAAAAAAATACAAGAGTTCACACAACCAGCTATTGTTCTTGAGAGAAGGGATGTTTTTTTTTGTGTTGTTCTTTGATATTGTTGTTGTTAAGATCAAAAGAGGAGATAAGTAGGTACACACACTATTCACAATGAGTTTTGTGTCAAACAATAGTTTAGGATCAAGGACTCCGGTGTGTTATCCCATAAAATGATGTTGACGACAAAATACAATGTGAATATAGGTAAATTGCAATGACTTAAAAATATCCAACAAAATAAAAAAAAAAACCTTATCTACGACCACGTCCATTGTCCTGTGGTGAGGAAAGGACTGATTCAAAGGTTTGATAACAACAAAAAAAAACGCACACACTCTTACAGAAACGTCCGTCCACGCCGGAAAATTCTACAAACTATTTTTACGAATTTACCTATGTTTTCTATTTTGCAAGGATTATTTAAATCTTCATTCTTAAACGGATTAGATAAAGATTTAAAATTGTCACCAAATTCAATTAGAAAATTATTCACAAACAGATTAACGTATGCGCATCGTTATAATTCTTATATGGATAAAATGACATTCAACAAAAAAAAAAAAAAAACATTGTACTCTCATATATAGGTACAATTGTATTCTAGCATGACTCAAATTCAAGTTCAACGTCATTCATTGACCCGCATTGCGTAGAGATTTAAACAGTTTTATTCTTTTTTTTTTTCTCAACAACTCAAGTATATCGTGTTGTTCTCGCAGAAAGTACTGGATTTATATTGGATGATTTTTATGAACTATATATAAATGTATATAATGCAAATATCCTTCACAAGCAGGAAGAATTTCGGGGGCGATCAACAAAAAAAAAATCTGTTGCACGTCCTGGCGAGCACCCGCAGAATGTAGTGTGGGAATTCATATAAATTGATTTTACTTCCCATCAATTTTAATTAAACTGTACAACAAGATCAACTTAATTTATAAATTATACTTATAAACATATATCGCGTTGAGGGGTTTAAATATACCTACATTATGAGAAAAGGGTGATCTTGATGGTCTACCAAAGAGTCTTTTCAGCCATTTTGAATTCCATAATTTCTGTATGGCGCACTTGAATTTATTTTTACATGATAAACGGAAGTTTTTTACGAAAGTAGCAATTACTTTTGGCTACAGCTATGTAACTTCAGATATTTCGAGATCAAGCTATTCCAACAACGAAAGGGCCCTGATCTGATTCCGAGCAGCGTCCTCCATTCCTTATTCAAACATATATTTTGTTCAATTCCTATTGGCCGGGAAGAAATATGTTTGTTTAGGTAAAAATTTAGCTTACAATTTCGAAAATTTTTTGTCATACATATGTACATACATATGTATGTACGTCTGATAGAGAGGGGCGAATTTTCCAAATCTAAGTTTCTTCATGTTTTGACCAACACATTGCTGCTGCGAATTGTTTTGTGCAGATCCAACATAAACATACCGACACCCGAAGGCTGGCCAAAAGGGACGATTCTGCATCCAAGGCATCCAAAAAGAGACAGCCTGTTCTGGAATGAAATTTTAAACAAAAAAGAAAAATTAATAAAAATAATTAATTAAATAATAATAAACTTAAACTAAAAGGAAACAATAGCCGTTTTGTATTTTGTTGTTGTTCTTTGACTTCAAATTGCCATAAATGACGGAACATATACCTATGTAACTTACAAATATCGGCCCAAAGAAATTTCTCGGCTAAAATTTGTCAAGGGGAAATAAATTACTGTCTCATGAGTGGTTTGTTTTCGTCCAAAACTACCCAACATGGACGCACGCGAACAGGATTGGGCTGAACCGGCAGACGAAATATTTTTCTCTTTAATATTTCGGGAAGGTGCATTGTGTGACAAAAAGTTAGAGCGTATTTAGGTTGGGTCGGAACAAGACAAAATATCGTATGGGAGGGAGGGTTGGTCTATTCCCCTCCCCATTTAGTCGGGAGGGGCAATTTTATAAAAAATTGACTTAAAACAGAAAACCAAATACTACAAACAACGGTAACACTTACAATGACATGCTTTAACTTTTTGTTAAGCCAAATTTCTCTTCTATTATTTTATTTTTAAATTAAGTTTTTCTAGTGAATAGTTTTTGAAAAAAAATTTCGAACTAAAAATTCAAAAAAAAAAAAACTTATTTTTGTACAAATTGAAAATAACTGAAATAAAATTCTCTTAATTTGATGCCAATCCGTTGCTTAAGTAGTTCTAAGGATCCTATTTCCACTCGTAGGTATAGTAAAATAGATTTAGATATTTTCAATTTTCTCACAAACTATAAGACATTTAAGCATCCGGTTTTCTGTTTTTGACTAAAAACCTATGTATAAGAGGATTGAATTTTGAGAACAAAAATAATACTTAATTACGAAAAATTTTGAAAAAAAAATAGTTTGAAATTTAATTTTTTATTCAATTTTTGTTTTAGCTTGAAAATTGATTTTTCAAAAACTATTCACTAAAACAACCTTATTTAAAAAGAAAATAAAAGAAGAGATTTTAGCTTTACAAAAAGGTATAGCATGGCATTGTAATGGTTGTTTTTTAGTAAATTTGTTTTCTCTTTTAAGTCAATTTTTTTTTAGAAAATTGTCCCTCTCAGCTAATGGGGGGGGGGGGGGGGGTAGACCCAACCTATACACGCTCTTGCTTTTTGTCACACTTTATGCGAATCACCCTGTATATACGTTTTGTTATATTCGCAAATACAAAAGGCTTAGAAATGATAGGATTGAATAACACAAAAAGTTTTTATTAAAAATATTCAAGAATTTTTTTGTAAACTGAAATCCAAAGTGTTTCACATAATTGCAAAATTTCCCATAACTTTGCAAAATTGTATAGGTTGTTTTGAAAAGTGGAATGTTCCAAAATTCAAAAAAAGATCTTTGAATTTGTAATCATCTTTTAGAAAGCTGAAAAGTGAAACATAAGAGTAGGGGGGGGGGGGGGGTGGTAAGATACTCGAATTGAGTATTTAATATGCTTGATCGAAAAATTAGCTAGATATAACGTGAGCGGTAATGCCAAACTGACATAATTCAATCACGTATTACTTGATAACTGATGCGGTTATTAGGCCCCTAATATAAGCTATTTGCTTTGCAAAACAATATTTATCAGTTTGCAAGTTAATATTTGACTAAACGAATTTTGCAAAAAAAAATGAAAATTCACAAATTCGCAAAGAAAAATTGAAAAGTTGCGAAGTGAAAAGAAAAAAAATGAATATGTTCATTGCGAATTTGCTATTGGTGAAATGAAATTCGCAAAGAAAAATTGTAAAGTGCGCAAAGTGTAAAGCAGCTGGTCAAATAGGGTCCTGGGGCTTGATTTTTTGTATTTTTTTTTTTACAAATTAAGAAACTATGTTTAAACAAACATTCAAAGCAACATTATTTAGTATCTAGATTAATAGAAAATGATCCCCTCAAAATGAGACGGTTCGATGGTAGATCTTTCTAAATGTAGAATTTTGTGAGATAAAATATGTATAGGTAACTCAAATTAAGCAAAATTTTGAATTGTACTTATCAATATTTTTAAATAATTTTTTTTTTTAATAAAACCATTAAAACCGCATGCTAAACTACTGTCTTTACATCAAGATTCTAGCAGCTTTAGTGATGGTGTAAAGTTTGAATATTATTATTATTTACGAAAGAAACCAATTTCATGAATGAAATATCTTTTTTTTTATCTAATATCTTAACCACCCAACGTGATGTATATTTTAATATAAAAACCTTGCATCATCCTCAATACTGCACTGCACAGCCTTCACTACTTTAGAACTCAGCGAGAAGCCACTCCAAATTGCAATTATGTACTTTGGTACCTATACTTTAGTATTCCCAGTCAGTACTTCACCCAACTGACAATCAAGGGCATCACAGCCGCGATCCACACTAGACATGTGATTTTATTTTCCATGGTTACTTACATGCGGATGAATAAGCAAGAGGGTGACCGACCGACCACAAATCCAAGCTTCTTTCGCCATCATCAACTCAAAAAGTTATTAAATCGAATAGAAAAAAAAATATGCTTTAGTTACAACTTTACAACATCATAATCGTTGGTACTCGTATACTTTGTATCTCCTTCATTCAGTGTTTCCCTTTCACTTGGCAAAACAAAAAAAATATGTTCTCAGACTTTGGTTTTGTCACCGAATGACTGAATTATTATATGTATACTTGCTACAATATGCTACTTGTCGTCCTTGTCGCCAGATCGACCGAGACCGAGAACGAGACCGACCCTCTCGCCAAAGCATTGTTCTTCTACAAAACATGTAACAAATATGAGTGCCCTCTTGATAAACGCTATACTCCTTTGGGAATTTATGCAATCTGAAGAGGGATTCCCGGAGATTCAAATTCAACCCCCAATCAAGAGGCATGCAGAAATATTGCGGATCATTTCGAATTATGAAACACACCATAAGTTTTCTCACGCATCGCTTGGATACAAAAGAAGAAGAACAAGACGATATCGCGCTACCATCTACCATCAGCCATCAGGCAGGATAAGACAGCAGCCATCACTAGCCCAACAATTCCATTCAATTGTTTTCAATTAGAAGCCAGTTAAGTTTGAGGTTTCCTTATTGTATGTGTATGTACTTAGTTCGCATGTTTCGGATTCCACTTGACTGGTTTGTTGAGTTCGAGTTTTCTCAGAAACTCATTTTTATGATATGCATTCTCACTAAACCGCGACTTTAAGGTTTTCAAGTATTTTGTAGCTTTGTGTTATACATTATAACTGATTTCCATCAGATTGAAACTATTGTTGCGAAAATGTGTATTCCATTTCATCGTATTATGTTCACCTTTTCTTTGAGCAAAATATCGAATCTAAATATAATGAGAGTATCAAGTGATCCTTCGGGCGTTTGTGTTTCTGCTCTGGATCAAGTTCTGGATCGTCGGTCGCACAGATGCTTTGGAATATTTTTTTCTTTTCAAAAGAAGGTACAGTAATGTATGCATTCAATAGAATTTCTTCGGGTAGGTCCTTGATGGATTGAGTTCCTTTTCAATTTGTTGTCTTTGTGTGTGTGTGTGTGACGGCGTCATAATGTGAAGTGTATGTAAAATATATTACGTATACATTTGGCGTGATCACAATATATGCAAATTCACAAAAAGGATCTTTAAGGATCTTTAAGAATTTTCATTTTTTTTTTTTGTTTTCTTCTTGGCTGTAAGGAACATTTTGGTGCGAAACAAATGTAACAATAGTATCGTTTTGATTGATTGGGTCATTCACAGATCGATTTC
Source organism: Leucozona laternaria (assembly GCA_932273885.2). Lineage (NCBI taxonomy): Eukaryota > Metazoa > Arthropoda > Insecta > Diptera > Syrphidae > Leucozona > Leucozona laternaria. The sequence goes on from OW026366.1 coordinate 455,542, forward strand.
TTTGTAAGGAATACAAAAATGGTAACTTATACACTCTGGCATTAGATTATCATCTTTTGAGGTCTTAATTTTGCATAATGGTTTTGAAGTGAATTATGCACAGGCAAATGGGTCTTAAATGACCTTAAATATATGGTGGTCATTTGAATAAAATAATTATGATATCTGAAGTGACTATGCTATTATGATTCTAACATGAAAAGGGCATGAATATAGGCGCCCGCAATGGGAGAGAGGGAGAGGTGAGGATGAAAAGCGTATTGAGATTTTGTCAAGACAATTTGATTGCAGTAATTTTTTTCCAAAGTCGAACCATTTTTACGCCTGTGCGCTGGGGAGAATCCAAAGTATGATATTGAAGTTGTCTGCAAAGTTCAGGGTCTTTCTTTATCAGGGTGTTAATTTAATAAAAATTCAGAATTTTAAATTCCCGCAAGCTTATTTTTCGAAATTTAATTTTTTCTTAAATAAGAACGAGGTACATATATAGGTAGGGTTACCAGACGTCCCCCTTTTTCATACGAAAATACTATTTGTCCCACCTATACAAACCTCTGTCCCCCTTATTAAGTAAAAATTCAAACAGAGAAAACATTCAATTGAAAACTGTAAAAAGATTTTCATTAAATATTTCTGTAAACACATCCATTTCATGTTCAAAATCCTTTCAAAGCTGAACGCAACCACTCAATGAACTACATCTCATTTCACTTTTTTTTACTCTGGTGTTATATTTTTCAAAAACATTTTTTGTCCCCCTTTTTGATCACTTGTCCCCCTAGAAAACTCGAGAAGTTCGCCTTTTTGTTATTTTCAATCTGGTAACCCTATACAAAGGTAAAAAATCAAAGTCATAAGGCAAGATTAAGAGAGTGAATATATTTAAAAAAAAAAGTTTTTTGAACTAAATTTAAACCTTTAGAAAATTTGATAGTGCTTTTTTAAACCAATCTCAAATCGTTTGAAGAATAAGACTCGCATTGCCAATTCTTCGGATATTCAAAATGCTTTATCTTTAATTGCCTGTCGCACTCCTGATGCACACATTGCTGATAGGGGACACATGGCCATATTGGCCATCGATGGAGTTTATTGTATTTAAATTGAAATTTATATACATGTATTCCTGAATATAACAAAATTCATTTTATGTCAAATAATTATGAAATAATGAAAGTGAGCCTTCAATTTAGAAAAAAAAACACAAACCCTCGCTGTATTTAATACATTTTGTTATTGGTATAAAAATTGACGGAATTCATAGGACTTAGAGCCTCTTAATTGATATTAATTGATGGAGAAATACACTTCTAATGCAGCATCTAAATATATATTTATGTATGTATGTGCTTGCATCGTCTGAATGTGTTTGATGATTTGAAAGGAAGCGCAACACCCTAGGAAAATTTGTTGTTTAGTTATTTTTTTTTTTTTTGATTAACAGACAAAATTTTGGAACACACAAAAACATAGCATTTATGAATCAGAATTAAATCATTTATAGATGCATCATGTGTGATGTGCTTTGTCGATGGAGGGCTAAGCTAGAGACGAACTTGACGGTGGCCTTATACGCACGCACAATTGGACAGTACAACTTTTTGGTTCACAGTTAATTATTTTTAATTGAAGAGTGGGGTTCTATATATGAATATATGTATATTGAGGGACAAGTAAAGGACCGTGACTTTGAACATAGAATGCATAATTGAAACAAAGTAACACCAATCAAAGACGGGGAAATGCTATTGAACTCTATTTTCAAGTGTTGTCTACGATCTACGAAATATACACAGACACACATTTGTATTTTTGTATGGCTGACAACTATAAGTGCTTATAAGGAATTAGCATTAGATTATCATTGACATTTACATAACAGAAACTGTACCTAAAAAGTATAATTTTTAATGATTTCACTGGTCAAAACTAGTCATGCGACACGAACTCTCATAGCCAATACTGTTTTAGCCACCTAGCCTCATTAATTAATTGCAGATGTGTCGATAAGCATAATCGGCAATAAATGCAAGTGAACGGTAGCGAATAAATAGACATAAATTTAATTATTTTTTGTATTAATTCAAATTTAGTGCTTTATAAGTAATTGTTAAGATTGTGTTAATATGTCCAGTGTTTGAAGAAAAAATGAATGATCTGGAAAAACGAGCATGGATATCTTTTAAGACAGTTGTTTCAAATTTCCAAGGTAACCATAAGAGTGACAATTACAGAGAGTCTGTTAGCGAGCTGTTATTGGCTTATCAAGCATTGGGGTGCAACATGTCACTCAAGATTCATTTTTTAGACTCACACCTAGATTATTTTCCTGGGAATTTAAGTGCTGTGAGCGATGAGCAAGGAGAAAGGTTCCATCAGGACATTTCAAAGATGGAAAAACGTTATAAGGGTAAGTGGAACCTAAGGATGTTGGCTGATTACTGCTGGACGATAAAAAGGGACCAACCAGAAGCTAAATATGCCATAAAATCTTAAATTGGACATTCATAAAAGAACGTTTTTGATTTTTTGTATCAGAAATTCACTATTTTTTTGAATATTTAAATAAAATCAATAAATAAAGTTCTTGGCCAATAGATTTTTTTTAATTACATATTTGCACTAACAGTCACCAATCAAAGTTATAAATATTAGTGAAGTCCGTGTGGCGCAACCAAGTTTGAATTTTGTTGCCAAGTGTTTTCAGTTTTTGTTGAGACTTCAACAATTGCTATTGGGCATCTATAGAAGATTTTCTTTGAAGCTTCCTTACTGAAATTCAATATTTACAGTCATTGTGAGCTCGTCCAAATTATATAAAAAAAATCAAATTCCAAATACACATTCATTCCAAAGATGATTTATAGAATTAAAGAAGTTTATAACATTCAGTCTGCGAAAGATTTACTGGTAATCGTGTGGAAGATTTATGGAGTTTTTAATTTCATACTCGAATATTGTCAAGCTGTGTTAGACGTTTATAGAAAATATTGTGGAAGTATACACATATAAATGTCATTCAACCTGCAAAAAGGTTAAACTTATTTCATTAGAAAAAAATATGCACGACTGGATCGCACAAACTTGATCTTGTGGTCACCAACTAAATAATAATATGTAGCTACACATTGAAGATGCATATTAATGGTAAATAATGTCATATAATCTTTAAGGAGAAAGTGTTGTGTAAATCAATAGAGTAATTTAAAAATTGATTTTTTTTATTTAAAAAAAATTTAATTACTTGTTTGGTTTTTGTTTAAAAAAAATTGATTTTTTTTGTTTAACAAAAAATAGTTTTTTATTTTATTTTACTTTGTTAAGAAAAAAATGAATATAATATTGTTTGAATTATTCATATTTTACAAAATTTAACTTAGACTTTTTTTTTCAAAAAAACATAGAATGGTCTATTTCAATTATGTGAATTTTGTGCCGCAGTTTTCCAAAGTTTACTTTGGTTATTATAGATGGAGTTTAATCAAAATCGTTAGAGTGGTTTTCAAGAAAATTCGAAAAAAAAAATTGTTGGATGGCCCGTTGTGAGCTAAAACCAAAACTCGAAGAAGAAAAACGAAAAGAATAAAAATGCATTGTTGGGACAGTAATGAATAGAATTCAAGTGGAAGTATTTTTGGGACCTTTAGTTCTGATGAGCCCAACTTTCGAACCTGGGGCATTAATTGGACTAAAGGTCGTAAAAATACTTCCAATTGAATTTCATTCAAAAATTCGAAATCCACCTCTAGGGAATCACATACAAATGCTATGTACCATATTTGAAGCTACTCGTTTAGGCTCTCGCTCAAATTACAAAGGAAGCACGGACGCACAGACGCACAGACGGACGGGCAGACTTCTCGATCATTGTATATAGTGTTAGTTCTGATTACAACCTCGACATTTTTTTCTACCCGAACCAATACTTGCCCTAAGAGCAATTAAATATTATTTCTCAGAAATGTAAATTTCTTTTAACTCTTTATACAGTTAATGATGATATTATGATTTCATCATTTATAGTCATGAAATTACATAGAATACCGAAAGATTACCCACATTTTCTAGGATAAATAAAAACGATTAATTTGTATGAAATTTCTAGATGCTTAAGATAAATTTTTAAGTCAATTCGTTAATATGTACCTACAATTGAAACTGAAATGGTAGTGAGTGTTAAGCCGGAACGACACTACTCTCGTGCGGTGTGTTGGGGATCCCAATGTATTTCATAGATTTCGACACAACATATCACACGATACAAATATGGCTCTACGCATATGAAATACATTAGACCGATAGCGTCACATGACTCCACAACACACCACACGAGACATATTTGCTTCCGGTTTAGGTATTTCTGTAGAACTTTCAAAAACTCCTAAGTCCTACATTATTAAAGAATTGTTGTTAATTTTTTTTATTTAAGAAGGACCATTTCAAATTAATTGCAATTTATTCGTTAACTTTGTAGAGACCAAATTAATATTTTCTTTCAGCGTATGTTTAGCTGACAAAATGACATGACGATTTTTTGTATTTATACATTGAAACGTGGTAATTAAATTAATTTTCGAGTCATAGATATTTTAAGGAATGTAGAATTTTTATAAATTGCCCCTATCTTCCGCCAACATTATGAAAGTACATTCTTAAGAAACCAAAGTCCTTACAATTTATTACATTTCTTTCAAAACTCTTTCTTTAACTTAAGAATTATTGTTAATTTTCTTTGAAAATCCTAAACCTATATTTAGTTTTTTTGATATCTTCATCTAATCTTAAAAAAATAAAAGTGTAAAGAGTAAGTGTTGAAGTCCTAATTGCACGATCATTATTTGTATAAGGAAAATAAAAACCCCTCAATTTTGTGTAACTCTTTTAAAGCCATGTGTTGCTTAATAGTTTTCTTCATTTAATCAAAATCAAACATTTCCATCTTTAAGATCAAAACAGAGGATAACACTGAGGTGTTTATATGCGCACCCTTAAAAGAAAAAAAAACGGTACCTTATAATTTATTTTGTTTATGTAAGGACTTGCCTGTTTTTATCTTTAAGATTTTTACTAATGCAGAAATTAGATAAGAAAAAATTAAAAAAAAAAAAAAAATTGATATAAGGAACGAGTTCCGTTACGGAACTACACTCTACACATATAGGAAGCTGATGGCTGTGAATTTTGCAAACAGGAACAAAAGATCCTTTAAAGGACACTCATAAATATATTGTTATCCTTTTTTTTGAGGTGATTTTGTCGACACCTTAAGGAACGTGACAAAAGACTTAAGAAAACAACTTCATAACTATTATTCCCGCGCATTAACCTTTTCTCACATTAAAAAAAAGGACTTTTTTTGGGATTGGGATGAAGGCAGGTACAGGAGATGCCAAAACGATCACAAAGTATATGCAACGTTTGATTTCTTTTAGATACATATCTGTCAAATATATGCGTTCGTGATCCTTTGAATACTCGTCGGGTTGTCTACATATATGCATGCATGCTTGATATCTAAAGCCATCACAACCCCTTAATTTGTTATCCATTGTTTGGTGGTAGTGTAAAGTGCGGCCACAGCCATGGTATTTAGATTTGAACTGAACCTATGCATATTGTATGGGAAAATAACGCTCAATTACCATGCATGCAAACGCTATATTATGAAGGTCCTTTTGATGTGACGCGGACGAGTGGAAATTTTGAATGACAATGTGCATAATATACCGTTTAAAAGTCATTTCAAGGTTGACACTTATGACATCGTAAATTGAGTGGCAAGGAGGATACGGAACAATGACTATGCGTTTGACATTTTTAAATCTATTTCTATGGAAATATTTGAATTTCATTCAATAGTTTGGTTGATGATCATAAAAATTTAATTGAATTAGAATTCATGATCGTAAATTTAAATAAACAATTAGGAAATCTAATTTTATCGTGGTCGCGCAATTTCCATAGAGATTGGTGAAAATTCATTCCATGGGAATGAGTTAGAGTGAGTTGTTTATTGCCAATAAACCAAACTTAACACCACCTTCTTTTCAAGATATTGTTTAGGAAGTGCGTGTTAGAAATTTCGCAGTTTTAAATTTTATACGAAAGGTTAAACAAAATAAAAAGACTATATTTAAGACGTCAGAATTAGTTTTTTTTTTTAATTATGGTGAAGAGTGTCCCAAGTCAAACCAATTTACCTGTGGCACTAGGCAGTATTGACGATGTTAAAACAAAGTTTATAGGTTTATTTAAGCACTTGCATTAAAGTTAACACCGGCTGATTTCATAGCTTAGAATGTCCCCTGGAATAAAGTCATGTTGGAGGTCTGCGATCGAATCCCCTTTTTCAAGGACACTGGGTGGTATGAATAAAAAGGAGCACCTGCTCAGAACTCAACTTTTAAGAGCAGATGCTTCATTTGGTATGAATAAACCACCGCAAGGTCAAATTATATAAAAGAAGAAGAGAAAAAATTTCAAATGATTTTCAAAGAAAATGTGGATATCTTTGCGAATCATTTTCTTTGGAATTGTTCAGAAATAAGGGTTAGTGCCTTAACAAGCATTGAAAAAATACGAATTTTCCTTCGCTACATAGGTGATCCAGGTTTTCAAACTGGAGTTGGAGAAAACGTTGGAGTATAGACCAGTCCACCACGGTCTCTAAAACTGTTTCCCTTGTAAGTGCGGAAATATTCCAGAAGTCAAACCATTGATGGATCAAATTCCCTATACAACTACTGAAAAACTTCAGAATGCAATACGGGAATGGCAAGAAAAATACAAGTTTCCGTCAGCAGTTTGATTGTACTCATGTTATTGTAACCAGTTGTCTGTCCATGAGGACGAGTACGTTAACAGAAAAAGATTCCACAGCATTAACGATCAGGCAATTCCAGAGATGAATTTACGAGTATTGACCTTTCATGGCCAGGATCAGTGCATGATTCAAGAATTTGGAAAAATGCTCGCGTATTTAAAATTATATGCAATGGAATTAAGCTAGTGCCATTTTACTTCGTGATTCAGGATACGAACTTACTCCCTGATGGCTTCTAACTCCGAATATCAAAATCTAGATACTCATGAGAAATTTTTTTTCAATAAGTGCCTAACTCCCGAACGAGTTTTAATTGAAAGATATTTTGCACAAGTCAAGCATCATTTTCCCATTCTTCACAATAAAATGCGAGTCAAAACAGAAAAAGTTCCATTTCTTACACTCCTAATTCTTAAAGAAAAACTGATTTTCACTCAAAAACAATACCGAATGAAATAAAAGTTTTTTTTTAGCACCTTCCTGATTCTTATGGAGCGTCTGCTCTGAGTACGTGCTCCGTTCTATTCATATCACCCACTGCCTCTTGCGAGAAAGTGTCAAATTCTTCAAGAGTTTCTTTTGTCATGATAAAGTACCTATCATTTTAGCTGTTCGGATTCGGAGAAAATTGCAGGTCTCTCAATTTCTGCCGTTTATAACAGCACGCATACAGGAATGCTTGAGAATAGTTTGTTGTAAGGCCTTCGTTCTCCACGAGCTGTCACACATTTAAAATTAATTTCCCAAACCCATCGAGTCATACATCAAAAGAAAGGTCTTTTTAATACCTACCTGATGCATCTTTAAACCAAAAGCTTGAACAAGGTTTGGTTCTCGAAATATTTTCATCAAGTGATTTTACGATTTCAATGAATTTCTGTCTAAAACCCTACAAAAGTGCTTGGAGTCTCTTGCCGAGTGTTTGCCGAGTCTCGAAAGAGGTTGCGGTTTTCATTGACGAATAAAAAATTAAAAAAAACTTTCTGGCGATGCAAAATAGTTGACACAGTCCGTCACAAAAATGTATTGATTTTGAAAAAAATTGTGGGCTAACCCCTTGCAAATAAATTTCGTTCAACTTTTTTCAAAAATGTTTCCGAAACCGATCAAGCCATACATCAAAAAAAAAATTTCAATCCCTGTCCGTATCTTCAAACCAAAAACTTGTGCACGGTTCTCGAGATATTTTCTTCCAAAGAAATTCACTAAGATTGATATTTTATTTATAATAAAAAAAAAACTGTAAATTTTGAGCTCTTAACATCATACTCACTGCTATAACGATGGAAATTTTAAATGGGAGAACACTAAGTAAGTATTTTTTAAAATTAAAACTTGAATTTTTGTAGCCCTAGTATTTCTAATTCATGAACAATTATAGAATTTATCACACGGGAAATATTTGAATATAATTACAAAATTTTGAAATTCAATTAGTATATAGATCAATTAGAGCATTTACTTTTTTTTAAAATATTCTTCCAACCAATTTTTCACCAAAATTTACAGGGATTACGAACATTTCAACTTAAACGACCCAATTTGTCGGGAAGATTAAATTAACTATTTGTATATTTGTTTAGAAAAAGGACATTTTAGCTTTCTTGGGTTTTCTTTGGTCCCCGGGTGAGTTGCTTACTTAGCGGTTTTAAGGTTTCTTCAGTTTTGAATGAAACCACAATTTCCATGTTAAACGCACAAACCACACTGCACAATCTTCACAAACGAATTCGGTATAGCAAAAAAATTACCACAATGTCAAAAGTTTAAACGGATTTAGCACCCGAATTCCTTATAGACACAGGATTAATACATTAACATCTTTATAAGAAAAAGGTAAACCCTGGTTCACCTACTACCAACACCTAACCTAACTCAACAAAAAGAAAGTTTGATTTGGTGCGTGTCTGTGGATGTCAATGATTCTAAATGAAAATTGACATTTCGCACAAAAGGTAAACCCACCATATATAGACATAGACAACACCCTTGAGATTGATGTTTTGAACCCTTTAACACCAAATGCCTATCATCCCATTAAGGGCTGTCGTTTTTCTTTCTTTATTTTTTTTTATTTGAAAAGCAGATTGCAGCAGCAGCTCACTTCAACGGGGGTTTATTGTGTTAGAATATACAAGGATGTTTTGTTGTCTATTAACAACAATTCAACAATCGTTCAATGACAAGCAGCGAACGTGTGCTATATATTATATTCCTCTCCTTTTTATAATTCTGTGTCAGATAGCCTCTTTTGATTGTTTGGATTTCGATTTGGATTTTTGTTTTCTCCAGAAGGAGTATGTAATTCGAACTCTCTTAAATCGATTCCCAAATATTAGTTCTGTATAGTTTTGATGGAACAAAACGTTGCACAATTATTTGTTTCTTTATTCAAGGGTTACCTACTTTGCTATAGATTTTGTGTTGGTTGATCATTTTCATCATCATCAGCGAGAACATTGTTATAAGTGTGTTCAATAGGACACTCGTTTTCATTATGATGATATCCTTGAGATACATCTGCCTGCCAAAGTACATTTGGATTAGAATTTAATATATTTTGACTTTATGATTAAATTTTGCTACTCTATTCAAATTTAATTTTCAAGGGGTAACCTATACATTCGGTGTCCATGTCCATTATGACACAAGCGAGTCACGGGAATTGGCAATTATACTTGATAGTCCAATAAGAATAGACAAAAAAATGACAAAGAAAAAAAATATGTAAAAGAAAACATGAATATTGGTAATGGGACTCTTTATAAGCTGAAAGAGTTGCTCACCTATCCGATGACCCATAAGGTCAGTTACAAGAGGTGAAAGTTCACGAAAATAGGTTTTTTGCAAATATCTCACATACGATATCTACATGTTTTAGAGAGTAAAACTGTTATGGAATATTGTTGCCGGTGCGGAACCTGCCTGAAGGCAAAACAGGTAGTTGCCTAGGGCAGCACCGGACTATAGCGGCAAAATCAGTACAATAATTTCAAAACGAAAAAACGAAAAAAAGTTACATATTCGTCTTATTCAATAACTACTTCCCTGTACTTCTTGCTTTCTTCTTTGTTGTCCGTTCTATGAAGGATTATTACAGATACTTTAATTGATATTGCAAAAAATTCTGAATTCAATGAAAATTGAAGTTTTAAAGCAAGTATTAATGATTTGGAATGAGTTTTTATGCAAAATCAATATCCTTTAGAAAGGATATAAAGGGCTTCAGTCAAAATCAATGGACTTTTTAAACTGTTTGGAGCATTTAGATAAATTCGGAGAGCTCTTTCAGATAAACCGTTCTAAGGAATCTTTGCTTGAAACATTTTCCATGAAGGCTGTAAACATTGACACAAAAACGAAATCGGATATCATTGTGTCCGATTTGATGAGCCTACGTAACCGCCGTTTTCATTCTTAACAATCTCTTGAAACAATCGATCCAAAATTGAAATTTGAATCTTATTTTTTTTTTTGCGTTATTGATGTTACGCTATCTTCTCTCGATGAGCGCTTTGCGCAGTATCACTTTCTTAGCCAAAATTTGGGATTTATTTGCGATATTTCGAAGAAGAAGGAGTTAAAAGACTGGGAACAACTTGAAGCAATATTAACAGCAACAATTGACAACGAAGTTCAAGCGGATATTATATAGCTAAAGATCTCTTAAATGTAATTAATATGAGTATTTAACAAAACTTCTGCTGCTTTTAATTTCAAACTTTAGTCAGTTTTAAAATATATTTAGCTTCACACTTCTTACTTGATTTGCATCCGAATTTACTAACGCCATTGAGTTACTGCTAACTTTTACTGTAAGTGTTGCATCAGGTGAAGCTAGCTTCTCGAAACTTAAGCTTGTAAAAACCTATCTTCGCTCAACAAAAAGCCACGGGCAATTGAATGCATTGAAGAAGAATGAATCGCTACAAGATTTGCAAAAAATGAAATCGCGGAGAGCAGCAATTTTGTTTAAAAATTTGGAAACATGTATTTTGTCGAAAGCCTTCACACCAATTTAGAGGAAGAGTTCGAGGTACTTTTTTTTTTGTACGTGATATCCCCAGTAGCAGGGCTGTAACTTTTAAACAGCATCATGCTAACTGAATTCTGATGATCATTTCTATGACAAATTTCTACAGTCATTTGTATGTCTTAGTCATTTTGCGCAGTCAGTAAGTCATTTGACTGCATTCATTTAACTGAAAAGTAGATCAATTTTTGTTAGGATTTAGACTTAACAACTTTTAAGTGCAAACAACATATATATATTTTAATTATTTTATACGAAGAAGAAGAAAAACGAAAACAATAGAAATGCATTGTTTTTGTTTTTTTCGTGCCTGGGCGAAACGCATTTTGACTAAAGGTTGCAAAAATAACTTTCAATTGAATTAAGATTATTTTAGTATATCTCTATCAAATTTGAAGCCAATTTTCACGCTGAAACGTAAGGGCACAGTTAAAAAAGTCCCCATTTCTGATTATTGATTTCATATAAGTAAGTATTAATTTAGATTTAAAATTGACTTAAAAATCCTGCAGTTTACTGAGTTACTGAACGTTAAAGTTGACTTTTTAGTGAATAAAAGACTGAAAACAGTCAAAATAACTGAATGCAATTAACTGCAAGTCAGAAAACTGCAAATACGAAATAATAAAATTGCCTGCTAGCTCTAGTTTTTTTTAGTTAAATTATGCTGAGTCAAAGTTTTAACTATTATTCAAAGGCTTAACTCAATTGACTGTGACTTTATGGCTTGCAACTGAATGGCTTATGGAAGGGGCAAACTCATTCAAAAGCCGTTTAGCTGAGTTTTACATTTGTTTTAATTATTAATTTCGAGGCGTACCTACATTTGACGGTTCTTATAACCACTTCAATCCGTTTCCATTAAGTACCAAGTTCTAAACTTTGAAATACACGACTTGTCAAAAGTTTGTGATATATAGGTACACACAAGCATTTAATTAAAAAAAAAAAACAGTTGAAAAACTGCTTTCAAATTTATAACGCTGCAAATGCAGTAAAATAAGCTACCAGGAACTCAATCCTTTAAGCTTATCTTGATAATGTTTATTTTACTGAAAGATGGCGTAAAAGTTGAATACCACCGTTGAATTATTCATCAAAAAATCGAAACATTTATTCTGCGTTCTTTATAGTGATTCATTTCTTGTTGGCGTGTATTTTGTATCTAAAGAATGCGGAATAGTAGTTTCGATCTTTTGCGGAATAATTCGTCTGTGGTTTTCAACTAATGCGCTGGTCGACAACTTTTGCGGAACCTTGTATAGTAATTTTCAGTTCTGCAAAATGAGTTTGACGGCAAAACCAAGTGATTTGTCTTAGTTCTTTTTTTATCAACATATTAATTTAAATGAATTTTACAGGACAAGAAACCTACTGGTGATTAAAGAAAATGTATCAAATATAGATTTTATCCAGAATTTACCACTAAACAAAAATTGGAGGTTGTCCGAAAGCGCTTACTTTGAAAAAAAAAATTGACTCTTATATTGAACCAAATAGACAAAGAGAATTGCTCACTTATTTAATCTTCCCTATCATTGTTATGTAGGAATTTTTTGTTAAAAAACCTAAATTTACTTACTCAAAACTCAACAAAAATTATCTTTATATAAAAAAGCACCTGCTAAAGAGTCTATAAGAGGCTTGTTGAAAGTTTGAATGTCATTCTATTTTTCATAGTTACAATTAGACAATTATCAGGCAGAACAAAGAAACTTTAGAGTTATTTTCTCAATTTGAATCTGTACCTACTTCAGTTGAGAATAAATAAAAATTAAGTAAATATGTACATAAGTATAGGCATATAGGCAGGTACATAACTTTCAAAGAAAAGTAATCAAACTTATTTAAATAAAAGAGATAGGTATAGATGAACACAAAATTGTTTTGCACCTGGATTTGCTTATACCACACACTTAAAAAGAAAAAAAACTAGATAGGTACAAAAGACAAAGGAGGCTCATACCGTATAACATCTGGCAACATCCAAAAGACTGCCAATTGTCGCGTAGACAAAGTATAGTTAACAGCAGCTTTGGTAGGTATAACCCTTTTTTGTATACTGATGCCGATGCCAATACCACTACCGCCCCCATGATTTGCACCATAACACCACCCCACCACCACTAATGTTGGATCTACTTGTTACACAGAAAAACACAAAATTTTACAAGAATTTAAACTTCCTTTGACACACAACAACTGCTGCTGCTGCTAATTTCCAATTCCTATACCAATTACCAACTACCAACTCCCACCTGGCACCATAGCAAAGCACCTAAGCCATTCATTTTGTTTGTTCTGCAAAGTGCCAAAGAAACCCAGGTGAGCAGTTCTTTCGGGCTACCTACTATTAGCCCCCCTAAGTCAATTACAACATCAGCAACCCCGAGGGGCTTTAAAAGGTGTCGCGTGTGTGTATCCATCCAATCAGAAAGTAGTAACACAGTTGGATAGAATGAAAAGTATAGAAAATCGCAAACGCAATAAAAACATACAAGGTATACTCATCCTAACAGTATTCTACTGCTGTGGATAAAAATAATTTTACATCCAAAAACTCTGGATAACCTCACTAAAAAGGCGGAGCTAAAACCCTATAAGTGAACTTCTTCAGACACACACGCACACAAGAGCCTTTTGTGAGTCTACACGGTGAACCAAATAGGGACCTTTTCAATACAAAACCTCTATAACCATCCCTAAAAACTTGCTAATAGAATGGAACTCGCCATCACGACGAGAGAAGGGACTTAGAAAAGTGACTTCTGATGAGGGAATCAGTTTACATTGCGCAGTCGTTGGGTTCGGACGTTGTACCTTCTGCAAAACCGATTTCAACAAAAAGTTGGATATAAAACAAAAATAACAAAAAAAAAATTATCTCAAGTCTTGAAGTTTTTTCAATAAATAGAAAAAATCAAAAATTTTGAGGACGTCATGGTGATAATAAGTTCGTTGACAGTGCTTAACGGTGGCTCTAGTCCGCCACCAACAAAATCTCGTATTAATATCGACTGGGATATAAATGACACAATTGTGCCAGCGGTTAGTGAATTTGATGAATTTAACGAGTGGTCCAATGGACATTGTCGCTTAGTGTATTCGTCGACGAGTGAAGATGCCAAAAAACACGCATCCGGTTGGGCTATGCGAAATACCAACAACCACAATGTTAATATTTTGAAAAAAAGTTGCTTGGGTGTGCTTTTGTGTACGGCTAAGTGCAAGCTACCCAATGGCAATAGTGTGCATTTGAGACCAGCTATTTGTGACAAGGCCCGGCGAAAGCAACAGGGAAAACAATGCCCAAATAGGTTAGTTTCGAACATTGAAAATTTTGTTAGTCGTGAAAAATCTGAAAATGTCTCATAAATTACCAAACCTTCAAGCTAACCGACTTTTGTCCTCTTTTTATTTCTAGAAATTGTACTGGCCGTCTTGAGATACAATCCTGCAGAGGCCATTGTGGGTATCCGGTGACACACTTCTGGCGTCAAGCCGGAAATGCGATATTCTTCCAAGCCAAAGGAACACACGACCATCCTCGGCCCGAAGCTAAGGGATCTAGTGAAGCCAGACGTCTCTTGGGAGGTGGTGGCCGTCGGGTTAGAAGCTTGGCAATGATGCTTGCCAGAGATGCCGCCTTGAATAATAAACTCTGCAGTCTCCGCGGAACCAAACGTCAGCCGTCGTCGGCGTCGTCGAAAATCCTCAATGATAATTTCTCTCACAAGAAAAAATGCCAGTGTCCAACTTCGAGTTGCATCTGTAGTTCAATTGTGTCAAGTGTGTCAAGTGTGTCAAGTGTGACCCCATCAATCAGTGACTCTTCAAGCTATAATACATCAGAAGGAACAATTTATTCATGGCCAAATACGAATGAGCACTATAATTCCCCAAATCCCATGTACCACCATCACCACCATGTTCAAAGTCAAAAGGACTCGATTAATGAAATCCCTTATTACCAACAATCTGGATCGAGTCAAAACTACTATTCGTCGACGGCAGCTTCAAATGGCATTTATTATCAAACGACACCATCCAGCATGGACCAAGGTCATGTCTCGACCAGTCAATTGAATCCCAAATGGCTCTATGAGAGCTGTGATGATACGTCCAGTCTAACCTCAACCTCATCGGTGAGCAGTTCAGATGACTACTACCTCCCATCGGCTTTGACAGACCTGAACAACAGCCAAATATGCCAGATGAATAGCAGCAATTTTCCAACAAGCAACAATGTTTTGGACAATCTTAGCTCGTTTTTCGATGAGAATATTTACAACACTGTGTATGACACAACAACAGCTGCCACTCCCAACTACGTCGATCCGAATGGATCATTCTCGCAGAGCATCTCACCCGCCTATTCCGACAACTATCAGACCTACTTCGAAAATAGTCACATCAAACAGCAATCACAATCGCAATCTCAATCTCAATCTCAATACCAACAGGCAAACAGTGGCCATTCAAGTCCTGACTTTTTCTACAGCAACACTGGCCGCGACAACGTTTGGAACATTCAAATGGACACGACCAACTTATACCACAGTCATCATTTTCAACCTCAGCCAGAGGAAGTTACGGGAGTGTTTTAACATCGATCTCAATTTATGTTTTTAATTTAATTTATTTTATTTTTCGATTCGAACTAAGTTTCTATATTAGAAAAGATTATTTTCTTATTTTAATTTTTTGCATTCCAAGTTATAAAAGTAGGATTATATAGAGAGAGAGGGAGTGCTTGTATATGATGAATTTTTAAAGTTTGGTGGATTATTAAGTTTGTTCTTTTTCTAGTCACATTCCAATAAAACATTAAAAAATCATCCGATTTCTTGTCAAAATATATAAATTTAAAAATAAAATAAACAAATCCCAGTTAAGTGTATTAAGTTATATAGTGTATTTTTATATTTAAGTGATATTTTATTTTTTGTCTGACTTAAGTATTATAGTAATTTTAATAACGTGTATTGTTTTGTTAAAATTTAATGGAAATACAATCTCGCATCGAAAGTAAAGGTATTACAAAAAAAAAATATATATTTCGTTTTTTTCTTTTTCAAGCTATTTTATTTGGATTATTTGCAAAATTTAATTCCATTCGAATCAAATGTATCGAAAAAAAAAAATATTCACTGTAAGTAAGTTGCATGCACAGTTTCTTAACGTGTTTTTAAACACTTAACAAGATCTTATTTCAAGAAGGAATGAGTGAAAGATTTCATATTAGGCACTAAACAAAAGAGCTGATATACGAACTCTAGAAACAAGAATTGATTATTTTTTTTTATTTTTCATCGAGATTTCTGTAAAAGAGATCTTTGGAAGTTCTGGATGGTCTTAGTATAATTTGTGTTCATCAAATAAATCAGAAAAATAAGGTATTGAAAATTATGAGCCAGAGATAGTGCGCAAGAAAGACAGAAATAGAGTCTTAAATTATACAGATGTTTTGAGATTCGTTTTCTATTTATTTTCTGGAAAAGCATCAAGCTTTGTTAGGTTAGGTTAGGTTAGGAGGGGTGAAAATACAGCGAGCCGCATCATCGCACTCGGATCTCAATGAATCCATTGTGGTCCCCAGGAAATAGTTGAGGTGAAGGAAGAGGATTGGTGGGAAGGAGTTAGAGGAGTTTAGGTGTGGGTATGAAGGTATGAAGGGCCTCCATGAACCAACCCGAACATTTAATAAATTTCAGGATGTTTCTTAGTGGCAAAAACGAGATGTCGCTCAGTTCGTCAAAGAAGTAATCTCCGAGGGCCATTTTTCTAGTTCTTACTAAGCTGGGGCATTCACAAAGGAATAAGTGATAGGAGCCCTCCTCCGCCTCTTCATCTTGACACCCTCTGCACAAGTCGGATGAGCTGATGCCCATTCTGCGCATGTGGGTTCCTATTGAGTTGTGACCCGTCAGGATTCCAACCAAAAGGGATAGTTGAGGTCTGCTTAGTTATCTTTGTTAGAGATTACGCAGTTCATTGCTGAATATAATCTATTAAAGATCTTTTCACAACTGAAAACTTAAAGCTTCTGCGAGTTTTGGATCTCGAAATATTTCCATCCAAAGTGATTTTACGATTTACTTAAATTTCTGATCATGTCCAAAACCATTTGGTTAGCAATATCTCGGTAATTGAGCCTCGAAATCGGTTGTGGTATTTTAAAATTTGTGTTATATTTTCAAGACCTTTCTAAAACTAAAAACTAAAATATTCTTCGAGATTTTTTGGTTCTCGAAATATTCGCATCAAAAGTGGTACTAGTTAACTTCGTAACAAACCAAAAAAGTTTTTAGATTGCGATTTTTCCGCATCCAAGCTTCAGTAGAGGTTGCAGTTTTAAGTTTCGAATAGAAAATTAACAGGCAAACAAAATAATTTTGCGAGGTTTCATTCTTGAAATATATGCATCCAAAGTGATATTCCAGGGCCTGGATTTCTATGTAAATACATATTTTTTTGGACAGCCGGGGAAACCAATGAATAATGTGGTTTTTCGAATTAAGAAATTTCTGTTGAAATGGCATTCAAACGTTAGTGCATATTTTGGCATATTTTGCTATAAATGAATATTTAAGCTTATTTAGCATTATTTTACAATAAACGCATATTTTTCGTGCATTTTTGTTATAAAATTGAAAATACTCATACGAAAACGAAGGATTTTTGAAAATTAAAAATATCTCCATCATGTTATCCTTGAATGTGAATAAGAAAACGTGCTTGAATATTCCATAAATGAGAGTCTGTTGACGTGGAGAGATCATTTTCGATGTACAAAAGACATACGTACCTACCTAGCTATGTAAATTATATTTTTTTGTTGTTTTTATAAACCTTGTGCTGTGAAAACTCTATGAATAAAAGACTGAATTATTTTTGTTTGATTTAAATTTTTGATTTTTTATGGCATATTTTCGATTTTTAACGGCATATTTCGTCTTGCATATTTTATTTACATATTTTTGTGTTTCTTAGGACATAAAAATTTTGGCCCTAGATATTACTGTATGTAAGTACTTCAATCCAACCCTAAAAAGCCTTTCGATGGCAATATTTCCGGAACCAAGCCTCGTAAGAGGTTTCAGTCTTCATTGCCAAACACAATAGACCTTTACGGCAATGTAAAATTTTGACAAATTCCGACATACGATTTTTTATTGATTTTTGAAAAAAATTGCAAAAAAATAATTTGTTTGTCAAAAATTCTTCCGAAATTTTTTATTTTCGAAAACAGCCATAGGCATTTCATTTCTACATTTTACCTAAACCATGTCTTTGGAGGTAATAAGCCAGTTCACGGTTCCAAGATCTATCGACTTTCACTCCCTCAAAAATTTATTTTCGTCGCACCCTCCAACAGTCGCTCTTTATCCAGGTGTGCTTCGATCAAGAGCCTAAAGTGGATACACCAGGCGGATTAATAATCATTAACATTGAGCAATTTCAAAGCAATGACAAATGAATACTAATGTCTGTGGATCCCCTGAGTTAAATATACTTCACCCGTTTTATATTTTCAAATAAATTTTGCGCAATCCCCTATAAAATAAATATATTTGCATAAATTTAGCAAATTTTTAAAATTCGCACTTAGTTTCAAAACAATATTGCAAACTAAATCGCAATATGCACTCGATTACTTAAACAAACAATTCCCTCCAATTGTGAATAATTAACAATAATAATAATCAACCCCACTATTTAAAATTATTTGACAGGAAGCACACGTTTCTTCGTGATTTATAGACAGAAAATTACCATAAAAACAAAATCAAAACATTTTTTTTTTTTTTGAAAGGGGTTCATGATGACATTGTGCTCCAAATAGACAAAAAAAAAACCGAAGGGATGACAATGTCCTTACAAACTACTTATGACACAAAATCCCTATAATAAACGTGTGCATCCGTAAATTAAATATGCAAATATTATTGTTAATGTAGGAAGTCAATTTTTTGCATTTTCTGAAAATAAAGAACACTATACAGAGCGACAGAGAGAGAGAGAGAGTGGCATAAGCATAGGTTCGATGCATTGTACACATGAGAAATAGTTAACGAACCGAGAAGTGAAATGCTCATTTTACATTTGAAGGTCTTCGGTCGTCTGGAAAGGATTAAAATTCAGAACAAAAAATTTAAAGCTGAAAACTATCAACCCCTCAGATTTAAATGTTGATGTTATTATTATTTAGAAATTAAATTTAATCCTTTAAAAAGAGGGTTTACCAAGGTTTGTGTACAAACAAAACTCCCATGTCATTTTTTTTTTTTTTTTCTTCTAATGATGAATTTTAATTCCATTATGTCTCTTTTATATAATTGTGGATTACTTTAAGTGGCAAAAATATTACGGTATTTTTTTTTGGTAAATGACGTTAATCAGTTAATTATGTAGGTATATCGGATTAAAATTCATTTTCTCTGTAAAAAAAAGGATTGTGACAAAACTGGCACACTTTAGAGAAAGAGAGAGCATTGAATTTTTACCTCCAACAAAAAATGTTCAGCAAGAGGACCTTTCTACAAAAGATTGCCACTTAAACGTCACAAAATGCTCTATTCAACAGCCCCTAGCCACTCACTATTCTTTGGGTTAAAAAAAAAATTATATTAGTTCCATGTGTATTGTGTGTGTTATTTAAGGTAAAGGACAAAGGCTATATACCTACATAGAAGTGTCTTTGATCATGATTTCCTATATATACGATCGTTCTTTTTTGACAAGATCCAATAATCGAGGTTTGATTGCCTCACGGCTTCTTTATGACAATTGTATAAAGGTCTCTTTGTCACTTGAAGAGGCACATACTATACATCCAGTATCCGCATAGACAACGAAACTTATGTGCAAATTGCATTTTTGTTCTTGAATCTCGACCCTCTTGACTGTTATTGTGTGCTGTGTGTGTGTGTGTGTGGAATATGCCTTCTTCACGGTTCAGCTTCATGGCTTGGAATGGATTTGCTTTGTTCCAACTGTTTGTTGAAAACAATAGAAAACATGGTTGATAAATTGTGCGGTCAGCTCCTGATGCAATATTGTGGCACACACACTTCACACAAAATTCCGAGTTCATTTGCCTAGAAAAAAGGACTCTCGAATGTTGTATGTTCTATACGAACCGAAATTATAGAAATTTGTTGATAAATAAACGACCCGTGACGGAAGCGTGAACAAAATAGCAAGGATAGTTGTTAGGAAGGATACATATTATGAACTCAACATGAAGTGGATGGTAGATGGAATTGATAAAACCCAGAATTTATAAAAAATTTGAAGTGATTTCTATAGATCTCTATAACTTAACCGAAAGTCCACGAAGTAGTCAAACATTAGGTGTTAAACGTCATGCAAAAAGAATTTTATTGTTTATTTCAACAATTATAGCCCACAGTATACAAATCTAAGGATTGTCAACATTGAAAATGCCAGAAATTAAAAATGGCTGTTTGCGAGTGCCCAAAAAAGCTATACACCGCCTTATTAGAACTAACAACAAATATTGAAATTTGACAAGTAAAGAGAGGCACTGGATTCGCCATATTTTCTTTCGAATTTGACAGATCCGCAGAACTGAACCAAAAATGAAAACACTAATGGTATTATAAATACATTCAAATCCGCATTTAGAAATGAGGTTATTTCAACCAAATTTGCACGCAATGATTTGAAGTTACTTGAAAAGCATATCCGAACACACCCAAGTGGAATCCATTCAAAGTGGAAGCCATAGAAAATGTCAAAATTCGATAACTTAATTTTCGAAATTAACTCGTTGTGAATCTATAATGAAAATGTCGTATTAAAAATTACTTTGAAACAAGAAAAAAATATAATTTTTTCTGTTCACACTGCCAAGTAGCTACTCATATCTCGAGTGAAATGAAAAATATCAAATACGTTCCATAATCTTTTTTACTCTCTCATGCAATCATAGCACAAAAAGCATGAAACTAAACCTCATGAAATGAAAACTAAAAGAGGTCCAAAATCTTGTAGAGACATTTTTTTTTCACTTTTCGTAAAAAGTAAATCAGCCTTATTGTGTGTTTCAGCCGAAAAATATTTCACCTTAAAATTTTTCGTTCGCCCGGAATTTTAAAAGCTATTGTGAGTTTCGCCCGAACGAAATTTTGTTCGCCTACAAAAAAGAAGTGAAAATCACATTACATTCCGCCCGAAATGAATGTTCACAATAAGGGGAATTTTTCGATCATGAAATTTCGGGGGAAACTCACAATAGGCGAAAAGTGAAATGTCAAATTTTCCAGGTGGAATGTTGTTCGGTTGACACTCCCAATAAGGCTGAATATGACTGCGTTCCAAAAATTATCACAAGCCATATATTTTGATGTAGAAATTACCTTGTATTGAATCTGATGATTTTCTATAAATGCTTAATTTTAAGCATTAAAGTTTTAAGCCTATGATGGTACTAGCTTCTGGTTAAATGAAAAAATCATGCATTCCACAATCTTATAGTGGTGCTATCGTCGGGTGTACAATAAGATGAAAGCGATAATTCAAACAGCATATAGCCGTATCAATTAAAGCGAGATATCTTTAAGTCACAGATTAAGTCCAAAATCGCATAAATAAAATGTCTGCTAACTGCCGTTTACTTACTGCTATAGTAAAGGGCTATTCACATGAGAACGACCAACGAACGACGAATGAACGAATAAATGTGAATTAAAACAATTTATAAA
The DNA here is from genome assembly GCA_932273885.2 of Leucozona laternaria. Taxonomy (NCBI): domain Eukaryota; kingdom Metazoa; phylum Arthropoda; class Insecta; order Diptera; family Syrphidae; genus Leucozona; species Leucozona laternaria. Next base: position 477,128 of record OW026366.1, read on the forward strand.
CAAAAATTCTTTACAAATTCTAATCAAAATCTTAGAAATATAATTTATTATTATGTTAAGATACTTAAATCCGCCTTTTAATTGCTTAAATAAGTTAAATTTGAGAAAACAAATTGGTCGTCGCGAATTGCAATCTGATTGTTACGAATTGTCAAACTCTATTCGCGTTCCACATACGGTCCACACTTCAACGAACAAATTGTTCGCGCGCGGCTAACCTCAAAATCCCTTTTTGTTTTGTTTTCTTGGTGGTCGTCATTCGCGACGAATAAAAAGCCATGTGAAAGAAATGTCAAAATGGACGAATATTCGTTTATTCGTTGGTCGCTCTCATGTGAATAGTCCTTAAGCTAGTTCACCGAAGGCAAATTTGTAAAATAATTTTTTCTGAAATTTTGACTCGCGAGTTAACTGCTTTTCCATGGTTTATTAAACTCACGGAATAGAGGATAGTTGAGAGTTTTTTTTCTTAAAAGGGCGTTGAATTTTTTTGTTTTAAAGAATCAATACTTTACCTTTTGAAGAAGTTAAAAGACTAATTTTACTGATCCAAACACTTTTGTATCATTCCTATAAGCAAACAAACCAAATAGCATTACAAAATTAAGCCTGAATGCACTAAGAGGGCTTATGCGACCCCACACCCTACTCCAGCTCAAAGTCAAATATTTGTTGTTTTTTTTGTTGTATCCTGCAATAATTCCCACTAGATATTAAACACAGAAATTAGATCCTTATAAACACAGCTTTTGTTCCATCATACAGTGGGAGAGATAAGTTTCATTATCAAGGAACTAATAATAATCGCAGGATCTCACAACGTGAGATCTATGTAAACAAAGAGAGATAGACAGTATAGAGAGACACTGAAGATGGTAATGATGATGATCGAAAAATGAAGGGGTGGAACTTGATATTTGTGTAATCCTGGGATCTATATTGTGTTCTACCGATAATTGAAACAAAACGTGAACATCCTTATCGTCGTCGCCCCTCTTCCACAAAAACAACAACAAAAAAAACCTTAATATATTCTTGGGTTGTTTGTTATTAAATGTTCGAGTGTTGGTGGTATGATGGGTATATCTGATTATTATTATGATTGCGAGAGAATTCAAAGAGCTAATAGCACTCACTTTAGGGGGTGGATTGGTTTGGTTTATGTGTGCACGAAGTATTTGAGTGTGGAAAGGACTTGAGTATAGGTATATAATCTGGTATTTGTTTGCAGTTGGTTTATGCAAATTAGCAGAACAAATTAGAGAAGGATATTCAATTACAGGTTATCCATTTTGTTGACAGATTTGTAAAGGAAATATTTTTCAATTTAGAAAACCATCAGCACTCAATTTATGAGATTTTGCAGAAAAATTCGATACCACTTTTGTTAACGCTGGTTTTGAAAGAAATTTTCTGAGAAACTATATGTTGATTCTTTAATTCATTTTTAAACATAAAAAAAGAATGATTGAAATCAAGACTTTTATTTTAAACTTGACATTGTTTTTCATATTGAGGAAATTTGATTTTAGAATCTAAAAAAATTTAGAAATTTGCACCCCGTACAACAGTAAGACCAATTTTTGTCATTAAAATATTTTAGATTTCAACTCAATCATAAAACAGAATTCTAAAACAAATAAAAAATAAACTTTTATTTCTATTTTATTTATTTGCAAGATTTTATCTGACTTTATTTACAAAAATTGTTCAAAATGACCCCATTCTGCACATAAACAAGCCCGGCAACGTTTTAAAATCTATAGTTTTAAGTGTCCTATACTTCCAGAAGTTTGCATCTTTTGACCAGCCAAATGTATCCGTTTCGATTTAAAGCTAGCTTTGGTAAGTTGTATACCTTTTAAGAAACTTTCATACATGTTATTACATCAGGATGCTCTTTTCAAAATTGAAGTAAAAAAGGTTTGATAAAAATATTATACTATCTATTAATTTTTGGCAAAACAGTGCAGGTAATCAAAAATATTTTAATGACAAAAATTGGTCTTTCTATTGGACAGTATTCTAGTGAAAAAAAAATAAAAAAAAAAAACAAAAATCAATTATGGATTGGGTTAAAAAAACTGGTTCAAAGTAGGTGTCTTCCTAAATTTTCAAAAAAACAGCAGTTAAACGAAAACCGTAATGGTTCGGTATGGATAAGTTACTAAATTCTAAGGGGTCATGATCTGGCCTAACACTAGTTTCAGTTTGGACCATTAAATATTTCCTTCTTTTTTCGTTGGCACATTCGAAAATTTGCCTATTGTTCCAGTGAGGTGCATGTTTAAGTGAAAAAAATCAAAGATTAATCTTGGGGTTCAATTCTCACTAAATGTGTGAAATCACGAAAAAAAACTTCGTTGACACTGTCTAGTTTTTCGGATTAATCGCGTTATAAATATTTTATATTATAAGCGAGTTCAATGCAGTACTCACCCCGAACTTTGCCAGATTTACAGTATAATTCGCGAGTGTACCCATACCCAAGGGACAGTTTTCGCTCGTCAGCTTGTCAACAATTTTTCACATCACGCGTGATATGAATAATATAAAATTGAAGTTTTATTTAATTTTCGATTAACGTCATTTCGATCAAAAATGAGATTTGACAACGAACAAAAAATTATCTTTACGACCGTAGAACGCCACGATAAAAACATTGTTGACAGCGAAAGATTCTTCGTTTTCTTTCAATTTCGTCGTGTTTGTGTGGTTACTCTCATTTATCACCATATTAATACATTTTGACAGGTGAAAGTTTGGTCGTAGTTCCAAATATTTCTCCCAAATGTTTCGCGTTGTTTTGGGAGTCTTTAATTAAATTAATTTTTTTTTTCGTTTCGAATTTCAAATTTAACCGCCAATGTAAACCGCCATCTCTACGTCTATTTTCGAACTAAGCCAAATCAACCCTAGAACGCGATTCATCGCATTGCAACGCATATTCAAACACTGAATAGCCAGTCATCACTCCACACTAAGGGTTCGGGTTTTTAGTATAATACATGTCAGCTCGTATTTTGTTGCACTCTTTAAAGATTTACTCATCATTCGTTAGGTTTATTTTATATAAAATTGGTCAGTTTGTATTTCAGAGATTTCGGAGATCTTAGCAATTTCACAAATTAATATAAACGCGATCCTCTGCAAAATTTATTAGTTTTTGTGTCAAATACTGAGAAGGAAAAAATGTTGGATTTGCCTACTCAATTTTTGACGGAGCAAAATAAGAAAGCAATCTGAAATATAAACTGACCAAATGTTTGTATACCACCATCAAAGAAAAATATGGATTTCATTACAACACAACGGTAATTTTGTTTTAAATGAAGATATGCAATATTAGGCGTGTTTTTTTGCAAGTCCATATGGATTTGTCGAAAAAAACGACATCGGGACTTAAGAACTTCTTACTTACAGTACGTAAGTCCCGATAATTATCTGGACTTAGCTAAGTCTGTATGGATTTAAGTTGTTGTTGTATTTACGTGTAAAACTATTAGTCCCGATGTCGTTTTTTTCGACAAATCCATATGGACTTGCAAAAAAAACACGGCTATTGATTCTATTGTTTTCAATTTATATTTATTTTAACGAATTATGATAATGTTACACTCGAAAACAGTGGTTTATGTCATACTGACCAATAACTATGTACATAACATATATATGTCCATTTGAACACTGTTTGAGAGCCTAAACTGTGACTGAAGGGATTTTCTTTAAATTTCAATAAGAACAAATTCAAATTTGTATTTTAAGTAATTCGTTTTTGTTCAAATTTGCATTTTGTTTTCAAATTTGATTGAAAACGGCTCTAAAGATTTTGATTGAACTTCATACAATTGCAATAAAACGTGCGTTTCGGGTTTTTGAAGAGAGATTGGCAGAGACTTCTTATTTTTTCGTAATTCCCGTTTATCTTGTCAATGACTCTTCCGATTTTAGTCCAATTTCCCCATACAGATATATTATTTTCGAATAGAATATAATAACTTATAATAAACGAACTTACCCACTATGTATTTATCGCAGAAAACTGTTCTCACCAGATATTTGTTGACCGTTAATCGCTTGTCTGTATTGTTCTTCCCTTCTGGGCCTACGTTCTGTTACTCTCTTTAACTCGTTCATGGAATCGAACTGATAATGTTTTCTTTCAATTTTCGTCGTTCCTGGACCCAATCTGAATAAAAAAAAAAAAAAATATATAGTTTAAACAAAATACTTTAAAATATCGAAGAATAAGAATATTTCTACATTTAAATGCCTTAAAAAAAAAAAATAATGGGAAAGTCCCAAAGAACATACACGTTATCAGTCTTCTTTTTTCTGTAGGTATACTAAAAAAGTACAAATGCTCCAACTGTATCTACAGGCAACACTGCCAATTCATCGCGTGACGCATATCACCGAAATAAAAAAAAAATTAACGAACACTTTCCGTCGCAACAATTTTTGATACCGCATCGCATTCCCCAACTAAACTTTGCCCAGTAAAGTTGTGTCTGTTTGTCCCAGTGATAAATTTATTCCTATAAATTAATTTTACTTTAAAGTAATTTCCCGCTAATCTATACAAAATGGTGTACCAAGTTAAGAACAAGGTAAGTTTTTTTCCTTTCAAACTCAGTTTATGTGTGTGCCCTTGAAACTGCTGCTTAAAATTGATTATGTATTTCCAATGACATGCAAGATTTTTCTTTCTAATTGGCAGTTATGATAAAAAAAAAAAAAATGATATATTCATTCATGACATGAAGTGAAGTGAAGTGAAGTGTGATATCATTGATTTACAAGTTACAACTCTTGGGGTTGAGGCAAAGGCAAGTGGCGCTCGTTCGGTGTGCGTGGTCTTTTTTATCACTTTATGGTTAACTTTCGACCTAATTTTGCTAATGTATGTGCAGTACAAATGATTTAAATATCGATTTGCCTACAATGTTCGAATCTAGCGAGTTTTCTTCAACACAACTTGAGGTTTTTCTCTTCTAGAGGAGCCATGGAATGGAAGTTGCCATTGCCAATCACAGTCATTGGTTTTCGATTGGGGCCGGTTCGGTCTACGATTTGAGTGTCTGTACATCTAATGACGTAATGGCTCATTCGATTATTTCATAATATGAGTGCATCGCTATTTTCTTGGCTTTGTAGGTATTTGTATTGTTTAAATTTTTGATTAATATTTAAAATGTTTGTTTCCAACTTGCAACTATATGAACACACATCATCGTCTAAAATAATAATACAAAACAAAAATAAACGTCTAATCTTTATTCATATTGAGAAGCTATTTTTCTTATATGTATACCTGTTTTTTTTTTTTGTATAAAACCCCTGGAGAATACCTAACCTATGTATCATTTGCTGGAGATGTTGTTGGCAAAGCTAGTTATATAGGTAAAGAATCTGGCAAAACAAAGTCAATAACATTTTTTTTTCTTGCTGTTTTCTCAGTTCTCACACCCTCTCCTAATTCGAAGATTCGTAACTTAATGAGTAATCGATCTTTCTTAGTAACACATTAATATATCATATTATTTTTAAAAAAAATGGGAATTATGATGATGGAGAACATTAGTAGGTATATGATGAAATGATTCATTCATAAGTACATACATATGTATATCTACAAAGAAAACAGTAAAATAATGTAACTCTCAACAATTTCTCGAAACAACATACCTACCAATCATCATCATTAAAGTATGCTACTTCGTCATAATGTATAACTGCATAAGTGTACATTGTACAGTTGTTGAGGTTACCTACATACATCTATGACGATTTCACGACTACAAGATAAGGTTGACATTGAAACCTCGCCCTCATTTAACTGCCTACTCAAAACTGTTTTTATCTGGAATTATTTTCCGAATGTTTGATGCTCAGAAAAAAAAAGTTATTTTTGCACTTTAAGATAAGAATATCTCGAAACGCTCTTCATGTTCTATTTAGACGAACAATGTTTGTTTTTAGGTAAAAATATGTAGGTATGGAATACAACATAAAAATTTGATTGATTTTGATTCGATTAGAAAATTGAAATTTCTATTTATTGTATCAAAACTATACACACAAAAATTAAAGTAAATTAACGTTATCAAATGGCCATTTGCTCTAGCACATCCTAGAGATTCAAGTTTATACAAGATTCAATTCAATAAGAAAAACAAATCAAAGTAAATTAACCTCTTTGAGGTCTACTTGCTCAAATTCATTATAAGCATTAAAGTTCATAGAAAACAACAAAACTACAAAAAAAAGAAAAAAAAAAAACAAATTGAAATAAACTAACCTTGGCCATTTGCTGAAACAGAACTTAAATGTTTAATTTAAACCTAGATATTTGTGTTTCAATTTTAGCAGAGGAGAAAGTAGCACATAAGTGATTATTATATCTTAAATTATGTGGATGAGTAAGAGTGTCTGTTTTGAATTCTAGATTCAAATCCAGTGGCAATAGGCGAGTACCACGACCAACATTTCAATGAGCACTTAATCCCAATTTGAAAGAGGCACAATGGTTTTTTGTTACCTTCGCTAAATTGTTCAAAATTAAGGCATGAATGTTATTATTTTCGCTAATATAGAAACTTGATCAGCTTAATTGAGATAGCATGAATTCAATAATATATCAAATACATATATACAAACAAAAATCCCCTTAAATTGGCATCACAAAAAGTCTAGGTTTAAAATTATACATAATGTACATAGTTTTATTAAGTTCTACTAAACAAATGTAAAACTAATAGACTGGTAGTACATAACCTAAGAAAAGCAACGAGGGTCTGAACAATTGATCTGAAAAGATTCATAAACAAAATTAACACAATTTTCAATTTTGGAACTTAAAAGAATAAAGCTTTCTTTAGATTTTAAATCAAAGTCACATGATAATTTAAATATCTAGAGTGATTAACAATTTTAATTGATTATTCACCTAAATCACATCATGAAGGAACTTATAGGGCCCATACACCACACATGCCTGCATGGCCAAATAAAAGAATGCACAATCACGCTTCAACATACACTACTCATGCAAACTGTACAATATTTAGTCGTGTGTTCATCGCTGAGTTGACAACTTCTTAATATTTCACGCTTGACTGAGCAAATGTAGCACACACACCATACATGCTTGCATGCGCAAACAAGAAAATATCAAAATTTTTTGAAATCACTCGTGCCGCATGCACAACCACACATTCAACACCATACACTCGCAGTTTGCATGCGCAATCACTCTATTGCGCATGCAGGCATGTGTGGTGTATGGGCCCTATTACTTCATTTTGATGCATGATGTGTTGAAAATTAATATAAATAATTTGTTCACTTTTAGTCCAAAACCGCATCCTTCTAACCACATCTCCAAAAAAGATAAACAAAATCATATAATATTGTTTTTAGGGTTATCCAATTAGCTATGTGGCTTTTTAGCTCTGGATGATTTGCAAAAGATATTTGTTTTTTTTTTGTACTTCTAAGCTCATTGAAACTCTAGAAGTGTAAAGAACTTTCTGCCGCCTTAATGGTTGATCAGATATTGATAAGGAAGGTTCGATAGTAACTATATAATGTATGTACATATTTGTATTAGACAATAATAAAATTATCAAGTAGCGATAAAAATAAAATTCATGACCAACCAAAGTACTGTATTGTATTCTCGGTTTGTCATGAATATTTTGTTTAGCTCACAATTCTTGAGAAATTTTAAAATAAAAAAAAAAAAAAACATAATTAAAAAAGTATGGACGTACTATCGCATTCTGATAAAATAACATTTTGTTGATACTTATTATTCATAAATGTGTTTAAATTAAATAATGTGACTAACTTGAGAATATGAAATTGGTAGTTTCATTTGTTCTTTTAAAAAAATTGCAAATTTCCATGGCAACAATAAAAAAGTTTGTCATCTCTTTACTGCGATTCAATTTCAATTAAAACCTGATTTATTTGATTTTTGAAACAATCGTTTACACCCCTGGCAGAATACAAATAACATAATAAAGCTATATGTCTACTTTTTAGCTAAACATCTAAATTGTCTTTCTAACTGATTGATATTTCTACGAAGGTACATAACCTTAATTACTAAACATTTTCTTTTCTTTATTTTCAGGCTGATTTCGATAGCCAACTCCAAGCAGCTGGAAGCAAATTGGTTGTGGTTGACTTCTTTGCCACCTGGTGTGGTCCATGCAAGATGATCGCCCCAAGACTTGAAGAATTATCAACTCAATACGCCGACAAAGTTGTAGTTCTTAAGGTATTTTCAGAAAAACTAAATATAACTCATAAGTTTAGCTGACTAATTTTTTGTAATTCCAGGTTGATGTTGATGAATGCGAAGATATCGCTATGGAATACAACATTTCTAGCATGCCTACATTTGTATTCATTAAGAATTCTAGCCAGATTGATTCATTTTCTGGTGCTAACGGCGATAACTTGGCCAAGCGTTTTGCACAACACGCATGATTTGTTTAATTTAATCTTAAATTGTCTCCCTTAATCCTTTAAGCAAATAAATTCAACAATATATTCCTGTCACGTCTCGTTTAATAAAAAAAAAAGAAAAACAATTATTTTTATGGACTTGTCCGTTGTGTTGAACCTCATTATTTTTAAAACTGAATCAAATCGAAACAGTTGAACAATCTTAGCACAATATAAATATGTTTCTGTTTGTCGAAAAAAAAAAACAAAACGAAATTCCATAGCTAAGTATAGCGTTAAAAATAAAACATACAAATATTTAAAATTTGAGTTGCCTTAAATGAACATTGTCTAAACAATATTGTTAAATTAAAATGCTTTATAACGAAAAAATAAACGGATCAAGTACTGTTTTCTATTATTTGTGAGTGATTTCTATTTCTTGTATCCACTCTCCATTTCAGCCCAAACAAAACAAAAAATCAACCCTATTCTGCTGTCAACGTTAATCGATTTTCGATTCTCCAAATCGATTCCCTTTTGACCCACTTATAGATTCTGCTATGCGTTGGGTTAACTGCATCATAGATAGATTTAGCTCTTACGTAAACAACAAAGCCTAGTCTAAAGTTAACGTGCGAAAAATAAAAGCTATTTCGTCTTAGCAATATTATTTACGTGCACTAGAATTGGCCGACAATTGTATTGCATTTGTTCGGAATGCAAATAAAATTAACTTCCATTAACATTCCTTCATTTTATTTGAACAGGGTTAATTCAACAATATAAGGGTTAAGGGTTGCTTAAGCAATGGCAAAGGGCCTTATTGCGAGAGTCGTTTATTTATCAATCATCGGAAATTCAAGATGTCTTAAGCTGTGCATCAGAGGGCCCGTATTACGAATTACGAAACGAAAGGCAAAAAAAAACGATACCCAAGAAAACGATAGTCATGATATAAACCGATTATGATTTACGAGAATGGATGTCTGAAAATAATGCCAATAAAATAAAAAAAACAGCAGAACCAAGCAAACATATAAATAAAATGACAACTACATAAAGTCACGATCCAAAAGTATAAAAAACACCGCAAAAAGCAGTCGTAAACGAAAACGAGTATCGTAAATCGTAATCGGAAAATAACGATAACGACGGATTTTGAACGATAATCGTAATTCGTAATACGGGCCCAGTTATGTTTTTACAAGGAATTGCAACAGCATAAATATATAAGCTGATAACTTGCGATGCCAGTTTGAACGCGCCCAACTTTTTGATGCGAACGAATTTTGTCGCATGGAACGTTGAACGACACTCGCAATAAGGGCCAAACGGTTTTGATTTAGAATCGAAATGATTGTGTGATTTGGTATCGAATTTTAAAATTGAGGGTGTGTTACAGGACCCTATGTTTCAACATGTGCCACAACTAGCAAATTATGTCCAAATTTCAATAAGCAGAGAACAGACAAAATTATGCAAATGAACAAAAAAAAAACATCTTCGTTCTTGTCAGCATAATCATGGGAAAAAACCTATTGGGATACCACAAAAAGAAAATGAGGCTCAGTACTGACGACCTTTGCAGAGGGTGCAGCGATGAAGAAGCACATGATGATAGCTTACACTTCCTTTGTCACTGCCCAGCACTCTGTCACTTAAGAAAGAAAAACCTAGAAAATCATTTCTTTGACGACTTAGAGGATCTTTTTAGAACTCCGGCGAATACCCTTCTGAACTTCCTCATCGCCTCTAAATGGCTTGACTGCTAACAGAACACATAGGTTTTTACATTAAGTGGGATACAACTTTCTAGGGTATCACAACGGGTCTACATAGAACTAAGTGTGACGGCAACAAGATCAACTGTCACCGCTTCTACCTAAGCTTACCTACAGGACCCTATAACGGTTGTCAATTATGATGAAACATCAAGTTTTTTTTTTTAAATGAGAATATACAAAGTTAAGATCTTTTGGGAATAGTTTTATTGGCAAAATTGCTACCTATTATCGTTGCCAAAAATATTGTTATATGTAGGTTTATCAGCTTAGCAGTCAATTGCGAATTGAGATATTTTTTTTAAGATTCCTTCCTAGGCTTGAAATCTAATGTTTTATTGATGGCAATAAAACAATTTTCGGAGAAAATAATATAGGTATGTACATTGAGCCTGTTTAGATTGGGAAGATTAAGTACGGACTGGTGAGTCTCATCTTGTTTACATTAGAAACTGAGATGCCTCAAAATATACTGCAACAACAATTTCAACATTTCGCCGTTGAAACAACAACAAATAACACTAATGAGTCCGGTTTTTATGTTTTCTACGTGCCTCACGAGATCCCTTACCCCACACTTCTCTTGCCTAAAAACCGAATACCGGACTCAATCTTCCCAATCTAAACACCGTCATTTGTACATACCTATGAGTTGATGATAACCAAAACTCGATATGTCCATATTAGCAGAACTCTTCATAACCAAAATTAATTGTTAGATAACTTTTAAATGGAACTATAAATATGTGTTTGCTTTAAATCAAACGGATAACGCAAAACTATTTTTTCGGAAATTTTGAGCTTTGGTTTCAACTATGTACTCATTATTTAGTTTAATAATAATTTTAGTTCATGTTGGTGTAAGCATTTTTAGTTTTGTTCAGTGACAAAATAATTAGATGAGAACAGAATAGAACAGAAAAGCACAGAACAGCGCAGTCAGAACAACTTAGAACAGGAAAGCTAGTGCAGAAAATCCTGTTCGAAACTGTTTCAAAGTGTTCTAGACAAACTCATTGAACAGCAAACCAGAACACTTTAGAACAGAAAATTCCTCATTGAATAGCAAAAAGTTGGACTTTTCTGTTCGAAACTGTTCCGAACAGCCTCGCTGAACAATCCTTTTGACTCAGATTACCTTTAGTTAAAATTGTGGTGGAATGTGGATTCTCTTCGCTTCTTGCATCGCCTCGAATATGTCGGCGATCCGTTAGGTGATTTCCGACTGGGAAAAGCTGATGTTTCCATAGAAAATTTGTGTGGTCGTGGTGGGGTTATTGCACTATGAGAAACACTTTCTTTGAACATTTTCACAACTAAATAGATTAAACATTTCATTTTGTTTTTAATTTTAACACAATTAACAATAAACTAAAATGAAATTTTACTAATGTGGCTTTCGTTTCGACCAATTCAGATTTGGGTGTCAGATCTTAAATTTTACTGGCAAAACGAACACAAAACGTGATTTTATTTTGTTTTATGATTGTATGAGTGCCTTTTTTAAAACGACACTGGGTAAAAGTCACTTTTCTTTGATGTGTGTGCAAGTGCGTGTGAAAATCTGTGTAAATCTTGCTAAAAATCGAGATCTGCAAAATCGACTTCAGATCGACAAAAATTCGATTATTTTGGTCGAAAGGAAAGGAAAAACTTGTCACAAATCAAAAAAATTAAAGAAAAATCGATTTTTTTGGTCGAAACGAAAACCACATAAAAGCACAAGAAAATTACAAAATCGAATACCTCTGAACTGAAATGTCAAATAAATACAAAATATACATTCACAATCGTTTTTGTTTTTTCAATATTCACAGTAAAATCAAGCAATTTGCTTTTCGTTCAGCAGCACCTACGCTGTTCGATGACGAAATTGAAACCTGTAGCCGATTATTTGGAAGATTCACGACATACAAATTGGCAGTTTGCTGACAGAATGAATGAATTTGTCCATTCTTGTGTCAGCTTTTTGACAGAAATACTGCCAATTTGTAAGTCGTCTGAATCCAGCATAAATCTGTGCGGAAAAATGACATTTTAGTTTTAATCGGTTTGTTTTTGTTGTTTCTTTCATTGTTCGTTCATTACATGTGTTTATTTTGCAATTGGTTTAACTTTTCCACTGCGCTTTTGCAAGCATTTCACTGTTTTATTGGAGATCACAGAAAATTTTGAATTACATATATGACTTATACTCAAAAAAAAAGCCATTGTGAACTATGAATAGATGTGAAGTGTGAACTGACGCTTTTTACATAGGGAAGATTGAGTCCGGCATGTGTTTTTTTAAAGGTTTTTAAGGGCGGTTATTATTGATCGCTCTATAATTTATTAGGCTTATAAAATATAAGTTTAAATGTTCATTGAACTGACTTCGTTTGTTTTCATAAGCTTCCTCTACCCTTTTTCTCCATAGCGATTAACAATTGTTTGATATTTTCGGAGTCATTTACAACATCGGTCATAGGGGGTTGAAAATGTTGTGAAAAAATCAATTAAAAACAAATACATAATTTCTATGTTTTTTTATTATTATTTACTTGTTTCATTTTTTATTTGCAAAGCATGACAAATTACACACACAATACAAATTATCGAAATTATTAAAATACACGTTGATCTCTTTTCTGTTTGTTTTAAATATTTCTGTTCTCCATTTTTTATTTGTTTTTAAATTATTGTTTAAAATTATTTTCTTATATCGTTTATGATTTAATTATTTTAAAGATTTGTTACATTTTCTTTATTCTTTTTCTTAATAAATACTTTTTAATATCATATTAACTTTAATTAAAAAAAGTAAATATTTATATAAATGTATATGTATTTAAAAAAAGAATGATACATATTTGTTTTATATATAAAATTTTTGAGTTGTTATTTAAATATCCTTAAATTATAATTTTGAAGAATAAAAAAAAACTATTCGATGTGGGCCCAACGAATTTACATAACTCCCTAACCCCCGAATTTCATCCCAGTGAGTGTGAACTGAGTCGCTGCTGAATGCCTGCAAGATTAGATGCGCATAGTTAAAACTCAAGAACTTGATGATTATGCTTCTTGGAATTATTCAAATCAAACTGGATGAAGAAAATGTGGTTTCCAAAATATAAAGAAAATAGATTGCACTTAATAGCCGTTGTAAGAAGAACAATTGGATGAACTGTGCGTCGTGTACAACTAAATATGTAATTTTAATTTAACCAACCACGCAGAGTTTTCAATATTTCCCGTCGTGTGAAGATTCCCTTTTGAATTCTCTTTAAATATAAATCTAAGTTTTGTTTATGAGATGTACATAGATCGTTGACTCACAACAAGTCTTTGAATCTTAGCTGCTCTCGATGTCGTCATTTTTTTCCTTGTTAATATGAAAAAAGGGACTGGACAAAGACTCGTTGCGCCAATAGAAAATGTTAGAAGCTGTAAGCAAATGGAGTTTTTTTTTCTATTCGAATGGCGTGTTAAACATGTTGATGTTGAGATCCTCGAAGGTAGTAGGTCCACTCTGGTCTAGCATCTGCAACATATCAGTAAGTTCTTGGCCTTGCGGTTGCCCTTGAACATGAGGCGGATGATGTGATTGGCTTGGAGGATGCCCTCCACCTGACCCACTTGAACCAGGGCCAGGATCAGCAGTTTGACCAGAGTTCTGCCATCCCCAGATGCCTTAAAAAAAAATTAACTCATAAAGTCAGAGCTAACATATTATTGGTAGTGAATACTTACCAGCATTTGATTGAGGTGTTTGAGCACTTGTATGGTATGCTGTTGTCTGACGAGAGTTGCCTGCACTGAGCTGGGTATACGTTGGCCCACTCGGTGATCTAGACGGGCTCATCTGGTTGTATTGATAGCCTTCTGTGACAGGCTGCTGTTGTCTCAGAGACCAAGCAGCCGCTGCTGGTGTTGGAGATGTGTTTGCTTTGGGTATTCTTGCGAGGTGGGCTGCATTAGCTGTGGGAGCGCCTGGTGATCCATACCTAAACAAAAAAAATAAACTTTGGAAATAAAGACAGCAATCTTATGCAAATAAATATCCTACCCCAATGGTGAATGCGTCGCCGTTTCATAATTATAAGGTACAGGATTTTGTGCACTTGCTGGACGTTGTACGTTATTTTGTCCTTGTTGTATATGCCCACCGATAATACTGTGAGTGTTATACACAACCTGAGGAGTACCGCCAGTTTGAGCATTTGGCGTCTGATCCCGGCGGGCACCCTGTGGCAGGGTGTAGTCGACTCCTGGCGTGACATACACATGCTCTGAATGATCTGGTGTGGTATTCTCATGCCCAGTGGAATGAATTGTTCTGCAAAATAATTTTTGTTTTAAGACCCATCCAAGATAAAATAGGAATCATTTGAACTTACTTTCCTGAACTATTTGTACAAACAATATACTCCACCTCATCGGTATAGGGATTGAGGAAGGCATACGCCTGAGTTCGCAACCAAACATAATCTCGATTTTTCGCTCGGAAGCGATACATCAGAGAAAACATCTGACCCTTCTGCTTTAGCACTTGCTCGAAGCTCTCCTTCATATGACTGTGATCTTCGGGATGAAAAAAGTCGTAGCAGCTCTTACCCAATAGATCGGTTGGGGTATAACCGAGAATATTTAAGACTCGTTGATCGACAAAGGTGAACTTTCCATCCATGGCATGACGTGAAATAAACTCAGATTGGTTGTTTGCACTGGTTAGATCGGATGACGCTGTTGATGTCACTTGCAGTCGTCCTATCGCAACTAAACAGCAATGTGATGAATGCACATCATCGTCACCTGATCGATCCATGTGAACGCCCGGAAACATATCGGTTGGTGGCCAATTCTTAATGTAGCCCGTGCAATGAACAACGGCGAAATTTTGTCCATCGCGTGATGGACCTAACGAATTGCGCTGCTTCAAACGATTCAGATGTCCGGCAACCATTGATTCTGGGTTAACATTTCCAACACGCATACGGCAAATAAATCCACGTCTAGCACCCATACTTAACCTCATCGAAGCTAAAAAAAAAAAAAAAAAAAAAAAAAAAAAAAAAAAAAAATTATTAAATTGTGCAATTTGAATGACGATGTATGTAAAAATCTTACATTGATGTCCTTCCTTCTTCACTGTGCCCGTTTTGAGGTCTAATATACGTCCGGTATTTTGTGGTTCTTGCGTTGATAGTTGCTCACGAATTTTTTCACGATCATCGGGATGTATGTGATCGTAGAGACTTGTGCCATACCAATCCGATTGAGTGTAATTCAATACCGGCGTTACTGAGTCCGAAACGTAAATTACTCTGCCAGAATCACATGATACAACAAATAGAAAACCATCAGCGGCTTCCAATATTAAATGCTTAAGTTCCTGGTCCGTTAGAAATGATGGCTTATAGGTACCATCGCTGCTGGTATTTCCGGTGCCTGAAAATAAAAAGAGAGAGAACGATAAAAATTAAAGATTTGTGTTTTTTAAGTAATTCTGTTAATTTTTATTGGATTTTCTGTTTTTTTTTCACTTTTTTTCAGTAAAAAAAGGGAAAGGTTTGCGTTAAATCGAAGTCATTTGATTTCCGCAAAGGGTGACTGCCATTCGAAAGTGGGATTTACTTATTTTAAAGAAATTCGTAAATTTCCCTATCACGTAACTTAAAGGCTGATAAATCGTTCATACGATATACATATATAGCTCTGAAAGATATCACTACAAGTTTTCTTCAAAAAATATGCCAATCTCGTATCACCTGTCGCTATCGTTTACACAGGTTTGAGAGCGAATTTAAAGAAATATGCATCACGAATAATATAACGTTTAAAGCTTATAAATTATACTAACTTACATCTTTGCTGAAATTGAAATCTTATAATCTTTTTCTTCTTCTTATATTTATACATACACTTATAACTAAAGAACGGTTGGACAGATTTTAATGATTTTTGATTTGTTGGATTCGTATTCGCCCGAATAGCAGAATAACTATAAAAATATCGGAACACTTCACTTTGTAGAGTGAAATGGGGTAAAATGAAATGCGTTTGAAAGGTTTCAGGGATATTTTTTTTAAATTGCAATTTGTAGGGTGAAATGGGGTAAAAATAACAAAAATAGTCTGATTTAAGAAATTTTTTTTTTTATTTGAAAGGCATATTCTTTTTAAAATTTTATTATGTGCAGGGTGACATGGGGTAAAAATAAAAAAAAGTCGGATTTAAGAAATTATTTTTGTGTTTGAAAAGTTTTTATGGGAAATGGGGATATTTTTTTTTTAAATTTTGTTATTTGTAGGGCGAAATGTGGTAAAAATAACACAAAATTGTCCGATTTACGAAATTTTTTTTTGTTTAAAAAGATTTTTAGGAATTGACTTTAGGGATATTCTTTTCAAATATTATTATGTGTAATGTCAAATGGGGTAAAAATAAAAAAAAATGTTAGATTTTAGAAATTATTTTTGTGTTTGAAAGGTTATTTTGAGTGGGTGGCCTTAGGGGGTAAAACGAAGTGGTGTCCGATTTCAAAAATTCTGATAATGTTGGAAAGGTTATTTTATAGAGGTAAAAATAAACACAAAAAAGTGTTTTTTGATTACAAAAATTCTTTCTGCGTTGGGAAAGTAAAAAAGTTGGACTTAGATGATCATATTTTTACGAATTTCGCCCTTCATAACGTGAAATTGGTCAAAATTCAGTAAGTAATTTACAGTTTTTCTTGTTACTTGAAGTAAACACGAAATCTCTTAGCCGATATCGCTTGGCCGATAGAGAAGTGGTATGGTTAAATGAAGCTTGTCTATCGTAATCGATATCTAAAACGATTTGACAATGAAACTACCTAGATACTTAGAGAGCTGCCCAATAACCAATATGAAAAATCATTAACCTTAAAACATAACAACTACCACTTGGAATGGCTGCTATTTTTGTTCAACTCAAACTTTACAATTTAACCTGATAAATGATACAAGCCCTTCTCTAGGTGATGAATCAACTTTGAATCATAATGCATACCTCATTCATTTAGTCTCTGCAATTATTATCATTTAATTCCAACTTATTTGCATACGACTATTATAATAGCACAACGCCATACTTTATTACTCAATCGACGAATCGATTAAAGCTGATTAATTCACTAACAATCGAATTGTTTAAAAGTTTAAGGATATAATTTACCTTTGAATAAAAATTAATAAAAAAAAACACAATTCACCGATGACATCATTATTCTTCGGAAAAAAGTCTCAAGTTGGTTTGCGTTTTCAAGCATTTATGTAGTTTGTCTCAGAGTCCGCTTTAATGCTTATTATTGGCAAAGAGGTCAAAAAATAAGACTCTGCTGTCGCCGAAGCCGACGCGCCGACGCAATTTAAAAACCGCAAGTCGCGATTTGGCAAAACTATACATATATGTTGGAGTTGGTATACTGGGACTGATAAAGATAAAGAATAAAATTCTTATTTAAAGATACCTTTAACGTATTTAAAAATTCAAATCAGGTACAATGAGGCATCCGGTAAAAAAAAAAATACATATATACTCATTACATTTTTTTTATTGTATAATTGTGTATAGCCAGAGACCAGTGTCAGAGTTAGAGTCAGAAACAGACGCAGAGCCAGTGGCAACAGAGTACCGACATACCATACATCCATACTCCAACCAAGTATTGTGCGCAAACGTCTATTGACATTGTGGACAGATTTCCAGCTTGTATTCCTCAACTACTAGCCTGTACAATATTAATGACATTATGCATGCATGAGCCAAACTAATAAAATAAAATTTAAAGTAAAAAAAAAAAACATTTATTTTGAACTGACTTTTGGGTTTTTTTACGCAGTTAAATGAACGCTCCCAATTTTTTTCATTTAGTTTAATGAAAAAGGAGTGGTTTGTATTTGAAATAAAAAAAAATACAAAAAATCCAAAAATCCGCCAAAGACACGCTACAGTGGCTCAAAGGCGGATTAAAATCGATTAATTCTTTCCTCAAAATTTCATATTTTCTTTCTTACATAAGTTGTTTGTAAAATCAACTAAAGTAATAGGCCAGTCGGCAGCGATAAAAAGAAACTATCAAAATATGCCGATGACATTTTATAGTGGCAATTAATGGGTGTGGGTGAGACTTTTATAGCAATTCACAGACAGTATAAATTAAAAAAAAAAAAGAGAACAAGTGCTCAACAAAAAAAACTGAGCAATTGGTCTTGAAAATGGAAGTTGTCATGTAGAATGGAGCCAAATGGAGCACCTGCTCTCCAAAAATAAGAGATTTGAGCAGGTTTTATTCGCACCACCCTTTTTTTCGTATAATATTTCACTTCAAGTTTAAATTTATACTTCATGATGATGTTGGTTTATTAACTAATCAACTTATGAATTGCGAAACCTACCTGCTAATGAATGCATTCACAGACGAGCGCTGCGAGGTTCTTGCCTTACCCTGTTCATTGAACGTTCCCACTTTAGAATAGGTTTAGAAAACCAATTGCAAGGTCTAAGTTAGACAATCGATGGAAAATATTTATAAATATAGTTTTGGTGTCGGACAGCTGTTCAAAGTTAGGCATACTTTGGAATGAGTTTATAAGCAGCCGCAGTTATTAGATTTTTGACAAGTTAGACAATATCTTAATATAGTTTAAAAAAGTTGGAAACATGCTTTGTTTAATTAGATATAATGTTAAATTAGTCAAGGTTTGGACAACTAAGTTAGATAGGATTTAGACAACAAATAAGCATGCTCATTCATAACTTGGACGCTGTTTAAAATTAGACAACATTTACAAATAGGACTGAGGACTTTTATATATTAACACATTTTGACACATACTGTTTTCTCAGGAAAAAATCAGATAAAATCAAGGTGTAAGTCAAAAATACTCCCGTATTCCGATATAGGCAGACTTTTTATTTCTTATGACAGCTTTTAGTTGGCTCAGTTTTTTAATTTTCGAGTTATGGGCGTTTTAGTGATTTCACTTACCTTTCACCGTGCAAAAAAACGGTACTTTCACTGATCGCAAAAATATGGCATTAGTGTCAAAATTTGCGTGACATTATAAGCTTTCACATGACACCTTATTTGACCATGTGCCATGCCCACTTTTCAAGTTATGTGCGTTTTAGTGAGTTTTCACTGCAAATAAAAAAGTTGTTTTTTTTTTAACACCCTTTGACCGTGATTTAAGAGTTTTTCCACTCATCGCACAATAATTAAATTTTTCAGTCAATTTAAATCTCGAGTTTAGTCGGAGTTAATCCACTAAATTTGGAGTGTAGTAGTCGTGTCAGAGGGCCCAAATGCATTGTAGGAATTTTGTTTCAATTTCTTATTACGACTGTAACATTTCATCCAACTCGGTTTATTGATTCAGATTTTCTGGATTTACGACCATTTCTCCATACAACGTGAACCACTGTACGACACATATGCAGGTGACAAAATTCTAACTTTTTAGATTTAAAATATGTAAAATGATTAATAGACATTGATAAATTTCTCTTTTTCTATTGTTCTTTGATGTTCCTTGGATGACAAGAGCGTATATAGGTATCTGGCAGAATAGGTAACAGGTGCTCAATAACCAATTTTGTTTGAATTTAAATTTTTGGGTCAGCAATACTTTAGTAGCGCCATGCGCCACATTATATTTACATGTACATATACATATATTTATTATATTTTTATGAAAATACAAAAAATGTCTTGAGTGATGGTTATAAACTTTCACACAGTGTTGTCGGGACAAGAAAGCATTTTTCATATTTGATTTTGCTATCAGAGGAGTCATAGCATATTTTATTTTTTTTTTATAGACTTTTTGTTAGTTTTTTAACACAACTAGAAAAACGCAATCTACCTCAAAAAATCTCGTGTTTTCTCGCTTTGCATAGTTAAACGAATGAATTATTGTCAAAAAGGCTATTAAATATAATGCAAGAGGTACCTTCAGAGTCTGAGCGTGAGCGTGAGCGTGCGGCAAGAGCGACACAGAGGCAGTGGAAGGCAGTATGGCAGCAAAAGGAACTCTTTTTTTAATCAGATAATGCGATATTTCTTTCCACTGCGCCTTTGGCGTCCCCATTTGTGGCAGTGGTTCGGCGATATGGCGGCGGGGGTGACTTTACTAAATAAAGTTCCATACCACTGCCCCTTCCTACATATAGCTTTGATATGGTGGTAATTAACATAGGCGCATGGTTTATGCTGCAAGCTTAATACTCTTTGCAATCTCATTTCATACTTCGTACCTTCTTTTGTGGGATTTAATGCAATTGCGCCGCGCCATCGCCATGTGGAAGGAGAGTCAGTCAGACCAATATCAAATGATTTATGTCTTTGTTTTTTTTCTGCTCGCCTTGGGCTGAGTTAACCTCCACCGAGTTAACTTCACCTTTTCGCTGAACTGAAATAATTCAACTAGACGAATGTTTAATGGCCCCTAATGTTAAATAGAGCTTTAGTTTATGCGAGAATAAAATGATTGCAGGAATGGTTTTATAGTTTTAATAACTTATTTAGCGGAGTTAAAATAAATGCATTCAAATATTAACTAAGCAGCTGTGGTAATTAACATTCAATTAAATAAATGGCTTACACCGGAATGTTGACAGGTATAAGGTTGCCAATATTTACTCACAAACGTCAAAATTTTCAGCAACTGACAATAATTGTTTATCTTGTTTTTTTTTTTCAAAGAAATTGTGTATAATTAAAATAACACTTAAAAATCAAAATTTAGCACAAATTTCTTTAATTTAAATTTAAAATTTCGCTTTGCAATTTCGCATCTGTCAGTTTCCACAAAATGATGACTGTCACTTTTGACGTAGGCAGATTTGAAAATTCTGTATTCACAAACTGTGAGCTCGTTTGCCCTTTTGCTATTTTTGGAGCTCACGATTGAAAAAAAAAGAACATTTCACCTGTGAATTTAATTTAAGGCTCAGAATTTTATTTGGGCTAACAAATATTAGTTCTGTCAAATGTAGGATTAGCATTTGTCAGATGTTGAGATAAGGACCCACAAAAAAAACAACTTTTTATCAAGTTCCAAATTTGTCTGCAATTAAATCAATTCGCTAAAAATTATAAATTACTAGCAGAACCGTGCTCTCGTTGCTTCGGAAAATTTTAAGAAATAATTTTTTGTTTCAGAAAAAAGTTGACAACAAATTAAAAAATTATAATAATTAGATGGGTCTTATAGAACTTAAGACGGGAAATTATTTCAAAGCTTTAAGACAAAGGAATACTCCAGATCAAGAAACAACAGAAATATGTATCTAACATTATTTGGTCGAAAATTTGAAAGATAACAATTCAAGAGACCAAGAGAATTCAAAACTTCAAACACAAGTACCTAAAGATTATGCTATCTCCACTAATTGTCACTTCCTACCTTAGATTACACCCTTTATACCTACTCTTCTACCTCATTTGTATTAGAACAGATTGCCCCAACAAACTACCATTAAGTATCCTTATAGCTCGCAGCTTGGTATACTATATGCATACCTGCATATACAGAGGAGAGTGCAGCAAATAGCACTTCTTGAGGGAGACATTACCAAAAGCTCTCAAAGAATTCCAGTTTCCACCCCATTATGTGCTCGAAAAGTTCTACCCTTGCCATACTCCTATGAATGAATGAGTTGATGGTCGTCTATCTATCCGTGTTGGTGCATTTCTTCGTTTCTATGTTCTCCCTCTCAGGGGGGAGGGGAAGGGATGGTTATATTTCGAAGTAACAAACAAGAAGAATTATCCTTCAAAGTTAGGAAATAAAAAATAATAAATGAAGTAAGACAGAGATGTATACCTACATAGAAAATAGGAACAGGGATAAAACGCGCGCAAGGAACAAACTTTAACATTGCACACCTTACCTATTCCTCCCTACATATAGATACGAACGAGTTGATTTCTCAGGATTAGCAGTATAGCAGAACAGAGCACACAGCTTGTAGGTACATTTATAGACATATAGACACGTGGTTGGTCTTGGTACAGAAATGGAGATATAAAAGCAAAACAAAAAAAAGAAGAAGTACCCCCCAAGACGCAGTGCACGAGTGAGGTACGCGCCAGGCACCAGGCACCAACATCCAACACCTTATACCTTTTTGTACATCAAAAACCAAAACGAACCTCTTCCGAGCGCCGAGAGATTTTCTTTATTTCCACCTTAATATTTAAGTGCAGGTACAAGTATCATCGTACCCTCAGCCGACTTGGTTCTTTTTTTCGTTTTCGTTGTTGTTTTTTGCCATTCATATACCATAGCTCTAACTTTTGCTACCTACCTACCTATGTATATACAACGACGAGTTCTAGTGTTGTCCTTATTATAAGCTTTAACCCTTTTGCATTTTTGCCCCAAGAAGTCTCAGCGGTGACTTTAAATTGTATATGCCTCCCTAAGGACAATTTCTTCTTCTTCTTTCTGACTCCTGTGCTGCGGCATGGGTAAAACTTAAAGAATTTTATTTGGCGTGGCGATAAGAAAATTGAGTGTCTCTGGATAGACTCGTACATTTGTATATACCAACATCTCTCTTTATAGCATGGCATTAAGATCTTAAATTTAAATTCCAAAGTCTGTGATAAAAGTATGCTAAATCAGCTTCACTGATGGTATGGCATTTAGAGTGCACATAGCAGGATGGTTTACCTATACCAAAAAAGTTTTGCCATATGTGAACGAGTTCACGTAACTACTTAACATTAAGTTTAAAAACAAAGTGCGATACACATAATAACCCCAAAACAATACCCCCGCCCCCTTCTTCTTCTTCTGTATAATGATAAAACTCTTGTTTTTGAAGTTATAAGGATATAGATTCTTTTAAGATTAGAAACTTTCATTTTGATGGAATTAAAAGTGCTCATTGTTGTTTTATCTTTTTTTATGGGTATCTTTGTTTGATATGATATCAGGGATATGGAAGCCTCATTGTCCGTATACTGGAGAGGACTTTACTGAACTATATGGGAAAATAGATTTCACATAAAAAAAAAACACGCCTATTGTAAACGAATGACGGTGTTCACGTTGGACTTTCCCCATCACCGATTTTTTTACGTGAATCCAACTTGTTCAGATCAGATACAAACAAATGGGAACTTATTATCTTATTAAGTAAATATGTTTCCAATTCAAAACAATTGGATTCTGTAGGCCTTAAGTGCCAAAGATAAATCACTAGTTTTTAAATGATTTTAAAGATCCTGCCTTTCCTGGCCATCTTTTTCTCACCATAAAGTGGGAGTTAGAAAAGGCACAGAGACATCAAAAAAAATCGGAAGAAGGCAGTCAATAGGCAAACTGACAGATATGTCAACTTCAAAAGTGGCAGCCATCGTTTGTGAAAATTGACAGATGCAAAATTATGAAAGGAAAACAAAAGGCTGTTTTTTTATGTTTTAAAGGTAATTTTAATAACAATAATTTTCATTTTTATATTAATACATATCGCACACAATAGGCGTTTTTTTAACGCAAAGCAAAACACTGAGCTGTCAAAAAAATATGAGTTTCTTTTTGGGTTAGATACATCATTACGCTCAACTTTTATTTTATATTTCAATCAGTGCTGTGCTCAGAGCAAAAAAGGATAAGAAAATGTCAGTTTCTTCAAAGTGATGATTTTGACGTTTGTGAATAAACGATAGAGAGATACATTGCTATTTTCCAAAGAGTTCTATTACTCCTGATATCACGGCCGTGATAAAGGGGATTTTTTTTTTAAACGATTCAAATTTATCCGAAGAAGCGATGTAATGTACGTTTTTCAACAGATTAGTTTTTGATAATTAAATGTAGATTTGCGGTTCACATCTATTGCTTCTTCTCAGGAATTTTCAAAAACTAGTTTTAATTATTTACATTCTTATTTAAGTGGAATGCGGAATCGCCACATCATTGCTTCACAAAACGTAGGTATTTGGTAAATTAAGTGCATTTTTCGAGAATAACCCTAAAACTTTGTTGTTGTTTTATATTTTTTCTAATTTGAAATTCGATAAATTTATATTGAAAAAATAAAAAAGCTTTGCCATTGAAAAAATACCGAACTATATTACACATAAGTACAACACATATTTTGCCACGAAAATTCTTTGCTTCAGCTATGAAATTTAATTTGCTGTTCAAAAAAAAAAAAGAAATTTAACTGAAAAAAAAAACATTTCTCTTCGCTTTTAAATGCTGAAGAGTTTGTAAGTCAAATGTAAGCATTTTATAGTTAACAGCAAACAAACAGCAACAACAACAAAAAAAAAAATAAAACAAAGTTATTCTTGACAATCAAATGCCCCAGCATTTACAAATAAATTGTGGTTTTTATGGTCTCTTTATTTTAATTTGATGATAAACCTATAAGGCGACTCTTTATTCGTTATTTTGTTTAACTTGGAGACGGACAATCGTCCCAATTACAATTAAACTTGCGGGAAGGAAATCTCCCACTTATAATTTAATATCCCCCCTTTCGTGTCCCTTTCTTTTCGACATCTCTTCTCGGACTATAGGTTTGTTTCAATAGCGCAGAGTAAAAGACTTTTATTTTATTCAAAATAAAAAAAATTAAAAAAAAACTTATTTTTATATGCATTTACGCGTCTAGAATTTTTAATTAAAATATCAGTTGTAGATAGCGGTGGTTAAATTATAGCAGCAGCAAATGCCGACACAACAGACAGACAGCTAAACGGAGACAAGGCACAGACAGTGTTGATATAAAAACAAAAGAGCGCGAGGCAATTATTCTATTTCGACGACGACACGACACACTTTGCTTAAATAATGCCCAGTTTCATCAATCACACCAACGCCATAGTGTTTAAAAATGTTTTATTTAGGTGACTATTTTAACAAAATGCTTAGTTATTCCGATTTTATACCAATTGTATCACATACCAGTAGTAATAGGGTCCTTTTTAATTATTTTTATACCAGTCATGGAGATGTTTACTGAAGTTCAAAAAGCTGATCTAAAAAGTTATTTGTGTTTACCATGTGCGATAAAGTAGTTTATACCAATCAGCGAATGTGCACTATTTTGTATTCTGCTATTCAGTGGATAGGACTTAATAAATAATGCAAATTGATTTTCGACACCCATAGCGAAATTCTTTTTTTTTTAATTTATACCAATAAAGTGCAAATAAATGTATGGCTCTTTTTTTGTTTTTTTTTTTTATTTTGCAATTATTCTCTCTGCACCAATAGGGGTTAAATTATTCATATATTCTTAAATTTATTTGGTACATTTGACTAGATTATACCAATCAGCGGGTCTGCTATGTTTTCTATTTGCTAATTACATATTAGAGAACACTGCCATACATGTAAAAATACACAAATAAATTGGGTAAATACCAATCATGTGTAAATAAATTGTTTATACCTGTGAGACCTAAGGTCTTTTGAATGCTACATAAATTGCACGGACTGCTTATTGGTATAAAATGGTCAAATTAACTATTTTACCAAGTACACCTCTAAAATTTAAAGCCAATAGGAATTTTTAAATTCCATTTTTTAAACCACCTACCTACCTACAATTTTAATTTAACTTGATACATCCAGGCATTAGAATTTCAACTTCGACTGACAATGCTTGACTGACAATAATGAAACTTAATGCTCAACTTTTTTTATCTGTGATCTGCATCTTTTATCTTGTGGACAGTTACAAAAATAAAACTAAATTGAAATTAAGAAGATACAAAAAAAAAACTTATACTATACGCGTTCGAACACTCCCGACTTTTTATGATACATATATGCAAATTAATCAAAATGTGAAACTTACCTCTGAGAGCCTTCATATGTGCCACCGCCATACGCAGTATTGTCAATTTATCAGGTTTCCTTGCTAAAGCACTACATGTTGGCACCATATCCGATAATTCTGTTATATATGCAGTCATCTTATTTCTACGCCTTCTTTCGATCTCACAGTGGTTCTCCCGACTTTAAAGATACAACAAGAAAAAAAAAACAAACTAAATTAAACAGTTTTTTTTTTTTTTATAGACCACTATAGTGGTAAATAACAAACATAAACAATGCAGTGAGAAGCAGCAGCAGATGCAAAAGTTATGTGCATACACAATAATATGCGCACTGCTTGTGAAGTGGACTCATTGCCAATTTTGGCACAGGGCCGAGAATGCTTTCGACTTTAATACAAAATTCTATTTTATTCCAGGAAATGCATAAGTGTGTTAAAGGGGTAGTTTTGTTATGATCTAGTTTTAAGTTTACAGATGGAGTATTTTAATTATTTACTTGATTACAATGCGTGAGGATGTTATAAATAAATTCTTAACGAAGCCAGACAGTGCAGTTCGAGTGGTTAGGATTTGGCTTGGAAATTTGTGTTTAAATTATTTTTTTTTTATTTTAAAATTCTACTAAGAAATCAATTATAATATAAACTCTAACAATATGCCTTCAAGACCTTAAATCTAAGTCCTAGTTAAAAGAATAGGAATACATTTTGTATGGAGTTCTGTGTCCAGAATTCTTTTTGTAATGGAAATTCTCATTCATTGGTATTACTTTTAGACCAGTTTATACCAATAACCGATAACACACTTGCACGTATAATGACACTGTCTTCTTTTTACTTGTTGCTTGAAAATAGTTGAATATTCTGCACAGAATAACGAGACATATTGTGGCGTATAGACCTAGTTTATTTATACCATTCAGACGCGCATAGTGAAGAGGTATCGAATATCAAAATTCTGTAAAAAAAAAGAATACTAAGGAAATCGCCTGTCTTAATCCTCAGAACAAAAATTTAGTTTTCCTTTTTTAGAAAGAATTTATACCAGCTTATACCAATCAACGGAGGCAAATACAGAAACTTGTATGTTTAATGACGCCGTTTCTATTTTAATGTTATTTAAATATAATTGAATAATTTAAACAAAACAACAACGCTAGTTTTTTTGTTTATACCATTCAGGCCGCACTTAGTGAAAAGGCTTCGTATACAATTAAAAAAAAAAAACTGCTGACAAAATTTGTAAGTACTTAAAACTCGATTATTGGAGAATGATAAATTGTAGAGAATTTTAGTATAAGGATTTTTAGAATTCATTGATTGTATGAAGGACGAATTTGAAATTCAAAATTTGTAGATTACATATTTTGTAACACAATAAGTTTTTTTTTTAATTTTTCATGTAGTCAATAATCATTTGAACCAGAGTGTGGAATGTAGATATAGCTTACGTAAGAATTTGAGTATATTGTAGCATTGTATAAATTAACTGGCATCAACAATCAGTTTGTAGGGATGCTATTTTTGATGTAGGTAGTTTTATGCGGAATAAAAAAAAAAGTGGAAATAAAAAATATGTACACTAAAAACAATGCGTGGTATACCGTATATAAACTACTCTAAATAAATGTGTTAGCTGTTTGCACGTACTAGTTGCTGGTAAAGATAATTATCTTAACAAGGATTTTGAAATTAAGGATGCATTCTGCTTTAAAAAGATTGCCAACCTTTAATGCGTTTACTCATTTTGTACAAGAATTCAACATCAAAGAAAGAAACCGCATAAAGGCAGATCGCGATTATAACCGACACCAGTTTGGGATTCGTTTTAAACTGTTAAATATACGTAGCTTATTTGTATATAATATAATGGTCCACGGACCATCGTTTTGTTGGTTAGACCAGTTTATACCAATCAGTGTTAAACGTTTTTATCTCTAATATACCACCAAAAAGTACATACTAACTTTCGATTCCTAACTGTCAATTTTTTTTATACCAGTCAGAAGGATGTACATATGTATTGTGAATAATTTTCTTTTTGAAGAATTTTAAAAAAATAACTTTAAACTTTTCAAGAAATTAGTAAACAAAAACTGTGATAAACATACTTTGAAATATACTGAGGACATCGGGTGTGGTGAATGGTGATATTTTCTAGTTACCTATACCATACAGAGTAGGTACACACCTACTTTATAATGGTACGAGTACTATACCACCTATACACATTGTTCAAAAACTTTATTCAAAGTTTTCTTCTTAATTTAGTTTGTTTTTTTTTTGTTTTTTTTTTCGTTTTTTGTCTTCAAAAGAAAAAGGTAATTTATTCGGAATACTTAACCCCATATGTGCTACCACGGAAGTAAGAATTTCTTTGAAAATGCTTAAACACACAGCTATACCTATGGGTAAAGGAGATGGAGGAAAGCAGGTAGGGTAGCAGAGCATATTCATCCAAAGACTGGATGGAATATACTTATTCGCCAAATGAATAATGATTAATACCATTAGAAAGGAAGGAACAAATAGGATCTAATGGAACTTTAATTGTTGGATATTTGCTATGTGACTACACTACACACTCATGAGAAATCTTCGTGCTGTTGAAGCTTATATATAGGCATAAAGGTATAAGCCTTTATACATATATATAGACTTCTTGCTGACTTGAAATACAAAAAGAAAACCAAGGGCAAACTTGTTCCATTAACATTGAGGCATTTAATCTCTTCTCGATAATCTTCAACTCTCTTTCCTCCCTACTCCACTCCACTTCACTTCACTCCACAACCAAGCCGCCCGGCTCAACCTACTGGTTTTTTTTTTTTTTTTTCTTTTTTCTTACAACCTTTCGTTCCTTTTACGAGACTTAGAATTTTCAGAAACTTTGGCAAGAAATCAACTCTGAGAAATTCCTAGGTCTCCGTCTCCTCGGCTCCTCAGGCAAGGAATATTTTTTTTTTGTCCGATTGGATTCGGAATGGGGTTCTCCTTCTTATTATATTTTCTTTCTTGTTTCCTTTTTAGATATAGGTGGTAATATTTTTTTTCTCATTAATTGAAAAGGGTTAATTTGGAAGGGCTGATAAAACCAAAACCATAGTTATATGAAGAACAACACAACAGAAAAAAAAAAACAAGAAAAATAATAGGAAACGAAAAAGAACTGATTTTGCCATTGTTTTAGTTACTGTTGCTGCAGAAAGAAAATTGAGGTCCAACTATTGATAATTGAGGGCAGGTATAGAGATAAAATATATGTATACTATATTTTATTATTCCACCATGTTACTATACTAACAACATCGTCTTTTTCAATTAAGAACAGAAACGATTCCAGTATAGGATTTTCCCAATTCAAACAGGGTGATTCGTTTAGAGTGCGAAAACAAAAAAAAAAAAAAAAAACTAATAAGGAAACTTTCGAATCTGCAAACGTCAAAAGTGACAGCCCTGAATTTGTGTAAACTGACAGATGAAAAACATGTTTTTTTTTGTCTTTGAAGAAAATTGTGTTCAATTTTAAATTTTTAATATTTACATACATACATATTTTAACACATCGCACTCATTTGCTTACAAAATTAAAATTGACGTTTGTGAATATAAAAGAAAGGGATATACTGCTATCTGATTAAGGCAGTATCCTACAAATGTTAATGTATTATGACCACATTTTAAACCGTGTGACTGTCAAACTGTGTGAGATGGGCTGTTGAGCCTTGTATGATGAACTTTTAAATTTTGCTTACACAATTTAACTAAAGCTCCTAGTTTTTCACACATTTGATTAATTTAAAATACAGCTTAATAATCAGGCATATTTATGTAGGTAAATAAAAGATATTTTGAGTTAATCCTCTTTTAAAAAATTTTATTAACCAATTTGTTTGTCTAAATGAACGAAAATCGAGCCTCTTTCCATATAACCGACGCACGGTAGAGTGAAGTAAAAACATGGACTTTCCTCTGTGCGCGTTACGAGGTCACACTTTACGATGTAGCACGTTACGTAACGTTACGAAAATCTGCATAGTATCTAGTATAGTGGGTACATTCAGTGAAAAAATCTAAAGATGCCCTTCAAGCAAACTAGTCCGTTTTGGATCCGTGCACGTAGTGAACAACGTATGGACGACTTAGCATACGGATCCAAATATGAGTCCTCAAAACTGCACTTGGACAAACGTTAATGTTAACACATATTAACCATGACTACCTGCACTCACACAATTTCTTGATCTTGAATCCACCAACACAAGTCATATATTTCTGTTGTGCACCTTATGTGCCAAATCACCCTGTATGTTGTCTGCAGTTTCGTGTTACATACCGCGCCAACAAGCAGTCATTACCTTTTTGCGAATTGCAAAATGAAACCTCTATGGTATAGTTGGATATGGTGGTGGAGATAGATTCAAACAGAATCACATAATGCAGAGTAGCGCAGCGCAGTATACAAAACTATACCTAAACGACGAAGTATAGGAACATCCAGAAAAAGCCCAGTCAAAGCAGGTAATGCTGCACTGTTTTCTATAAGTTCTCTGTACGGCGGTCTTATGAGTTTGTTTATTTTTTTATTTTTGAAGCTGACAACATTTTATTCTTAGTCGTGACCAATATACTACATTACCATACATCGTTAAAATGGATACCTACATATGTGAAAACATGCCTGCAGGATTTGAGTTAGAACTACATACTATATACATATCTCTCTATCTGTCTTGTTCTTGTAACTGCATTTTTGATTTTTAAAAAAATCACTTAGAAAGTATACATATAAAGTACAGTTCGAGTGAAAAATTAAATATTCAGAGGAAATTATCTATGTGAAAAAGTGTAAGTTAACATTACACATCAATTCAAAATAGGTATATAAATAATTGACTCACTAAAATTGTCATAACTTTGCCACAAAGCCTCGCCCAGAGCCTTTTCTACTCATATTCACACGATCAAAAAAATTAAAGCAAAAGCTGTAAAAGATTTTTCAACGTATTAAATTTTATTTTCAAAAAATGTATGATGTGCGGGCACTCAAAAGGTTCTGAATACCCTTAAAATGATAAGAATAGTGCGTGGGTTAGAAAAATAGCGACTCACAAGCATATTTCAATAGTAGGAAACAATAAAGCCAAGTAAGACGTTTTACATTCGTGCAGTGCAGCTAAAAAGGGAACTTAACATTTTGCCCGAAATTGTACAAGGATGAAAACAGCGATGGACTTGGACATTCATTATAAACTTTTGAATATCACAGCCAGAGAGAGAAATCAAAGCCGGATTATGCTTTCCACATTCGTTTAGTGCGGCTAAAGAAGGAATCTGATGTTAACCTTTCAGTCAAAATTGGACTACCCTTAAAACACAGTGCAAGCGTTAGGAAAATAAAGACGCACATTGACAATCCGAGTGTTAAATACAGCCAGGTAAGGCGTTCGACATTCGTGTAGTGTGGCTAAAGAAGAAATCTCTATAGTAATCTATAATAAATCAAGTCCTGTTTGATGAATGCATCTTTTTAAAATACAAAACTTAGAACAACAATAAATTACTGAATATTAAAATTTTAGATTCATTAAGATATCCATCATCAGATATCATGAAAAAATAAATACTAATAAAACATGCACTCTTCTTCTAGCCACATAAATACATAGATACTAATTATACATTCTTGCGCTATAGCAAATCCGAATTAATTAAGAAAGATTAAGAAAAATTATAATAATACATTGTAAGTTCAATTTGAACTTCTTACCTAGCGAACCGCTCTTTATCTTGAATATTTTCATCATCCATTCTGTTGTACTTATTAGCGCTTGGCTCTTCTTCATCTGATCTGAAAGAAAAATGGAAAGAAAGGAAAAAATAAAAAAACACAAATTAGTTTAATAATCATTAATTATATCTTTATCTTGTGATGTTTATAAGGAGTTTCGTAGGTATGTTAATTATGTAGTTTGGATGTTAATAAATTCATTGCTCAGTTGTAGGAGAACAATAAGAAACAAGCAAGTATTAAATTATTTTTTTTTTGTTGAGTGAGTAAAAGCTATAGAAGTCAATGATTACCATAATTGCAATGCAAGTAATGATATTTTATTTAAAGCCCTCAGATTTTAAATAGCAGAATGTGTAGAACGTGTTTGCTATATAAATAAACGAACCATTTAAACTGGAAAGATAAATTGTGTGTATATTTTTTGTTTACAATCAAATTGTGACAATAATCAGTGCTGCATTTATTAAAGATAAATTAGCTACTAAGGGCTTCAGGTCTCAGGGGGCATATATACACCTCAAGATCAAGACATTGAAAGTAAATGTTAGCCATGTTGATGGGGTTTCCATAAGGTGCAAAACGCATCTTAAAAAAATATTTACCGCAAATCTATGAAGGTGGATTGGTGAAACGGAACTCTTGAAGGAGATTTAGAACAGCTTTAGGCAAGTGTACTAAACAATTCCTTATTTGGCAGAGACAAGTTTCCTTTCTTGACTTTAAAAGGAAGAGGTTGTCTTTTATTGGAAGTTTTTGGGGTCTAGGAAAGTCTCTGAAGACTGTTTGAGTAATTGGAAGGCTCTCCAAAATGACACTCAATTAACAGTTACGACATTGGTGAGGAGAAAATCTACATTAGGGACTAGCGAGGGCTGTCCATTAAGTCCACTTTTATTTGAGCTGTTCATAGAGGAATTAATTGAATGCTTTCATGAAGATACAAAATATTCTGAAATGAGGCGCCTATAAAACCATTTGCAGATACCTAGTTAAGTGTTGCTCGCAGACAGAAATAGCTTAAACGAAGAATGGAAACTAGATAGAATTGATTGATATGGTTAAGGGCTCAAATACATGTCTGTCCTTGAACTACTAACTTGAATATGGAGAACCAAGTAAATGAAAAGCTCCATAAAGAGGAAATGGCATTTAACTTAACGTGAAAGAGGTTGTGTGAAAAAATTTGATGAGCCTATACACTTTTAAAAAGACAGTGACTCTAGACATGCCAAGTATAAAAGTACTGTTTATGCCCTCCGCCGGTGGGCATTCTTCAGGCACCCAGATTTTTTTTTTAAGTCGCTCGAAGCGCGTTAACGCACGCCTACTTTTAATGACGAAAAATTGTTATAAATTGGCATGTCTTTAGTCGCGCCCTTTTAAAAAATATGGCTATGGATATGGATGATAATTGAAGAAGAGGAATCATGTTCAACGTACTTTCCTGAGAAATTTTATAATTTCGTTATAACTTGCATAACATTTACGAAAAATCAAAAACATTTTTTAACACTTAATAAAGTGGCGCCCAACAGTCTACATCTTCTAAACTGGTCTCAATTCGGTGCTGGTAACAATCACATCTGTTTCATAGGTTTCCAAACATTAATTCAATGACAACCACTTGAAGGCTTAAAACAAAAGGAATTAAAAATGTATTTTTGTTTTCAATCATCAAAAACAATGCGAAACACAGCGTGAGAAAGTCGCACATCAAAAAAAAAAAAAAAAAAAATACGTTCTGTTCAGTTGTATGAGCAAAGCATAATATTTGATATCCTCGAAGCATTTTAAGTCAGAATCCTGCTGGTAGTGAGCAACGATGTGAAAGTACCCACTAACAATGCCTGGGAATAATGTGTGTAGCATGATTCCTTATGAATAAATCACGAAAGATACCGGAATACAAAGCGGAACAACAACTTCCGATATTTTATTGAAATATGCTCGATTTCCTAAACCGTGCGTTGCTTTTCGTTAAACTCTACATATAGGTAGAGGTACATACAAGTAGGGGGCTTTGGGAATATGCTAGCGATGGGAATAATTGATCACATCACATCACAATCACACTGTGTCGTGAGTCAGTTTAGCGTTTAGCGTTCTCTAATGCGGGTTGGCCATTTTGTGTTTGTTATTGTTGTCGCTGAACACTTTTTATGGGAATATTTAGAGTTTCATGCTTGAAGGATAAACGGAAGTACTCGACGACGTACATATAGTGCTTCTAAAAAACAATCTAAGGTAACAAACAGAACTTCATCCCCCCCCCCCCACTCCATCACGCCACACAGAAAAAACACCACCTCGTATTTGCTTAACATTTTTGGAAGGCAATTAACCATTGAAAAGGGTCAAAATAAATTGCTTTAATTAAAGAAATTTGAATTTATGCTATCATTGTTGTTTTTATTATTATTTTATTTTTATTTTTATTTTTTCTTCCTTCGTTTATATTTAATTGGGGTTGATGAAAACAACGAGCACAATAGATATAGAAAGTGCGAATGAAATGGTAACCCATTCCTTTTTGAACAATTTTATTGCAGTAAAAAAAGGTCGTTATTCCAATGGAAAGGTATTTCGTTCGAAATGAAAAATATAAGAAAATACCAAAAAAAAAAAACAAAAAAAAAAGACTGCAACAGAAAAATTCAAAAGATTACCAACTTAAACTTGATACACAGACATTGTTGTGTTTTTTTTTTTTTTTTTTTTTAAGAACATTATCGTACTGTTGCACAATAGCGCACAATGAACATCATTCTTTTTATATGTATATCCATTCTTCTTTTCTAAGAGATTGTTATTATATTATCCTTTTTGCTTTTGCTGGTTTCTCCTTTTTCGATTCATTTTTTAACGCCCCTCTATAAACAGTGCAGGTCGCTTAGTTAGACATATTTTTAAAAATAAGTTCCTAACTCATCTTCCTAAATTATTTTGTTCACATTTATGATTTCCGTACTAAATATAGGAAAATTTAAAAAAGCATGCACATCAAATAATGTAAAAACTAAATAATCTTATTTTCTGAATTAAGTCGAAAAATATCAATCGTAGATAAAAATTTGTCGTGATAGATGGCGGTCAACGCCGCAGTGCTAGGCGGGAACAAAACAAAAAGCTTAAGTGAAAAATTGTAAGACACAAACACAATTACAGTGGTGGTCCAGTATAACGAATAATATAATGTCTAGAGTGCATTCGTTATATCAAAAATTCTTTATATCGAATACTTTTTTCTTGGAAATATTTAGGTAAATGGAAAGTAAAACTATATTTCGCAAATCTGTTACAGTTTTGTACACATCGAACGAAAATTTGAGGATCTGTTTACATAAACGAAGACGAATAAGTTGGACATAACAAAACAAACTAAAAAAAAAATGGAATACGTACTTGTATATTCCAATATTATCATAAAGATACATAGATTTTAACACATTTACCGTCAAGAGTTGCTTTACAATTTTTTTCTATATTCGTTAGAAGTAGGTAGTTGTTTGTAGATTTTTTTTTTTCATTTTCTGAAATTCGTTATTTGTTCGTTTTAAAGAATATCTCCCTAATGGACTGGAAAAAAGTGATTATATATGAATAAAAATAAAACAAAATTTTAAATTAAAACTGAAAATGTGTTCATAATATCGATCATTCGTTATATCGGCATTAGTTATACTGGACCACCACTGTATTTTGATTTATTCCCTTTCCAATTGTATACCATGTGTTTGAATAAAAAAATACACCTGATAAACAATGAATTTAAGTCATTTCGAAATTTTTGACGTCCAAATGAATTTTTCGGAATGTAAAAGTTTTTCAAAATTCATCCTGAATCTACCGACTGAAAAAAAAAACAACCTGCTTTCGTGTTTCAAAACTTTTTCAACTTAACTGCAAATTTACTCTAATTCACCCTATTCAATTAAAAACCCTTTCTTATATCTCTAGAACCTTCCAAATGAGCTCTGCTTATATGAATAAATGTGTTGTACATTGATGTATGTTAGTCAAATTTTTGTTTAAGCATATAAACGACTGTCACTAAAAAATAAAAATTAAAAAGTCTCGAAGTTAGGGTGCGAATAAAATTACATATTTGCAAAATTAGATCTTAACGTCACTCACTGTTCGATTCGAGAAAAATAATTGAAGAAAATTTATTTTTATATTCATCCCTAATGAAGTGAACCGCAGTGTACATAACATACATACATACATATGTGGCTATTAAAGATTGTTTTTTTTTTTTTTTGATTTTTTTTTACAAAAGAAACATAATGGTAAAAGTGAATCACTTCTGTATTGCTGTTGAGGGAGCATATTGTTGTTGAGGAGTCTCTTTAACTCAGGTTGGACTCTTGGTTGTTTGTTTGTTTTGTTTCGTTTTTCTTAATTTTTTGTTTGTGGCCTATAAAATTGTACAAGCATTCCAGCTTATGCCCTTTGACTGCAAAACTCAAACAACAACGACCGTTTCTATTGAAAAAAAAAAAATATATAAATATGCCCAAGGATATGTAGACACAATTGTTTCAGAGAGTTAAGAGTAATAAATTGCAATGGAGCAGTGTGTTTAAAAAGAAAAACAAAAATGTTCACAAAATAATGCTAAGTTGTATTCAAGGATATTGAAAACAACATTACATGAAGGTAAAAGCCTTGCGCCTGGAAATTGGCTAGGCAATCGCTAGTTTTGCACCTGGGTATACCCTTTTGCTTCGGGAGCCAAAACAAAAAATAAGAAAAAGTTGGTTCACATGGGATTCGATCCTCAGACTCTAGTCGGTTCTAATTTATTACGTTTAAAAAGTGACAAAAATGTTTTCAAATCATAAACCGTTGCAAACTTTGAAGAAGTGTAGAAAATTTGATGCAATGTAGAATATTTTCGGAATTTTTTAGTTCAGATCCATCTTTAAATATTTTTACAATTATTTTTTTTTTTAAATTGTTGTTTAAAAATGTTCGTGAGAAGTTAAATAAAAGATCTAAAATCCAGAAGAAGAAAATCAGATCAACGTATTCTTTAAAATAGCGGATAAAGCACATATTATATATTTAACTTTATGGATTTTATTTGGATTGTTTAAGGTTTAAGCCTAGGTTTAAATAAATATGTTTCCAAATGAAAATAGTAGGGTTCTGTAGAATTTAAGTGCCAAGGAAAAATAAAGGACAAATAATAAAGATGTCACAAAAGAAAACGTCTTAAAAAATTCACAATTTTTTTAATTTTTTTTTTTTAAATCCTGGCTGATTCGGCACCATATGGAGTAGAAGTGAGATAAAGTACAGGGATGTCAAAAAAAAATTCGGAAGAATGAGTCCAATTTTAACA
This sequence comes from Leucozona laternaria, assembly GCA_932273885.2. Taxonomy (NCBI): domain Eukaryota; kingdom Metazoa; phylum Arthropoda; class Insecta; order Diptera; family Syrphidae; genus Leucozona; species Leucozona laternaria. The sequence goes on from OW026366.1 coordinate 514,323, forward strand.
TACTTTCAAATCACAATCAAATTAAATTTCATGACAATGATTGTCCATTTGTTTTTTATAAAAAAAAAAAACTGTTTAATTCGATGGCTCAGATATTTTGACGTTTCCATGCAACAAACAAGCTACGTTCGCGTACACTAGCTCGAAACTACCCAAAACTAATTGGTTCTACCAATTTTAGTCCAATCGTATTCGCGTAGTTTCATTTCGTGCAGTTTGGGCAGAAGAGAGTGCTCCCGAGAGGGATAATTATTTCCCCTTCTTTACAATTTTTACCCGAGAAATTTTTTTGGATAGAGACTAGTAAGTTTTGTTTTCTGTCGAAAGTCACTCAGAGAACAACAAACAAATACAATATGGCTGTTGTTTACGTTTACTTTAGGTTTTATTTTTATTCGTAGAAGTGAAGTTTGTTTTAAATTTATGAAATACAGTCAAACTTCTTTATAACGAACCTTCAAGGGAACACAAAATTGCTTCGTTATAAAGAAGCTTTATACAAAATTCGTTATATAGAAATTATTTTGTTTTTAAATACTGCAAGGGGAACAAAATGAAATTCGCTATAGAGAGAATTACGTTATAAAGAAGTTCGTTATAAAGAAGTTTGACTGTAATTCATACAAAAATTGTGTTAAAGAAGAATATCCATTCAAAAATTGTATTTATTGTGTATTGTGCTTTTTTTTTTAAAAAAAACATGGAATTTTAAATATTAAATTAAAGAAACTCTATTTTAGTGCAATTTAACTAACTGTTTTTTTTAGTTTAATTTTTCTTAAATTACGATTACGATTTTTTTTTAAATTGAATTATTGTTTTCACTTCTGTTGTTTTTTTATTATAAAATTCAATAAAGAATGTAAAATTACAATAAAAATTAAAATTTTACGCTTTGTCCACTTTTTTTTTTGCTATGAGGCTCTTTTTTTGTTTAATTTTTGTTGACACGTTTAAAATGTGGACAGCGTTTGTGTACTTTTGGACAATTTCTAAAAATTTGATCCCCACTCCTCAAAATTTGACAGATTCCCATTTTTAGTCGAGAAAGTACCCGAACAAACCTACTATCTATCGATAACAAAGTGATGATGGCTCCTGGAAATTACGACAGAGAAATTTAAAAAAGCCAGAAACTCAAATGGAAATAAAATTCATTTTGGAAAATTGGAAAATAGTTTTTTTTTTTGTATTTTTAAACAAGACAGTTCAAAGTTGATGAAGTAGGAAAGAGTAAGAACACGTCGCGAAGCGATTTCGCCACACACGCGGCAAAGATGTATGTAGGATCTTTTTCCAAAATAAAAAAGGAACAAACTCCAGAAATGTTGGCTTTCTTATCGAACAACTTTTAATGGGTCTTTTAACATTTTTTGAAAATGGAAATAAAGCCGGAAATTGTTTTGGAAAAAGATCCAGAAATGCTTGAAAGATAACCAGAATATTCTGGTCTAGGAAAAAAAAATTACAATTTTGTATGGAACATTTTCGATGGCTTTTTTGCAAAAAAATTTCTGCCGCGTAGGCATACAGTTTTTTTTTTAAAACGCCTTTTAATTTCATTTGCGTCACAAAATAAACAATTTATTTCCCTTGAAATTTTATTAGAAGTGTGAAAACAGAACGAAAGATCATTTAAAAAGGCAAACATTTTGAGGTCGAATAATACATTTTTTGAATATTTACAACCACTCATTCAAACAACATTTTATACCTTGCAAATTTATAATTCCCACGAAAAATCCAATAAACATGAATCCTCGACGGATTCGTCGGTCGGCGGGAACAAACCTATAATGATAGTGATCACTCCAAAGAAGTCTTCCTAACTAACAAAAAGGGCTATACGCAATCTTCAGCGCTGCATTAATAGCTTTTGCCTGCGGGTAGGGTAAACCCTTTATTTTTTTTTTTTTTTTGTTGTTTCTCATACTTTATCTCGAATCTATATCTATAGGGTACCTATGGATGATGATGATGGATGCATTAGAGAAGTTATGCATTAGTTCTGCATCAATCATAATTTCTTGAAAAAATAAAATAAAAATCAATGATATTTAATCATGATATTCTCTCTATTTTGTTGTTTCTTGTTTTTTTTTTGTTAAATACATTCATTTTACTTGCGGTATGGTTAGGTAGTAACTTTTAAGGGGAATCTAATGGATTCATACATACATTGAACTGAAAATATTGTAGGGCCTTGACTGAACTTGGCAAAAATTTGCCATTTTTCCATACATTTGAAAACAGACTAAACTATGTAGTTGAATAATTTTGGTTACCAAGATTGAATGTCAAGATACTGTTGGAAAATTTAAAACAATTTCAATTCTAGGTTGCTGTGGGAACCACTATACAAAAGCAAATAGGTGCGACTTCTTTTGTTCACCTTTTTGTTCACAAAAAAAAAAAACAGAAATACAAGAAAAATAATGGAAAGTTCTTGAAAAAATAAACATACCCGACTATATAATTCTACACATAAATCCGTTTCTAAAGAAGACAAATTATGTTGAATTCGATTCGCAAAGCACAATGACGACCATCATGAAGAAGAAATGTTGTTTAAGTATTCCTTTGGCATTATGCTGGCCAAGGAATGAAGAATGAAGAATGAAACTGAACGGCTGGCTGGCTGGCTGGCTGGCCAGAAGCGTTCCCTTCTTGACTTCTTCCTTTAATGTCCCCCCTTCTCCGCCTCTACCTCCTCAATAATGTGTATGCGGGACAAAAATAGCACATAGCTTATAGCAACTGTGCCGCACATCAGTTTCAGTAAGGTGCATCCATATCATCCATATAGCCAGACTCTTTACCAAGAGTTTATTGACATTTAAATTTTTCTGTCGCTCTGCCTATATTCTCAATATATCAGCATAATATATTTTTAAAGAAAAGCACAGCAGCAACTTGAGGCAACAACAACAACAAAAAATAAAGAATTTGATTTATTATCAACAAATGGTTCTGTAAATGACTCAGCAGAATCGATGGGCGCGACGTATGTGACACTTTAAGTCCTTTGTATATATTTTGACCTTCGAGTTGGTTGTAATAAAGTCATAAAGTCAACACTTAATGTGGCATTCAAAAAAAAAAGTTATATAAAAGGGCGGGTTTTCCCATACACAAGGAAACAAGGGTAGTGCTTGGTTTTTGTCACAAACAAATTTATAAAATTTTTACAAGATGATTTTTGTTCTCAATAATATTTTTTTTTTTTTTTCGAAACAAAATTGTGTGTGCACGATTTCTTTCAATTTCAATCAGAACAAGTAAGTCAGGTAAATTGAAATGCAATTGCTGGTTTTGTTTGGACAGCAAAGATGTCGCTTTTCATTTTCTAACGCAGTCACATCCGGCGTATTTGAACCTTTAACAAGTCAAGGCTGAAGGCTGTGTAGTTGAAGAAGGGATTTTTATAGGTGGTATAAGTTCTTTAAGAGAAAATGCGGTCAGTTTGAGGAATTTTTTTTGCCGTTGTTGTTGTTGTAATTTCTCACGTCACGCGAATCACAGTTTCACAATCATTTTTTACTATTTATTTATTTATTTGCGAGTTTTTATAAGAAAGTTCCTATTTCACAATTTTAATGCTTTGAAAAATTGGGATGTGTGATTTTTTCTTTGTTATTGGTGAGTTTCACTTGGAAAAAAAACTCGTTTGACGATTTTTACTTCCGACTTGTCAAAATAAGTTTTGCCTTTCCAGCTAAAGTTATAAAGAAAAATAGAAACTTATCGACCATATGCCACACTTCTATAAAAATTAATCTAGTACAGAAATTGTTTTCTGCGTAATATTCGATTCGCTAGTTCGATAGCTTAGATATTCAAACTATCGATAGGCAAAATGATTATTCTTGCCACTAAGACAGTTTTTTAAGCAGGCCTTAGATATTAGCACAAAACATAATCTGATATTTTTGTATAAAACAGTTGTTTGATTGATATTTTGACGATTCGATACAAACTATCGATAACAAAATGATTTTTCTTGACAATTATATAGTTTTTTATCGGGACTAAAATTTTAGCACCGAAATTATAGCCGTTTGGATTCGGCCCTTCCATTCCTGCCAACTTCCACGCACACTGGAATGGTTGAGGATGTAAGTCCCTAGGCCTCACTTCTCCACAGTCTGTATGGCGCCATCAATTTATTGTAAATGTTAGTTAATGCATTAAATTTGATTAAAGTATAAGAACTAAAAATTGCAATAAATAAATTTAAAGATATTTTTAAAATTATAGTCTGTACTTCTTAAATCCAATTGTTTTCCTCATTAATCTATATAAATATGAATATCGTTCTATAAAAGAAAATCCTTAATAAACCCTGAACAAAATCCTTTTAATCCTCGCTTTGAAAAGACAAACGAATGATGGATAAGTAAAGCGTAGTCATATTCACCCTCATAAAAATATACATCAAAAATGCATAACTCATGGCTCATGGTGAGTCTACATACGAACATCAGAGGAGGAAAAAAAAATTATTGATGGTAAATTTATCATTTGCAAACAATTTTGCATAAATCGAGGGTACCATCAACCAACTGAACCAACCAACCAAACAATGAACGGCGTTGCCTGTCTTATTGCTATATTTTCTGACTGGGTAAATCCCATAAACGTGATTTGTATCATACAACAAGGACTCAGTCATTAGTATTTTCATCCGTCAAATAGTAGGTGAGGCGTAAAGTTTGATTATTGGAATCTACCTGTGGATATCAGGGACGGAATATCAATGATATAAAGTAGGAAACTATGCCCATGAGTCTTTGGGTGAGAAATGATATTTATTTCGCTTTTTCTTTTTTTAAACAAGATCCAAAAAAATAAGGCCCTAATGGAGAGTGTCGTTTCGTTTCTTTAGCGATAAACGACTTTGGTCGAATGTCGATTATCGGAAATTCAAGCGATTGTGTCATCAGATGTCATCATCTACGTTTTCACAAAGGATTACAACAACATAAGCTTCGGATATTAATTTCAACGCGTATACAACTTTTTGGAACGATCGACTTTTGTCGTATAGAAATTTAAACGACAAACACTCGCAATAAGGGCATTAGAGAAGATCAATTTAAAAATACTAAGGGCCAGTTTTTAAGTGCTAAGATAACTCTGATTTTAACCAGAGCTAGTTTAATCTTGCAAATTAATTGAAATCGAGTTAATTTAGAAGCAATTTTTCAGTATAAAATGAATTTTAATTTTCATTTGTTAAAAATGTGTCGAAATCAAAGTGCGATAGTATGGAAATGCGCTTTCACTATCGAAACAGAGAGGGCGATAGTATTTTGAATCACATCTGTCAGAAATGTCTATTCGGTTAATACAGGAATTTCAATTCGTGTCTTCTTGAGATGAGGGACTATCTGTATGACAAGTTCCTTAATTTTTAGGACAGCTAGAAAAATCCAACTTCCTTTTTAAGAAATCACATCAAGTATTGAGATAGCCCTCCATGTTGAAGACATTATTTTATTTCCTTTTATAGATCAGTCCGGCACTGATCTATAAAAACCCTTCCCCGAACAAAACAAAGGATACGCAAAATAGCAAATAAAACACTATAACCATCAATCCTGTTCATAAACATTGCCTTGAATAGGTACATATATAGAAACCCTTCCTTTATAAATTCCCACAATATTACTAATTACTAATCAAATGTTCCAAATAGAATCTGTTTTAGTAGTTTTTGGGTGGGCAAACATCTCACAGAAGGAAAATTTATTTCGAGTTTCGAGAGGGAGCTAATACCTATTTTAGAAAATGTCAAACGCTTCACTTGCATCGTAACGTTCCTAAATTTTTTTTTTTTTTTTTAGATAGCTTAGTACGGACTACACTTCGACTATATAACCATACAAATACTGTATGTGTGGATGATGATGTTTGGGAATGCCATTTCCTTTAGGATAAATCTTCATCCTTGGTTGAAGATGAAAAATCCTTGAATGCGGATGTTCGAAAGGAAGACGTTTCACTTTGACAACGAGTGTTTGTTCAGTTGATGCTTAGTTTATTACCCTAAATTTATCTAGATCTGTACAAAGCAAAATAGATATCGATGGAGTGCAAGGAGAAGGAGGAGGAGGAACAGACTATAGAACCAGAAACCAAACACAAAAAATGTATATGTATCTCAAAAATAATCTTTGATATCTTTACGATTTTTTTTTTCTTTTTACAATTTTTTCCCGTATATTCGTTGTCGTTGTCGTCGTCGTCGTCGTCGTCGCCGCCACCATAGTACTAGTCTCTGGGTATAAACGAATATCCGAGAGTGTAGAAGGTATATGGTTGATTTTATGTAGAAGACTCTTTCTTTGAAAACTTTTCATTAATATTCGAAAAGTGTCTACGAACATTATAAGACCAAAGCAAAATACGATAAGGTACTACAACAAGGTGTACGTACGTACCTATACCTACCTACCTATGCGCCCCGGCCCGGCCCGGCCCGACCCGATGCCATGATGTTGATGTTGATGGTGATGATGATGATGATGATGATGGTGATGGTATATGGGAAATGTGGGCTCAAACAACCAAACCAACAACACCAAGACCATACAACACAGGGCTAAGGAATTCAGACAAAAAAAAATATAAAAAAAGAGATTTCTTTCGTTTCTAAGTAACAACCAAACGACAAACGAAATAATAAAAAAAAATCCTCAAAAAAAAAAAAGAAGAAGCCATCAAGTAGGTACAATCTGTGTGCTTTGTCCCATATCTTATTTTGACAGTGAAAAATGTGTTATCAAACCAACAAATCGGAGATTCGTCGAATTGAGTGTACAGAGGTACTCTTATGTATGTTATCCCATAGAAAAGTGCCTATTTTATAAATCTGTTTAAGGAAGCACATACCAACCTCTATACCTAACATACCTATAGTATAAAGATATGTTGTGTATAGATACGCTTTCTTTTGATTTTTGTAAGTATGTAGGTTTATGTAGAAGAGGATTGAAGTTTTTCGAGAATAAATCATCTTGATTCGAAAAACAAAAAAAAATGTTGGAATCATTTTTTTTTTTCAGTTTACATACCTATGTTCCTCCTCTTTTGTTGGAAAATAAATGCACGACTTGGTTTCACGAACTGGCTCTATACTATATAATATATGGGTGCTGATAGTTGTTGTGACAAAGGAAAACACACTCATATTAAACACATTTTTGACAGATCAGGGACCTATGACACACAACAATCAGCCTTATTGTGAGATTCACCTGAAGAACATTCCACCCGGAATATTTGATATTTCACTTTTCGCCTATTGAGAGTTTCACCCGAAATTTCATGATCGAAAAATTCCCCTTATTGTAAAATTCATTTCGGCCGGAGTGTTATTTCATTTTCACTTCTTATCTGTAGGCGAACAAAGTTTCGTTCGGGCGAACAAAGTTTCGTTCGGGCGAAACTCACGATAGCTTTTAAAATTCTGCGTGAACAAAAAATTTTAAGGTGAAATATTTTTCTGGTGAAACTCAAAATAAGGCTGAATAAGTCAACTAGTGAACAATTAGGTACTTGTTTAACTAATTTATTAAACAAGTGAAAATCAGCTCTTTAACTGAACGCAAATCATTACTTATTATAAAAAAAATCTTCGACTTGTTGAACAAGTAGGTAAATCTTAAGCGTAATAGCGCAGGAAAAAAAGACCGAAGTTCGGAATTTGTTTTTTTTTTTTTGTAAAAATCTCGAAAAATATTACAAAAAAAAAAATTCGTCATAAGATTCTATATACAAAATTTATAGCCCTTTTTTAATAATTTTAAGAAAAACGTATGCAAACGTTACCATAGCCATGTTCCTTTGGAGATGGCTAAATAGTACTCATGAGTACAGAATTGATTTCCTTGCAAATCTCATCTACTTGCATTGAGAGCACGAGTAGTTGGTAGTACTAGATTATCGTTTGCGCATATACTCATGAGTATTACGCCACCTCTAATATCAGTTTTTTGTCTTAATGTACTTTTTTCACATCACCTCGGTGTAAGGTACTTAGTGAGTTCGAGTACATTTTTTCAAAATATATTTCCGTTACGAAAAAAAAGGGATAAAATCTTTTTTTGTATAGAATTTAATAAGTAACTGTTTTTGTCATGACAATTCAAGTGTCAAACTGATAATTTTCGAGCTACTCGTATTTCTCAAAAAAAAATTTGTCTCCGCCAAAATTCAGCTTTATCTGCATTTTTTTAAAGTGAAATTCTAAATTTTCAAGACTGGATCCCATACAAAAATCAAGAACACAATTTATTTAAATTAAATACATTTTGTGTGATCTTCCGGAGAATATTACTTGCGGAAAACATAGTAAATTTAACCTCGTTGTCCTCTTGCTAGTATATGATCGGTCATAAGCATAACCAATAAAATAAAATAAAATAAAATAAAATAAAATAAAATAAAATAAAATAAAATAAAATAAAATAAAATAAAATAAAATAAAATAAAATAAAATAAAATAAAATAAAATAAAATAAAATAAAATAAAATAAAATTAAATTAAATAAAATAAAATAATACAAAATAAAATTAAATACACAAAATAAATAAAATTAATAAAAAGCACAAAATACATAAAATAAATAAATTGGTGCCGCAACAGCTCGTGGAGAGCTTACCGCTCTCAACTTTGGTTGTGTGCGTGTTGATAGTCGGCAAAAATGGAGGGGAGCTGCAATTATTTTATGTCAAGGCCCTGGAACGTATTAATTGAGGAAATCCTAGATTAAGATAACTTATCAAATACTCGTATTTATTTATGTAATTTATTATTTAGCTTAATGCAAGCGCTTACCTACGTATACAATAAAAAAAAATACAATATCATTAAAAAATATATACATAATATAAAATACTAAAAATAAGCAATGATAAGTAAGACCCTTGCTAGTAAATACTTGTTGGGGAAAATTTGCTATCCGTTTATAACAAAAAATAAAATTAACTCAAAATAAAAGCATAAAGTTTTCAACATTGTTTTTCTGTTTGGCCAATTAGACCAATTGTGGTTAGCGAATAGGAATGGTAAGCGGAAAGTTCCAGTATAAAATCTCAAATAAATAATTTTCGAGTCAAAATTGCACATAACTGGCAAGGGCCTAGCTAACTTGCTTTGATTCCTAGCCTCTTGTTATTCAGCCTTATTGTGAGTTTCTCCCGAAATTTAATGATCGAAAAATTCCCCTTATTGTAAAAATTCATTTCGGGCGGAATGTAATGTCATTTTCACTTCTTTTTTTGTAGGCGAACACAATTTCGTTCGGGCGAAACTCACAATAGCTTTTAAAATTCCAAGCGAACAAAAAATTTTAAGGTGAAATATTTTTCGGGTGAAACTCACAATAAGGCTGATTATTTATTTAAACATTCTAGGGCCTCATGAAATACTTTATTGTATTTCCAGGCGGGTATTGACCGCTGATCTTCTTTAATTTGCATTTAAAAGACACACAGTCCTATATAATGTGTAATTAAGAAAATGTTAGTAAACTTTACAATCAGGAAATTCATTCATTCATTCATATTAGGAAATCTTGGTTGCCAGCTTTGTGCTCATAATACTGAAATATACAATTTGTCATTCTACGACAAAATAAAGATATCTCATCTTAAATTTGATGTTCGAGACAATTCAATATACAGGGAGCCACATAGCTATACCTAATTTATTTTATTACCTTCTTCTTTTTGATTGTTGTGAGGCAGATAGTTCGGTTAGTTGTTGTTGTTGTTGTTGTGAATCAACATGATGATGTAAATCAACACCAACATGCATATTTGATCCTAATCCTGCTATATCACCGGAATTGCCGGATAAATTCGATGCTGGTGAAGGTACAACACTGATATGTGAATTATGATTTGGGGCAACCATTCCACCAGCAACAGCTGCCCCAATTGTTGATATCGACGTCGAGGCCGTCGATAGGGGACTAGGACTACTTAGATTATGATGCGCTGGTTGATGGTGAGGCGATGACGACGATGCTGCTGCAAGGTATGCCGGCGATATACCATAGTGATGCGCGGGATGACCACCATCGGGTGGGGGTGGTGGCGGCGATGCATACGTGTACATCGTACTTAGCTCATATGGTTCCAGCTTGCTAGTGTATTTTTTCTACTCAGAGGCTGGTAATTTAAGTTGGCTGAAGCTTTTTTTTATATTTTCTTTTTTTTTTACCTCTTTGCTGTATTCATTTAAAATTTAAAAAAGAGGTCACTGCACAGCGAAGAACATCACACTCTATAGATACACCCGTGAATACACTTTCCAAGAAAAAAAAAAAAAGATACAATACTTCACTGCAACAAAATGAATGCATTAAGCAAAAAAATAATAATTTTGTTTAGCTGGACGGGCGCGGGTTGGGCACGGCGAACACCAGAAGAGGTATAAGTGCACGGGCGGAAGTATAAGCATAGAGACTTAACTCGGTTTTATTTTCATTTTTCACTGACTTGGTGGATTTTTGTGCTTTGCTTTTTTTCATGGAATAGGTATAAGGTATAACAGAAAAACTCTCTTATTTAATTGTTTATGGATGCATTTTTAAAACACAATAGTATAATAACAAGTATGAGTATGTAAACAATTTTCTAAAGCTGCACACACATCGGCAGCACCACACAGCACAGTCTGTCACCTTGAAAAAATTGTAGCCGATGCCATATTCCCATTAAAACAAAACGTCAGTTCAGTGCTACAACTGCCACTCTGCCTTCTGCCTTCAGTCTTCTGCCAGCCCCAGCAGTATATTTTGATTTTGTTTACTGTGTTAGTTGTTGCATTCTAAAAATTATTCAACGTTTTTGTTTTTTTTTTTTTATTATTTTTTTATTTTTTAATATTTCAATGCAATTTTGCTGCTGCTGTTCTTTTTTTGTATAAGAAAGAAAAAACAAAAAAAAAGATTGATTGTATTTTAGACGGAGAGAATTGAAATTGCCCTAGTAGTTGCAGTTGGTGGCTATGGCTATGGCTATGGTATAGTTTGGGCTTTGTTCGAAATGCAATTTTTGTACATTTATAAATACGACAACGACGACACGACGATGAGTAGCTGTGGGCGTGGAGGTATTGTTTCCGTTTATTATTTATTTTCTTTTATTTATAACTCCGTCTACATAACGTCAATAACACTGATATTCCTATGGTAAGGTCGATAGACCATCAGAACCATTAATTCTATTGTTTTCTATAGCACACGTGTTCTTTTTTGTATAAATACCACCAAGACAGGTTGGTACTGTTTTATCCTGCGACCGATTAACACCGCAACTCCAAACTCACTAATTCAAGAGAATATACTGGCAGACTGGCACTCTGGCAGAGTGGAAATGGAAAACCAAAAGGGCAAAGCACTCAGTTTGAGCGGAGTGGTGAGTGAGAGTTGAATTTATTGAGCAGACTTGTTATGAAAAACAAAAAAAAAATGAAGCCAGTCCAGGGATGTACATTTTTTTTTTTTTTTTGTGAGAAAAATGGAAATGTTGCTCGAGAGTTTTAAGGTAAGACAGTGAGAAAGGAAGGAAAAACTGTACGGGAATATCAAAAGAAACTATGTACTTTAGAATGCAGTGCTAATTGATGTTTATAACAGGAAATATCTGGCTGAAAACAATTGTGTAGCTGAAGGTCGTAGCACTGTTAAAGTTGAAATAGAGGGATATAGTGTGCAGTGCTACAATATTCAGCTGGAGCTATAGCAAGAAGTGTTTGGCAAAGTAGAAGTTGAGCAAAATTCATCAAATTTGAGTACCCGTACATCGAGTTACTGGCCGGACGTATAAACGTGTTTACCTAAAATTTCTAATGCATTCGTATAACGGAATAAATTTCATTTCATTCTCTTATTATATTATATTATATTTCTATCAAAATAAAGTTTTTTCTAAAAATTAAAATGTTGTTTAACCGAGTTCTATTGTAAGTCCCTAAAGACCCTCGAATTTAAGGGTCCAAATTTATCGAAGTTCAATCTCAAACCTGAGTTTTTGAAACCTTAGAAATTTGTGAAGAATTGAAATAGATCTCGACGAAGTCCTTAATTTTGGAAACCCTAGTTTTAAAGAATGGACACTTTTGAGCAAATACTTGCGACCCAGTCGTATATTTATTTGTTTCAGATATTTATGTTATTTGTTCTGGGTATTTCTGGAGAGAAATGAGCTTAAGAATTTTCATTGAACAACCGACGACGATATTTATGTAAAAACTTAATTAATTACATAGAAAAGACCACAAATACCTACGTATATTTTGAATACAAAAATTTTGAAACATAATTGCCACTATGTAAAAATTAAAAATTCCCCGATAAATTTAACAAAACTGTATGAGTTTTCCTTCTTTATATAAAATAACATTGCTTTACTTCTATTAGAATTTTGTATAGGTTATGTAAAATTTTGCTATTTTGATGATCAATTTACCTACTTGTCCGAAGGAATGGACAGTTTTCTTTCCTTTGTAATATAAAGTTTTTTTTATCTAGACAATAACTTCTAAAAAAATTTATTGAAATAGTATTTGTTATTAAAGTAATGGCAATTAGATATAAAATTTATTGATAACTTTATCGTTCAATTTTTGATCTTTGACAGTGGCAATAAGGAAATAGAAAATAGCTGTGAATAATTCGAAAAGTGGAGCACGTTATTCTCTAAAACCTCGGAAAAGCATAGATTTGAATCCCCTGATGGCATAGTACGATTTCTCGAAGAGAAAAGATTGAAAAATATTTTGAAGGCAATGAGGTAATGGATTTTTTAAGCTTTAAGATTAGAATATGTACATACTTATGTCGAAAATAAAATTTTAAATTTGACAAAAAAATTATTTGCTTGTGAAAATCATTAGGTACTGTGTTCTAAACTTACTAATTGCAAATAAGCTACCACTCCTAAAACTCCCGGACTTTCCCTGACCAATTTATCGTACCCTGACTTTCCAGTCCAGTGGAAACCGTGTTCGATAAGATGCGAACACAATGGCTTTTTCTTGTTTTTGTTACTTGTTTAAATCAGGACTCAACGATCGTAGCCCTAGATTCCCTGAGTGCGAATATACACATGACAAAAACCTAAATGGCCGCCACCCCTGATAGAAGTTGTAGGTTTCTTGACTTTTAATTAACCGTTTGAAATATATCTCAAACGAAAGGTCTTGAATAGCAGAGCCTAAATATGTATTTATACCAGGGTTAATTGCAGTCAACGCGTCCGCTGCATCGCAGAATAAAACAATTGGTTCCTGAGGTCATTTTAATTCGGCAAACTCAAGGGGTAATGTACTCGTTTTCGCCTCATTTTCAAGTTATAACGGTATATATGATTTTCGGCAGCGTTTTTTTTTAACTGGCTCTAACTTTTCCAAACTATGGTCGATTCCCAAAATTGAAGCGTTGTTCAGTTAAAGAATAAAAGTTGCATTTTTGCTGGAATGCTCGATAAAATCGCGGATTTGTTTAATGTAAATTTCTCAAGAGGTGACCACTTGGACTTTTTTTTTTAATTGAAATGAGAAACTAAAATGAAAATATAACTGGCAGACGTTAAGTGGCGCCAAACTGATGACAGGCGCGGCTGATAACATTTTTTTTTTTTTTTTTTTTAAGTTAGCAGTACAGTATGAAATTTTTTTCGAATAAGGACTTCAAAATTTTGGGTAAATTTTGTCTGGACCGCAAATTAAACTGCAAATTTGGACACTTATTTCAAGTTCATAGCTTGTGTGGTTGCTGAGAAAAGGACTTTCATATGATAACTTTACATTGAAGTCGGACGGGCAATATGAATTTCTTGGTTTTTTTTTTGAAATGAGGACTTCAAAATTTTGAGTAATTTTTTTTCTGGAATTGCAAGAAAAAATGCAAATTTGGGTACATATTTCAAAGCGATAGCTTGTCTGGTTGCTTAAAAAAAAACCCATGTACTGCTAACTTCACAGTGAAGTTAGGTGTTTAGTATGAATTTTTTTTTTTAAATTGACGACTTCAAAATTTTGAGTAATTTTTTTCTTGAACTGCAGGAAAAACAACAAAGCAAATTTGGACACTTACTGCAAGTTTCTAGAATGCGTGGTTGTTGAAAAAACAGCAGTACATTGGATTACACCCACTATTTGTTTAACTGCAAAATCCTGAATGGAAATGCAAAAGAAATGCAAAAAAACTGCAAATTCCTGTCATGGTCCCATTAGCCTAGGTGAAAATTGTTATGCCAACTTCACAGACGTAATTGGACAAAACACCAATTTGTATGGACTACAGGCCGTTTAAAGCTATTTTGAATCAATAATTCAACAAGTCCAATTAAATGGTGCTAAGTCTTCTAATTGGCTGATGTATTTCAGTAGTACCTATACAGAATTTTTTTTATTAAAACCTTCATTTAAAAACAAAGCCTGCCCTGGGAAAAAATTCCAGGTTAATGATTAAGAATTTTAATCTTGTTCAAATCGGATGTTTGTCCAAAAATTCATGTAAGTTGAACTGAACTGAATAAAAAAATTGCGTATTGACAAGGCCCTCACTAGTCACTTGATGACCCCAAGTGAGATCGCCGGGACGAAACGCCAATTTGCATTTGGACTAAATGCCATTAAACGCTATTTTGAAACTGAAAAGTTGTTTTGTTTTTAAAGAAGATGAATAATTTTTCTTGTAAGATTGTTAGTTAATATTTTAAAATTGCATATTTGATATTAAACACAAATTAAAGAAAACCATTAAAAATAGCTTTCTTTCCAATTCAAACAATTTCAAAAAAATCTATTTCAACGAAACAAAAATTATTTTCCGAATTAACTATACAACTTTAAATAAGTTAATTTTTTTGCAGATTTTTTTTTTAAAGCTGCAGTTTTTAAAAATAATTGATTTCTTATTTAAGTTCCTTTGCACTTTTGCAGTCAATCAAATGACACTACCTATAAACAGTCCATAAGAACAAATCGGGTTTTACCGATTTCGTCTTGTTTTGGTTCTCATCACAGCACAGGTATATGTTTCACATAGGAAGACTGCTGCTCTCTCCGGCAAGGAATTACACAGATTCTTTCTGTTTTCTTTGAATGTCGAGTTGCAGGTAAAATCAACCTTGGGGTGCAGCTCACTCAGTAAAACTATAATAATAGCTTTGCCGGACAGTACCTACCTACATAAATTGGCAAACTAATAGCAGATATAAATATGAACTAAAACTGAAATGAATTTGTTAGTGGCGGCAATTTTAACCTCCAAGTTGGATTCTACATTTAAAACCATAGATACATAAATTATTTATTTATATGCAAAAAAAGTGGGTAGAATTGCTAAAGCATAAAGTACTCACTCGCGAAAAGACCTCTGCCTTTTTTGTATGACCGTAGAATTTGGGTCAGTTCCTGAAAGATCAAAAGAAAGAAAAAAAAAATTACCATCTTTCACAATGCAAATTTAAAAAGAAATTAAAAACTTAGTATTAGAATTATCAACTCTCCGCCAAAACATTCACATCGTTATTTTTACAAAAGAAAGATCGTAACTTAACAAAAGTTAAACAATCGCATATAAAAATGAATATAATATACAGAAGAAAAGAAAAATCCAATTTACCAGAAAAAGGGTGCGCTAACGTTGACATGTGTAACTAAACGACATTTAACACGGGCACTTTGTATTTTACAATATATTATTATTTTCTCAATTGTTTACTTAACAAAATCTATAACTTCACTTTCGTACATAATTTAATAAATTGAAAATTTAGCAAATGTATTTGCATAGTTGATGGAAAAAAAATTTCTAATTTTTCATTTAGCTGTTTTCACTGTTTACAACACTATTATCAACCATTTTGTTTTATTGGACGAAAATAATATTTTGTGTTGTTGTTGTATTAGACGAATCTATCAAAAAAAAATTATCGACCAGCGGTGGTTCTTGCTGGTGATGGTAGCGCCATCTTCTTATATTTAGATGGTACTGTTAAATCTTTTTTTTTTTATTGTAGTAGATGAAAAAAATTATCCTAAACGAAAGGGCATTTTTAATATTTTTTTACTCAATTTATTTGTTGTATGTTTTTGTTACATTTTTGTTTCAATTTAATAAAGTTCTGCGACGTAAATGTAGAGCTAAAAATTATACATTTTTGAGATTCAGAAAATACGGTTTTTTGGATACAACCTGGATTGTACGACCTGTAAGAATAAATAGAATGAAAAAACAACTTTTTGTTGGAACATTAGATTGAGAAAAAGGTGGTGATTTTTTCATCTAGCACAACGGGTGGCGCCCCGTTAAAAGATGGGGGTACACAAAATCCTGTCTAGAGTGGGGATCAAAACCACATCTTTTAGTAAGGAGTCAAGAACTACATCCACTACAGGTATGATGGTATAATGATGTGGAACGTATATACATTTTTGACTTTTTCAGGAAAAAAGAGTTGAGAAGATTGTGGAACCTATTTATTTTTTCATTTCCTTCGATCCATGTAGTCCGTCCTAAGGCCTTTTTCAATGATCGTGTGAAAGTGTAAAGTTTATACCCACACAAAATTATAAGCGTGAAATTTTCCACATTTTACATTCCACAGCTTCTATTTCAAACTGCTTGCCACCTGTCTGTCAAATGTTGAACTTTTTTATGCTCCGTCAACTTCTTACACCATACTCAATTATATTTTTGAATCAAAATTTGTTGACCTCGTACATATGTATCTACGTATTTTCTGTAAAGTGAAAATGAATACGTTCCACAATCATTTTTGCACCACATATTTTCAGTTTCCCAGAGTGCGAGAAAAAAAACATTTTTTAATCAACTCAGTTTCAAAATCGAAGTTGTGGAATGTGGAATGCAAATTTGTAAGTTTCACGCCAAAGTAGTTTTATGTAAGTACGTAGAAAGTTACTAGAATGTTTGCCTCTGCTACAATATAAATATTTCCAGTTAGAAAAATTATGCCATCCAATATTTTCTCGTATTGAATTTTATCCGATAAGATTTTTTTTTTCTAATTCGATATCACCACAAAACTGATTGGTATAAAACGAAAATTTAGTACTTTTTCCTAGTGAAAAATGAACGAATAAAAATAAATAAATACACAATTCTCCTCAAATCTCACAAATACCACCACCAACAGCACAATAGCTCTTCTCAAAAAACCCCCCATTAAGAAACACGAATATACGAATGGAGACTCTGAGAGCCTTGGAGAGTTAATTATAATTCCTTCCAAACTCTAGCTACCTACAAACTTTTTCGTGTAGTGTAGTTTTTATTTATCGCAGAGAGGTAAAGTGACGATTATTTTTATTTTTCGGTTTTTTAAACAAGCAAGTTTTTTTCTTCTGTTCTTTTCTCGGTACTTTGTCCAACGAAAAAAAAAAATAAATAAAAATCCAAGAGTTGTTTAAATCGCCAATTAAATACAAATGTGAATAAAAAAATATCGTAAAATTGTTACTTTTAATCGAAATTTCAAAAAAGAAAAAAAAAAGTGGAAACATTTCGTATATGATTTTCGCCGCAAAAGAAAAATCGATTCCAGACATTTCAAATCATCCAGCTAGGAGCAGAGTGGTAATTCTTCTCGTCCTTAAAGAAGTCCTGTCGTCACCGTTTTTATTATTTTTTTCCGTTCCCTATTCTCATATTTTTTTTTTTTTAATAAATACTGAAGAAAAGGGAACAACGACGACAAACGGAAGGAAATATAATGGATTGTGTGTGGGTATTTTTGCTGTGATTCTGATTCTGATTTTTTTTCGTTTTTGATTTTTCACCCTCTCGTTTGTTAAATTATTTCAAATATCAAAATGTGTGAAGATTTTTATTAATTAACAAAATTCGTGCTGTGAATATGTGTGTGTCTATTTGTGTGTGTGTAAATTTACATATATGTATATATATTGCAGGGCTAATGTAATATACTGCGGAGGATGGATTTAGAGAGGGAACCCCAAAAACAATGGCAGACCCCTGTATTAATCCCGAGCCCGACGACAATGCAGCACAAGCCCAATTCAAAGCCAAACTAGAGTAAGTTTTTTTTAGACTATTTAGATTAAAAAAAAACACAAAAAAAAAAAATATCCTTCGACTTCATTTATGACAGAAAGAATAGAGGTGGTGGATGCAATTTCATTAATAGATTGCTAGATAGATAGGTTTTTTTTCTACTTTTCTGAAATTTAATTGGGGTTTTTTTTTCTCTCTAATGAAAAATGAAAAAAAAAAAAAAAAATTACACCGATGAATGGCAAAGTAATAAAGAATACACTGTGTGTTGTGTGTGCTATAAGGTAACTCTTTATAAGAAATTGCGCAATTGCACAGATCTCTTGATTGTGTGTTTGTTTGTTTGTATCTAGCAGCAGCACTCGCACGAAATGTGAACATCAGTAGCCGAGTAGGTAGGTATAGCAGTCAGTATTCAGTAGCTATTTACTTAATCGTGTATTGAGTGCGGTGTTCGTTCGGTCGGGGATTTTGTGTCAGAGCCTTGGGTAGAGCTTTAGGAAAATGGTCACAAAAATTTGTAAATATTTTATGAAAGTACCTATTTCCGTACGAAATCGACTCCTACATCACCATCGCCATCACCATAGCCGCCGTCGCTGCCATCACATAGGTAGGTGTGTGAAAATTCGATCCTATACCTATAATAATAAAGCAATTTTAACTATATCCTTAAATTCGATATTGTAACGACTGTCATAAGTTAGCAATCTTAATGGAAATCTAGCTTAGTCACGAAGGTTATATTTTGCGAGGACTATTATAGCACTGTGGATAAATTAGACTCTCACAGTGATAAAAGCTGTCTGTTTGTTGATTAAGTAGAGAGAAAGATAGATAGAAAGCGGTCTAACAACACCACCCATCACCACCCTCTTTTTAATGGAAAGTTAGATTTCTCAAATTACAAACGATTGTATTTCTGCCTGTCAAGTTAAAAATAACAACCTGCTATCGAATCAAATACATACATACTTGCATTTCGATAAACCCAACTTGGTTTGAAATACTTGCACATAACAAAAACACAAATTATAGATTCCTGAATATAAGAGAAAACGAACCTGACCTTAAAATGACAGAGAAACAGAGGAAGAAACAGTCCTCAGATACTGTATCTGTGACCTTTCAAAATTTTATCCATTTTCTTTGAATATTTGATTTTTATTTCGACCAAATTAAATATTTAAAATCCTCAAAATCGTATTTAATAGTAAAATAAAGGTAACTCGGCAGGTAATGGTAAAAATAGAAGGCAAAAGAAAATATTAGATATATTGAAACCTTTTTCTAAGGGATGATTTTTTGCTAAAATAAGGGGGGTTTTAAAAGAGCTTTAACTGGAACTGAGATTATGATATTTGGTTAAGTACTTGTACTTCCGAAAATAAAGAACTGAAGGTTGTCACTGAATTACAACGATATATTTATATACATATGTAGGTATGTCTTATGTTAATCTAAATTTTTTGGTAAAACAAAAGTCTTTGTAAGACTAATGTCGAATTCCTTTCAACAAAAGAATCGATTTTGTTCCGAATTTTTTGTAAATAAAATCGATTCTCTACTGTCAAAACAAATCTTCACATTGGACTGACTTCACCGATTTTTTTGACGTCTCTGTGCTTTGGCTCACTTCCACTTCATGGTGAGAAAGAGATGGCCAGGAACGGCAAGATTTTTAATTTTTTTTTTAAATCATTGGATTTTTTTTGACGTCTTCTTTTTGTAGCATCTGTTTTCTCTGTCTGTCATTTATCTTTGGCACTTAAGTCTCACAGAATCCAATTTTTTTCAATTGGAAACATATTTATTTAAGAAGATTTTCATTTTGTAAGTGAAACATTTGTAATTAATCTTTCAAACTGCACAGATTTTTGTTTTTTTTAAACGACTGCTAAACGTCAAAGTAAGTCCGATGTGTTCACATTAGTTTGTGTCTGAACAAAATAAGTTGGATTCACGGCAAAAAAAAAATCGGATGAGTCAGTCCAATTTGAACACCGTCTAAGTGCCAGATTACATGGGTCTTTTTACTGAAGGTCATTTTACTGAACTCATGATCCTTTCATTTCAATCTACCCTTTCCTATCTTACACCCGAAAATATTAAATAAACTGGCGTATCGGTGAAATTTGGGTGGAATCTACCTTCTCTTTTTTACGCACATAAAATCTACCTGTCTCACCGTCAGTAAAACGACCCAAATACGTCAAATTGAAAGTCGTGGAATTTTGGGAAGACAAATTGATTTTTTTTGGTTGCAACCGATTCTACATAATTAAACAAAATATTAGTTGAAAGGAATTCGACATAATTTGTTTCTTTGTGTAGTGTAGTAGCAAACCGCAAACAAAAAAACACATGTGATTCATAATTAAAAAAAAATATCGAAAGTTATTAAAATTTGTTGAAATTTATTTTGCATGTTTGACTCAAATTCTGAAAAAAAAAAATATGTACGTAAGAGCAATAAAATGATCACAAGGGATATTTTTGTAGTATACATAGTTACAAACAACGATTGATATTTGCGATATATGCATACATAACAACTATATAGCAAGTGGATTCGTAAAAAAAGTTGAACTATAGATTTTCATCAATCTTGATATTATGACAATAAAGGGAAGAAAATGATTCTCGCAATTCCATCCGTTTGTATCTCATTTTGTTCAGCTGCAGTCGAATCGGGTAAATTGATTTTCTTCAAACTTGGTACCAAGCTAGCGTCTTTTGCCAGACAAGTTTTTTTTCATTTTATTTTAGGACAGAACATAACGGTACCAGCCTCAGCAACTAAGGAAAATCTTATTTTTTTTTTCAAAAACGGCTACACAGATTTTATTAAAAAAGAATGTAATAGGTCTTTCTTTTGGTAAAAATGTTGTTCCTATGCGATCTGATTTTTTTATGGAAATCATTTCGGCTTTTAAAATAAATTAAAATTCCTTATCTTAAAAGTTTCGTGTATCCCGGTTTTAGACAGGCTAGTGTACCTATGTATATCTGTAGACGAGTAAGACACCTGGGTAGTATTAGTAGCATAATGGCCCACGAGTTGCTTGCTACTTAGCCTGCCAATAAAGTGTATTGTTTATTTTTTTCGGTTTGTTACTATAGTTTCCAGTTTTTATTTCTTTCTTTTGAAATTTTCCTATTATGTATTTGTATTCTACCATCCATCGCATCGTGTCGTGTCGGACGGAAACGATTATTTCAAAATCAATTAAAATGGGTATAAATTGCGATAGAAATAAAATTTAATCCTACAGAGGCTCTTGAGAATTCCAAAAATAAACAGCGGTAATGCTTTGCACTCGAAATACAGAAGATTTAAAGAAATATGTACAGTAGACTCTCCACAATCTTTTTACCAAAAAGCAATATATCCCATTCTAGTTCATACACACTCGCATAAACTGGCATTATGTGAGGTATGTATGTTTCTATAAAAATAAGGTCCATTTGTTAAGTTTTTTTTTTTTGATGTGTAAACATCTATGCTGGCGGTAGAGTGAAAAAAAACGTGAACGTTCGTGTGCAACGTTACGTCGTGCAACGTTACGGTGTGCAACGTTACGATCTGCATACTAGGATTGGTGTTCAGTGAAAAAAATCTTAAGATCCCCTTCAAGCAAAAACAAGTCCGTTTTGGATCCGCGCATGTTGATGTTTACACATATTAACCGTGAGTCCCGGCACTCACACAATTTTTTTATATATAAAGTTTGACAGGCTCAAATTGGTATACATAAGTTGGCAGTTTTGGGAAAAAAAAAACAAACAGAGGTTATATGTTCTTTAAAGTCAAAATATAACCACTTATCTAAAGGTAAAGCCTCCATTCGTTTTCCAATACAATTTTCCATCTGACCAAAGTAATGGCTGTCATTTTTCACTTTGACAGAATCCCTATCGTCGCATACAGCAGCAATTCTGTCAATCTTTTGGTTCATACAACCGTTGTATCGTGTATTCCCTGTTTTATTCTATAAAAAAACTTATTGGTTTCTTTATAAAAGTTATAATTTTATGAGGAGAAAGCTATTCGTTCGTTTTTGTTTATTTGGCATTAGCATCCGGTTAATCGAGAGTCGACTGTAAAGTTAAGCAAATTCAAGTAAATCAAAAGTTTTGATCGCACCATTGATAAGCATTAGAATAGGGTTGATTTGTTTTTGAAATAGAAACAGCCGCACATATTTTCCTACACATAATATAACAACGCAGCTCCTAGAAACCTGTAGAAACAAAAGATGATGTACAATTATTTTACATGCAACTCCAAACTCATTTCACCCATAGGTCAAACATCTGAACAAGGTGAACAATAGAAGAATTACTTATAAACAGTTTTTTTTTTACCTCATCAGAAAATACGATGTTTTTGATTATTTTATTTTGTTTTGATTAATTTGCTCACAAATTTAATAAATATCCAAGCCTTATTAAGAGGTATCTATACTTTTGCAT
Organism: Leucozona laternaria; assembly: GCA_932273885.2. Taxonomy (NCBI): domain Eukaryota; kingdom Metazoa; phylum Arthropoda; class Insecta; order Diptera; family Syrphidae; genus Leucozona; species Leucozona laternaria. Next base: position 536,861 of record OW026366.1, read on the forward strand.
GATTAAACTGCAAGCCATACTTAGTACAATATTAATTGACTTAAACACAAGATTTTGACATTTCAAGTAATCAAGTAGTATGAACACATTTTTGATTTTTGAAAATACATCACTCTCATTGAAAAACACTTAAGCTCAGTTGCTCAGTCTAAGTAAGTGACACACTTAAGTGACCAACTTGGGAGACTTGAGTGGGGCCATTTCTTTAAGCAGATAAGTATCCACTGTCAAACTGGGGCTTAACGTCACACGACGACGCGACGCCACAACGTCGTAGATGTTAATATTATTTTTTTTTTTTTTGAAAGAGGCATTTTATTCTTTACAGTTATATTTCCAAAAACAAAATAATCAAAAATTAATGTAAACATAATATCTACCCACTCTTAATGATATATGCTCTATGGTATGTATACAAAATGTGGGTTTCGATTGAGAAGCAGGTGGAATACAAAATTGAAAAAAAAACTATCAAAACAAGTTATTTAAATTATTTTTCTTTTTAAATTTAAATTAATCAAAAACTAAAAAACAAAAAAAAAACGTTCCATTGAATCTCTCATGAGAAGTGAATTGTAATCTATGCAAATGAATGATATCAGCGTCACCCAATTAGAGGTCAATAATAATAATAATAATTGATATGATTGTTATGCAACATCCTTCTATACGTTCGATCTGTCTGTCTGATAAAGAGATCACTATACGAAAGAACGTAGTACACCAGAACCAGATCCACATTGTGAATTTAATTGTGTGGGTAAGTCTGTTCAATTAATGGCATATAATAAATACGATAAAATGCACCACTGGTACACAAGTACTTAGTCGTATGGGCCAAGGTTAATGAAGGATTTTAAATTTTATTAAAAAAAAAATACACGAATTAAAATATGTACCAGGTATCAAGTGAAACCTTTGATGGCCAAAATTAACATTGGAGTTATAATAAAGGCAAGGAAATAGGTCAGATCTGTTACGATAATTCACAAATGAATATAACACCTATTGTTTTTTTTTGTTGGAGAACGTTAAGTGAAGCTTGTACGAAGTGCTATATAATATGGTGGGCAAAGGGTGTTTTTTTAGATGTGTGGTTTTCAAGAAAAAATAAAACGCATATAATTTAATGTTATGGCCAAGAATTTAGCTTTATTATAAAGATAAGGATTTGCCATTATGTTTTAAAAATGATTTCGGGCAACTGGCCGCCGCAGCTGGCTCGAATAAATTCCAGCCGAGAGGCCCATTTTTCGACAGGTCCAATTGTTGAGCGCGATGGCGGATGGACTCATTCGGGTCTGCTTCGATACTCTGCTCCACAGCAGCAATAGCGTCTTCGGTGCGCACTGTACGGCGTCTCTGAGGATGCGCATTATCCACTAGAGTAAACGTGGTGCGAAACCGATCCATGTTTGCTCGAATTTATGCGATTTTGCGATTGTGTCGACCGAATATTGGACCGAACTATTATTTTGGTAATAAATTTGCACGATTTGCAAACATTTTTTCAGGAGTAAGTCTATTAATTATAAAAAGGCAAACCAAACTAAGCATAAATCAAGTGACAGCTATCAAAAAGACCAACTCCGAAAAAAAGTATTGCCGGATTGAAAACCACACGTCTAAAAAAACACCCTTTTCATATCGAATTATAAGGGCAGCTATATGAGACGAGAAATTTAACGAGAGTCTCGGCGGTCTATCAGCAGAAAAATATAACTTTTTTTTAATAAAAAAATTAAATTAACAGATTCTAGATTCAAACTCTAGTTGGATACTTCTTCCTCAAATACACGGACAAGACCGCGAGTATTTCGAAACGAAACTTCATAGATTGGTGAGATATTTTGACACAACATTGTATTCAATTTCGTGTTTTTTATATACTTTTTGGAAATAAAAAAAAAAAACAGCTCCATCTGTTGGACGTTAAAGCAACAAACGCTATACTTAGATCTCAGCAATCTTATTGTAGTTACATCATGAACAGGATCCTTGCCCAAAATTTTCAGTTTGCTGTGAAAATATGCATATTTTTTTATGGAGTATTTAAAATTTAGCTATTTATAGGGTGAAATGGGGTAAAAACAAAGAAATGGTAGACATCCTATTTTGAAAATTAGATTTGTATCTGAACGGTGATATTAAGAGGATGTATAGGTAGGTACTTCGGAGGTCACTTTAAGGCTAGATGTTTTTTTTTTTGTTCAAATTTAGCTACTTATAGGGTGACTTGGGGTGAAAGCGACAGCATATATTTTAAAATACTTTATTAAGCATATGAGTTTAATGTTTTTCGTTGTGTGTGAAAGTTTTAACCTAAAGAAAGGCTTATTATATTTCTCAAAAGTTAGTTTGGCCTTCATAATGGTCATTAAAGATGAAAAATAACATGTAGATATCATAGTTCATATTACGTACGTAACTAACATTTATCGGTTCAATAAAATTGAAATAAAATTCTATTTTTTTTTTTTTTTTTTTTGTTAGTAGAAAATTATATTTTTGATATTTTAAGTTCCTGAAAACATATTTTGGTGAAGGAAATTGCCCCAGTTACCGGATTCGACAGAGGGTGTAGGACTCACTTTTGCCATATGTGCACCAATTACTGAATCAATGAATCTGAGAGCCCTCACAAAAATTTATTCGTACTTTGGCAAAATAGAAGGTAAAAGGTACAATTGTATTGACTTTTGCCGAACCGGCTTCAGACGGGAGCTCTCTTCATTTACTAAAATGAAACCGGGAGTTATTTTTACCCACGAGATAAAATGTGAGGAAATTAATTTTAAGAGTAAAGATTTTGAAATTTTGTTTACATTTATTTATCTGTAGGAGCCAAAATATTCAAGAAGGTGTTAAAAAAATTAAAAGAACGACTTTTCATTTTGTTTTCATTGTTCTCTAATTCAAACAACTTTTTTTTATTTTCAGCATTGTATTTGGCAGGTCTCATTTTAACCTCCATTTTTAGCACGAAACCAATACATGGCCTGTAGAGTAGGTGATGAAGAAATAAATTCATATTTGTATTTGATGGGAGGTGCTTGAGTTCAAGATTGTTTTTTGTGTCATAATTTTTCTTAACAAATGAATGAACTTAGTATTAATACTTCATAGGTAGGTAGATACTGATAGTCTTCATGGTGCATAATTTATGCAATAAAAAAAAAAAATCTGACAGAAAAAAAACCGTTTAGTGTCAGTTCCTAACCAGTAAATAACAGGAAACTAACCGACAATTTCAATTGCAAATCTACCTCTACCACTTTCCATTGTTCATTTCCTTCGTTTAAACAATGTTAGTTTTATTTTTTTTTTCTATTCCGTTTTTTTTTTTAATATTTCTTTCAACCTTTACTTCGGAGTTACATGGCGTGTGAAATTGGAGCGCAGCACTCTTCTTTCAGCTGGAAAATATCAAAAGAGTTGTAGTAGTAGGTGATTTCCTCATATAGAGGTGTCATACTCACCTCATACATATGCCAATGTGTGGACACATTTAAGTGTGCTGCTGCTGCTGTACAGGGCAAGCCATGCATTTTTTTTCTTCTATTTTTTTTTTTTTACATTCTCTGTTCTTTTTGTCTACATAAATAATATATTCTTCGTTACTCTTGTAAATTGAAGGGGGGTTTTCTTTAGGGAAGCTATAGTGGCACTCATCGCGTACCTAACTGCATTTTAATCCTCCAACTGTGGGGATTGACATAGAAAACTTTTTAAACAATCTATCTATTTCTGTTCTTTGTATTTGTTTATGTGACATGATGATGAGTTAGGTAGGTAGGTAAGATAGGTAACTATATGTACATACACTGGGAAAGTCTACTTTTAAGCCCTGACAGACTTAATCCTTGGATTTTAGTTTTGCCTATAAAGGCTTCTTTTTTAAAAATTTCAATAAAATGCTGGAATGGATTGCTTAGAATTGATGATTTGACTTGAAGTTACTGCACCTTTGTGAACTTATTACCTACAACTTTAAGATAGTACGAATTTGCAAAAATGCAAATCATTTTAGACCGATTTCTGCAATGGTCTAAATTTTACCCAAGTGACTTTAAGTGGTGAAGGCTGTCGGCTAATTTACAGACAGACAGATATCATAACAAAATCAACTACATATGTACTTCCAAAGTTCGATTTATTTATTTATTAATGCAAAACTTGATCTTTTCGCTCTGTTGCTAGGCTTCCAGTTTATACCAATCAGCGCAGCGGATCAATAGTTAAGTTTCCAATAATTGACTAGAAAGTTCAGCTTGACATGTGAGAATAATCAAATTACTTGTGTAAAAAGTACCATTTTTCGACAGACAGTTTTCTATTTATACCAGTCAAGTTCAAAGCTCTAATTTTATACTGTTTGTACCTCTGGAAGATTATTCTTGCAAATATTATTTATTTATTTCCACATTTTAAGCTGAGTTATTAAGTAAAAAATAGACGAAAACATTTTAGTTTCTTTATCCACTGATTGGTAGATAGAAAACTACACAATTCATCTGATTGGTAGATATAAATTGATTTAACAGACATTTTTTTTTAATTTATAGAGAATTCGATGACGAAATTCCGGAACCGATTCAAGTTCTCGATGAAATTTTATCAGAATTTGAAGAGCCAGAATCGCTACCGCTGATACAGGATCAAGGTAGTCCATTACAAGGTAATCAATCTGAAGATGATGGATACATGAGCATGAATGGAAGACGGTAAATATTCCAAAAATTCATACAATTGAACACTATAATTATGAAAAAATCAAAAAAAATTGTAATTCTAATTCAAGGACTACGAAGGTGTCAACGCCTCCAGAGCAGCAAAAATTTGGGCCTGTAGCTGAATCGAATGATAGTGGACATTGTGAAAGCATTGAAAATCATGATAATACAATGCAAAGCAATGAGTAAGTATCATCAAAACAAAAATAATAAATCATTCAATTCTACATTTAATATATTTCTCATAGTTCAAAAGACGAAGAAGAAGAATTGGTGGAAGAAAAGAAACAACCATCATCTTCCCCAGTGCGTTCGTGCGAAAACAATAATTTCATCACCGTCGCAGGCGCCACTATCACTGTGGTGAATACAAAAAATGGCGATGATAATAATGTTGAAACGATTCCTGTTAAAATCACTAGTCAAGAAAAACTACCCAGCGAGCCAAGCATCAGCCAAACAACTCTGGTAAGTTTTTTTGGTTTCTCTTTTTTGTTATATTAAATCTTGTCAGTTCTTCAAATTTAATTCTGTTTATTTTTTTAGCCAAAAGTACGAACTACAGCATGTATTCCATCCAAATATTCAAGTCTTCCATGCTCAGGGGCTCATAAATTGGGTGACCGAGCGATATCGAGTGGCAGTTTTGATGGCGAGCGAAATGCTCTTGGTATTGATATAAGTGCTGTGCACAATGCAGTTATTCGCGGTGGAGTTGCAAGAATTCCAGGTAGATATACATTTTTCAAAAATAAGAATTCGCTGTGTGCAGCTCTTGATTGGTATAAACTAAGTGGTGTCTACTTTTATATGCATTATTTGCTTGTTTAACTAGTGAATCAGAGCTATCTAAAAATATTAGACGAAAGTAGTACACCCATGTTTGTGGGTATGTTGTGTGTACACCGAAAATTCGCCATGTACGCATGACTGGTATAAAACAAGCGTTGATAATTAATAACGTGTGGCAGTTTGACAGTTTTATTTTACTACATCTTAACTTTGTGAAGCAACGCACTATGTTATTATTAGACATACAAAAATTACACAAATGTTTGTTAGTTCGTTCGGTGATTGGTATAAATTTCATTTAATTCACTACGTAAATACAAAAATAAAGCAAGTAACCATCTGCTATTAGTAAATTACTGATGGAAATAAGACATATTTTCGTCTGTGTCAACTGATTGGTATAAACTGGTCTAATGTACTAAATGCATATATAAAATAAAGTAGACAACCATTATTCATTTCTTATACCTATATATTTTGAGAGAAATACCAGATATATTTTCGTTTATTCTTACTGATTGGTATAAACTGGTCTAATGCACTTGCAAAATAAAGTAATTATTCATTTTTATTTTTTTAAGAAACTATTGTAAATGAACACCCAGTGACAATATATCCAGGTAGAGCATCTCCACCACGAAGCCGAGTACCACCACGTACTCTAGCTGGCTCCGTAGAAAAACATCGAGAAGTTTGTCGCAATGCACAATTTTCAAATTCCAACGATGAAGATATTATATTTGTGACAAAAATTCCATCAAATTCTTCTCCCCTCAAGCGCCTTTTTGCCACTTCACCATTATGCTCAATTCGTAGTGGCGGTGAATTAGCGAATTCGAATTTTGAAAATCAACGAATTATCATAACAGATTCGTTGAAGAATTTTGCAAAAGTCGAAAGCAATATCGCTTTGAAATCGTCCAATAACAATGCTTTTTGTGAGAAACGGCGTATTAATGAAAGCTCATCTGATGAAGAATTCTCCGATGATTCTCTTGAAGATCAATCATTACCACCGCCACCAGCGCCACCTACTGTACCGCCAACACCATCACTTTCAGCCCCTGCAACACCACGAAAACGTGGAAGTATTTCGTGGGAAATCAATTTGGATGAAGTTGATGATGCAGGAAATAATATTTTTGGCAGTAAACACAAATCAAATCATAAACTTAAAAAGCCCGGCAGCAGGGAAAGGCAGGAGTTTACCAGTGCTGCTGTTTTTAAGCCAGTGGTAAGAATAACATTTAAAAAAACAACAAAAAAAAAACAATTTACGTTTAGATATAATTGATTTTTTTTTTGTTTGTTGTTGTTTTAAGATTGAACGAAATAGCACAAGCATTTCCGAATCAAGTGTCACATCAACTAGTGACAATGGCCAAGAACAACTTGAAGCTGCCCAACATCAAGTGCAAGTTTGTAGTACCGAGGATGAGGCTACGTCAATTTATTCCGATGCCGAGGATATATTGCCCGTATTTCCGGCGAATATGGTCGGAAAGGGAACATTTATTATACGAAAAGGCCGTAAGGAGCGTCAACAATTGCCTGAATTATTTGCCATAAAATCCACTTCAATGCATTCAAATCTTAGTCCGGAGTGTAATTCATCGAATTATAATAGCCAAAGCCTTATGATACCGAATTCAAGACATAGCATAGATCTGGGCATGTCATCGCATAATCATTCAATTTCTAGAGAACAAATTGGATTGTCTCCTAGGTATTTTTTTTTGTTCTTATTTCTCAATTTATTTGTTTAAATTAATTAAAAAAAATATACTTTTTTGTTGCACTAGATCGAGATTATCATTAGATTTAGGATCACCAACGTTTGATTCAACCAATCAACATCAACATTTTTCTGGTAGGTAGTACCTACATAAATGAACTGTTTTCCAAACTCTAGTTTAGACCTGCAAATTTCTTTCAAATTTGTAGAAAACCGACCTACGTTCAGTAAAACCTCATCATTTGAACATCCCTCACAATTATTACAACGTCCTAACGATTACAAAATCGAAAAGGACACAAAGTCGACGAAAAATGGTAGTGAAGGGTGCCTTAACAACATGGAAAGTAGTGGAAATAATTATTCGTCTGGATTTTTCTCACTAAGCAATAGCAATCCAAATGTTTCTTCAGCTTCAATAATGCGACAACAAGCTAGTTCGGGTAAATGCAAAATTTTATTTGTTTTTTTTTTTTCTGCATCTTTGCAAACCGCTTTAACAAAAAAAAATAAATTTACTCTCAAAAATAGGTGATCTTCATGCTTCAAATGCTACAACACCACGCCGTGAATTGGCTCCACCGTTAGAAGAAGACGAAGAACAATATAGTGAATCTCAATCTGGCTGTGCCCCATTGCGTCAAATAGAAAATAATATAAGTGCGTTATTGCGTGGTGATATATCTGTGGCTCGGGTAGGTGATATAACACAACAACGCCGTTCTCTGGGCTTCCGACCTGGTGTTCATAAATCTGAAAGTGCTAAGGAGATGCTTTTGTCACAGAATGCATTCGGTCCGTTGCCGCCTACGCCAACTTCGTCCAGTCCAGAGTTGGTGGTTAGTTTTTGTTTTCCTCCAAAACTCAAATTTTCTTTAATTTGCACTCTTTTTTGTTGTACCTATGTATATAGGACTCCGATGGCCTTCCTCCATTGCCGCCCTCACCAACTGATGTCGAAGATAATATGGATTCTGATCATATTACTTCAGGCATTCATGATATGAAATTGCATTCAAAGCCTAATCATTTTGGAAAATATACTCCAGATGAAGCAACAACAACAACAACAATACCACAACCACCTGCTATTCCTCCGCATCGTAGCCCAATGCCATCGAATACAATGAAAGCTCGTTCCATGGACGGTGGATATTCGAAAAAATGTGGAAAAAATTACAGCGGACACGGAAGCACACCGGGAACATTGCCATGTGAGATGCCAGTTTGTGGTTCAACCAAGAGGAATTTGCCCGGTTCGTATTCGAGAAGAACACCGCCAACTCAAACAACACCCAGAGAAGAGAGTCGTCTTCAAACTTCTTGCAGTTTACCAGAGACACCAATATTTGCTAGAGGGTATACTATACATATATGGCTTCCAAAAAAGAAATAGGATATTTTAATTCAAGAAAAAAAATATTAATTTTAGATGTGACATTGCTCGTACACCCCATCGACGTCCTACAGAACCCACTGTGGGTGGCGGAGGAGGGAGTGTCTCACGAACAGCACCAAGGTCCAGTACAAATCCTCAAAATATGAACTTTGGTTCGTCAATTGTTGGAATCGGTAAATACAACTATTTTAATTTTAAATAAAAGTAAAGATTGATTGGAATTGAAATTTGTTTTTTTTAAGGAGCTGGTAACACTCTCACAGGATGCAGACAGCGAACTCTCAGTCAAGCACTACAAACTGGTGAAATGCTACGATTGACCGGTGGCCCGGCTAGGGGATGGTACCCCAAACAAAGATCAATGCGTCCTGCATCTACAGAGAATCTCGATCATTTACATAGAATACAACAATCTTCTTCCATGCGGGCATGGGATGGAACTGCTGGAATGTCCGGCACCGGGAGCAGTCGAAAGCCTCTAACTCTGCCACCAAATCTTACACCAACATTTTTGAATAAGTCACCACGTGAGGCTCTTCGAAGGGTTACTAGTCTTCTTATTAAAAAAGGTACCTCTAAAATATATATAATTTTTTTGTTTTTATAATTTAAAAAAAAAAAAAAAAAACCCACAGGCAATACAAAAGAACGAGAAAGTAAAAAGAACAAAGATGCAGTTTCCCCTCAATCTGGTGGTCAACATGGTTTGGATTCGTCCAGTAAGTTTAAGTGATTTAAAATTTTATTTCGCAGAACAAAAATTAATCCCAAAAACAAATAAAAAAACCACTTCTTTTACAGAAGTTCTAGCAAAAGAGAGCACATCGAATTTCAATAACAATTTACACAAGTCACAGAAGAAAAAAGGATTTTTCAAAAATTTCTGGAAAAAATCCAAGCACTATTCATTGGATCAATAAAATTATAAATTAAAAATTACAAATAATTAATTATAAATAATTAAAAAATAATTTATACAAAACAAAAAGGATAGCACATAATTTTCTACTAACTAATAACTACTACGTACGAAATATCATTAATAGCATTTAAAAAAAAAAAAGGAAACAAACAAAATTTTTCGGATAACATCTTAAACAAAAAAAAAACACACAAAAACTTTAAAAAAATACAGTAACATAAAATATTTTATGAAAAATAAAAACTCTCGGATGAAAATACATGAAGGTAATGATTTTTTACAAGAATATAGAAAACGACTGAAAATTTGAAAATAATAAAAAAGTTTTCCCAAAAAAAAATTATTTAACAAAAAGATTAAGATACATTTTTTAAATAAAAAAAAAATTATATATATACCTAAATATATATATATACATAAAATATTTAAAACAATAGCAATTATTAGATGCACAAATCTTTTAACTTTTCAACAAAAACAAAAAAAAAAGGAATACGTATACCGTTTTTACACACGACGACAAGAAAATGGAAATTTTACTTCACTTCCAATTATATTATTAACGAAAAAAAAAGGCAAAACAAAATAAATTAACACATAAAACACATTATTATATATATATAAATAAATATATTCATTTATTTTTGCACTTATCATCCCTTAAAACCCTAACAAAAATTTAAAGAAAAAAAAACAACAAAAACATTTGTTAAAATGGATCATAATGATGAGAGGCTTATGGGGAGGGCAAAATTGTGTATGTTGTTTTTTTTTTGTTTTCTTTTAGAAAGAAACTGACATTTTATTCTGTTTTATTTAAAATTATATTTAAGAAACAGAAGCAATGTTAAACTTTTGTTACTATGCATAATTTTTGAAAATGCATTGCTTAATGCATCTGGGAATGATTCCCACAAAACAACAACATTTAACATTTAATTTTACAAATCCTTAAAATGATGAAAATTGTTGCAATAGTTGAGAGATCAACGGGGTTTAGTTTTTGGTCATTCAGTTTCGGTGACGACTAATGAAAATGAATTCATTATCATCAAATACAAAATTCCTCTTCTCAATTCGAAAGGGAGGTTTATGTCCATGTTCTGTATTTCACTTATTGTGAATTCACATGACGAATGTGAATTCGGGTGTCCGACAATTCGTTGGAAAAGCTTATTGTGAATTTGAATTTCGAAAATGAAAATTGGTGTTCTGCATTTCGGTTAATGCACGTTTTCTGAACGTGTTCAATTCACTTTGACTGCTTTTACACGACAGCGATTTTTAATCTTCGTTTCTCTTTTGGTTTCCTTCTAATTGCAAATACCTTTTACACGACAGCGATTTTTAATGAAAAGTTAACTTTGTGCAAGTGAAGAAGTATCATCTATCTGCACTCTTTACTCCTCTTGATTAAGCGAAGTTAACTGAGTGGACGGCGACTGAAAATAAAACACATTCGAACAATAAGGAACAACACAAAGTAGAATGAGCGATAACTCTGTAATTTGTTCAACCTCAGCAATTTCGTCTACCCCGGCCACCACATACGTCCCTCGCCTACGTGCTTAAAAATCCCAAGAAGAAATTGCATCGTTTAAAAGCAGTCTTTGTTAATGCTTTGTGAATTATTGTGGAATTGACACAGTTGCATAGTTATTTCCATGATTGGTTGGTTCGATTTCCCTTAAAACATATAAGAAGGCATCTTTGCTCAAATTTGAAACTACCTTTAAAACTTTCAACAGCAAAAAAAGAAAGGCAAATCGCAATTCTCTACAGTTCCGCCTTCTTTTTTTCCGTTAAAAGTACAAATAATATTGAATCCATTTTCATCCACAATGTAATTTCAATGCATAAAACAATTAAAAACGGATGCAGTTTCAATTTTGACGGTTCAAAGTAATTTCGAAATTTTCGAAATTTTCGAAAACGAACGAATTGTAGAACATGGAATTTCATTTCAGGTGAAATTGAAAATCGATTTCAATTCGATTTAGTCCGAAATGCAGAACATGGGCGATGGTAATACCTTCCACAACCCAAATTTTTGGCAAGTTTAGTCAAGGCCCAGTAAAGTTTTCAGTAGGGATAACATAAAAGAGAAAAACATGTCCAATAATAATCGTGAGGCCCTTGCTAGTAAAAGCTTTTTTATTAAATTCTACTATGCTATCGAAAATTCCCCGTATTCAGCAAAAACTTAAAAATCACCACACAGTGTATCACATAACAAAAAAAAAGGTTCAGTAAAAAATAAGAAGAGGCTGTTGATCTGATGGAATTTATGGATTTATATGAACATTTGATTTTCGCTTAAACTTGTGCTATCCTCTAGTAAAGTTAAAAAATAAATGTACGTCCATTAATCTATTTCACGTGGTATTTAAAATTTTCAATTTGTCAACAAGAGAAAATGGTGAGGGTGAGTTGAAAATATTGAAATTTGTTGCAGGCTATTACAGTATTTTTCTCGTGAAAACCTGAAAAAAAACACAATGTATGCGTACACATAGACCCCTATTATGGTATCCGATCGGAACGGAATTTTCTCCGAAAAAGGCCTAATAGTTTTTTTATTGGTTAATCTTTTACCTTTGTAGGAAGCCGAGTGCTAGTAAGATACAATAATAAAATAGAAAAGTTTAAATCGTGTGACGAAATGAAACATTTGACTTTTACAAAATCAATTTTGTATGAATCGGAGAAAATTCCGTTCCGAACGGATACCATGATAGGGGTGATAATCTTGTTCGAATGCCCAAGCATGTACTCAGAGCAAAAATAAATAAACCCATGTAGTGGGAAGAAGGTGTAAAATGCAATAAACCCCTAAAATTTTATTTTTCTTTCAAACTGTATCTAACTGTGTGGGTTTAAGAAACTGACAAGAAAAAAATCAACCAAATTGAGTGGTGTTAAATGAGTATCAAATTTAATTATATCACAGAGCAATAAAATATTAAGCTTATTCAAAGTTTTTATTTTATTTTATTAAATGTTGTTTTGTGGCTCATAACTCTTTCGAACATCAAATGGGTTTTGAAGAAAGATAGACTCCCGTTTAGAAATTTCAAAAAAAAATAAATAAGAACAACTAACTCAGATTAGAAGGTTAAAAGTTAAAGGAATCATCAGAAGGATCTTGGTTATACTAAAATAGATCCGATCACAAAACGCAATAAAACCAATCTCTATGTGCTTACAAATAAGGTCAAAACAGAGTTGGCAAATCGGAAGTCTGGTTTCACAAAAAAAAAAAAAAAAAAAAAAAACAATTTATGGTGAGATATAATGATGATACGTTTGATTCTGTTAACAAAAAAAAAAAAACAATTAGTTGGATACAAATAAAAATAAACAGCAACAAACAAGCAAATCAATTGGCAGCCAAATAATGTAGCAAACCTATGGTATTAAGTAGAAAGTATTATATTGTTGTGAGAATTCACATTTATATTTACACACATACATTTAACATTATATAGTATTTTAGAAGGAAAAACAAAAACATTAACAAATAAAAGAACAAAAAAAAAACATAAACAAAAACAAAGAAAACAAACTTTGATGTGCGTGTGTGTTGTAGAATTTAGTTGCATCGGAGACATACTCTCATATATGTTATTTTTTCATATATATACAAACATTTATATATTTTTCCATTTATGCAATTAATTAATAATATATAAATTTAATTACAAAAAATATAATTTGTTTTATTTGAATAAAAAAAAAAACAAAAACAAAAACACTTATAGAAGCTTTGTGAATTGTGGTTATGGTGATGATTGAAAAACAAAAATGTACAATAACAATAAAAAAAAAACTCTAGTCATACTGCTTTAGTTTGTTTTTCTTTAAAAATATTTCTTTTTTATTTGTTATTATTTATTTAACAAATATTTGCATACAATAAATACACAACACAAACAAAAAAAAAAATATAAAATCGAATTAAAAATTACGAACAAAGTTTTAAAAATATATTAAATTTAGTTAAACTTGAATAAAAAACAAAAAACAGGCAAATTAAATAATTATTTATTTATTTTTCTTAGTGAAACCAGACAAATTGAAGATGAAAAATTAAACAAAAAACTCTGACATTTTTTGAAACCAAAAGAAACAAAAAAAAATAGCGCAGTTAAAAATGTTTTTGAAAATATTTCACAAAACACAAAAATAATAATAAATAAAATTGCAATAAGCCGGTTATTTTTGTATGTTTATATATATTAATATTATTATTAAATCATGTAATAATAACAGATAAAAAAAAAAAACAACTATTTATAACATTATATTGGTAATCAATTTTAATCATCTTTTTTGTTTTTGTTATTTAACTTATACAACACATTTTTAAAACGAAAGGAAAGGATATTTATTAGAAGTCGCTAACATCATTAAAACATTAAAAAAAAATAAATAAAAATATATAATAAACCGGATGTTAATTTAATTTTTCATTAATTAAAAACAAACAAAAAAAAATAAAACAAATATGTATTTTGCAATCTCTCAAGTGGAAAAGTGCATTAACACAAATGTTAAGTTACATTATACATTAATGCTACTTGTAGTTAACAATTTATTATTGGAATAAAAACATTAAAACAAAACAAAACTGCATTTATATTTTGTTTTATTATTATTTTCGATACTTATACTTTTTTATTGTCTTAAGGTTATTTCACTTACCTACTTTCTAAATGTGAAGTTGGGTCTCAATCGACATGCTTCACTTGCCAGCTCGGTATCCATTTGGTTGAAGTCCCCATCCAGAGAAAATAACTGAGCAGATAGAGTTAAATGATGAACACAAGCCATTGACAGCTAAGTGTTCAGCAGGGCATGAATCAAAGAATACAAGATTACGCCACTTCTATTTTTTTCACTTTGTTGTTGTAATTTTGACTACGCGTCGTGACGGAATACGAGCCAAAAGAGGTTCACTTTTTGTTCAATTTGTATGAGATATATAGGGGCGCGAAAACTTAAAGCTATTTACATTTTTTTTAAAGTGAAATCTTTATTATTATATATTTGAAATATTGTGTTATATGTTTTTCTAATAGTGACAGCAATAAAAGTAATAAAACATGAAGAAAATATGACTGATATTTTCATTTTTTCACATCACTCAGCTTTTTTTTCTTGTTTTTTGGCGATTTATATTTTTCAAAACAATTTAACATACATTTTAAAACAATTTTCGGTGACATTTTATTACTTTTAATAGGAAAAGCCTTTTTAATCATTTAATTATCCGCACACGAAAAGCCATCTTCACTGCAATTTACTTTGCTGTGACATTTGTTGTTGTTGTTTTGGATCGTATGACGTAGAAGTGGCGCAATCTTGTATTCTTTGATTCATGTTCGGCAAGTGTGTTTCAAAAATAGTTAAGAGTGCTCAGAAGTCAGAACACGATTCGTTCAGAGGACGTTCAGAACATGCTCGACATGCTCGACAGGCTCGGGCTCTGTTCTGAGCTCTATTCTGAACTAAAAAAGTATGAACGATGTCACTGTTCAAGAGCCTGTTATTCACCTTGGAGTTCTAAACATTGCTTGCGATAGGTTAAAATCTGTAGTTAATGATGAAAAAAATCGATGGCGACAAAAATACTAAAATGTTCTTCTTTTTATGTTTTGAAGAATGTTGATTTTATAGATCTCAACAAGAATGAGCCCGCGTCTAAGTGGCGTACAAAAAGCTACAATGTATAAAACGATGACGTGAATTCGACTTCTATTGTTCAAACAAACAGCCCTATTCTGCTAAACGTTCGAGTGAACATTTGCATTCTGCTATCCGCAGGAAGGAAATGATTGTTCCACAATGGGTATAAATTGCGACCAAAATAAATATAATTAAGACAATAAGATCCTTTTTACAATTTCAAAAACAAGTAATGTTAAAGATTTACATTGAAAAGATATATGTTTTTAATAAATATCGAATCGAAGAGCAGAATAAGGATGAAACAGAAATTTGTTTTCGTCAAAGGATTAATTCGAATTTTTTACTTACACAATTAAAATTTTATTTAATAAATATGTTTCCAATTGAAAAAACTTGATTCCGAAGTATATTGAAGTGGGAAACCGAAAGTACCGAAAGAAGATGTCACAAAAGAAAACGTGACAAAAAATCATGCCTGACTGTGCAATCCCTTTCGCACAATAGAGTGGGAGTGAGACAGAACTGCCAAAACCTCGAAATATTACTTAAATACGTACGAAACGTTGTATATTTTAATAAAAAAAATATATGAAGAAAGACCTTAAGTCCACTTAGGAATACTACATTAACAAGTAAAGGCCACGAAAGAGTAAATACCTCGGAGTTCACTTCTTCGAAAGGTTCAAATTTAACCAACACGTTAAATTCACCCTTTGTAAGGCAAACTATGCCTTGTCTCTCCTCCGACCTCTTATGAAAGTAAGACGCGGTGTCTAAACCAGGACGAAACTTCTGCTATACCATTCGTCCCATATTAACTTATTGCTTTCCTATATGTTAGACAATAAGCCCAACTCACATGAAAATGCAAATATTCGAGCGGAAAGCTCTACGCTATTGCACTTCCCTTTACATAAAACCAAACACCCTACGCTATTATAGCAATGCAAGTCTTTACGAAGCATCTAAAATGGGCCCGATTGAAAAATACATCCACAACCTTAGCACCAAAATGCTGAGGAAAATACCATCCCATCCCAGCCCTTTTATTAATTTATTTTCAGGCAACCGATATCTCCAAGTGCTATCCATAATGTACCCAGCCTTTAGAATATCAAAAGAAGACAGCTTCGGAAACTTCTATGATGCTGCAGGAACGCAGCACAACAGAGGTTGAAGCCACCTGATGATCCACCTAGCCTCAAAACAACAAGGACCTTAATCCAACTACCCCATCAACACCATACTAACCAACGACCGCCAGCACTGCTCAAGCCGGCCGGCGAGAAAAATTCCAGTTAAATAAAATAAAATTATTACACTAAGAAATTTTTCAAATAAAATGTAAATAAAAACCAACAAATTTGAGCTAAATAAAAATTGGGCATACTTCAGGCACCCCCTGTTTTGCAAGTCGCGCGAAGCGCGTTAATGCACGCCCACTTTTAATGGCGAAAAACTGTTATTACTGTTATAAATTGGCATGTCTCTAGTCTCGCTTCTATAACTGTAAAAACTAGAAAGAGAAAAGACAAAGATAATTTCCCGATCGCCCAATCCAAGATGTTTGTTTAGGCGCAAAGTTCAGCCTGTTAGAAATTATTGTCATGTATCCCCAGTTTGTGTCTAAATTTTTTTTAATTAACATTCAAACCGTCATTTTTGATCACTGAATTTTAATTTCGTTCTTCTTATAAGTGTAAGGCATTAAGTATTTAGTTTCTCTAACCCTTGTCCTCGCTTTCTTTGTTGGCCCTATAAAATATCAATTTGTTTCCATTCTTATAATTGATTCTGCTTATCAATAAATTAAATAAAATTAAAACAAACTAACATCAACTCCAAGAGGAAATCCTTTCAAAATATTAAGATACTGTCATAGATTAAACTTTCTGTTATTAAAGTCTGAAAATTCTAGGTGAATATTTCATTAACGGTTACTTTTATAGAAAAAACGATTCATGTTAAATTTTTTAGCTTAAGAATTTATAAACATATAAATGTAGGTTCACAAAAAGGCAAACAGAATTTTGTAAGTTCATTAACTGAGTTTTCACAAATTATACATGCAGTTCTACAAAATCAATAGAAAGTTAATTCAATACATAAATGATAAATTACTTTTTTAAACAAAAACTTAATTGTACAGTACATAATGTATGTACGTATATTTATGGTTAAAATTAGATATGAATTAAACGAAACTTATAAACAAATCCTATAATTATGTAATATTAATGTTCTTAAATATTGGATGGGTTTGGAAGATTTTACTTCGGTTGTGTGACTAACGCATCTAATGTCTCAGCTATTAAAGAGGGATGAGCATTTGTGTTTATCAAATTTTGCCATTCTTTTGTCTTTATAATGTCTGTAGCATGCATGTCCATAAATTGTATGGTTAGTTCCTTTAATTGCTTAGCACTGTGGATATCGGCTAAAACTAAAGTTTCAACAGCTGTTTCGATGGACAATTTAGAAAATAACGCCTCTTCAGACATCACTTTTAACTTTGTCAAGGCATATTTATCTGCAGCAGCTAAAAGATTTTTTGCCATTTCTTTTAATTTCGGAACCTCTTCCGTATAGATAAAATTTAGAACTTCTTGAAGAACCTCTCGATTAACATCGGTTATGGTAACTCGACCTGATGTACGCTCCTCCATTTCATGTTCGAACATCGCTGCAAAAACATCACTTCGGGCAGCCAAGATTGCTTTATGAGCTGTTTCTGACTTCCGAGTATGACGAGAATGACAATCTCTTGGCTAGAGATATCAATACTCTCAGATACAAAGCTGACTTCACAGACAATTGTCAACTTATCCTCCGGCAGAAAACCCATTTCCATTAGAAAAGCTCGTTTAACCAACAACGGGTAGCCCCAAAATCGATTATATTCGTATTCCAAGACATCTGAAAATTTTGACTTCAATGTTTTGTTGATATCGGGATTCAAAATAGAAAATTTGAATTTTCCTAAGACTTTTGATGTTGGACAAGGCTTCGATGCTAGTCGTAGAAATATATACAAGAATTCATTGCATTCTTCATTTCGACCTTTTGGATAAAGTCTCAAGCACCGTTGTATCTCATCATTGACATCGGCTTGTGAAAATTTGGGTGATTCCAGCCAATCGCCAGTTTTTTCTTGGCGAAAACTAAAATTATTTATGCTCCATGTAAAGTTGATGTTGTATAATTTTGATTGAGTGTGAGCCCATTGTTCGACAACTTGTTCATTAGTTTCCATTAAAATTGGTAGAGATGATAAGGTACTGGAACCGATTGTAGATGTATTTTTCTTGATTATTTTGTGTGGGTCTGAGTTGAGGCTGAAAGAAATTTAGTTTTTAAGCGATTAAAGCCTTTAATAGAAAATACTCTTTCTTACCTCATTACAGAGTTGCTTCTCTTCATCATTAATGGTCCTTTATTGAACTTTGAATCACACTGATCACCAACCCAAATTTAAAAATTCTGAAAAATAAAACTTAATACAAACGATTTGAGCTTGAATCTGTGTGAATGCTTGAAAAAAATCTACATTGTAAAATGTAAAATTTGTGTAAGATAATTTAGTCAACAAAAATGCCCAACTGCACTAAATTTTTTGAAACAATGAAATTCGTTAGAGTCGTTTTCCAAATATTTAAAAAAAAAATTCAAAACCGTAATCGGCCCAGCAGGGAAATCAAATTTCCCGGAGTTTTTTTTCCCATTCTGGGAGATTCGGTATCAGGAATCATTTTCCAAAGCCGAAACTTGAGGTTTGCGAGTTAAAGTCGTATGACAAAAATAGAAGTCTTGCTGTCGCTGGTCACGGCGCACTGTGGTCCAAAAAGTCAAAAGTCGTGGCAAAAATACAAAATCCGAGCTTCAAAAACAGCAAACAAAATTACTTTTTGGTGAATAGTTTGGTTTGTAAAGCTTTTCAACAATTTTGTTCTATTTACAGTAAAAATAGTAACAAAAAAAATGTTTATTTATTTTTTTTTTTGCAATTATGGCATATTCCATTAAAAAGTCTTACTTTTCTTCAAAGTTACTTGGTTGTATTTGTAATTAAGTTAAAATTTCAAATATAAAAAAAAAAAAAAATATATTTTTAATAAATAAAACAAAATGAGTTATGAGTTTTTGAGGTTTTTAGATCCCGGTAAAAAAATTACCAGGGGCCCAATTCCGCAAGCGTGAGTTTTTTCTGTGTCCACAAAAATCAGTGTACACATTAAATTATGCGATTCCGCAAAAGTGTGGTGCAATCTTTTTGACAGATAAAGTGTACTCAGATAGGCAAATTTATTCACGCATATTTTGAGCGTGAATAGAAAGTGTACACGGAAAACTATTCACACTTGCGGAATTGAGCCCCAGGATATTGTAGCCTTTCTATTTGTTAAACCAAATTTAAACTGTTTTTAAAGTTTTGCTTTAATTCCTTTCTCTGCTTATTCAATTTTCTTCAGCCTATGATTTAGAAACACCCTGTGAAGCAATTATTTTATTTTTATCGCCTTGGAAATTTTCTTTAAGCAGAAAAAAATTGTAGCAATATCTTCATGCTTTCAAAAAATATGATAAGCCGTTTTGGACCAAAGTGCGGCGCGTTTCGTGAGTAATAAATAGTATGGTTAATTTTTGGGGATAATTTTATGATACCCAATTCGTTTTCACCCCTCCCTGATCATAGATCAATAAGTCCAAGACCATTTTGAGGCCTCAAGCGCTCCGCCAGACCGTTTAAAAAACTTGGCACGATTCTGTACGCAAATCGAAAATCAAAAATGGTGATGCTAACTTCATTCACATAACCAATTGCCTGTACCATTAATTGTGTGCAGAAAAATGACATTTATTTGGCGTTATTTGTGTTTTGTTGTTCTGGCATTACAGAATGGCTTTCTGTGATTTATTTGCCTTTATTTGTTTTTTTTTTTTTACAATTATTATGGAAACTCTCCATGGATATTTCTCCACTGCGTTTCAGTGTTTTGTTGGAGACCAATGAAAAATTTCATTTCTCACCAGCTGCGTCCTAGGCTTAATAGATTTCCGAATACGAAGCAAAGGGTGGAGAGTGAGTTAGAATGGAGAGTTCTAAGGAAGTGAAGTTAAATTTTCAAACTACGAATTTAGATAATAATAATTTTTTATTGGAATAAAAACAAAACTACATTTTTATATAAAATTCATAATTTTACCATATTTCCTTCTCTTAAAGTTAAATTTAAAAAAAGGCATGGTCTTATGCCCACTTCATCAAAAGGACCATAGGTAATGTTTTAGCTTCAACGTTATAATTTATTTAAGAATTGAATTTTATCATAGTCCGGATGCCACCATGGTAAAACTTTGTGTTTACACGATGCGTAAAGTATTTCCGACGACATTTCTGACGACTGTTTGTTGTCAGGTAAAAATCTTAATTCTACATTTGTGTTCCTTAAGTCGGAATTTAATAATTGACGGGTAGAATGCAGCACCATGGCAGTATGATGTTCAGGTAAAGGTATGAATTTATTCGTAATCACCAAAAGCAGATACATTCCCTCTTCGGGATTTTCAAATACATTATTGAGTTTGTTGAGAATACAATTTAGGCCATATTCGTTATCATCCCCGTCGTCATCGTTGTCGTCGCCGTTATCCAGAACCTCTTTAGGCTTCCTTGCTTTTGTTTTATTCCAGAGTTTGTAATAGAAAAACCAAAATGGCCCCGTTTTTCTATACCAACTATTAAAACATCTATAACCATGCACCGAAGACATTTCATATCCTTTTTTGAGTCGCGCAATAAACGGTGGGTAGAGGTGAAATAGTGCACAAATGACATTGCTTCGAATTGAGCCAATTTGATTTTCACATCTAGACCTCAGGTTATCGGGCAGGGCTTTGGTGTTTTTACAAAATCTGCGGTAGAGATTTTTCCAAAATATAGCACACGATACAACATGAGCAGTTTGCTGGCAGATTAAGGCAAACGTAGCAACATCTTCGGGATTAAGGTAATCGGCTATGTGGAACCAGACATCATCTTGCATTTGAATGTATGTGATGTTTTCCACTTCTGATTGAGTAGAGTTTAAATTCGAGTTTTTGTTTCCTCCTCGTTTTGGTTTCACATCTAATGTTATTTCATTTGCAAGGTCTTGCAGCAGGATTCCTTAAAAAAAAGTTGTTTTTTTTTAAGAATTTAATAACAAATTTATTAGGAAAGTTGAGTAGGTTAACACTTTGACGGGTTAAAAATATATTTTGAATAGAAAAAATAGAAATAAAAAAAAATGCATGAGGGGTGCCATTTTTTGGAAAATTTTAGTTTTTTAAAGAGTCGAACGGTTTTTGAGATAAATAAGATTTTCCTCAACGACTTAAAATTGTCATATGGCAAGTACTGTTATTTGTAGCCTTTCAAAAAATGAAACAAAAAATATTTGAAAATTTTAAGGGAATTTGCAGTTCCGTATTGTTTTGAAAAAAGACTTGGTGCTTTTGTAAAGTCTGACTATAACCTATTCCTTCAATCACAAAATTATAAAAATACTTGTTTTCGAAAGGTGTTGGTTGGAAATAATATTTTATTTTTCACTCTGAGTTAAAAAATATTTCGAATGTCTCGAACTCGAAATTAGTTTAAAAAAAACCTTCGGAAAAAAATTTTGAAAATCGTAGTCGAGCGGTTTTAAAAATAATTAATTTTTTGAGTTAAAAACTGAACTTCACAAAAAAATCTGCTACCCGTTTTCGAAATATCGAATTTTCAAAAAATAATTTTGTATTTTTTTTTTTAAATCCAAAAATCATTTTTTTTTAAAATTTTCATACGCACTTTTATTTATATTTTTTTTATAAGCTTCTGTATAAAAAATCTAGTTTTTTTTGGTTGATCAGATATTGAGATAGGTAGTCGAAAATCAAACAAACCATTCTATGAGAGGTAGATACTGTTAATAAACGTAAAATATAAAAATTTAAAAATTTTAAATGGTAGATCGTACTAATTTCAACACATACAAAATTTTTATCAAAATCGTAGGAGTCGTTTTTGAGAAAAAAAAAACATTTTTTTAAACATTTGTATGGGAGGCACCGTTATTTTTGGGTATTTGAATAATTTTTATCAAAAATCTTCTAGATAAAGTTAAAAAGCTGCTTTTTACCAAGTTTAATAAAAATCGACAGTCGTTTCTGAATTATTGAGTTTTCAAAAAAAAAATTCAAACTTTTTTTAAAAATCCAAAAAATTTCTTTTTGAACATTTTGGTACCTACACAATATTATTTAGAATGTATCAATAATTCTTTATAAAAAAAATTGATCAGAATCAGTTAAACCGTTTTCGAGAAAAGCAAAAATAAAAAAAAAAAAATGGTTTTTTGGGAGGTACCATTAATAACCATTTTTTCTGAACTATACATTTTTTTAATGGCAACTTATAACTATTTAAATTTATTGAGTTTTTAAAAAAAAAAATCTGTGGAGCTGATTTTGAGAAAAATTAGTTTTACCTTCTTGGCCAAAAAATTTTGTATGACAGCTACTGCTAGTTTTGGTCCTAAAAATAAGAACCAAAAATAAACGGGTTTGGGGAATGTCCAACAAACGCTAGATACCAATTTTAAAGAAAATCGACCCATCCGGTTAGTCTCTAGTCGTACAGACAGACAGACCGACAGACAGACAGACACCCGGACGTTTTTGCGAGACCCACTTTTTTCATCTTCCCTATCATCGTAATGTCAAGTTTGATCAAAATCTCCAGTTCGATTTTTTGTACGAACTCATAACTTGCCATATAGTACATATGTATATATGTATGTATGTATATTCGCAAGTAAAAAGATTTGAATCAAGAAGTAAAAAACTCTACATATTGGAAATGTCTTCAAAAAAAACTTTTCAGAGTGATGCTGCAAAAAGTACCGTCTGAAAATATTTATTCTCATTTTTATTAGAGAAATGCAAACAATCTAGTCTTTAACTATTTTGTGGAAAAGACACTCTCCGTCCTATCCTATGAAACAGTTGAAATTTGATAATGCACACCCTACGATATGCAAGGATGCCTTAAATCATTGCAATTTTGTGCGAGATTTTCCAACGAAACTGAATGATATTCTTATTGGATTTTGAAGTGACGGATTTTGTGAGAAGACAAATGACCAAAAAAAAATGTCATGAAGACAGTACTTTACTACACTAGAACAGGTTCATAAAAAATCCTTCGATACACAGACATGATGGAAATAAAAAAATTAACAAAACCATGAAAATGGGATTAAAAGTATCAAAAAACAAACACAATTCGACGGTTTTGAATGAAACGAATGCTCACACCGAGTCCAAATTAAAACTACAAATAAAGTGTATAATAATAGAGTAATAAATAAGAATAAATAAATACAAGAATAATTGCCAATTTACCATCTCTTTGCCGGATTTTTTTACGAAATTTTAACTTTGGAGAAGAAGACATCACCACCAGCTCTACAGGCAAAAAATATAAATGAAAAAACAAGAATAACAAAAACAAAACTCCAAATCCGAACTGTCACACTGACAGCAGCGCTCCTGTCATTTGTCATCTCTGTGTCATTTTCGTGACTGAAAATAAAAATACAACAACAAGAAAAAACTCAACGAAAGGGTGTTGAAACAATCGTTAAATAAGAAAGAGACCACCACACACACAACCCCAATCACAGAAGAGAGCAGAGGTATGGGAAAAAATTCTTGACATATCACACAAATCCAATTTTTTTTTTTGACAAACATGGCGACCGGGTTGTATAGATTGTCGTGAATCTCGCATAGAAAAACGCGAAAAACTCCCAAAAACTAATTGCATTTGAGAAAAATGTTTCGATAATTAAATAACCACATCAATTCTACAACACTGTGGGCATTAGTTTATCCGGTGTGTTGTGGATTTATGCGAATAATCGCAGTGTACATAAAAATTGCAATACACATTTGCGGGCGGGCTGTGGTTTTTTTCATTCTTCAATCAGTTATAGTTTTTTTTTCTTTTCCTTCGTACTTTTTCGCCTATTCGCCTTCGAGTGAGAAATTTTTCCTTATTAGAAAAATTTTGGTTTTTTTTTTTCTACGTTATTGGTATAATAAAACAAAAAAAAAGTGGAAAAAATGTAATGAAATATGTTTGTTTTTCATCTTTCGAAAATGAAAATGATGTATAAAATTGAAAACCTAATATATTTGAAGTGTTAAAAACCGTGTGAGCGAGGGGAGTCCAGAGTGAACATTTTTTTTCATTTCGTTTGGTTGAAAAGTAATTTTTTTCTGCACACCTTTGTGTGGTGCGTGCGGTTCGTTTCGTTTTGTTTCGGGGGAGAGGGGCTGAGTTTTCATAGAAAAAATGTTGAATGAAAAAATATGTGTTAACAAAATAAAAGTTGTATGACAACTAAATAACATAATAAAGGAGATTTTCTGCCGTAATTCATACATATCGATTGAGCACGGCTCCATACAAATCGTATATAATTACATAAAAAAGGGAAAAAAAAACCTTTCAAAAAGCAAAGAATTCTTATCAAGAAATATATAATTTATACTGGTGGTGTTCTGCTGCTGAAAAATAGCAAAAAGGTTTTGCATAAAATCAAATCTTGAATGAGTGTTCGAACAGCGGGCTTATGCTGCTTCTGTTTAATCACTGAGCTTTTGTAGGGAGTTCTAACTTTTAGTTTTTTTTTTTCTTGCTCATCCTGATAATCTTGAATTTCATTTCGGTGTGATTTTACCCCGGAACACCCTTGAATCTTGAGGAACAACGAGAAGAAGAAGAACGAACGAACGAACGAACGAAAATCCCCCCTTGAAATTCATCTTGTGTTCTTGTGACAAGAAAATATATTTCTACTCCCTCGGTGAATTTACTATATAATGTGGAGCATGATGTGCGACGTGATGCCGACTATATCCGAGGATAGCATCTCGCAGCGGTCCTCGCAGTTCAGCGGCGAGGATGCCAATTTCGAACAACTAATGGTGTCGATGCTGGACGAACGAGATAAGCTTATGGATAGCCTGCGTGAAGCACAGGAACGACTCAGTGAGTCGGAGATGAAGCTACACGATGTCGAGAAGGAGCGTGATAGTTTACATCGTCAGATCAATGCAAATCTGCCTCAGGTAATACAAATATGTACAAAAACTAATCTATGTATTTTTATGTTTTTATGGACAAAATCGATAAGTAATGTAAGAAGAACGGGATTGCAATGGGATGGGATTGCCAACAGGTTTTTTTTTTTTATTTTTGATTTTATTATTGGGCCATTAGGGGCGTTGTTATAAGCATGTGCTACACTTTTACTTAAAAAGAGTGCAATGCATTTTCCATTAAACAGAAAAAAAAAGTACCCACACACATTTCTAGCTTATGTGTATGTTATGGCTAGCATAATCTTGTAATAATTCTGCGCTTCATGTGAATCTAATCAATAATTTATTGATTCTTTATTACACCCCTCCCTCTCTCATTTAGCACCACACACGGGTTGCTCTTCCATAATATAATATATAATATTATGCTGTCATTAAGAAGAAAAAAAAGAAATAATAAAATAAAACTCGTGTTCAATGCCAAGGAAACATGACTAATTCAGGGCATAAGTAGTTATCAATATCTTTATTTTATACGAAAGAAAAAAATAGACATGTAAAATGGGTATCTTGATGGGTGAGAGATGTTATGAAACTATGACGGAAGCTTAAAACACATCTTTTTTTTTTTTTTTTTGTATTAAACAAAAGCACGTGCAAGATGTTTTATATTGATGAGCAAAAATAAAATTATAATTCCCTCTGTTGTCAACTGTGCATTTTCATCACCCCTCCAATACCTACCACACCTTAAAAAAAATAATAAAAAAAAAAGTTGAGTTTAAAATTAGCAAAAGAAAAATATTACTTCCTTCTTTGGTGTACAATAAATCTGTGTCAATCATCATCATCATCATCATGAGATATTTATAATTCTAGTTTGTTGTTGTTGTCATAAACATTTTAAGTTTGCAAATCAAAGACAAATGGTTTGTTCTGTTTTATTTACTTACTAACTTAGGTGCTTGATAAAGGAAGTCCAAATTGGAGATAAGGAAAAATGGTGCCACAGGTATTATCATTTACATAAAATATCCTTAAGCGTCATAGTTTTTTTTTTTTTTGCACCTACATTGAATTTGAGATGTTAAGGCCTTGAAGATTTAATAAGGAATCATGACCCTATATGTACGATGGAGCTTAAAAAAGATTGCTTATAGAATTCTATTAGCAACTTGATTGCTTTAACTTGATGTTTTATGCTCAGAATAATATGTGTATTTATGCGATAATTATCACGAGAATACTTGTACTTGACCTCACATAACTTAATGTCTTGATAAGGTATTTGTATTGGCAGAATTTAAGCATATGCTCAACACACCATCCCTGATAAGAAAATGGTAATTACAACAGAGATTCCTGATGGATAAAATCAAATTTGACTCTTCGTCAAAAATGAAGAAGTTATGAATACACACATACACACACACTGATGTAAAACGGTAAATTGAGCTTGTTATCTTAACAGAGAAAAATTAGATACTGGTTTTTGGTAGAGGCCTTCATTTTGACGACTTGAGCCTACTCCAAAAAGTACCTACACTAAATTCTGACCGATCTCGCCTGTAAAAATGGTAGGTTCTTGCAAGTATATTCAAGGGCCTGGTATAGAGCTGTGTAAATCGTTCATTTCAAATGATCGAATCGTTCAAGAATCGATTACCAAAATGATTCGATCATTTTCTTTCCACTCAATTCATTATTTCATACTGTTCCGATTCGATTTTTGATGTGTAAACATCTATGTCGACGGTAGAGTGAAATAAAAAGGTGGTCTTTCCTCTGTGCGACGTTACGATGTTCCACGTTACGTAGCGCGTATCCTCGGAAATGATTTATAATTTTGACACCTGTCACATTAAAAGTCTTTTAATGGACCTAGAGAGTTGGGCTTGACGTTAGGTAATTTCCACCTCCTAAATCGATTGGCGTACTCCGTTTCTCGATCCGCCATACGAAAATCTTGACACCTGTCAAACTAAAAGTGTTCCAGTGGACCCAGAACGTGACAGTAGGTAACATCTACCTCCTAAATCGATTGGTGTAGTTTTTTTTTCGATTCGCCGTACTAAAATTCTGGACAGTGCAAATTTTCGGGTTCCCACTGGAGCTAGAGGGCTGGCCGTGACAGTTGAAGGTAAAAACAAACGTTTATGTTTAAAGCAAAAGCTACTTTTAGTCGATTTTTTCAATTGAAAGGAAATTGTAGTAGAATTGTAATAGAATATACCTTAGACCTATTTCTAATTAAACAGAGCTGCCAAATTCTCTATGAATAGTAGCTGTGTCTAACCTGGATGTTAACTTAAAAACTCCATTTCAGTTAGACTCGAGTTTATAATATTTCTGTATTATAAATTATTATTATAAAAATTAATTTAAAAATTTTAATATAACGGTTAACATTATTATGTTAACATTTACCCACTTCTGTTTTTATTGTTATTCTAATTTATGGGGTAAATGTAAACAGCAATGTAAATCATCTTGAAGTTTTAGAACAGAGGCTTTAAGTTGTTTAAAACAACGTATTGGGCTTTCAAAGCTCGTAAATCTTCTTTATTTCAGGGGCAACCATTTGATGATAGTTAAAGGAACGCATAATATTTCAAGGTCATGATTTTGTTATTCTTAGCGAACCTTGGTTTGGCAACGTCATCCAATGAGCATGAACAGTAATTTCGAAGGATATTTCCGAATGAAATGTATTTCGCAACAAATCATTTGAAATAACACACTTCAATTGTTACCAATTGTAAATTTTCAACTAAAATATTATGGTTACAATTACCCCAAAAACTTGTTTACATTTACCCTCTTCATAATATTAAATACAAAAAGATTAATTCCTTAGCGATTTTCGAATTTTTTTTTTCTTTCAATTTAATGTCAATCAAATTTTTGTAACAAAAAAGTATTTTTTTAAAAAACTTGCCTCTGAATTTTGTTTAAGAAATATTAATATTTCCCGAAGCCTCCAGACTTGTTAAACACTTTTAAATTGAATATTTCACAAGAAGTTGTTTTAACTTCTAAATGTTTAAATTTATCCACATTGACCACTGAACAAAATTAGTAATTTGTATCATTAATAATATTTAGACTTATTTTCAGGGGTATTTTGGTCATTCAATTTGGAAACATACCCAGAGAATAATTCTGGCTTTTGTTACCTCTGGGAATTTTTACATTTTGTATGGAAAAAGTTCTACAGCAAAAATATAGGAAAAAAACCCGACATTTATGAAATTTCCAAGAACTAAAAAGCTAAGTTCAAATTAATGTTACTTTTAAAGAAGTTTTCAAGACGTTAAAACAACGCTCTCCCAGAAAGACCAACTTTTTCGAAGTAAAAACCTAATTTTGTTGGGACTTTTGTGTTGTGCCTTAAGTCACAGGATCAAATCCCAAATGAACCAACTGTTTCTCTTTTTTTTGTCTCTCGAGGCAAAAGGCTACAAAACTGATAAGGGCCAATTTTGAAAGTCACCCTTGCTAGCCCCTTATTATAGTATTCATGTGAACATTTTTAGAGCCTCATTAAAAACTTGATTGTTTTCCAGGCGGTTATAGTGTCGTTTTTCATTGGAATGAGAATTGCTTTTGAATAAAACATATCGGCATATTGTATAAGTTTTTAATCTTTCTATTTTAGAACAAAATTTAAACAATTCTATTTTGTACTACTCAGAATCAGGAGTAAAAGGGCACATAACTGGTAAGGCTTTAGAGAGTTACGATAAGGTTCCCCTAGTGTGCCCTAGTAAGTATACTAATGCCAAACTCTCTAGTTGTGCCTCGTCGAAAACTAGTCTTAACGAATTAAATAGCCGATCACGATCAGTATTCTCAAATGTTATTTTCTATTGCTTTTAACATTTTAGGCGGAATAATTTACTGTATGAGATTTATTTTTGTGTTAAAATGATAACTGTGTTTATTATTTTTTTTAAATATATTTATATCTTGTTGTGTGATGTGCATCGGAAGCGGTATTAATTTTGTTTGTGATAACATTGCTAAGCTTTCACTAACAAAGTCATAAGTTCTGCTGATCAAAAAAAAAAAGAAGAAAAAAAACACTTCAAAACATAAATAATCTCATTTGATAACCTTGAAATCTGAAATTCTTGAAATTAACGTATGTACACTACTTTGCATTTGATTTGCCAAATGCCAAAAAATAATATATTTTCCAAAGTTTTTCCCAACTTTTGTAAAGTTGTGTGAGAAGGTAAAGAAAAATGTCAAGATTTCTTACAGATGATTGATTATTCTACTATAAACATATGTATGTATATCTTTAAAATTGTACTTATACACACACATGTTTATCTATACTTATTAAATGCAGCAAGAAATGTACATCTTATTTATTCATATATCGACATACCTGCTTCCACTTAACAAAATAAACCATTTATCTAAATATGTTGCATCACTATTAAACAATCTGTGTATAAAAATGACGTAATTTGCAAAAAAAAAAAATTTGTATCATTATTATTGTTGTTTGAAACCAAAGGAAAATAAAAATGAACATAAATTATTTTTTCTGATGATTCATGATATTTCATAAATTGTATTATTGCATTCAATATCGATGTGTTGAATGTTGAAAAAAAAAACAAAACAAACAAATATTGTCAAGTATCTGGTTTATCGCAGAATCTATTGTTATCGGAATTTTTCTCGGAAAAGAAAAAAAAATCAATAATTATAGAATTGATTTGTATAGATAATACAGACTTCCCTGTTCGAATAGATTCTTTGATAATTTTTTTCTGGGAATTTGTTTTAACGTCATTTCAATTCAATATTCTATGATAGGGGTAGATACAAAAACAGGACTAAAATTGAAATGGAAGCTACTCTGAGGGCCAGTTTTTCAGTGTTAGCTAACCAGTTAAACCAGAGTTAGCTAAGTCTAGAAGTAAATTAACACACAGTGAACAGTGAACACAGGTCTGATGAAGCTGTTTTTTTCGGTGGAGAATGGACTAAGCACTTGACAAACTCGGTTGATATAACATCAAAAGCATCTGTATTCAGTTAATCCTGAGTTAACTCACCAAATTTGATGAGTTAACTCGGGTTTAATTTTAATCTTACACTAAAAAACTGGACTTGAGTAGTTTAAAACTATATTTTCGACCAATCTCTGTTTCATAATAATTTTCAAGTGTCCCATAGCGGCCAATTTGTTAATTGACAACCTGAAAATATTGTGAAATTTCTGGCCCATAAATAATTTGAAAATTAAAATCGGAAAATAGCAAAGAATTGTCAAGTATTTGGACCACAAAAAAAAAAAAATTATGAAAAATATGTCATATGTAGATAATATACATATGTGACGAAAGAATTGTCAGAACTTTCACACAATTTTTTCGAACAATTTCGTATGAGTGAGGCAAAACGATAGCCACCTTTTGCATTATTTTAACTTTTCGGAATAGGTACTCACTGTTTGGTCTTATCTTAAAAGCTTCTTGGTAAACTTTCTTGATTCCAATTTTACTATCTTAAATGTCTTTCAATGAGGACGCTCGAAATTTCTAAGGTTATAGCGGACATTTTGTTAAAACATCATCTGTCAAATTTGTTGTGAATTATTTATTAGAGTGTATCTATAGCAATTCAGCCTAGAACAACGCGTGTAAATAATCAAATTTTATTATCAAAATCAGGGCTGCGTTCGAGAGAACTTTCCACAAATTACGTGACTTTTATGCTCGCCACAACCGTTCTCACGACCTTAAGCTCATTTTTGGATCAATGGAATAACCAAAATTGTCAGATTTGGGAAGATACCAATCCACTCGAGTTACAACAGTCACTATTTGGTGCGGATTTTGGTCTAGGGGAATAATCAGTTCGTACTTCTTCCAAAATAAATTCATGGAGGTTAATGCGAGTCATTAAAAATTGGATCCACAGCGGAACAACGTTATAAAGGGTGTTTTGCATTAAATGCGATGGGTCAAAACGACACAAAAATCGTATGGGAGCGATTCGGGTCTATTTATCTCCGTTTAGGCGGGAGAAGCAATTTAAAAAAACAAAAAAAATATAGAAAAGTAGAAGCAGCTATTTAAAAACAACGGCAACACTTACAATGACGTGCTTAAGTTAAGGCCAGAAATCAATTCCTTAGTTTTCTTTTTAAATCAGGTTCCTTAAGTGAATAGCTTTTTTTTAAAACTGATTTTTTTTTCAAAATTTGAAGTTATTAAGAACTTGCTGACCCACCCGGCTTCGCTAAAGCTTCGCATAAAAATACCAAAAGAAAATATCTTTAGATAAATATTTAAGCCATTTTTGTAATTGAGTACTAATTTCTGGATTTTAACCTACTTATGACCCGTTAGGTTAGGTTAGGTTAAGGTGGCTGTCGAGCAAGGCTAGACACACTTAGACCATAGTTGGTCCATTGTGATACCACAGGAATCTGGAAACTTTTCTTCCTATTCGTTGAACCACTTAGAGCTCCTTACGAAGCGTGCGAGTCTGCTTAGAGATATTAAACTCTTCGAGCGCTTCCCCGTTATGAATGACGAAATTTGTAAAAATATGATCATCTTAGTCCAACCTTTTTTTCTAGAATTTCTTAAATCGGACGTTTTTATTTATTTTTACCTCATTTCACCCTACAAATAACAAAATTTGAAAAAAAATATCCCTTAAGCCATTTCCTCAGACAAACCTCTTACACAAAAATAAGAATTTCTGAAGTCAGACAATTTTTTTACTGCATATTTGCGCCTTGCGACTTTAATTTTTTGCTTAACCTTCGCGTAGCAATTACGTACACACCCGGAGTAGGAAAAAGGAAGAATTTGGTCTAGTCGTTTTCAAGTTTTAAGCATCCGAACAAACCACGATCCATTTTTTATAAATTTTTCTTTTCAAATTTTCTTCATATTCTATTATCATTTTTTATAAATACAGATTTCAATAGCTTTCTAGGTTAATTTTCTGTGAATTTTTCCGATATTTTAATAGTTGTTCTGCTATTCGAGGCAGAAACGAATCCAACAAATCAGAGATCATTAAAATCGGTCCAGTCGTTCTTTAGTTATAAATGGTAACTAACCCGACTTTTTGCTATAAACATATTTATATTAAGTATTTATGCTCTTAGTATTTTTTAGTAAAAAAACTATACTTCAGATTCTTAGATACGTTAATCATGTCTTAACTCTTTAATTTATGGAGAAAATGTTGACTGTTTACAAGAAAGTTTACAAACTATGTTCTTCAAAATGATTTACAAGCCATTAAAATAGAAAAGAAATTGAAACTAGATTATATGTATTTAAAATCGACATTCCTACACACCGCAACAATATTGGCACCAATTCAATAAAAATAAAAATAAAAAAAAAAAAAATATAATGAAAGTAAATTGAACCAACGTCAATTCAATGTTCCTTTTTTATTTCTCTCTAACCAACCGTAAACATTTTATCTATCATCAAACAGAAAATAAATAAAATATACCTTAAACAAAAATTGTCAACAAAAAGTTAAATGAAAGAAATCAACAAGTTTCAATGACCGCACCTTGACAATGCTATGCGTTTTCTATATACATACATATGTAGATTGTAGATACCTAACTAATGAATGGAGAGAGACCAAAAGACGACAGTGAAAAATTACCAGGAAAAAAGTATAGGTAGGTATTTACAGCACGCGGTGAAAATGAAGAACCTAGAAAACTCACGGTTAAGTACCTATCAGCGATGTGTAATTTAAATGCAAATAAAGTAGGCAACATCGTCAACTTAACCAAGCACACTGAGTCCATACAGAGTACTCGTACACCCACCCAATTCTTTCGCCATCATCAGACACTAAACCCTCCCCCCTCATTTGTAGAACATCAATTAGTTATTTTTATAGACTACCTTGTACCCAACCTACCCATATCATTCCCATGCCATTGACAGGCTTCAGATTTTAAGTTAAAACAAAAAAAAAATTGTTGTTGGATGCAATGGGGGGCTGTTGGTTATTATACATAGTCGCACTATCAAAGCCGGGATATACCCAAAACCAGTATATCCAATGTTAAGTGGGTAAATGATGTAGTGACAGCTCTAACATACTCTTGGAGTCGCTTTTTTTGTTAAATTTCTTCTTTCAATTTAAGCGCATGAACACAACATCAATTTCTATGTTTCCAATTTTGAGTCACAAAACTCACTCAAATGCTATGTTTTTGCTACACACTTTTTTTTTTTTTAAATATACGATTGCCATAGCAGGTCAAAGGGCTTTTTCGGCTTAACACTCTATGTTTGGATGCATTTGTAAATCTTTTCGCAAGCAACGATGGCTACGCGGTTCGGGTCAATAAGTTTTCTAGACGATAAATCAATTTAATAAAATAAATTTCAGTTGCAACAAAAAAAAAACAAAAAAACATTTAATTTATGCTCATTGCCTCAACATCTCCGTCGCCGCTGCCGCCAACATACTATTTTATATTGTATCTTTTGCTTCGCGTAACCCACGTGTTGTTTTTTTTTTTGTTTCTTCTCATTTCATTCATAAAAAAAAAATGTTTCTCTCGATTTGTAATAAAATGTGACTGCGTTTCTGTAACTTTAGTTTATGACACACTTTCGGACCACCACGCAAATTGGTCGAGGCAATGATTATTCCATTGAATGAAAACATTGCCTTGGGGACAAAAATACATAGGAATTCTTGATTGTCTGTTCAAAAATAAAAAAATATATCCATTGTCGTATTGGCAAAGTAAATTCTTTCCGATAAATTATATTCATCTGAAAATATGCAACACAAAGTGAAAATAAAATTATAAAGTGTACATTCACTTAAAATATAAATAAAAAAATATCAATTGAATTTTAATGTTTTCCAAACGATTCGCATAGGTATTTCAAAACCAAGTCTTTTAATTTGTGATATATAAAAAACTTACTAAAGCATCTACTGAAAATATGCAACGTATTTTAAATTCGAATGTTTTTCGAAAAAGGCATATAAATTCGAATATATGGAAAAAGAATTTGAAATTATGTTAGTTAAAGTTTTAAAACTTCATCTTACCTTACGTCCTTAAAGTATGCAAACAAATCTAGTGAAACTATGCAATCTATTTTAAATTCAAGTGTTTTTTTTTTTTGAAGAAGATATATAAATTGGAATACATATTTGAAAAAAGAATTTGGATTTATTTAAATTGAATTTTAGAATGAAAGCTTACCTCTTAAAAGTATGCAAACAAATCTGTCAAGTGAAAAAAATACTTTCCAGGCATATTTTACCATTTAAAAATGATTTCATGGATTGATACAAAAATAAAGCTTAACAACAAATCTCCTGAAAATATGTGATTAAAGTTTAAAATGTGTTATTGGGGTATTTGAATCTATTCATTTTCAATTGTATCCGACCATCTCCTAATGGTATGAACAAAAATTCCATTGTGTGACCAACAAATTATTTTATTAGTTGGATTTGAGAGTTTTAAAATGAAAATACATTCGGCTATTTCATCTCTTGAAAGTGTGCATGTAAAATTCAGTTTTTTTACATTTTCAAGTACTTTTCATGAAATATTATCTTTGTCATGTCATAAAAGTATGTAATAAAAATACTTTAAGTGTGAACATAATTTCCGAATATTATATTCCATTCAAAATCATTTTTATACATATCTAAAAGCTTTGGGAGGATATTTCACAGGCATATCTATTGTTTTATTTTTTATTAAAAACAGATAAATCATACCTCACATATCATTTCCCAAAAGTATGCCTATGCATTTTAAATTTCAGTTTTTTTAGAAACAGATGATCGAGTTTTAAAGTATTTCTGTTCATACAAAAGGGTATCTTTATATCTCCTAAAAGTATGCAAACAAATCCATAATTTCAGATGATTAAATTCGATTCAAAATTAATATAAAAATAAAAATGAATTTAAAAGCTTTTGGAGTCTATTTCAAAGCCTAATCTATGGTTTTTATTAAAAACAAAGAGACTTTATTATCTCCTGAAAGTATGCACTGTAAATTTCAGTTTTGTTTTATAAAGATATTCATACATTCTAATATAAAAAAAAATGTTACAAAGAGTTTAAGAAGATTATCTAAACAACTCCTAAAACCATCAATGCAGTTAATTCTCACCATAGTGAACAAAAAAAATTGCATTTAAAATATTATATAAAAAAATACAAAAGAAGATGCTTTTTAGTTGTAGCTTAAGAAGTGTCTTTAAAGTGCCTTTTAAATTCTCATCATGTTCTCAACAATTAAATCAAAGCAAAACCGACACAATAACATTCCATCGACTGCATCATCAATTTGCATCACTGCTGCAGCTGCAGCATCTCCAACTCATTCACAACAATCATCTACGTCGTCCCCATCGCCTGCTAAAAACAAAACTACAACAACAACAACATCATCTCCGTCATCTTTATCTAAACTGCAATCAGCCAATAGCAATTTGCACAATACCGGAAAAGACCCAATTCCAAATATTCTCAAAGAAACATCTAATGTCGCTGCTGGGGTGGGAGGAAAATCATCATCTCCTTCGAAGGGAGGCCTGTCCTACTTTACCACGGGATCTTTTTCGAAAATTTTTAAAACATCTGCAACATTTGTACAAAATCCATTCAACAGTAACAGTAATTCTTCCACTGGTAATAATATTAGTAACTCGAATAGTAATGGATTTAGTCTTAGGGAAAATTCAGATCCTCCTGCGTGTATGATGGTTAACGGTGTAAGTAAGGATAATTCTTTTTCAAGTAAAGAACTCAAAAACACAACTTCCACACCTTCGAAACGTCGGAAAGAACCCCCATCAGAAAAGCATGATCGGACTACAGTGGAAATTAAGGTCAAAGATATTAAGCAAAAAACGAAAAATATACCTTCGATTGCGGTGAAAATGATGCAAACTGATCCACCCTTAACGTGTCCATCTAGTCCCCAAAATGTAAACTCAATCTCAAGTCCTTACAAAAAAGAAGGAAGCAACTCGTTGAACAACAATGTCAACTTCGAAAATGACCAAGAAATCGAAAAAACCATCGATCACTTCGAAAGGGTTCTAAGTCGCATGGAAATATCAGCTAGGCATACCGAAATTGTCTTAACAAAGCCTTCAAACCCTCCAAAACCTCCTCTTGGTCAGCAGCAACATCAGCAGTTTTTCCCAACATCATGCAGCAACTCACCATCATCAGGGAATAACAACAATTTCGAAATGGAGACATGCCGTTCCACTGCTCCCCTCATCGGCTATTTGTCAGCTACAGAGTTGCCAGATATTCGCGAAGAATCCCCAATGCACAAACTAATCAATAACAACAACCTCAACAACAATCTACTCGAACCATTCTTGGACGAAGACCTATCATCGTGCATCACCGACGACGGGGTCATTGTCGATTACACAAATCCAATCTATTCAAATGATTCCTCAAATATGTTTGGTAAACTCTCTTCCACATGTCGTTATCCTTCGAGTTCGAATTTGACAATTGTTTCGAAAACATATCCCGAACTCGAACGACAGCATTTGAGACAAAAAGAAAATAAACTACTACTTTCACCGGTTAGCCTTACGAATGCCTTTAACAATGAATGCGAGGAATTTTGCAATGGTGCAGGGATTTTTATCAATACCACAGTTGCCGATCTGCGACCTGCAAATGAATTCTTGAGAATGAAGTCTAAGCATCAGCAAAATATCAATGGACATTGTATGAAAACTACTCCGGAATTATTCGTTTTGAAAAATGGCAAAAGTGAATTGTCGTCGTCGTCATCACTATCGTCGCCGCTGTCACTGTCGTTGTCTTCGGGAAATAGCAAAAAAATACCATCGAAAGCAATGAATGCAGTTCAGATGTTCTTGGCTGAGAATGGGAATGATTACATCAAGCAATTTCTGCAGGTAAAATAAAAAATCAATATTTTCCTATTTTCTTCGTGGCTCTCTTTTGTGGCAAGAGCGTAGCCAAGGAGCGGGGGGGGGGGTTAAAATCAACCGGTGAGACTATTCAATATTTTGCTGGTGAATTGGTTATATTTTTCAGGCGAAAAACACTGCCTAAGAAAATTTTGAAATTTCAGTTCAGCGCTACCTTGAACAAAAAATCAATAAATAAATACAAATTCTTGTTGGAGATGAAGAGGCTCGGTAGAATTCAAATATTTCATTCCTTAAGCATTTTAATTGCTAACTGAGACATCAGTTTTTTTTTCTATTTTAATAAAATTGTCAACTTTTGCCAAGTTTGACAAGGCTCTGGAAGGTTTTCATTAGGGGAAACCTAAAAGAGAAAAACTTGTCAATTACTCGTAAGGCCCTTGTAAGTAAAAACTTGTTTGGAAAGAAATTCCCCGTGCATAACAAACACAAAAACCTTATAATCAGTATAAACAATGGCATACAAAATTCAACTATAAACTAAACAATTGCGATTAGGTCCAGTGGTTAGCGTATCTAGCGGAAAATCACAGGTCCGAATCTGAACCAACCTCTTTTATTAATTATATGTTGTCCCTCGAGGCAATTTGGCACATAACTGACGAGGCCCTAGCTTATCTTGCTAGCTCGTTGTTAATATATTTGTAAAACTTTCTAAAGCCTCATTAAAATCTACATTGTTTTTCCAAGTGTGCAAGTGGGAATTTTACTAAAATGCCTGCAAAAACTCTTTTTTCACAAAAATTCCCTTACACGTTAATGTGAAAGGCACCATTGTGGGTTTTTTTTCGTTACTTTCAATTTGGCATATAACCTTTTTATCTCGCAGTATACCTATCATGTTTCCACTTTGATTCCATGCAATGTTTGTCTTTGCACTTTCTAATTTTTCCCTGATGGATAACATTAACTTTTTCCAACTACGCTCATGTCCACCTACACGTATCTGGTACAGAAACAGTCACATTATTTGACATTTCTTGAACCCTAAACCATTCGATCAGTCATGAAAGTTTGTATAATTGTTTTGAAATGAATACAACCGCTATATTCGCCTCGGTATCATCTGCATTGTCATAGCGTGTGTAAATGCCATTAAATCGCAATCGGTATAGGTATCCTTCTTTTTTGTTTTCATTTCAAGAAAGGTCCATTAATCGATTTTGTCCATTTTGTGTCCTTGGCAAATTCTTAAAAAACTGTATATATTTCCACACTTGATAAAAAACAACAAAAGCTAAAACACAGAAAACGCAAATAAAAAAAAAACATAGGACGATTTGTAAAACTACCTTCTTAAGATTATATTTACACGCTGATTATATTGTCGTTTGTTCAAACGAGGTTAAAAAATACCTTGTTTAAGGTGGATGGGTGTTTTTTCGTTGTTTTTGGAAATATGTATATGTATACATAAATAAAGCCTCTGAAATACCGATAAGGTATTTTATTTTTATTTAATGTCACACACACAATTTGTGCGAAACCCAGAGTCTTAAATACTATCGTTGTTGTTTTGTTTATGGTGTGTTGAGGCACGATAACCGAAACTTAAGCAATTTCACAGACCTTAAGAAGTATGATTATAGGAATGCTAACAACAGAGAATTTAACTATTCAAGTTAAGATAACTTCGTATCGCAATAAAATAACGTTCACGCATTTTCACATAAAAGACAAAGAAATTGTAGTTGATATTGGTTCGGTATACACAGCAGAGGACAACAACAACGACGCCACCGCCGCCGTCGATGGGCGGTGAGCATAAAGCTAAAATAATGCACAATTAGGTCGCACGTATAGATATCAACACTTGTTATAGGGATGCTGATAGAAATAATACAACAATTTAGCTTACATACGTAGGTAGGTACTAATCAACAAAATCAACAAGGGTTTTTCGCAAAATATGTAGTTTGTTCAATAAAAACTCGGTCCAGATATTAACATTTTGGACCCAAACCTGTATATGTAAATGAGTTTGGTGAGGTTGCATAATATTGAAATTAGTTACTTAAGAAATGAAAATGTTAGAGGACTTGTTCTTGTGGTTCAAGGTTCTCGAATTCAATAATGAGATGGTTAAGAAGGAAGGTTCAAGAAGTCAAAAATAATATGTGATTTTCGTGTCCTTATACACATACATTATGAAGGTACATAAATATTACTGTAATCCCCCGGATTGGTCGAAATTCAACGATTGACCGGTAAAATATAAATTTTACCTCAGAGACATGGCATATGATCATACACTGGTAAATGGTAGCAGTCGTATTTAACAGTTGGCCAGCTAGGCATTGTCTAAATAATTTATTAAGCCATATCGGTATTCATAAACGCATGCTAACAGTTGTCTAAATATGTCCTCATATACTCTGTCCAACAAAAATTGGCAGTGTAGGCAAGATAGGACGTTTGCCTCTCATTCTGGCTACACTGGATTGCATAAATCTGTCCGTCATTAAAGCTTTCACAGGGTTGTCGTAGTGTACACGATAACACTCATCATTAAAAGCTTTTTTCTGAAAGCTCGAAAATCAAAAGCACCTTAACAGAAACTCAAGGAAAAAAAGCTGCACGAATAACCAAATGGACACGGGTAACTCTGAATGTACATCAAGCAGCAGCCAATCGCCATTGGCCACAGCAATTCAGTGCACACTCAGATGTGCCTTGAATAGGACGTTGGGTCTGTGTCCGATGCTATTGGGAATTCACGGGCGGGCAAACACTTTTTGTGGAGGAGTTATTTCAATTTAATATAGTGTAAAAATATGGCACGCTACTGATTTTGAAAAAGCTTTCCCATAAGACGTGTACTGCATTTTTTTGTTGGACAGAGTATAATGAATAATAATTATTTTAAAGATCAATCTCGGACAGACAAATCAAGAGTTTCTATTTATTTATTTTTTTTTTTAAATTCATACATAGGAAAAATAATCTTGAGAAAAGTGTCATTTAACTTAAGTAAAAGGATGAGCGGTCACTGTACTTAAAAAGATCTAAATCTAAGTTTCTTCTATCGCATTTTGTCGTATTAAAATATATACTTGCGGATGTTTTAATTTGCTAAGCGCAGACATACTTTTCTTTTAAAGTGCGTAGTGCATTTTCATAATACTTTATTTCATATACCTATACTTTTTTTTCAGTTAAATGCGGAAGTGGTTTTGTTATTTTTTTGTTTTTTTCTATTCTATTCTTTTGCCCGGCTCAAAATAGTCACGTTCTAAACAACAACAAAAAAAAAGCATGATTTTTATTTAAAGGGTTTTCCTTTGCATCCCTTCAAGGATGTGCATTGTTTTTGTAAAGCACGATGTATGATGGGAAAGATGAACA
The DNA here is from genome assembly GCA_932273885.2 of Leucozona laternaria. Taxonomy (NCBI): domain Eukaryota; kingdom Metazoa; phylum Arthropoda; class Insecta; order Diptera; family Syrphidae; genus Leucozona; species Leucozona laternaria. The sequence goes on from OW026366.1 coordinate 577,602, forward strand.
AACTATTCTTGTCGCCATTGAAATTGAATACAACAGCAGCGCGCGACTGTGTGTTGGCGAAGTAAGAAAGAAGACGTTGACACCATCCATCGTCCTCGGTACTCGTAACTCGTATACTACTCCTCTGTGTAAAACTAAAACACTTCCAGCACAGAGAGAGATAGAGAGAGAGGTCAAACATGCATGTTCTATGTTATGTTTATGGTAATTCGTTTAACCTTTTTTTTTTTGATAAATTAAGGAAAACTAAAGCCTAACTTAGTTGTTGAATGTTGGAAAAAGTTTATCTAGACAAAAAAAAACACACATTGTTCGCATGTCTTTTTCGTCTGTGTAGTTCAATGTAGGCTTTTATTTGTAGAAAGAAGAAGCCCCATAAAGTTTTTGTTCGCAATTGGGGTAATTGCTACTGCAATTAAAGCATTTTTGTAATTTGATTTTCAATTTACGCGAAGCCTCAGTTTATATACATTTATTGTATACCTCTCATTGGTTTCAAGGTTCTGTTGTGTTGTTATATTCCCTTTGATGCTCTTAAGAAACTGTTTAAAATGCCGATCTACTTTCTTTAAGGAAAAGAAGTGAGGTAAAATTGTACTCAATTACAATCATAAATCAAAAATTGGTCAGAAGCTAAAAATTGTCGAAAAATAATGTATTTTATACTCACAGTTTGAATATTGTGATATTTGTGACATCAAAAATAGTTTAATGTCAAAAATGTTCGCAATGGACTTTTTAGGATGCATTTCTGATGCCAAAATTGAAATAATTGCTTTGAAGAATCTTCACTTGGATTTGTTCGTAGCGAAAGTACATTTTTTTCTGAGCTGAGAAAGACCGGTAAATTAGGTATGGAATGCCTTAGTGCCTTCAGTTATGGTGGAGCTCACCCTTTCTACTTGGTCCCACCAGCTTAGGCAAGGTATTCTTTTAACGTGCTGTTGAACTCCAATTCTCAGCGAGCCGTAGTATATGTGTAGATGAATTCGTACTAAGAAATTATCGATTCCTATATCGAAATGAGGTCATTCGAGGTCAGGATTAAGATCACTACTAAATGCGATTTGTTGAAAATAATAAATTTGGTCTCTTCTATTCCCAGAGGTATCGAGAGGTTAAAGATTAGTTGACTTTAATGACTTTCAAGGTCAAAATGTACCTATGACCTGAATACATGTTTTGATGTCTCTCTACATCCCTTTGATGCTTTTAAGAAACTGTTTAAAATGTCTTCATGAACGAACGGGGTCTTTGACGATTTTTCGTAAATATTTCCCTAATGGTAACTTATACAGAAATATTGTACGAGATCATTTTGAAGCTTAAAGAATTTTCTCCAAAAAAGTTCATATGACTTTTTGTCATAAAGGAAACCGAAGTCGAGATAATTCAGTTTCAAAATTAATATTGTTGTAAAAGTTTCTTCTTGTAATTTTTTTTCCTTTTCTGAAGATACAGCATTCAAAAATATCTGAATACCATGTGACACGTTCTTGAATTGAACTAAAGTATATTTGTGAGTTTTATAAATTATCAAGCTACCCTCCCCTCGCCCCTTCCCCATCAGCACGCAGTTTTTATGGACTCTTTTGATTCTTCATTCTTATCATAAATGTAACGTTTTTGCCTCTGTCTTAATCTACGGGCATTTAATTCCTAGAAATTGTTCCCAAATTTATCACTAAATTAACTCGCTAACGGTTGCCTCTATGAAAACCGCACAACCATTTTTATAAAAAATTTCCTAAGCTTAGAGTAATTCTTTCTTAAATGTAACTATTAGGGAGATATCTATGAAAATCTGCTCTAGGGGCATTTGACCCCCCGAAAAAGTGCCACTTATAGGGTTTTTCCACAGATTCTTAAGAACAAAGAAAGCAATATAGGCTTCTAATTTTTTCGTTCAGAGCAAAACCCTGAGCATAGCCTGATCGAATCGACTAAGTTCTAATAATAATAAAAATAATTAAAATTAAAAAAACACACCTGCGAGCACTGAATATTCATATCTGTCAAATTACATGAAAATTGTATGAAATTTGCTCCGCTCAGCTTTCTACTCTGACTGCTTGGTCATTTTAGCCATCTCGGAACGAAAAAAGAAACACAAATCCGAAGCTCTGAGCACTCTGAATCTTAAAAGAGAAGCAAACTTATTTTTGACAACTCAGGCTTTGCTCTGAATTAAAAAAGAAAAAAGGCCTTATATACACGAAAATTCAACTTTGTACCAATTTTTTCGTAATCTACTGTAACTTCTATCGTCGTTTAGAAGCTGTTGAACAGACTTATGGGAGATTGTTTCACCGAGCTTAATAAAATCAAAAAAAAAAAAAAATACTGTCAGTGTTACTCTTGTGTATCTAAAATTTCCCTTCCCTTTTAATTAAATATTTTTATAAGTTCTTCCCACCCAGGGAGCGGCATGGAATCGGACTTACTAACCTTTGAAAGTGTGTTTTAGTCTTCTCCCAACTTACATTTTTCCAAAAAGATTTTCTAATTTTCTTGAACCACATAAAAATGTGCTAATTTGGAAACTAAAACATCAACAAAAAATTAAGTCAAAATAAGATGAGTTTAGACTGTGAGTTTCTACTTGTTTTTTTTTTTGTAGAAATAAACTACTTGCTTTACTTGTCAAGCGTTCTAATTAAGCTTGAAAATAACCTTAATGTCCCAGGGCATAACAGAGAGAGAGAAAAGAACTTGAGTGAATTAAGTTTTACCTTACGCAAGTTAAACAGTTAGAATGTGAGTTTTTCTTTCTTCTTCATTTTTTTTTTGTTTGTTCATTATTTCTTCAGAAAGAAAAAAAAAATAAAAACAAAAAACCTACCTCAGTATAGTGTGCCTGTGGTATGTATAATAAGTTTCTGATTATTGTCTTAAGGGAGGCGCGCTCTGGCTCCCTTAAAAACAGTCAAGTTGCAATTTAACATGGCTAAAGGCTACTCAATGGCACCAATTCTAAACCATCATAAGCACTAGCAACAACAACAACAAAAGTGTTTAGATGAGGCAGACTGAATGGGGTGTGGTAGTTGAAGTTAAAGTTGAAGTTGAAGTTGACTGGGGAAAGATAAGTTTAAAATTATTTAAATTTATCTACAGCCAGAGTAAGAATTTATAAGAACAAATATGTTTTCCAGTTGGCGATAAAATAGGATGAAATATTTTAATGCCTTTATTTGTTTATTTTAATTTTTTTTTGTTTTGTATTTTAGTTGAAACAACAGTTTGTAATCCTGACAGGTGAACACGGGAGAAAGCTTATTTATTTTAATGGTGGAAAGTGTTAATTGGATTTTATTCACCCAATCAAGGTTTTATATAAATTCACTTGAGATTTAAATTGTTCTGCAGTGGAGCAAAGACTTTCAACAGCCAAAGGGGTGAAATCGTAAATTTTGAAATTAATAAAGAAATATATGTAAATGGGGAATATATTTGTAGAATACAAATGATTTTAAAGTTAGGTTTTCAGTACTCTTAAGATGATATTTATTTAAGATAAAAAACACAGAATTAGGTATGAACTATTGATTTCTTAATTTTTCTTAAACAACCTACCTAACACACGGAATATGGTATATTGCACAGTTTTCAACAGTGAGTGTATACATTAGGGTGGGTCAAATTAATCGAATTTGCTTGGAGCATAAGCGGTTAGTTGCTTTGGGCTCTGAAAAGGCCTCAAAATTTTAAAGTTTAGAGGTTCTTCATCGCCATTTTGTTTAGCAGGACATTGATTTTTACGAAAGTTTTTTTTTAAATTTCGTTTCGAAATTATTAACCCAAAATCAAATCATATTGTAAATAAAACACATCCCTTAAAAAAAAACCCCAGCTGCACTTATTTCTACAAAAGCCCACGATAGCCTCAAGCTGCACGAAAAAGTAATTTTAGTTGACCTTGGATTCCAAGCACTTTGAAACATTTTTTTTTTTGTTGGTTATTTTCCTCAGTTTTTATGAATTTTCACATCCTCTAGCAACGAAGCTAAGTAAACAGAATGCATCTCATAGAAAGAATTTTTTTTATTTTTAAAAGTAACTTCAATAAATATATCTACTCTCGGGAATAGTTTTTTTTTTTTAAAGACAATTGGTGTCAAGTACAGATGTGCTCTTGTCGAGGACGACAGCGAATTCCGCATTTCCTAGTTCGAACACGTACCTACATTTCGTAAGCTCAATTTCATTATCAAGGTTCGATACTTTATCTACAATCCTACATATATAATACACGTATAAGACAATTTGATTTTGTAGTAAATTTGTTAATATTAAAAGCAAACAAAATAAAAGATTGGCACATATAGTTTACTGGGTGTTGTTGTTGTTGTTATTGTGGGTTTCATGGTTCAATTATTATAGCCAAAAAAAAATCTATTTGACAAATATTAAAAGACTAACTTATAGCCTTGACATTGATCGCTATGTAACGGGTGATTTTTTAGCTGGTTTGGTTTTGGCAACACTGGTTTTGACAGCTGACGTGTGTTTAGTACCTTGTGTCACTGTCAAATAGCTTCAGTTTGGTTTGCAATTTAACCATGGATCGTCTTACAAATGAACAACGCTTGCAAATTATTGAATTTTACTATCAAAATTCGTGCTCGGTTCGAAATGTTCATCGCGCGCTGCTTGTGTTCAGCGATGAGGCTCATTTTTGGTTGAATGGGTACGTAAATAAGCAAAATTGCCGCATTTGGAGTGAAGATCAGCCAGAAGCATTGCAACAGCTACCAATGCATCCCGAAAAAGCCACTGTTTGGTGCGGTTTATGGGCCGGCGGCATTATTGGCCCTATTTCTTCAAAGATGATGCGAATCGCAGCGTTACTGTTAATGGTGAACGCTACCGAGCGATGATAACAAACTTTTTTTTGCCCGAAATGGAATTTCTTGACTTGCATGATATGTGGTTTCAACAAGACGGTGCCACATGCCACACAGCACGCGAAACAATGGCGCAATTGCGAGGCGAGTTTGGTGAATAGTTAATTTCACGTTTCGGGCCGGTCAATTGGCCGCCTAGCTCGTGCGATTTGACACCATTAGATTATTTTTTGTGGGGGTATGTCAAGGCTAATGTCTATAGGGACAAGCCCGCTTCGATTGACGCACTGGAAGCCAACATCCATGCATTCATTCGTGAGATACCGGCCGATATGTGTGAAAGAGTATGCCGAAATTGGACTCAGCGGATGGGCTACCTGAGACGCAGCCGCGGTCAACATTTGCATGAAATTATCTTTAAACATTAAATTGCAAGGTTCAAACTATCGATTCAAATAAATATTTCATTCATTTTTTCGAATTTTTTGTGTTTTTTTTTTTAAAAAAGTTCTAAACCTCTTAAAAAATTACCCATTATATGTTCGAATATGATCAACTCACACGCAACAGAATTAGGTCCCGCTCAACTCAACAAACGACCAACGACGATGAAGACGACGACGCACAGAGACTTGAACGCCTAAGTTCAATAGGACTGCAGTATGTTTTCATACAAAAAATAAATGTTTCCTTCTTTTAACCGTGGGAAGAGAACAGGTGCATTAAAAAAAAATAAACAGTATTTATTAAATTTTATTCTCAACACGTTAACGAGTAGTACTCGTTTGCCACTGAGTGAATTATGTTAACATAATTATTCTTAAAACAAGTGAAAGGAACGAAATATTTTTTTTTATTATATCTGTATCTTTAATTATTGTCCTAGAAAAAAAATTGGGTTAATCTACTCGAATCTAATGTGCATTTTATGATTGTTTCTGCATTTTAACTCTATTTGGCAATGTCATAAACTAACTAACACAAGGAATAGGGTATATTGCACAGTTAGCAGCAGTGAGTGTATACATTAGGGTGGGTCAAATTAGACGAATTTGCTTCGAGAATGATAGGTTTGTTGCTTGGGCATCTAAGAATTTCTGATTAAAAAAAAATATATGGAATATTGTTTGGCAAGTACCGTTATTTTTGGTCCTTAAAATAAAATTATAAAAACATGTCGAGAAAATATTCCGCACGAAGTTTAAAAATTAACTTTGAATACCTTTAAGCTGCAGTTGAAGACGGACAGACCATCAAGTAATATCAAGTTTGATCAAAATCTTGCGTTCAGTTTTTTTTACGATTCCATAACTGTGTTCAATTATATACATTTTTTTCAGGATGCTATTTTGAAAATTGAAGTAAAAAATAGGCTTGATCAAAATATTATATTATCTATACATTTTTAGCAAAATATTAGAGGAAATAAAAATATTTTATTAAAAAAAAAATTATCTTACTGTTGGCCAGTATTCGCAGAAAAAATAAAAAAAAAAAAAACATAAATCAATTATGGATCAAAAAACTGGTTAAAATTCGGTGTTCTCCTAAATTAAAAACAAAACAGATGTTAATAGAAAATCTTTATGATTCAGTATGGACAAGTTACTAAAATCTGAGAGGATAAGAGATGACCTGCCCTAAGACCAGTTTCAGTTTGGACCTTTCATTATGCTACACCGTGTATATATCGCAAGTAAAAACAATGCTTGTCCCACGCGTTAGTTTTTATAAAATAAAAAAAAATAATCGGAGGGTTGAACCTCATGTACCCTAAAAAAAAAAAAAAACGAAGTCACCAACTTCAAACCTAACAACTTTCCAAGTATACACATGTACATAACGTTTTGTCTATCTTCTACCAACCAAAAACAAAAGTGACATTAAAATGGGTGCTAGCAATAATGAAACAAAAAAAAAGACACAAGAACTATACAGGGTGTCCCGAAATCACCGCCACAGAAGAAAACCATGAGTTCCTCGTTTTCTACGTATATAATGGTTTTTATGATTTTTCGTTTGAATGGCTCTAACTTTGCCAAACTACAACCGATTTTTGAATTTTTTTTTGTATTTAAAAAAACACAGTTAGAAAAGTGTGTCTACCATACAATTTGTTTCTGTGTGGATAACAGTTTTTCTGCAATTTATTATCAAACACATATTCGTTGTTTAATTTTTTTTTTTAATTATTTTAAATGTATTTTTAGGTAAAAAATGTTAAGTATTTTTTAAGAACACATATTGGGCTTTCATAAAAAAAAAAATCAAAAATCAAAAAATCATAAAAATCGTTATGATTCAAAAACGAAGCGAAAACGAGAAAATTACCTCTTAAGTTTTTCGACTTGAAATGACCTCAGGAACTCATGGTTTTCTTCTGTGGCGGTGATTTTTGGACATCCTGTATACAACTCACAGATCTCTCTGCAAATGCATCATAATAATAATCGTATGTGTGTTAATTGTTGTTATATTTCAATTGTTTAATACCTATAGGTATTTATATATACTCATAATAACTTGAAAACAAGTGCTGCTGCTGATGCCATAATATGCTTTGGTTTATAAATTTCCGAAGAAGGAAACTGCAGACGACAAGGTTTTCCTTTTCTCAAGTTGTTCTGAAAAAAAACTCATTGTAGATACCGCAAGGTGATTATTTTTTTTTTTTTTTTTTTTTTTTTTTTTTATTTATCATAAATGGAATCATCTTCTTTTTCATCTTTGCATTGGCATACAACTTAAGAATTGAATAAAAAGATTACTTATCGAGATTTATTTTTTTTTTTTGTCTGTCAAAATCGTTGAGTTTGTTATAGTTTTTTTTCCTAGCCTTATCAGTGTTTTGGATAATTGATTTACAATTAAAATTCGGTTAAGATTTTCTGATCCTCGCATCAGAAGTATAAAGACTTATTTTTGTATATCGAAAAACTATAATAGTCATGTAAGTAATAAAATAACCTTATTCTACAAAACGACAAGGAAAAACTGCTCAGGAAAATTAGAGGAAAATAGGTATATCTTCGAAAAAATTCCAACAAAGTCTGAAGCATTTTCTAAAAAGAACCCTAAATTTGGACCAGGGTTTAAGTTTTTAAGGGAGGGTGAAAAAGAGGAAATTTAAAACATCCCAGGAACATTAGATACAAAGGCCAAACTGCCAACAAATTCGGACAAAATTCTTAAGAATTTCTAAAAAAAGTACTCTAAATTTGGACGAGAACTTAAGTTTTTAATCTTTTAAAATGATTCGCCTTTAGAATATTTGTTTTTTTAAGAGTTTTTGGCAAAATTATTGTATTTTCGCTTTTTGGGGCGCACAATAGATCTTAGGGTAATAATCCCAATATTATTCATTTATTGTCTTCCCTGGCCGAAGTCATAGCTTAAAAAATACAATGTGCGGTATAGTTTTCTGCAGTCCCTAAATTTTATAAATCTTGGCGGTTTGATGAACTTTTTTTTACATTGGGGATGTCAAAGGCGAAAATTGTCTGCCATCGTTGAGTGGGTTCATATTGTATCAAACTACAAAATATACAAAAAACAGTGTTAAAAAACCCTACTGGAAAAATTGCAACTTAAGTGAAGGCCCTGTAAAGTTTTTAATAGGGAAAATCTAGGCGAGGAGAACATGTCAAACAGTCGCTCACATCATAAACTTGTAAGATGGAAAAGGGTTCATAATAGTCGAGGGCCGAGCTTATTTTGATAGACAACTTTGCTAGCCACTTATAAGTATCGATGTAGAACTTTCTAGGGCCTAACTAAAAACGAGTGTTTTTCCAGCGGGAATCCAAGAAGTGGTGGTGGCACAAACAAACATTTTGTATAGGTGAATTGCTAACAAAAAAAAAAACAAGTTCTTTAAAGTTTTTTTTTTTTTCCCGGATCACCTATTCTAAAAGTTAATTAACACCTGCACAAAAATACTTTTTTAAGTCTTAGATAACGGTTTCAAATTACCGACATAAAAATTGAACTTGTTTTTAAATATACCGCTACTTTTTATTTCAGTGGATTAACAAACAATGTTTCACCACCCATTGCAATAAAACATTTTCTCATTCCCACAATATGTGTACGAGTATAAAGACCAACTAAACCAAAACAAACGAAATGATAAAAACTTAATTCCATAAAACTCATTGAAGCTCACATCACCATCATCATGATCATCATCATCGTGATCATCGCGAATGCCCTCATAGTAAGAAACAGATACAACCCACTGTTCGTGCTGCCTTCCTATGGGTTAGAAGCATCTGTTGCCCATTTGTGACGTTTAGTCATGATCTATAGACGAATGTATCACGACGACCGACCGACGACGACGCCGCGATCATAGTTTAAGTATCTAGATAAAGTTTTAAACAAAAAAAAAATAACTTATAAAAAAAAAAAACACCTTTGTTTTTTGTATACGAATCTTACGATCGAAATAGATTGATCTATACGGAAAACTCGTTGTCCAAGAGACCCAAGTGTTAATCCAGGACACGCTTTTCTCTTTTCGATTTTCCTTCTTTTTTTTTTTTTGTAAACCATATCGGCAACAGTGTGTACACTCAAGTCAATGCTACCCGTTTCGGTTTGTGATTTCCATTTCCCAGAAGTTCTATACATTTAGTATAATTGTTTGGTTAAAAAAAAAGCTTTTTAAAAAAAATCTAATTAAATTATATTGTGATCTCATGGATTTCTCACATTCATTTTGTGTGTTTTTCCAAGTGAAACGAAAGTGTGTTCATTGTTAACAAAAAAAAAATAAACAAAAGTTTAAAAGTTCTATTTTGGATACACTATATACATAATATGCAAATGAATGTCGCCTGAACAGGGTGACAATGCTGCCGACGCCTTCATGTCCAACACTGCTCCGTCGTGTCCAGTTCACGTTGATTTCGTCCAATCGTTAATCTACCTCCAGGATACATGTTCACAAAAACCAGCACATTTCTACTACACACAGCCATATTCAGCAGAAACCAAAAAACCTATTTTGAGGAATGAAAACTGCTCCTGTTCATTGCATCAAATTTTGATTAAGGTACATACAAATTTCAGGGAATTTTTATTTTACTCGAGACAAACTTCGCATTTGATTTTTCGCAAATCATGAGTTTCACCTGCAAATAAGATTGCATGTTCGAAAAAATTCTTCAACGCCAGTTTTTCGAAGTGAAATTTCGAAAAAAAACGGAAAACTAAAGCCATTGCGAGTTTGCACCGAATATAAAGTGTTTTTCGGGATGAAACTCCCAACTAAGGCAGCTGCAAATTTGAGCTCTTAACTAAATCGTGTTTTGTTCGAACAATTTGTTCCCGATAGTGAATTAATTCGAACATAAAAACTTTCCCGATGAAACTGTTTACAAAAGTGAAATGCAAAATATTTTTTCCCCGAGTGAAATTCGACAACGAAATATCGAAGGTGAATTACTTTTCGAGCGGAACTCCAAAATTCCAAATTAAAACATCCGGTTTTTGTTTTTTATGCTTTTTATAGAATGTTGTTCTAGAAATAAAAAAAAAAAAAAACTAAAAAGAATATACCCATAATTGAAGCCACTTCTTTTTGTCTTTGTCTCTGTTTCCATATAAACAATCTCTTTATCTCCCATCATTAACTCTTCCGTTCCTACTTGAGAAATCTTATTCCAACATCTAACATCATTTGTGGATACAATTTAATTTCCAAATGCAAACTCATTCTCAACAAATTCATAGATCTATAGTGGGTGTTCGACTGTTCGTGTCACTATAATGCCCACGCAATGCTGCTGCTCCGGCTGATGGTTGACTGAATGACTATGACTATGGGGCTGCAAGAGCTCCATGGCATGGCAGAGAGAGAAAATTTATAAAATGAGAATAAGTAACCACGTGCATTAAAAATGCATGTGGCACATTCAGGCGGCATAAATTGTTCATCGCATTTATGTATGTTTTCATACCTACTAGTCGAGTAGACGTACAATGCGCCTTTGGCTTGAAAGTTTATGTCTTCAAGTTAAAGACTTCAACCACAACTATAGTGTATTGACTGACTATACAACTTGACTGAATATGGTAGACCGGACGTCTGATCGAATTTTAAATACTCTCAGTCTCAATTAGGCAATTTCCTTTTCTTATAATTTATTAGTAGTTGTAGGTAAAGTTGTGAGTCTTATGCGTATTCCATATACATATCTAAAAGAGTTTTAGTATTAAATGAGAATTATGTTCAATTTTATTGAATTAAGTTAGAAATGGTTGATGCGCTATGCATAATGGTCAATTTAGATAGCTTTATCTTATTTGGGGTAAAATTCTAAACTCTCTTTCGGAAAGAGATTTCACAGCAACTAGCGCTCGAAAAATGTACACGGCCTACACTAATAGACATAAAATGAACAGTCATTTAGAGCCTTATTGCAAGAACCTATTCGAAAAAAGTCGATCAGAAATTATTCTTGATAGAATTTTACACCTAAACGTAAGGGGCTTAATTCAAGAGCTTATTTAAAATAGACTTAAAATTTAGTTCGGATTCGATGAAGTATGAGTTTTATTTTACAAAGTACTCATTAAATTTAAAAATTAAAACAAATTTTTATACGAATTTTTCTTAAAAATTTACGCAATTAAATACTAATTCGTTTTATTTGTAAAAAACTAGACATCTTCTTATTATATGTAGGTAATTGAGGAAATCGAAAACTATAAAAAACTACTTTTTTCATAGGAAATTATTTTTGGGGGCATTTACCTACTACAAGGTGGCGCAAAATTAATCATCCAATTTAGTTTTTTAATTACTATTTTACTAAACAAAAAAAATGATTTTGAGATATGGAAATCTATAATTTTGACCTTAACAATTTTTTTCTGTTAAGGGGAAAAGGTGATATCCTTCAAGTTGGCGTTCGCCAGTAACACTGACCGTATTGCCGATGTTGTCCTCAAAAAATACGGCCCAATCACTCCTCCCGCGTGAACGCCGCACCCCACAGTGGCTTTCAGTGGATGTAATAGCTCTTCGTGCATCACACGCGGATTTTCAGTGACCCAAATACGAAGATTTTGCTTATTGACATAACCGCTTAAGTGGAAATCCGCCTCGTCGCTCATGGTAATTTTCGACACAAAATCGTCTTCTTCGTTGTTAAGATTGGGGATGGCTTGACAGTATAGTATATAGCGCTCCATTGCTTGTCTGTTTGTGCAGACTGCTGCAGCTGACTAATTCACAGATGTCAAATATGATTGACGTACGACGCCATTTGCAAAAATTATAACCTCTTCCGATAGGGTGATCAATTTTGAGCCACCTTGTAAATTCAAACCGCCAGTTTTTCCCAAAAAAAAATTAAGAGACCGGATTTTGGAGTTTTTTGTTCCTTAAATGCCTTAACTGTCAATGTCAAAATATTGAATACACATAATTTCAATGTTGCGAATACAATGCGAAGTAGTTGCAAACGGAGCTGCAGCTGCAAGAGTTCATCAACTTTTAACTTTTACGTGCAGCATTTTTGACATTTCAGAATTGATGGAAGCGAACAAGTCCATTTCAACTAGATGAATGTTTATATAGGGGTTGAAATTAGCTCCAACCTCTTTTAAATTCCTCACGTTCACAAAATTTACAAAAGAAAGCTGTACAGCTGCATTGTGGGTACATAAAAAGAAGCACGTTCGATACATTTTGACAACTATTGCAGCTTCAGTTCCAGCTGCAGCATTCTATTGTGTTAAAGCAGTAAGGTGTAAAGCATAAAATACCCAATTGGCGTATCTAATTCCCGAACTCATACCCTGTTTTGACCCTTTTTATAAAAATCGATTTATTTCGATTTGCAATAACTGAAAAATTGTTTTAGAAAAATCGATTCAGTGGTTTAGGCTGCCAGATGGAGGTTCAGACAGAGATGCAGCCACACGTAATTCGTTCATTTATTAAACCGTATCCGGGAGTTTTTTGTTAGATTTCGAGTAATAAACTAAACAAGATTTTCGTAGATTTGTTTTTTTATTTCCCTCATGATTCTAAGGCAAGAACACCTCTCCTTCTCATCCGCTACTCAAAGTTAATTAAAGCTTTTAAAACGTCACTGTCATTGCCATTGTTTGCCAATAATTTCAATACTTATCTAAAGGCCAAGTGAATCAAACAATATTAACAATTATTCGATTCGAAAATAGTTTTCAAATTTTTAAAACTATGAGAGTATAGGAAAACAAAAAAAGAGGCCATCAAGAAGAAGTTTATTGAACTGAACTCTTGACGATATACCTATGTTCATATATCTACATTTAAGAGCATCAAATAAAAGCAAACATAAGTTTTTTTTTCTCTAAACTGCTTAAACAATTCATCGGGAAATATAGTCCCAGGGAATAATGAAGGAATCATATATACACTTGTTTGTATGTTCCCATAAGAAAAACAACAAGCAATTGACATGTTTAAAAGCAGTCAGTAGGGCAAAATATGAGTGGCATCGCTAAAAGCTATTGCAAAAACTTTCCCAGCATAGTTCAATGGATAATTTTCTAAAAAATTTAGCTACGGGCTTATAGTGTATGTATGTTTTTGTGTGTTTTTTTGAATTTCACTATGATTTGTTAAATTTATTCAATTCTGCAGACGGTCTAAAAGGCCCGAAAAATAAACAATACCAGAGTACCACAAGTCAGTTAATATTTCATCAACATCAGGGCATAATGAATCAAATTGTAAACGAGGCACATAAATAGAATCTGTTTTATTTCCTACAGTTGCTTCTTTTCAAGACGTACCATTCCATTCGTTTAATTTGGCTATTTTTTTTGTGTTGTGTTGTTGATGGAAACTATATAGCTTATGTTTATGTATTCTGCAGGATCCCTGATGGAAAATTATCAAACAAAAAAAATAACCTTGGCATTCTCTTACTTTACCATACCTAGGATGTGATTATTTAAGACATGTGAATGAAATACGTTATGGTGCAAGGGATTGGAGAATAAGAAGATCCTTATAATGTTTATAAACATTCCAAGCACGAGTTTTGCCTATTTCTAATAGATAGCAAGAGGCAAGGCAAGGGGGGAAAAACTAACATATCTTTTTTGTTACCTACTCGTGTGCCATGTTGTGTGTGGGGCTGTCACATTTGGCAATCGATTTATTCAAACTTTATTAAATGACACTCAATGATTCGCATATCACTCACACAGGAATATTATTCCTATATGAATGTAGTATAATGTTACATTTTTTTGTGTTATTTTAAATATAGCTCCTGAAATGATTTTTATTTTTATTTTTTTTTGTTATTTCAGGAATTTGCGACCCTTACAAAGGAACTAACACAAGCTAGAGAAACTCTATTGGAGCGAGACGAAGAAATAGCCGAATTGAAAGCAGAGCGAAACAACACACGGGTAAGTCAATGACACATATATTCAATAGGATAGGCGGCTATACCCTATCCAGACAGCCGGCGCAGCATCAATTTGCTGAATAGTTTCCTTGCTGTTGCTCTGTTCTGTGAACTCGAGCCTATACGATGTACCTACATACATTCGTGTATACAGATAAATCTACTGGAACGAGCCGACATCGAGTAATGGACATTAATATGCGGTATATTCGATGTTGTGATATAAAAATTAGTTTGAGTGGAAAAAAAGGACGAGAGTGAATCGACCTTTGATGTCCTTCCAAAAGTAATAATATATACAATATGTATGTGTATGTGTAAGTGTGTGTGTGTGTGTGTGTATGCCAGGTCGTAGCCAGGGGATGATGATTTTAGTTGAGATAAAGAAAAAGTTATTTCAAGTTCATATTATTCAGCATATTTTTTTTAGAGCTTTGGTCGCTGTCTTAAATGATAAAACAATTCAAAACCAAATTTTTTATAATCGTCCCTCACACTAGAAGAGTCCAGCCCCGAAAAATTGGATTGTATACCACTTAAATCACCGCAAACACCCACTTGCGTTTGCAAAAGTAACAAACGCATGTAAAGTTTACTATCAGTGTGGTATCGATTTACAAACATACACATTTTCCCATTTTATCCGTATATTTATCTTGCAATTTCCCATTCACTGTCTTCTAGTCAAATTGTAATCAACAAAGTTCAATGATACAGGGTGATTTTTAAGCTGGTTTGGTTTTGGCAACACTGGTTTTGACAGCTGACGTGTGTTTAGTACCTTGTGTCACTGTCAAACAGCTTCAGTTTGGTTTGCAATTTAACCATGGATCGTCTTACAAATGAACAACGCTTGCAAATTATTGAATTTTAATATCAAAATTCGTGCTCGGTTCGAAATGTTCATCGCGCGCTGCTTGTGTTCGGCGATGAGGCTCATTTTTGGTTGAATGGGTACGTAAATAAGCAAAATTGCCGCATTTTGAGTGAAGATCAGCCAGAAGCATTGCAACAGCTACCAATGCATCCCGAAAAAGCCACTGTTTGGTGCGGTTTATGGGCCGGCGGCATTATTGGGCCTATTTCTTCAAAGATGATGCGAATCGCAGCGTTACTGTCAATGGTGAACGCTACCGATCGATGATAACAAACTTTTTTTTGCCCGAAATGGAAGTTCTTGACTTGCATGATATGTGGTTTCAACAAGACGGTGCCACATGCCACACAGCACGCGAAACAATGGCGCAATTGCGAGGCGAGTTTGGTGAACAGTTAATTTCACGTTTCGGGCCGGTCAATTGGCCGCCTAGATCGTGCGATTTGACACCATTAGATTATTTTTTGTGGGGGTATGTCAAGGCTAATGTCTATAGGGACAAGCCCGCTTCGATTGACGCACTGGAAGCCAACATCCATGCATTCATTCGTGAGATACCGGCCGATATGTGTGAAAGAGTAGGCCAAAATTGGACTCAGCGGATGGGCTACCTGAGACGCAGCCGCGGTCAACATTTGCATGAAATTATCTTTAAACATTAAATTGCAAGGTTCAAACTATCGATTCAAATAAATATTTCATTCATTTTTTCGAATTTTTTGTGTTTTTTTTTTTTAAAAAGTTCTAAACCTCTTAAAAAATCACCCATTAAAACATTTTTTTCAGTCAGGGGCAGTTGTAAAAACATCGTTCAACATTGAATAAAAATTGTAACTCATCGATTTCGATGGATTAACTGGGGTTCAACGCTGGTTTAGTCATGTCATTGACTATCCATTAGATCCCAGTTAATTCCAATCTAATTCAACTATTTTGGTGAGTTAACTCTGGACTAACTGAATAGATATTTCTGACAGATGAGTGTCAAAACTGAGTCGAAATAGATAGATCTAAACTAAGGAAATCGCCATTTTCTTGGTCCCGCATATTGTCGCCCTCTGTTTTTTTTTTTATTGAAAGCACATTTCCATAGTGTCGCACTTTGATTTCGATAGATTTTTAATTTGAAAAACTGCTTTTTTAGAGCTGAGTTAACTCTGAGTTAAACCAGAATTAGTTAATCCTGCAAATAAATTCAACCTGAGCGATAGATTTTTGACACATTATCAGAAATACGTATTTAGATATTCTTATTGGTAGTGAAATTAATCTAGAGTTAACTCACCAATTCTTTTGAGTTAACCCTGGATCTTAATTGACTGAAAAGCATGTTTTAGGAGTTACCTCGGGATAAAACATCGAAACTAGGATAGTCTTGCACTAAAAATACTTCGAAGAAGTTTAATGGCCTGCCATATCGGCCCTAGTGTTAATAGAGGCTAAATCGTCTTTAAACTGTTGCCTAGAATAAATTGTCACAAATTTGGGAGGTTAATCCTTGATTACATTAAAGGAGCTACATTAGTTCTACTCATTGTCAGTTTAAACCAAAATTTTCTTTTCACACAGCTAAAAAAAAAATAGTTTTTTTTCTATCGTCGATTCCCCCGCCGATTTCTTTTTTCAAGCTACGGCCTTGTCCACTTGCCTGCTTGTCTCTTTGTGTGTGGGTGTGTTTATAATGTACATTTATGAATAGTGGAGTATGATGGCTTATGAAAAGAAATAGCTGGTTTTAGTTTATCTTTCATTTAAAAAGTTCTTGTAACCGGAAGCTTGTAGCTTTTTGTATTTTTTTTTTTTGTTGTTGTCCTTTATTTTTTTAAATTTAAAATTCATCTGAAACGATTATCTTAAAATGTATCTTCATTATGGTATTTTCTTTTGATTAAAATCTAGCTTCTTTTGGAACACCTCGAGTGCCTGGTGTCGCGACATGAACGTTCTTTGCGAATGACAGTAGTCAAACGGCAAGCAGCTGCACAGAGTGGTGTCTCTAGTGAGGTAGAGGTGTTGAAAGCTTTAAAGAGTCTATTTGAACATCATAAGGCTTTGGATGAAAAAGTACGTTTCAAAATTCACAATTCAGGAGGCATATTGTCGCCTTTGTTGGGTGGACTGACTGTCTGTCGAATTTTTCGATTGGAATTTTTATTTTTTTTTTTTTGTTGTTTTTAAGGTGAGGGAACGGTTACGATTGTCGATAGAGAAAAATACCGCCCTTGAAGAGGAATTAAATTCAACCAAAGATGAGGTATCGTATATACTTATAAGTGAAGCAATATGTTATTCTTTATTTTTGTATTCTCTAACATCTTCATTCTCCTCTTATCAAAACAGTTACAGCAATATAAATCTGGTGCAATACAACACAATAGTGATGCAAGCAAGGAGAATGGCACCGGAGATAAGGTTGAAATGTTTATTCTCATGATTAAAGTTTTTTTTTTAGAAGAAAATGTCTAAAAGTTGTGTCCTTACAGAGTGGTGGCGGTATCAATGGTGATGCAGCGGAAAATGCGATTGATTACGCAGCAAAAACCCACGAATTGCAAACTATTATTGAGAAACAGGTCGGTCGGGAGCCAATTTCATTTCCAAGAAAATGGAAACAAAAAAGTCTTACTTAATCAACATTTTTTTTTTTTTTTAATTTTTTTATTTAGACTGCTGAACTTTCTCAGTGGCAACGACGTGTATCCGACTTAAATAGTCGAATAAACGAACTTGAAGATAATCTTGGAAAAGTCCAAAAAGACCTTTCGAAATCTCAGGAGCAATGTTCGAAATTACAACGCGACTTACGCGAAAATGTTGCACAAAAAGAAGACCAAGAAGAAAGAATAGCAACGCTAGAAAAACGTTACCTCAATGCTCAGCGAGAATCAACTTCATTGCATGATTTGAATGAGAAACTTGAGCAAGAGCTAAGGCATAAAGAGGCCCAGCTTAAGGTAAACTACTACATAAATATATTCTACAACGTGTTGTGTAAACTATACAATTTACATACACAAACACATATTCGCACAATTTTGTTATAAAATTGGTATATGGTATTTCTTGAAACAAAAAACATTTTCCCTAAAACAAACAAAAACAATTACATACCTACATAAGCAGGCTTATATATTTTCTATAAAAAGTTCATTATCCGAAGATACATCTGTGAAAACAAAAAAGGTAATGGCAATGGTTTTTTTTAACAAGCTTATGGTGACTAATAAATAAATCCCCACAAGCATCAGAATTTAGTGTATATTGGGCAATTGCCAACGTGATAACCCTTGATCTTTAAAGCGGACCTTACACGTTCAAATGATTCGATACACGTCGTCACATCGTGCTTTCTACAACCGGGTTCCGGTAAGGGCCGTCTACAACAAGTGTGTCTCAACCTACTTTGATGTCAACCATTTGCGCAATTCGAGGTGTCGTGAGTCCTAGCGACTGTAGGTAACAAAAAACTGCAAATCTTCTACAAGAAGTTGATTTTAACAAGTAAATCAAGTTTCTTATGTGGAACTACTTGTTGTACAAGACTTGTAGTTCTGTGGTTCAGAAATACGGGGTTTACGCCATCGTCCTAACGAAATCGACTTATGTCACGCTATCGTCTAGCATAATATGGTCTATAAGCCCACCGGAGGAGTGTAGATCCTCCTAACCTTCCAATGTACCGAAGCTGTTTAAGTCCGGATCGGCCGGCCGGTGGCTGCTGTTAAACCTGTGAGAGGCTAGAACCTCCCGAAATACAATACAAACGGGTATATGACAAGTACCAAAGCCGAATTACTGCCTTGATGATGATGGATGAGGTTGAGAATGAATCGGATTGATTTGTAAAAGTTCTTGTTTGACAGAACTTTAACGCTCCAAAGTAAGACCAAGCAATTTAACTGGATAAGGAAAGAAAATTACTGGCAAGCTTGCGAATGCAATCAAAGGGAAATATCAAATTAAATACATTCCATGATAAAATACATCTGTGATCGTGTAAGGACCGCTGAAGGCAACAACATGAAAAAAATATCCATTTTTAATTAAACAAGAAAAGCTTATTCTAACAAAATAATAACCTTTTTTTTTTTTTGTTGCAAAAATCCACGTATTCCATGTTTTTTGTGTTTTTTTTTTTTTGCAATACATTTTATTTAGTTGCACGAGGAAAAAATTGCAGCTATTCAAGAAAAATTGGAATTGTCCGAACAAAAGTTGGCGCAACAAGCAAAACTTCCCGATATGGAAGAACAACTGAAGGCACGCATGGAGGCGTTAACTCAGGTAGGAAACAAGGTAGGCAGGTTCATCATCATGTCAAATAAGATGTTTTTCTTCAATTACTCTTACTGTATTCGTTTTGAGACTGGACTAAAAATAGAGAGAAATGAATGTTATGTGTAAACCAATTTAAACAAGAAAAAGAAAAAATAAGCAAGATGCAATTTTTTTGAAAGAACGAAATAAAATAAAAAAAAAAATATTTTAAAACGAATTGGTAACAAATTTATATAACTTGTTATACATTTTTTTATATAATATTATTATTTTATGTATTTATAATTAGAGATATAAAACGAATGAATGGTTTTAGCGTGTATTATTATTATTTTTTTTTTGTATTTCTTTGAAAACAAATTGAGTATTTAATTGTTTTAAAATTGAAAACTGGCTGTTTTTTTTTTTTGTTTTTAAATTAAATCTTTTGATTACAAAACTTAAGACATTGTATCAAATGATTTAATAACACAAATGTAATTAGTTTAATCGATGTGTTATAAAATAGATTTGGTTAAATTTTCCTACTTATTTTGTTTTTTTACTATAGTGTAAAAAAAATGCAAGTACACTCAGAAAAAAGAATTCTATTTTCATTTTTTTTTATTTGAGAGAGCTAGAATTCTTGACCTAGAAAGATTCCTCCTTAAATTAGATTCTTCTTACTTAGGCCTTTGGAGCTGTCATAAACGTGATGTTCTATGAAAAGCTTTGCTCAAATCATTATACTTTGAGTTCTGAAAACCTCTTCTAAGTTACCCACTTATACTCAAACAATCTCAAGTCTAATGTGTCAATATTCAAATGACTTTCTGGCACATTTTGTGCTGAAACATGGCTCCTCCTACAACAAGGCTGTTGGCGGTGACGGAATCGAAAAACATCTGTTTCTAACTGATTAGCTACATTTTATAAAACCTTTTTAGACGAAATCCGCTTACTGGTATAAACTGGTCAAACGCATAAAGTAATTTCGTAAGCAAAATAAGAATATTTTGTAAAACAGAGTGCTTCTCGCCGGGAAAAATTAGTTTTTTTTGCAAGCTTAATCAAAGTTTTCATTGAAAAAAATCTGGAAAAGCTAAATTTTTTAAATAATCTCGTAAGACCCTTCCTAGTAAAAACTTGCTATTTCTTCAAAAGAACCCCCCATAAAACAAAAAGAAAACCTAGCCTATTTTGATTACCTTGCCAGCCCCTTGTCAGTATTTTTATGAAAAAACTTTCGAACTTCATCAGATGTCGAAAAATAAGCCCTAAGGATCTTCAAATCAATTTTAATCAAACAAAAATAATTATTAGAAAATGTATTTTAACAATTTTTTTTCTGAGTGTATACCCTTGATAAAAATGCCTTGCACTTTTTTTTATTTATTTTTATTTCAAAGGATATATAAACATTATTTAAACTGCACAATTATTGCCTTACAGAATGTAACACTGAACCAATTTTGAATGGAATAGAAAAAATATAAAAAAAAAAAAAAAAACAAAACTAAGAGATCCCAAGTAAAAAAAAAAAACTAAAATTTAAATGCAAAAAACATCTTTTTTGACACCACCGCACACACTCTGGAATTTTTCATATTTTTAATTCATTTTGTTTTTTGTCCAAGCATCATAATATAATATGTAAATAAATGTTCCGTCATGTTTTTTCCTTCAATATTCCAGAAAAATATAATTACCACCCAAATATCATGCAGACTATAGCTTACAATAATCACTATACCCATACGTTTCTGTACCTGGCATGTCATCCATACTAATTTGAGATTCCTTTTGTTTAATTCATAAAAATCCTTTGATATCCTGTGCTTTTGTTTTTTATTTGTTCTTATTTATTTAATTTATAAAATTCTTTTTTTATGTAGAGTGCAACATATGTAGCAGCACTTACATTTATAGTAAATTATCTTCTGCTTACATACTTTTTATGTAAATGTATGTGTTCATGATGTATGTTTATTTGTGAATCATTTTTTTTTTTTTTTTTCATTTTCTTATATAATTATGCGTGTCGTAAATTATTTTTTTTACAAATTTGCAAAAAACTGAACAAACTCCCATTTACCCTATTTATATAGGCACAAGAACGTCATGGATCGGCTGAAGATCGTATCCAGCGGCTGGAAACTAATCTGGATGAAAAGAATGCCGAAGTTGTACGCCTTAACCAAAGACTTAAAATGAACGAGGAGCACAATATGCGACTCTCGTCGACTGTAGATAAATTACTATCCGAGTCGAATGAACGACTTCAGGTTCATCTCAAGGAGCGCATGCATGCTCTGGATGAGAAAAATATCTTAACACAGGAATTAGAAAAGGCCAGAAAACTGGCCGAAGAGTTACATCACGAAAAGAGCGAAATAATGAAGGAGCTCTCCAAGACAAGATTGGAAATTGAGAATTTCAAGAGGCAATTGTTGCAACAAGAAATTGCATATAATATTCAACAAACAGAAGCCTTGACACGCAGCTTATCGCCTAGCAGTGTTGTGGACGGGACAGCATTTTCAAGGAGTACATCTCACACCAGCTTCGATACACATTCATTGCGTCGTAATAAGCAAAGAATGGAGGAGAATGATCAGTTTGCTAGAAGTTTGGCTGAACAGGTTTGGTTTTTAAGAGAAATTTTAAAATTTTTTTTTATTCGCGCATCTAATTTTGTTCTATTTTTGTTTACAGGAATGGAGTAAATTACAACAAGCTCATGCGTTAGCAAATGTTCAAGCTGCATTTGAAGTATCAAGTGGGCAGGAATGCGATGAGAATGATGGTCTTTTTGGTGCTGCAGAATTGATGTCGCCCTCGGGTCACACTGATGCACAAACGCTTGCGATGATGTTGCAAGAACAATTAGATGCAATTAACAATGAGATTAGGTATGACTGAATATACTTAATCTTTAATTGAAACAAATCAAACTGTCTAAACAAATATATCGAAAGCATTTATTTATATGACATTATACTAGTTTATACTAATCAGGAAAAGTCAATAAAATCATGCTTAAAGTATGTATATTACTATATCAATCAGTTTTAAACATTCAAAATGTGTGCTTGACTGGTATAAGCGAACAAAATTGGATACTCACGATAGCAATGACGGAATTAAATACTCTTCGCCCGAATATTTCGATATCCATTCTGCAATATCTATAAAATAACAGCCGAGTGTATAACTCAGGTTATTATTAATTTTTCTTCTGATTGGTATAAAGTGGTATAACACATATCACACATGTGTTCTGACGTTTTCATTTAGCAAACTATTATTATATTCAAACTTCGATGAAAATATGATTTTACTATTTGTCCGCTGATTGGTTTAAAATGGTCTAAAAACAAATTACATATTTTTTTTTAAATTTCATTATGTGTGTACGCACGCCAAACAGTACTATCTACTGACAGTCAGGCGAAAACACTTAGCAGGTTTTTATTTACGTATCTGTTTATTGGTATAAAAAAATTCGTTTAATGTTTAAGACCAACTTTAAACGAATATTTTTTTCATATTTTTGTCTAATTGGTATAAACTGGTCCAACACATAAAACAAATAGCTTTTCTATATTTTTAGCCGCCAAACGTTGAACAAAATTGCATTCACTAAATATTAAAAGTTTAAACGCGAATAATCCGAATAAAATAAACAATAGTATAAAATGGTCTAAAAAAACCGATTACGTTAGTTTTAATTTCATTTATTATTTGACCGTGCCAATCAGCACCATCGTCTGAAAAATAGACAAAAACACTTCAAGTGTTTATGAATTGATCTTATGATTGGTCTATTGGACTGGTCTAATTCATGCAACAAATAGTTTTTCGACATTTTTGTTTTTACATATTACTTTTGCATTTTATCAGCGTAATCTACCAAATGCATTACTAATATCAACAAAAAAAATTCTTCTAGGCTAATACAAGAGGAGAAACAATCAACAGAAGCACGTGCAGAAGAACTCGAATCCAGAGTTGGCAGCTTAGAGCATGTGAATCTTTTATCACGAGGACGTTCAATGGACAGACAAAGCCCACCACTAAGCGGGCGTAGTACACCGAATAGCCCCAATAGAGACTATCTGCATAAGTATCATACTGTGAGTACATAAATCTAATGGTTTATTTCGTTTGTTCCTTTTTCTTTTTGAATTCTTCTTCTTTGAAAAAAAAATATTGTAAATTTTTTTCATTCACTACTTTTAAGGTTTGTTTCTTTTATATAAAAAAAAAAAAAATACAAACACGGTTCGATTAATGAGTGTATCGATTTTTTGTCTAGTTTTTTTTTTTTTTTCTTTTTCCTCTTATATGCAATTTTTGTAATTCGTTTTATATAAATTAAAAAAAATAAAACACAAAGAGAAAACAACAACCGAAAAATAAATTTACAGGCACCAGCCTCAATGTCACCAGCTCATCTTCATCAATATGCGGCTTCCCTCAGCCCTGGCCAACTGTCTGAGTCTCTTCCTTCGAGCCAGGTATTAGCCATATTACGATGTGCTACTTCCATTTAAAAAAAAAAACATTTATCCATACTTTGACCTTCTACTACTGTATAATCTCTTCTCTATACATATTTACATATATGTTTTCAAATTTCTATATTTATTCTTTTATTTTTGTTTTATTTTCTTAACTCGAATACATATATTATATTGAGACATACCAAATACAGAACAAAATATACGAAGCCTCCTAATACTGTCAAAACACTTTCAATCACAGTCTCACCTGCAACATACAATTATTACAAGTTTTCTTTGTCATATAAATGAAAGTTGAATATGAATACCAAGATTACACAAAAACGCATGTGATATAATATAAAAGTTACTTAATCGAAAATGTCGAGATGTTGAATATTTTCTTTTTTTAAATCATACCATCTTAGTTTAAATCTACTCAACGAGCATACTTTAGAGGATTCTTTGGATAACATTTGTACAAATTATATTTTATTTTAATAACAGACAACAGAAAACACTAGACACTAAAGACAGTTAACCAATTTATATTTCTGAGATATCAAGAATCATTTACTTTAACGAATCATGAATGTTTAAAATTAAAACCGACTTTAAAAGCTTACCATTTTAGTTTTGGGACGCTAAGGAGGACTTTAGATACTTTAAGTTATACCTAAATATTTATAATTCGTTTGTGTAAATAAACAAGTTAGGCGATGAATTATAAACAAGAAAAATATTTTTTTGTTTTGTTTGATTCCTCAGAAATATAAACTATGAAATATGTTTTAACCACTCTGTTTCAATTTAAAAGGTTCATAAAATAAAAAAATAACAAGTTTTTGTCAAGTTTAGTCAAGGCCCTGGAAAGGTTTCAAAATGGAAAAATCGAAACGAGTAAAACTTGGCAAATATGTACTCGTAAGGCTCTTGCTAGTAAAAACTTTTTGGGAAAGTTGAATATTCCATCAGAAATACCCCTATATAACAAAAACTTTATAACAAGTAAAGTAAACGGTACATAACTGGCGAGGGCCAAGCTTATTTCGATAGCAACCCTTGATAGCCCATTATAAGTATATATGTAAAACTTTCTAGAGCCTCATTAATCCAAAGATTGTTTGAATTGCTCATCCCATTCACTATCACGCCTAAAAATTTCATCAAAATCGGTTAAGTTTTTTATAAAGTTTTGTCCCCTCTCACATACAAAGTGCACCACTGTGCAACGGAAGTTTGGAATTTATTGATGGTTTGTTTCTACAAAAATATTTAAATATTTTAATTAATGTTCGGTTTTGTCAAGACGGCTCCGACCCGTCGACCAAAAGCATAGGTCTGGAATTGTGCACAACTTTCTCATATGGAACTTTATTTTAAATAAACGAACACTGGGTCATTGTAGGAGGAATAAAGTACTGAAATAAAACCTATAGCTATAGGCAAAATCTCTGAACCTTTTAAAATTGAAATGGGAACCCAGTCATATTCTCAGTTTCATTTTATTTTACTCAACATAATTTTTCTTGCTTCGAAATAAACAGAAAAATATAAATTTCTGTAAATGCTTCTTTAAACATTTGTTTTTCTGCTTTTGAACGAAAAAAAAAAATAATTACATAATTAATTGCTTGTAGCATATAATATTGATTTTTGATTTGATCGCATTTTTTTAACATAAACGCATACGTTAAAAGACATTAGGGCGTATTCATAGTCATTTTTAAAGTGTTTGCTAAGTTATCAGTTTAGTTTACTTCAATTTTAATTCTATGTTTTAGCATGTCAACATTTAAAGCTTTTTGTGTAGTTATAAACATACATACACTTTAATAAACAATAACCAATTTCGTTATGAATAGGAGCTGTATTCAATGAACTAATTAATCTTAAACTGTAGTTGAGTAAAACCTGAGTTTATGAAAGGACTTTGAATACGCCCTATTGTGTATATTTAATAGAAAATATAAATCGATATCATATTATAATCAGAATATTTAAAAAAAATATCTCATCAGAAATAATCTTACAATTAAATAGAAAGCTTTTTGCTTGAGTTTGTACACATATTTTTTTTGTTTCTTTCAAAAATGGTGGAAACAGCTTTGTATTGAAAAATGTTCAATAATTAAATTTATTTTTTTAATTTTACAGCTTAATCTACCAGCGCTTTCATCAGACGTATCCAGGGATGAGCTGCATGCTATGGCTATGGCTGGTGATTCTAGTTCAGGAGGCGCTGCGTCACCTCTCACCGCTAGATCAATGCGATTGGAACGAGTAGCGCAAGCGTTAGCTCACAGTCAAGAGGAGCTTCGAAGGTATTTTAAATTTGTTTAAATAATGAGTTACATTAAGTTTTACTGAATTACTTGTTTTTGCTTTCTTCCCAACATCACTTAACTATAAATATTTCTATTGCTTTAAAATTAACAGAAGATCGATGGGACTGCCACCGAGTCAAGGACCAAATAATAATATAAGGTTAATAACCCAACGCAAGTGTGTGATGTGTGGCTAATATTAACTAATATTAAATGTCATTCTTTACTCCACACATTTAAAACAACAACAACAAAAATTAATTAATTTATTTGTACATTGTCCCTTACAGCAGATCGGCATACCAAAACTATGGACCATCACCATTGAGTTCACGTCACGGAAGCCAAGAATCACTACGTCATTATAGCACAATGGGTTCCATGAATATGCTTCAGACTCCTACATCTAGTGTAAGTCGTGATGTAGTCACATCGGTACAAAAGAAAAAAGGCATCAAATCGAGCCTGGGCAGGTTCTTTAGTAAAAAGGACAAAGTTAAAGGTGTCAAAGATTCAATGCCCGATGGCTCAACAAGTATGATGTCGATAGGCAATCTATCGATAACAATGAGTGATATTGACTCTAACTATGATGCAATGAGCTTATCCGGTGGTAAAATACCTGGAATGGTCGGCATGCCAGGCAAGGTTGACTACGGTAGACCAAAGAAGTAAATGAAGAAAATTGATTTATTTTGTATAGAACTTATGAAGAAAAAAAAATTATATTTTAGGGAACACGACTATCGTAATGATTTATTAGGTGAAGCGATGAAGGCTGGTACACCGTTTGCATTGTGGAATGGACCAACAATAGTTGCCTGGTTAGAACTGTGGGTTGGTATGCCTGCGTGGTATGTAGCTGCTTGCAGAGCAAATGTTAAGTCTGGAGCTATAATGAGTGCATTGAGTGATACAGAAATCCAAAGAGAAATTGGTATTATTATTGAATTTGTTGTGTTAACGATTTGTTTGTATTTCTTTGTCTATCTCAGGTATAAGTAATCCTCTACATAGATTAAAACTACGTCTTGCCATACAGGAGATGGTGTCATTGACATCACCATCAGCTCCTCAAACTTCACGCACAACTCTTGCCTTCGGTATTCAACAAAAAAAAATTATATATAAAAAACAATCATAATTCAATTTTGATCTCCTCCCTCCTTAGGGGATATGAACCACGAATGGATTGGCAATTATTGGCTTCCTGGCCTTGGACTGCCACAATATCGGACCACATTTATGGAATGCCTAGTCGATGCCAGAATGCTTGATCATTTAACAAAGAAAGATTTGCGGGGCCAATTGAAAATGGTTGATAGTTTTCATCGGACTAGCTTACAATATGGTATTTCTTGTCTAAAAAGACTGAACTATGATCGCAATGAGCTAGAGCGACGGCGAAAAATATCCGAAAATGCTCTTTGTGATTGTTTAGTATGGAGTAACGAGAGGGTGATTCGATGGGTAGGCAGTATTGGTTTAAAGGTCAGTTAAAAAAAAAGCAAAAAAAAACGCCAAGAATTTGTATTAATAATTTTGTTTTAAATATTTTATCAATAGGAATATGGAAACAATCTTTTAGAATCGGGTGTGCATGGAGCTTTAGTTGCGTTAGATGAAAGCTTCGATGCAAACGCAATGGCGTTAGCATTGCAAATTCCTACACAAAACACACAAGTAATATAATATGAGGCGCTTAGAAGATTGAGGTCTAATGGGATGTTTTTCAAAATTTGATTCAATAGTTCAGTACCCAGAAGTAGAAAAATTAACAGAAAACTGGAACTTGGTTTAAAGCTTTTTAATTGTATTCTAACGAATTTATAAAAAATCCTGATCACTTCGAGTGGCGCTAAAAATTGTACGCATCCTCAAAACAAAAAATTTTCTCCCTAACAATTACTTTTACAGAGAGAAAATTCCCTACAAAAAATTTCCTCACTTTTTTCATAAAAACAAACAAATTAAATCGATTTGAAAGTACATATATCACCTTACACCTTCAACTTCTAAGCGATTCAATATTCCATATAAAATATCAATACTAATCTTATATCTTCTATAGGCGCGGCAAACACTCGATATTGAATTCAATAATCTCCTCCAAGTTGCCACTGAACGACGACCCGAAAACGAGCAGCTTCACAAATCCTGATCCAACGCCAGTCTCTCAACACTGAGCGACGAATGAACAAACATAAATAACAAAAACAAAAATGCAGCCTATAGCGCATAAATTTTCAAACAGCCGGGTTTAAAAAAACAACAAAAAAAAAATAGAAGAAGAATTTTACAAAAACAAAAATAATTCCCAAGAAATGGGGGGAGTGAAACAAAAATAAAATAAAAACTGCTCAACGTTCAAAAAGTGAAAAAGAATATTTGCAAACTCGTGAGGCTAGTGAACCAACTAGATGATTTTTTTTTTAAAACAAAAAATATTACAAGTACATTTTTTTAATGTATTGATTTATAGATTATTATGTTTATATATAAAAATGTAGAAGTTACTGTTTCTTACTAGGCGCAGCTGCAGCACAAAACAACAAATAAAAAATATGTATGTAATTTTTATACAAATATAAGGGAAAGATAGAAAAAAAACAAAACAAAATACAAAAAACTATTAATACAAATAATTTCAAAAAATAACTTTAAAGGATTAAAATTCAAAAAAAAAAAAAAAAACGAAAAAAAACCAACATCCTCCTGATAAATTATGGCAAAAACAAAAAAACATCGAACAACAAGTAGTGTTTAAAAAAAAATAAATTATAACAGTATTTTTTTTTTAATTTCTATGTATTTGTTACTAGCCCAGGAAAATTAGACACAAAATTCCGACCAACTTGTATTTTTCTGGATATGATTATTTTGATGCCTTGAACATTTCCACTGCCCTTAATTTGAGAAGTTGGATTTACTGAAAATTCGTTGAGAAAGTCTGAACATCAACCACGATCCAATCGGTTTTGAAAATTTTCCAATTTCTGCTCTTAGATTACATTAGGGGTAGAGTACTGGACAGATTTATTTTTCATGCCTGTTCCGACGCAGAGCTTCAAAAGCTCAAAGTGAATTTGATCCAAATGGGAATTTATTCCACTTTCGGAAATTGAATATCTGCTCCACACCCAAAACCAGAAAATGGGACCTATCAGGAATCTCGAGGGGAATTGTATTTCCCCCCGGAATATTTTGTCCTCCTCTACTGAGGGCAATCGCTCCCGGAATACATTTCCCCCAATAAAAATCAAATGAAATGACAGCTAAGATCCCTGGAAAAGTTGTTCCCGATAACAATAAATTCCGAGGGAAGCTTCGCTCCATTGCTCACGTAGCCAACTTTCGATGGAGAGAAATATTCCCAAGGAAAATGACAAGGTTCACATATTGACGAATACAGTACTTAAGCTTTTAGGTACCGGCTGGACTGATTTTGTCGTGACTAGGATACTCGATTGGATAAATACTTGCAAGGTGGTTGCTGGAGGCCCACCGAAACAAAAAAACTTGACAATTTTTTCGAAAAATAAAACATAGAATTCTTTTACCCCCTTCGTAAGCCATCATTCAATTTAAGGGTACATCTTTGATATTTTAGACATCCAAATTTGTCTCCACAAAAACACAGATTGGTATGTTTTTTTTTTTTTTTCAAAATCAAAGTCTAATTTTACTGGGTTATTATGTAAATATTCTAATTTATAACCCCCATCAGCTGATAGAAATGACATTGTACGATTTGTATTTCGTTAAAACAAAAATATTGTTGGTATCTGTTAAGTTATATAGGTATATTATAAATACTATTGTTATGAACATGCAAGTTCAAATTATTTTGTGGTAAAATTTGAGTGATTTTGTTTTTAATTTTAGAATATAACAATGTTTGTTTTTTTTTTTTTAGTATACTCGTATAGTTTTGTGCAATATTTGTGTTGTTTTTGTTTTGTTGGTGACACAATATATACGAGATTTAACTCTCTAAACCTGCCCGAAATCCCATTCTTTCCCTTTCTCTGTCTCTCTCTCTTTCTCTCTCTCTGTCGTATACAATGCAGTAGATTTATAATTATAAACAAAAAAAAAAAAAAACTTTAAAAAAATCAACAATCCAACAAAGTGCTATTAACCAATATTCTTATATATTTTTTTCCACTTTCTAAAAAATACAAAAAAAACAAACATAACATTTAACGTAAAAAGATAAATTTCAAAACAACAAACAAAAATTGTAAGCTTAAATCTAATACTTAATCTTGTACACATACATACATATTAACATTTATATACCTGGCAAGACATTTTAAAAATGTTTTGTTTTTGTATTATCTATTTCCAGTGCTCATAATCATCACGATGGTATTTATTCAAAACAAAGTCATTAACAAACAAAAAAAATACATATATATTTATTTATAAACTAACAGACCAAAAAAAAAGAAGAAGCAAATCAAGAGAGAGTAACTATGTATATTAACCGAATTACATAAATCGATAATATGTAGTATATGTATGTAACGTAACAAAGAAAAGCATATGAACAATAATTTCAAAAATAACCATTTATATAAAGAAACAAAAAAAAAACGGAAAAATTTATAAATAAATTTGTATACAGAAAAAAAAAATTAATAATAAATGAGAATAATATGAACTTGAATAAGCTCAAATTTGAATAATGCAAAAGAATAATGCAGTAAGTCTAGTCATTCCCGGTATTTATTAAATTTAGTTTCCAAATGTACCTTAACCATCCAAACACCATACGCATATTCAAAAATAAAACATCTCTCTATTATAGCATAGCTTCAGAGTGATCATATTATGTTGAATTTTACTTTTATATTATTTACAAAAATATTGTGTATTTTGGTTGATCAAAAAGTAACATTTAATTTACGTAGGGAAACAACGTACCTATCTATCTACATTGTATATTTTTGTTTATGTTTGATTTTTACAATTCAATCTACTACCAATGTTTATGAAAATGGTTCGAATAGGTTTTCAGTAGTTATAGCTGCTGTTAGAAATTTAATAAAAAACAATTCAGGATGGACGTGGAGGTATTACTTAAAAAAATAATTATTTTTATCTCTACCAGTAGTATCCACTCATTGAGATAGTATCTACCTTATTCCCAATTCACTATTCCAAACCAAACTCTTTTGTTTCTTTTAACTTCTTCTAACAAGTGCCGAGCTGTCGAGGTTGCGTTTCCCTTACAGACAGATTAATAAAACTAACAAAAAATCAGACTGCAATACGAAGGACATAAAACGTCTTTCTCTTTCAACGAGTATCACTAACATGGCTAACTTTTTTAGTTCTTCCACCAATCCGTGGAGCATGGCATGGAGCATGATATTCTTTTTTGACTATTCAAGGCTCTTCTAGCCCCAAGCTCTTCTTTAATATGGATCCCAGTGTGTCTCGCGGTAGAGGAAGTGACATTTCTTTTTCCGAATAATGATATGGTATGAACGCGATCGGGTTTTTGGCGTGTCAACTGATGGAGTTCCTGGTTGGAGATAGTATTCGGCCAAAATATTATGAGGATGTTTCAAAGATATCTATTTTAACTTCCATTTATTGCAAATCATAACCATAAAGCAATATGGAATCTAGGTTTCAGCGGAAAAGTCATTTCATGATCCATGAAGAGCTACTGCTTTGTTAAAAAAAAAAACAAGCTTTTCGTAGAGTATTAGTGTTGGCAGTAGTCTTCAATCAAGAAATTGCCAGTTAGTTATCTAAATTTTCAAAAACAGAATAGAACTACAGAATGGCTCCCCTTAAATATTTGACCAAAGACTCAATGAAAGGCATGATGGGGTTGATTCGATGCTACTTAGACTAAAAATGTTCGCATCTCTTATCTCACTTCATTTATACCAATTTAATTAGTTCGAACTGAAATTTTGGTAAAATCTCCCTAATGAAGTAAAAGATAGTTTCTTAATTAAACGAAGAAATACATCACATCAAACGAATCTGCAATATTTCAGTCATCTTGAGGGTGATTTTGCTCAAAGACCTATCGTTTCATAGGACCCAGTGAAGGAATAGGCGATTGGCAGTCATTTAATTAAAAAATACCTCTAATCCTTGTTGACTTTAACTATTTCGTATTTTGAAAAATCAACACCTAATGTCAATCTCGTTATTTTTTTTTATTATATTATTTTTGTTCTTATTGTTTGATTCGACTATCAATTTTCTTCCTTCCCTGCGTAAAAATTCAAAACAAAAAAAAAATACAAAACAAAACAAAACAAAGCCATTCATCATATCGTATAACTACAAGTACACTATTACTAATGTCTTCACTATAATAATTAACACATCATATATTTATAACAAAAGAAAAACAAACAAAAGGAAAATTAATATACATTAAAGAAAAATTGTAAATTTAACCATAGATGTATTACAAATTTGCTGGCTTACCAATGAAAGAAGAAAAAAAAGTATAAATAATAAAGAAAAGATAGAAATTTATCTAGCAAATTTTAATTAATTATTATTTATCATTGTATAAAGCAGGAGACAGTGAGCAAGTACCAAAATTGACAAAGAACAACAAAATTAAAAACTCATTGCACTGTAAATAGCAAAATAATATTTTTTTTTGTTTGAAAGGTGAAAAGAACCCCAGTGAAAAAAAAAGATTTGAAAAAAAAAATAAGTTAAAAGTATCTGATATATTATAATAGATATAATCATTATTGTGTTTTAATTAAAAAAAAAAATCAAACAAAAGTTCATAAACTAACCCAAAAATGTTGTAATAGCGTTATAATTATAAATAAATATAATTATGTATGTTTAATGTGAATCCAGCAAAAAAGGTTATCGGACGTACATATAAATAAATAATATAAAATAGTGAAAAAAAACTTAAATATAACCAACTAAAACTTAATGTAAAATTGCATATATTATAATAATTACTTAGATAAAAGCAAATGGTAAATTTAATTTAATCATGATTATGCAAAAAATAAAAAAAAATATATATATTATTACATTATACATATAAATACTACTTAAATATAATAACAAAACAAAAAACACATTAAGTATTAATATAACTAATTTATAAAAAAAATAAATTAAAAAAAAAGAGAAACGGAAGAATAAACTATTAAATTTACATTGCCATTTATATAAATATTTAAAATTAACATTAAAACAAAAATATATTTATAAAGATAAATAAATAAATTAAATTAAATTAAATTAAATTAAATTAAACTAGCCCATTACATTAATTGTTAGTAATAATTATATGTTAAATATAGTTATTATACCTATATAAAACGCAAACCGTAAATGAATATGGAATACATTTAGATTTACCTACTACCTACTATTTAAAATGGAATATATACATACATAAAAATATATATATATATTTCGATTGAAATGAGAAGCAAATAAGAAAATAAATTAATATAATATTACAAAAAATAAATGCTTTTTTTTTATTTTAATTACATTTATAGTTGCTTTTCAATTGTTTCTGAGAACTTCTTTTGAAATTTGGTATAAATACACAGTTTCTCAATACGACACAATAAACTAACCGAAAGACCATCCCATAACATTAGTTTTGTTGAGGACGAAAAACTACTTTGTGTAGAACAATATGGATTTAGACATGGTCACTCTTGTCAGACTTCTATGATTTGGGTCATGAACGAATGGAAAAGGGAACTTGACACGGGAAACATTATTTTTGGCGATTTTTTTAAACTTCCAACGCGCTTTTTGAACTATAGACAGAGCTATCCTAGTGAAGAATTTGCACAAATATGGAAACAGAGAAAAGGAAATGCAATGCAATGCTACCTGTCAAAGAGAACTCAAAGAGTCAAGATAAATGAAACGTTCTTCAGTCCACTGGACTTTCATATTGGTTTGCCCAAAGTTGCGAGACTGGTAGTTTTACTGTTCCTGCTGTATATAAATTAATGTAGTGGAAGCACTATCAACCTGCAAAACCTGTCATTTTGCAGATGATAGTCTTATTTACCTTAGTTGCAAGGACGTTCCTATTCTGGAAACACTACTTCAAAGAGATATGGATACAATATATAGGTACAGGGTGATCGGTATAAGGTGCACCAAAAATCTAGAGCCAGTAGGATGGGTTAAGACTGTTGGAAATACAAAAGAACCTACTTGTTTACTAACGCACTTGGTTGCAGAATATCAAATTTTATCGTTATTGACTATTGTGTCATATTATTTATGTTTCGTTTTAATTAAAATTTCATTCCTGTTTCAAACCTTTTGAAGATAAGTTTTTTCCTTTAGGATTGAGAACTTTTCATTTTCTAGAATATTTCCAAAAAAGACAAGAAAAAAATCGTATGGGAGGGGGCTTAAACACAAAACCATCTTCTTTTTAAAGGGCTTC
Source organism: Leucozona laternaria (assembly GCA_932273885.2). Classification (NCBI taxonomy): domain Eukaryota; kingdom Metazoa; phylum Arthropoda; class Insecta; order Diptera; family Syrphidae; genus Leucozona; species Leucozona laternaria. The sequence goes on from OW026366.1 coordinate 612,271, forward strand.
AATTAGTCCACCGTCTTCCAATGAATGTCAAAAACTTACCGGAATTAAATTATTTATTAAAAAACGATATTTTATACAAATTGTTAAATTAGTATTAGTTTTAAAACTAATAGCAAACAATTTAAAAAATACTCTTAAATACATATGTACATACACACAAGTACTTTGAGCTTATTGCCATGAAAGTCGTATTTTTTAACAAGGACACATTGACTGGATTTTGAAATGATTAAATGGACTGTAGCGAAAGTCTTTTGTCTCTTTGGCTCCTATTTCATCAATCTCCTGTTTCTAATGGACGTGTTTCTTTGATTAAATTAAGGGCCAGTTATAGGTAGCATTGAAATGCATCCGTACCTATAATATATAACAAGGTGTTGATAAATGTGATATAAAGTGCCTACATACAAATTAGTTAAACAAATTAGGCCCTAGTTATACATTGAAAGTCATCATTGAAAAATCAAACGTCATTTTATGGCGAAGTTCGGGACCGAATTAATTTTTTTTACTAAAGTAATAATTCAAGCCATCAGCTTTATTTTTGCATCAAAATAATTAATGATTTTACTTTCTAAACGTCACAAATTTAGTCGTTAAAGTTTTCACCGATGGTTTTCAATGAAAGCTATCACTGGCACCTTAGATAGCTCGTGGAGAATCAGGACCTAGAGACTTACAACTCTCAACCATTTCCGTAGTGAATTGGAATGGCTAAGATACTAGGATTTGTCATTTAATCGCACGCAGCATAGGCCCTGATGAAGAAAAACGATTTTTTGTGTTCCTAATTTTCTACAGCAGTGTAGATAATAATTAGAAAAGTTTGGGTTCGACAGCCATTGAATTCCATTAGGAAACTTACCTCGCACTGAAGCAAAATTGCAGAAATTAACTGTATGTACCTACATAAAAAAAAAGATGTCTATAACTAGCTCAAATTTTGAAGATTTGAATCGAGAAAATCAAAAGCGCCCCATAGTTTGAATCGATTTAAATTGTTCATCCTGTCTATCAGCTATTCCACCCCACATAGAAGCCAACATTTTGTCCCATCTACGATCTAACCAAGCCTAACCTAAAAATACGTGTTTCCCCGATTGAGTGTGCGACAATAAGGTGAAATCCGAAGTAGATGATTGACATTACCGTAACTTTTTACTGTGGAATTTCATTCTTCGTTGCTAATACATTTATATTGAGTCTGTCTAAAGGCACGTAGTTCCGCGTACGCGAAATTAGTTCACATACTTATGTAAACAGTGAAGTATCTATGGGGAGGCATGCTGCCCCCTGCAACCCCCATGCATGGCTTCACTATAGGATTTGGGGTAGGTGCAAGGTTGATTATATGCAGTTTTTTTGGATTTAAAGAAACCTCACTGTGTACTATATACCTCACTGTTAAGGAAATTTCTTGTTAAAAACGTACAATAACAGGTTCAGAAAGTCAGTACACTTTTCGAAACAAAAGAATCTGAAGAAAATATTCCTCAATCTTGCGGCTATTTCATAAAATTTCGTTCATTTGTTTAATTAAATTTAAAAAAAAAAACTAAATTTACCTTACCCTGCAAGAACTTGTACTAACTTGATCTTGAATTTCGTTTGATTTGATATTAAAAAATTATCTACTGAATTTGTTTTAGTTTCACATTATTTATATTTAATTTAATACACTATTTAATTCGTTTATAACAAAAACACAACTTCACTTGTAAGAAACAAAAAAAAATAAATTAAATTGTTGCAAACCGGCACTATATTTACTTCCGTTATCTTGTCTCGCTGACTAATAATTGAACACAGAAAAAACGGACATCCGATGTTTTCGCTTTTCTTTTAGTCTAATAAATGTTTTAATATTGATAATTTTGAAACTCGCTGCACATGTAATAATTAAATTTATTAAATAATTTATTAAAAATTAAAAACTATTCCTGTGTACTGTATAATTTTAAATTTATCACTTCAGACTTCACCACACACGAAACTGCAAGCTGAATTGCTGAATATTGAACTGAAATAAAAAAGTAGCCATTAGCCATAGCTGTTAGCTAGCTCCAACTTTTGTCAGTGTTACCATTTATGAATTTCTGAATTGAATTGTTCGCATTGTTTTGCTAGTTTCAATTAATTGAGATTTCAAGAAATTCCGTGTATGACTATCGGCGAAACAACTGTGGAATTTCTCTTTTGCAACTCTGAACAGAGCTTCAGGAAGTTAATTATTCCCCTTTTGTTGAAGTTCTCTTTTAATTTCTTCTTCTCTTGTACATTTTACACGACGAAACATAGAGTGCTTTTTGTGCAAACTGAGTGCTCTGAATGTGTTTAAACTGGTAAAGAAACACTTATATTTTTACCCTTAAAATTTTAAAAAGAAATATGTGGTTTTTCAGAAACTACGTTTTCATTTGACTAAAATTTACATACATTCCATATTAGCAGATGGTGTTTTCATCATAATTGTAATAATAAAGTTTGACAGCTCGTTGAATTTCCAAATTTGATTTGACATTTCACTGCCAATTATATTGTTTTCTTTTTCGTTCCTGGTGTTGATACATCAAACTTTGACAGTTCAATTATATTGTTTGACAGCTCTTTGAATTTTCGAATTTTATTTGACGATTCACTGCTTATTTTATTATTTTCTGGTTTTTTTTACATCGAACTTTGACAGTTCAAAAGCTCTTCAATTGTAATTGATTTCAATCAACGTGTTTTTAATTTGTGTTCAGAATATAGTTTCCAATAGAAATTCGTATACACGTTACACGTCTATAGAAGTCTGGCGGATGTTCCAAATTGGTGAAATGTTTTGACAGATAATCTCATCTCGATTCGCTAGCGGCATCTTGCACTTATTATACATTTTCAAAGCTTCCATCTTATGAGTTATGACGAATTTATACGAGTGACAAATTCCCATTGATTGTGCCAGAAAACTTGCAAAATAATTGATACAATCAATACTTTCATGCCATATGTATATTTACACGAAAGTCAAATAATGGGGCTCTGATGCTCGTAGATATAATTTTCAAAATGGTGTCAGTGATAAATTTAAACGTCATTTTCACTTGGTCTCTGGCAGGTTTTGGAGGTATTTGTTGTATTTGTGTTGTAAACGTGGGAGATTTCAAGATACTGCGCCACGTTCCATCCAATTTCACACGGCATTAGAAAAGTCGTGTAATGTAAACCCAGACAACTTCATACTTCAATAACACGTCGTCCACTGTGGGGTGTATGTTGACTATTATGCACTACATGACATGAGATGACTTTTAGTTTTTTTCTTTTTCTGATATTTTGTTTATAAATAAAATACTCTTTTGCTTAAAAAATTAATTTTTATTCCAATATTACTGCTCATGGCTACGCAACTTCTTATTTACTCTTCAAGTCACACAACACCAATATAATTTAAAAAATAAAAACTTCGGCCAAAGAGTATAAATATAAGGGGCGTTGAATGTTGTGACGTCAATTCATGCTGCCTACAAATCTCTAAAATTTTGAAAAACTATTTCAAATTTTGGACACAAGTTAAAATAATAAAAATAACAATTTAAACAATTGGATTTGGATTTTTTGCGGAGCTAGAGGAACGGTCGAAAGATTCACCCCTCTTTATTGAAAAACTCTTCGGCTCCGGCATTTATTATTATCGTCTTATGCCACATAGCTATATTCATCGCCCGAATTGGGAGTCCTCTCAATGTACTGCTTATCAATAAGAGATTCGATGCACTTTTTAATCATTGAAATACTGGGCGTAAAACTAACTTTTGACTGTGATAAAATCTAAACAAAAATAAATTTTTTTTAATTTTAGTTGGAGAGTGAAAAATTGAGGAAAAATAAGGTACGTACCTCTTGAATAAGGGCATTGTGCCTCAAAACTTTTCTCGATTTCATAATTCTCACAATTGCTGCTTGAAGATAGAGTTTTCGATCTTCATCGACCGCACTCAATGTATGTTCAACCTTGATGAATTTCAAAATTTAATTTACATATATAATTTGTTGTTCTAGGTATATAATAATATATTCATCACGCTTGCCTCTTGTGGTGTTTCTCGTTGCATAGCAGCAGTTATCTTAAACTTTGTCCTTTTATTTGTGTATTCAAAGTTCAATTCTATTTTGGTTTCACCTTCTAAGCTCTCTGAACTTGCCAATAATAGCTTCGATTCAATCAATGATTGCATGTGTTTTTGGAAAGTTTCATTATTTAATTGTAAAGTAGTTTGGATTTCTTTGCAAGTTAACGAATCACATGTTTCGAAGAGTAATAACATTGCCATTTGATAAGTTTGCATCGTAACGATGTAGGTTTTTTTTAAGAAACCAATTTTGAGCTCCCCATGACATAGATGATGTAACCAGGTTAATTTACGACCACTGAACGACGTATGGTAGAAGTTTTCAAACTAAACAAAATAGGAAGGATAAGTTATAATTTAATAGGTTTTCTTTAGACGAGTTTAATAAGAGCTTACCATATTTATTGATTTTTCGAATTCTTGGGGTACAGCAAATGGTATAACAACTTGAGTAGGTCCTAGAGGCCATGCACCAGCTTGTAAAACTTTGATTGACAAATTTATTCCTATTTGGATGGAAGAAAAAAGATTATATTAATTATTGATGAATCTAGGGAGATGTAATCGTTATGAAAACAAATACATTTTTCTTAAAAAACAGTTTTCATTTTACATAAACTCATAACTTTATATGTGTCTTTTGATTGATATAAACTGGTCTAACGCACATACCGAAAAGTCAACAAAAAATCCTAGGTACTCACCTAAATCTGTATTTTCTTTCTTCAAGTGACTATTGAATTTGTTGTTTAAGTCAGCAGATAGTGAGATATCAGTGAACATTCGGTGTAGTTTGTTAGTGAATTCATAACCACATGCTTGCTGTGAAAGGAATTAAATTCAAGTTTTACAATCGATACACGAAAAGTTATGCCAAAAATCACCTTAAGCCTATTTATCATCGCTTCTTCGGCGTCCATGCTTTGTGACTGCTCGTGGATTAATCTTTAAGAAACAAATCCAAATAAAAAAACTCTATAAAACACACATTTTATATCGCCCACCTCTTGGCCAGCATTCGACTATAAAACTTCTGATAAACATCCTTATCTTCAATATATTTGAAAATTGTGATGTTATTTGTTAGCTTGGCGTCAACTTCTGTTTCGGATGTTTTGGATTTTTTCAGCAAAGTATCGCAGTATTTTGCAACCAGCTCAGCACTTCGACATTGCTGTCGATCGTTGGGACGTCGATTAATAACACTAGCGCAAGCCTTATCCAATGCACTCAAAAACAGAGAGTCATTCTCAAAGACATCAGCAATCAGCTCTTGGTATTTCTGATGAACTTTAAGCATATTCTCGACAAATTGTATATGCATATTTTCACCCTTGAGTGTGGAAATAGTTTCGATCCCTTCGTTTTTGATGTGATCTAAAAATGTTTGTATCAACAGACCCTTCAAACGATCGGGAATTGGTTTGAGCACAATATACATGTTGCGTAAGTCTTTGCGTTTCTCTTGCGAAACCATTTCTTTGCATTCGGAATAGAGAAAATCTAAACGGTCATTGATGAAGCCCTCCTCGCACTGCTTACGCAATTTAGTTAAAGAACTAAAAACAAGATATTTGAAAGAAAACTAGATACAACCAAATAAATACTGAATGACCTCACCTGAAGTGCAAAAATTTCTGAGCCCGTTTGTTTTCATCGTCGAGAATTTTAATAACCTCCTCCATATATTCACTAACCGAACATCTTTGCAAAAGCTTAGATGCTTCACTGCTGTAATATTGTGCGCTAGCTGCCAGCATTGGAGTTTCGAACAAATCTTGATATAGTTTTAATGAGCCCGTTTTCTTGTAGTCCTGCACTTGAACAAAACTAAGAATAACCCCATTGATAATTTTTACACGCTGAGAATTTATTTCCGGACTGCTGCAACGATCTGATTTTATTCCTTCCAGGATGTGTTCAACGAGTTGTTTTCCTAGATTTTCGACCATGTAGATGCGCCAAATATCGAGACCTGCATTAAAGTATACAAAATTGATTTTATTTTTCTTAAGAGAAAAATCCTGGGGTCATTTTACCTAGTTCACCGATTTCTTTGAGATCATGGGTCTCAGGACAGATTTTACAATACGTAATATCTGCATCCGAGAGTTTTTGTTTCTTAATGTGCTGTTGATTAAGGTATCTACAAAAAATTATTTAATTAAAATTTAAATAATAATGAAGCTTCAGAAAGTATCAGGGGTCATGGGTGTGTAATAAGGAAAGGGAATACAAATTTTACATGTAAAAGCTGGAATTAGCTATTGCACTAGTGCCACCTGGATCATCAGACTCTTTTTAGTAGTGCTTAGTCTTTCTTTCGCACATTTATATTTGAAATACCTCTTGCCGTCATTGAGAATCGAACCGAAACGGATTTTTTATATGATAAAACAGCGGGCTGCGTAGCAAACATTTTAAGTAGTTGTTTTTTCATTCAAAAAAATGTTTATTGTTAATTGATATTTGCTTCCTGTATGCGTGCGTGTATGTTTAATTTTATAACTATAAACAATATTTTATAGCCAAATTCTAAGAAATCTCTGCTGATATCTCCTGTCATCGAATAATTCCCAATTAAAAAGCAATTAAAATTAGTACTCACAAATATAAACAATCTAAATAGTAAATCCCTCTGCTATACTGCGACCATGCGTCATAGTATCGTTGTAACAAATCCGGAAGGTTTTTATCAGCTTGCGATGTAGTTGAGCTTGGTGGTGCAACCTTTGTTGCAAGCATATTTTGAACATGATTCTCTAAGAACTGCTTTGTCTCGAAATACAGTTTCTCAGCCAATGGTTCTGGATGTGCGACGCACAATGAATACACATCGCTTGTTAGAATAGAAAAATACATGAAGTCAAAGGTTAAGTTAGTGTTTTTTTTGTATGTATTTCTTATCATCATCAACTCACCTAAATCTATTGTTCCAGACATCGCGTTTAACATTGCCCAGAGTTATTACCGCTTCGACAGTTTCTCGCAAATCCTGCCAAACTGTATTAAAATTCACAACTTTCGGCTTCAAAGACATCTTCGTAGCTAAAAGCAAATCTAATCAACAACAAAAAGATATTTTGAAAACAAAATGATAAATTAATTTATAGCGCAAGGTGTTATGACTTTGTGTCTATTTTTAATTCTTTTTTTCTCAACACAGAAGAAAAGAATTGCATTGCACTGTTAATGGCTTTTATTAATGTGTATTCTTCCTCCCGCAACGCAATTTTTTTGGTAAATATTTGATAAACAATTTTCCAAATGGCTTATTTGCTTTATTTAAATCAGAGAAATGAGAAAAATGAAGAGATTTTCTTTATTAAACTTTGGGTAAAACGCAATCCAGATCACAGTTCGTTTTCGTTTATTTCTAGGAAAAAGTTCATCGAGACTTAAGACACACTGATTGGTTGGGGCAAATCGAGGACACGCATTGAAATGGTGCTATTTTTTTCACTTGCAGTTATAGGCACAATGAAAAACTGCATTGTATTATCGGTACAAAATTAAATAAAGTTAAATTTTTGTAGAAAGTTGAAATACCTTTTAGAAATTAAAAATAAATTGTAAAATTGATTTTTTGCATAGAAATTTTTACAGCTTATGTCAAAATTTGTTGTTTTTGTTTTCCAATTGGCGTTTGAACTGTCAAGAGTTTATTCGGCGGACAGGCGATGACACCAATTTCAGAAAAAGTTTACCTGCGCTACCTGGTGGTCAGAACCAATACTAGCAGTAGATAAGTCTGCTATTACACAACGACTTTTGCTTCGTGATTTTTCTTCGAATTCTTCTTTAAAATTTCGTCCTGTGAGTCGTACGCTATTACACCATGACTTTTGAGTCATGACTATAGATGATCTATATGCAACATCAGCCATAATAAAATGCAGCTATATGCCTGTTTGAAAATTAAAACTTTCACCAAGTTTCGCAAAACTCTTCTTTTTTTCTAATGGCTCAAAATATTTGCAATTACTATTTTACATGAAATTGTGAAAATTTATTAAATTGTGTAAAAAATTTCACTTTACCAACCTGCAATTGCCCGTTTTTGTTCTGAAAAAAAATTTCAGATTCTGAGTCACCTGACAAAATGTACAAATGTTTGATACAGAAGCAGAGTAATGCATTATAAACCGTGGATATCATGGTTCAAATTTAAATTTCATTCAGTTATAAGCCATTCGAGGTTGACAAAATATAATTGAGAAACAAGAACTGCAATTCAATAGAAAACAATCAAACCTCAATCAACCATTATTTATTCCGCGTCTTTTAAATGGATTTTACAAACTTGTTGGAAAATTACTTTCCAATTCCGTGAGATATTGCAAGATCTTAAGTTTAGCCATTGATTTCTTCCCTTGAGGCAGACGTTGAAAATAACCAACGAGCGACAATGCAAAATGCTTGTCTTCTTCGTAGCTGTTATTATTTGGTGTCGGTATTTCAACAATCTCACTGCTGGGTGTTTCAAAAGATGTTTCCATTTCATTGGGGCGTTTCTTTTTAGCTGGTATCGCAGACTCTCTGGTGTCATCATCAAAGTTCTCAATGTCTTCTAAATCGCCCTGCTCCTCCAGTTCAAGTGTTGAAGAGTCTACTTGGTTATTATTGCTGTTTTCTTCAAGGTATATTTCCAATGATTCTCGTTGTTGTGCGTTTTCTTTTTTTATGTTTTCGTCTGCTTTCTCTGTAATAATTCTTGCAGTTGAAGATTCTTCATCATCGTCACAATAGATATTTAACAAACGATATGGAACACTACAATTTGCATCTGCAGTTGTGCCAGTTTCAGTTGCTGTGGACGTATCCAATACTTTGATTTCGAAGAGGTTTTGGTACTCAGTGTTTTCTTCGACATGTTCAATAAGTTCTGTGTGTTCAAGGTTGTGTTTGGGGTCGTTAGTTATGTCAATGGATCTGAAATGAATTAAGTTAAAAGAGTGTTCTACTTATTCTGTTGGAAAATTATTTTCGTACACTGCGGCATACGTGCTGGGTTTCTCCACAACCTGTTTTGATGGTCGTAACGAAGCATGTTCAATTGGAACCGCATCTCTCCTCAATAATTTCCTAGTGAATTGACTGTTTATATCACATTCTAGAAAATGATTTTCACAGAAAAATCTTTGCGCCTTTGGGCCAATTTTCAACAAAGATTTATTCCCAGAATTCCTTATCCAAGTGCTGCGACGGTCATCGCTGGGCAATCGAAAAAATGCCATTCTATTGCAAGGATACTTTACTGATAAGCAATCTTGATAAACGCACATTATGGACATACTGTTATATTTAAGTTATTTATTTTAACTTTTTGTTTTTTCAGACAAAACTTTACAATAAAGTTTGTTTATTTTATTCATGTATGGTTTTTGTTTTTATCGTGGTTTGTCGAATTGACAGATTTAATTTTATTTTGACATGAGGACTTCGGAGTGGCCCATTCAAATTTGATACTAAGGACTAGTCTACATTCGGTTTATTTTATATTGTTTTAAACAAAGGGCCCCAATTCCGCAAGCGTGAGTTTTCTGTATAAACAAAAACCAATTTTAATATCAAATTTTGTTGATTCATAACATGTACGCAGATAGGCGAATTTATGCACCAAAAATGAACAAATGAAATAAAAAACTTACTTTTCTTTGATTAATGCTGGCACCCCATATATCTGCCCCATGTTTTTAGTTTTCTTTTAAATCATATATTAGTTTTCTGACACACATATTTTAAAGTGTTCCGGTCAAGTTCTTTGTAAAATTCTACAACTTGAAATTGCTCGTCGCGTTCTCTGCTCGGGAGGTTCGAACGACACGGTATGATTCCGAACAAAACAAAGAGTGGGTAAGTGGGTCTGTTTGAGCAGGCTTTTAATTGGCTCCGAGGTAATTGACTTGCTAGTGTATAGTCAGCTTGATGTCGATATTGCTTGGACTTTCGGAGCACTTGTTTTACGCTGTTCTGAGTTATGTTTTCGGATCTTTTTCAGTTCCCGATGTTCTGCTCTGCCGCTTTTCCAGTCCTCCACTCAACGATTCAATTTTATACACTCTCTAGGAAACACAAGACCGTATTCAAAATCTTAAGGCCATTAACACACCATCGAAATAACAAACTGTCAAAATTATTTTCTTCTTTTATATTACTATTTATTTATTTGTATGGTAGTAGCTAAATGTTTGCAACAGTTTCTATTTTGAAGATATGAAGATATTAACTAAGCAACAATTGAGACGCAAATGGCAATGCATATAGCAAAACCAAAATCACATTATATAAATATTTTTTGTTTGTTATTTATACAATAGAAATGACTTGTTACTTAGAAGATAAAATAGTTTAACATGCAGAGAGCTCTTAAAATTATTTATCAATACAGGATATATTGTTTAGAGGTACAGAATTATTCACAAGATAATATGCTTTTTTTGTTTTTGAAAAATACTTAATGCTTAGCAGCTAAATATTGATGTATGTAAAACAATTTATATATAATTTATTAGCAAATTTCAATAGAGAGGACAGTTTTTGTTAAGTTTACGTTGATATTAAATTCTCATTTAGATTTATGTTTAATTTTCAAGATTTATTTTGTTGATATATTTACAGTAGTAGTTCAATAACTTTATTAAGATGTGTTTTTAGTTAAGATTGAGTTAGAATTATTATAAAAAATGGAAATTTATACAGGATCTCCATTAAATTTTATAAATAAACAAAATATAATTTACTACTTAATCGCTAAGTAAACTAAAATATACAATCTTATACAAGTTGGGCTCCTATAAATTAAAAAAAAATTGAATTAGGGAGCAGACTTTTTGTCATTTCCCCAAACCCCAAACATAAAACAATATTGAAAACTAAAAGTCAATTCTTTTCTTCTGTTTTAAGAACTTAGTTGAGGATCAAGAATTGTGTCATTGCTCATTATTTATTTTACTTACTTTTCTACAGCTAAATTAAAAATATATACATATTATGTAACATTAAGAAGGAATTTCTATAAAGATATTCACTATATGTGCGCCTCTGACTGGTATAAACTACCTCTAACGGAACAAAAGTAATATTTGTTCAGTTACTAGGTGGAATGATTTTCTTTACGTGATTTCTATTTTTCAAATGTTGCATGAGTGCTACATTGCTGAAGTTAGTGATGGCATTTTGTTGAAGTGATAGTATATTTTTTGGTAGGTAGAGTTGCTAAAACCCGTTGCCGTTTTTTCGTCCAATTATTCTGTTAGATCCAACAACAAAACACGCCTAATGACACAACTTACATATATTTTTCTTAATTTATCCACTGATTTGTATAAACTAGTGGTATATAGCAGCATACAATTTCTTCTTTTTTTTTAGGCATGTGAAGTGTAAACAATAAACTCATTGTTTAAAAAATATTTTATCCAGCTTTAATAAATACATTAATATTCCGCATCAATTGATTGGGGTCTAGTTTTTACACAACTTTTTGGAGAAATCTACATGTTGCAATTTTCAGGAGAACATTATTTACTCAATGGTTCCCTGCAAATATGCTCACATATTATATTAGTAGTATGTTACAATGTCAAGCGTATTAAATTTTCATTGAAGAAACATTGGAAATAAAAATAGCTACATCTCATAAAAAGTGTGACAAAAAATTTGCAACCTCTTTCAAATGCTGCGGAGTTTAGTTATTCATCTACTGTCCTCTCTCTATTCACAAATTAAATATTTCTTCTCTCTAAATTCTAAGGTTCTTGCAAATACTTCTCGGTGGTGTTTTTATCTTTTCTAAGTTTTTGGTTTTTCTATAGTTTAAGTATAATTTCTTTGATAACAATTCTTAGTACATAGGTAAATATTAATACTGTAGGAATAAAAACTAGAAAAATGTAAACATTTTTTTGAACTCCTAAGAAAAACACATTTTGGATTGTCTATTTGAGCTCAAGTCGTTCCTTATATAGAGATAGAGATACATAAAAAAAAGTAAGTCACCACAATACTTAAGTTCATTCATTTTTTTTTTTTTTTTTAATCTTTAAGTTATGTGAACTTTCTTTTTAACCAAAGTGAAATGTATAAAATTAGAAAACTTATTCTTTTGAAAATTTTTATTGAAATTTATATAGTTCCTTATATATTATATACGAGTATGTCTTGGTGTTTAACTACACTATTTGCATTTTTGTTTATACTTAAGCTTATGTTATATGTTACTTAAAAATTAATTAACGGAATTATTACTTGCTATTAATGAATCCTTTTCGCTAAACTCACTGGGTGTTGTATTAATGTTGTTTAAAAGTGGTGTTTTGCTGTCAGCTTCGGTCTCGTTTTGAGGGACTTCTTCGATTGGTTCGATAGTTTTTGTGTCCAATGAGGAAACAACCGGTTTTGAGAGAGTTACTCGACCCTGAAGAAAAGACGAAGAATCTTTCAGTTTGAAATAATTCAAAATTCAATACTTAAGTAATTACCGTTAAATAATAAGTCATAAGTTGTCCCTTGCCTTTAACCGACACCAAACCTCTTTGCTCGAATGTATAGCCAAACTCTTTAAGAATGTTACATGTCTCCTCAGTCACCTTAATTTGTATATATATTTAGCTTTGAAGGTTTTAAAAAATAATGTTTATACAAAGCTTACCTGAATATTACCAGCTTTTCCAGTACTTTCCATCCTCGATGCAACATTAACGGTATTTCCCCATATATCATAATGAGGCTTACGAGCACCTATCACACCTGCCGTAATAGGTCCATGATTGATTCCCATTTTAAGCACGAAATGATTGAAAGATTGTTCATTGATGCCTTGCAGTGCCTTTTTCAATTCAAATGCAAACTCAACCAATACTGACAGATGCGACCAACGCTCTAAAATCGAGTCTCCTGGATCAATTTTCCGTGCAATATTAATGCCACTTGCTCCCATGTATGTTGATCCGATTGTCTTGATTTTAATTATGTCCTGAAACTGTGGCAATTCTAAAAGCTGTGAAATAGTTAAATGTTGAATGATTAAAAATTCATAAATAGAAAATTTATTTTTACTAACCGCATCAAAATCGGATATGACTTCGTTCAAGAAACGCAAACATTCAAGCCCTTGATTGTTAACCGATTCCTCAGAATAGAAATCTATAAATAAATGAGTGATAGAAGAGCTATAGTTAGTTAGTTGAAAATGCGGCCTAACGTCAAGATTGAATAGTTATTCATTTAGTTTCCATATTTTACAGTAATATTTTAATTTTACTATGTAAAAGGTCACTCGTTCATTTACCTGCAAAGTTTGGCATGCTTGCAAACATAACACCGACTTCTGAATAACTCTGTGAGTAAAGTTCGTCATAAGAGCGTTTTTTATTTCTCATAAAATGTTCAGCTACATGAACAGGCAGGACATTATAAACGAGAGCTTCATTTCGTTTGCTCATATCCGTTGCCATTTCTTTTTGTTCAGCTACTTCTGTTTTCCATTTGAATATCACTCTGTCCTCACGATCCATCTGGGGGGAAAAATAGATAATTTCTAACCTCCTTCTGGCACTAATGTTGGTTTAACACAACTGGCAAATGCCATTATTTATGTCTTATGCCAAATAATGGATACAAAATGACAGACAAAAATAGCGATTTGTCAGTGGTGTAAATCTAAGATAAATGTTTTTTTCTTTTACTTACGTGTCTGGCTAAAAGTGACAAAGCAATAGCAGCTACCAAAAGTATAGCAGAAACATTCAATTTCGTTGGTATGACTCTGTAACAAAAACCATCATTATGTTGGGAATCTTCAAATGAAATCTATCTTACGGATCAGACGACAAGAAATCTTCAAATCGATAAAGATCATCCATTACAATCACATTAAAAACACAATGAAGACCTATAAAGAATTTTAATTTATCAAATACTCAATTAACTGGTCTTATAAGAATCCTACCAGCAATGATAACCATTAAAAATATCTTGACGGTATGTGTTAATTGAGCAATCACCGAAACAGCTATCAATATAAGAACTGCAAAATTACTCATATACGAGGGATAAATGGTTATTTCTGGATTTGGGCTATCGGTGCATCTTCCAATATCCGATTGATTAAAGTTTTTTGTATCGTTGTCTAAGCCACATCTAGCTGGCAATCCAAAGTCATCAGACTTAATCACAGTTGTAAAAAAGTACTAGAAATTATAATCAAAAAATTTAAAATTCTCCATCAATTTTGTAGAGACCGTTTGAAATACCATATCCACAAGATTGCTGGATCCCATTGCCAAACATATGGTTATTGCTGCACATGATCTCAAGAATCTTGTATCGTTAAATCTCTTACTAATATATACGAATTTCTCATGAATTTGTCGTGGAAAACTTTCACTCACAGAAATGAAAACCAGCACAATAATGAGCAGAAGTGGGGATATGATTGTGAAGAAATGCAAGCAATACCTAAAGAAATAAGAAAGGCGATATTATTTTGAAATATCCTCGATTCTTATCACAGAATTTGCCCATTACCAATTTCTATATAATTGTCGTTTTGCTTTGATAAAAAAGCACATTTCTTGGACTCCGAAAACTCCGAAATAGTTCTTTAACTTTTTGTAATGATGTTTTCGGAGTTCTCGTCAAAGTAACTGGCTGAACACAATAGACGCGCGTTCGTACGCGCGTAATTATTAAAACTTATTTAACTCTCAGAGTCGCGTTCACGGCTGCGTCTGCATTTTAACTTTGAAAGGTGCGATAGCGCGGTTGAACGAGCGTCTATTGTGTTGAGCCAGTAAAATTTCACGTCTAAATTACTTTGAATTCAAAGTATTGTCATTTCCTTTTGGATCTTCGGAAGGTTTTACTACCCCAAGCTCTGTATCTTACCTCGGTAGTACCAGATAGGAATAGAGTGCATCTACAGATTGTACCAATACAGCTGCCATTAAAGGCAGCGAAGAATACGGTTCACGGTGGCCTTCGTATGCAGTCTCCAGATCTCGACTTTTAAATTTGAGAAATATTGTTGTGTCTTTTGATAGATTTCTGAAATTAACAAAATCGAATTGAAATATTTTTTTTTTCGCGGACTAGAAAATATATACCCATGCCCGTCTCTAGCAACCAATTCATGCTGCAGACGTTTTTTGAAATCTTCATATTTATCCAACTCATCTTCTTGCTCAAAACTTATTGCTTGCTCTCTAACTTCAAGGATTTCTTCGTTGTCATCATCAATTGTGTCGCCATTTTCTTGGTTATTTGGGGCTACGAACTAAAAGTATTTTATATACATAGGTACAAAAAAAAAAAAACAAACACCATCATAAGTTTGTTAAAAACAATCACGAATTCTATATCGAAAAGTAATATAAATTCTTTTCAAAGTCATCAAAATGAAGACATTTATTTATTCTTTCTCTATTCAAAGCTAAATAGGGTTAAATGGTGAGCCATCAAACAACTTATCCTGTCACATCCTTCGTACGTTTTTCTTTTTCTTTTTACTCTTTTTCAATGTCATCTATATGTCCTACTGTCCATTACAATAATATGTCGGTTAATGCTATTTCGCAACACCCGCGCGCATCACCCAAAACATAAAATCAATCACAATCCGTGCAGGGTTCTTTACTTACAGGTATGAGGACCTTTGTGATAAAAAAGGTCTTTAATCCGGCGTTACGTAGTGCCTCCTCACGTCTCTCACCCATAGCGGGTTCTACTTCGAACTCACCATTCAGGAAGCTTAGTGTTTTGTTGGATATGTGCACTCGACTGAATATCCATTCCACAATCAATATTGTGTATGTTGCCAAAGTGAAAAGAAATGGAAAAAAAAAATCAGAGTGGAGCACAAATCGCATACAACAGGTGTTTTTTTTCTGATGAGTTACTATAGTTGTAACAACAGATTAGGAATTAAACGACTAAACCGCATAGGTGCGGCGCATTCTACCATATGTGAGGAAAAACAAAAACCAAAAACAACAAAAGACAAATTTCCTTCTAGTACTTTTCAATATCCTCCACTTACCCGGCCTTTCCACTTGATTCCATCTTGTTGGCCAACTCAACATCCTTAGAGTAAACATCGAATTGCCACTGACGTTGGCCTAGGATGCCAGCGAGGACAGCACCCGTGTGGATACCAACCCTCATGTCTACCGGAGAATTAGTTTTTTGTTGAACATATCTGATGAGAAAATCACAAACAAAAAATACACATACAGACAAGTAGATTTTAAAAGAAGCAAAATTGATGAAATCCAAAAGATTATACCTAATGAACTTAAGCGGTTACTTAATAAACAACAACAAAAATTACAACAAATCAGCGCTCGGTCCATAGGCGGCCTCTGAACTATTCCCATGCAGGGGCGGTGGTTCAATACAATATTTAAGGTTCAATTTTAACATGCAATATAGAAATTCTAAGGCAAGAGCCTAGATAGCCATGGGAGGAGTACCACAGCACCCCGCTTTCCCTCTTTGAGAGCGCCTCTGGCCACAGCCCTTTGGTTACATCCTTTTTGTGATGTTAAAGCAAAATGCAGACACGTCGAGAATTATGATTATTACTCACTTGATTGCTTTTACCATAGACAACCCCATGTGGACACAGAGAACAGCATGGTCTGGTTTTTCTACAGGTGCTCCACTAATGCAGTAATAGCAGTCCCCTAGGATTTTTATCCTCAGCTGCTGATATTTCTTTAAGCGTGTGGCGTTAGTTTATTGCGAACGTATCAAAAATTAAATAGAAGAAGAAAAACAAAACGAAGTGTGATAATTTAGTAATTAAGAAAATTTTAAATGGCCATTCTGCAGTTTATTAATTAACTTTCATGCAAGGGAAACAACACAAGATAGGATATTAAAAAGGATCGAAAGGCGGCGGAACTCATGGATGTCCTGTTATAATAGCTCGCACACACAGAGTGGTTTCAAATTAAATCAATTAAAGTAAACGAAGAAACCACTGGTGGCGCGCACGGCAAAAAGGGGTTAGACAATGACAATGTCATTTATGGAAATGTAAATTATTCAAAAAAAAACACACACAATTCTACCCTCTGAGCCATTTGAACATCATAGGGAAAAGGATATAGTAGAGTGATGGGGAGAGGATTAATATGGGACAAGTGTTAAAAAAAAAACTTACCTCAGCGAGTCTATCGAAGCGTGCGAAAAGCTCATTGAGCATCTTAACAAGATCTTGGGCGCTGTAAGTGGATGATATCGCGGTAAAGCCCACAATGTCAGCGTAGAGTATACTGTAAAAAAATATTCATGTTATATAATTAAATTATAGATACTCTGTGTGGGTGTATTCTCTGTCATGATAGGAAGTAACTTTTTATGTAGATTTTATATGTGGATTTCCAGGATTTGAGGCTTTTTGGTGTTTTAGTCCAAATTTCACCATTTTGTATGAGATTTTTTATTCGATAAAATATATGGCTTTGGTGGTTCTGATTCCACTATATGAAATAATATGTGACAGTCCAACAGTTTTACCTATCAAGACTCTATTTCATAAAAGTTGACAAGTGTGACAGGTTGAAGTTAGTGATATAAATGACAGTTTGCCATTTCTTTGTGAATTTTCTGTTCTATCATTGTTTTTTTTTTTTTTAATTTGTTAGGGCTCCAGACCTGAAGAATTCTGAATTCACCCATGAGATTCATGCTTGTTATTGGTTGAGGTCCGCACTGTAGTTCCACCTTAAGTTCAGCGAATATGAGATAAGAATGTCAAAATCTGACAGTTCTATATAATTACTATACAACTTCTGCTAAATTTAACAAATAAAACGTTAAATGAGATAAAAGTAGTATATGATGCAGATACACTATTCAATATTATTATATGTATAATAATAATCTTACAAAAATTGCAAATATTAAACAAAGAATGAAAATCTGTACTTTTTAAAACTATAACCATCATGTTTGAACCGGCCCTATATTTATGAATTATCATTCAAATAAAGCTCATTGAGTTCAACGCATTCAACTGTCAGTTTTGTGATTACCCAACAATACAAATTTAAAAAAAAAAACTTTATACTACTTCTCAATATGTATATCTACATATACATACATATTTAGCTTTTTCCACCCAACTAAAATGTCTACGGCAATAAACACCGGTGTGACGACTTTGGCCATTAAGAAAAGTGGGCATCTGTGTATATGAAAAATCTCCAACTAAAATGTGAACACCCCAACCGTTATAGTTTAAGCTCCAAGAGTTATTCCTTGAACACACAAACTGACATTTTGCTTACTTACGTACTTATAAATCATTTTCCTTCATCCAGGCCAAATCCATCGTGAGCCAAATCATAAATCTTTTTTTGTTATGATTTAAAATTTCCTAATCATGTTTAAATTAATTTTGTTTATTGTATTTTAATGTCATTCTATTATTTGTGTGTGTATATGTGTGTTTAAATATTAACATAGTTTTCACTTCTTTGAACATGAGTATGAGTTAAATTTTCAAAAGGATTACCATTCCAAAATAGCTAATAGAATATGCATGCAAATTATATTGTGAGTCCTTATAAGAGTAACAAGTGGAATGTCTAGGAATGTCATTTTTTTCATGAAGGCCTGATGGTCTGAGTTGAGTATCCACAATGACATTTGACATGATACCGTAACTTTATACTCAAGCATGAATACTAATTTTTAAACTTACCTAACATTTTCATGGCGACTCATGTAAATCTTCTTAAATGGCTCCGAGCTTGTTGAACCCAAATCTTGACGCATTTTAACAGCAACATGTTTTGGCAATACGGATAATAAAAGTCGTTCCTAGAATTGATGTAATTTTTTTTAATTGTTTGTATTATAAATAGACCGGAAAATGTAATTGTACATTAAGGGAAATTAATTATTCTTCGTCTTTTTTTTAAGGTATAGTGTAGATATTATTTGACTTTACTTTTCATCTACTCGTATTTAAAAGCAAAAAACCTGAAACAAATACATCGAAATCACAGAAAGAAACAACATAAAAAAACACGAATATAACTCAAAAGACATTTTCCGCCCACACAATTAAGCCTAGTACGCTACTGATGCGGTACGAAAAATCCCATACAAAAATGACACAGCAAAATCGTAAACGAAAAATTTCGTTCTCCTTTTCGTTGTAGTGTACGCTGTTTGACAAACGAAATTGGTGATTGCAGCAGATTATTGTGTGTGGAAAACTAGAGGATATATAATATGGAGTGCTTGTTTTTATTCGAATGCGGAGCTTTCATAGGGGTCGCTGTTCAAGTTTCGGAAAGTTAAAGGCACTGAGTTTTCTGCACATTGGAGACAAAAACTAAAAAAGAAGACATTGAAATCTTTAAAATAATAAGCAAACACTTACCGCCATATTATTCAGTTGATACATCCAGATTAAAACTTAAATCCAGATGTATTTACATTGAATTTGTATGCTTTACATCTGGATTTAAATTTTTAATCTGGATGAATCGAGTGAATAATATGGCCGTTATTCATTTCAAGAATTACTTCAAATTAGAACAATTTAGAGAGAAAATAAGCAAATTATGACTTACAATTGATAGCAGCGGTACGATATCCTCTAAGAGTTTATCTTATCGAAAGTGAAATAGCGCCCCATATCATGGCTCCAGGTACTACAATGCATTAGGGATAGAAACGAGCACTCCAGATTATATATCCTCTAAGGTGGAAAAGTGAAATTTGAGTTTTATTCTTGTTTTTATTTGTTGTTTCTTTCATTAAAGCATGGGCTTTCTGTGATTTTTGTTGCGTTTGTGTTGGTTTTTGTGGTTCGGTGACCAGAGATTATCTACCTTTATCGGTGACACTTTCAACTGTAATTTTTTCGCTGTGGTTTCCCTAAACATTTCGCCGTCGGATTGTAGACCACAGAAAAATTTCTTTTTTGTATGGAATTTATCGTTTTAATGGAAAAGAAATTGGTGTATTGGGGTGCGTTTACACTTGTTTTACTAATAATCATACCTGCTCCGCTGATTGTTCTTCGATAATCATCTTTACTTCCAGGCTTTTCTTTGCTTCGTGAAAAACTCTTTTTTGTTTCGACTCTCCCATAAAATACACCAATAATCCAACAGCTGCAGCAGCAATTATTATGATTGTATTTGCTGCAATCTAAAATTAAATTAATGAATTTTTAAATACCTCCTACCATAATCATCAATATCTACTGATCAAACAAATATAGGCTTCATCCCTTACCTGTTCAAAAAATAATGGATCTTTTGTCGCCAATCCTGTCAGTGTGCTAAGATATATTGCAAATGTCCCAACTCCAAATGTCACACCAGTATAAAGAAGAGGTATAGGCAATGTAACATATATAAGAAAATTCAAAAGAATTCCCCAACCAAGGACATCTCTGTAAGGAATTCATTAATAATTTAAAGAACGTAATTTTCTTCTGGTTCTTAGTATTGCCGCTATTGATGCTGCTAGCAAAACTGAGTAAGTGATGCACTATGACCTTACCTTGGGGAAATGGACTTTTTTAGGAATAAATAAAACACCAGTTGAATGATTGTTAATAGCCATATTAAATGGGGAACGATTTTTAGAAAGTTCATCAGCACTCTTGATTGAGATGAACTTGAAAGTCGTACGACTATGCATAGGATTATGTTAAGACATAGCACAAGAGAGGTCACACCTGTTATTGGAAAAAAAATATAAAAAATAACAGAAAATGAATAGAATATTTTCATATGTGTTCTGATTTTGATGTGGTTCGAGTTCATTAAAGTTTTTCGATTAAGATACAAATTAAACTTGGTAAAAGGAAGTGCAACCCACATACATTTGAAAGAAGAAAATTTTGCACTACGATTTTACTTCAAAGAAAAACTGAATGGGTGGGTTTTGAAAAAAAAAGTCTGTAGATAGTTTAAAATTTGGGCAGTAAAATGCTCAAAGATATTTGAAAAAATACAGCCTAAAATGTATCTCGTTATACTCCCATTGATTTGTTTGACATTTTAATTGACATACTTTTCTGCCTCGTCCTTTCAAACAAACGTAACGTCACTAT
The DNA here is from genome assembly GCA_932273885.2 of Leucozona laternaria. Classification (NCBI taxonomy): domain Eukaryota; kingdom Metazoa; phylum Arthropoda; class Insecta; order Diptera; family Syrphidae; genus Leucozona; species Leucozona laternaria. The sequence goes on from OW026366.1 coordinate 633,475, forward strand.
TGGAGAGGTTTTTTGTGTTTCCCTGAACACTGCAGGTAATTAGTTAAATTTATATCATTGATTCTTCCCACTGTCATACTTTTCGATTTATTTTTGACATTGATTCGACATCAAAGTGTCTCAAACTGTGCAATATGTATATTATATTTTTTCAACCCCCTCAATCGGGCGTTATTTTTTTTTTGTTGCAGAAACAAATGTGAAGTGTTCTATAATGCTAATGTCATAGAGTGTAAATGAATAAAAGTCCTGCCTGACCAACTTAGTGTAACGCAATCAATAACTTTTAATTGAAAAAATGTTATTTGTGTAATATGCGTCAGTATCCTATATCGAATGAGATATGGATCAGCATGCAACAGTTCTGAGCAGAACATTGGCAAGGTCATTACTTACCATGTTTTAATCATTTGTATGACAGTACGACTTATAAGCTTTCGTACACTTAACAAAAAAAAAACAATTAATGAAAGTGAACATTTTTGAAAGATACAAAGGTATCTGTATGTTTAGACGAGCAGATTTTTGTAACTGTCAGAACATAACAACTTAAGGAAATATTTGTCACCTTTATTAGAATTCCCATTCGCTCAGCAATTCACTCTGTGAGAATTATGGTGCCATAAAGGTGACTTGGGTATTTGACATATGGGAAAAGGTACTTTCCTTTTATATATGACATAGTTTTTCTTTTAGAAAGTACATGAAATTAGATAGAATAGGCAAGTTCAGGAAAATGAGATCTCAGAGACCTCGGTTACATGAACAGGATTCCTCACCAAAATTTCTGATTTATGCTGTCAAAATCCTAAGGAAACAAAATTTTGGATTCGCTTGATCAGCTTTTGAAGGAGCAAAATCTCTGAGATCTCATTTTCCTGAACGCGCCTAATAATACTGGTCTGAAGCTAAGTATAGACGATTGGGTTCACACGTATCAAATCATTCTCCCGGATTACCAATCGAAAAGGCCATTAATTTTTATTAAAAAATTGAAAATTCATTTCTGTCACTATGCTGCCAAAAGAATGAATTGTTCCATTGTTTTGTCATTTTTTGACGTTTAAATGCCAGAATACTGCCAATTTGTCAGTCGTGTAAGCCAAGCATTATGTTCATTTTAGGTGCAGAGCAACCGCCATTGTGTTCCCAAAGAAATTATGGAGAAAACTAGAACGCGCTCCAAATGATGCCCGCGTTCTGTTTGATAGATATCACAGAACGTGCCGCTCAGCTAGACTTCATCCCGGACCTCCAGACTGTGTTCTGTTTGATGGAGCCTTACAGAGATTCGATTTTGATTAATTTCTGGGAATCAGTTGATCGCGTTCAAAAGAATGGTGTTTTACGAGAGCGCGTTCAGTAAAAGTTCTTTATAATTATAACCACAAAAGATCCACAGAAACTAGATGCCAAATAAAGCGTCCAGCACTCCGTAACATGAACAGACAGAGACCTCATATACTGGTCTATATTTTCTCTTCATAAAATATTTAATTTTTAAATTCTTTATCTTCAATATAGTATACAAAACTACTTGCTGAATAATTTAAAACATACAAATTTAATATCACCGATATACAGGAAACATGTTTTATGCAATTTTTGTCCATCATTACTTACCCATGGCTTCGATGCATTGCCCCTGCGGGATTATCAGTGCCCAGATGTCAAACAAAATGGAAGCGACTAGGAACCATATGAGCCCAGCACGACGTTGCTTTACGGAATAACTCTGGTACAGCTTATTTAACACAGCATCTGGCAGAACTACCCCACCTCCAATTGTACTGGGCCTTGCGAGGGGGCTCCGTCCATCGTTAAATTCGACTGTCGCATCATCCTCTTGATGTTTTGTATGTTTCACCTGTGATTTTGTGTGTCCATTTTTAAATTGTGTCCCATTTTCAAGAGTGTTTGATGTCCTGTCTTCTGTCATTTCTTGAATTCCTAAACCTCCTGTTGTACTTGTGTCAAGCCTATTTTATTAAAGCATTTTTTTCCAATGCTACTGTAGATATTGATGTTTTTTACAATTTTATATTCAGTTTGTTTACGCATTCGACCTGATTTTTCTTGTACAACATAAATTAAAAACATCAACAAAAATCACGGTAAGTATCTATACACATAAGGAGTCTCCTCTAAACGTTAATTATTTAACATCCGCTTGGGGAATACTGAATGTGTGTCCTTCCTTACTCAAATTCTTTCGTTAGTTTGACACAAAAATAAGCTGAGACCAAGAAGAAAACACATTTAACTAAAATGAGAAAAGTGTGTTGTTGTGCAGGATACACACTACCATGCATCCCACCTAATAATTTTATCATGTTCAATGTGTTATTCCCACTAATGATATCGCCGCCGCCGCCGTCCTAGGGCCCTAGACAAGTGAGGGAGAGAGTGAAAGCTCTTTTCCTCATATTCTTGAAGGAGTTTGTCTTCTTTGGCGCCAATTTGTGGAGCTCATCCTGCAGTTTGGCTTTGGCGGCAACCGAACTTATAATAATTCAATTCCCAACTATCACGCAATAATTAGCTGCTATTGACATTAAAAAAAATGGAATAAGGACATAGAAGGAGGTATTATAATTTTCATCAACTTTTTGTTAGCCAAACTTTGGGGTTCCTTACAAATTCTTGTTTTTTACGTCCAACTGAACTGATTTCAGTTAAAGGGTAATGCCCAATCCCCGATAAATTTTATAAGGTTTTTTTCCCACTTGTATTGGAGCTGATGAAGGTCGAACGAAGCACAAATCGCTCTTCCGACACTTTGGCAAAAGTTATTGTGCTGTAGAAGTTTTGCACACGAGTGTTAAAGTAAAAGAATAAATCAAAGCGACAATTTGTAAAGAGATTCGTTAAATCATATGAAATCGCCAAAAATATAACATTTTGCCACAAAAAAAAAGGAAAAGTTGTTTGGTGCTACAGTCGTTTTGATATGCTGCTGAATTAATAACCCTTAAAGCTTTCCAGCGAATGGGAATATGTAATTGCCAATTGAGAGCTGCTGGTTGTTTTCTGGGATAGAGGATTTTTTTTTCGATTCCCCCCCAAGTTTTAGGTGGAGGAGCTGACGATGGTGGTAAGGATACACGGCCAGGAATTTTTTCACTTTTTTTCATACACAATTGCTCATTTTCGAGTTTGTTCACACTTTAAATTTGAGAGGAAGGATACTCTTTGGAAAATTGTTTACAATTTTTACTTTTTCGTTATTATCTTCTTTTCACATTTATTGCTCTTTTTTGTTATGCTGAGCTACATTAAATTACAACACAAAACTGAATATATATCCTTACACAACACGAGAAAGGTTTTTTCTTTTTGTATGAAATATTTTCAGTTGCCTGGGTATTGGGTAGGTTTTGGCTTCATATTGTAAAACACTCGCAAGGATTTCCGGTTTAGTGGTTTATTCAGTTAAAGTTTCATCGAGGACTAACTTTAGTTATAGCTTACATGATGGGAGCAGGTCCCTAGCAAAAGACAGACATATCCTTACAACAACCAGCTAGGACATTTCTTTAATGAGAAGAGTACTGTTTTTCAGCTTTCTACACTTGTATAGGTGCTATAAAAGCTTATTATTTAAAGAATTTTCAAAGCGCAGGACTCGAAAGCGGAATAGGGGTGAGTTGTGAGTAAAGTTTAGATAAGGCATTCGAAAATGACACGAGGAACCGGAAAAGATTGTCAATATACTGCTTTGTTTTTTTGTATATCATATTGGACTATAAGGACACATCCATATGGAAGTCGACTTTTTATGGTAGATCTATAGGTGTACAATATCATTCATATAAATACATTTGCTTTTATTTTGTCTGTTATCTGATGGGATGATTATATTTGAAATGCAAAGCATTTTTGTAAAAAGTCCCAATGTGGGTATGTTTTGCTTTTGTTGCAAGTGTGGAGGAAAATGTTTGGTTTAAAAATTTCAATTAGTGGACGTATTTTCGAGATATAAAAATGAATATAAATGACCCCAGGTAACCAGTTTTAATGGCCATTTTCACAGTGCAAGTTTAAATTCTACTTTGGGTTTCACAGTTTTTCTTTAAACATTGAACCTTCAGTTCAGCTTCAGCGTGTTCAACCCTTGAAGACAGTCGTTCTCAAACCCGATTTGACAGCGGCCATTTCATAATGGGTCTATTTTCGATGAACAACGAAGCAAAATATATTCCCGTCTATAGCCATATTATTATCGCCGATGATCCATAATAGAGATCATCTAAAACAATATGGATCTTAATGAAAACTGTGTTGTATACCTATCTCTTTTTTCCTTAGGTTTATTTAATTTTCATTTATTCGTTGTCTTTTTTCTTTACACTATATAGTTCACAATTCTTAACCATTTGCAAAGCTGGAGTCAAAACTATACTTTTGGTTCATGAAACGTGATCCCGATAGAGAGGATATCGTGTTATTGTTGTAATGCATGTATTTTGATAATCTACCTATATGGATCATCTCTGATAATAAAAAACGGATTATATTTCTAGTCGATACCAAATTTCCTAGCGTTCTTTTCACATTCCCCCGACCCGTTGCAATGCTTTTGCACTTTTGCTGTACTCATATGGATTTACATGTATATCTGCATCTGCAAATTCGAAGAAAAGTAGAGCGGAATGTATTTATGCAAAAAAACCAATGAGTGAAAGAGTATACCATGAAGATGAACATGCACGTCTTCATATCTGCATTATGGCGCTTCCTATAGTCTTCATCTATGAAGATCTCTGCATTTTGGTCTTCTCTCTCTATTCAACAAATATAACTTTTATATCTTACATCCCTGTTTTTTTGCGGAGCTCACATGAAGATCAATGTAAATCCACCATGAAACGATCTCATTTTACCAAAAGTAAAATATAGCCTCAATACCGAAGCCCAAAGGAATACACACATTACTGTCAGCTGTTATTCATTTGTAAAAATTTGTGAATATGCTGCAGTGTTTCACAGAATAGAAAAAAACGATCTAAAAAGTTTTAAAAAATTAAATTTAGCAAATTTCCATATTCACAGAAACCAACTTCTGAGATGTATCAAAATCATCCTCAATACAGATTTGTAGCATTGAACGTGTTTTTTGCAAGTCTGGGGGAAATTGGATGGGAAAACGACATCGGGAATAAGCGATAGCCATCAAAAAAAATAATTGATGCTTCCATACAAACTATCGATAACAAAGAGGTACTACTTGCTTTCTAGAATAGGTAGCTTAATAAATATCGATTTCAGCAAATAAAGATTTTGACGTTTGTGAATGAACGAGAGAGGTGAATATAGCCATTTGGTAAAAAGTCGGATCATACCATGTTCTTGTCAAACATATTTTAGAATGTTAACAAAACAAAACGCTTATCGTTTAATTTTGATGGGATGATTTATCGCAAGTAAAAATAATACCTCTGTTCGTTTTCTTCACAAAACTTCTGTGTTTTTTGTTCGCTTATTCTCATATATGTACCCTTAATTTCAAAATGATGGGGAACCTTTTCAAAATCACGGAGAAGCTATTTAAAAAGGTGAAATGTCAAAATGTATTGCCCAGTTGATGGAAATTAATGCCAAAGCGTTTCCATTGGCAATATTCAAATGAAAGCAATTTATTAACTCAAATACCTATTTCCAATAAAGCCGATGGCGCTGAGTCAAAACAAGAGGGTTTATTGTAGACAGAAGAATCGCTTCGTCCTTGAATACTATTCATGCAATTTTGTAGACTTCACGAGCAATTTTCATAGATTCTATGAAATTTTTCTTCATGTAGGTAATTCATAATTTTTCCAATTATAGGTTAAATAAAGCCTTAACTACATTCAAGCCTTTTTGCAAAAAGTTGAAAAGTGGAAAGATCTGTCATTTCGAATTGATTTGTCAGTTCAAATATAATTTTTTTGCTCACAGGTATCTCTTACCCTGTTTATATGCAGGGTCGAGAGCTCGTGTAAGATTAGGGTCGGATTTTCGACCCAGGTTTTTAGTTCCAAGAGTTGAGAGCTCGATTTGGAGTTGAGCTTCAAGCTCGCTTCAACACCTTATGTAAACGGGGTATTTATTGCATTTTTCCACTTTTTGCAAAAAGTAGGAAATGTAGTTAAGCCTTAAATGTCAAGTAAAAGTTTCGAAGTGTGGACATTCACAAAAGAGAATCGATAATAGGTGTGTTCCTTTGGGCTCCAGTATCTACTGCCAAGTACTTCTGGCTGCAGTCAACTACTTCTACTCTGTGGTCGAAGTAGTTCAAAGTAGTTCATTAATCTAGTTACAAAATGTTTCCAAACAAGAAAAAGACATCACTAATCAAAAGAAATTGCGTAGTAGATTGTTGCTGTTCACATTTTTCTAGTTAAAAGTAAAATACAAAAACAAACAACCGAAATTAAATTGATATTGAGGTTAGATTTTACTTTTGGCAAAATGAAAGCATTCCATTCATCATCTACTGGGAAGTACTAAAAAGTACTTTGGAAGGCCCAATGGAACACGGCTTATATTTTGTTTCCAGCCATAAATGGTAACGCCATTTTGTTTCACCAACAAAAATCTGCTGTGGATGGAATGGAAATGAAATTTGACTCTCCGCGAAAACCCAAATGCAATTTCTCATTCCATTCCCATGATAAAAGAGAGCAGCCGGCCGGTGGCGTCGGCGTCTGTATTCAAATTCCAATTTATTTCACATAAAGCCCCTTTTCCCTTTCCCCTTATGGAAATGCGTTTACACATACCTATAAAGCCTAGTTATGTATTATATACAACTTAGGCAAATCGTTAAATTTAATATATAACTGGTAAGTGGTGGTGGTGGGCCATCTGCTGTTTTTTTTTTTTTTAAATTATGTAGTATATTTCGAAATTGACAACCTTTTTCCGAACAAAATAATGCCAAAAACATAATAGGTAGATTGTATAGGTATCATTAGGTATTGCGCATCAACAAATGCATCGCACTTGAACAAAATTTCGACACATGAAACAATTACCCACGCCGAAATACGAAAATATCTACAAACATACATACCTACCTACCTATATGTTGGTACCTTTGCAATAACCTATAGGACATAGTGCCATAGATCACAGGAACTGAACATTAGCTGCTCACTCTTGATTGTATTAATTATTAATTGGGTAGGTAGGTATATGTTTACCCAAATCACGGGTTCTAAGGATCTGTAAGCATTTTAACCAACGATCTCCAAGCCTATGTAGGTCTAACAAGGTATCCACTTATGTACAATTTAGGTCCATGCTTGGTTCTAAGGCCGTGGGTATCGGTTTTACCGAGCGGCTTTACCGCTAGGTTAATAGGTAGATAGGTAGGTATGACCAAATTGCTTCAAAGATATACTTAGGTATACCTACCTACCTAGCTATATAATATACATACTTGAGCAGCATACCTACCTATAAATAGGTAACTTACTGATGACAGTTTTCAAAACTCATTAAATTCTTGTAGGAACCTACCTAGGTAGGTATATATTTCTAGCGGTATAAAATGAAAGAAAATAATATTCATCTTCGTTTTATGTATCCACCTAATTTAAATAGGTAGGTATATAGGTACTTACCTAACTGTTTAATTTTCATTCACTGTTATCAGTGCTATAACCTCGTACACTCTACGTCTCTTGATTGTAGCATTTTTCTTCTCTCTTTGTGAAGATATTTCTCAATTAGTAAATACCTACCTACCATATCCATACCTACGTTTTTAGTTAACTATTTTACAATTTGACTTAGTCTGCATTTATATGGACCGATTTGTCCACGAAGATTTTTCCAGAAATCCTGTGAAATGTTTACATTGAACGATTTTTCCATTGAGATTTTTTTCGTTGTCCTCTTCATTGCTGTCCCCTTCATTTTTCATTAAGATTTACTCACACCATCAAATAAACGGCACATTAACACTAAATACACAAGTAACTGGAAAGAAGGTGAAAGAGAACGAAAATAGACTGGTGTTTTGAGGAACAAACGATTTTCTTCTTCCCCCTCACTTTTTACTCCCTTTACCTAGGAATAGAAGATCGGCATTGGAAAAATCGTTCAATGTAAACGCAGACTTAAAACGAACTTTTATTAAATAGTCACTACAATATCGAGTCTTAAGCCTAGTTTACCGTTGTCATATGAGCTTCGATGAAGTAGGTTTCTTATGAATTTTTCGAATAGGAACTGTTAACTAGGCTTTAGCCACCATTTGATTCTAAAGCTTAGATCAGACGGTTTGTGTATATACACAAATTTGAACACAATTGCTATTTATTTATGCCACAAATATTTGTGGTTCAGACGATTTGTGTATTTTTAGAAAAAAACACAAATTTCATTTGTGTAAAGATATACACAAATATGCTATACACAAATCAATTTGTGTATAAAAATTTGTGGTTCAGACGATTTGTGTATTTCTTCACAAATGAAATTTGTGTACTCATTTGTGTTTATGTCATTCTGTTTATTTGATAGTGAATTGAAGTGTATCCGGTTAAATTAAATAATTTCAATCAAACAATGTCCAAAAAAAATGTCTTGCCAATAGTTTAGCCGCGTATTTACTCGAAAGTGAAGAAGAAGACGAAAGCCAACAACAGGTCGTAGAAATGGTACCCAAGCGGCGAACTTGTTGGAGAAAAAATTGGCTTGGCCACCGTGAGACGGAGGGCTTTTGCGCAAAATTACTTGTGGAACTACGTGCCGAAGAGCCGCAATGGTATCGAAATTTCGTACGAATGTCGGCCGCTCAGTTCGATCATTTGCTAGCTTTGGTAACGCCATAAATTGAGAAGGCCGATACATTTATGCGCCCCAGTATTCCGCCATCTGTGCGGCTAGTCTTGACGTTGCGCTTTCTGGCATCTGGCGACAGTTTTCGCTCGCTCCAGTATCTTTTCCGCATTCCACAGAATACAATTTCCACCATTATTCCAGAAATGCTGGATGCAATCTACAAAGTTCTTGTAGACGATTTTCTGAAGGTGAGAAAGTGAGTTGGAAACAACTTTATTTAAAAACAAAATAAGAATGGATTTCTGGCGTAAGAGAAGCTTTGTTTTGTACAACTTCCCGTCATTTTTCAATTCTTTGTTTTCTACTTTTATAGAGAAATTCACCTCCTGCTTAAACGAAGGGAGCCCAATAGGAGTTTTGTCTCTGTGAGCCGCTCAATTTGGGCGCCAACAAATCGATTACCACTCCGATACGATTTTTGGCTTAACGTAAATGTGTTCATTTCATCTAAAACAAATCACACTGTATGTCCTTATGGTGCCATTTTACAAAACAAATCATTAAAATCATAGTTGCACATTAAAATTCGACGAAAAAACCTTTATTGACTCGACTGATATTAAATATTCAGTTGAATTTTCAAAACCATTTGTGTATTCTCATGAAATTTGTGTATGCTTAAATTTTCAGAATACACAAATGATGTGATATACACAAATGGTGCCCAAATATACACAAATAGTCATAAAATGATTTGGGTACCCGATCAGACGATTTGTAAATGTACACAAATTCGATTTGTGTATTGAATACACAAATGATACACAAATCGTTTGTGTACGTCATTTGTGTACATCAAATTTGTGGTTCAGACGATTTGTGTATTTTTTTATCAATAATACACAAATTTATACACAAATATTTGTGTATACACAAATCGTGTGATCTAAGCTTAAGCAACAAAATGTATATAACGTTGTAGAAAACATCTCAGAAATAAGTAAGAAAATGGATTAATGTCTGCGTTCATTTAGGTAGGTACATATGCTTCATAAATAAAACTGAATGCTGAAATTAGACCCGATTGTCTAATGCAGAAGAAGAAGTAATTTGAGTTGAATTTTAATTTCTAGGTACCTATCTATACCTACCTGGGTACATTTTAGGAATACACCGATCAAGAGATTGCGATCAACAAGAAAATTTATTGTTTTCTGTTTTCTAATTTTTACAAAAATGAATTTTTGTCATAAAAAAGCTCGCTGCATTGTGAATCGGGCGACGATTTTGTAACTAGAAACAAATGACAGCGGTTCTCGTCACGCTCACGTCCCGTTTCCTCGTCGCATTGTGAACCAGGCATGAATCGTTGAATAAAATGAGTCATCATTTAAATGATACGGAGTGTATACAAACCTACCTACAAATTTATACTTCTTTACTCATTCATTTAATTTTGTTTTTTTGTTCTTATATACCTACCTACTATGCTACACGCAATTATATACCTACCCATATATATATATACATACCTATTTCCCCAAAAAGAAAGGTGCACTGTGTGGGAGATTAAAAACAATTCTAACACACACGCAGCTAAATTTACCAACTTATTCATATACATAGGTATATGAGCTAAACACAAATGGGAAAATTGTCATTTTTTTTCTGTAGGTACAGCGGCGGCCTCATTTCGATGTTGTTGCTTGTTTTTCGCGCGGTTTTCTTTTCTTTTATTTTTTTTTTAAAGTTGCATTCGCTTACTGCAACAAACTGCTTATGAAAGCATTTAAAATGGAATAGCATTTGCAGTGCTACTACTAAGAAACATGTCGCTGTCGTGGCGGCCGGCGCGGGGGCAAGTTTCATCCAGCATTCATTTTTCATTCACACAGCTACAAAAACTGGCATCATTATTCCCCTGTGTAAGAAACTTTGGTTTTACTTAAGGTTGTTAGGTAGATTGGGTTCCTAGAGAAATGGGTATGCTTGAATAGAGAAGTTGTTTTGTTGTAAAATAATTGTAAAATATGACGACGCTGCGCCGCCGCTTCAGTCTGTCATCTAGCACGCCAAAAATGCAATTTTTTATATGTTAAGTAGGTAGGTACCTAGTAGTATGTTGTAGAAAGCACAGGTCCGTTCTTTTTCTAACAATAGTTGACTATTGTCGTTCCTTTAATCAAAAATAGTTACGATTTGTAACTATTTGACATAGGTATTTTCATTTGAAGTGTCAGATAGGTACCTACCTAGTTACGTTTTGTAACTTTTTTCAACTCATGTCATGTGTTGATCTTTCAAAGTACACATGTGAACCGATTTGTTTATAAAACAAATCAAACATGTTTTTGTTGCTTTTGGTGAAGTAAGAAATACGAACAAAATTAAAATGCATTTTTTCCAATTGAAAATGATAGGTAAAGCAGAATTTACGAAAATATTAATATTTTTTTTTATTTGACAATAATATTCGTTTGACAGATCAACAATATCTAACAATACATGGGCGGAGTGAGTCGAATGTGAACACCGTGTATCGTTCCTAAATAAAATCGTTAAATCCTAACAATGACAATTTAACAATTTTGTTGACATAACAACAATAGTTAACTATTGTTAGAAAAAGAACGTCCCACTGATAATATTTTATAATGCATTACCTAACTACCAACCAACCTAGGTATTTTCTAGATGCATCGAATTAGTAGGTATGTATGCATATACATATCTACCTATAAGCTATAGGTGAATAGTCTGGCATAACATATTTTGTTGTTATCTTCTATGTAAATTGCAGTCTTCGTGCAACAGAAGGCCTTCATTTAATATTGCAACAATGTTTAAATTAATGCTGTAAACTTGGCTAGGTACCTACTCGTACCTACATACAAACCTAAGTAGGATAGGCAAATCGTAAGTACATACCTACCTATACCTACATAATAGGTACCTATACCTAAATAGGTAAAAAACATTTTGATGAGCTTTTAAGTTGTGTAACTTTTAGGTAGGTGACAGGTAGGGAGAAAAAGGTAAGTAGGTAGGTAAACTTATGGTTGGACTTGTTGAATTATTGATGCAAAATATACGGCCATTAGTCCATAAAAATTGGTATTTCGCCCCGCCGATTACCAAATAGCTATACTTATACCTACCTATCGCTCTCTCGTTTATTCAAAAACATCAAAATCATCACTTTGTGGCAACTGACATTTGTTTATCTATTGTGAATATCTACAAAGGTTGTATGCTTGACTTGACGTTGACAGTTTTGACGGATTTGCAAATTTCTCTTTATGACAGGATAGGTACGTAACGTATCTATTCTGTTGGGTGTGCCAACTTCACTGGATTAAGGCCGTACGTATGCGTAGATACCTATTTAGGTAGGTAGGTATGCCTAGGTATTTAAGAAATTTTACATTAAATGAAAAATAAAATAGATAAAAACAGGTGGGATACCTACATATCTCATTATGAAGCTATATGTACCTACTTCTACCTACCTACCTATCAAAAATTAAGACAATAGAATACCTATTAATTTTTGTTTCTATTCGCAATTCGTATGCAAAGTACCTACCTAGTAAGGTATTTATACATATCTACCTAGTTATTCCACTTAATAAAGCTATAGGTAGGTACCTATATGTACCTACTTATTTACTAAATTCGTTTGTAGTCACGTAGGTAGGTATATATCTAATATCATCCAGAAAAGGTTGGTAGGTATAGCTAGAATTTAGCTACCTATAACTGTGCGAAATTTAACCTGTACCTTTCCCTCACACATGTGTTTCTTAAACTTTGTTTCCTTTGTCTGGCCTTGAAACATTTCTTTACCTTTTTGATTTTGACTCATTCATTTCCAATGCCAAATATCAAGTCATTATACTGTTAAATCACATCCATACATACATAGGTACATGTACCTATGTATACTTGCACAAAGAGCAACCAAAAAAAGATTTTAAATTAAAAAATGTGTGTATCTCGGCATTTGTCAATCACCTCTTAGGAATTGGAAGTGTCAATGTCAATCCCCCCGTCGATCAACGCGCTTCTGTATTCATATTTTATATAGGACGTGATACCTATAGGTAGGTATGTATGTTTTTTTGCGCGCGAAACATAAAAAGTTTAGAGGGGTCAAAAAATTCGTTTCTTTTTATCAACAACACATTTTAGACATTTTTAATTTTGTGTAGGTACCTATTTGAAATGATTGTTTAATTTGTAACCGGGGCAGTCTGATCCCATATTGTACACATAACTAACACGTCTGCGTACAAAAACACACGGTTTGGATGAGTAATTAATAAATGTGGCTAGAGTATCTAGAACAATATTTTAAAATTACCAATGTAGATTATTTTAAGGAAAGTAATTTTATAGGCAGGCACCTATCTAATGTTAAAAAAATCACGGAGAATTTAACAAGCACATTTTGTCTGATACTGAAGTTCAAGTTTGTATTCTAACAGTAGCTTGAAACTTGAATGCACCTACCTACCTACAGGAATTCATGCTCATGTTCATGTTCATTGAAATAGAAGAATTATCTTGACCCGAACAAAAATGGAGTCAGTAAGTTAAGTAAGTAGGTACCTTAGAGGATATATAATAGCCGTATTTTTTTGGAAGCCCCGAGGAAATCGATCGAAAAAAACGACGTCCTATCCTGCAATTTAGATGTTATATGCAACAACAACTAATCCCCTTCGGGCTTAGCTAAGCGCGGAGAATTTTCGGGGCTTAAATTAAGCACGGAGAAAAACTGTATTACCGGCGTGAATTGCATACTTGCTATCGCGATAGTTTGTATGAAAACTCCATTTTGTTTCTGTAATGGCGTGGCAATCCCCGATGTTCTTTTTTTCAACCAAATCTCACCGAGCTTGCAAAAAACACGGCTTAAATGGAGGGCTCGTTTCTATCCCTAATGCACTGTAACGCCTGGGCCCTTGATAGGGGGCGCTATTTCGGTTTAGATAAAGTTTTAGAATAGTCTATGAATATCTCTCTAAATTGTTCTACTTTGAAGTAATTCTTGAAAATAATAAGTGTTTGTTTATTATTTCAAAGACATATCTTCTTTTTTAGTTTTTTTTTTTCTCCAATGTGCAGACAACTCAACTTCAAACAGCGACCCCTATGAAAGGTACGCATTCGAGTAAAAACAAGCACTCCATATTATATATCCTCTAAGGTAGGTACCTACAAAATAATGATTGTCATAACTGTCAGTAAAAATTGCGATAGCGAAAATTTCAGAATTTGACACATCTGCCAACCGTATGAACTGACAATTTTTCATTTCACAATGGGTAGGTACCTAGGTAGTTGGCTAAAGTCAGATATGAGGAAATTGTTTTCAGTCAAGAGATTTTAGGTAAATGAGAACAACATAAAATTTCTTACGATTTCGATTCTTCTTGTGAAAGGCATAAACAGAAAACGAACAAAAATCTCTAGCAACTTGTCTCCTCATGTAAAAGGGGACAAGCACATCTGAACTACTGTTGTTACTAGGTAGGTATTTGAAGGGAAAAATTTCATCCCTTGCGACCAATTAGGTACCTTACCTACCAAAGTGGAAATATTTAAATACGACGACGTTTTCACACACAATTCGTGCTAGAATAGGTATTGAACATTTCAAAAACATGGGAATTATAATAATAATATCTCCCTATGTACATACAAACACACATTGTATAGGTATTATGTTTCATTCTTCATTGGAGTCGGAGAAAATCAATTCACTAAAACAAGAGTTGCTTTTGCTTCCCCTTAATTTGATTCAATTTTTGAAAGTTAGACATAGGTTGGTAGCTAACCTAAATTGAAACAAAATTAAGTTCACAATGTGTCAAATTCGAAACAAAATATTTGTACATGGCAACAATAGAAAATAGAAATGGCTGGTAGTTAGCTACAATGCTGTTTTGTATATTTCGCAGAAATCAAATTCATTTTGTACTGCTGCAGAGCTGCTGCACTTTTCAATTTCCAGTCCGATGCCTGTCCGGTCACTACTCGCTTATTCTCGCTATGATAAACATTTTTTGAAGAGGTGTAGTGGCGGGAGAAAAGACGAATCTCGCCTATCCAGACGGCGCTGCGTTCGTTAGTACTATAGATTTTATATTACGTACAATGGATTAAAACAGAAACACATGGGAATCTCATTGAAATGAAACACTATTGCTTCATTCTTCCACGAATTGTACTGTCACCGGCTTTTTGCGAAGAAAAACATATTCATAGAACTCCATCCTTCTCCAACTAACGTGTTACATCTTGCCGGGCATCACCTTGCCTCTCTTCGTCTTTTGTGTCTTGTCTTTGTCTATGACTATTCATGTCTTCATGAGAGGCTTTTTTATCGCCAAAAAAGTGACACATAGCTATTTATATAAAACCCATATAATTTTGTATTCAATCGCAGACGACGTACGAAACGAATCCACAAAACATGCTATGTGGTATAGTTGCACACGAACCTAGATACCTATGTACGTATGGATGAAAATGTTAAAAGTTAGACGAAAAAAGCTGTGTTGTTTTTTTCTTTTTGTAGGTAGGTAGGTAGGTATTTGAATTTGTAAATTGTAATTGTAACTGCAACTTAAAGATGGTAGGTATGGGAGAGGAAAATAAAGATTTTTTTCCACCACGGATGTGTTGCAATGATAAGTCAGAGATAACGTGTGTCAAAAGAAGGTGATTATAATTGTTTGAAAGTTGTAGGTATTTACTGCGTACCTACCTAGTCAGTAATTCTTATGTTGGTGCTTGGTGACTTCAAATACTATTAATGAAGCCATCTAGGTACCTAGGGAGTTGTAGTAGAATATGTGTCACCTATATTCTGTATAGGTATACCTACCTACCTATGTAGTTATTTTGGTGTAAAAAAAGCAAATCCTCTATCAATTAAGTCCGAGTGTGAATTGGGTTAAAATCGCGTTTAAAATTATTACCCAAAGTTTAATTTTTGACATGAGGTAAATGTACCTACTGTAAATGTGGAAGTGTCAACATTGCCTCGGATAGAATTCAGTCGAAATTTGTTTCCAATTCACACGTGGCGGAATGTTATGTTTTTTGTACCTACATATCCAAAATTCGTAAGCTTTTGACCTCTCCTCTCTAAAAGGCCAAACAGCGGGAGCTGTATCGTTACCATATTATAAAACTAGAAAAAAGAGATTTTGTGTAGGTACCTATATTTGGGTGGAACAAATGCGTTTCAGGGGGAAAAACTTATTCCGTGCTTTATTTCAGTTTAAGATGCAAATGTAAAAACAACTGAACTTTTCAAAAAACAAATAAAAATGATAAGAACCTATAGGTACCTACCTAGGTTAGCTAGGTACCTACTATCGTAATGAAAAAAAGGGATTGACTTGGATTAGTTTCATCGTAATGAAAAAAAGGGATTGACTTGGATTAGTTTTAGTTTGATTCCCGTTTAGGTAGGTAGGTGCCTATCTATCTTTATGTCCTTCCGTATTGACCTCCAACTCCAATCTTCAAGTGTGATTTACGCAAAACTAATTTTGCGTAGGTAAACATACCTACCTTGATCTCTTATTTAGATAGGTACCTACTTACATAACCTAATTACGATAACTTGCCAATTTATTAATATTCAATATCTCATTCAAAATCAAGGATATAGGTATAGGTAGGTAGGTATACCTCAATCTTTTTATACTTGAATCGAATGCTTTAAAAATAGAAATAATATACCTACACGTAATTAGCTATGTAATGTAAATGTGGTATAATCTATTTCGCGCCAAATCAGAGCAGATAAAATGGCGCTAGAAATAAGATGATGCACACAAAAAGATGCGCATAGGTGATCTATGACTAAAATATTGGTAGGTATGTTTGTTAAATCAATTGATATTGGTCAAAATAAATAGGTAGCGGTATATTTATGCATCATTTTTTGCAGGTAGGTAATTTCTTAATTAATTAACGGAGTCACTCGGTAGGTAATAATACCTACCTAAGATCCTTTGAAAACAAACGCATGGAAATAACTGGAATAAATTGTAGGTATAGGTACCTACCTACCTATATGGGGAACGATGTTTGTCTCTATAGGTACAGGAGCTGTCACTTCCAAGGAAGTGACTAGGTTAGGTACCTACCTACCCTAAAACGATAAAAAATAGAGGATTTAAAAGAAGATAAGTAGGTAAGGTAGGCCTTCTATAGGTGTCGATGCACATTGGTTTTTAAGTTCTAAAATTACGCTGGAGTAGTTAGGTACCTAGGTACCTACAATAATGTGGGTAGGTACCAAGGAAAAATCACCAAAAATGTAGGTAACTGGCCGTACACTGGGCTAAAAATGACAGTCTATTCACTTGCACCTATGTAGGTACTGGTGCAAAAGAACTTTTTTTTATGAAATTAGTTTTAGCTTTCTATACCTAACTACTTACCTATATTTTGTTTTATTTAATTGACAAATTTTGTGAAATTCTATAGGTAGGTACTTTACCATATTCTTGGGGGTAGTTATCTAGTTACCTACCTACCTAGTTATTCTATATCTTAGCTATCCTACCTACCTTCTGCTTATCACGCGGTAGGTAGGTAGGTATATGTACATACATATATGTACCTATATCTAACCTATTTATTAATTAAAAAAACAAACGCAGCTGACACCACCAAACAAATCAACAAGATAGTTTAGAAAAAAAAAAAACTTAGTTCGCACATGTCCCACTATTCTGTCATTTAAAAAAAAAAAAACGACTGTCTCAACAAAATTGATTATGTTCTATTTTGTATTCGTTCATACAAGCATAGGTACATACCTACTTACATAGTTATTTTTTTTAATTTGTACATGAGTCTTATCACTAGCAGCCGTATGCATTCAAAACGATTTACTTTTTACTTCCTTAATTTATTATTGAACCGGGGTGTGAAAAGGAGGGAAAAGGTAATAAAAAAAACGAGGGATTCAGTTCAGAAAAAAGGCCACACATCTCCTATCATTGTGTATAAAAACATATACAATGATACAGTATATACTGACTTCGTTGTATATATAAAATAAACGCTTACTTTTTCTCACGTGTGTTTGTGTAGAGAGGAGGGAAAAACGCATTTTGTCCATGGGAACGGCACGAAATGACTCTAAAAACACTCTCACCAATTTTCAAATTTCAAATTATCTTTCTCATTCGACGTTACTCAGTGAAGCAGTTTAGACGTGTCAGTTCTATTTCGTGCAAAGTGCTTAACGGTTATACATATTATATATATATACATTTGTAAAAGAAAATTTAGAGAAAGTTTCCTCTCAACAAAACTAAAAAAAAATCCAAATTCTTCTTTTTCAAATAATAAATAAAAATAACTATTATCACAATGGCCGATGTTGCAGTTGAAAACAAGTGAGTAAAGTTATAAAAGTCTGAAAAGGAAAAAAACGACTCGCCGGCATTTTTAAAAAAAGCTTGTCCACGTTATTTTGGCGGCAATATGGCGTCAGTTTAAAAAAATAACTTCAAATGTATTTGCGTTGTTTCGTTCTGGAATAAGTGAATCATTTCAACATGAAAAAATACAGTTATTGCAAAACGTTTCTTTTTTTTTTTTTTTTTGTACATTTGCAAACGGTGGTGATAAAATGAAACGATGAAAATTGTATGTATAACATGAAAAAAGGTGGTTGTTGGGTAGAGAAGAAATATAGCAAGAGAAAGATCGAGAAGAAGCAGACCAAGTTACGAACAAAAAAGTGCTAGTAAAGAATATACGAGTCGAGTGTATACCTATGAAACGAACAAAATTGCGGTTGCAATTTTTGTGCTGTACAAATTTCGAAAATCGACGCTTGGCAGAAGGAGACAGTTTCATTGAGTGGAATAAGGATAGCAGAATGAGTTGTTTGCGTTTGTATGAGAGCTTAAATGAAGCTTTGCAGGAGTGAGCGAGAATTCATACGTTATTCTTATTTTTTTTATTTTTTGTTCCTTCACAAATTTTCGATACAAAATTGTGTACATATTGTGTTATTTATTTATTAACCGCTACCGGGTTGCCGAGGGGCAGGTGGCCAAAGAAGTTAGGGTGTGTGTGTGTGTGTGTGTGTGTGGAATAAATAGTTCCATGTGGGATTGCAATAGTGTGTCTCTTATATACCTTGGTTGTTTGGTATATAGAAAAGACGCTTTCTGGAATGCTGTTTGCTTGTTCGCCTGCTTGGCGGTTTTCAAAAATAAAACGGTGGGAAAAAAAAAAAAACAACTAAACTCGACTTGATAATGTGCTTCGTAGCATAATTTGTAACTTTTCTAGGTTCGTACCTACCACTAGTGATTTTCTAGCTTTCCACAATCTTCTAAATCCTACTGACATTTTCTTTAAATTTTTCTTGTTTGGTGTTTGCCATTTTAAGGAATGTATCCATTTTTGTTCCTCTTTTTATTAGCCGCTTTTATGGGTCTTGTTTTATTGTTTAACATTCATTATCTAAATTGTTATTCCATTTGTGTAAGTTATTCAATTTGAAAGAGAAAAAGGTATAGTAGCTAGGAAGTTGTTGTTGAGAAACATTTTTATAATGGAATGGAAGTGAAGAAAGATAAATTTGAAAAAAAGGTCGTTACCGGTCAACGTCAAGGTCTGTTTGCGTCAACCAAGCCAACAAAAAATAAAGCGCTTGGTGAAGACGGATACACAATCATCATTTTAACTATGGCTTTGGCGTTATTTCTTTTGAAAAAAGCAAATGCGAGGTGAAACAAATACTGCGCATGAAGTCTTTTTATCTCACATTCATGGGTATTTACCGGCCGGTTCTGAAGAATCACGAGTTGGAATTTCTCAGAATTTTTGTGTTCGAATGTATTTTTTTTTTTCATCTACCTATATGTAGGTATAGAGAAATACACGTTAGGTTTAAAATTTTCTAAGCGCATGAACCAAGCTCATACATTTTGTTTGAACTTAGAGATTAGTATACCTACCTAGATAGGTAGGAAATTGGGTATGTACAAGAATGAATTTTTGTTTGAATTTCTAGCTTCGTTTATTTTAATGTTTGTTCACCCTAAAATTATATTTGAAAAAATGAAATCAATCTTCCAAGGTCATATAAAGGGCTAAAAAGTCCTGTTTACCTGAGCACATAGGTACGTCTTTTTAGATGATTTTATAAGAGTAGGTACATTTTATGTTTTCACATGCTTACTTCTTTCTATACCTAGCTACCTAAATTCTAATGTTTCCACCTTCCCATGTAGGTAGTACAATAATGGTAGGTAGGTATCTACTTACAATAATTATCTGCCGTTGTAGGTATGTAGGTATACCTTCTAATCTTAGGTCTAGTTAAACCCGAGTTGACTCATCAAATTTGGCGAGTTAACTCAGGATTAACTGAACAGAATGCTTTAGATGTTTTATCCACCGAGTTTGTTTAGTCGTTCCACATGCATTCTTCACCGAAAAACTGCATTCTCGGTTCACTGGGTTATTTTACTTTATACAGTTAGCTAACTGGTTTAATTCACCACTGAAAAACTAGGCCTTAGAAAATTTAAATAACAAATAATGTTAAAAAAAGTAAATTACGTAGGTAGGTAAGTAGGCATGTATCAGTTTGTTTTTAATTTTATTTGAAATTAACTGTCTATTACTCGAAAATATTACTTTGAAAATCAAGGCAGATGTTGCCAAACTGTAAATTCTTGAAGGCAAAATATGCAGACAATATTCGAAGTTTCAATAGTTTGTATCCTACCTAACTATACCTAGGGGTACACGTCTTAGGATCTATCTAGTCAAAATCTGATATCAAATAGGTAGCCCTAAAAATATCTTACATCTGTATTCTATACCAACTTGGACGTCCTTTATTATTCTTATTGTTCAGATTTAAATGATACGTTAGACGGCTACTTGGAGGTCCCTTATTATTATTATTCAGATTCAAATAATATTGCCCTAGACGGTTTGGTATTCACATAAACTTAAACACAACCTTATAAAACTCCTCAGTTTTGTTGTCGAAAAAATGTTTTGTATTCGTGGCTCGAACTTAATTTCTGTCACAGTGGATAAAATTAAAAGAAGCGAAATAAATCTAGGTATACCTACCGACCCAACTATTGTTATTTCTTCTCTGTGATAAATCTTGTTTGTTTTTTCTTTAATGCTCTTTTTTTTTTCTTTCAAAGTGAGTGAGTTTTATAGTCTATTCTTTTTTTTTATTTTATATTTCATTAACTGAAAATAAAGTGGTTTGATACAAATAAAAAGGTTTGGACATAGGATCATGTTATTCTTAGCTGACAATTGGACATTTTATTCATAGAATAATTTTTGCAAAAAATAATATCAAAGAAATGCAAAAATGCAAAAAAATATGCAATCGCCAAGACAGGAATGAAGCAGAATTAATACCATTGTCAAAATGCCACTATTTCTGCTAAATTCTAGCTATTTTTCTTTTAATCGTGCATTTAAATGGTGTAGTCCAAAGTCAAAATAGGTAGGTACAAGAAAAAATTAACTTGCTCATATTTTTTTTGGCAGATTGCCAGTGTCCTCAGAGCGCCATTATATAAATGTAGCTCTAGAAGGTAGGTGCAACTGACGATAAAAAAAAAACTAAAATTTCAGTGTTCTCACCTCTTCGCCGTTTTAGTAAAACGACAACCGTAATAACTAATAAGGGTGACTATACCTGTTATAATCGCGTTTTTGTTTCAAAAAAATTGGGCAAATTCCTAAATGCAAAACCTGCGCAAATTTTGCTAAGCAAACAGTTCCTAAATGCAAACAAAAAAATCCCTGCAAAGCAGATTGTCCCAAAACGCAGTCGATTTTTTTTCCTGCGCAAATGTTAACGCATTTGCGCAGTTTTAAAAAATATCTTCCGCACTTCACTTGCATTTGAATTAGCTTGGCTCTGGCGTGTTAAATTTACTTTATTTGTTTTTTGAAGCAAATGGGGGAACAAAATGAAGAAAAATTAGTAAAATTTTTAAAAACTGGACACATCAGGAGGTGAAATTGTTGTTAACAATTCGATTAGCGCATGAGGAGGTTTTTTACTCAGGTAAATGCAAAGATCAAGCGCAAAATCAAGAATTTTATGTATTTTGAACAAAAATTCATAAACAAGTTTTTTGTTTTATATTTGCGTTATTTTTTTTTTTTTTAATTTGTGTTGTGCAACAATTCACAAGGTTATTATTAAAATAATTTTAGTTTAGCAGTCCATTATTTATTCCAGCAACAATCACAAATATAGTAGATGTCCGTTCCGAAACGTCATACGCATGAATTGCAGGCATATGCTTTAGGCATTTTAACTTGCTTCTTGTATTTGCTTTGCATGTGTTTTGCCTTGCAAATCTTGCGTTAAGGAATTTGGCCATTTATATATCATAAAATATGCACAACGCTGAACTAACGTGACTGACAATCGCCAAATTTGTTGTCATTTTGTACCAATTATTTGTTATATAAATAATAAGTATATTTTATAATAAAGAACGTAACCATGTTTGAAACATCGTCAAATCTGAATAAATGAATACTTAACAAGTCAACAAATTAATTTATAAACAGCAAGATTAGTAAAATTTAAATCACAGTTTAAACATCAAAATTGGGCAACGGCTTCTATTTTCGTTTTGCAATTTTGGATCTGCCACTTTTGACGTTGACCAAAGGTACAAATTACTAAACACCGTTAGGAGATACACCCCTGTAGCAACTTTCCTAAATTCGTACCTGTCGCTAAAAAATGTTCCTTTTGACAAAAACAAACTTATTTTTACACGCCTGGTAAATTCAAAAGCAAATACTAACAACATTTCGTTTCTTCTTCTTCGTCAAAAAAGAGCAATAGTAAAGTAAATTTCCATTTGATAACTATATTTTATACCAATTTTTACAAGATTCAATGCATATTATCCGGGTATTTTTTTTTTTGTATAAAACATTGTGGTTTCGAGTGGACGTTCGGATTCAAAACCTTTTACTCCAAACTTTCGATAGGAATGGAAAAGTTCCGAAATCCAACCGAAACGACATAAGTTGACGCAAAAAAGTATTTCAAGTGATAACCCTAACTAGAACTATAGTTATAATATAAATATTCAGTCTAGTGCAGTGCCTATTTTCGTCATTAGAAACAACCTAATTAAAATAATTATATTGTGAATAAAAGAGAATCATGTCACACAAATCTCCTTGTTGCTGATGTGAGTTTGCATGCCACAGTGGAATTTAAAACATGATAAGAACCATCTTCGACCTACCAGATAATCGTGATAACCATGAAGCACACTTTAACAAGGCTTTTTTTCTGTTTATAGAGAGACCCCAGTTGTTGAGAAGAAGGAGGTCGCAGAAGTCGATGCTGCTAAGAAAGTAGAATCGGTTGAAAAGACTGCCACAGAAAACGGTGCTGCTGAGGAAGTGGCAAAAGAAAATGGCGATGCCCCAAAAGAAGCTGCTGACGCCGCTGAAGTCACTGACGCCGCTGTTGACGCTAAAGACGAAGACTCGACGCCCTCAACAGACGAAGAGCAAAACGGCGACAAGAAAGACGACGCCGAAGCAGAAGAGACAAATGGTGACTCAACAGGTTAGTACATAAAAAAAAAATTAAAAAAAAAAATTGTTAATTTATATTTATTTTGTTGTTGTCTTTGGCAAAACTTTAAATTATTAATATGTATTTATATTCAAATCTAACTATTCACTTATTTAAATTTATAGACGCTCCCGCTGAGGCTGTGAAGAGGAAAGTCGCTTCTGAAGCTGATGCCAAAACAGACGAAACAGCCGCCACACCAGAAAAGAAAGCCAAATTGGACGAAACAAAAGAAGATGTTACCAATGGCTCAGATGCAACTGAAGTAGCGGCTTAAAAAACACACAAAACAAACAAAAACACAAAACTTAATAATTTTAATATAAAAACAACAAACATTTTTTTTTAAACAAACGAAAGAAAGTTTTTTTTTCTAATTATGTATATGTATGATTTTTAATATTATATATGTATGTGTAAACAAGCGTATATTTCCTAAAGCAAACAAAAGGAGGAGAAACACACAAACAAAAAACATTCTCTCAACTCCTGCTCCTCAGGAAATATATATAAATATTGAAAAAAGAAAAAAATATTCCTCCTACGCGCCCCATGTAAAAGAAGATAACATATTACATACATTTATATAGTTAAAAAGTAACGATTGTTTATTTCCGATCTTACCTGTAAGAAATTTGATAAATAAAAGTATAAATAAATGATTATAAGATGACTAAAAATAAAAACAAAAAGGAGTTATGAATGCCAACATGTCTATGGAAACATATTGTGGAAATGTACCCTTTTTGAAGAAAAAAAAATCCCTTTTGCCACCTTCTTTGTTCCAATTAAGGATTTAACAAAATGTGTTGTTCGTTTAAAAAAAAAATATATCGAGTCCTGAAGAATTCCTTGTAAAATTTTAGTATTGTAATAATTTATTTATAAGGACATTAACAAAAAAAAAGTATATACAAAACTTACAACTCATCTTAAAGGTTATTTTTTTCTTTTTTACGTAAAGAACACAAAAAAAAACAAAATCATACACCTCTTTGTTAGAGAACAAGAACAAACAAAATGTTAACAAAAGAAGCAAAAGTGTCAAAAAAAAGTAAAAAGAAAAGTTCAATAGATGAATTATTATATCAATATACATATAAAAAAGAATTCTGTAAAAAATATATACAATAAACAGACGAGAGGCTTTTTTGGTGATATTCATCAAGTAAGTCTACGTTGCGTAAAAAAAATACAAATAAAAAATCGAAAATAAAAAAAAGGAAAAACTTATTTATTGACAAAAGATAAGAAAAACAACTTGGAACATCAATAAAAGAAAAAATGAAATACTGCCTACCTATTTTTGATTATTAATATTATACTGTATACATAGTTTTTTTTTTAAATGAATTTTTACAAAGAAAATACGATTGAGAAAGATTTTTTTTTATTTTGACCGTACTTAAGTTTTGAATTTAGTTTCTGTTCCCAAATTAAGAAGAGAAGATTGTAAGACAAGATGTGGTGAAAAATAAAAGCAAAATCAATAAAAGGGATGATGACGTTTTATTGCTTCTTTGGTGGGATTTTCGTTTGTTTCAGAGATAAATTCGATGTGATCCCGGTTTTTTTTTTTGGATAATTGTCGAACGGCTATATTTGAATATTTTTGTAACCGGAAAATCGAAAAATGGCGTGACATCCGTTTCCGGGGTGCTGAATGTTCTCGAATCTTGTAGAAACTAAATACTTCTAAAATCTACAACTAGATGGCGATGTTGTTCACCTCCTGTGTGTGTGTCTGAAAAGAAAGAGGTGATTGTTTCCGGTTGTGTTCGTAATAATGGTAATACATAGGCATAGGGTGATTTCTAGATGTGTGTTGCATTGAAACCGAGATTTAATAATTTCGTATACCATCGAAAAAGTGTTTTCACTTGAAAATCGGTAATTAATTGACAGCTCGTTTCACTACTTGTTTTTTTTTTGTTTTTGTTTTTCTTTCTGTTTCCGTTTTTATTTTAATTTATATAGAAAATCCGGCGTTACCGTTACCGAGAACAAAATTTATTCAGCCTTATTGTGAGTTTCAACCGAAAAATATTTCCCCTTAAAATTTTTTGTTCTCCCGGAATTTTAAAAGATATTTTGTGAGTTTCGCCCCAACGAAATTTCGTTCGCCTGCAAAAAAGAAGTGAAAATGACATTACATTCCGCCCGAAATGAATGTTCACAATAAGGGGAATTTTTCGATCATGAAATTTCGGGGGAAACTCACAATAGGCGAAAAGCGAAATGTCAAATCTTCCGGGTGGAATGTTCTTCGGGTGAAACTCACAATAAGGCTGATTGAAAGTTTAACAAAATACGGTCAGTATGAAAGTAAAGGAATGAAACCCAAGATCATCGTATCTTCCGTGTGTCATTTAAGGTTTTATGGAAGGAAGTGAGTCTAGACATGCCAAGTATAACAGTTTTGGTTTATAAAAGTACTTCAGGCGCGCTAGCGCACGCCCACTTTAAATGGCGAAAAACTGTTATGATTGTTATAAATGGGGATGTCTCTAGTCTCGTTCTTTACGGAATCTATTCGTTCACTTGCCCAAAACTGCCAATTTCTACCAATTTTCGTTAAAACTCTTGTGTGCTCAAGTTCATAAAAAAAACATAAACCGAACTGAACGGATGAAACCTACAATTTTCTGCCGAATCCGACTCCGAAAGTAAATATAATGCGAGATGGATTTTTGATGACAAGAAATACTCTTGGAGGAAAAGCTTGAAAACAAAATTTTTTGTTTTAGGTGCAATGCGAGGTGTGTTCCTTTGGGCTCCAGTATTTACTGCCAAGTACTTCTGGCTGCAGCAAACTACTTCTACTCTTTGGTCGAAGTAGTCCGAAGTAGTTCAATTATGAAGTAACTAAAGGTATCAACACAAGATAAAAACACCATCAGTAAAAAGAAATTAAGAAGTAAATTATTCTAGCTGATGTTTTTCTAATGTAGAATAAAATATAAAAAGAAACAACCAAAATTACATTGATATTGAGGTTAGATTATACATTTAGCAGAATGAAATCGTTTCATTCATTATCTACTGGGAATTACTAAAAAGTACTTTGCAAGGCCCAATGGAACACAGCTAAGTTGGGACTCGAATTTCAGGGTACTAATTTTGAACTTCTTGGTTATTTCCGATAACAAATAATCGAAATAAGTCTTTAATAATTTATTTTCCTATACTCAATACAGTTTTTTTTTTATTTGGAACCATTCACAACTTTTCCGAAAGTTTTCAATGCACTAAATTTGAATTGGTCCAATATACCGTCGGGTTTTGAAATATTTCAAGCTTAAGTGCGAAAATATGCCAAAAATCATAACAGCATATGAAAGTATTGCTTTCAAAACACCTTAAAATACCATCATGAAATAATATAAAGAAGAAAAAAGTGTAGTTGAAACTGATACATATTTAACAAATACACATCCCTGGTGTTACTGATCGAGCCAATCTTGAAAGAGCTTGTTGTTGGTTGCATTGCATTTGCAATACTTAGTTAAGTTAGTTATAAACCGATAGTGACTATAGAAGGTGGTATTTCCGCTCTATTTGTGATAAATTTTACGTTATTTTCGTAGGAAAAAAGACTCCCGTGTTTAATTTTTTTCCTTTATTCATCAACCTGTACCTGTTTTACATAATTTTTTTTAACTGTGTTGAAAAAAATTAAATAAATTATATCCCACTTGCTGTAGCAGTAGTGCTTTATATATCGCGACAAAGAAATTCGCGTGTTTCCCGTATCCCTTACAAAAATACAAAAAAAATAAAAATAAATTCTGAATCAAATTTTAATTGTTCATCAACATAATGACAGGGCTAACCACTGTAAGTTCTTAAGGTCTAATGTTTATATTTGATTTATAATCTTATTTGAATATAAAAAAAAGTTTAGCCATTTTTCATTATGATTTTAACAATAAGGTTAGGATTTTAGTGATTATTTTATCCGAACTTTTCTCTTTTACTACGATTGTAGTATTAGAATATCGAAATGGCAGCTCTTTAAACAGGAATTATTGTGGCGCAGGTACTTAAAATACTTTTTATGTACATAAATTTAAAAGCTAGTTTGAACTTTTCGCTACACTTAATTATTTTTTAATTACCAAAATGTTTCATTTGATTTTTCACTATCGGAAATAGTGTTCATAGACTTTTGCGACAACTGTTCCCTTTTTTTGTAAGAAAAAATTCCAACAAATAATATTCATGAGACCACTTTGATTATTTTATAAATTTATTGGAAAGTTTAATGTCATAACAATAATTTACGTGGCAAGTCACGCAAAAAAAAAATTGAATTTAAGGTTTAGGCAAATGAAAGCGATAACAGTGATAAGATAATAACTTTGTTTAGTAAAGAGAAATAATTTCATTTAAATCGGTTTTTATTCTCCTTGTAGTGAGAATCCAATTTAAATTTGAAGTTATTGTACACCCCAAAAGTTGAGTATTTTAAAATACAATTTGGAGCAAAATTTTAGACGATTTAGTACAATTTAAAGCATTTTTGGTATAATACTAGGTTAAAAAGAGCATTTTCCAAATTTTAAAAGAGTTAAGCATCGTACAATATATTTAATGTTATTTAAGTTAAAACCACAAAATGCCTTTTTTATCTCTTAAATATTGTATCAATTTCCTATGTCACTTTGACATTTACGAATGTCAAAAAGGATATGTTTGCTAAGTTTTTTGCATGAACTGTCAATGTATTAGGCGTGTTGAGTTGGAGTTTAAGAAAATGGTACCTATGTATAAGTATGATACCAGTTAAAAAATGTATAAACTAAGAACATTTTAGTAAAGACCAGTGGAGAACAGGATTTTAACAAATTAATAACAAACATGAAAGAAATTCGTAGTTTTTTTTCGAAATACCCTTTCTTTATTACTTTTCTCTTCAGTCCGATAACACTGATGCTTCCTTAGTCTAAGTACTTTCCAGTCAAAAATAAAACATTTCTCATACATTCCATATTGTTTTTATATTTTATCGCTTAAAACCAATAAGTACCTTACCTACGACACATTATGTTATGTAGATATCTTGTGCGTATATGCCTTAATGTGAAGGCCAATTTTGTAGGTAAACTATAAATAATACAATATAAAAAAAATTCCATGGAAAATTTATAAATCAAATACATAAATATAAAATTTTCTCCACCCAAGGCGCTTATCAACAGCATTTTTTACGCAGTATCTTTTAACTGAATTGCTAATAATAAAGTTTTTTGGGGATAAGATCTGCGAAGTAAAAGTTAAGGTTAATAGAGCTTATCTCAAGCAACTATTTTTGTTTTGATAAGATTGTGAAGTTTGCGTACGTCTACTCAAGGGGATAATTTTGCAAAAATTAAAAGAATTTCGTTACAAAATAAATTAGGTAGGTCATATTCTTTTTCACATGTTATTATTTAAAGCCTTTGTTGATATTTACATTAATTATACTGATGTATGTGTATTTTGTGTTGATATCTTTAAAAAAAAATGTTTATTTTTCAATGAGAGCGATCAAAATGTGAAGCAAGATAGAAAAATTGTCAACACAGAAGATAGATTACGAGAAGTATGGTCATGCTCATGACGCATATTTTGATGAAAAGATTTTTGAAAAAAATAAAACTAGTTTTTTGTTAAAGAAAATCAAAATTCATTAATAATTTTCACTTTTTATTCGTTAAATGACTTAATACCGTGAGTAGATATAAATAATTGTCTAATCTTTTTTCTCTTTTGCACTCATTACATAAATGTATTATATTCAAAGAGAGTCATTGATGAATCATCGTGTAATAGCTCATACTCATTTTTTTCCGTAGATTGTCATATAGCCAGTATTGGCCCTTGAAGTAATTATGGTAAAAGCGCGTATGACCCTCACGCCGAAGGTCGTCAGATCGAATCCCAGCCTCTGCCACATTATGAGGTTTTTCTAGACAATTTTCATTTGTATTTCTCTTGACAAGAATGTTCCCCCAAAGTCTCATTTCCCATTCGAAATCACACCTCTAATATGAAGTTTATTTTAAAACTAAATATATATGTTTAAATGCCTATAAATTGTTCAGCACCAGCTGATATACATATGCTAATTGATGTCGATGTTTGCTAAAGTCATTTAACGTTCATATCCTAAGTTCACAAAAAGGAATTCTACAAATTGTTATTTTATTTAGACAGATTAAATGGTTTTACCATAAACTCTGAATATATTAGCCGCATTTTATTATCGCTGATAGATCATGTCATGAAAATACAACGATACGGATTTTAGTGACAACTGTCTCTTTTTTCCTTACATTTGTTTATTATTCATCTTTTCGTTATCTTTTTTCTTTACACTACAGTTTTCACTTCCTAACCATTTGAAAAGCTGAGAAGGAAGAATTTAAACTAATAACACGTGATCCCGATGGAGAGGAGGATCTCGTGCTGTTGTCGTAACGCATGTTTATCTTTTATAATCTTTATGGATAATTTGTGATAGTAAATAACGGCTATTGTCATCGCAATGAAGGCTTTCAGATCAATCTCTCCGTACGTTGATCCCTTTGATATTTTTTTCTTCTGAGGTCTTTCTTCTGTTTGGCTTTGTTTTGTGTACATTTTAAAAGAAAAATGTCGTATGTAATTTAGTTCATAAGTACATTTCAGTGTTAAACTGCTTATAACAATCCAGCAGATTCGGTTGCTAACCAACAACAATTTACTACTCTGAATCTAAATAAAGACTAAACGATCATAATGGAGTGTTAGTCAGATTTCAAGGCCGATAAGGTTCTTAAAAGTGAACGTTAACCCGTATGAAGTATGAATATAATTTGCAACAGTATCTTCAATAAAATAAATATAAATTCATATTCACATTGCGATTATTAAATTTTGTATTATCACTAGTATAATATCTACTTTTAAGTGCGATTCAATAAATTTAATTAACGTCACGAGGGATAAATAAACTATTTAGTACAGTTAAACAAAACAAAACATTTTTAACAGGCTGCACTTTGATTTTATTTATTCTTCAAAGACTAAAGCCACAACCGCACTTGTCTCTAGTGTTGTGTTTTGCAGTGATGTGGAGTGGAGTGATATGCATCGCTATATTTTTGTATTATCAGAATAAATAATCCATATCTATACCTAGATCATTAAAAACATGTGTTACAACAACAACACGAGATCCTCCTCTCTATCGGGAGCACATTCAACTTAGTTTTTACTCTTGCTTCTCAGTTTTAAAAATGGTAAGGTAGTGTAAAAACTGTAGTGTAAAGAAAAAAAGACAACGATACATGAAAAATAAATAAACTTAAGGAAAAAAGAGATAGGTATACAACGTATCGTATCTTATCGTATCGTCTTATTTTCAAGCGATGATTTATATGGATCATCAGCGATAATAAAATGCGGATTATGTGTCCTAGGATTAACATAATGATTATTCGAATTGTGGGTTAGACAAGTTTATACCAACCGAAGCTATACAAACATAAAACTATGTCAAGGTAGTGTTTTCGTTTATTAATTAATCACCGATTGCTAATAAATTGTTTTTACGATGTACGGTTTATGAGGATAAGAACGTAATTATTATTTGCGGTATAAAAGTGCTTGACTGAAAATTTAGGCGCCAACTATAGTCTTCATTAAAAAAAAAAACACCATTGAAACACAAATTAGTAGATCATTGAATTTTTGTTGACAAGTCGCTTATACCGAGAATTGGAATTATTGTTATTGGGTACATTCAGCAGACACAAGGGACTACATATGTAGTCAAGTGCATTCATTGAACGCAAATTTTACAAAGGAAACTAGTTATTTTTTTGAGATGTCATTAATGCCAAAATTGGAACTTTACTTCCAACCTTTACCTTCCATTGATAGTGCAGATAGTATTTATAATAATATTTTTTTTTGAAAAACACCTTACGAAAGTCAATTACGAAATGTAATTTATATTTTTTCAATACTTCTTACTTATGATGCATTTTTTAATTAAATCTTTTCTATTATTTTGATAAAGAACTCCTCCACCCAAAACAATAAAACAAACGTTGAAAAAAGAAGTCACTGAACAATGAAGTTCAGCTTGCTGTTTAATGACCAAATATAATCAGCTGATATTTTGACATAAATGCACTTGACTTGAAATGAAGGGAGATATTTCTTGACTAGCTTTCCAGTCACTTTCCAATAAAAGTTGCCTTAATTGGAAGGAAATTTTGCGACAGCTGGCCAATTAGAGACGAGAAACTTGCCTTGCCTTCAAGTCCCTTCGTCATCTGAACGTACCCATTGCCACCACCTGTTCATACAAATACAAATAGGTACCAACTTTGTGGTTAGAATTGATCATTGAATAAAGTAATAACAGATGAGAACAGAAAGAAATTCGAACAACCGTAAAATTCGCACAGTTTAGTTAAAATTTACCATCCATTTGCTTAATAAAATTACAAACCTACTGAAATGTTAGAAATAAAATTTATTCTAAATCATGAATCAATCATTATTGAGAATTTCCAGAAATCTTGGCAACGCACGTAGGGAGTCTCTTTTAAATAAGGCGCAATTTTCTGAAATAGATATAGATACAAATAAATTATAAATATGTACCTACCTACCTAATAACTTTTTAGCTATAAATATTATCTTAAATAATGCCAACTTGCATAAATCATCATTGGTATGTAGGGACGTTAACCTTTTATTATTATTATTTATGATGGAATTAAACTTAAATTACAAAATAAACAAATGACTCATTTAAGTTTGTATCTTACAAAAATAAACAAACGCGCCATTATTTTCAATCTTTCTTATACATACTTTGTTTGCATCAATAGACATTTACCCTCATAAAATAGGCTCTATCGATTCGTTTGAGTTTTATTCGAATTTGTTTAAAAAGATTAAAAATCATTTTTCTGTATCCTCTACTGTGCTGTAAAGATTGTTGGTGCACATGCGTTAAATCTTCTGTATGAATCCTTTTGCAGCTTTTTTGACAGCTGGCGTGTGTTTTCACATAATGTGTAAACTTTTATTTGAAGTCCCTCATCCTATAAACTTCTTCCATATTGCAATCTCTTTGCGGCCAAATAAATACGAGTAGGAACAACATAAAACGCAAATTCGCAAATGCAAGTATAAAAAGAAACCAAAACCACCCCTTGCAAGACGACTAACAAAAACAACACTGGTGCGTCGCGGTTGCTCTTTCGTCTCGACTTCGTACATAAATGTTGTAAGAAATTCTTCAGCCTATTGATTTTTCTTGTCAGTAGGTACTCAGTAGTGAGATTTGCTTTCGACATTGCACCGTATCGCCATAAATTGCTCCTTAAACTTAAGTTAAAAACAAAAAAAAAATATTATAAACGTAATTTATATCTCGAAAGTAAACCTATTCCCATAAAAACGATAAGAAATAATATGAAATTAGTGAAAAACCTGTCATTTACTGAAGATATTAAGCAGTATTTTTCGAAAAATGTAAACACGAATAATTTAAGCTCAAAGAAGTACAAAGAAACTAATTAGATAATAATATTTTTGTATGTGATATATTTTTAGGCATCAATGGATGAGATCCGGAATGCAGCTTCCAGATTGTGCCGGGATTATTTGAATGGAAGTTGGAAGTCAATTAGTGCAGAGGACATAGTAGTTAAGCGAATAAGGTGAGTTACTAAGCGTATTGCCAAGTAATTTCTATATTTATTTTATTTCCCTCTATGGTTCTAGTGGCGGTTTGTCTAATTTCTTATACTACATCAGTCTACCAGAAGAGGTGTCAGATAAAAATAGCAACAGCTTATGTAATATTCAAACTGCTATCAGCACAAGCAAGCGCCAGAGAAAAGACAGTGCAGCGTGCGGAGATGAACCAACTGAGGTGAGAATTAGAATAAGTAGTGTAAAGTATAGTGATTTCGGGTAATAGGGTGGAGGTAGTTTATTTGTTATGGTTGTCATAACAATTTCAGTGCAAACAAAATCAGAATCTGATCTGATAACTACGTCATTTCACCAGAGCATTTAAATGAGTCTAAGGTGAAGGTTTATGGATTAAAAAAAAAATAAAGATTGGAGTTTTTTTTTGTTGTAAAGTTCATCCATAAATTCTAGTTCGTTTTACGTCAAACAATTCCAAATGTTTTTGGGTGGGAAGCAATTTTGTTTTATAGGGCTAATATAAACCAGCACGAGGTTATTGTCGGCAGATAACCAACAATTTTGCATTTATTGTATATGTAGGTATGCTCATTATCTGTCTATAGTGTTTATGTTTATTGTTTCCGATCGAGCCTATCTTAAAAAAATCCGATTACCGTAAGTGTTTTATAGGTTGTTTATAAAATGAAACAAGGTTCATGCTTGTGTTCGGGTTTGTTCTCTGTTCGAAAAGTATCTGTTCCATACAAACTAATGTCGTTTTCGAGTGGACGTTTGGAACTAGTCCTTTTTCACTCCTTTTACTCCAAAGTTTCCATTTTCGATAGGAATGGAACACTTCCAAAATCCAACCGAAAACCTCTTAAGAGCCTGATTATACCAATTTTTTTTTCGGTTGTTTCATTATTCGTCATTTTGACTGATTGGGTGAGAGGTGTAGGAATGTAGGGGGAATGGAGCTACGTTTCTATACCCCTCATCCTATCTGTCAAAAAGACAAAAGACAAAACAACCGCAAAAAGGAACCGTGTAATCAGTGCCTACGTTCTGTAACTCTCGAATGGTTAAAATTGGTCGAGAAACGATGGAAAATGGAACAAAACTCAACGATTTGTTTCAATTTTCATCGTTTCTCGACTGATTTTGTCGATGCGAGAGTTACAGAACGTAGGCACAGGGTTCTAACAATGTTCATGGCACCTGCTCAAGGAACAAGAAAAAAATCAACAGGGACACATTTTTGCGCGATGATCAAAATTTGCCGACTTATCATTCTAACCTTCAATATTCATGGTAAATGCACGAACATGAGCATGAAAAGTGAGTACGCAGCTTAAGGAACCAATTACAATTTGGAACTTCCACCAGACGTCAGTGCCAAACAAGCAATAAAAAAATCAATAGTTTGACAGTAAAACAAGAACCATGAGATTGTGATTGTTCGTGTGTTTGTTTTCCCTACATTTTTTATGTCAAAATTAGAAAGAGAAAAGACAACGAAAGTTTCTGGAAAAGCATAATATGTCTTTGATGTTTGGTAAAGTGCAATTTCCACAAATTTTCAAGATTTGCTGTCAAATATCCCATAGCCAAAAAAAAACTGTTTGCAAAAATTTTACGAACTCTTAAAAAATAATCGAGGTAGATTATCTTGTGCCATGGCTGACTCTATATGTTTGAGGATATGTCCGGGAATATTTAAAAATCTGCCTGTGTGGCGACGTAACTATATTTTTGGTTTCAGTTTATACTTCAATTCCAAGAATTCAGTATACGCTTTTTTATTTGTCAAATTGTCGATGATCTCTAAAAAACTTGTTTTTAATATGAAATTTAGTATGTACCGATTCCATTGAATTGGTTTAATTTAAATTTAATGAGAAAATATTAGCGTGTAAATTACCCAGAAGAGGTGTTTTTTTTTCTATCTAATTTAAAGCGAATATTACCGTGTTATTAATTTTAATTAAAATATTCGTCTATAAATTGCGGTTGGTTAATCATTATCTCGATCTCAGTCGTAATTGCAAACCATTGAACGTGTAGATAAATGTTCACCTTCAGTGCTAAAAAGTAGTAACTTGTTTATGCATACAAGCCCGCCAATGTGATGACTGTGGAAGTAAAGAATGAATTAAATTAGCTTGGAATTAAAAACGAACAATTTACATCAAAACAGCTTTGCTTATTATTTTTGTTATTATTGTCTTTCATGCACAATTGCACATACAAACGTATATTGATTGTTTCTACATGCATACATACTATTACAAATATTTTGTTTGTCTGATTACTTATTTGTTTAAGATAAAAATGTGATTAAATATTTGTAGACACACCTATAAAAAAAATCAATTATTGTTTTCCAACAAAGAAAGGATAAAGGTGTATTTTATTTATTTTTAAATTCAGGAGAAATTATTATTACATCTATAATTATTAAAACGA
Organism: Leucozona laternaria; assembly: GCA_932273885.2. Taxonomy (NCBI): domain Eukaryota; kingdom Metazoa; phylum Arthropoda; class Insecta; order Diptera; family Syrphidae; genus Leucozona; species Leucozona laternaria. Next base: position 669,053 of record OW026366.1, read on the forward strand.
CGATTTTATAATTTATAATTTGAACATGTAGGTAGCCTAATATTTTACAAATGTGTTTCATGACGTTTCTAAGGAAGTTAATTAACTCAGCTATTTGTTCATGTTTTCTTTATAAAACTGTATTTTAGGTCCTTCTTCGTATTTACGGACAAACACATGGCGAACATGCTCTGGAAACAATGATTACAGAATCCGTTGTTTTTGCTCTACTCAGCGAACGTAATCTTGGTCCGAAACTCCATGGACTCTTCCCTGGTGGAAGAATTGAACAATACATTCCAGTGAGTAGATATTAATCTTTATATTATTTTTAAATTTTGAAATATGTATTAACATATTTTCTATAAAAAAAAAACGAACAGGCCCGTCCACTTCGCACTCTCGAACTGTCAGATTTTAAGACATCCATGAAAATAGCCGAGAAAATGGGTGAAATTCACAGTCTTCACATTCCAGTGTCAAAAGAACCCGAATGGCTATGGAACACAATGCAACGGTGGCTTAAAAGTTTGGATTCCATTATTAAAAATATCAGGTATGTTAAAGAGGCACCAAGGTAGTCTTCATTTTGTTTTAAAATATAATTTACAGTCCCGAAAATGAAGAAAAACCGGAAGTGAAAGAAATTAAAAAAGTCGATTTTGAAAAAGAAGTCGAATGGATACGAAATCTTGTTGACAGCGGAGATTATCCTGTGGTTTTCTGTCACAATGATTTACAAGAAGGAAATATTTTGCTGAGAGAAGAATCATCTCGATCCCGCCGTGAATCCGTAAAAAGTTCAAGGTAAATTATGAAGAAATAGCTCTATATTAAAAATATATTCCCTTGTTTTGCGACCAACATGATTTGCTTGCATGATTTTTTTTTATATTCATTTTAGTTAAACTATGAGCTTCATTAAGTTCGATTGAACCGCAAAACTTCATTTCCATACAATATTATACTAAATTTGTCTCTATGTCTCTCTCTTGCTTACACATAAATCATAAAATTGTATCTAATAGTGCTGTCTTTGACACTTCTTAGGTATTTTTTGAAATACTTTTTATTTTATTTTTATCGTCATTTACATAATTCATTTTTGGTTTGAGGCTGAGGTTTTTTTTGTTTCTTTCTTTCTTAAATATTTTCTTTCTGCTGCAGTTCTTTAGCAGAGACTGAAAACGAAGCGTCATCAAGTTTAAGCAGCGATCGCAATGCAAATGCTTCCAGTGGATTGATTGAAAATCAAAGGTAAGGGTTATAGAAAACCCGAGCAGGCAAATAATTTTCGTTTTAAACTAAGAATAGCGTTGTCAATGTTTTTAGACGAAAGAGAAGCCAGTAACTATTTCACTATTACCCAACCCTGAAAAGCTTCATTTCTTTGAAAAATTCGAGATGTCCAACAGAAAATCACATATGAAATATTCTTACTGTCATTTAAATTTAAAAATGGAAATCAGCATTGACCACAAGCAAATGCTGGGCCATACTTAATTCAGTTAGTCCAGGTTTATGAGATCTCAGTCAAGGTCGTTAAGTTTATTGGCCTTTTCGATTGGTAACCTGAAAGAACAATTTGATACGGGTGAAAGCTTCTGGAACGACTCTGAAAACAAAACCAGACGCAAATTTCATTTCTTTTCACCTGAGGCAACATATCTTTCCTTCCTTGTTTAACATTATAAAACAGTGTTCAGAAACGTCAATATAACTTTGTTTTAAGGCCATGAATATCAAATTATTATTTGAACAGCCGAGAATTCTTTGAATAACTCAAATTAGTCAATATGTGTACAAAGATATACTTAAAAAGTGGAGACTAATAATTGTCTGTTTTATTTACGCTGTTTAAAAAATGTAGCGCACGTTAAGATGATAGATACATAAATATTCCCATTCAATAAATTATACGTTCGTTAGGTAAACAAAGAATTTATCACGTTTTGAAAAATTCACTCTTATCATGGGTAACTTGAAAAAAGATTCTATCGCGATACAAATATTTTTTTTTTCAAAATTGAGGAGTATAACGGGCTCTTGTTTTCCCAAATATCAAAGCTAAATTTTAATAAAAAGTCATTTAGGTTAATATTTCTAGAAACTAACCGGTTTTATTTAAGGGCAATTGCACTATATGGGATGATCAAACAATATAAAACGGTCTAAGGCCCGTTTATTTGCACAAATATGTGTTTAAGGCCCAGTTTTACAGTCTGAGTAAGTGGCCTTTAAGTTTCCACTATGCGAGGCTTGAGATCCACTTATTCAGGTGAGTGGGCAATGTTGAACTGGGCCTTAAGTTTGACTATATGAGGAACTCAGAACCTTATTGTTTACAATTCGTGATTAATGAAACGGGCCTTAGTCCTTAAATTTTAAATATAATATTTTTCCAAAAATTACTGTTTCCTAGAGATTGGTACTTAAAAGTCTATTTTTAACACAATAAACATAAACCTACTCATACTTAAGTTAGCACTAATTAAAAATAACTGTAAAAATAACAATTTTTTTCTTGAATTGAAAAGTTTAGTTAACTCACATGATGAATTTTTCAACCATATTTGCAAAATATATTTATTGCAAGTACTAAGCAACTAAAGTATTTGTTTGCAAATTTTTAGCAGAAAACGTTTAATCCCATCCGATGACAGCTACACCGATTTAGATAATAGCAGTGATTCCGTAATAAGTACTGACTCCGACGAATGTGAACCAGACTTAATGATAATCGATTTCGAATATTGTGCCTATAACTATCGAGGATTCGATTTTGCAAATCATTTTATCGAATGGACAATTGACTACAGTAATCCACAATTTCCATTCTTCTTCCATACAAAAGAACAATACCCCACCAAAGAACAACGTCAGGACTTTATCAGTGCCTATTTAAGAAAGGATAATGAAGATATTGAAAATTATACACCAACTTCGGAGGAAATCGAAGCGCTCGAGAAGGAGGTTCGAACATTTTCAATGATTAGCCATTTATTCTGGGGTCTATGGTCTGTTGTGAATGTTTATCAAAATATCGAATTTGGTTATTGGGTGAGTTCTCGAAAAATTAAGTTTAAAGTTAATCTTGTATTTAATGTTTTTTTTTTTGTACAGGAATATGCAGTATCAAGAATTCGTGAATATCAAGTCCTTAAGGACAGCTTTGAATCAGCGCCATAAATAAAAAAAAAAAAAAACTTATGAAAGTTCTGAGGAAAATTCCTCCACTATTTTGTACTTAGAAGCATTTTTTAAACGCGAAAAACGTCTTGATCAATTAAAATGTCTTCCCGATGCACTTAAAATCTTCGTATAAGAAAACTTAAAAACTATAACTTAAACATCGTCAGTAGAATTAGACGACGTAAACTACATATACCTATTCGTGCAACGGACTTCACTATTACTTATATTTCTACAGTGAATATCGAAAGTAATATAAGATTGTGAAAAAATACAGTAGAGTCCTTGTGGGGGATGGTTTGAGAAAACGGTTTTGTTTAAAAGTAGGAACAATGATATATATATGTTGTAAAGTCGGGAAACAGTCCCGTCTGCAATCAAACATAAGTTTGAACTGTTAGTACTCTCAAAATGTTGAACTAAGGGCCTCGTTGCAATGCCATGAGGGCTCGAATTTTTTAATGTTCTTTATGGACTAGCTACTCTGAGTATAATTTCGTTCTTTTATAATCCAGCCCTTGGTGAATTTTGAGCATAGAAAACTCAAACTTGAGTCTGATTGCAGATCGGTCTTTGACCGTGACAGTAAGAGTTAACTTTTAAGAAGTCTATGGACTCTACTGTAGATTTAATATTTTGTTGTTGTTGAAAACAGTAAGACTACGAAAGTACCAATTTTTTTGTATTTTAAGGAAAATAATTAAGAAAATATAAAAATATAAAAAAAAGAAAAACAAAAATGGCAGATATTCATGTGGCCTCGTAGTTTATTCGTAGCTGTCGTAGTTCGTAAGTCTATAAGTTTTGACAGAAGGAATACGAAACTATACCAAAGTCTACGAATAAACTAGGAGGTCAGATGAATGCAACTATATCTAATGTTTCCAAACATAGCTGTGATCAAATTATTCTTAGTAATAGTGATATTATATGTTTGTAAATGTTTGGAATGATACAAATTTAAACTTAAACAAAAACTTAAATGAATTTCGTAAGTCTCATTTTTTTTTTTTATAAAAGATTATTTATGTGTGTATTTCTAGGTACCTAAGTATTTTTATTATTTTGCAAAAAAAAAAACGTTTATTTCGAAATAAAAATTTTAATATAAAATAATATACATATATACTAGGTTATGCGATGTTTAATGTAAAATCATAAATAATAATAAAAATCGATTTTAAAGTAAAACTAAAATGTCTTGTTTATAGATAGAAATGATGAGAAGATTTTGTTAGGCTGCAATGCAATGAAAGATATTGTAACAATATTGTCTCAAAAATATCAAAAATTAAACGGATATTTTCTTACTTCATCGTGTTAATGGTCTAAAATCAGCCAGTATTTCCGTAAACACAACAGTTTAACAATTTTTAGCAGTTTTCTGTCAGTATACTTCCAAAACAATGAATTCTTTCATTGTTCTGCCAGTTTTTTGAGAGTTACGTGCCAGAATACTGCCAATTTTTCAGTCGTGTTAATCCAGTATAAGTATAACTGAGGTTTGATTATAAATACATACCTACATATACTGACATGTCCGTGTTATTCCGTATGGCATAATAGCCATAACTTCTGTTAACAAAGTGTCAAAGTACTGGATAAGAGCAATGCTTCAATGACATGAATTTACACGAAGTCGATCTGGAAACATTGAGCAAGCTCATTCATTATTTTGTATTGCCATTATGTATTTGAAAAATGGTGTCAGCCATTACATACAGTTTACGCAAGTGTGGGGTGACATCAAAGCTTTCAAAATTATCTCTTTAACGTCAACTGGCCCAACAGTGGAAGAATGCAAGAAAAGAGAAACAACTAAAACTCTTTGAAATGTCAAAAAAAAAACATTTTTAAACAGGGATGGATGGATTTTATTTATTCTTATAACAAAAATAATGTCAGATTTTGATTTTGATGACGATTAGGTTATTAATGGGAGAAAAATGGAAAAGGTTGTGGCAATTTTGTCACTCGTGACATAAATGTAATGGTAAATTGCCATAATCTTTAGTTCCTCATTATTTGACTTCGTGTATAGGTAAATGTATGTAATTAAGAATAGATTTTTTGCATTATTTTTCCAGTTGACAGTGACAAATTCTGACAACTATTCAGTCGTGTAAATCAAGCCTAATAACGCATTTGCACGATTGACAAATTGCCAAAATTTCTTCCATTTTCTTGCCATTAATATGACTTTATCGTGTAAATGGTCGAAAATCTACCAATATTTTTGTTATAAAAAAAGTGAGAAGAGCAAGTGGCGTTTAATTTTAACATTAATATTCGCTAAGTTTATTTGACCTCTTTATAACAATCATCGAATAAACAAATACAAATCTTTGCAGTTTTGTCATTTGACAAATATTTGGTAAAAAGCACCGATAAATATTCAGGATTATTTAATTATTTGTGTAAAAAAGTATGTTTACTCGGTCTTTGTTCCGTAAAAACAGTTGGTTTTAGTTTACACCAGCCATTTGCCTGCAGCGACCGTCCTAATTCTGTTTTCTCTTTTCAATTTTCTCTCCAAAAATAACGTTAATCGAAGTATTTTTCCAAAGTGCTGTACTAAATATATTTCGCATTCGATACAATTGCAACATTGCACTTCCAAAAATACAATCGCATTTGCCGAGCGCCACTCTACTTGTGGCTGGCTTCTCCTATTACCTACCCACGAATCTATAACCCACCATGAAGAATTTCAGGAAAGTAGAAAGAATTAATTATTCAGTAAGCGCTAATCAGTGTTGCAGCAGCAGCAGAAGCAGAGAATATTGTATCAGAGAAGGAAACACAAACAAAAAAATACCTAGCTATATACACAAAGCCTTTTAAAAGGAAGTTAGGTTGAAATTTGTGCAGCCAGGCGATTGTAACTGGCTGGATACGATGGCGACGACATCAGGCGGCATCGACTGCAATAACAAAGAAGACTCTAGAGATGACATCACCATTGTTCTAACAGAGTGAAGTTGAACAATGAAAGCGGACCCGGATGTAAATTTTTTATGAATATTTCGAAGACTGATGGGAAAATTGCAGTGAAACTCAAGCGATGTGAATATTGTATGAACGGAAATAATGGAATGGAATTTTCGGCTCCATTCGGACATGTTGCTCTATGTATACTATAAGTAAAGCATACTTTAAAGGGCAAACGCTAAACAAAAGCAAAAAATGGAGGGTTATGTGTAGTTGCTTTTGTTGAAGAGTGATCTATTGATTTTCATTCCATTTCACTTAATAGGTTTGCGTAAGCTAAAAGCTATGTCCATTGTAGAGTGTTAAATTGATATTGAAGTAAAGAAGATTTATCGGTCAAGTTCAACATGACAGCCTTACGAATAACGCACAACAAAAACAAAATTCAGTTTTGACGAATTTTTTTCCAACTGGAAGTCTAATATTCTCCCGGATACTGTCTTTATAAACAAGAGTAAAGAGTAAAGTTTTGTGAAGAAAATGTCATCTTTTTGCAATCTATGTATCTACTCTTCGGTGTATAGTGCTTTAGATGCAAACCATAAAAGACTACCTAACCTATACAAGTAGAGTTGATAGTGGAAGTAAATTTGAATTTCAGAATATTTAATCGAGTTTTTGCAGAGAAACGGAAAAAGAAAAGTAATACATTGTGGTTGAGTATTTTGTCTTATACTACTTTGGTTTCGCATTATGTCTTGAGATTGATAATAACTAGAATCAATAGAAGTAATAACGACTTACCGACAGTGACGGCTGAAACTCCTGTACCCGGGTCATGTCCTCATAACTATAGTTCATTATTTCGGTACCTACAGGTAATATATTTCGCCTGATGTCATTGTAAAGTCATTGCCTTCTGGTGCTTTTGCTGCTGCTGCACAGATAGAAATATGAGTTTGTCCTTTGAAATTCGACTTTCCTTAAAGTGAACTACTGAAACACCATTGATTAGTATGCAAATTGAAACAATGGTCACTATTACTGTATATCATAGCTTCGTGTGTTCATTGGGCAATGAGGTAATGTATTATATTCTCCCGGGAATATCTCTATTGTTTGCTGGGGAAGTAGGTTTGTTTGATTGGAATAATGAGGGTAGCGATCCTAATATAAAGGATTCAATTTAAATTATTGATTTATTAACAAGAAAAAATCAATTTCCCACACATTGACTTTTAAAGTGAATACTGAAAATGGATATACCTATACGTTATCAAATTTTACAGAGTAAATAAATCGTATGAAAATTGTTCCCCAGACGTATGGAAACTACATTTGGCTATAGTTGGCATTATTCAACGATGGAATACAATGAAAACATCATCTATCGGGTTCGCGATACAATTTGTTAAAAAATTTAAATTTTTTTGCAGCTAAAAGTCAAATTTGTTTCGAAGCTTTCCGACAGGAAATTACTCGAACATTTTAAAGAAATATTGAAATTTATTCAAAATGTTATGTCAGCAATTAACTTATAGACAATTTAATAATTTCACTCTGTTTTGGAACCAAAGACACTTTATCATAAGGCCAAAGGAACATATTTATGAACTTCATTTAATTTCATCCAAAAAGCAGGATTTCCAAGGCATTTTCGTTTGGACGTTTGGAGTACCCTCTTGTTATTATTTTGCTCTTCTATTACTTTAAATAACAGCGATAGACAAATTTCCGAATCTGTCAATGTCAAAAATGACAGCCATATCTTTTAGTGGTAAAACTGAAAGATGTACAATCTGCAAAACGATAGCAAAAATGGTTTTCTTCTTTAAAGAAGTGCTCATGTTTTGAATGCACAAAAAGTGCCAAGACTGCCCAAATGAAAATGGCTATAATTTTACTTAAGATATGTACCAGGTATAATGCTAGACATCTTAACAAATCTTCTTTTATAAAACTTCAGAAAAACACTGAGTATTTTATCAAAGCTTAGTAATAATTATATATGCTTTCAACAAAGGAAAATATATTCCTTCATTCTTTTCAGACTGTGATTTAGTCTTGTGCTGAATTTGCCATGCAAAATCGAAGATGTGACATCATGCTCATTTGGAATGAGAGTGTTTTACAATATTTATTGCACTCACTTATTAAGAAACGAAAATCTCAGAGGAAAATGCTATGGTTACCATATTTCTGAAATTTCAAAATATTTTTTGTTTCAGCTATTTTTTTATTTCTTAAAATGTATGTACATGTGTCTGAATTTTTAATGATGAATTTTGATTCATGAAAGATCAGCCAAATTTTACCCAGGAATCAGTGGGCAGCTGTCATGTGTGTCTCATTATATTATTTCTTTTTCTCAATTATATATTAGGTATCTACTTATAAAGAACTTTTTTTTTCAAACTATAGTTGCTTTTTCTTATTTTATTTATTTTACCAACACAATTAGGAATTTTCTATATTTATGTAAATAACTATATCAGTATTTGTAATTTTTTTGTATTTTGCCAAATGGCCACCTCATTTGTGTGTTTTTTTGGAAGCATGACGAGGGCAAAGTTGTTGCTTCCCCAGCACAACATCTGGTTTTATTTTGATAAAGTTAAAACTGTATGTGTATATTAAAAACATATTTCTTTGTAATGTTCATAACATATTAAAGACAAAAAATGTACCATAATTATTATTATATGTACCATCATTTATTTGAATGTGTACTTTTTTCAGCCATAGTGTATGAAGCGAGGATTAATTAATATCTATTTCATTTCATAGACGAAGAAGTCTTTATATTCACTTTGTTTCTTTGTCTAATTAAGCACTTAATAATGCCATTAATTATTTTTCTAAACAAAAGAGAAAAAAAAGACAACTTCGTCGCCATCTATTGTCTGTCAAAATATCTCTTTCGTGAAAGAACAATACAGCATTAGAGAGTACATTTGTATTTTTTGTTGCTTGTAATTTATGCGCACACATATTGTGCAATAATAAATAAATTCACACTCGCAATGGCAGATCGCTTTGGCTTAAACGAAGCATCAGGATAAAAGACGCCTTTTGCCAAACACTTGAGCTCACAGTATGTAAGGATTATGCAAAGTAGACACTATTCCACGACACACTTGCTTCGCAGATGATGGAAGGAGCTAAATAACTGCATAGCATATATATAATTATGTATATGATGTCCTCACCCCATATTTCCGATGCTCGCTCTTATGAGTTGAAATGAGCATTAATCATAAAACACATAATAATCATATTCATGATGGTTTTACTTAAGGCGCAGAATATGTAAATAAGGGTAGAAGGTTACATATAGGTGGTATAGGGTTTGGAGGTGACATCACTATTATGCTAAAATTGGAATACCAAAACCTCTTTTGCTTTCAACATTCTCAGGAGGCTAAGTTCTGCCTACAGGCAGGCAAATTCATATTTTTCCTTCATCTTATTTGATTTGCGTATAAGTATAGGTACGTAAATTGTAAACAGGAAGTCAGTTTCTCTATAAAAGCATCTAATGAAGGTGAAAATTGAGAAATTATGTAAGTTCTGTTGATGTGATTCACTAAGGAGCACTTCTGAATATTATAATCAGGTATAAACATTTATAAATGGTAAAGGCGTATAGTTATAGGATGACACGCATATACGTAATACATATAAATATAAAAGTAGATATTCATCCCAGGGAACTACAGTTTAAGTAATGAATACATAATATTAAGCTATTCAAAGTGCAACATTAGAATCAATCAACTGAATTCAAAATGAAGATAAAGCTAAAAATGAAATAAACTATGAAAACATATTGAAATATGAAGGCTTTTAAATACGTTTAGTGTGATATAATATATTGTGACTTTTACTTTAAGCATAATTTGGATTTAGTTGAAAGAACTTCAAGATCTTAAGGGCCAGTTTCACAGTCAGAAAATAGCCACTTAAGTGGGCAATGTGAAAGATTGAAGCGCAATATCACAGTGCACATATTTTACCTGAAAAAGTGGCACTTATGTCTCCGATGTTGGTGACTTAAGTTCCACTTACGCTGGCTATGAAACTTTAGCCTAAAGTCCTTAAAAACTTAAGTGCCACTTATTCCGGTAAGTGTCGACTATTAAACTGGCCCTAAAAGAGTTATCATTAAGCTTATATAACAAATTTTGGGAAATTTGAAAACATCTCGCAGCTTAGTTGGTTCCTTTAAATAATAATTCAAAAATTTAAATATAAATATATAAAAAATACGTATACGCCCAAGTGTACCAACCAAGAATGTTAAGAATTTCGTATGCATAAGCTTGCATCCCATATTTCCAGCCTATAATAATTGCTGTTGGACACCACTCTGTGTGTAGGTGGGTGCACTCTGTCAAATTGGATCAATATTTATTAATATCATCATTTATTTCCGTTAGCTGTTAGCACCATAAAAACAGTAATTTTTTTATTTCGTCACACATACATCATAAATAAATGATTGTGGCTTAAAGCTATATAGGTACAAACTAGAGAACTATAACAAAACGATTGCGTGGCAAAGCAATTTATTAATTATTTTCGTTGGCAAGGAATCCTAACCATTTAAAACCGTTGTTAGCTGAGTTGAGTACATGTGGCATAACAAATTAGCTTAACTCATGCCACTACACTGCCATTACCACCATACCAAAAACTCCACCCACCTTGGAATGAATTCCTTGATATTGGATGCGCATCTTCGGTATGAGTAGGAACCTCTGTCACCCCCTTTAGCTTGTCCTGAGTGTGTATCAAACCACGAATTATTTAATACGTCGGACATGAAGAACATGAAACATTTCAATACGAACAATAACAGATACTACCGGTATATGTATGTATTTGTACATTTACATAACATGTTCATAGGTACAGCTCGATTCCAATTGCCGTTGGTCGAGACAAAATGGGGGCACTAGGAAGGACCGGCCGGTGGCCAACGACTAACCATAGGCAAGCTCAAGATCTAATGTGTTGATTCAGGAGGGATCAAAGCGATTGTTTCCACTACGCCTCACACTGCCATTCTACTCGAGGCAAGTCAAGGTTCGAGCCTGTTAATGGCGCCCCAAGGTCTACTAAGGTCCGGATACAGGACAGTATACCATACTCGTGTACCAAATATAAGGTGCATGCAAATGCAAATGAGCGGAAACATACATGAGTCGCATATGCTGTATTTTGCAGACCATTGCTTGAAGTTTGTTCATTCTGATGCAGTCACTCCACCATCCCATAGTGCCCAGAACTTGTTCTCCAAATAGACAGTCCTTAACAATCTACCTGCACCTTAACTCCTACACCTATATATGTATGTATGTACCAGGTGCTGCGTGTACCTAAGTTAAACTATAGTAAGTTTTATAGAAAGATATATCTCTATGGGATTTTCACATCAGAAGTCTGGTTTCGAATTGATGTCTATATATGCATAAGCATTTCCTGTGCCATCAGTTGTAGAAGCTCATATATGGTTGGACTCACATGTATGATGTGATGTGCACTGTCGGGAACAAAGAACAGCTTTTATAATGGCGCATCTTTCGAATCTTTTGGACCGATTCTATTTATATAGATGTACCACCAACTTGTCTAGGATTTTCATTTCATGGGTACATTGCATTCATCTTGTTGTTTCCTGTTTGTTTTGATTTTTATTTCATATATTTCCATACCTATGCTTATACATTATACACAAAACAAACCCTGTTTTTTTTTTGTTTTCAAAAGGACCATAAAAGTATGCAATCACATACCTAGATAGAGAGTATTTAAAGGAATAATAATTTAAGATTTACAATTTAATTTAGCACTGACTTAAGATGACTTCATCCTTTCATGAATTTCAATTAAATTTTCGTGAATTTGAAAGGACCATAAAATATATTCAAGGATTCCTATTAAAATACAATTTTTACGAGTATGTCTGTTGTGGAGATAGAGAAGCTAAATTTGCCTCTCGGTACACTTTAGTCCCACGTTTTGAACATATATGTATAATAGAGCATTTATATTAAACAGGGTGTCATGTATAATACTTTATACACAACTTGATCGGAAGTAAAATTTTTTCGGCGTGACGATTGACCAAATTGTGGTTTGCAAAAATGTGTTCGTTAATTTTATATCTAAAAATAAAAAAATTATCAAAATTAATTGCAAAATAGAACGATACAAACGGGCGTGACTGTGTGACACAACCCTTAAATTTATTTCCCCAAATTATCGGTTTGCTAAAACTTTTGTTACGGATATGACACTTTACCACTTTATAAACTAATAACCGGTTTTGCTATTGAATAACCAAATGTCACCAACACTTAAGATAATAGAAAAAATTGACGGTTCTCTTATCGAAAAACGATATAATTGCTAACTTTTATTACTTAAACTGACTCGTGAAGCAATTAACTGATAATTGCTTCATGAAGATTAAGTTTTAAAGAGTGAACTTGTTAGCTTGTGTGACACAACCTTAACTTTCTTCCCCAAATTATATGTTTGATACATTTTTTTTGTGTATTGATAAAATATATGTGTCTATTTATGTTACGGTTGTGACACTCATCACTTTTTGAATCAAGCTGCTAATTGAACATTGTTTTTTTTTTACTACTGAATAACCAAATTACACAAAAACGTGGTTCAGAAAATTAAGTTTTCAAATACAAGCCTATTGACGTGTGTGACACAATCTTTAAATTTAATTCTACATATTATCAAATTGATTGTTTAATACAAATTTTGGTTTGTGTATTAATATAAAATGTGTGTCTACTTATGTTACAGTTGTGATACCTTTTTAGGACACAACTTTTTAACTTCCTTCGATTTTTGGTATTTCCTAGATATAAAAAAAGGACACCCTGCATACCTACACAATACCAACACATTCAAACAGAAATATTTGCATATTCAAAACAAAAACAACGAAAGAAATGAACTGTTCTGGTGGGCTGAATTAAGTCATTTATGCAACTTATATAGTCGAGCTAATTGGAATTTATTCAACAGATACCTGAGTTGAGCAAAAACCTCTCGTCTCGTTCTAGGAACAAAAACATAGATTTTTTTCAGTTAAGTATGATTATTCGAAAAATAAATTTTTGGCAAACGAAAGTTATAGTTTTTCATTTGACCCATGAGTCGACTATACGATGACGATGATTAGATTTAGAATGCCGTGAGTGTAGGAGATTTGCTAAAGATATTCAAATTATTCTAATGAAAATGTTCATAGACGTGTTGGAGGGTTAAAGAGGATATTATCCTTGACTGTACAAGGATGTTTTTTTTTTTCTTAACTCATTTCAAACGCCTAACCTTGTGGTCCTAGTCCTCCTTTGGAAATTCAAACGCAAATATCCTTTGTTATCATATTATAACGATTTACTCTTTCTCTTCATCATAACATCATTCCCAAAGGCGTAAACTTCTATAACAGAAGGTAGGTATATAGGAATAGGTACACATAATGGAGTAGAAGTTCCTTGGCCACTCTTTAAGTTTATGCATTATTCATATATGAAAACCGTCAACCAAAATAGAAAATACAAATTTATGAAAATGCGATGAAGAAAAATAAAAGAAGAAAATGATCGTTCTGATTCCATCATATATTACATTTTGTGTTAGCAATCTTATAGCTACATCAAGTAAAACATAACGCCAAGGGTGCCTTTCTCTTATGGTGATATCATAGTTTTTTTTTTTTTTGTAATACACTCATATTATATGTATGTATATATGAATGTTTTATTTTTCGGGGGGCTATTTGTAGTAAATTTTCTAGTTGCCATTTGCTTTTGGCGAGATTTTTCCCTCGACAATCCTCTTCTAGGTTGGTACTAAAAATGAACACTTTTGGAAATTTATCGGAAGTGTAATAAATGCCACACCTTATTTGGTGTGAGTGCTGACATTTTTGGTATTGCATGACTGGAAATTGCATGAAAAAGTGGAATTTTAAGTTTTATATCTCACGCTGATGAAAATGAAATTTTTATATAAAATCGTCAGCGTGAAATTTTCAATTTTATAATCCACAGCTTCTATTTTAAACAAAAGCTAAAATAGATTGTCAAATATTAATGTTTTTCACAATGCTTCATGTTTGTTTTTTGTTATGCCATACCCAAACAATGCAAATTCGGCTATTTTTAGATTGTGAAATGCATTAATATTCCATTTCATGAGGAGTGAAAAATTGAAAACAACTAGGTATTTAGAGTTAAACTTTTTTGTTCACAAGAATATCAATTTATGCAATTCATGAAAAATACTGTGTAACATATAATTTTCTTCCTTTCCCCTAAAAGATAAATAAGTACTAACTTTAGAATAGGAAAACCATTGTGTGGATCTTATAGTAGAAACATAGCAGGTTCATTTAATATTTTAACATGAATTTATAGCCCATAGCGGAAAAATTAAATACGTTCCACAATCTTTCACGTGAATTTTGGAGGAAAACAATATCGTGAAAACCTTGGATATTGTTCAATCTATGAAAAGGTAGCTAATTTTTTTTTTTGAAAAAGAAGCTATGCTTTGAAAATTTGTATATTTCACGAGAAGAAACGTTTTTGTTTTAAAAATTCACTTTGACCATGAAAAAAACTTAAACTTTTAAAACATAAATAATGTCAATAAGTATACACAGTTATAAGTTATGACTAGTTTTCATTAAAAAAAATGTATTTCACTTGCATCACACATCTGAGCGAAGTGAAATTTTCATTAAAAAAAATTATTTTAGTTTCGGGATTTCCTAGATCTTTCCTTCTAGAAACAAAAATATGAACCCTATTTTTTTAATTTCTTCAAAAACAAATTTAAAGTTAGCAAAGTTTTATAATGCTGCCACTACTGTGCTTTTCTAAGCATTATCATCCAACAGTTTGATGCAGAAACAGAATTATGATGTTATTTTATTGCAAAGCAAACCAAACCAATGTAGTTTGTGGTCCCATCATGGCTTGTTTGAAAATAAAAAACAATGCAAAAAGGGACTCACAAACTGCTAGTGGCACTTTTGTCTTTGTTGTATTCGGTTGGCATAGTTATAGTGTGATGGCTGTGTACGAATGTGTCCGTCGTCCTATGGTCCTCTCTTCATGAATCTTCTTTGGCGACATTTAAATATGTAAATCACATTACCATACTTTACCATTCGCCCCATTGAAACATCCCACTTCTGAACCCAATGTAGTGAGAACGAATTTCTCTCTCTCTCTACACATTCGTTCTTAGGTTAGGTATGGATTCAAAAGGTCAACAAATTTTATACGAAAAGCGTTTAAAGGCTAAAAAGTCCTTTTTTATTGCATTTTCAGAACCTAAACAAAGCCAAGAGGGCATTTCTAAACATAGGAGTATCTATGTACCTAATTCAACTTCTCATAAACATTTTGTTTATTATTTGTTATGAATATATTTTTGTGTGGTTTGGTGTCCTTCGTCCCTTCTTCGCTATCTACTATGATGATAGTAGGAGAAGAAGAAGGATGTGTGTTCGTCGTCCTGTTGTTTGTCTTTTTATTTCGATGATGGAATTGAGTTTTTCGTCTGATTTCATGTGCGAAATTGTTGTTGCTATGAGAGATATGACCCATTTTCTGGTCTGTTTTTCTTGTTTGTTTGCGTATGTCATCGTGTGTTATTTGTTTTTTATTAGTTACGAGCTTTGGATTTGGATTTAGCGTTTTCCTTTCCGTTGCTTTACCATTGCCACCACATTCTATGTCGGCGGTGGTGGTGGCGGAAGCATGGCAAAGCGCGTTTAGAAATGATTGAAGGATAGAAGTTTTGCGTAAATGGCATCCAATGAATATTTTATTAGGTCTTTCTCTTTGTAAGTAGAATGCAGAGGTTGATGGTTGTGGCAATGGCAATGGCACCCATTTTGTAATAACAGCCCCTCATTTACCAAGTGGAATAAAGAACATATCTATCTACACAACCCAATTCTAGGGCCGCCGCCATCGCCATCCAACCCGTCGTCGTCGCGTCGCGTCGGTCGGTGTCGTGCCTCATGTCATGTGTAAAATGGTGTAAATTGTCATGGTGGGCTGTTTGACGCCTTAGTGTGAGATTTGATGAATACTCGTATATGGAGGGTGAATTAGTAATTTGATGGTTGGGAGAGAGATTTCAAAAATCTCTGTTTGTTAAGAGAAGTAACAGGGTAATATTTTATCCCTGATGAAGGCTCAGTAAATTTTATGGTTATTTCGGTGTGCTTATGAGGTTGATTTTTAGCTCTATATAACGGACGAATATGGATACGAAAAGGGAATAGATATGTACATATATGGTGGTTATACCAATTTGTGTTTGTTTGACGCGAAAAGGTAGCAAAAGTTCATATTTTGGTTCCATAAATAAATAAGATGTCTTTATTATCTCCTAAACAAATAAACTACTTTAAGTATGATACAAATAAAAGGTAATCAAATTGAAAGACATTCCATGAATAGAAACGTAGCTATACTTGTTATAAAGGGTGATTTTTTAGCTGGTTTGGTTTTGGCAACACTGGTTTTGACAGCTGACGTGTGTTTAGTACCTTGTGTCACTGTCAAACAGCTTCAGTTTGGTTTGCAATTTAACCATGGATCGTCTTACAAATGAACAACGCTTGCAAATTATTGAATTTTACTATCAAAATTCGTGCTCGGTTCGAAATGTTCATCGCGCGCTGCTT
Source organism: Leucozona laternaria (assembly GCA_932273885.2). Classification (NCBI taxonomy): domain Eukaryota; kingdom Metazoa; phylum Arthropoda; class Insecta; order Diptera; family Syrphidae; genus Leucozona; species Leucozona laternaria. Next base: position 685,902 of record OW026366.1, read on the forward strand.
CCATTTTATGATCGGCATTCTCGACCTTCTGAGCAGTCTATTCGGAAGATTGTGACCAAATTTCGCACCAAATTTACTTTGTTGGACATTAAACCACCAACACGTTTAGTTACTGTGCGTAGTGAAGAAAATATTGCGGCCGTATCAGCTAGTGTGACAGAAGACCGCGAAATGTCGATTCGGCGCCGTTCCCAGCAGTTAGGCCTTTGTTACAGCACTACGTGGAAAATTTTGCGGAAGGAGTTGGGCGTAAAGCCTTTTAAGATACAGCTGGTGCAAGAACTAAAGCCAGCCGACCTACCACAACGCCGAATTTTTGGTGAATGGGCTCTTGGAAAGCTGGCCGAGGATCCGCTTTTTTATCGAAAAATTGTGTTCAGCGATGAGGCTCATTTTTGGTTGAATGGGTACGTAAATAAGCAAAATTGCCGCATTTGGAGTGAAGATCAGCCAGAAGCATTGCAACAGCTACCAATGCATCCCGAAAAAACCACTGTTTGATGCGGTTTATGGGCCGGCGGCATTATTGGGCCTATTTCTTCAAAGATGTTGCGAATCGCAGCGTTACTGTCAATGGTGAACGCTACCGAGCGATGATAACAAACTTTTTTTTGCCCGAAATGGAAGTTCTTGACTTGCATGATATGTGGTTTCAACAAGACGGTGCCACATGCCACACAGCACGCGAAACAACAAACAATGGCGCAATTGCGAGGCGAGTTTGGTGAACAGTTAATTTCACGTTTCGGGCCGGTCAATTGGCCGCCTAGATCGTGCGATTTGACACCATTAGATTATTTTTTGTGGGGGTATGTCAAGGCTAATGTCTATAGGGACAAGCCCGCTTCGATTGACGCACTGGAAGCCAACATCCATGCATTCATTCGTGAGATACCGGCCGATATGTGTGAAAGAGTATGCCAAAATTGGACTCAGCGGATGGGCTACCTGAGACGCAGCTGCGGTCAACATTTGCATGAAATTATCTTTAAACATTAAATTGCAAGGTTCAAACTATCGATTCAAATAAATATTTCATTCATTTTTTCGAATTTTTGTGTTTTTTTTTTTTAAAAAGTTCTAAACCTCTTAAAAAATCACCCATTATATCTACCTACCAGAATACCTACTTTGTGGAAATATCCTTTTGTTATTTTATTTATAATTTGGAAAACTAATTTGTTACTAACGTGTATGTATTTTTGACCGAAAATGGCGGATCTCGAACAAATAACTTTAGAGTTTTACTTTTGTCGTATGTACAACAATGCCAAACTTATATCTATTCCGTTTATGCCAAAAAACTTGCAAAGTAAGGCGGATATCATCAATTATGACATAAACATTACCTCTTTTACTTTTCAAAACTGACAGTTTCTACCGATTTTATTCCCAAATTCTGTCAAAATGGTAGAAATTGATAGAGTTTTGAGAAGTAAACGAACAAACCTATTTTCACGAAGTCAAATAAAAAAATACATTAAGCAGGCAGTAGAGCTCTTTACCAAATAGTGCTATATCCCTTTCTCTTTGATTCATGACACGTCAAAATCAACACTTTGTGGCTGCTGACATTTGTGTATGGATTTGCTTCAAGCGAAAAAAACAATGTATGTTTGAAGTATTAACATTGTTTGCGATATATAAATATAAATAATAAGATTATTGGTATTAAAATTACAAAATTGAGCACAAACAGCTTCAAAGATAAAAAAAAGCCGCCTTTTACTTTCGCTTTACAATTTTGCATCTGTCAAGTGCCACAAAGTGGTTGCTGTTACTTTGGACGTTGACAGATTCGTAAATTTCCTTCTGCACATTCAGATGGTCGTAAAAGACAGTCACAAGGTTAGTAGAAATTTTCTATAGAAAATTGAGAGGTTCCATCGTGAATGCGGGCCTCAAGCGAACGAAACAATCTATCAAACCTCACTTTCCGTGGTATCAGCTGGCCATTGAGCCTGAATACACGATTTCTTTTTTCGTTTGTTTCGTCTTTTGTCTTCTCACCCAATCTGAAAAAAAAAGACAAAACGACCGACAACTTCCAACTGTCAAAATTTTCTATCGGAAAATCCTTTAAGCCATCGATTGGCTTTATTTTGAAACAGCTGTGGTTGGTTAGAAAGAGGTTAACATCTTGTCAAATAATCTCAAATAAATTTTCTATGAAGGTTTTGCCAAACCACAATTTCAAAATTGCTCTATAAAACCAAAATAATGCAAAAAACGAGTACCTATCTCATAAGAATACAGAGCAAAACAAAGCAGAGAACGTCACAGAACACAAAGAAAAGAACAAACAAAAAACAAACCGTAAACATTAATGTTGAATATGTAGTTTAATATATAGAAACCATCCATTTTGATTGCAGCTTCAATCATAAGCACAAAGGATATAACCTATAACCAGCTTTTTGGAACCGCAACAACCAAATACCCCCGCCTCTCCTTTTTCGTCTTTGTGTACAATCACTCATATTTACTTTATTGAAATTTAATAGCATCCTATGCAAGGTGGCACGTAGTTGTGTGGAATAATAGGAGACTTTACTATGAAAACAGCACGTAAACCAGATCAGTTATACGAGACACGAATCGCTAACAGTAAATTCCATCATCATAGCGCACCATCAAAACAGCCAGAAGGAATAATCCTCCTTCATCATTTCTTTGCTTTCTCTCTTCCGGAGCTAAGTTTTTCTAGGAACGATGATGATGGCGACGACGACGACGACGACAACAACGATACAAACGAGAACTATGGTGACGGTAACAGACTGACTTAGGAGCTTAAAAGACCGTGAAATGTCAATAAGGAATCCGAAGTAGGAGCAGAAGCAGGAGCACATCAGGGAGTGTTGGCTTCTTGCTGCTCGGTTCGGTTCACCTCCTTGGCAATTGATTGTGTCTCTGTCTATGTCTAGTCAAGGAGGATTCTTCTGATGCATTGTACTATTATTATCATGGTGTCGTTGCTTCCTTTTTTGCCATTGCCATTCGTTTGCACGTTTCCGTTTTCCGATTTCCACCACTTTGCGCTGTGCTCCTTTCATATTTTTTGTATTATAATCATTTTTCTATCTATAAAGAAGGTAAAACCACATTCCGCCAATTCCAACGTCTTGACGCAAAATTGGAAAAAAATTGATTGATTGATTTTAGTGTGTGAACTCACAAGGGATAAAGAAGTGGAAGAGTAAACATACATGCAAACAAACATCAATCAGAATGTATCCCGGAAGTCGGAATCTATCATTCTCAAACCACTGAAAGCTACGTTGACAAATCGAATGCGTTTTTTGAAAGAAAAGATACGACATATGACGAGTGAGGGAAGTGTCAAAAATTTGCTCTTGCTTGCAATGTAGGCCATCTGCAATGACATCGGGATGACAACGACAAATCTTCTGATATGGTTGAGATTGTTTTCATTTCATCTCATCCGGAATAATAAAAATAAACAACAGAAGTAGAAAAGATTGTATAAAGGAAGAAGTACAGTCAATCTGTCATTTGATATTTCAAATAAAAATATATATTATTCGCTATAAAGTGTTAGACCAGAATACAATTAAGCATTTTTGTGCGGAGATATTTGTTTCGATAGTTTCTGAGAGGCTTAGATCACACAAATTCATAACTAACTATTTTATCCGGAGCTCTCATAAGTAAGCAAAGATATATGTAGTTGTAGGCACAGATTAGCCATATGAAGATGAGAATGTTTCGTACGTTTCACCCTCCGAAACCCATTTGTTTACTTTGTTGTATTTTTAATTTCTTACCGCGTCGATAAATAGATGTGAATCGCAACAACAATTTAACCAGCTGTGTGAAGATCCCTATTGCTTATGTGTGAGGTTTTTATACACACATTATCATTTTTTATCTGATATCTGACAGTTCAAGCTTGTAGGCAAATTAAAATGGCTACCGGGGATTCTCATTTTCATGTGGCTAATCTGTGGTTTTAGGTATACAAAAATCAGCCTATAGACTGTATTGAAAATGACAGATTGACTGTATATTAAAACCTGAATTAGAAACAGAAACTTAAAATGTCTGCAATTTTAATGAAAACTACGTCAAAATCCTTTCAGACTCTATTATTGACAATTTATTCGTTCTTACTTTATACGTAGCTTTCAATTTAATATTCTGTCCGAGCTCATCATATAACCCTACCAGAAAGCATAGAGATACAATCGGAGTAGTTTTTCACTTAAGTTTCTGAGGTGAACGAAAGCGAAGGGAGTGGTGTGGTGTGGGGGTCTTGGCCAAGCAATAATAATTCCATTCATTTAAATAAAATAATTTTATTCATCTTGCTTGCTGAGTTGCTGTTGTTACTCGCTGCTACTGATTCTGGTCCTCCTGCTCCTGGTCGTGGTGATGGCAGGATGGTGGTTAATATCATGATGACATCACAAGCAATTTCACGCCAAGCTGGAGCTCAATGCAAAAACGTTTTAGAGTTCCTTTTCAGTTCATTGTTTGAGCTCTGAGGATGATCGTGATGATGATGGTGACGACTATATGCTGACAGCAATGAAACCATTCACAGTAGATTCAAGCAGGCAGAATAATAATAAAAATAATTGTTAACACGCCCCCTTGCTCGGAATAATATAAAAGCCCGGGCAAGGCGCACTTCACCCTCAATCAACAACAACGTGATGTCGTCAGGCATCTGGGATTCCTGCTGCTGCTATTTTCCAACAGGAGTCCCTCCAGTTAATAATATCCAGGGATAAGTTCCATTGTTTGATTTTGGCTAGTTACTGGTTTCACTTTTTGCAGTTACAGAGCTGCTGTTGTACTTGCTCAGTCTTGCAGCTCATCATTTGCTCCTTTATTTTTTTTTTTGCAGAAGTATATAAATACAAACGCTATAAATAGGTTTCTTTTGTTTGAATAACTGATGTCATCAAGAGGCCTAGAGGGAGCCTAGAGAGGTTGCTTGTGTAGCAAAAGTTTTAATTAAAGGCTACAGTGATGATACGTATTTATCTAATTTAATTGGTTACTTTTCAGTTCAGATGGTTAAAATGTGATGCAGCTGTGAAAGTGAAATTAAATTTAAACAAAAATGTGTGAGTGCGGTTAATATGACATGTGTATCAACTTTTGTCCAAGCGCAGTTTTGAGAATCCATTGTTGACTACGTGAACGGATCCAAAATGGACTATAGTTTGCTTCAAGGGGATCTTCACATTTTTGTCATTGAACGTACCCAACATCCTACTATGCTGATTTTGTCATTGCTAGTACATCATAACATTTGAGGAAGATCCATATAACAAGACATTTAGTTATAATGTTTTATCAACCATCATAAAGAATATTGTTAAAAAATCGATAAAATCAAAAAAAAAAAATAATAAAAGCTAAAAAAATAAGTAGAAATAATGAATAGTGGTAATAATGGTCAATCAGCATTTCAACAACAAACAATAATTATTCTCAATAAGTTTCTCTTTAAAAAGCAGAGATCATGATCCACAGTAATTCCATTACAAATTAACCATCCACAAATCTCACTCAATCCATGTGAAGTAAAAAAAAGCTTTTTCTCAAGAAAAGCAAATACACGAATCATTTTACTTTAGTTACTTAACAAAGCTGAAAGTATCACCGCACGCCGATGCAGTTCTCATTTGTTCATTCAGTTTAACTTCTTAAGCTCGTGTGGTGTGTGATTTGTGATGTGTGATATATTTAACGATTCGTGATCGGTAATTTAGTTTGAATTTAAAAAATATGACGATAAAGAAATAAGATGGAAATAAAAACAGTGGGTTCTTCTTTCCGCATGGTTTAATCAGCATATAAACAACAATTCTCAATAACTTTCTCTTTAAAAAGCAGAGAAATTTTCATGATCAAATCTCACTCAACTCATGTAAAGTACAAAAAAAGATTTTTCAAAAGAAAAACAAGTACACTAATCATTTTAGTTTAGTTTCTGAACAAATTTATAAGAATTACCACGCGCCGATCCAGCTCTCGTTTGTTCGTTCACTTGAAGTTCTTAAGCTCGTGCTTGGTATTTATTTCGCGATTCGTTATCGGTTATTAAAAATAGGAAATTTTAATTTAAAAAAAAAAAACGGGCAATACAGAAATAAAATGAAATAAATAAATAAATTCAAAGAAATCGTCAGTTATGGACAATGCCCGAAGGAGTCCAATGCGTATTCAAGCTTAATCGTTGTCGCGGAGAGGCTTTTAAAAATTTTAAATGTGCGGTATTTAAAAGACGGTTTTATTGATAAAGAAATAAAGTATAGTGAAGTTTAATAAAAAGTTTTATTTTGTTTGATCGGAAAAAGTGTTTCATTTGTAAAACCGTTTATAATAAGTAATTCAATATCGTCGGTGTTAAGTACGTCACCGTTGCCGGTTTCTCGTCGTTTCCATGGGGTGGCGTGATACTCGAGAACTTGGGAGAGCAGTGCGCCGTGGCTTATTACCAACTGTTAGAAACATTTTTTGAGAAAGTGGTGCTAAACTAGGAATTTTAATTGATTGAAAAAGGTTTGTTATGATTTTATAACTTCATTCGTGTTCTAATTCTTATTTTGTTCTTTTTTTTATATTGTAAATAGGTATCAACATTTATTTACGGCTTCATTCATCCAATATTAATTTGGTAAGTAAGTTTCTACAATATACATATGTATGTATTTAGTTTGTAGTTTAGTGTTTCTTCCATCTATGTCCTACATCTAGTTTTTATGTTTTATTAACCACAGAATACAGAATTTTGTTCAAAAATTAAATAGAAAATTAAAAAAAATTACAGGATCTAAAAAAATAAGTAGAAATAATACAAAGGGGCAATAATGGTTTAATCAGCATTTTCGCATTTCAGCAACATACAATAATTCTGATTAACTTTCTCTTTATAAAGCAGAGCAATTTTTATAATTCACAGTAATTCCATAACAAATACAGCATTAACAAATATCACTCAATTCATGTGAAGTCCAAAAGAAAGCTTTTCTGAAAGCACATATTGCTTTTCACAAGAAAAGCAAATACACGAATCATTTTGGTTCAGCTTCTAAACAAAGCACAAGGGATCATCGCGCGCCGATGCAGATCTCGTTTGTTCGTTCAGTTAATTTTCTTAAGATCGTGGGTGGTATTTATTTCGTGATTCGTGATCGGTAATTAAATAAAGAAAATTATAAAACTTTGAATTGAATTATATTGTTTATTTTCCAACAACTATTTAAGAACGTGTTTCTCTTTTCATATGCAACTGCTTAGAAACGTGTTTATACGTGCTTTCATCCCGTTTTCTCTTCTGTTTCTGTTCTGTTTTGAATGTAAAATTCGTCAACTATGGATAGTGCCTGAAAGATTCCAATGCGCGTTAAGCTTACACGTCGTCGCGGAAAGGCTTTTAATAATTTTAAAAGTGCGGTATTTAAAATACGGTTTTATTCATAAAGAAATCAAGTATAGTGAATTTTACTAAAAAAAAATATTTTATTTAATCGGAAAATACGTTTGTTTTGTAAAATCGTTTTCAAACAGTAATTCAATATCGTCGGTGTTGAGTGCCCCGCCGTTGTTGGTTTCTTATCGTTTTCATGGCGTGGCGTGATACAATTATTATACCTAATGGTGTGTGATTTTCGTGGGAGGAGCACTGCTCGTCGTGGCTTAGTAGTGTTGGATTAAGTTTTTTTTGATAAAGGTGTTAAACTTTTTATTTTTAATGATTGAAAAAAGGTTTGTTTTGATTTTATGAATTCGTTGTATTCTTAGTCTTATTTTGTTGGTTTATTTGTGAATGGTTTATTCTTTCAAATTTTCTCGAAAACCTCTCTAAGGATTTTACATTCTAGTGCTTCTCAATAGTCCATGCAATATTGCATTAAAAATTTACAGAAGCTCACATTAAGGAGTCTTCAGTTCACAAAAAGCCTTAATCCTCACCATAGCCAATTGTTGTACAGATTACATCGCGTTTCAGTACTTTATGGTATTCTTCAAGGTTTTAAATTCCTTTTGTTTACATTTGCATACACCTAGCACCCTTTCCGGACTAATTAGTGTTTAAATATTCACAACACCTTCCGCATCCGCATGTTGAAATTAAATCAGCAACAGGTTTCATTATCTGCCTAATACATTGTCATAATACTTTACCCCGAAATAAACTTTCTTCTCAACTCAACTCAACTCAACTCAACTTAACTCCTTTTTTTTATTTGGAACATAAACATTTTCTTTATTATTATTATTTTGGCTTTTGAATAAATCGCAAAGCACAAAGTACATAATATAATTTCATACCTAAATAATAAAATTCAAATAAAAAAAATCATTCCCTCGAAAACATTTTCCCTTTTGCATCCCTTCTTTTGAAACGTTATTTTTGTGTGTCATGCAAACGACACGACACGACACGAAAAGATTGACATGTTTTTGATCCCTTCGCTTAATTTGAGTCACGTTTTACTCTGATGATGTCCCAATATTCTTCTTCCATACGCTCAAAGTTCCTTATTTTTTTATTCATTCTTTTCGTATAGTTCAAAAAGGTATTTGCAAGTACTTTACAAATTGTTCCTAATAAGGATTTACCGAAGGTTCACTGTTCCATAGGTTTTGGAGTTTGGAGAAAGAGCCACTGGGTCACACACTTTCGACCTTTTTTTTTTGTCACCCCATAGCTTTGTACAGCAGCATAAAATTATAATTTCCCTTCGATAAGCCTCAATATTATGCGAAAAAAAATCTTTATGCGAAAAGAAGAAAATTATAAGACTTTTGCCCGTCCATATCAGATTTCTTTTTATTTTTCTATATACATAAATGTACATTAGAGGCGAGAAAAGTTTTAGCGATGGAAGCCGTTTTGTTATTCGAAACTTGTCCCTAAAAGGATAATAAAATAAAGCCATGTTGTTAAAAGTTAAGAACAAAGTTGTGCTATTTCGTGAAGAACACCGCATAATGATTGTGGTAATATATGTACATAAATATTCGGATTGCTGGTAGACAACACGCATATCTATGAGCAAATCAATTTTAAAATGGCGCCCGGGCTTGGACCCAATACTCCAAAACTTGTTAAATTAGCACAAATTCCGTTGATGCGAAATTAAAAATTTATTTCCCAATGTAAGGGGCATTTTCTCCCCGCAATGTGTACCTATTTGGTTTGCAGTTCTGGTGTGGGAAGGAAATCAATTAAACTTTTCTATACACAAACGAACTTCTATACTCTCATTCCCCATTCTTCCATTACGGATGAGCTGACATGAAGAAACCTAAAAATATATCGCTATATTATCCCACATTTCTTACTCTCTATAAAGCAAAATCCACCCATAGTTCCGGGGAAAAGCATTAGAAATACAAACAAAAAAAAAGCTGAAGAAACTAACAGAAAAACAACAAGCACTAATGTTTGCATCCTGAAAGCAATTAACAAGCCAGTAATTGACTAAAATGGAAACAAACAAATGGAGCAACAACAAAAAAGCAAGGCACACGCTTACAACTAGCATCAGCTTCAGTAGCAGCCAGTCGTTGAGGAGGCTGTGGAAAAAGAGCTATAGTTACCTATACAGAATGCAGGGAAGGAGCCATACATATTCAAGGCACAACGCTTCACCAAACGTTTCAATATAGCAAAAGTTCACCCTGTCTTCCTCTCAAAAACTTTTGTCAGAGAATAGAAATAGAAACGGGAACAAGTGTATAGCCACAAGGAACCCTCCAGATACTTCTTCATCTCGGATGTGTGCACACACACTCTTCCCTTAGCTGAAAGACCCAGCTCTAGCTTATTTCATATAGGTACATCAGGTCAGGAAGGAATGAAATTACTTGTGCCATTGTTCGCCATTCGCTCTACTATTCACTCTCAGCGGATCCATAAGGACACCGACCGGTCTAATGAAGAAAAAATCAAATACTCCATCATTTAGTAAATATTTTTGTTTCCTGTGTGATGTGGATGTGGAGGCTTGTTGACTTTTATTTTGGTTTCTTTTTGTAGGTTGAATTGATATACCGACCTAAATATATAAAAAATGGTGGCTATGTTTACACATTTCCTGTCGTTTCTATATGAATGTACAAGCGAATGTATAGGTATAATATACCCAAAGCCCACTACTGGGTTCATCTTCATCTTCACTGTTGTCAAAACGCAAGTAATAATGTTTATCATCAACTCGAGGAGTTTTTGTGAAGGATCATTTGCTGAAAGGACATTGCAGTTTTAATTATTTAGATACTTTCTCATTTGACCCGTGTGATGCCATAGCCATATATTCGTATACCTTTATATTTGTTTATATGTACACACAGAAAAGCGAAGAAGTCTCATTTAATGGAAAGAAAAAATTTTCGTAGCCAAGTTCCTGACTCTGAGCATTTTACAAGAGATAAACTCTGTTGTTTTGCTAATTGTTTAACAAGGCAAAGAGAAAAATACGGCAGCGTTACAAAAACTTAATTGATTTTCTCTGTGTAATAGGTGGTTAGTGATGGGACTTATAAAGGGTATTTTTTTTAGAGGTATAGAACTTTGAAATGGAATAAAACAAGGATGATTTTTATGATGAATTCACATGAAACTTACTTTATTCGAAAGATAATCTTGTGGCATTATAATTTAAATATAAATTTTGGCATATGACCGCCACGGCTGGCTTGGACATAGTCTAATCTGTAGGTCCAATTGTCTATGACTTTTTCCAACATTTGTAGCCCTGTATCGGCAATAACACGGCGAATGTTGTCCTCCAAGTGGTCAATTGTTCATTCTAGCTACTAGCGACTTCACATATTCCCACAGAAAATAGTCAAGCGGCGTAAAATCGCAAGATCTTGGAGGCCAATTCACGGACCCGTAACGTGAAACTATATTCGGTTACCAAACGTTTCCTTCAATAAATCAATTGTGGCACGAGCTGTGTGTGACATTTTGCACCGTCTTGTTGTTGAAACCTCAGCTCCTGCAAATCATGGTTGTTCAATTGATGAATGGAAAAGTTAGTAATCATGGCTCTATAGAGGTCACCATTGACTGTAACGCTTTGGCCAGCATCGTTTTTATAGACGTACGGACCAATTATTCCATCAAACCATAAAGTACACCAAACAGTCAGTTTTTGTGGATGTAACGGTGTCTCAATATACACTTGAGAATTATCATCACTTCAAATACGGCAGTTTTGTTTATTGACGTATCCATTCAACCAAAAATGAGCTACATCGCTGAACAAAATTTTCTTGTGAAAATCGGAATCAACAGCAACCTATAGTATCTCGTTTCAAGTCCATTCACCGAATGTACGCCGCGCCCGGTGATTTTCGTCGATTCATGGTGAAATGCCAAACCAAACTAAAAATAAATCACTTGACAGCTTACAAAATGGCCGCCAGTTAAAATAGTCTTGCCAACTTAAAGTTTTATACCTCTAAAAAACACCCGTTAAGAAGATGTAGGATTTTTTTAATAGAATGTCTTGGAGTAAAATTTTTGTTAAAGATATTTAATGTGCTCGAGAGTCAAGAGTGCTCCCACTTAGTAAAGGCTGGAGCTATACAGCAGTTTCACCCGGCCAAACCTGATCATCAGGGTTCTTTTAGTGGTGCTAAAGGTTTGCTTTAAGTTGAAAAAATAACTGCTGTCCCTTACTGGGACTCGAACTTAAGATCAAGATCTTCAGAGGCCGATATCCATCCCGATAATTCTTTTTACTAAGCTATGCTAATTTTTTGACTTAGAAAATCTCAATCGCAAAGTCCCAGCTCTACATTGGAAAGTGGCCATCTTCATCCGGCTTACTTATACTTAAATGCGTAACGAGTAATTTTACTGACGAATAAACTTATACGGTCTCTTAATGTATATTATACAAATTAGAACCTGGTCTATTAACCGTCAAGAAAGTCCACTTCTTATATGTAGGTTGTTTGTATTTGTTGTTGTTTTCAAATGACGAAGTCAAGATTTATTACTTATATATACGTTGACAGGTAAACTTTTATTGTCTATGAATTTAATTAAAGTAGCGAGTATTAGAGCCGCCCAATCTGATAAACATCCATCGTCTATCACAGAGGTCTATTGTTTAATATTTAATTAATTTTAACAAAATGACATAATGATGTGTTTAGGAGACAACGCTATATGATGAACTGATATAATGTATCAGCAATATGCCTTAATGTTAAATTAAACATTTTACCACAATTTAACGTTGATGAGCGGAAGCCTTAAATCCATCATGATTCTCTGTATTCTATTATAATATGCAAGGCGTATCGTTGCTATATGTATGTATATTATTAAAACGAGGAAGGAAGAATGGCATTATCAATGAGGCTTGTGTTGGATTCTGGTTTTATGTCGCCTTCAATGCGGATACAGAATAGCAATATCCCTGGTATTTTATTCTATACACTTTCTCTCTCAGAGATTTTAATGTATCAGTTTAATCCTAGCAAAGCTGCAAATTGAAAGTAATTGACATTTATTGGACAGCCGAATGGTTTCGACATCACAGAGATCCTTAACTATTCTTCTTCACCGCCGCGCCGGCCGGCCGGCCGCCTTTCCCCTCTGACACATTCTCATTCTGTCTCTATCTTGGTTTCTCTTAAATACATTGTGGACAATGGGGTTGCGGTAATGTGGGGTTTGTCTTTTCGGACTTTATTTTGCTTGGAAATTCAGTGTGAAATGAGCTTACCAGAATGATATTACCATCATAAAGGATATTAACCCCATATGGCCACGGTCATGATGTAATGCACTCAAAGTTTAGATATAGGTTCTCTGCTCTCTACCATATTGGTTTAATTTTTTTTACTAATTGAAAACACTCTACTCTACTACAATCTTTACACAGACTTACAATACAACATACAAACATATTTTAAACGGGAGTAAAATCTACTCCCATTTATTTTAATACATTTTTGCAGTTTGTTGTTTTCTTTTTTTTAGCTTAGACAATCCTCGCCTGCTCTGAATTCCAGAAAATGTTTTCATTTTACACCCATTTTGTGGGTTGCCAATTGAATATTATAACCAAACCCACAACCTAACAACTTGGATTTTGTTATCTAATCGAATATAGATGGGATACTCTTGTTTTCATATATGTTGATGGTTGCCATTCCCTTAGAAATTTAAAACGGAGAATTTGATGGTTTTAAAAGTTTAGATGCAATGGCAACCAATTTGGTATACTTAAAAGATTTTGTTCATCTAGAAATGACCGGCAAGAAGGAATTTCAAGCTCAACTATTCCACGTTTTGTGGCCAAGTTCAGTGACAATCATCAGTATCAATACGTTAAAGAAACGCAAGATCTGCCAAAAACATCGCCCCTGTTCTTGAAAGTCTGTACTACCTCCAAAACGATAATGGCATTGCCATCACTATTAACACAAAAATAGCCCTTGTTTCAAACCTCTATAGCATTTTATCAAACCTTATGTAAAATAGCGTGTAAAGTTCAACCATATAATAGCCTTCGATTTTTGAAGGCAATTACAAATTTCGTATAGCACAGCAGGTTTTGGAGAATGGCAACTCCCATCGCTCGCTACTGCCACGCCACACTGCGCCTTTGTGGGAAACAACTGTTTTCGCTCTATTCCCAGAGTTAATTAAGCTTTCGCTTAAATGTTTGCATTTGCACACGACTTGCAGAACTAGCTTTTTGTATTATTTCTCCAAAAACTCATAGTTCCCAAGCTTATTTATGCAGTATACGCATTTGCAAATGTAATAGAATAGAATAGTGTAAGGAATGCTTAATAAAACAAACACACAGCTAAACCAAACTCCCGCTGCAATTGGTGAGCATTCAATGGAAGTCTTATTTTACTAGCTACAACCCCCCTTTGTTTGCTGTTTTGCTATGCTCTTCATCAAGCAATTAAGCTGCAACTGTAATAATCCACGAAAAATGAGAAAATCAATTGAAAATTTGATTACTTTTGGAGTATAATTGATCTACCAACCGAAATACTTAAACAAAAGTAATGCGAGAGCGTATCAAAGACATTGCGGCGCGGGTGGTGGTAATATGGTCTTGGTCTATCCACATACATATCTGTGTGTGGAGCAACTTGAAATCCATCCAATTTTGTACTTTGTGGCTTTAATCCGATTTCTTGGGGGGTGGCAAAAGTTTCACCATATCAGCGCCAATTCTGCCTCTGCCAGTTTTACCATTAGATATAATGGCAAAATTATAAGTAAAACGAAAATGAGAAAAACGGCTGAATTAAGTTAAAAACGGTTCCGGAAATCTGATAAATAATGGCGGCAATTTACAATTGTACAGGACACAAAAAATAAAATAAAAAAAGAGAAGCCGGGCAGGGGGCACTGCAAGCCAGCCCAAAGAGAGTAATTTCTATGCCAAAGTAGTTGCAATAAATTGTGGTTTAAATTTGCCACGAAGCAAAAATGAAGAGAGCGTACCACAGACATCATACCGGGCGAATTCATATTAAACAAAAAAAAAAAAACTCTCAATCTCTCTTTTTTCTCTCTATATATATATCTATAGCTATTCAAGGAGCAATAAGGACCATTGACCGGTTATAGAACATGCGACCAGGACGCCAGGACCACAGAGAGTGAGAGAACGAGAGAAAAAACACATCTTTTCTGAGACGTGAAAGGAATAATTGATTTTTTTTGCCCCAAAACTTATTTTATGAATCTTAGTTTTCCCGCCTCAGTAATCGTTTGTGGTACTGCTGACATATTTCTCTATTTGAGTGGTAAAAACGAAACACACAATAAACACACCACACACACTGCCAGTAGTTGCCTGTTGCCACTGCTGCCATACTAAAATAAAAAAAGTAATAAAAAGCAAAAAGTGCGAAAATTGTTGAAATATTGGCAGCTATTTGTTATAAGAATGAAATTCCTCATGTCGACTTGAGGGGCGACGCGACGCAACGTCAAGCGGAAAGCAGGATCAGCCGGCGGGAATGGTATCACAACAAACAATATGCTTCAGCTACATCACACCACACCGTAACCAACACACATTTCTCCATAATCAACCGCTGCCCCTGGTCCTTTTGAAGGGTGGTGGCGGTGGGTGGTATAACATTTTTTTGTATCGGCAAAGCCCTGATGTTTTTAGAAAGTAGAATTATAAAGGTTGTGTAGGCGAGAGGGGCTACAGGTAGAACGTCGTCGAATGGGTGGCTAATCGATGATGTTTGATGTCAGCGAATATTGTGGGATCCATTTTACGGCTATTGAGCACTAAATACGCTTCAATTTAGCATCGGATATAAAAAAAAAACAAAGGAAAGTGTGAAAACGTAGATATGTATCGAGCGGAAGGAAATTGGTTACTTTTAACAAATGATAAAAAGTAGGTAGTTTAGAAATTACCACCTCATAGGAAGGTGGGGCTGAGATTGCGATAAAAATTCAAAGTCAAATAAATGATAGAATAAGAGAAAAACACAAAAATGATGTTAATGTGGTGATGGTGTGATGGAACTTTTAAGTGCTCGTTTATGCGGTGGTGGTGGTTTTTTGCTTTCATAAGGTTTTCTCATAAACAGTTCCTTTTTTAAGCAAAACTGTTATAAATGCCATTTCTTAACCAATTTCCTACATATGCGTGTTTTAGTGTTCGACCTATTTATATACCAATCAGTGAATATTCTGAATATTACCACCACTATTATATAGCTGCAGTAAAATAGTTACAATTTTTTAAGCGAACGTTTAATTTTCAATTCTTGTGACGTTGTATACTTTATTAATTAGCTTTATTTATACCAGTCACATGCATATTGAAAATACATATAGATCACCTTGTCACCTTGTTCGGTTTTGTAAAATTGAAAATTTAAATAAATTGCTTCTGAAAAAATAATTTCTCCCAATGACGGTTTCATTGCTTTTCTTTTTTAACTTTACCAATAGAAATCTGTGGAAACAAATTATTGAAATAATCAAATATCCTTGCCTTTTGTCAAATAAAATTTGTATGTTTCGACAGGTATCTAAAAATAAATAAAATAAAATGGAAAAGCATCAGTGAAATAATCTAAAACAATCCACAAAAAAAAAACTTTTTATACCATTTAAAATTTTACGATAATTTCAATATCGGGAAAAATCACTTCTGGTCGATAAAAGATTGGATCGTTCGACTGGACACAAAAATCTATTCATCCATTGCAACAAAATGTTTTAAAATAGGAATGCAACTGGTATAAATAAAATATTTTCGCCACCGAAAAAGAAAATATTTGTTTGTACAGATTATTTGTTAACTTATTGCTGTTCAGCAGTAATATCTGTTGAAAAGTGGATAAAAACACTCAAACTATTAGTTTTGTAGCTGATTCCTATAAACTGGTCTAAAACACAAGAAATATTGGATTTAACTGAGTATTCTGTAATTTTCTTCTTATTTTTGCTATATTCGTTTTGATTTCCTGCTTGTAAAAGTAGACAAAGCTACTCAATCTACAAAGAATTTCATTTATTTCTCGGTCATTGGTATAAACTGGTCGAAGACACAAGAAATATCTGTTTTTAACTCAGTATTCTCTAGTTTTGTTCATATTTTTGGTTATTGCTACACTCGTTTTGGTTGGCCGCTTAGAAAAGTAGGCAAATCTACTGAAACTGCAAAGATTTTTATTTATTTTCCCGCTGATTCGTAAAAACTGGTCTAAAACACCAGAAATATTAGTTTTAACTTAGTATTATCTATTTTTTTTTCTTACTTTTATTCAATAAAAAAGAAGACAAAGCTACTCGAACTCGAAAGGATTTTATTTATATTCTTGCTGATTGGTATAAACTGGTCGAAACACAGAACACATTGGTATCGACTCAGAATTCTCCAATTTTGTTTGATTATTTTTGCTTATTTCTACATTCGTGGTGGCGGTGATGTAGTATCTGCCAGGATGATGGAATCAACTCTTTTTTGTTAAACAAAACTTTTGTGTGACGTCAAAAACTTTCAATATGGTTTCCCTAAATTTTTTGTTTGCCCAAATTCCAAATATTTCCAAATCCTTATTTGTTTATAAATAAAAAAAGGCTAAACTTCTTAAGGGATCTTCAAAATTGCGGCAACAAACGATTGACAATGTTGATGATGTTAAGCATTTTCCCGATGTGGATGAGCCCATTAAATCAGTGAACCGAACTTATGAATAAGAAACACCTATTTAACCTTTTTGTTTTGTTAGGTAGAGACACTTATGAACATATTTATGTAGGTATATCTATATATGTATAGTTCTGTATATTATTTATAAGTAAATTGGATAAAGAAATTCTTTGGAATTCATCTATTTGCCCGAGGTGTCCACATATTTGTTCGCAAAGGAACGAGCAAATCCTTGCGCATAAAAACCCATAAAAAAGGAAGCCCTCTTTTTTGCTGTTTTTTTGTCATCTTATGATGATGTCTCTTCTAAGTTTGTCGTCTTCGTTGGTGGAAGGACTTTGTCCGTCTTCAAGACTTGTTGAATTTTTATCAGGCTGTTTTGGTCAAGAAGTCATATTTTCATGATGGGAACTACAGATTTCGTGCCTCTGCTTCTGCTGCTGTTGCTGCACATACAATTTCATCCCATTTATTATGAACTTTTGAAAATCTAAGGATATTATTATAGCGGCAGGCAGTTACTGTAGTAGGGTGACTCATAAAATTGTGGTTGGCAATTGCCACCCTCATACACCCGCCTCGTTGCTTCTGCTACTGCTGATTGTGCTACCCTTGCTGAGGGGGTAAACTTTTGTAAAAGTATGCAAATCATACATGACTTGAGGGAAAATGATTTTCGTTTGATGAGTCTGCAATCGTTATTCCCCACCAAACTTCACCATCTCCTTGCCTCTTGAAATAGATTAAAAAAAGAGAAAATTTCTTGAAAACAGGTCTAGAGTCAAGGGCAGCAAAAATGAGAATATTTAAGAATTTGCTTATTTCTTTTTTTTTTTTTTTTCATTTTTTACAAATTAGACAAAAAATAAATTCAAGTGCCTTAAGAAGAGGACATCATCAAGCAACAGCTAGAATCGTGAAGGGCATGGGTGGATGAGTAGAGTATAGATAAATAGAGAGGGGGCGGGGAGACATATTGCGGCGAAAAGGTCTTGTAACATTTTTATAACATCATGTCGAAGGATCAAAGTCAAAAACAATATTCGTGTCTATAGGTGTGTGTTTAGGTATAATGGCCGGATCTCTTCATATATCCATACACACACGTTATATGCAAACGATATTCAACTCACAAAATTTATTGCTCGGGAGCATCAAAGCAGCGCTTGACACAATTTCTCCCCACATATAAGTACATACATACTCGTACGAGTATAGTTTCTTGGAAAAGTTAGCTGCAGCAGCAGTAGTTGCTGCAGTAGCAGCTAAAGCAGTAGTAGCAGCATTAACATCCAACCAGTAGCTGTATAGTGGCACTGAAAATGAGCATCAATGCATATAAATCCTTCTATTAAGGATTACACCAGGATTTTTTGTTCAAAGTTTAACACTGTCATGGTTACAACATTGTAACTCGTGTTTCTCTGAACTATGATCCAGAAGTTACTGTTGTGAATAACTGTGGCATAATATAGTAAAGACTTGTACTATTATGGATGGTATGGCTAAGGACAATAATCATTCGATTATAGAGCATAAACACTTACAACAAATTTAGACGATTTATATAAATTTGAAATGTGTTCGCGCTAACTAGAATAGCCTTGACTTTAATTTGATGTGTCAACGTGCGAATAGTGAATTATTAGTCCTCGTGATCTAAGCACCCCATATGTGGGATATTCGCAAAACAAGTATGCAATCTAAAAGGTCAGTACCTATTTGGTGAACAATGTCAGCTAGGTTCAGTAATTGGCCAGACATGTCAGATTTTCTGAAAATATTTTTTGTGGGATTTTTTGGGATATTCGGAAAAAAGCCAAAAACCTTTTGACTTTAAAAAAATCTTCAAAAATTAAAAAAAAAAAACCTATAGCTGACCAATGCATGAAACTATTTGACCTTTTTTGACCAATTACCGACCTTTAAGATGTCATAATTTCTTTGCCAATATCCCACATATGGGGTCTTATGTATTATGGGGTCAAATGAATTGATTTAAGACAGATGGATTTGATTTAACGATGAATCCACATCAATTCAAAAAAAAAACAAATACTTCATTAGATCAAGCTAAGAATATTAAAGTTAAACCCAAGTTAACTCATCTAATTTGGTGAGTTAACTCAGGATAAACTAAACTCATGTTTTTGATGTTTTATCTACCTATGGCTTAACTCACCACTGAAAAACTGGGCCTTAAATGAATACTTTGCCAGGAGAATTTTAAACATAGGTAACACAATGGGAGTGACTCCTCCAAGAAAATGTCAAATTGGAGTGAGGCGTGACACAACGCGTTGTGGTAAAGAGATATAGAGACCTTACCAAATGTGTTTTGCAAAATTAATGCTGTTTATAAAAGGAGATACATTAAGGCCCATTTCTACAGTCGACACATACCGGAATAAGTGGCACTTAAGTTTCCCATATCAGGACTTAAAGCTTAGTTTCATATCCAGCGTTAGTGGAAATTAAGTCACCAACATCGGAGAATTAAGTGCCACTTATTCAGATAAGTGTGCACTGTTATATTGCGCCTTAGTCTTTCACATTGCCCACTCAAGTGGCACTTTTCTGACTGTGAAACTGGCCCTTAGAGGTACAAACTGACTATTTTTTTTATGATTAATGACAAAAAACGCGTAGGTAGTGTAAAATTGTGATGGTATTTTTGTTTAGTATCATTCGACATTCCATTTTAATTAAACGTATTCCATTAAACCAAGGTAAATAATATAAAAACTGCAAAGTTTGGATTATTACTCATTTACACTCAAAAGTTTCACAGACAAACATTCACAAAGTACAAAAAAAGCCTCGACAATTTACAACTTGGTCTGCAGACAAAATATGCAAATTGCGCCATCTCTTGGCGCATCTCAATTGCTCACTGCTGCTAAATAAATGCATAGACAGTAAAATACTTAAACAAGCAAAAAGAAAAAAAAAAATATGAATAAAACGATTAAAATATAAACTCAATGGCGCCACACTTAAAACCGTTATACCTCCTATACCTACTGCAAAGAGTCCTGCCCCCTTTTGGATGCTGACTAGAGTTGTAAATGTTTGTTTTGTTTTGCATTAAATGTTGGTAGGTACATCCCTTGCTGTAGAAAAAATCAGAATCATTTCATAGAGAAGTTTTTTTTTTTTTGTTGGCTCGATTCAAAAAAGCAATCAACATTTTGGCATCCATTCAACCAAGATTTTTCCACTTCATAGCTATGCTTTGGCTGTAGGTATGTTGTTGCATATCGCGGTCGCCATAATATCTCTTTCTCCATCAGCTTTAATTTTCATATTAAATTTTAATACAAATATACACAAAAGCACTGATATCACAGAGTAAACCAAAAAGAAAATAGGTCCTTAAGGATAATCTCGTCGGCAAAAGATTACCTCAATATCCTCGATATACTTATTCCTACGTATAGCTATGAGCTGCGGCCCAAATTTTATAGCTTATTACATGTATGTCCAATAAAGTATTTTGTGTCCCCCGGCTGCGGCGTGGCATTGGAAAAAAGTAGGTTGTATAAACGCGCCTTCAATCGAAATCAAGCTCCTTGCACCAGAGTTTTTGACGCCGACCGGTCGCCGGCCGCCAACAGTCTACGACGATGTAAATAAGTTTCCCTGTCAAATCTTTGTGCCTTGCCTTCCTTACGGCTGAATTTTACTGCATAGTTCATCGCCAAAAGTTCATGTTCATTGTTCAGTGTGTTGTTCACATTATGTCATTCAACTCCTCCCCGAGCCCGACACGACACTAACATACACACACACGACACGATACGGCTAAGGTTCTTCACAAACAGAGTAAGTTGCTCTTTTTATTTTTGTGAGGTCTGGCAATTTATATGCGTCCTTAAATTATGATCATCTACCACACCCTCCAAAAACTAAAATGGCTATGAGATGCCCGACTACGACGACCGACGATCTAATAAAACCGAGATTGGCTAAAGTTGCGGCTCATCCCTTAAGCTCAATGGGAGGCAGAGAAGGCATTGTATACACTGATGGGATTTTTCCCAATCACGTAGTCAGATAGGGGACTCAAAAAGAATATAGACCCTTAAATAATTTGAGGTAACATCGCTTGACAATCGAGAGCAAAAAATAATTTTGCAACATTGAAAATCAAATTTCTTACACCGAGGACGTTAGTGCTGGCAACGACGCTTTTAACATTACAAAGTTATTTTATTTAAATCAAAATTGCAAAATGTTCTTCCAAAGGCTCCGCAAAGATGCGAAATACTTGGTAGGTATCAAATTTGATAATCATTTTAATTTTAATTTGCAAAATTGATTGTTAAGTGATAATTAAATGTGTTGCGAATATGCGAAATTTTCATCTTGCTTTCAATTTTATAGAAATTGTAATATTTGAGAAATTTTTCTATCACTATTAAATTTTATTCCCTTGAAAAATTTCATAAATTTTGATTTATATTTACGAAAACAAAAACTTTAATTTTCGCAAAGTTGCGAACAACATTGTAACTAATTTCACCATTCAAATATTTGAGGGCTTACTTTAATAAACAAACATTTTTTACTTTAACAGGTTTGCAAACATTAAAAAAGCGGTTTGCAATGTATTGCAAAAACTAATTTGCGAAGAATCGATTTTATGTAAAAGTTAATTTTTAATCAGAATAATTTAGTTTTCATCTCGAAAAAGCAATCTTCTATTTATAATCCCAAGCAAAAATTTGTAAAGTTACAAATTTATGAGGTGTTGCGAAATGAACTTGGAGTAACTTTTAGTTTAAATCAAGTTATCCCTACCTAACTGCATGTAGTGAAATATTTGTAAAATCTGATTGAAGTAAAAAAAAATAAACAAATTCTCCTAAAAATACTCAACATTTTTTTTTGCAAAGTTGCTAACCCAATTTGCTCATAAGATTTTTAATTTTTAATTCATTTTAGAATTTTGCAAAAGGTTTTAATTTGAGTTTTTGTAACTTGCGATGGGTTTCAGTTCTTAGCCAGCGCAAATAAGCACTTTGTCAATATTTTGCGAAATTAATTTTTATTATTTTAATGCCAAATGCTACTTTGCTGGGAATTTTTCCAGTTCAATAGCTAAAACTATTGAGTAAAATATTTGGAAAATAAGGAATTTTTCCAATATCAAATCGCAAAATTTGCAAAGTGTAAAACGCAACTTATTTGTGCAATGCGCATGAGTTGCAACATTTATACGCAATGTTAGCTGTTAGAAAATTAATAAGCGAATTTGGTAAATTTACAGCCAAAGTGAAGTACGTGATTTTTTAGAAATCTTTTAAACTTCGTTTTAAAATCTTTCATAACGAGAGTTTTTAAACTTGTTCTTATTGCAATGTGCGAGGGTCTTTTCTCAGCCTGAACAAAATCAAACTTTTAAATATTATTCCTTTTATTTTTTCCTCCGTCGTGAATTACTCGATACTCTACGGCCCTGGTGGTGCAGTTGTTCTGCCGATGTTTATCTAGGTTTTTTTCTTTTATTTTTTGTTGCGGGAGTATTGCTCGAGGTTTTATGATATGGTCCTTCTTATTACGGCCGTATATATGCTTATGAATGATTCTCAACAAAAAATATTATGTTATCCCGCACATATGTAACGACATTTATATTTTTGTATGAAGCCATAAAGTGCGCATTGGTTTCTGTTTCCTGATGATGGGAAAAACTTTGGGTCATTTTTAGGGATTTTTATTGTCGGGCAATATAATATGAATTATGTCATTTTCATATAAAACACAATTTAATTCGAATCAAAATCAAAAATTCATTCGTTTCCGTGTCCTTGTGCCCGATTTCAATCATAATTATAGACAGTTTTGGGAAACATACACGAGAAATGTCCTATTAGCAGCTTAGATTGTAGCACTCTGTCCCCACCCCTAACCCAGCTCAAAAAGGCGTGGCGCGAAGCGTGCAGGCAATTTGAAAGCTTTTTCTAATTTCAATTATTCACTTCACTTCTCTTCGTCGCCTTTTGCCACTTGCCTTAATTCAAGGGGAAGGGGAAGGGGGGGTCTTGTTGAATTGAACTGGCACATTAACAAAAGAAGGGCCAGGTCACAGGCAGCAACTGCATCAGGGATAGAGAGAGAGGGGATGCATGGAGGAATGTGATACTGCAAGTCACTAGCATGAAAAACCGACAACAATGCAAATTTTCTCTGTGATTATTTTCGTAACCTGGCCTGGGTGATGGAGCTCCTGCCACAAAAACCATTCAAGAAAAAGCCACACCGTAATAAATACAAGGTGAAATGCATTTGCGTAGTTCCCTAATTATTTTATCATTTCTCACCTCTATTCCCATGTAGTGTTTGTCGGGTCTCGCTCTCGGCTTTGGATTCGTGTTCGGCGGGTTGTTCGAATGTGGTGGGTTCTTTAGGGAACACTGAGACTGACTGCATGAGACAGTTACTATGGCTTTGGTGTTAGATACAGGTGATGGGGGTGGTGTACCAAAAATGCTATCGCAAGGTTTAAGCTTTGCCCCCTTTGCCTGCTCTGATGCTTTGAAGGAATGGGTAGGTTGATAGAGGAGAGTTCTAAAATCTTTATCGTCAGGTCGATGTCCTCCTATCTAACAAGAGTGACATCTATCCTAGCATCAGTTTAAGAATAGTGGAGCTGAAGAAATGAAACGAATATAAATTTAGATGAATCGGGTGACACTTATGGGCAGTCAAGTACAGTGTGTGGCGGGGAGGGGGGGTGAAAACATAATTCATTTTCTAAAACCGTGATTGATTGTATTGGCGGTCAAGCTTTCATTTGAAAGGTATGGCGTTGCCAGGTAGTCTGGTATGTAGGTATGTAAAAAAGATTAAAAAGTGCCCTGAATTAGTGTTTAGTATGGAACCTTCAATTATTAAATGAAAAATATAAAAATCGTGATACGATCTTTGAAGAGTCGAAAACATGAAAGTAGACGTTTCTGATATAATTTGCAATAAATCAGGATGATTTTTAGTAGTCTTGACTTTTATATTTTTGGAAAAGTAATTTGAGGAAGTTTTTGATTTATGCGTAGGGAATTTTTTTCGAGATCAGTTTTTAATAGTTTTTAATTTTTATCTTTTTAAGGTATGGGTTTAAAAATATTTTATTTTAAGGGATGATAAAAATTATTTATTCGGATTCTAAGTGTGAATTTTGAATTCACCAAGTACCAGCACTGAACGCAGAAAATCCATATTGAAGTTTTTGCATTTTTCAGCGTATAAGTCTTGTGTGTGTTCATATAATAATTTGGGTTTTCAATTATTTCTTAGTCCAATGTCCTTCTAACTAGATCCGTCCAATTCAGGTTACATTTAAAAGACCTCAAGTCATCTTCCCCAATGAAATATTAAAAACTTACCTAAAAAAATGACCCAGCCGTATTTTATAAAATTTTTCAAATGCATGTCTCAACAGGATTGTTTAGTTAAGCTTGCTTAAATAATTTAGGTTGGCTTTAAACAACACATTAATTCTTATTCAATTTTCGAAAGATATATGGTTATTGTACGACATTAGCCGTGTTCCTTTGGAGGTGGCGAACTAGTCATGAGTAGATCCAAATGATAATCTAGTACTACCAACTAAGTACTCGTGCTTATACATGGTGAGTAGATGAGATTTGTAGGGAAATTAATTCTGTGCTTTCCATTGAAAAAGGCTAGCAAAGTACTTGTGAGTGCTTCGCCACCTCAAAAGGAATACGACTGTTACACAAGAAAATTCACAAATCTAGTACGAAATTCTACTACATTTTATAAAATCGACTTTTTTGACAGATAAATGCATAAACTCATAAGAGAGAAATGAAGAAAATGGGTTTCGTGTATTTATCGCCTCGATGAACTTCATCGAAAAACGGTGAAAAATGAAACAAAACGTTCCATTTTTCAAAGTTTCTCGATGCATAGAGCATGAATACAGGACAAGTTTATGTCAAATCAGTTCACTTTTTGATTTTTCCCCAACTTTTAATTCCTACTGTAGTAAAAAAAATGTCTTTTCTTTCTTCGCCACCGTCATCATCAAGCGAAAAACATATGCACACAAATCTAAAACCTTAAACGAAGACTTTTCCTCCCACAGATTTGCAACTTTTACGAGAAAGATATTAAAGATTCATTTTACCTCTTTTTTCTCTCCCTATCCCTCTCTCTCTCTCTATCACTCTGAGTTTGACTATATGAGTTAGGTCAAAATAATATACCTATGTATATATGTATTTGTATAGATTTGCTATCTCAAGGAAGAAGGAAAAACTTATAATTCGTTAAAACGAAAAGTTTTCACTTAAGCAACTCTCTATGCTGCTCTGCTCGGCTCGGCTCTGCTCCGACGATAAGTGCGATAAACACTCTATAAGAATATGAAAAATGCATTAGATAATACTCGAACTCGTATAGTTCTATACGAACGAATGCCATCATCATTGCCTTAGTTGACTTCTATATAGTGACTACCTCACAGCCTGACGCCCTTGTCCTCAAACTTCTCGTATTTCTAAACGGATTTGGCGCGTTGCAAACTTCTTTTTGAAGGATTTCAATATTCTACGTTACCCCTAGTGCTATAGTAATGCAAACATTGCCTTTTCACACGCTTTATAAAAGCTACATCTTTCCCCAATAGTCCCTAACCTTAGTCCCCTCCATTCAAATGCTGGTGGTGGTGGTTGGTAGTGGAGACTTGGAGGCAGCCTTCAGCGGCCCTATGACCCCAACTTATTTCGAAAAAAGTTTGTCTTAGGTATATCAACCTATAAATAACAGCTTTGGTCATTAATTGGGTCTTAGATGTGCGAAAACTGTGGCGAGACTTGGAAACAGATTGCCATAATGAACTTTGACAAACTTCTTCTTAAATAAGCTATACTACCACCAGTTGAACGAACGCCGCACGCCGCATACAAATGTCAATGAATTTACAAAGTGACGCAAAGATGTCACTCATCGCACATAATTATACCCCCAGTTTAAGTTGTCATCCAATTAGTTTGGGTTCTGCAGAATTATTTTAAAAGTTTTTCTTGCCTTAAGAGTAGGTATATAGGCAGTTGGCAGGCATCTAAAAACAAAAAAAACAAAAAGGACATTAAAATATTTACTTCGAGAATTTGTTTCAGCTAGTCAACATCGTTAAGTGGTCCCTCTAGTACCGAAATTCGTTTCAGTATCTGCGTAGGTTCGTATTTCCTTTCCATGTCTTGGACTAGGGGAGGGGAGATTAAATACTTTACATCAGAAAGTTCTTCACACCATAAGGACCTTACAAATTTTTTTTAAGAGGAGGGGCTGTTGACACATTTGCCGTTTTCTAAATTCTTAATTAATAATAATTTTGATTTTAAAATTGGATTAAACCTTGCCATGGAATTGATCCAGAAAGACGGACAAGTGCAGTTTTCTACAGAATTCATACTCCCAATCCCAAAAGCTTTTTTGTTTCCTAATGATGACAAGATTTACTGAAAAAGAGGGTTATTCACATTCACATGCATTTCTAAGGTTTTTTGCTTAAGTTGAGGGTAAAACTTTTAGGAATTTGTGTCAAAGCAGCGGGTATTTTGATTAGTAATTTAATTAAAACTAGAAAAATCAATTTAAATTCAAAAACCCGAAAATTGTGTATCTCAAAATTCAATATCCCTTAAAATTCATAATGAAGACCGCCATTTCGTATGCTAAAAATGGAAAGCGATACTTTTCTTCAAAACAAGATGCACTGAAATCTACCCAATTCATAAAATGTTGTTCAGGTAGAAAAATAAATACAAAATGGGGTTATTCACGCTATGCGTTGAATAATCTGGAACTTGCCACTTAGGAGATGTAAGACTTTAAGTAATTCGTAACAAAGTGGCGGGTATTTAAATAAATAAAATATCTTAAACTAGTAAAATCAAAATTTTAAAAATTGAAACCCCAAAAAAAATGAATATCCCAAAATTGAATATCTACAAAATTTATAACGATGGCTGTCATTTCCTTAGTTAAAATTGGAAAGTTCTACTTTTCTTCAAAACAAGATGCGCTGAAATATCGCCTATTTGTAAAATATTGTTCAGGTGAAAAAAAAAAAATGAAAATGGGGTTATTCACATTCATCCTTAAAAAGGCTGGAATTTCACACTTACATATACCTATTTGATTTAAAGCTCTTAAGAATTTTCGCCAAAGAAGCGACTAATAATTTCACAAAAACTAGAAAAACAAGATTTTAAAAATACAAAATCCCGAAAATTTGAATATGCCAAAATTCAAAGTACCTATGGAAAATTCAAAATCATGTTTACTATTTCGTTTGCTTTATTTGGGAAGCTTAATAATGACAAAAAGATTAATTGAAGTGTTTTCAATTCCCTCCAGTCATATTTTATGTTGTTCTGATGAATGAAAACTATGAAAAGGGTTATTCAAATGTACCTTCTACGATGAGGTCCAGCATTCACCTTTAATGAATAGATAAAATAAAAACATTTGACTGTTAAGAATTTATGGCAATGTAGTCTTGTTAAAAAAAAATTTGAGAATCAATATCCCACAAATAAAAAAAAAACCTAAATATTTGAATATCCCCAAATTCAGTATCTTGAAAACTCTAAACGATTATGGCCACTTTATTCATACATTTCATCAATGATTATATGGAATGAAAAATACAATATTTAATGAAATTTTGTTGGAAAGAACAAAAAAATTAAAGTGGGGTTATTCTAAAAAAAATTGCAATCCCAAACACTTGAGTATCCCAAAATGCAATATAGTAGGCATCTGCAAAATTCAAAATCCTGAATCAGTTCTGTGTGGAGTAGCTTTTCATCAGTTCTGTAGATTCAGATGATATTAACAGATAGTGGAATGATTAACTTCGTTAAATCGTTGGGAAGGATTTTTTCTTTCAAATTAACTCAAATCCATTTTTAAAGAAAATTTTCTTACCTTTTTCTTTTTTCAAATTTTTCCATGTGTACATTAACGGTGAACATCCAATTCGTTTTAGAAGATAAACCAAAATTTCCAAGCAAATCTTATTTTTCTTTTATTGAAAAATAGAAACTCACGTCAAGTGGAGAGTAAAACCCCCCTTGTCCCCTCCTCTTTCAGCCACCTATGATTTCTCTTGCCAACAGCTCTAAGTTGAAATGGAGCGGAAAAACGAGCTTCAATAGAGGAAATCCTAAAAACTCTCCTTTTCCTGGGATGAAATTTAATCTTCGAAAACTCGCCGTGAAATTCTTTCCATTGTTGTTGCTGTTTTGAGTTCTTCATTTTATTTTTTTTGGAAAAACTTGTGTTGCTCCATCTCTTTCTTCTTCCTATTGTTATTTTGTATACTTTGGAGCTTCAAGCACTACCATATCATCATCGTCATCTTTATTGAGCCTTCCTTCTAGTATAGCCGAATGAACAGTCCTTCCACCCCCCTCCCCCCTCTTCAGTCCAAAAAAGAACCTGAAGAAGATTTCGTTAGGAAATCCAGGTACAAAACGTGATCAAGTTCAAAATCGAATTATACACTGTTTCCAACTCAGAAGGAAGAGGAAGTTTGTAAATTTCTCCCCTGCTTTTGCTGTTGTTGCTGCTAATGTCCTGCCTGCACACACACACACATAAATTTTGAACAGAAACTGAAACTGGATTAGTGGTACCCCATCTGAATAAAGTTCACAAATTTTGTTGGCCAAGGAGCTTAACATAGAACCAACCGACCAACAACGACGATGACGATGAAAATTATTGTAGGCGATGTGAATTTTGATTGATTATGAGAAGTGGATCGTTCGCTATAGAAGTGTGTTCCGTTGAATCTTCAAACAATCTATATTTGAATCTCTATCTAAATCTGTATCTCTGAATGAGTGTAAGATAGATTTTAATTAATAAAATTTGTAATTTAAACAGAGAAGAACAATTCTAGCGTAATTGAATTAAATTTAAATAAAGGGTATCTTAATCTTTGTGTGTGTCTCTGAACAAGCATGGATGCATTAATTTAATTTAATATGAAGACAAATGTGTTTAAAATACATTCGTATAGGTACCTGATTTTACAAAGAAAGTTAAAGATTAATTATTATTTATGGAAGTGACTCTACAAATGCGCCTATTTTTAACATTTTTGTTTATAAAGATATCGGGCCAGGGCCCTCCGATTGCGCCGGCGGGCATATTTCGGGCAATCTCTGTTTTGTTTTCAAGTTGCACAAAGCGCCTTGATGCACACCTACTTTTAATTGTTTAAAACTGTTATAACTGTTATAAATTGGTGTTTCCCGTCAAGTTTTAAGTTGAAAATCATTTTTGAATATTGTAACGGTTATCGAAATTTAAATTTCAAAAACATCTATGACTTTTACATAAAGAGCATACTTTTAGGATGCGTTTTACGATCTTGCTAGATCGTCATTTTAAACAGTCATGTGTGGAAAAAATTGACCAAATATAGACACAATTGGTATAGAATCGTATTGAAGTTATGATTAATTAAAAATTTGTATTTTTAATTTTCTGGTTTCAAAGACAGCACAGAATATATTAAAAGTATTCTTGTAAAATATTTTAGTAAATTAGAAATTAATTTATTCGAAAGAAGGTCAAGATTTTACTCGTACTATTTTTAAATAATCCCCCCAACTTACATACACATACACAATTGATTTCAAAAAAACTAAAAACTGGAACCTTTTTCTTGTAATATCCTTGGAGATTTTCCAAAATGACACAATACAAATACAAATTAAGCAATCTATCATAGGTTGTTTTTTTTTTGCTTATTTTTCCATAACTATAGATTTATTTTCTTCTTTCAAAAGAAAACAAACAAACGAAAAAATGAAATAAAAATAGAAATATACATAATGTAGCTAGCTACCCCAACAAAAAAGAAAAAGAAAAGATTTATAAACAAATTTCCAAGTAAATATAAGTAAATTGCTGCAAACTTTTCATACAGAGTTTTTCTCTCAGGAGATTTCAATACAACACGAAGACTATGCTATATTTTATTCGAACAATGAAAATGAGAGCTTATATTAGGAAAACATATACAAAAACAAAAAGCCAAATAATAGAAATCCATTTTTCATTTATCTCTCTGCACAAAGAAGATTGATGAAAAAGGACGGCGAGGATGAAGAAGAAGAATAAGAAATACTACTTTAATATAAATAGAACTATGACGAAACAGGCTTGCCATTAAGCGACATTGTTTACCAAATTATTACAATTTTTCTTGGCATCGTGTAAATGTGCCAATATCCTATTAGGGTGAGCTTGACAAAAAAAAACTTACAAAAAATATAATTAATCGTACATGGTTAACCTATTACTGAAGCTGAATAACCCACAAATATCTTGAATATCCCACAATGGAGATGGACCTTGAACAAAAATTTGAAACAAACTGGCTGACAAAATAAAGGAATTGACTAATACTTAATGACCTTTCAAATGGCATACCTACTTTTATTTGAATATCCCACAAATTAGGTGCTAAGAGGTTACTTTCAAAAATAACGTAAGAAATCATTAAAACTCGCTTATGGCTGACCAATCATTGAAACTGACTGACTTTCTGTAGACGTTAACTGACCTTAAAACATTCGAATATCCCACAAATTAGACGCTAACGTCTTTTATGATTTGGAACAAAAACTTTAAAACTTTAATAAAAAAAAAACAGTGGCTAACAAATAAGGGAAACTAACTGACCTTTTGCGACCATTTCGTATTTCAAATACCTACTTCTAATTTGAATATCCCATAAATGGAATCAAAAATCCTCTTATAGGGATCTTAAAAAAAAACTAAAAACAAATCGCCTATGTCTAACCAAATATTGAAAGCAACTAATCTTTTATGACTTTTAGATAGTATACATTTTTGCGAATATCCCAATTATGAGGTACTAAGATCCCGGAACAAATATTCAATTTTGTATTCTTAGTCCAGTCAATCTACAGAAACAAATTGTCGAAAACATGAACAACAATTAAGCCAGTTACTAACCTTTCACATGTGATACATTTCTTGTCGAATATCCCCTACATGATGTATTAACATCCTGGAGCCTTAAAACAAACATTAAATTTTCTCTTTTTAGTGCAGACAATCTATAGAAACAAATTAACTAAACTATCAACAAAAATTTGGGCAATTACTGACATTTTAAGAAAAAAAAATTAAATCCAAAATGATGGGAGTGGCAACCCCACAACAAGGCCATATCTTACAAAATTCCACAATCAAAAGAAGAACTCAGAGACAGTAAGGAGAAAACTAAAACTTGGGCCACCTCAAGTAAAGATTTATGACCTTTGCAAATTGGATATGACCTCACTCAAGCAAACATCTTTTCAACCGAAAAATCATTTTCTTCTCCGCACTATATGGCATATAAATATAACAACGAAGAGAGGTTACCACGAAGATGTCGACGACAACGAGTCGATAAAAATAACAAAAGACAGGATGGACGACGATGACGGCGAATAGAAAAACTACAGTTATTCTAAAAAATAAAAAAAAACAAACAAGCAAAGATGTAACAGCATCTTTAGTTATAGGTAGATATTATACAAAAGCGGTCCAAGGACCACTGAAAATGTATCTGACATCTCTAACAAAATAACTTTGTTTTTGTTTCATTGTTTAACTGGTCCTGACACGCAATTGAGCGTGTGCTATCTTTATATGAAATGAAATGAGCTCATCCAAAGCTAATTAATTAATTGAATGTGAAGGAGATGAAGATGGGGTAGGTAGGGAGAGGTACCAAATATCAACCCGATATACATAATAATGTCGTTCATTTTGGCCAACACACTAATGATTTTTTTTTGCTTGCCATATTTTACTTTTTTCGGTCCATCCACTCTCAGTGTAAGTGTAACTGTAACTGGAACTGTATAAGAAGAATAATACCGATTTCTATTTGAATTATTTACACTGGGTTTGTGTATAGTGTGGGAGGGTGGTAGAGCATCATCGGCAGGACTCTGTGATGGTAATACTCATGAAATATTTGACATGTGAGAGCACTGAAGAGGCACTTGGACGTTGCCGTTGGACGTACTCTAACGTCAAATGCACATGCTTTTGAAGAGATCCAGGATCCTGTTGAACTATTCAAATTAAATTGTGGAGAAGTGCATTGCACTGACTAAACGAATAATGAGTCCAATCACAATCGATAAATGGGGCCCAACAAATAATTGGCAACAGACTCCAAAAACCATCATCATCATTTAAACGATTTCTTGTCAATCTGATGTATCTGATGGTAAAGGGCTTGAAAGGTTTACATTGAAAACCCTAATACCCCGATTTTATTCAATTAAGGGATTTTATAGAATTTGATGTGCTGTCAAGGACTCTCGGTCATAAGATGAGAATAGAATCCATCTAAGCAGGCTAACCAACCCTGCGAGTGTATTAAATGTCAATTGTGGCAGCTGTCAATGGTAGTGACGTCTAAAAGTCGTGTGATGATGCAAGTGGCAATGCGGAGGAGGAATGTCAGTTTTTGACGCAGGTCAAGCCTAAATAAAAAGGCGAGTAGATAAATTCTGTAGGCGCAATTTGCCAATTTCATTCCATTTAATGGAGATATTCTTTTTCGCCATCAGTAAATAGGAACAAGGTCATTGTGCTGCGACGGCATAGTCTTTTTTGTTTGCCTTTTAGACAAAAAAAGACTTTCGAAGAAGAAGAAAACCTGTTGTAGGTATAAACCTACGTTTCCACGTGCCCTAGATGTCATGATCAATGAAAAAGATCACCTGCTGCAGCAGACGGAGTGTGTGAATGTTAATGGGGTTCCGTATTGTGTGTGGTTTGGAGCTGGTTGGAACTGAAAGCGAATTCAGAGTCGGATATACGGATTGAAGGGCACGCATGCGTTCTCTTGTTGCTAATGAGTCTGGATGAGGTCAGTTTGAATGCGAAATTGAATAAGAGGTTTCCCGCGCTAAATATGAAAGTGAATGCTCTGTGACGTGCACTATAAGAGTTACAGCATTTCGATGCATTGTATACTGACAACAGACATATCAGAAAAAACCTAAATGGACCTGAATGACTTGGCACAATAAATGTACCTTCTAAAAATGCTGCCCCAGTGCATTGATCGAGAAGGTCAAACTTATTCGCAATATTGATCCTGCTATAAAAAGGGTGTTGATCGACCGAAATGATATCAGTTCAACACACTGCAACACAGAATAAACAACCAAACAAAAAATGGCATTCAAAGTAGTTTTTGCTCTGGCTCTCTTCGCCGCCGTCACCATTGCTAACGCATCACATTTCATCTCAACCCCACTGACCTATTCCTATGCTGGCACACCATTAACCTATGCAGGATCAGCTATTGGATCAACCCAGGAAAATGTTGTTCGCTCATTCGGTGGCACTCTCTCACAATACTCAAAAGCTGTCGATACGCCATTTTCAAGCGTCCGAAAAAGTGACACTCGCATCAATAACAATGTCTACACTCCAGCATTGGCCAAAACAATTACTGCATACGCTGCTGCACCTATTGCTCCTGCCGTCTATGCTCATGGTGCCGCTCCAGCAGCAGTTTTAGCTCATGCAGCTCCAGCAGCTATTGCTTATTCACCAGCTGCAACAGTTGCTCATGTGACTTTTGATGGATTTGGAGCCCATTATGTGTATTAAGGAGGTTTTTGACTGACTGATTGTAAAAAAAAAATGTTTTTTGTTTTCATTAATTCTCAATAAAAAAATAATTTTTTAATGGAAACAATTTACTTTGTGTTGTTTTTCTTAAAGCCTAGTCGGTACGCTGTAAATGTGAATGAGAGTGGAGACTTTTCCAAATAATCTGGTACAATTATCAATTTCGTTCATCCAACAACAATTACGAATAAAACTCGAATTTCATTTTTCCCCACACAATCAATGGTCAGGGAAATGAATTCTGTGCGAAAAAGAGTGGAGACTTCTCCAAATAATCTGTTAAAATTTATAAATTCCGCTCATCCAACAACAATTACGAATAAAACTCGAATTTCATTTTTCCACACACAATTAATGTTCAGGGCAATTATTTCTGTGCGAAAAAAGAGTGGAGACTTCTCCAAATAATCTGCTAAAATTTATCAATTCCGCTCATCGAACAACGAACACGAATAAAACTCAAATGTCATTTTTTCGGACACTTAATGAATCCAGGCAATTATTTCTGTACGAAAAAAAGAGTGGAGACTTGTCCAAATAATCTGCTACAATCATCAATTTTGCCTTCTTCTTAAATGCAGATTCCATCATTGGAACAAGAAGGCATTTTGCACTTTCCATCTAATTGCATTACATTTATTAACACAAAGCCTTCAATTTAAATCAAAAAAAAAAAAACTTTAAGGGAAAACTTCATTAATTTTAATTGCAAAGTCATTCTATTAGATTCAGATCCTAATGAAGAGCTTCTTAATGGTATCCCGCAACTATGATACCTCCACTTCGTCTTGGTTTTCAAAAATCAATCTTTAATTTATTCCAAATTTCGCGAAGCTCATTCAAACTACTTTATCACTACCTATGCCATACGAACTTTGAGAAATAGAAGATAAATGAATAAAAAAATCGCATCGATGAGCATTAGTGCAAGGTGATGTCTGTAGAAGTTCCTTTCAAAATCATCCAGCACTAGCAGCAGCAGCAGCAGCATAAGGAAGGAATTTTCATATTGAATTGAATTTATACCGAGTTGATATGCAAACAAAATCCAAAGAAAGTCCAAGAACTTTTTGAATTGGTCTATTGTAAAAGTTATATTGATGATGAACCAAAGCCACACAAAAAAAACTTAAAAAACCGATATCATTTTTTGTAAACTTTTCTTCAATTCTACAGTGAGTCACATAGATATACTTAATTATTGATGCTAATTTAATGACATACGCTTTCCATTCAAGAATATTTCCGTTACCAAGCTATCTCTATAAGACAAAGTCATTGTAATTTTATATTGAATAAATTATATTAAAAGTAATAATTGAATTTCTAAGAAGTGTGTAGTTGGGACAAAGCGAGTTTTTGCAACATCCAAAGTGAAGATGAAGAAGTAGAAAAAGTGTTACAAATTTCACATTCATCACAATGAAACTCTTGTGAAACTAACGTTCTACTTGAGAAAATATGGTATGCTTTTAGGAGTAAAATAACAAAAAAAGCAAAACTTAACCTTTTGCTTCTTAGTTCACAGTCTCATCGAAATTGCCGTGGCCGTATTGTCGAAAAAC
Organism: Leucozona laternaria; assembly: GCA_932273885.2. Classification (NCBI taxonomy): domain Eukaryota; kingdom Metazoa; phylum Arthropoda; class Insecta; order Diptera; family Syrphidae; genus Leucozona; species Leucozona laternaria. The sequence goes on from OW026366.1 coordinate 721,363, forward strand.
TAAAATAGGCTAGTGTCTATAAGCCCGTGTCTTGGAGGGGCCCGCACATAGTTCAATTGGCGTTTAATTACTAATACAAAGAAAAACTGCAAAAGTTAATATTTTAAAGGCCATATCTTAAGGGGCTCCATTGAAGCTCAAGTTAATTTATTGAAGATACTAATTTAATAATTTAAATCATGTGCATTATCTATACCATACAAAATAGTAATATTTTTTCCAAGTTTTCCAACATGTCTTAAAAGTCTACTTTACCTTATTGTTAGTATATTTTTAGGAGTCCATCCCCGTAGACTGCAATTTCTTTTATACAATACCTCTGCTTCAGGTTGTAGCGCTTTCATCGCAAGAAACAAATTGACAGATTCTCCATTTTTCAATCTTGTAAGTAAGGAAGTGGTAGAGCAGCACAACATGATTGGGTTGTGACGGCGGCGCGGCGCAGCAGGTTATGGTTGTTCAGAGAAGAGGTGTGAATGTATGCCCATACATAGCTAGACCTTCAATTCCATGCCAAATATGCTGACGTATATTCTTAGACTCCTTTCAGGAGTTTATTTTGAAAAGCATTCTGCATATGTTTTTGACAAGCAATTTCTTCATTTTGGAAATACAAAAGCAGCCACTTGTCAATATTTTATATTGTGTTCTCTTTTTTTTTTTGGGTCGGGAACCGATCCAACTGGTGGGAGTAAAGAAGGTATCGAAGATGCGAAATGGAAATATGAATTTTGTGTAAATGAACATCAATTTGCAATTTTCAATTGCAAAAAAATAATGTACGTTTACGTTTTGGTAGTGAAACCACTTATAGGAAAGCATCCGGAGAACTGAGATACTGACAAAACTTGAATGGGCATATTTTACTTTTCTTACGAGGTACAGTTTTTCACCTCTTAAGGACTTTCTTATTTTTTTAAGACTTTTGTTCAAATTAAAAAAAATAAAGGGTTTTTTTTTTAGGCGTGTGTTTTTGAAGAAGAAATAAAACGCATATAATTTAATTTTATGGCCAAGAATTCAGTTCAGAAGTCTATTAATTATGAAATGGCAAAACCAAACTGAGCATAAAGCAAGTGACAGCTGTCAAAAAGATCAACTCCGACAAAAGTGTTGCCAGATTGAAAACCACACGTCTAAAAAAAACACCTTTTATAACTGGAATATCTGCAAATATTTGACTAAATTCGATGAGCGATAAACGTAATTTTGTTCCATTTGACTTGTTATGATTTGTTTCAATTTCAATTTGTTGGTGAAGCTTGTATCGAATAAACTGAAAAAAAATAGTTTAAACTATTTTGCATCAGCATAAAGTTCTATGTTAATGATATTTATCACACGAACATTCTACCATAAGTACGGTAAACCCCAAAACCTTTTACGAGGATTTGGTTGTGACAATGTGTCTTCATCCAAAAACTTTTCTTCTTAAGAAGGTTAATCGAATTTTTTGAAGAAAAAAAAAAAAAAATGTGAAATAGGGTTTAATTAGACAAGAAGCACTCCAAGTGAGTGAGTTTAGGACGTTCAGTTCATATACAGAGCAACGATGGCATAGCCAAAAAAAATTGGTAAGAAATTCTGAACTGCTGAAAGGAAGGAAATCCCATTAATACCGTCAAAGAAAATTTCATTGCATGCTAAACAAACACACACGCACCCTTACACACCCACATAGACACATATACCAATAGAAAAAAAATGGAATAAGAAGGAAATCACTATCATGATTCATTTGCTTGGCTCTGTGCTCGCTAGCTAGGTTCATTCTTACCTCGCTGTGTTTCCGTCTTTTGCGTTTGGCTTGGTGCCTTCCTTTGTGTATAAGATGGCGGCACTCGGTGTGCTCCTTTAAAGGATATTATGTGAATAACATTACTGGCAAGCTTACTAAATCCCCTAAAACCATTTGCATTAACAAAAATGAAGTGGGATGTTGGTGTTGGTGTTGGTGTGGCGCGTGAGGACGTACGTAGATAGAAGATGTAAAATCACCTAACACCCCCACACCAAGTCATCAGACCTTTTTCTTTTGGAAGGTATGTACTATCTGGCTGGTTTGGAGGATTCATATACAAGAGTAGGAACAGTACTGTATAGGACTTTGTGTTCAATTTGAAGATAGAGCTGTGAATGTGGAACATCAGATTGAGTATAAGTCGACTTTATCTGGATGGATGATTGCATTCATGTCAAGCCGACAGCGTTCCTTGGAGGTGACATGAAAAGGTATGTCAAATTTTATGGGTGATAGGACACAGCGAGCTAGGATATTTTATTTTGTTCGCTGATGTTATTGCTGTGCTATGGGTAGAAACAGAATGGTATATGTATCTACCTGGTGCGCGTGTTTTAGTCTCTTATTTCACTACCTATAGAAATTGTTTGTTTGTTTGTTGGACTTTGATATATAAGTAAAAGGAGGGGACTTGATTTACTGTATATATACCTTACTAATGTATATGTATATAGGCTTATGGAGGAAAATGCAAAGAATTTTCATTTCCGTGTCTTGGATTGTTCTTTATAGTTTCGAATGTTATTTGTGATTGAATCCTGATAAGGCGCAGGATGCTTGTCAAGCAAAAGAGCATAAATCAAGTTCCATTCCTACTAAGTAATTATATACTTGTCAGTTAGGATTATATACTTCTTAAACAAAAATGTTTGTTTAAAGAACTGCAAATCGTGAAAATTTAGATTTTCTGATTGGTTTTATACTTAAAATTTATAAAACTTAGCAAAACACTAAAGCAGTCAATTGACTATTCAAGTATATATAGCAGTTATTTGATAGCAGTACTTTTTGACTGTATGATTTTGTAGACTTTTAAGGCTATCGAATGCAGTTACCAACTGACTGCAGTCGCTAGATAAACTGTTATAGTTAAATTCCAATAATAATTTTGAACCTTTTAGTCAATTGCCTATATTATGGCCATCTTACTGCAGTTGCCATATTAACTGCTTTAGTCAACTTACTAGTCAGAACTCAGAATATTGAAAATGACTGTTGACTGTAAATGTAAGGCTTTTAATTTAATTGACTGCAGTCACTCTGACTACCAAGTTAAAATATTAAAAAATTACTGTTGACTGTAATTTTAAAGATTTCTTTCATCAATTGACTGCAGTGACAAACTGACTGCAGTTGTCACTTTAGCTGCTCAAATTTACTTTCAAGTCAAATACTTGCCGTAGCTGCAAGAATCTTTTAGAGTCTAGAGAAAGAAACCATCGAACACTTTCTCTGTAACTGCCCAGCCCTGGCCAAGTCTCGCTTCCTGGCATTTGGAAGCCCTTTCCTAGATAGCCTAAATGTGCTGTCCAACAGAAGGATAAACGATTTTATCTCTTTCCTAAGCCGCACCAGATGGATCTAAAAGATCAAACAATATCTTCTCCTTAACTCTTGCATTCGAAGTGTAAGAACTAGCAGTGGTCTAGCGAGGTTCGGCGGATCGGAAGTCATCGCTATTGACTCCTGGACCCATGTTCTGTAACTCTTGTATCGATAAAATCGGTCGAGAAACGATTAAAAATTGAAACAAATCGTATGAACTTTGTTCCATTTTTTATCGTTTCTCGACTGATTTTATCGATGCAAGAGTTACAGAACATGGGTCCTGCTTCGGACCGATTCTCGATAGACTATTGCTGGCCTCATAAGTTTAGGTAATAACACTATAAATATAAAATTCATATACAAAAATCGTCACTAACTTTCCGGACAACCACTTAATCTATAACTGGTGAAGGGCTTAAAGCTTTGCCAAAACCTAGGTAGGTTTGCCTTGACTTTGAAAAAGCCCAACGACAAGTAGATCTAGTGATAGGATATACGGCCGTCTCTCAACCCCAATGGAACTACCTAGCACACAGTGTGAGCTTAAGATTCCCTTTGAGGTCGCGGGCACTGACCAAAATCTAGTCCCTATCAATCACCAAACTCGTAATTAACTTTTCGGACAATCACCTATAACTGGCGCAAGCCATACAGCATTGACATAAACCTAGTAGGTAATTATTACCTTGCTTGGAACAGGCTCAGCCACGAGTAGATCTTGTGAAGGGCTATTTGGTCGGATCTCAACCCTACCGGAACCGGCACCTAGCGCACAGTTGTGGGCTTAGTGCTCTTTTAGGGCTGCGGGAAAAAAACCATAACCTATTCCCGTAAGCAATTCTGCTTGAACTACCAACACTTCCCCTATATCAACAAACAAATCAGATCAAACGAGTTATGGTATATCAAAACGGCGCATAACAGCGCTAATTGGGTTCTTCGGGAACAGGTGCTTTTAGAACCGCCATCTTACCTGAAAATGAATGTTGACTGTAATTTAAAGTCTTTTAAGTCACTTCACAGCAGTCACCAAATGACTGCAGTTTGTAAATTTTAGCTGACCAGCGATTTTGTAAGATAAGAAATATAACAATTAACACTACACAGCGTGCGTCTTGCTAAAAATGTAAATGACATGTTAGAAATCAGGTTAAAGGATTTTGTCATACCAAATGCAAAAGAATCACTAACTAGGCCAGGACCTCTAAGCAACTGAAATGTTACAAAAGAGTGATAAATATAAAACATGGAGACACATTTAAGGAATGGAATTCCAATTTAAAAAATACTGAACAACATGGATTTGGGTGAGAAGCTACATAAAAAGCCCTCTATGATGGTACATTACTTCCTTCCAATCGATATTTCATTGACGCACAGAGACTATGAATAGCATCGACCGTATTCACCCTTGAGGGGCTTATCTGAACTATGGACTACAAAATTGCTTAAATCTCCCAACACCGCATCTTCTACTGCTATATGCTCCTCAGAGCCACATACATATTTCTATAAGGACGTACTAAATCTTCTGATGCACACAGGACACTACAACAGATGGAACAATGGATGGAAAATGGTTAAACGAAAACGGATTGTCGTCCTCCACTCCAAACGAATCAAAGTTCATGTTCATTGTTCAAAAGTCCGAATACATATTCCATGCGGAACGCACTTTTAGAATGTTCATATAGAACATCGAACTATACATGTAGGAGTAGGTATACTAAAAGAATTCCTGATGTCGTCTAACAAGAGTTTAATTTAAATTGTTCCACTTCCTGTTGTAGTTGTCATGACTAACTTGGGTGTTAGATACTCCTGATTGTTGGAACGACATCTGGTATATGGGAAACCAAATAAATTGACTTAGTTTGCGGTTAAAATACTTATTTAAAGAGAGGTGTAATTTAATATCATTTTTGCGTGATTTTTTGCATACCTATATTCGATGTTATATAGTATAGCTAATTATTTTAAAAGTGTTTTTTTTTTTACAACTTTAATTGAATTTCATTTCTGCCACGACGACGATGCATGACAAAATTTTGTTGCCAAACTTTGTCTATAGTCTTAATTTTTGTTCTCAAATAAGGTGCTTTTAATTCAATTCCAGCTCACCAGAGTATAACTAGAATCTAATTAAGCTTCATTAATTCCATAGGCGCTCGCAAGAGAAGGATTTGCCCGTTCTGCTAGGGTCTAATAGGTTCTACTCACATTTAATTTCTATTTAAATAAAATAAACTTAAGTTTATTTTGTTCGAAATGAGTAAAAATCGTATATTAAGTTTCAAACTAGAATCCACAAATCTTCGCTAGTATATTTGAAAATATTTCGAAAAATATATTCTCAATTTTAAAAATTGGGATTTTTATTATTTAAGTCCTAATTAAACAATGGGATATTAAATTTTTGGGAACACTATAACTGTTTTTGGATTATTATTTTAACTTCTTCAAATATTAAGTTATGAAATATTCAAAAACTTTTGCTTAAACTTTTGTGGGATGTTGAGTAAATTATGAGATATTCAACTTTTATAGTCATCGGAAATTTTTTGAGGATTTGAAGTATTTCAGATATTAATTGATGGAATATTAAAATATTGGGTGCCTTAGAAACTTGTATTTGACATATTTAAATATATGGGATATTCAAAGTTTGGGAGCATATGACTTCTTAAAGAATTTTTTGTATGAATTTCAGACATGGATTTTTGTGATATTCAACTTTAGGCATTACCAGAGCTTTTAAGCATATCAGATATTAAATTATGGGATATTCAACTTTTGGGGGTTTTGAAAGTTTTCTTTTTTTAAACTATGGGATTATATAAATTTGTGAAGCACTAGCACATTTTTTGGGGAGTTTCATTTTTTCTATTTGATATTTAAATATAAATTTGGAGGATTTCAAGTGAATTTTAGGATTTTCAACTTTTATTATCATCAGAAGTTTTGGGATATTAAAATTTTGGGTAATCTCGAAATTTTTATTATTTAGATATTAAAATATGGGATATTCAATTTCTGAAGCAAACAAAATTTTAAGGGATTTTTACGTTTATGTAGGTATTTCAGACATCGAATTTTGGGATATTCAATTTGTGGGAGTAGCAGAACGTATTGAAGATATAAAAATATGAGATATTCAATTTTCGAAGCTTTTCAGGGTTACATACCCTATCTTAGGACCCTGCCAATTTAACAAAATTTAATATTTATAAAAAAAAAAATCGAAAATATGTTCCACTTCATAAGTAAAACTGTTAACATGAATTTCGGATATCCCCTTTGCAATTTTTTCTGAAGGGCGCCTATGAATCCAGGAAACTCATAGAATTACTTTAAAATTGAATTAAGCATCATCGAACCATCCTACTATTAATAAATTTTCATGATGATGTGACAGTGAGTTACAAAACACTCCTTATCACATGCGAGTTAATTGCATTGCCAAAAATAATTGTATTTAGGTATACAGAGGCTTCTTGTTATGGAAAGTGCTTCAACCAGAGAGAAAATCTGAATATCTCTTAAAGCATAATGGATGCTTTAATCATATAGAATTTTGCGGCTGAAACTCATGGTGTACGTTTAATGCAATTACTTCAAATTACTCATTCACTCTGTCAAAGCTGGAAAATTAGTTTAAACAAAAAAAAAACCCCTCCCATTTGTATTTATATAAGAAAATGGAACCAAAGCAGCTAACAAAAAAGAAAATGTAATAGTGTAAGCTCCATCAAGTCTGGACACAAAGCCAACAAATCATAATACTTTTTGTCCACAAATTTCTATATTCAAAAAAAAAAGGAAAAGATTTTCAGGAAGAAAAGCTATGCTAAGCGGAAATACAAATAATAAAATTGGAAAATTTACAAATGAACCGGCGCCAAAATTCAATATCAAAGTAAAATTTGGCAGCCATTCAATTTTGTTCAATTTCTACCTCCCCACCCCTTTTCAATTTTCTATACAGCTCCGCTTGTGTGAAAATCTTTTAACCGGTGGTTTTCCAGCAGCCCGGCTGTCCGTCGTCGTTTTCATTTTCAATCCAAAACCATGAAGAAGATAGTTATTGTTGTTGGGGGCATGGTCCAGGTCAGGACCTGATGTATTTCGGTCCGGTGAAGCTCGGTTTCTATTCGTAATTTGAAAATTGTCGAAATCAGTAGAGGGATGGTTGAGTACTTTTTTTCTCTAGCTATACGTTTATCTAGATAGTATGGTGTGCCCTTTGTCCGACTCAACCTTCCAATTTTCACAAAATTCAAAGTCAATTTACGGAGACCAAGAGTTCGTTGATGCTGATGCTCAGGATGCATGCAGCACAAGCTAGCAGCGAAGTAGCATCTATCATGATAAGGAGCAATGTTTTGTGTTAGCAGGAGAAATGTATTCAACACTGCAAATCCATTTAACCGAAACAGCTTCACTATACAATAAAAAAAAAATACAAACCTTCAACATATTTCTAGAAAAAATATACTTTATTTTATAAAAATGAAGAAAAAAGCTGCGATATCTCGCAATCCATATACAATGTTGTAGAATAAAAGCTCATAAATCTGCATTTATACCAGACGACCGACCCACGGAAACGGAGGGCAATGTGCTTCCGAAGCATAAATGTTCTTAACATTGCAGTTTTTTTTATAGTTTTTCTTTCTCTCAAATTTGTATATACATGTATGGGAGCAGATGTCTGATGTTGACTTAGAGAGTCAGAGTAAATTGAGGTCGAATTTCAACCCATCTGTACATGAGCATATACATAAACAGAACTTGAAAAGATTCGAAGAAAATTGTTAAACAAACGTAAACAACAAACAAAATAAAAGAATTGAGAGAAAATATTTTAGGGCGCATGCATGCTGTATACAAATCATTCATCTTTCAAGGTTTAACAGGAGTTTTTGACGTTTTTTTTTTGTTTTTAATAAGTAAAGTGGATTTAAAAATATGCAAAAAGCATTCATTTAATATTATGGCGAGTGGTAAGTTAAAGGCTAAAGAAAAAACTTGGTGTTGTTTCGCAGGATCGAATCTCGAAGTACCAACACAAGTGCCTGTTCGAGAGAAAAGAATTATTTATATAGGAATACAAAATAATATTGAAAATTAAAGAGGAAATTTAAAGAAGCTGCTAAATTTCTACATAACAAAGCTCAAATTTATAATTTCATGATTTTTTTATGATTTTTTTGTTAGGAGTAGAATTTACTCTCGGCTGGTTCCAGTCCTAAAAAGACGATCTTGCCTCGGATGTTACGGAGAAAGTATCGCTTGCAAAGAAGAAATTTAAAAAACTTCAAAAAGCATACAAATTTACAACAGAAAAATAAAAACAATAACAGACTTTCGTATGGGATTTCTGTTTTATTACAAAGTGCATTACCATTTCACATATGCACATAATGAAATAAGCCATTTAAAAATAAAAAGTCTCGGTGACATCATTAAATATTCATCAACTCCTCATCAAATGAATAAAAAGTAATATGTTAAAATCGTAAAAAGATTGAAGACTTGACTTTTTACAATTGTTTGTTTTTTTTTGAAACATTAATCATTTCAATCCGGAATTTTAAGATAACACAACGTTGAAATCCATTACGTATACTTCAGAAAAGCAATTTTATTGATTTCACAGTCAACTGATACCTATTTGAATGCATAAATCATCAACGAAATTCTATAAATTATACATTTAACGGTAATACACAGGGTGTTTCAGAAAGTGGCGCAACTTTTGAAAAGATGAATTTCACAATACAGAATTATGGATTTTTAGAGCTTTTATAGCCACAGTTTTTAATTCGTCGACTAGGATGCAATTTATTCATTCTTCTTTAAATTCATTTTCGCCATTTAGAAAAATGACAAAATATTTCGACTTTAAAAATTCAATTTATTCTTCAGCATTTAACAATATTAATTGACGCTGTCTCTTTTAACTAATTGTTCATTTAATTTAAAATCTTTTTTTGGCTAAGATGACAAAATACACCTTTTAAAAGTGGTTTTTAGCCTTAATGGAGGATTAATGAGGCGCTTCTATTTATTCAATTAGTATTTATTATGTGTCCTTGGTTCAAGCGTTTCATTTCCACGAGTTTTGAACAAACATTTTAAATATCAAAAACCTGACCTTTTTACAAAATTATATTCTTTCTTTTTCTAATTTCTGAAACACCTTGTTTGTGCTTGTTCCTTAGTCTCAATATGTATATGGAAATAAAATATGGTATTGTACTCGTATATATACGTTTACGTAAAATATAGTTGTTAAAACTCCTGACTTGTGGTTTTTTTGATTCGTGTTATGCATTCGTATCTCTGACTTCATACGTGTATGCGAAATAAAATTGTTGTATTTAGAATTTTGTTTTGAATAAATTTCTGTCGGCGAAATCAAATACATATACATTATTTATTCCCAAATAATTAAACACTATAAAGAATTTTAGTAAAATGAGAACAACCCCCGCAGCAAACAAATGCCATTCCCCTAACACAAAAAAAGGTTTACAAAGATACATAATATCATACATTTTGAATCAATTTTTTTGTGTTAATGTAACATGATGTTACAGTTCTTAATGGAGGAAGGATGATTGTGAGATAGAAAATTAAACAAGTTCATTAAGAAGCTGATAAATAATTAATAAATATAAAATATTTGGTTTCATCCACTAAGTTTGGTAGTGTTAGAATATTTTAATGGGGGTGAATATGTTTCGAGGGATTGTGGCTAGGAATTTCTAAACTCCTTAAAATGAAGGAAAAAAAGTAATTACGAAATTAAATTTGGAGGTGGAGGCGTCAAGACAAGCAATATTATGCACAGGGCTCTATATATATTTTTGTTATCTATCCATCTGTCTATCTACTTTTAAATTTTGATTCCTTATTGGGCTTTAGGTCTTATCTGATATTTATGAATTCAGATTTGACGACGACGTTCCGAAAGTGGTAACGTTCATCTTAATAGGTAATCTTACTCTTTCAAAATTATAAAAATAGCAAAAAATTTGTTTCCTCTGTTTTATCTGTATCTCTTTTTTTTGCTTTTTTCATTCTATTCTATGATTCCTCAACAATTGAAAGTATTTTTACTTCCGGTAGTGCTTTTTTACAATCACGTTTTGAAATGATTATGATGAGGGTCTAAAAAGAAAATATCCCTCAAGCTTTCTAAACAATTAGTTTTAAAAAAAATCAATGTTCTTTAACTTTTAAGAGACGCTAAGCTTAGTAATAATGACCTAAGTATAAAAACGATACTTTTGCAATTCTAGTTTCTCTTGTTAAAATAAAAAAATCGGTATTGTCGTTGTTTTGTTTTTTTTTTTTGGTTTGAGAAAGGCAAATATCGTACTAAAACTTGAATTTAGAGCAGCTTAATATTTACACGGAAAAAGTCAGTTTTATAAATAATCAATGTAATCTATTCGACCGAGAGTAGAATTAACTCTCGGCACATATCAGTCAATAAAATTCGGTTTTGCGTGTGATGCTTTGATTATAGAAAATTTCGTTACCTTCTCAATATTGACCTCTGTGTCTTATTATAACTAATTCTCGTCTTGGTATCATTTCGGCGTGCGTCATCACGTTTGTTTTTTAAATAAATATCGAACTAAAGCTTAAATTTAGAGAGCAGCTAAATATTTATATCAAAAAATCAGTTAAATAATTCATTATTTTAATCCTTTCAGCTGAGAGTAATATTTACCCTCAGCCCAAAAATACGGTCTTTTTGCGGATGCTTTCAAGGTAATATCTGTATTTCTAGTCTCGTTGCTAGTCCCTCTCAAAAACCCTCCTCAAATGAAGGCGTAGAAAAAACCCAATTTTATAATTTCAAAACGCAATTTAAATTTTTTTCTGTGGAGCGTAGAATTCACTCTCGTGATTTAAGGAATTATCGTCTCGGTATCTTGAGAAAAAAAAATGAAATGAGGCTTTTTTTCGAAATGAATGTTTTTGCCATTTTAAAAAGAAATTTGTATTCGTTTTTCATTGGAAACTTCAAGATCAAGAAAACTTATTTAAATGAGGTTCTTTTCAGATAAGGTGATTCACTATACTTCTTCAAAATTCAACGAGTAATAGTTCTTCATAAGTTTTCCTTCGAATATCTCTTAACTGATAGTAAACAATTTTAATTAAAAAAAATTACAACGTGAGACTCTTCTTAACTTCATAAAGGTCTTCTTATTTAAAATAAGAAGTTGCTAAAGGTTGGTTTCAAGAAGTCAGATTTCCCTTAAAATTGATGTGGATACATAAGTGTGCCAGCTCATAAAAAAAAACACGCCAAAAAAGAGAAGGAACAAAATATGCTCGACAGTTAAAACCCGAATTCCCACAACTCACTCTGACAAGTGGTTCCACATTTTTTTTAAATTTCATTACCTTCTCCTGAAGTTAGAATGGTAAAATGTTGTTTTAGCAAAACACACAGATGACAGAAATATTATTGTAATGATTGCTTCCTCCGGCTTTTCATCACGAAACGCTTATGAAGCAACAAAAACAAAAGGAGTAACTAACCTCAAATCAAACCATCGCAGGTATGCCCTATACTTCACCTTGTCCTCATGGAGCCTTTATGAAAAGAATGTACCTATAATCGTGCAGACAGCCGATTAAGTATGTCTGCACTCAAGTGCTGGATATCCATACCTATCGCCGTAACGAAATCCCTCATTTGCCTTCCACCAGATAAATCCAGACCCGCTGAGAAAATAAAGCGCCCTTGAGTCTTCTTGACTCTTGAGAAAATCCGAGGCGAGTGTGAGAGTGAAGGCGGCAAGTCCTCAAAGTGACCACATAAAATAATCGGTTTGTTACCCTTTCAAATGTCCTTGTTTTTTTTCTCCTGACCCCGAACTGACAGACAGACAATAATTTATGTCATCGAAAGAAACAAGATTTAATAGGAATTGATGATAAATTTATATTGTCTTCGTGTCTTTGTGTCTTATACCAATCAAATTTAACATCCTTCTTGGTTCTTTTATTAGTTTACACCCATTAAGGTCGTCTGATGCTTGGGCATGAAAGATAAAACATTTACTTCAAGCCATAAGGCACCAGAAGATGTTTTTATATCAATCCTATATCAGCACCTCCACTATTAAACCTGAGAAGAATATCGACAAAATAAGCCATAAAACAAAAACCAATTGAAAATTGAAACTTTCGGACTCATCATCATCATCACCGCCACTCTTATCAGATGTGACTTCCAAAATGCCAGAAGTGCATCAATTTAGTGACCATTTGCATTCATCAATCAACCATCAAATGACTCATTCTAATAATTGAACTAGATGAAGGGGTTAGATGTTTTTTTATTTTTTTTTTATGTATCCAACACCAAATGATAATTCGGTTTTACGCATTTTCTTTAACATTTTGTTACAACTTCACAGATGTTTTTAAAAGTTGTCAAAATGTTTTAAAGTGATTCAGTCACATTCAGGAAAGCGGCTTTGATAGAACTTACCGATTTGAATATTTAGGCCTTGTCGGTGGTACAAATTTGGAACAATATGGTTATAAACTTGGGGCCAATTTTTTCTACAGCCAATTTTTTAAACCATTCTCACTGTTTAGTTGATTCAGTTTGTAGAATGCAGTTGATGCAGAGAGTAATTTTCTTCGAATTCGTAAAATCAATTATTCGGTATAAAAATGTTAATTATTATCAACGTGTGACTGATTGGTACAAACAACTGATTAGTCCTAAATATCCATTTTGTTTCAATAGTTAATTTAAAGAATTATATTTACCAAGCGGAACTATCTGGCAACTGGAAGAAAAAAATAATGAAACGGACCCATAGTTCATATTATTCTTTAAATGGTATAAAATGGTATAATGCAAGCTAGCATTTTTTTGAGCTCCATTAAAACTGCAAATTTGGAGCCTTACTGCAACTTTCTAGCTTGTGCGGTTGCTGAGAAAAGGACTGTCATGCTAACTTCACATTGAAGTCGGCGTTGTAATAGGAATTTTTTTTTTTAATTACAACTTCAAAGTTTTAAGGGAAAAGAGGCATTTATTTTTCAGGAGTCAACATTTGGAAATATTATTTCTTCCATCACATGTCCAACAAATGTGAACACCATCCCCCCCAGAAAAAACTTGCAGAAGCCTACCTCTGTTATTGATATAAGTGCGCAAGTTTTTGCGACCAAGTTGTGCGTTTAATTCTTATGTGATTTCCTGACCCTTCTCACTTCTGTCATAGAAACTATAGCCAGAACCTGCATATGCACCTCTCCATGTCTTCCAAATTGCTTTCACTTTTTACGCCATCACGGCATGCAGCATCAGATGAAGAGTCCACTCCAAATCCACACATACAACCACTGCTGCAATGTGGTTGAGATTTAGACCGGGGAACCAACAATAAAACCTCAACGATGATGATGATGATGTGATAGAAATAGAAAACAATGATTTTCATTTGATATAATAATGCCAAGGACAATACACCCTCTTTGCAGCGCACCTCCCTGTCCACACAGAACTGTCACAACAATAGGAGCATTTTTATTATCTATGTTCTTATACAGGAAAGCACATGCAATGGGTCAAGCGTTTCATATGAAATATCCTGCTCAACCCCCACGGTGCATATACTATACATAGAGAGGTTGAAGGTTAGAGAGACATAGAAGTGGATTCAAGTCGGGAAAAACACTGGCAAGCAGGAAAATTGCGGAAAAACTTCTTCCGATTTTCACAATAATTCGTCTATAACAACTGTGAGAGTGTGGGCTTGGGTGGGTGGATGTGAGATTGGGAGGGGCTGATGATGGTGCATGTGTGGGTGAGTCTTTAAACAAGATCAATTTAAAAAGTTTTTAGAATGAAGTTGGTGCAGTTTCATCAGCAGGTCATTGTCGTCGTCGACGAACAAAAAACACGAACACTCGCTCTGGGTGGTTTAAGGGTAATTTCTAGATGTGAAGTGCTCACCAAACTTTTCCAAGTGCAATTCACTTTTAATTAAGAGATGGAGTTTCAACGTGTATGGCGGCCATTTAGGGGGAAAGTGGGACTGGACCACAAAGTCAATAAACAAAATTGGAAAGTAATGTCCTAGGGAAAATATAATATCAGCTCCACATTTACACATACCACATTAAATATGTATTCGAAGAATCTCCAGACATATAGTTCGTATTTTTTTTGCCTGTGTGAAGGCGGAAGTCGTCCGCCCTCATTCTTATGGCAAAGGCAGACCGAAGAGGCAGAGTAAATCTACTGATGCATCATCGGTGTAAATTTAAAAGCTTTACAAGTTTTGTTATGTGCAATAAAACCGGTTTATGACTCACTTTCTCTACATATCTCTCTCTCTCTCTCTCCATCTCTCCCTCTCTGTCTCAGCCTATCTTTTTCCATTAAAATATGCAAAATTCTATATTCGCAAAGTTTGGATTTACGATTTTTCGAAAGAAGGTTTCTTAGATTTTAAGGATGTTGTTTATGGATATTATTTGGAAGATAAACAGATATGCAGTTCTTTCCGCTACCGCTTGAATTTGGAGGGGGGAGAAGGAGGGGGGGTGGGGTTGGTAAAGTGGAATGCGGTAGATACATTTTATGTTTGTTTATTACCCACTTGAAACAATTTTGTTATTCAACGTCGTCGACCGAGGAAGTTTTTTTTTGCGTCTTGATTAATTTTTAATATTAAGGTTGCCAAATGAGTGTTGAAATTTGGAACTTTGAAAAATTGAAATTTAATCAAAATTTCAACTTTAAAAAATGTGTACATGGATACTTAAAATTGATATTGTGTGATAATTAATTTTCTATCTGATCTGACTAGAAAATGCACAAGTTTCATATCAAAAAAATAAGTGACAGTTGCGTTGGAACTTCATTAAAATGTCAACTGTCTTATTGATCAATGAATCGACCCCACAAAAATTGTATAGTAAACCGAAAAAAAAACCTCTTAAATTTTTATTTGAGTTTCAGTGACGAATTTATATAAGTGCCAGGCGTTTTCAAATGCCTAAATGGATGGGTTTTATATGTTAAGCTAAGATCAGACGGTTTGTGTATATACACAAATTTCATTTGTGTATATTATACACAAATTCTACACAAATTTGAACACAAATGCTATTTATTTATGCCACAAATATTTGTGGTTCAGACGATTTGTGTATTTTTTAAAAAAAAACACAAATTTCATTTGTGTAAAGATATACACAAATATGCTATACACAAATCAATTTGTGTATAAAAATTTGTGGTTCAGACGATTTGTGTATTTCTTCACAAATGAAATTTGTGTACTCATTTGTGTTTATGTCATTCTGTTTATTTGATAGTGAATTGAAGTGTATCCGGTTAAATTAAATAATTTCAATCAAACAATGTCAAAAAAAAATGTCTTGAAGAAGAAGACTAAAGCCAACAACAGGTCGTAGAAATGGTACGCAAGCGGCGAACTTGTTGGAGAAAAAATTGGCTTGGCCACCGCGAGACGGAGGGCTTTTGCGCAAAATTACTTGTGGAACTACGTGCTGTAGAGCCGCAATGGTATCGAAAGTTCGTACGAATGTCGGTCGCTCAGTTCGATCATTTGCTGGCTTTGGTAACGCCATATATTGAGAAGGCCGATACAGTTATGCGCCCCAGTATTCCGCCATCTATGCGGCTAGTCTTGAAGTTACGCTTTCTGGCATCTGGCGACAGTTTTCGCTCGCTCCAGTATTTTTTCCGCATTCCACAGAATACAATTTCCACCATTATTCCATAAGTGCTGGATGCAATCTACAAAGTTCTTGTAGACGATTTTCTAAAGGTGAGAAAGTGAGTTGGAAACAACTTTATTTAAAAACAAAATAAGAATGGGTTTCTGGCGTAAGAGAAGCTTTGTTTTGTACAACTTCCCGTCGTTTTTCAATTCTTTGTTTTCTTCTTTTATAAAGAAATTCACCTCCTGCCTAAACGAAGGGAACCCAATAGGAGTTTTGTCTCCGTGAGCCGCTCAATTTGGACGCCAAAAAATCGAACACTACTCCGATACGATTTTTGGTTTAACGTAAATGTGTTCATTTCATCTAATACAAATCACCCTGCATGTCCTCATGGTGCCATTTTACAAAACAAATCATTAAAATCATAGTTGCACATTAAAATTCGAAGAAAAAACCTTTATTGACTCGATTGATATTAAATATTCAGTTGAATTTTCAAAACCATTTGTGTATTCTCTCGAAATTTGTGTATGCTTAAATTTACAGAATACACAAATGATGTGACATACACAAATGGTGCCCAAATATACACAAATAGTCATAAAATGATTTGGGTACCCGATCAGACGATTTGTAAATGTACACAAATTCGATTTGTGTATGGAATACACAAATGATACACAAATCGTTTGTGTACAACATTTGTGAACATTAAATTTGTGGTTCAGACGATTTGTGTATTTTTTGTCAATAATACACAAATTTATACACAAATATTTGTGTATACACAAATCGTGTGATCTAAGCTTTAGTGCCACATATCTATTAAATTTTCGTTTGGGATTTTAAATTGAGTTTCAATGACGAACAAATATAAGTGACAGACGTTTAGCAATTGGTTAGATGGATGGATTTTGAGTTTTGCAAGTTGTTTAATGGATGTTTTTTTTTTTAAATTTATAAATATACTTTCTTTTGTTTTAAGACATTATGCTGGACAATTCCGATCATAAATGCTATTGGCACACAAAAGATATCTCAACAAGTGCCAAACGTATGACACTGGGTCATTCAATCCTTTTATTGCTTCAGGCACACAAAAGACGTTACAACATGCGCCATACAAGTGGCAATGTGTCATACAATGACAACTGGTAGTGTGTATCAGCTTCTCAATAAAGTCACATATTAAGGGCTTAGGTTCGAGTCGCAGTAAAAATAAATAATTTATTGGTAATAAGTCCCAGTAAGATAGCCTGGCGATGGAACTCGCCTCATATCTTTAAACAAAAAAAAAAGTAAATACATTGAAAAGTTTAAATCTCAAAAGCTATTTGTAAACATTTCTGGCAACACTATATTATTTAAAGTGAAGCATTCCGCCGTTGGCTCTTATCCTAATTTCCAAACGATATGTTTAAGGGTTTGCTAGGCCATTTAGAAGACAGCTGTTGAGACTAAACATACATACCTACCATATCTATAGTATCTTCTATTTATAGAGATTATTAAAAAAGAAAAGATGTAAGTTTTCTGCGGGAAATGATCAAAAACCTTCGTGCTAAATGAATTTTAAAATTCCGCCTATTTAAGGACACACAAACAAGAGCACACATAATATGCAAGTATATTTATTCCCAAGGTATGGGTATAGAGGATACCCCCCTTTTTATCTGTGATACAACTCTCGTTATACCTAAATATCATAAAGTTTGGGTAAAATTATGTAGTGGGCATACCCAGTTGGGCATGATGAGGCTGCAGTGTAGCAGTTTCGCGGAGGTGGTGCAAAGAAAAAGGTACACACACGTGAATAATTTATCTACCTCCAGAGTCTGTTTAAACTTCAAGCTCTCAGGCCCTCGAGCAGCGTTTTCATCTCATCGCTTTTATACCTCCAGACAAACCTACCTTCTGCAAAAGAACAGATACAGACTACTTGCCACATCACAATGTTCTCAGACTTTGTTAAGTGCATTTGTCTGGCTGAATGCCTGCTTCCGTGCTATGGGCTCTGTGCCTTTCTGCATATAGGTATACGCTTTGCTTGCTGTTGCTGCTACATTTAGACGTTGTTCCACTTCTCCGATGCATTACCGAGTCATTCTTGCATTTTGTTTATTCCTTTTCACATATCCTATTAGTTGGAGGAACGAAGATGAAGAAACAATATCAAAAAATGTCAATTAGCAATATGGCATTACTGTCTGTTACTTCTCCGAAGAATTATTTAACAACTTATCCACTGGGAGGTCACTACAACTGTCTACAATAACGCCCCCTGTGAGAAAGGGAAGGCTTTACATTGAAAATATAGAGTATTGCCAAACTGATGATGTGTATTAGAAGGTGTCAGAGCGCAAATAAACATTCGAATTGCTTAACGTGTGTGTACTGCATTTGCTTGTGTGTGTAGTCATTTCCGCACGCTGCAATTCTCATTGTGACGTTTCTTTTTTTTTTTGTTTTTTGTTCTCGGTAGCAAAACTTGCAAAGCTCATCGTCGTAATTGGTAATCGATTAAAATTCAAACCAACTCCCAACTGTGGTTAGCCGATATTTTCGTATCCATCAAACCGACCATCAAGCTGTTTTTTTCCATTTCCGCTTTTTTATTGATGTCGGAATACCCCCGCACACTTCCTGGCCAACACTTTTCCTGATATACGAGCAATTATCGCGCAAATTTTAACAAGCTAAGCGTGTGTAGTTGCGCATGCAGAATTCTCGCGTGGATCTATAGCCGACCAGCCGACCATACGACCAACAAAACAGCTAACCATTTATTATTTTTAAGCGAGTTAAAAACTTTTTTCGGGCAAGGAGATGGTGGTAGAGTGGTGGCGGTAATGAAAATACCAATTCATTTGTGCCCGGCGCTTATCGTGAACGTTTTATTCACCGAACATTTAACAATGAATGAATTGACAGTTGAATTTATCGAACCCAGGCCACCAGGGCACACCCGCCCCCTCCCCACCCATTCCATCGAAATAGTATTAGCTAGCACCAAGCATCATGTCGTTGGTCAGAGTTGGGAAAACTAAATTTTGTTGTCGGACAACAAACAATATTGAACTCAACGCTACCATCATTGCCGCCAAAGTTGAAACCACACGTTCGGTGGCCGTGGCAATGCTTTCCAAATCACGTTAGACCCTCAAATAAAAGGTTTTGTATAGTTAGACGATAACTATACCCAGAGCGGTTCATTGGTTGGTTATGTTATCGATGAAAATTCTTCTTCCATTTTCTAACCAGCAAATTCTATGATGATATCAAGTGCATCAACGATTATTATTATTATTGTTTGATAGGGCAGAGTTGAATGTAGTACAAATGCCTGTTTTTTTTTATATATGAAAAACGGTTTATTGTTGTGCGGATGTATGATGTTGTGGTTGGAAAAAGTTAATAAATTTGAATTTTTGTTTAAATTAACAGGCGATTTTTTTTTTAATTTTCTCGAAAACGGTTTCAATTAAACAAAGTACCTGGTTTAAAGCAACATTGTTCGCATCTCGGAAATAGAATTTTGATTTACAGTACTACAGTCAAAAGATTATTGCACTTGATATTTCAAAAGCATTTGATAGAGTTTGGCATCAAGTTCTCTTATCGAAAATGCGTGTATTTTGGTATCCATGAATCTCTTCTTCGTTGGATTAGAAATTACCTTTCGGACCGATCAATACAAGTTGTATTGGACAATTTCAAGTCTGTTATCTAAAAAATAAATGCTGGTGTGCCCCAGGGCTCCGTTTTGTCTCCGACCCTCTTCCTAATTTTCATAAATTATCTGCTATCTGAAACGTCTAATCCATTAAACTGTTTTGCTGGCGACAGTACTCTCAGCTTTTCATATTCGTTTCTAGATTCGCATCCATGTTCTTCAGATGTGGAACTTCAAGCTTAGTTTTCTTCGTCGATGCAAGATATTTTCCCCCCTCCCCCTCTGATCAGGCTGTGATCTACAAATCCTTTATTCGTCCAAAACTTGAGTACAGTTCCCATATTTGGGCAGGTGCCCCAAAAACCGACTTGAGCCTATTGTATAGAATACAAAAGACAGCTCTAAAAATGATAGGTGAAAGAACTATAACGGAAACATTCACATCTCTTGAGCACTGTCGCAATGTTTCATGTCTATCATTATTTTACCGCTATTTCTATAAACAGTGTTATAGTGAAATAGCCAGTTGCATTCCTCCCCTTAAACAATTCAACAATAATACTCGCTCTTCTAGGAATGCCCATCAGTTTACCCTTGAGCCCAACTTCGGACGTACTGTTAAGCACAGAGATTCTTTCCTTAGTCGCACTACACGAATGTGGAATGCTCTACCCAGCCCTGTTTCCCCCTCCCATTGTGATCTTCAGACATTTAAAACCAATGTGCATCGGTATCTCCTTTTCAATCTCCTCCAATCTACCTACCAATCGCTCGTGCTGTGTAAATCATTTTAAGGGTAGTCACAACCCCTTAGTGCGCGCTACACATTAAAAAAAAAAGTTGCCAAGGCGCCATCTGTCATCCAAAACAGCCTTATTGATGCAGTTAAAATCTTAATTTTGAATATTTTTGAAAACGGTCAATAGCGTTTGGCATAATTGAGCGATTGCTACAAAAATATCGTCTCACTTTTTCTTAACTAATACTTTAAAATCATAAAAGTAAGAATATAAATAGCATGATATTTGTTGAGAATGTTTGTGACATTTTCAATTCTTAACAACCAGACAAATTGTCTCTTTTGTGCTCTCTAAGATACTTTCTCCAGATATAATAATTGCAGTCCTCCTGCTGAGCACACAGAATTATCCTTCTTTTTCTTGTTCTTGCTTCTCAAAAGGACATTTCTCTTGTATTTAATTTTGTCCCTCGTAAATATATTATTTATTTGTATTGTGTTGTGTATTAAACTAAAACTACAAACAAAGGATACACTGTGTTGTCCTCTAAGCGTCATCCTTGCATTTCAATTTTGTGACCCGAAATCCAATAGTTGGTTCAATTTTCTAATTGTAAATCTTAAGGCGCCTTCTTCAAATGAAATTAAGCTGACATATTAAGTCATCTGCAGTATTTTGTTTTAAGTTTCTATGACTATGTAAGCACCCATGTATAATCTTCATACGAAAAAACCATATTTATATATCTGTATTTGGCTGCCCATAGACATTGTGGCACCACAAAAATTCAATCAATTTTCTGACTACAAAAAGAAGGACCAAAAAAAAGAAGGCCATTCCATAAAAGTTTTCGTGGCGAATTTTTTTTTGTCATAGAATATTGTCACATAGTGGGACATGCTATCGGGAAAAACTTGGACAAAATTCATATTTAGTTTTTAGATAAGTGTTCGGAGTAGCAGTTTAAATTTGAAATACTCACCACGATGAATTAAAAGTCTAGTAACACTTATAATGAATATTATAGTACATTTATATGTAAACTTTTTGCCTTAAATTTCTTATATACTTGCATTATTATATCCAAACCTAGCTTTCTCTATTGAATTTAAAACTTTATGAACTCTCTTGGATTTTGGACATCATACCATACGGTCAAGTTTCAAACTTAATATTCAATTGAATAAAGTGTTCAAATCTTGTATTAAATCTTGTATTAAATCTTGGTTTTATCTTTTTCATTTTTTCGAATAGCAAATTCATAAATCAATTGCTAAATATATCTAGCAGAAAATAATGCTAGATCGTTCAGATAAGTATCTATAAGGGTGTCTGTTGGGCCTTTCAGTAGGGGATCCTACGAACTAACTCCCAAAAGAGCTAACTTCCACAATAGCCAAAATGAACTTACTCCCACCGAATAAACTTGGGAGTAAGTTCAAGTTCATTTTGAAGTGCTTAATATGATCTAAAAAAACCTGTGTGTTCTTAATTTTTTTAATTTAATCAATTTTAGATTGAAATAAGCAAAACTGTGGGCGTGTCGGTAGAGGTTTTAGAAGCCGAACAATCGATTGGGTTTGAAAATTCCTTGAACATGATATGAGCACTTAACAATCGACTTTTCTTCCTTTTATCTATTTTAATTAATGAAAATATTCCAGGAAGTGGGCGGTTCAACCGGTGGGTGTTTTGGTGGGCGTTTCAGAAGAAATCACGATTTTCTGCTCGGAAGTGTCTGATTTTGGCTAGACGGGTAAATTAAAAAAAAATCTTTTCTAAAATTTTCAATTCCACTTTTCCACTAGTAGAATAGAAAAAAAATCTAAAAAATGTGGGCGTGCTATTTGACGTTTCAGTAGCCAGCTCATTTTTTGTGGTTAAACTGAACTTAATTTAAGCAATTAATATCACTTAAAATTCTCCCTACTACGAACATTTGTTTGTATTAAGGGCCAGTTTCACAGTCGATACTTACCGGAATAAGTGGCACTTAAGTTTCCCATATTAGGAATTTAAGCTAAATTTCATAGCCAGCGTAAGTGATAAACATCGGAGTCTTAACTGCAACTTATTCAGGTAACAGTGCACTGTTATATTCGGAATTAATCTTTAACATTCCCCAATTAAGTGTGACTTTTCTGACTCTCAAACTGGCCCTAAATGTTAAGAAATGGAATTTTTAAAGAAAGTGGGCGTATTGGTGGGCGTTAAAGTAGGTGTCTTAACTTTCAGAATAAAAAACAAATCTTAAACTTATTTGGAAGTGAATAATGAGTAACGTTCAAGTTATTGAACATTATAACTGGAATTAGGTAAAGCTTTGAATTACTCTGCCCCATTGTACGTTGTCGTTTTCGCCATAGTTTTGAGAAGACACCCAATGGACCAGCGCAGCTTACAACACAGAATATCTGCCAAGCCAAGTAGGTACATATCCTTTTTACTATAGCACCCAACAGAACCCGTCAAGAGTGGATAATACACTGGCTCCCTCTAGTATTCTATATATGATTGCATATGTTCATTCCACAAGTATAGTAGTTGCCATGTTGAGAGGAGATTTGTCCTTGTTATCACTTCGTATTTCTTTTGCTTCCTCTGATGTTTGCCCTCGAGATCTTAGGTTTCCTTTTTTCTAATACAATTGCTGTAGGTACATACATGGTGTTCCATTCACCCCGTCAAACCTCTGGCCACACTGCTGCCGAGTCGCACCGGAAAGTGCAGTTGTGAGCTTGTATTGATAAATATTTAAGTGGGTATGCTTTGGCAATGTTCCAGCAAGAGGTGCAAAACATAAGTTTCAGAAAAAAAAGAAAATAATTGTCATTTGTCTGCTTGGTAATATAAAACATTGAGTGGTTGCTGCTTTGTGAATTGAGCCAAAAAGTAAAGGATCTGCATTAGACGAATGACGAAGGGATACATCTCGGACAATCCAACGACAACAAATTATCAAAATTAATCAAACAACCATCAGCAGACAAAATAGATAGGAATATATAGATACACAGACGAACAATAATAATAAAATAATAATTCAACAAAAGATCTTCTTGATTATGTAGTTTGACCATATTAACGACAAGATGACAACAGTTCATCATGAAGCCTCAAAACTTCTTCTTCTTAATCATCTTATGAATGAATATTTGAAGCATGATGCATGATGGTGATGGGGCTTTGGAAAATTTGCATATATGCCAATTATAATAGCGGAAGATCCTAATTAACTAGTTGAGATGTTCTGATTGATGCTGAATTGATGAAGGGACATCTTCATCCTCATTCACAACAGTTGGGGTACTCAAGCTAAGCTATAGAACCCTTTTTAAATACAGACTTCCAAACTCAACTATATCTGGTTACGAGTATCCTTGGCAATCTATAATTTTGTGTTTTGAAGTGGTTTTTGAATTTACATACATAGAAATGTGAATGTATAAGATCCATCTTCAGTTGTACATAATTCTTTTCAAATTCAATTACTTTGCAGAGGAATTCGTTGGATTTCATTATATTGTACGAGTTATATTGTCCAAAAGCCTTCGGCTAGGGTTGAAACAAAATTAAATATAAGAATTTAGCAATGAGTTAAGTGAATTTGAATAAATATGTTTTTAAAATGTTTTTAAAATACTGGGAACATTTTTTTTTTTTTTTTTGGGAACTAAGTATAATGTTATTGTATTTTAATAAACGAATTTAATTGGCTTGCCTCGGTCTACAGTGGAACGGGTGCAGTATTGCCACACCAACAAAAAATAGCGTGCCACATTTTCTGAATCTGTCTGTCAGTTGTTACTACTTTTAGAGCAATTTTTCATCAAATTTTGCACTATTTTAAGTAGAATAATGGAAATATGAAAATAGTGTCATATTGAATTTTTTCGTGCAACTGTGCCATGTCAAAAAGGTACGATCGTGCCACATCGGCAGCACTGATTTATTGGCTTAACCTTTATAATGCTCATTCAGTTGGTTTTGTTTAGAAACATTTTGAGAATTAGATAAAATCTAACGTTATTATTAAAACGATGATGGAGAAGTTAATTTATTAATGAATATGTCGATAAACAAAAGTGTTTTTTGGACATACAGTCCGTGCGGTTCGTCGTATAATGGGGCTAATATGACCAAAAAGCTATATATTTTTTGTTTTTCGATTAAGAATTATCCACTCTGTTTAAAAAAATATGAATAATTAATTTTTAGACT
The DNA here is from genome assembly GCA_932273885.2 of Leucozona laternaria. Taxonomy (NCBI): domain Eukaryota; kingdom Metazoa; phylum Arthropoda; class Insecta; order Diptera; family Syrphidae; genus Leucozona; species Leucozona laternaria. Next base: position 746,093 of record OW026366.1, read on the forward strand.
TCTCAACGCATGGATACCTTAGGCCCAGTTTCACAGTGTTGTCTTTTACCCGGCGCATATTGAGACTTTATACTCAGTTTCAAAGCCTGAATAAAGGTGGTACTTAAATAGGAAACATGGGCGACTTGAGTGGCACTTTTCTGGCAAATGTAACACTGGGACATTGCGCTATAATGTTCTATATTGGCCACTTGACTCCCACTTTCTCTGGCTGTGAAATTGGGCCTAATAGTTTTAGTTTGATTTCTTTCCGAGTTAAATTAGAATTATTATTCCTTCTATTTATAAAGCCTGAATTTTTCGACTAATAGTCTATTCTAGGAATACTTATAGTCACTGAGCTAAAAACAAAAACAATTTCAAAACAAAATAAGAAAAAACGTTACGCAATTCTGATTAATCTACCAGGTTCTCTTATTCGTCGGGAAGTCATAGATTCGTATAATCTGCCAAAATGATGAATTATAATTTGTTTTGTGGTTCGAAGTGATTCTCATAATAAAAATTAATTCCATCAATTTTCTCCGCTATCATATTCAAAACCATTCGACTCTATTTAGAACATGTACTTTTTAAAATCATTCAGCATAGAAGTTATAGAATCAAAGACCAATGTGCAGAAAAAAATATAAAATTCAAAACAGAAGTAAAATATTTCAATCCAAGAATGAAAATATCAATACAGGGTGTTCAAGAAAAATTGAATTCTATTAAAAAAAATCAACTAAAACACTGATGATCAAAAATTAATTCATAAATTAAAATAGCTTATTAATAGAAGATAAGATTACTCCTAATTCACCTAAGGTTACCAAATCTTGACAAAAATCTGCTACAGTAAACAAGAGCTATCTGTTGTCGCCAAATAGTAGTAATTAGAGGCTGATTAAATGTTTTCTTTTTTTTGGTTGTTTCGTCTTTCGTCATCTTGACGTCTACGTTATTACACCTCTTTACTTATCTGTCAAAAAGACGAAACAACTGGATAATGGAATCGTGAGATCAGGCTCTTAGGCCCAGTTTTTCAGTGGTGAGTTAAACCAGAGTTAGCTAACTCGAGAAGTAAATTAACCCACAGTGAACTGTGAAAGCAGTTTTTTGGTGGAGAATGCATGCGGAACGACTAAACAAACTCGGTAGATAAACATCAAGAGTATATGTTCAGTTAATCCTGACTTATCTCACCAAATTTGATGAGTTAACTCGGTTTTAACTTTAATCTCGCACTGAAAAACTGGACCTTAGTCTGCACAAACACTTTCTCACAAAATGTTGTTATTTAAAAATTTATCATTTTAAGCTTGTAAATAAAGTGTCACTAACGTTTATTTTCTTTTATTTCTAACTCGGGTTGATCTCCCATTGAAAAACTGGCCCTAGGCTCAATAATCGTGTTATCAGTCGATTTGGTGATGATGTTTGGTCAGCACGGAGTTGCAATTTGACATCTGACGTTCCACTCCGCATTTGAAATATTTTTTTGAGGGGTGTTATGTTTTATCGTAATAAACTCCTAAACATGGTATACGTTATCGCTCCGGAGTGATACTATTGCTCAAGAAGCAGTTATTGGTTTAATTGGAAGGTTTGCTCGTTTCAATAAAGCAACATTCTTGTAGAAACAAAATTGAACAGTGTTTGTATAATTTTTAATAAATATCCATGATTAGGTTAAGGAATTGGAACAAGAACATAACTGCTTAGAACATAAATGTTCACAATGTATACTTTTGTCCAACTTCGGTGGTACATAGGTACATCTATAATCTGATTATGGATTTCTATTCTCCCCTTCTATAAGACTAGGAGATTAGGACATTATAAACAAAATTTATAGTTAATGTTTAATCAGTCAGTTAAGCACAAAATCGTATTAATAAAATAAAATTGAAATAAGCTATTTCACCAAAGTTGATTAACAAGAAATTAATTTAAACATACCTGTGTTAATTTGCCTAGAAATAAAAAGAAAATAAAATTTGGTGAGTTTACTTAGGATTAACTGAGCAATTACTTTTGATGTTTTTTGTTCAGTCATTCCTCTCCATTGACCACAACGTTTCTTTCATCATCGTACATATTAGAAGAAAAAAGAGCCAATACTGCCACCACACTTCAACAACAACACCAAACATTCACACGTTCAGGATGCAGTTTCTTCTTGGCTATGACTATACGAGTGGATTTGCCGAAGCCCCAAATACCGAGTAGCCTCATTACGTAGATAGTGCAGCACCTTGCCGTTGTCCTCTGTTGGTTTTGAAGGTTTCGCTAGAATTTCTTCCAATTTTTACACATAAGTTAGTACTAGTTTTGAATTTGAATCAAGTAAAGCTTCTCAGAAGCTATAATCTTTGGTTTTTTGAAACACCCTCTATACCTGCTTGGCTCGTCTTCCTCATACCCAGCTATACCTTCAAACCGTTTTCATTCACTTTTCCTGATTTACCGAAAAGGATTTATAAAAATTAAATGTCTTCATCTAGTGCTTTCCGTTATTCGCTTTTCTCATTTATCCTTTATCTGTGTTATTATTTTTTTTTCTTCCTTTGAGTTCAATTGTTATTACGTATTTATTTTTTTGCTTTTTGCACAGCACAGTTTTTATTTCTGACTGTTGGCAGAATAGTATAGTAGCAGTATCTAGCCTTAGTCTGCCAGATAAAAGAATATGTTTTTTTTTTTGGAAAATCATTTTCAATCTCGTCCTCTGTGAGCTGTCAGTATGAAAACGTTGAAAACGACGACGAGCGACGCTTACGTGGAAAAGAATATCCCAATAGATATAGAGAGATCTAGTATATAGTAAGAGGTGGATAGAATACTAGAGCAGGCATCCACAGAGCTTCAGAACAGAGCTATCATACCAAAAGGTACAAATCTACTCAACAACAAAATATTTTCCCTATTTTTCATTCATTTGAATGGAGAGCAATGAGTAAAAATTTATCTTGCCCCCCTATATCTCTCTAGGATATCAAGGAAGGTAAGGTAGGTGTAGGTGTGTAGATCTCTTACACAGCTCGAGATTCGGTTTAATACATCATTAATTTAAGCCGACAGAGCGATCCCAAGCAGGGCTGCTCTTCAATCGAAAGAATGTCGGTGAAGCTATAAAATGGTTGGGTTTTGAAATCTAGCGCGATGAGCATTGGCGAAGAATCCAGATGCATAGCTGAGCTGATTAAGGACCATAGTAATACTGAGATTGATTCTAACATGGGCGGGGCAAGTATCTCGTCCTCATCCCGATGCAATTCTATGTCTATGATGTTCCTCTGCATTCGAGATTCAACACAGCATGAAAACCATTTTGAACCATTCATTTACATTTCCCACAATTACTCGACTCGACCAGCTCTATACCTTCCTTCACCCGCCGCCAATCCGAAACGATATCTCTCAAGGTATGAGGTAGCAATTTGCTTTTGATTATTTGAAACAAATTACATTGATTATTTCATGCTTCCGGGCAAAGGAATTGATGTAGTAGTTAAAGATAGGACAGAATACCTCCCTTTTCCCCCATCTATTCGAAAAAGGATACTTTGATGGACATCTTGCAAGATATAGCTTTATGCTTGAATCTGCAATGTAAAGGGTGCTCCTGTTCATATCTTTCTAATGGAAACACAGAACAGACACAATGTCCTACAGCAGGACGAAGAGCACTCTCTGATTAAGGATGAGTTGTTAACATTTTACAAATTTGTTGTTGCAATATAAATTTCAGATGTGAATAAATTTTAAGGTATTCTGTGCATTTAGGTATATTTTGTCAAAAAATACAGAAAAGACAAATGTTGAAATCTGATATAAAAATTTATGAGTTGAAATGTAACTGTTTCATTCATGTTCAATGAGGACATTTGAGAAAATGGTTAAACAACTTTAGCATCGATGAAATAAACAGAAATACAAGACAGGAAATTACTAGAGTTATGAATAAGTAACGTAGCCGTTGGTGTAGTAGTTAGTGCGTATGACTGTCATGTCGGAGGACTGGGTTCGATTGGCAGCCTCGTCCTCCCCGCCAAAAAAACGTCTACTGCCTCTTGCGACAAATCCTAGAGGAGTATGGGTGCTTTCAATGCATATATGAATTTTTTGAGCTTCTGATTGACCAGTTCTTAAGCTACGATTAGACAGTCAATGCAAATGGTCAACGCGTTGACTCTCTGACGTCAGAATTACGTAAAATACTGTTCCAACTTCCAAAGTTTCTAAGTCGTGTGTACTTTACGTCATTCTGACGTCAGAGAGTCAACGCGTTGACCATTTGCGTTGACCGTCTAATAGTATAGCTTTATAAAAAGTTCTGAAAAATCAGATGCCATCGAACTTCTTATGACAGCTGGCCAATCAGGAGCTCCAAAAATTCAGAATACTCAAAATTGAGATATGCCTTGAATGCGCACAATCTCTCGTCATGCCTCTCAACTTGGGTGTTCGGATTCAGCAAAAAATTGTAGGTCCCCTCCATACCAGCAAAGAAACAACATGCACAGGGACACAGGAATATGGTTGAGAGTTGTAAGTCACTCCGGGCCTTTGCTTAACACATGCTGTCGCGTTATCATGTGTTGATGCGAAATTCTCGAGAACCAAAATTCGAAAAAAAAATCTCTGACGTCCAGTACTCATGTCCTTATCAGTTCCGGACGTCAACAAAAATTAAAGACTCAAGTTAACAGATAGGAATATATGTATTATACAAAACAAAAAAAAAAAATTGTGTGAGTGCCGGGACTCACGGTTAATATGTATGTAAACATCAACGTGCGCGGATCCAAAACGGACTTGTTTTTGCTTGAAGGGGATCTTAAGATTTTTTTTACTGAACGCACCATCCTAGTATGCAGATCGTAACGTTGCACGACGTAACGTTGCACACGAACGTTCACGTTTTGTTTTCATTCTACCGACAGGACAGATGTTTACACATCAAAAACTTGTATCACCAAACTGTTTTTGCTCAAACAAAGAATTGCATCTACAACTTTCATGCGTCTTCAAAAATTCTAGTAACAAAAAAAGTTAACTGACAAAACCGGGACGGTGCCTTTTCAAAAATAAATAAAACTTTCACATTTGAAATTCAATGCCACTTTATTCAATTATCCGTAATAGTATAAGAAGTATTTAATTCAATATAAACTAAAACTATTACTCAAAGTTCTATAAAACAGCGACAAAGTGTTAAAGTTTATGTAAGCGCACTCAATTTGATACGCGCCGCTGACTATAGGTACCAACCCTCATCACTGACTTAACAACATCACTTTATGCCTTATATTATTTCTGTTCTCCCTCCCAGCCCCCCTGGCCATTCCCCTTCTCACATTTCCATCAACAACCCCAGACCCAAGAATCTAAAGTAAAAAAAAAAAAAATAATGTGAAGTAAATGAGTGCTCTAAAAGTTCCATTAGAAGAGAAGTTTAATGAACGATTTTCATTAAGAGTCATCATGGTTCATGGTATATACATAGGTATGCTCGTAGTTCGTGTACCTATACTCTATAGTAGATTCGTTCTTCTCATCAGTTTGGTTCAGTTTTGGTATTTCAACTTTTTTTTCCCTCTTTCAACTCATACCTTATTCTTTTGCCCCATATCACCCAAATCTATACTCACTCGCGCTTGTTCCTTCTATCGCATAAATTTTTAATTAGAGCTAATGAATTTCGAACATTATATCAACGCCGGTATTGAGCTTTTACAAAATTATCGGAAAGTGATTTACTTTCCTTCTTTCCAATAACTATATAGTCAGTCATACACATTGATTGAGTTCGTTTTGAAAGTGCTCTTTGTATATACGTATGTGTGCTCTGTTTATTTACACTCTGGGCCTGCTGAATAAGGATACACTTTCGAACATATTCCAACATGGAATTTCCAAAATCAAGACTCTAAAAGAAAGTATTTAATCAAATTTCGAAAATTAAGAGTTTCGAAACATAGTATTTCGAAGTACAGAGTTTCAAAAAGGCAAAGCTGTGGAAGACAAGGTTAAAGGAAGGAATGAAAAAGTTTCTAAAAGACAAAGTTTCGAAAGACAAAATTTCGATACACAATGTTTCGAATCATAGAGTTTCAAGAAGCAAGGTTTGGAAGAAATTATGTTTCGAAATACAAGGTTTCGAAGGACCTAGTTTCGAAAACACACAGTTTCGAAATATAAAGTTTCTAAAAACTAGTTTCGAAGCACAAGATGTCGAAGTAAAAAGTTTCAAAAGCACAAAGTTTCAAAAGACAAGGTTTCGCAACACAAAGTTTGGAAAAGACAAAGATTCATAAAAACACAGTTTTGAAAAATTAAAAGTTTCAAAACACAATATTTCGAAGTACTTCAAAGTTTCGAAAAGATAACTTTCCGCAAGACTAAGTTTCTAAATGACAAATTTTCGAAAGAAGAAGTTTCACCAAAGTTTCGATGAAGCAACATTTCGAAAACAAAGCTTTCAAAACACAATGTTTCGAAAAGACAAAGTTTCGGAAGACACAATTTTGAAAAACTAAAGTTTCAAAACACAATATTTCGATGTACTACAAAGCTTCGAAACCGCAAATTCTTTTCAAAGGACAAAGTTTCGAAAAACAAAATTTCACCAAAGTTTTGAAGAAGCTAAAATTCGAAAGACAAGGTTTCCGAGGCCAAATTTTTGAAAAGACATAGTTTCGAAAGATAAAATTTCGAAAGATAAAGTTTCGTATAAAATTTCGAATACAAATTCATTAAAAATTAATAAAACGAACTGAACGGATTAGTAACCTTTCAGAAGACATACTTTTTTCGAATATCCCATATGGCCAAATTCATACAAAATCACATATGGCTGATCAGTTATTGAAACCAACTGACCTTTTGGGACCCAGCTACCAGCCTTTCTGACCTTTTGTTTGAATATTCCAAATAACCTAAATTATTAGCCCGAACAAAAATCGGTTCGGTGTATTTAAATATTTTTTAAAAATATTTCATAATACTTAACAAAGTGAAAAAATGTGTCCTTAATAATTTGAACCGGGATGTATTTACTAACTTTATTTTTATATTATTCTCAGAAGGGCAATTCTATAATAGTCAAAGGGCGACTGTTTCATTAAGGATTTCGATTTCGAAAATAATATCAAAGTAAGAAACAAAAATTACTTTACCTGAAGGTTTCTTTCTTATTAGTGAAAGAGAGGACATTTTTCACAAATTTTTATTTCGATCGTTTTTAATGAATGCGTCCTAACACACCATTGCTCTGAGGGTCCTTAAAGTTTAAAAAAAAAAAATCCAAAGAGTGACAATATTAATTACACTTTGTAAGAAAATACCTTCGACCGTTGCCGAACTTTTCCATACAACAAGTGACAGCTGATTTATTATTCGTTCCGCAGTTGGCATCTTGTTAATGTCGTGCTATACAACCGAAACTCCCAATATACCAGCTTTTTATACAACAAATTATTGTTCAAGGTTCATGGACTAGATATACATTTGATCGATTGGTAGTGGGCTGGTGGTTTTCTGATTTTTTTTACGCCAAAAATCAAATTCTGGTGAAAATTATTTTCGAGTTCTGGCCGTACCATAACTTGGTCAGCAGGTAGAGTCAGAAAGAGTTTTTTTTGTTGTTGGGATACAGCATTCGCTGAAATGGACTCTTCCTCCTCCTTGTCTGTCATCGCCGCCGACAACAACGACGCTTATATACTATATATAGGATGCCAAAATATAGAGTTAATTTTCAAGCCATTTATATTTCATATGGGTTGCCTCTGTCTCTGATTGCTTCTCTAACTCTATAAAAAGGTACCTATATGTTGTATAACGTCATCACATCATCGCGTATAGTAACAGTGGCTCTGGATATAGCTTCGCAACAGGCAAGGCAATCGTAATCGTCCTTCTTGTGCTCACTCTATGCTTGCCCTTCCTGTGAATTCATTAACGAAAAACAAAAGGAACTCTACTGGATGCTGAAACACTGCCACACACTATGCCTATGCTCATATAATGGTATGCATTTTAAATGAACTCCAGAACTTTGGCCAATCTGTAGAGCCGATGAATATTTGACGTCCTGCCATAACCTGGGTCATCCTTATAGAATGTCTTTTAGGTAGTTCCTTCTTCATCAAAATCGTGACAAAAGGTTGGATGATCCATACGGACAGTGCAGGCGGAAAATAAAGTCACCATCAGATGAGAAACAAAAATAATTTCATCTAAATCTCGAAATTTCATCAAAATCTCGATCATCAAAGAAAGATTTCAACAAAAAATTGTTTTCGAGAAACTCTCTTATGAGGAATTACCTTTTTTTAGGGGCTTACGAGCTACATTAAGCCTTTATAAAGGATTTCGAAATTGTACATTTTTGGATGCTTCAAATTTTGTTAATTGAAAAAAATACAAGTACTTATGCTTGTATGTCCTGAAGCCATCCGATCCGTCCGATTCCTCGATCTTCATCATCCAGTTGGGTAAGTTCTTCTGAGTAAACGCCATTCGACTAAACCAGAACCTCCCATCGATACACTTTACTTGCTGAAGTAGTGTGATCCAGTTCTTGAAATGTCCTTGATTTGTAGTGTTTGAATAGTCTGAAGACGAATGTCTTCAAATCGGTTTTGAGTGGAATTTTCAGTCTTAGGAGCAGTCAAAAATTGTTAGGTGAAGCTTTACTAGTCTCTTCCTCTATCATTTCACTGGTTAGACCATGGTTGTGTCACTTCGTAAATTAAGCTTTGCGAAGATTTTACTCGCGAGAAATAGTTACGAAATTGCAATTTTTGTATTTATAATATTTTCTGCCAAGCCCATACCTAGTTCCCTGAGACTGACGCTAGATTTTAGTCCAAATAAAATGTATCGGAAACCTTAGAATTATAGTATGGTATCGGTCACGTCTTAATGGTTTTCCGAGACATGAGTTGAGTAATTAACAGCACTTTATGCTTCGCAAAATATATTTTCAGCCGCAAAAGATGCAATTATGCAAATTTTCGTTTATCATTTTGGCCATTTGCAGCTCTAACTTAGCACAACTTAGTTTTTAATGAAAATTGGAATAAAAAAAATTCATTCGTAAAATTTGAAAATTTGCGAATTTTATTTATTAAATATTTTCGACACAAGGACGAATTACAGTAATTTTTTAAATCGAGCCTTCGCAAAGTTGCGGTTTCTTAATAAAAAATTTTACGGTTAAGTTTTTTAAAATCGAAATCGAAAATGGTGTTGCTGACTTCACGCTTCGCAAAATATATTTTAGGCCGTAAAATTAACAAATTTGCGATTTTTTTTAAATACACTTTCTTTGAAAAAAATATGGCTAAAAACCTCATCTCTAAGTTAGCAGTGAAGTCCTAAATCAAGTGTATTTAGCAATACCACTCTGGGAAACAATTATGGATCAAGAGCTGAAATTTTTCAAGTCGTGTCGAAAAAAAAAACAGACTTAAAATAAAGCTATTTTAGAACAAATCAAAACTACGCGAGAAGCCTAAAATTTCATGAGTTTTTGTCAGAACTCTGACTCAAATTCAGTAGGTTTCCATAAATGTTTCAGAAAAAGCTGAACTCTCCGCACAAAGCGAAGAATTAATTTCAAACTTGTGCAAAATTTGTCTAGTGTCATTTTTAATCAAAAATCGACAACAGAAAGTTTTTGAGCAATAAATTCTTCGTAAAATGGTGACTGAAGCTCTTATGCTGCGTTCACACGACTGACATTTTCTTCCCATTTTTAAAATTAGTTTATGGCAACAAAAAATGTGCAGTCCTCTTTAAATCTAGCATTACAAAATCTGATCAAGCTTTTAATCTAGACCACTAGTGAGAGGGTTATTTGTTGTACAATGCGACTGGGCTTTTTATTCTGCATCCCACTGTTTGTAAAACTTAACTAGGTATACCCCGAGCCTCTTCATAACCAGATACCAGAGGCATTGAAAAATGAAAAAAAAAAAAAAAATGGAAAAGGATACATACCTACATAATAGGTGTGTTCCTTTGGACTCCAGTATCTACTGCCAAGTACTTCTGGCTGCAGTCAACTACTTCTACTCTGTGGTCGAAGTAGTTCAAAGTAGTTCATTAATCTAGTAACAGAATGTTTCCAAACAAGAAAAAGACATCACCAATCAAAAGAAATTACGTAATATTTAGATTATTGTTGTTGACATTTTTCTAATTTTAAAGTAAAATAAGAAAACAAACAACCAAAATAAATTGATAGTGAGGTTAGATATTACCTTTCGCAAAATGAAAGCATTCCATTCATCATCTACTGGGAAGTACTAAAAAGTACTTTGCAAGGCCCAATGGAACACGGCTAATATAGAACACTTCCTCTGACACACCCCTGGTCATGATGGGTATGGCATAGTGAAAAAAAGGTGAATAACTTTTTATTACGTACTATTTTCTTCCGCTCCCATCGTCCCACCTCCCACACTCTCTCTGGAGCTTTATACATCGCAATAGAATTTCGTTCAAATGGTGAAATGCGAATAGAGACCATCAACTTTATATGCGACCATAGTTTTTCATAATGGTAGACCTGGAATAGTTGATCTGCTGTGAGCCCGACTGCGATTTCTAGAAATCCCTATACCCTACTATGCACACGTTTCTATATAAAAACATTCCCCCACTTTGAATGCGTGTACAATACGCTAACGGCATGCCCAAAGGCAACAAGCAAGTTGTATATAGATTTAAGACAACAAACCTAGATCCAGATCCCAGATATACCTAGAGTTCCATCAGTGGACGTTTGGAGTTACAGTGAAGTAAGAGTTAGTAGATTTTATTTCCATTTAAACTTTGAATCATATTGAAATGGAAAATAATTGAAAACTTGTTTACTATCAACATCACAAATAAACAACACACACAGACATTTTATAGCTACATAGGTATAGGTATAATTTGCCCCTCGTTGATCGTCATCGCTGAGATGAAAACTTTGTCCTTGGTTTAGGTATAAGAAAACTTTCCGACACTCGTATTATTACAATTAAATTATTCAACCGAGCTTACACTCTTATAATGGACTTCCAGGACACCACACATCGTTTACCGTCTGCGTGAAATCCCAAACAATAAGCCATAAGTGGAACGGACAAAGTTTGCATAACTATACATACCCAACCTTTACCTATATGAGTAAACCATTTGTGTGTATGAACCACATACTACCACTCGACTTTTTCCGACAGAAATTTAATAGCAATTGTGAAATTTCAAATAAATAAAATAAAGGAAATAAAATAGAAAATAAAAAAAAAGATATAAACACAAATGAGGGTGAATCTAAGTAATTTATGGTACACCACCGCACTCTAGATCTTCTATACCTAGGAAGATTATACCTATGGCCGAGTTCAACGCACATCTGAATATTCAGAATTCTGAATTTTTGAAGCTCTTGATTGGCCAGCTGTCAGAAGTCATCTTAATTTTCAGAACTTTTTCTGACAGCTGGCCAATCAAGAGCTTCAAAAATTCAGAATTCTGAATATTCAGATGTGCGTTGAACTCGGCCTATATCTCTCCCTGCTTATACAGTCTACACTCAAGCTCAAGAGGTGCAAAAGAGTTTTCTTGAAGATTGGTCTTCGGCTTCGCCTCTTCGGACTGTATAAGGATTGTGGAGGAGGAGCTGGTTTGCAGATATACGACTATTTGCCAAATGATTCATCCTAGAAGAGTGTTTATGTATGAGAGGAGCTATAGCAGAAGCAAGAAGGATGCCTTTTAACTAACCGTTTTGTGTATAGTTCATGGTATTTTCGGAATGAAGTTCTTCAACGGATAAAGACTGAAGAACCAAATTAATTATTATACTTGTTGAAAGGATGGATCAAGATTTCGGTGAGCTTAAAATGAACTAGGAGTTGTCAGTGTGGATTTTTCGGAGGTTTCTTAACTATTCTTTTTTTTCTCCATGCATGTTCAAAATATATGTATCTACATAAATGTATGTAGTAGGTTACCTAAGGTAAAATTGAATGCTTGTAACGGGTGATTTTTAAGCTGGTTTGGTTTTGGCAACACTGGTTTTGACAGCTAACGTGTGTTTAGTACCTTGTGTCACTGTCAAACAGCTTCAGTTTGGTTTGCAATTTAACCATGGATCGTCTTACAAATGAACAACGCTTGCAAATTATTGAATTTTACTATCAAAATTCGTGCTCGGTTCGAAATGTTCATCGCGCGCTGCTTGTGTTCAGCGATGAGGCTCATTTTTGGTTGAATGGGTACGTAAATAAGCAAAATTGCCGCATTTGGAGTGAAGATCAGCCAGAAGCATTGCAACAGCTACCAATGCATCCCGAAAAAGCCACTGTTTGGTGCGGTTTATGGGCCGGCTATTTCTTCAAAGATGATGCGAATCGCAGCGTTACTGTCAATGGTGAACGCTACCGAGCGATGATAACAAACTTTTTTTTGCCCGAAATGGAAGTTCTTGACTTGCATGATATGTGGTTTCAACAAGACGGTGCCACATGCCACACAGCACGCGAAACAATGGCGCAATTGCGAGGCGAGTTTAGTGAACAGTTAATTTCACGTTTCGGGCCGGTCAATTGGCCGCCTAGATCGTGCGATTTGACACCATTAGATTATTTTTTGTGGGGTTATGTCAAGGCTAATGTCTATAGGGACAAGCCCGCTTCGATTGACGCACTGGAAGCCAACATCCATGCATTCATTCGTGAGATACCGGCCGATATGTGTGAAAGAGTATGCCAAAATTGGACTCAGCGGATGGGCTACCTGAGACGCAGCCGCGGTCAACATTTGCATGAAATTATCTTTAAACATTAAATTGCAAGGTTCAAACTATCGATTCAAATAAATATTTCATTCATTTTTTCGAATTTTTTGTGTTTTTTTTTAAAAAAAAGTTCTAAACCTCTTAAAAAACCACCCTTTAGAATGATTATGGTTGTCCTTGCGTGTTGAGTAATATCAATAAACTGAACTAATTTGATCTCAAAAATTCATTTTTTTTGCTATTTTCCTTTGAGTTCTTGATCTAGCTGATTTGTTCCTTTAGTCCAGAAAAATATTACAAAAAAAGGAAGACGAATCTGGAGAAATAAAAGTTAGTGAAGAATTTTAAACGAAATTAACTTTATTTTGGCATACAAAATACTCGCTAAGACTTGCATACAAAATGGCATATGGAAAATATCGGTTTTTCACATATAACTTTTCATAATTGTAATCGGTAGAGAAAAGTATTGGAGACAAAACTTGTAGATCTTGCAATTTTCTACGAAATAGATTTTGGTACTTTTCTTCGTACGACTAATAGTTTAAAAGATATCGGCAATTAAAAAAAAAGTAAAATGACGAAATTCAGTTTCAGTCAGCTCTTAAACGATCAGTGTTTTTGAACAAAATGTTGAAAGCATTTTTTTATTCATTCATTAAGATACTAAAAGCTATTAACAATGAATGAATTAATTATTTGAGGGTATAGTTGCACTGCGACCTATGGATCTATTGTGCCCCCATCTAGAGCTGAATGAGATTGCTCACTCTACAACTCTTCCTCCAAGTTTATTCCTTTGAGGAATTTGAGTATTTGGAGTATTTTCAATGAGGGTAATTCCCTCCCTTCTATCTGGTGGTGGCCCATGTATCTGTGTCTTTGATGCACATCAAGGGCATTAAATTTGCCTGATATATGGTCCGGTGTTTCCTCTTCCATGTTGCAGAATCTATAGGTTGGACTACTCAGTAAGCCAAGAACGCAGAGGTGTCTTTTTAGTGTTTTGTGAGGAGACCCGTTATTATTCTTTGGCAAGGTTATTCCTGCTTAGGCTGATGCAGGATTTATAACGCTCTTGGTTGTAGCTTCCAAGTAGTAATTTGGCTTGTCTCAGGGTAGGGATTTCTTTCCAGATTTTGGATCTTTTGGCCTCCTCTTCTGCTTTGATCTTATTTTTGATAACATTTTCTCCTATTCCGCAATAAGGCTCAGGCCCTGTTAGGGGTTTTGTTGCTCTTATTTTGGATAGTCAGTCTGCCTCCTCGTTACCATGTTTGTTGTTTTTGCCTAGTTCATTTAACCTCCTCATACATTCCCATACCAGTCTGGAGGTGATTGTGTATGAGTTAAGTTCTTTGAGAGCAGCTTGGCTGTCTGACATGGTGGCAATGTTTTGTTTCCTGTAATTTCTTTCGAGGTTACGTTCTGCACATTTTCGTATGGCGTTAACTTCAGCCTGGATAATACAAGTGGACTGTCCCACCGGTATATAGAAAGTTTGGTTCTAGGCCCAAAGATTCCTGCTCCAGTACCCTCCGACGTTCTCAATCCATCAGTGTACCATTTGATGGCATTTTGCGTGTAGAGTGTAGTTCATTTCGCCTAACCACTCTTTTTTGCTACTTAGCTTCGTTTGGAAATTTTTCTCGAAGTTGGCTTTAAACTTGCAAATGGCTAAGTTTTATGAAAAATAATTTATACTCATACCATACGCAAAGAACATCATCTTACTGAATTTAAGAATCTCGGGAAAATCGTTAATAAATAACGAAAAAAGCAAAGGACCCAAAATAGACTCCTGTGGAACATCATTAAAATTTAATTGGGAGACAATATGAAAGTTGTATGTTTATAAACGCGGCTTGAGTTATTCGACTCATCCAGTATTTTTGGATTAAGGTCACTGACGAATGGTCCATTGTAGAGCTAATGTTACTAAAATTTGATAGACATCCAATGTGGTATGTGGAATGCCCATTGGCTATCTTTTCAGTATCTAAAGTAGGAAAGGTATAGACATCTTCGATGGATTATTTGATAAGCACTGCGTCTACGAAATTACATCAGCTTAAAACTATACTAAAAGACTTTGCAGCAGCAGCTCATACTATAGCCACTATTGCAGATGCCAGAGCGTGTCCGGGATCGAGAAGGAAGCAAAGCTGTATGCTCCTTAGTTTTTGACTCGTAATAGAGCCTCTCTTCCGCAGAAACGTTAAATTAAATCAACCCAGCGCAGCGTGCAAAAACAAAACAATTTTATAAAGTCATTCATAAACATACATACATACCTATCTACATACAAATATACTCAAAAATGAAATCCTCTGATTTATTATTCAGCGGCTACCTATATAATAACTCTGAGTAAAATCCCAGAATCATCATCATTATCATCTGTCCCAATTAATTAAGAGCTTGCACAGGGAATGACACCGCGACGCGACGGACGAGACGCACCATATTCAATATCAACACTGTTTTGTTAGTCTTTTTTGCTGTTTTTACTTTTTTATTCAATAACTGTAGGTAGGTATCATGCGACAACGTTTTTTATTGTTAAAATATTATTTAAATTGCACAACGATAAATGAAAGCACCTCAGAGAGCGATTCAACTATATACGGTAGATATGACCTGGATACTATACTCTTTGATTATGTTCTACAAAAAACAGCAAAGAAAAAAAAAAATGGCATCACTTAACGTGCTTTTTATCGCAAGTCCTTTCGAGCGCTATGTCGTTTCCGCACAATAAACTCGAACTCCCGTCCATGTTCTTCTGCACGTCGCGCCGGCCGCCGCCGCACAGTGGTTCGGTTTGTATGGGAGAGCGGAAAAAAGTCTGTTTTATCTGAACGGTTCAACGGATTTAAATGAAATTTGGCAAACGTGTTTAGACTAGTCTTGTACATATTTGGTCAAAATTTGGTTGAAAAAAAATAATTAGAAACAAAGTTATTGAGATTTTTCTAAAATTTGAGGGTTTTGATGTTTGTATGGGAGAGCGTTAAAAAAATCTGTAACATCTGAACTGTGTAATGGATTAAGATGAAATTTGATTCGCATTTTAAAATTAGTCTTATACACATTTTGTCAAAATTTGGCTAAGAAAAAATCATTAGTAAAAAAGTTATTGACTTTTTTTCTAAAATTTGAGTGTTTTGATGTTTGTATGGGAGAGCGGAAAAAAGTCTGTAAGATCTGAACTATTTTACGAATTTTAATGAAATTTGACACACAAGTCAAGATTAGTCTTATTACAAGCTTGGTTAAAATTTGGTCCAGAAAATATTATTAGAAAAAAAGTTATTGACATTTTTATAAAATTTGAGGGTTTTGATGTTATATTTAAATAAAAGTTTTTTTAGTAAAATCTTAATTTTTTATTTTGAATAAAATATTATTATTAACTATGTATGTTATAAAATTAAATAAATAAATAGATAAATACATACAAAAAATAAATAGAAAACAATTATGAAGTAGTGATTTTATAATGCTAAAATGAGGTTTTTAGCGTCTGCGCTGATTGGAAGTATTTTCTTTTTTGCCTGTGGCCTTAAACCTGTTATTATTTTATCTGAGGATATGAATATATGATGCATCACATCTTCATTCGTCGCAATTCGGCTGCATTTTCTCAAATGAAACCTGCGGTAGGCTTTATAATCCTTATTTCGGCATTCTTGGGCTTCCTCGGAGAGCTATCCAACAGGAAATGCACAGATTTTATTTATTTCTTCTCCATGGATCAAAACCTTATGTACGGTTGCTGGCATATTGTACCATTTATATTTCTCAACAAACAGTTCAGCAGTTTCCCACGTGTAAGCTGCATATTTTTTTAAGTCTAATTGTTCATTCGACGTTATTACTTCAAGGATAACAGCAAACCGCCGAATTAGGGATTCACTAACTCCAGTGATTTCTGAAGTCATGGTTGGATTTGCAAAAAATCTTCTGGAGGTGTTGCCGTCATTACTTGTCCCCGTACCTTGTTTTACAAGATCGACAATGATGCCCAGTTTTTCACGAAACGCCTGCTGAATTTTCTTCTTCTGAGCATCTCTAATATGGCGGGTCTCATTGTTGGTTCTCCATGCTTTAAATGGCAAATTGTAGGCAACATGGAAGATACACTCCTATTTATTTTTGACTGCCCTACTTTGAGCGAAAAATAATAAAAAAAAAAAGGATTATCCCTAATCCTTTTCTTTATTTTGTATTAAGCTCTATCATATAATTCAAAATATCATAAAACTATATTATTTTTCGTTTGTTGTTTTCAAGAAAATTGAGTTGAAAGTTGAAAAATTTTCCAGGCAGAAATAAATGGTTTCGCAAAAATCGAAATTCTCAGCCCTGGGTCAATGTATTAATTTTGTTTTATTTTTAAAATAAAGTTTGACATTTTTTCTTAAAATAATGGGCTTAACTAGTTCATTCTGACAATTAATACCGAAGTAATCAAACTTTTTGGTAAACACCACCGTCAAGACGGAGTTTTTTGAAATCCGATTAAGTGAAACATTTTTGAGCATAACTTCCACATCTGCACGTATCTGCAGCTGATTTTTTCTGTGCTTTAACATGAACGTATGGAGCATATGGTGGCATACTTACTTTCTTGGTATCTTTTGGAGCTGTTTTTTTAAATCAAAAAGTTAAAAAAAAAAAGCATTTTTTCTTAGTACTAAAGCTTCAGGCTACTTATAGAAGGTATCTTTTATAAATAATCAATATTTTTTTTATTTTTAGATAATCGAAAATAGACCAATTAAATTATTTAAGAAGCTAGAGAATTTATCTACAGGAACTTCGGAAAAAAATATCTCAAAATTTGTTGAAAATACGGTTCGCGATTTGAGTAAAATTATTTTTCAACTTTGAGGGCTTGTAAATCAGAACATACAATATATATGTTAAAAAATACTTTTAAATCATACGCTCGGGTCATCTAAGAGTACTTAAACATAAAGTTTTAAACGATAGACATGACTTTTTCAAAAGACTTTTTTCCGCTCTCGCACCACTGTGCGCCGTCGCCGCGTCGGCGTCGCCCGCATCCTTGAGTTTTAAATGATAGCTTGAATCAGAGTCAAAGAGCCAGCCAGATATAGCAGCACCATCCCAATCCCAACTGCGCAGCGCTGAATGCAAAATATACATAATGATGTCAAACAACCTTTTATTGCCCATAACAAATTATGTTCAGTTTTCCTTCAACACACAACGACTAACTTCTTTCACTTTAATGAACAACGATGAGCGCCAAAAAGGACGAAAAACATCATCAAGAACAAGGTGTATTGAATTGGATGGACAGACATGGTCACATGGACAAAATGATGAGAAGACATCGTCACGGGGGGAGGGATGAGTGGAGATCGAAAGGACAGGCTCTAGGAGTTCCATTCCTTTCAGATGAATATATTTATTATTTTTTTTGTCATAATTTCTGTGTTTTTTTTGCCTTTATTCGAGTGCAGTGCTGTTGAATGAAGACAGGGCCGGTCCAACCTAAGGAGAAAACTGTACGGTTTACACAGGCGCCATAGTATTTCTAGATTAGGTATAACTCAGAGATTGTTATGATAAATTAAAATCGATTTTCCTATACCTCGATTGTAAAGGTCCATCAAGTATACGGAAACTTGACATTTTGAAAGTTTGGGGCCCTCTACGGATACCTATTTTCCCAGGAACTTTTAATAGACTATACCCGTTGTAGTTCAATATTTGTTTTATACTTTCCAACAAAATTCAAAAATGATGGCACACAGGCGCTGTCAAGGCTTGGCATGGCCCTGAAAAAAAGAAGAAATATCTAACCTACCTGTCTTAATAGAATTTTTATTTTTTTTTAATTGTGCTATGAGAGAAGAATCATAGTCACCAATGATCAATAAATATAAAAGAACGAAACAAGTTGACACCACCACCTCTATCCACCTCCATCTCCATCATCATCATGCCGAACGACTTTTAACAATGGCCTGGGTTGAGAAGAAGAGCGCAACAAAGGTTATAGAGTATAGGATAAGGAAGTAGACAAATGTCATATAATGCAGTTATATGAATAAAATATCAAACAGCGGCTGCTTTATGTCTGTCTTTCTGGTTTTTGTCTGTCTGTCTTTCAGTCTATTGCTGTGTCGGTGCCCCTTCTAGGTGTATTTCGTCTCGTGTAGGTAGGTACTCCTTCGCTTTTCTCTACTTCTTCAACTCGTATATCTCGCTCTTGTTCAATGTTTGCTTTTTTTTAATCTCACCAAAGGGTAAATGGTCGTTGAATCCTCAAGTCATCTTGACAAGAGATAGGTATAGAATATTAAAAAAAGCTAAGCCATAATAATATAGTTTGTCAAGGCAGAAAGTACCTAGCTATAACCAACATAATAAATAGTTTATAGAAAATTTTAACTTAAGGCTGCTGGAATACTGGAACCACCAAGTAGTAGAGTAGGGTCTTTGAGACAGGACGTCTGTTGTTATTTAATTTAAAACAGAAATGTACAAACAAGCTTGAAAGCATACCTTCACCCATCTGTAAATTTAATCGAAGTATGAAGCAAAAACAAAGACCAGAGAGGATTTCCTTGCGGGAAGTTCTTTATGCAAGTACAGTCAAACTTCTTTATAACGAACCTTCAAGGGAACACAAAATTGCTTCGTTATAAAGAAGCCTTATACAAAATTCGTTATATAGAAATTATTTGGTTTGTTAAATACTGCAAGGGGAACAAAATGAAATTCGCTATAGAGAGAATTACGTTATAAAGAAGTTCGTTATAAAGAAGTTTGACTCACTAGTCAACTGATGAGTCCAAGTGAGATCGCCGGGACGAAACGCCAATTTTTATGGACTAAAGGCCGATAAAAGCTATTTTGAATCGAGAAGTTTGACTGTATAAGCAAACACTCAAAGATTAACCAAAAACAAGCAAATATGTATATAGTAGGTATCTACCAACAAATAACATTCAATACAATAGATGGTGTCTTTCATTTAACTTGGGTACTAAAATAGATCTTCTCCTTGCGGTGTCTCACGTTTTTGAGGACAATGTCTCCTGTGTACAAATATATTGCATAATCTTTTGATAAGGATGTAAGACAGAAATAACAGTGAAAGGAGGAATGGTTTCTAAAATATGCTTGGCTTATGATGAAATACATTTTTACTTTGTGTTCATCATTTTAAGTAGATTTTCAGTTTAACAATCTTTAAGGATTAAAACAAGTGTGGGGAATGGTAGGGGTTTGGTTAAAAATAGATATGTATCATAGTATGCAGTACCTCGTGGTTTAAGGCAGTTGTTTAGGATGAATGAACAATTTAAAAAAAGAAATATCTGCCACGCTTTTATCATTCTTGGTTCGAACGCAGATATGAAGCATCATAACAACCAAATATTCGCTCTGGTTCAATATACCGAAAAAAATAAAATCCTGAAAAATCCATATCCTGAACAATATCCCGAGAATAAAAAATTTAAAAAATCAATATCCCGAACAGACAGTAAGGTTAAGCATTCAACATTCGTGTAGTGCGGTTAAAGAAAGAATCTCTGTACTTAAAAGTGTGTTAAATGCATCAACTGCTTCAGCCTTATACAGCAGAACCGCGTTAACGATATGAAACGGCTATTCTCTTAATTCTTTGAGAGAGTACTTAAGTTCTTTGAAATTTGCAACCTTCATAAAATAATTCTAAGCCGTTTATTTTAATATAAATGAAACTAATAAAATCCCATACGATTTTGAACTTCTTCGCCTATTAGTTCGCACTTGCTTGTACCAGAATATTTTGTTAGACAAGGTTCACGGTTTAAGGAAAAAGAGGCAAATTTAACTAATAATGAAATTGAGGAGCTCATAGGGCCCCATGGTCAAACTGAAGAGACCAAAGTCTCCGAAGGACAGTTAGCAGCTAAAAGCGTGCAAACCAATGAGCAAGATCATCGGAAAAAGAAATCAATTGTCAGAAAAAAGCATCACCAGATGAGGGGAAGTCACGATTTCTCGGGATAATATATTTGGTAGGAAATTTCGTGCCAAACCCACCGATCGTGCATCCTTAGAGGAAGAATTACCTATTTCTGACAAATCAAGGGCTCAAAGACTGAGGTATGCTCGTGGTCAGGACCACACATAAGTCTTATGAGCACTCATAAATATTCACTAGTACTACTTGATGAATAGGTTTATGAGCCTATTATGTTAGGAGCGTTCGGTGAATACCAGCCTAAAGCTTAAGTTTGAAGCATTTGGTTTATTGAACTCAAATACTAAGTGAGTTCTTAAAGTATGCGTACACTAGTTAGCTAAGCTACAAGGAATCGAAATATTGCTTATGATGGATTGATGTTGTCAAAATGTTCAATAAACCTTCGCCAGTTAGTAGATACCTTCTTACCTTTAATCCTATTGAATATCAAGACGATCTGAATTACCTACACGTGTGTGCTGTGCTGTGCTATTCAATATTGACAGAAGGACATTGAAATAAAAAAAAACAACATTCCTATCGTTGGATTGACGACTTCTTGAAATCGTATTGAATTTACTATATTCAAAGTTTCACCCATGCCACGTGGCACGCAACACAAAACTCTCTTAGATTTTTTTTTTCTTGGTATTTTCACCGGAAATAAATAAGCCAAAGACAAATTTTTAAATAACGATATCCCTCAAGGAAATATAACAAACAACCATCTCACACCCAACATTAAAAAAAAAGAAATCCAAACAAATTGCCAACGTTTGAGATCTCGTCATCCACATCATCCATGCAAATGGTAAAACACAGTATTCAACTTGTAACATGAAGAACAAATGATTCCGAAACTCGAAACAAATAACCGCACCGAGAACCCCTCTAAATCCACAGCAACATACAAACATCACCATCCCCATTATTCACACCTAATTCACAAATATTATCGCATACACATAAACATTTTTGCGTACAAACCTACTTACATACCTACACACAAAAGGATATATCCCCTCCAAAGAATCCCCCAAACGAAATCTATCTGAATTCTGAAATATGAACAAATTTAAACCATCTGAAGGATTGTCAGGAATATCCATAGCGCCACGCGACAGATAGAAGAACAAACCCGAACCCTAGGTTGTTCTGTTTGGGCGGCTGGGTGGCGTCTTCTCCATTTTTATTTCTTTGTTTTGCCAATTTTTTTTTTAGGGTTTTTGTTTTATTCCCCATTTGTCTTGCTTTTTGACTTATAGCCGAGCAAATATGTGTGGGGATGTCATAGCATTTTTATTTATTCAAAGTTAACTTTGTCATAAAT
Source organism: Leucozona laternaria (assembly GCA_932273885.2). NCBI lineage: Eukaryota > Metazoa > Arthropoda > Insecta > Diptera > Syrphidae > Leucozona > Leucozona laternaria. Next base: position 768,206 of record OW026366.1, read on the forward strand.
ACCTCAATGCCGACGACAACGACGACAAAGACGACTATACGACGTCGACGATGACAGAAACGAAAAAGGCCATGTCTAGCGATGAACATATGAGAGGCAATTGAGTCCCGACTTCTGAACTCTGTCGAAAATCCCAAAATTCCAATCGATTTCCATCCTGTAGCTTATATACTATGAAACATATTATTCTCCTATTCTCATCTAACCTTAGCCTTAGCTTCCACCAACATACCTCCCCCTCCGCTCCTACCCACAATATCATCCACACAGGGATATAAAACAACGATTGATAGAGGTCATAATGCGGATAAACGGGCAAAAATGCCATATAAATGTTGTCGACATTCACCGCACACGTTCTGTGTGTGTGTGTTTGCCCGTTTTAGGATGATATTTTAGCCATTATAGAGACGTGTAGTGCACACAGCAGAACGTGTCATTCGTTCCAGATCCTCTGTACTAGCTATTCCCAACTTATAGTTGGCCGACAACAGATACGCGATGAGTGTTACGTTTAAAAATCTTTTTACTTTAATTTTTTTTTTGTTTTTACATATATAAAAGGGTACAAATATTGGGGTGGGAGAAAATGATTCTTAGGTTTGTCGGTCATTTGGGGTTTTAGAAAATGGCTTTTGGTCTTAAATAACGGTATTTGTCATGTAATCTTCAAAGAAAGTTATTTTATCTGAAAAAATTTTTTTTTCAGGTACAACTTTTTAGTTAAAAAAAAAATCATTATACCTGGTACCGGGATATAAGCACCTTATATGTGGGATATTCGCAAAATGAGGTGTGTCATCGCTGATAACCTTGAAAAACTTCAATCATTGATGTGATACTTTTTTTTGCGAATATCCCACATATGAGGTGCTTATCCCGGAGCCCATAGAGATTGTAGCCGTTTGTGGGATATTCGAAAAAATTCAATATGAAAGGGCACTAAATCCTCATAAAATGTCAAATAGTTTCAGTAATTGGTCAGCCATAGGTTTTTTATGAATCTGTTACAGATGATCTAATTTTTTGGCGAAAAACCCACATAATATATGTGCAGTAACTTCATGAAACCCACTAGTATCTTTATTCTCTATATTTTAATTTTTTTATTGTACTTTTTTTGTGGTGCATGCTGGTTAAATTTGGTATTGGTTTTGTCTCAAAATTGTCCACGTTGAGTGCTTTTGCTGGCTCTGCTTGCTAGTACAACATTGCCGAAGCCGATATGAATATGCAAATCAATTCTTATTTAAGCTCGGAGCGCAGTAGCTGATGAAATTCCCGAAAAGCTGCAGAAGCATATAGCAGCTATAGAAGTAAAAGACCACTCGGACTGATGGTAAAGAGCATTTTGCAATGATGTGTGGCAGTGGCAGTAAATAAAGACTGTGCTAATCGACTGTGAATCGGATGCACATATTTAAGTTAAATTGAATACGAATTCGAATTCTGACTTGAATATGTGGAGCTACATATACGAGTACGAGTAGGGAAAAAAGTTGCAGCGTTGCATACAATTTGAATACGCAAATAAAATAGCTACCGCACCACCACTCTGAGTGAATGTGTTGTTGATGGAGTCTACGTTTATTTTATTATCGATTTGCATGGCATGCTCTACTATTAAGAGTTAACAATTTACGCGCGTAATTAACTAGCGCTACGGTGGTGCGGTGTAGATATAAGCTAACAAGCCAGACAATTGTTTACCTATACACGTATACACGCAAAGTCAATATCTCATATATATGAAGACCAGTTATCGGTGGGTGATCCGCTTATGGTTGGGCGCCAATTTAGGCCTCTCTGGGGATAGATTATAACTAATAAAATTTTAAACATGTAAATTGCTGAATTAGGTCGTTTGTCTTTTAGGTGTAGGTATAGGTGTAGGTTGCTTTTATAACAGAGTCGATGTCTACCTTACCAATGATTTTGTATGTTTAGTGGTTATTTTAAGGGTTAAAACATTACGGTCAGCTGCAAAATACGTAGGAGTCCTTTTCGAGAAGTTTATGTATTAAGTTTATGAACGATGTAAAATAGTTTTAGTCACAGATTAGCCACATGAAGATGAGAATCTCCGGCAGCCATTTTAATTTGCCTACAAGCTTGAACTGGCAGTTATCAGATAAAAAATGAGAATGTGGGTATAAAAAACTCACAGATAGACAGTAGGGATCTTCACACACCTAGTTAAATTGTTGTTGCAATTCACATCTATTCATCGACGCGGGAAAAAATTACAAATACAACAATGTAAACAAATGGGTTTTGGAGGGTGAAACGTACGAAACATTCTCATCTTCATATGGCTAATCTGTGGTTTTAGTTTACATTACAGGGAAGGCACTGACGACTGTGAAAGTTTACAATTTCCTGGTGTTTTTGTTGCTCTTTTCTATTTCGTATTTCGTATATTACGCCCCTGCCCCTCTGGCAATTAATCATAATTCGAAATAAAATTAATTTTTTTCCACAATAATCTAATTTTAAGATTAATATATTTAAAATAATACAATATCAATTAAGAATATTTCTTTATTATTATTTTTGCATTTATAAAGTCGATAAAGCCCGCACCACACTACTCTCGTGTGGTGTGTTGTGGAGTAGTGTGTCGCTGTCATTCCAATGTATTTCATAGATTTCGACACAAACACATCACACGATACAAATATGGCTCTACGCATATGAAATACATTTGAGCGATACTTAGAGGATATATAATATGTAGTGCTCGTTTCTATCCCTAATGCATTGTAGTGCTTGATGGGGCCATGATAGGGGGCGCTATTTCAATTTCGGTTTAGATAAAGTCTTGAAGATATCGTACAGCTGCTATCATTTGTAGTTTGTAATGGCGAATTCCTTTCAACAAAGAATTCGAATTTTTTCAAAGCAGAATCGATTTTTTTCTGTCAATTGAAAGGAATTCGTATTTCGTAAAAGAATCGATTTTCTTTTTTTGTGTGATTGTGTTTGTGTTACTTGACAGCTGCAATTGACGAAAACGTGAAGAAATTTTTCACAAAACTTTTAAAGTTGTTTGTTTTTGTTGTGAGAAAAATGTTTTACCAATAGAATTAAATGAATAACTATAATAATTCTATTTTAATAACAAGCTTATACGGGGGCAATTTGTTAGTGCATTTCATTTGTTTGAACTTCTACTTGCACATATATTCTTAAAGAAAATTGTTATTGAAAAGTTTTCACTTGCACTGAAAGTTTTTATCACGTCTTTCACTCGCAAAAACATTTTTTTTTTGTCAAATGTTTGTTTGATAATCGTTGTTCAATATAATTAATTATTTTTATAGCTATATTGACTGATTATATTGTTAAATTATGTAGAATTCGTTGCAACCAAAAAATAAACAACTAGTCTTCCAAAAATGCTGCGACTTTCAATTTGACGTATAATAAACGTCAAGTCTTCATAGTGTGTGTGCAAATCAGTGTGAAATCTTGCTAAAAACGCAAAAATTTTTTTGACAGAAAAGCATCCATTTTGTTTAGAAAAAAATCTGAACAGAAACGGTTCTTTTGTTGAAAGGAATTCGGCATAAGTCATAATTTGCTTATTTTCTCTCTAATGTGGTTTTCGTTTCGACCAAAAAAATCGATTTTTCTTTGATTTTTTTGATTTGTGACAAGTTTTTCCTTTCCTTTCGACCAAAAAAATCGAATTTTTGTCGATCTGAAGTCGATTTTGCAGATCTCGATTTTTAGCAAGATTTACACAGATTTTCACACGCACTTGCACACACATCAAAGAAAAGTGACTTTTACCCAGTGTCGTTTAAAAAAAGGCACTCATACAATCATACAACAAAATAAAATCACGTTTTGTGTTCGTTTTGCCAGTAAAATTTAAGATCTGACACCCAAATCTGAATTGGTCGAAACGAAAGCCACATAAATTGTTCTAATTTGAAGTAATTCTTGAAATTAATAAGTGTTTGTTTATTATTTTTTTTGTTTTATATTTTCTTTTTTAGTTTTTTCTCCAATGTGCAGAAACCGAAACTTGAACTAGCGACCCTATGAAAGTTACGCATTCGAATACAAACAATATATATCCTCTAAGGAGCGATAGCGACACACTACTCACTGTATTTATACATTTAATTATCATTAAAATATCTTCAACGCAAAACAAAATAATTTTCTGTTGTTTTTTTTTTCTCTAATGACGTACATAGCGAGTGTCGTAATCTTGTATTCTTTTATTCATGAGTTGTTGCACTTCGTTCGAATTCCAACTCGCCTTTTTTTTCATTTTCCTATTTTCATCGTGTAGTGGTGCCGTGCCGGTCTTGTTTTGTTTGTAATATTTTGATTTAGTTGTTTTTGTTTATAATTATTAAAAAAAATATCAGTTCGCGTCGGAAAAAGTGAAACATTGTTAAGTGGAGAAATGCTTAAAATTATAAAAATAATCATGTGTGTATGTACGCAGATGTGGATGGATTTCTTGTAATTTTGCCAACCATCATCAATGAAATGAAACATGCAATTTGTAAAACGATTTAAACACGATTTCTAAATGAATGTAAGTAAACCAATTACAAAAAAAATATTTATTGATATAAATTCCAACATACATAAGGTTTGTTCAGTGACAAAATAGTTAGATTAGAACAGAACAGAATAGAACAGAACAGCACAGATTCGTAGTAAACGTCAGAACAAGTTAGAACAGGAAATCTGTTCTAAGTTGTTCTACCTAAAAAGCTAGTACAGAAAATCCTGTTCGAAACTGTTCCAAAGTGTTCTAGACAGCCTCACTGAACAGCAAACCAGAACAGTTTAGAACAGAAAATTCCTCATTGAACAGCAAAAAGTTGTACTTTTCTGTTCGAAACTGTTCTAAACTGTTCCGAATAGCCTCGCTGAACAAACCTATAAAATGCCACTAGAATTTTGTTGCTCTATGGCCAAAACCAAAGCCAAAAATAAAAACCTAAGGCACCTTTTGGACGTATAGCAGTTAGGTTAACGAAAACGAAGGTATTTGTGCGTATCGTATCAACAACAAGACAGTCTGTCCAAATAAAAACATTACTTGAAAAAATAATGTAAATTTTTGTCAAGGTCGCTGATTAGTTTAGTAAAACCATTCACATATTTTTGGCAATAACTTCATTTTGGCTTCTTACATAATGTAGGTATCCAAACAAGTATGTTTTTGGTGACTTCCATAATCTTTAACCTTTTTCTTAATGGATGATTTTGAATAAAAAATCCTTTTACCCTCTGTAACTGTCGATGAGACACAGTAATGGTTGAAAGTTGTAAGTCACAAGACTCTTGTTCTTTATTTTACTTAATTTTAATTTATACAAAAATTTCCATGATTACCATTTTAGTTTAATAAGCTTTTTTATGACTGGAATTTAGACCAGAATTATTTTTTGATTTGTGTGGAAATAATTCAATAAACATACAATAACTTTGTACAAAAAATAGCCGACTAATTTAAATTCCAACATTTCTCGTCGCGAACTTTTCTGACCCACTGTCGTTAATTTTTTTTGTTTTATTCGCATTAAGTTCATCTTCTCTAATATTTGAAATCAGTGATGTAGCCAGCATTTAGCCCTCTACTCGGGCATGTGACATTCATCCCAACCCACCACCGAAGTCAACCCCCTCTCGATTAGTGAACCAACTTACAAAATTATGGTTTGTGAGACTATTTCTCCATCTATTTTGGAGACTTACAAAGTAAGAAACGCCTCTTGATTAATTTAAATCTAAACAAAATTTTCATCAAACCGAATTACGTAGATATAGAGAACCTGCCCACAGCCCTAAAATTTCCACCGTGGAATTTTAAATGAGTTTAACATTCAATGTGGCGACCACATTAGATTGTGATTTAATTAACATCATCGCCTAAAGGTCAACAAATTAAATCCGTAATGATGTGGGTATATTGATGGTGTTTACAAGGATGTTAAAGTTATACTCCACGTCTCTTCAGTTATAACCCACACTTCTCTCAAGATGTTATTAACGATTAGTAAAGTAATAATTATCGAGAGATGCCGTCTTGAATATTTCATGACTGCTCAAGGGCCACAAGAGACATTTTTCTTCTTCCATTTTTCCCACACTGTTGATGGTGGTGAGGGAGGTTGGGAATGGAACAGGAAGTAGGCTCCAGCTTGAGGCTGTGTTTGACCTAAAGACAAATAACGCAAGGCATTCGAAGTTTATCGACGTCGTCGTCGTGGCTGGGATAGGTATCGCCACACCGCCATTGTCGTCGTCCTCGTTCTATGATGATGTGAGTGTATATAAGTTGTGTTGTAGCTTGCAAGCTTCTTCTTCATCACTGGGCCCAGACATTTTGGCAACACCGAGACAACCGCATAATAACAATGGCGTCAAGCTAGCAAGAATTCTTTTATTGATTTCCCCTTCAGATTTTGGTGCTTGCTTGTCTTTTAAGTTGTTTTTTTTTTTGGCTTTTTTTGTCTTATATTTCGTAACTTATTCTATAGTAGTGTAATGGCCTGTTTCAAAACGCAAAAGACATACAAATATTGTGAGTACGAATATGTGAATCACTAGTGAGAGAGAATGGGGCTACAGAGCACTTGACTTTTTGTTATTTTCAAATAGCATGAAGTCAATATAATACAAAAAGCTACATACCTACCTAAACTACGTAGTTAGAAGGTTCATATTCTGAAGGCAAACAATAATAAAACAGAGTAGTTAAAGTGGAACAGGAACTCAAACTAAGGAATAGGCGGAATAATATTGACATTATAGTTGATAACTACTGTACAGGCAGCAAGTTATAAATGGTAAAATATGGCAATTAATGGATTTATTTTTGGTATACCTAAATGTGATAGTAGTTGTGGTGGTATCTATAATGGTTGTTGTGTCCTAGATGAGATAGAAAATAAGACAAATAGGCCTTGATAAATTGTAATAGCTTTAGATGTTGAGCAGGCTCTTTTCACAGATTCAATATTCCATGGATAAAATTTCATATTTGTATAGCTATGTTCGGGTATACTCTAAGAGCAATTGTTAATTTGTGATTCCAAAGCAAGAGCCAGGCAAAAGTTTTTGATTTCGAAATTATTTTATTTATAGCCTTCTTATACATTTCTTCAATATTGATAATTTAGGTTTTAAAATATTTTTCTATTTGTTTTTTAATTTAATTCGATTTGGGGAAGATCACAGAAAAACATTTAGAAGTTAAACGAAAGAAAATTATAAATTATTTCGGCGGTCAGGACTTGGTGCTTTTGGTTTCCCATCAATGTGACCAAAGCTTGACTTCCAGGCTATTTTTGTATCTCCAACTTGATGGATTTTTGACGAAGATTAGTTTTTGACATAAATTGGTCTATCAATTGATCAGTCCTTACCGAACGCTTTCAGGTGATTTCGACTTCAATTCCAAAGTTAGTGCTACAATTTCATACACCAATGGTAAAATTTTGTTCTATGCTAAGGAGTAGCTATAAATGAAACTCTTTTAACGTTATATGTATATTCGACATGAATAACTTACAGCTTTATTCGCCTTTTTCCACTTTTGTTTATTTCCGCAGCACTTCAAATGGACTTGTTCCTCATACTTGTTACTTTCAATTACACTTTGCTTTGCATCAGGTATTTTCAACCTCTTAGCATAATACACTTTTACTAGACGACAGCAACATCATCACAGTTTACGGGTATCAGGTATAGTAATTCTTTATTAAACCGCACGTTATCCACTTAACCCAAGAGTCCGCAAATTTTAATGTTTTGGTTCAGCGTTTGCGACTTTAAGAAGACCGCTCAAGGTATCTTTATATGTATATACATCTAGAGTCGTTCCCTCTAAAAGCATTTCCAAGTAATACAATTTTTTTCGGGCTACGAGGAGGCCGCATTATTCAGCGGTTTTAGTTGCTCAATTTTCCATTAAATACGATTTTTATTGAATTGAATTTTACTCGAAAATAAAGAAGCAAACAGGAAGAAAGTCCTTCTTAAGTTCACTTTATCTCCATCGAAATGTAAATTTAGTAACCCCAAACCCCCAGAAATATCAAAGTTCATCGCATGAAATGCGCCGTGTGTACTGCACTGGCAATGGACGATAAGTAAGTGCCAAAGTGACATTATGACATTAAAAGGCTCTGCCGCATCATTGGCTTGGAAAAGTGATTACCTCATTTCGACCCGGCATTATCTACCTACCGGACACTTCAGGCCATAACGTTTTTGAGTAAGGCCTTGGGGCAGACATATATACATTTACCTACTTCTTCCTGCTGTTGTAAGGTTCGTCTAGTCGAAGGACTTTTTTGGAATAAATTTAGCATACGTGGAAGATGACTTGCCTCCAAGCGCCACCAGTTCATTAGAGACCCACTGAAAACCCATTGAAAACCCACATATTTTGGCCATTTGAAAATATTGTAACCTCCATAAGAGCGTATAAAACGATTACTATCATCATCATGGCCCGATGGGTACAATCTGCGACGAAACGGTAATCGGCTTAATTTGTCAATATCTCCTTCCGACCATGGTTTGTGCTTCGCTATACGTAATATGTATTTGCATTTCCATAGCTACACACACTATACCTCATGTCTATGCTTACTGCATGTCCGGGGTACTTATATCGAGAGGCAGGGTTGATTTCAGCATTTATCCAAATGAGGATTCCCTGTGGATGCACTGCACATGCAACCAACCACCACCATGAGGAGCACCATGGTCTGGTCAGCCTCGTCATCATCAACATCATCGCATCCGCATTCAAATTGCATGTATATTCGTAGGTTGATTTCCGGCCTCTACAATTTTCTATAGAACATATTATAGGTGCAGCCGTTTCAGGTTTCGGATTCGAGCCGTGCTGAAAAACAATAATAAAACATCTGTGTATACGTTTGAAATTAAATTTTGGTTTCAGGTTAATAGTTTTCATAAGATAAATTCAGCTAATTATGCTAATAGGATTGGTGAGTAGAACGGCATGCTTTTGTTATGACGATGCAATTCACAGGTAGATGAACTAAACTGAGTGCAATCCGCATACAGGACACAAGGTGTAGATTGTTTATATCACCTGTTGTGAATGTTGTTCATCGGAAATCAGAAATTCATACATGTTCTTTGATCGCCTGTCATCTGTTGGTGTTTATGAATTTAATTATTTAATCCTATTACTCATTTCTATAGTTGAATAAAATAAAATTAATACGTTCCACAATTTTATAGCATTTTATACATTGTTTTTAGCTTGAGACCTAATATGAAAATGTCAGAAAAAAGAGTTTGCAAAGTGTTCGAAATTTCACTACTTTTTTAAAATAAATCCTCAGAAATGAAAAGTCAAGTTTTTCACACTAAAATTTGTATTATCCACCTCTATAAAATGCGTTCCACAAATTGTTGAAGTAATATTTTTTTTAATTTCGAAGGTGTAGAAAAGTTAGATTTTTATTCTGTTTGATAACATAAATTGTGGAATGTAAGATTAAGATAATTTCACGCCGACATTTTTCTATGACAAATTTCATTTGTATTCTTTAGCAGTTCATATTGTTTATGTATAGAGATTTCATTTTGCTTTAAAACTATATATTTGGTATAAGAGCTAGACTTTGTAAAATTGTAACGACCCTTGAAATGATAATGAATACGTTCCACAGACTTTTCCAAGCAATATATTGTCAATTTACCAGCAAGCAACCACAAGGGAAGCAATGTGGAAAGTGTGAAAAAGTTCTTCAATTGTCCATAAATTAATTTAGATGGAAATGTTAATGCTGTGGAATTACGGGAAAAAAACCTTACGACAAAATGAATGCTGTGAAATATAAAGCGAAAATCTTTCATTAAAATTTAATTTTAATAACAATATGTACTTAATTTTTTTATCAGTTTCCTAATGTCGTCTACGAATAATATAAAGGACTTTAAAAAATACCTATAATGTTCCACAATCTTCCTTAAGACATAATTTCACAGCTTAAACGTGCCACAGCTAAGGAATGCCTTAATTTTAAGTAGAAATGCTGAAAAATTGTCATAAAATTGCTTCTGTTCATAAAAAAAAAACGCTGGTGGAATGTATAAAGTTGTAAATTTCACGTGTGTTTCTATGGATATTTTGTTTTTCCACAAATTATGTACTTTGGCTTAAATAAATGTCCAAACTGGTAAAAATAAAAATAATCTCTTATTTCCACAAACCTTGCAATGTACCTACCAACACTATGATATAAGAACGCAAAAAATAACGAGAATCAATAAGGGTGAAAGGAAAGATGGGTAAAGTATTATCAAGAGCCTCTTAAGGAAGTTCAAGTTTGCCACTTAATTAAACAATTTAAGGACCTTCGGATTATTTGTCTTCTTCCGTCAGAAGGCCATAATCATTAAGGCCTATCAATTTGTCAGGTCGTTTATCGTTTATCGTCGGAGCCTGAAGATGTAAAAATAACTTCGGAACAGAAGCGTGTCGTCTGTCCCTTATTCTTGATTCCACACACTGAAACCGAATTCAGAAACAACGGAAATGTGTCCACATTATTGAAATTATCTCAGCTCTGTTCAACAATAGAGTAGGTAGGTAGGTAGGTATAGAGGATTCAAGTCACGTCGGCGTTGGCCTGTGGGTCGTCTAAAACTCTTCTTCTATCAGCTCAAAGGAATTTCTTTCATTTTCATTTTATTTTTTCATCTATGTATTCTCTTGCTCTGGAGCTTATGAGATGTGAAAGTCGTGTAGTATCATCGCACACATAGGGTGCCTGAGAATCATGGGAAGCATGCACAAGGATTTACTGGATGACTGAAATCGATATCTAAAACAGCTAAATCAGATCCGAGGCATGTGTGCCTGGTAGTGTGGTGCCAGTGCCGTAGTGGTTGTGATATATAGACAAAAGTTGAGTAATGAGTCTAATCGTGGCACTGCATTCCTTAAGTCAGGTGTGATTTCGGTTAAATGGATGAACTTTTGCAGGCATTAATGGCAATCAATTCAATAACAAATGGCAAACTATTAATTGTGAATCTTATTTATGTATGAAGTTTTTAGCTTTATTTTGGATGTACATATGTATTTTCAAAATTTATGGCTAAGTGTTTTATCACATTGAACTTTGTACCTGGAGGAATTGGTTTCGTGTACAGCTAAATTTTGAGGTTTTATTCTAAACTAACACTACAGGCACACTTTTAATTTTGCTGAAATATGTTGATAACCTTTTTTACTCAAATAGAACTTATGATTGCCCTTATAGAATGGGCATAAACGCCAAAAACTCGTTGAGTGAAAATGAACCCCAGATAGATTTTTTAAAAGTTAAAACAAAATGTATTCAAACTTCCACTCTGTTGTCGGTTGTAATTAAAGCGACATTTTCTTACCTACTTCGATCACAACAACAACAAAAATGGGAAAAAGCTAATCTCTCTTACTGCTTCAGTTGTACTCCTCTCAAATTTTTTAACAGCCTTCAGCTATTTATGTAATTTACCTTGAAAGTTTAATATTCAATCCATGAATCACTTCAAAAAGTAAACGAAAATCCCACCCAATAAAATATCATCTAAAAAAACTCTCAAGGTTTGCATATAACTGGAAGAGCCTACAAAATATTCAAATTCACTATGAGATTGATTGATTTTAAAACTTTTCTTTCACTAATGAAATGTCGCTAATAACGATAAAAAGCAACAACCATAACCTGCTATTTTGAGTGCTCTTGCTAACCATAAATGACAAGGTTCAGGAATTTCGTTCTTAAAAATCAAAACAAACCCACTCAATTTAAATGTAGCCTCTAAATCATTCCATAGAGAAACCGGAGACACAGAGACACACTTTCGACCTCTTCTAATAGAGGCTCTATCGTTGGTGTTGATTTAAGATGTGTTTTCGGCTTGGATTCCATAATGTTCGGACAAGTGATGAATACCACCATTATCAACAGCCAATGCTCATTTGATTGAAATCGAATACCATATTGGAATCAACAAGTCGGGTTTTCCTGATTAATGATACTTCGACAACAAAAACGATCTTTCGACGATTTTACATGCCTTAAGTTTTTTTTTTATTTTGGTCATTCATTTAGAACTACCATCTTTATGAAAATTTGGATTTTTGTTTAAAAATCCTTGTTTATCTGTTTAAATGGTTTATAGATACACGAACACAATTTTTGGGTATTGATTCATCAATTTGGATAAAAGAGGGGAAGTAAAACCCCTCTTGTTCCAGGAGAGTTCATTTAAAATGCCACTGAATCGGCATTTGTTTTTATTAGGCCTATACGTAAGTCGTATATTTCAATCAATTCGGCTATATGATTCCGAAGAATTCTTCCCAATTGGGATTAAAGAAAGCTGTTGAGATTCTTTTGTGTGGCGGGTCTTTGTCTTACTTTTTTTTTTATTGAAGAGAGGTTATATCTTTCATAAATGAATGTGCGTTAAGAGCAAGAGCCATATAAAAAACAAGACATCATCACCAACGACAAAGTGAGATGTAACGCACTAAATCCACAAAAGAAACATAGCCTTTTTTTGTCGCCTTCCACCGCAATTCAATACTGTGTCGTAATACAAAGGGATATTTACTAAAAAAAAGAAAAAGACACAAATCCTCGATATGAAATCCTGATAAATTACAAATACTTGTTATATAAAAATGTTTGTAACAAATGTTATCCCACGATGTTGAGCGGTGCGGTTCTGTATAGGTATCAGAAAATTTCAACAAAAACAAAGGAGGCCACAGAAATTTTCACAAAGAAGTAAAATTTAAAATATTTTTTGTTCAAATTTACTCTAGTGACTATCGCAATTTATAATATTAAATTAGAAATTAAATGTTGGCAGATCCTTCGCTTAGTCAATATGGGAGACATGGGGGGCAGGCCCTTTTTCAAAGACTGGTTCCATTGCTAACTGACCCCAAAATCCCGATGATCTTTAAATTTGCTTAATCTGGATAGGGCAAATTTTATTTATTAAGATTTATATAACTATATCTGGGTAAATTTTATTTATTAAGATTTATATAACTATATCTGGGTCTTGAAAATTGAAAATCCCAAAAATTCGAAAATCTTATGGATAAAAAGATATGTATTTATAAAACTCATAATTGTGGAAGTTTTATTGTTTGGCAGACTTCATTTCCGTAAGGTTATATCCAATTGAAAAATTAAATTATTGGATTCAATTTATAAGACGTGTGTTTTAAGCACAGGGATATTAATAAGTAATGACTTAAGGATATGTAAGGTAGGTTTAATGAAAGATTCTTAAATTCATCTTTGCCTTAACGCAGTTGCTTATTCAAGATCTAAGAAAAATCTGATTTTAAAATTATTCAAAATACCAAAACTGCCAATATCCCTAAATTCAATACCTATAAAACTTACAGTCCTGGTAATTATATTATTTGATAAATTAAATAAGCAAGAGATTATGTCTTAGCAAAAATATTATACACAGTGACATAACAGAATATTTTATTAGTAAAAAAATTTAAAATAAAAGTATCGAAAATCCCAAAAATTCCAAAATCCCTATATTTTTATTCTGAGAAACTTGGTGGTCATATCAGCAGATATGTAGATTTCGACGTAATTTATATTCAAGTATAACTTCGTCTTCAAAAATGTTGATACCTATAACAAATAAAAACGGGATATTCGCAACAAATTCAATGAATAAGCTAGAGGTATTATTAAAGCGGAAATATTTTAAACAGTGACATTACAGACTATTTTAAGCAAACAAAACTTAAAAATAAGAATCGAAAAATCCAAAAAATGTCAAAATCCCAAATTTCCTTTTCTGCAAAACTTGATGATCATATTGGCAGATACGTAAACTTGGCGTCTTAAATTTTCTCCAGAAAATTCGATGCACTATATAATTAGTTAAATTAATAAAATTGTGGTTTGTTACCTTCAAATTTAAACAGGGTTATTCAGGATAATGTAATGTTTTTAAAACCCTACAGCTGGCATTGAGATTTAAATATAGCTTACCTTTCAAACAGTAGTTTATATTTGCCATGCCATGATTTAAAGCCAAAAAAATCAGATTCTGGAAAATCCCAACATTTTAAAATTTCTAAATTCAGTAGGTATCTTTAACTGGGGTTGCATTTTTGTTCTTCTTTTATAAATATAATGTTACACAATGATAATAGATGGTTCACTTCAATAAAATTATATTCTACACAAAAATGGGATTTTCGCTCTGAAACTACCCCAACAAAATTTCTCAAAGGATGCAAAGCGTATATTTTTTATATGTAAAAAACTTCATTTTCTTTTTCAAATAAACACCTATTTTTTATTTCTGAGAAAACAACTTTTTGGGATATTCACTTGCTTCATGAGTTTTTCCTCAATCTGAAAAAAAATGTACAAAGTTCTTTTTTGGAATGGAATGGAATATAAAGTTTTAAATGAAATAACCAATTTTTTTGGGATTTTCGAATAAAATTTTTTAAATTATAGGCACTCCAAGATCTTAAGCTTCGTTTCTTAATAATTTACATACAAGAATATAAGAGACCCAAAGACCCTGAATCCCTCTCTTAAAACTGCTTATGAACAACAAAAAACAAAAAAGTCATCGTGTTAAGATGGGATGGGTTTTCATTAAGAGGTAGATGCACCGCATTTACCAACCACCGGAACACTCGAAATAGAGAAAAATTCAAAGGGATTTCCGGTAGAGATTAATGATTCTTATACACACACAATTGTTCCAGTTCCTGTTTTCTTCTTCAATTCGAAGCCAAATTAATGCTGCCATTCGCTGAAGATGAGTCGAACGACAGAGGTTTTCATCTAAAGCGGTAGCGTTAGTGGATTCGTTTTTGTTTTTTTGTATGAATTCGATATAAATATACAAGTTGAGGGCGTATCGCCAAACATCAATATTTACAATTATTGCTTGGTTTCCCATTTTTTTGTGTGTGGATGTAATAACGAAAGAATTATCCCCCCCCCCCTCGTTCACTCGCTCCTTCAACAAAACAAAACCTATAATCCCCAAAAGAGTGAAACAGAAAATGTCCTTTGCTATGTTGTGTTTTATTATTTGGCAAAAGTATATACGGAGAGCCAAAAAGAACCGATCCAATTACTTCATAATCCATTTGAAACATTTTGCGGATTTAAAAGCAATGAAATTGGGTTTGCCACGAGAGGAGTTGTCTATTTATTGCTACAACAAAGTGTTCTATATATTCTTCCTCCCCTGAGGATGGTGTGTGGTGTTGACGCGGTGATGGTGTCGGTGGGTATTAAGGCCAAATTCATGTGGACACACGCAATTAAAAAAGAAGGCCACAATGGGTTGCGTTTTGAGCTGGGGAATGTCCTTATCATTGTCAGCAATGTTTTCTTTACTAAGCGAGTCGCTACCCAAAACGGAACTTATGACAAAATTCACAGACAGACTGAGAAACTGACAGACAAACCAACCCCGTCAGTTATATTCTCAACGATTCCAAATAGCGTTAACGACGACGGACAGCCAGGATCACTCTGTCGAATTCATATTCAAGGACCAAAAGTTCGTTTTTTTGTTTTCAATCGCATTGTTCCCTACTTTTTTTTTATGGTGTTATCGTTGGAGTAAATCAAATGACAGGTTTCACACCTCTTTATGCAGGTTTGTTGTGAATTCTTAAGATATAAATGTTCGTGTAGTTGAATGTCTAGTGACCCACCCTGATGCAGATGGAAACAACGACATGTTAGTTAAGATCTTTATCTACGTCGCCAATCTCCGAAACGCACAATGACTTTGTTTTAGATCTTCGAGTGATACTATTTGGGGATGGTAATTTGAAGCAAATTAATTCAAAAGTATGGTATTATTGTATCATTATCAGTGGTGTGGAGAGAGGGAGTAGGGAAGGGTAGAGAGGTTGACCAAAGCATATTTGATTTTCCTTAATACCAACAAACTATTTGTTGTTTCTACAATTTCATAAATTAGGTACAACATATGTATTTGTTTGACTGGTTAAGCTGAGTTTCGTTAAGTTTTCCACCCCGACCTGTGAACTGAAAGGTTCAATAAAATGTGTTCTTGACAGCATTGCCCATCACTGCCCCCCCCCCCCCCCTCAAAGAATTCCCTATAAATTGATCAGGTTTTATGGATTATTTCGGAATTTCTTAATTGTACAATCAGCTTCCCAATTGATTTTCTATCTCTCTACAAACAAGAATTTCCCCTCTCTCTCTCTCTCACTTTATAAATCGGCAGTTGAGCGGATTATTCGACAAAGTCTATGTAATTTAAAGCAGCACACGCACAAAATACACACTGCATCTACATATACTATAAACCTCCATGAAAGTTTCTCATTTACCACTTAATTTCACTCGTAATAACATTAAAATTGAAATGATTGTACCGAAACATGTGCATGTGCATATTATAAGCTTTAGCCTCATCATAATTATAGCGCATTGTTCTTGGTCATGAATTCACTCCTTCCGCCCCTACTTTTCCACCTTTTGTATATTCTCTTTCCTTCCTTATGTAGTTAGGTTATGCATTTGTTATGAAACAGCAAATTAAATAACATAGGTAGTGTTGCAGAGGCCGCTGTTTTAGATATTTTTGAGCCCATATATAAATACATACCTTCGTTAAAAAGGGTGTTCTTAAACTTAACGAAATGGATCATTCCTGGAATTGTTAAAGGACAATCCGAACTTTCTGCCTTAAAGGTAGAGAACTATAATCGTTGAGAGTAAAAGGAAACTTCCACATACATACATCATAATTCTTCGTTAAGTTCTTTCAGTTCTGTCTAATCTTCCGACGAAATTAGCTAATAATGGGCGTGGATAAATAGTGGATTAAAATAAGAATCAAGAAATTTCATTTAATTTTTCGTCAAACTTTTGCGACAAAATAAATGGTAGGTTGTGATATAAAACTTAACGAAACTAGCTTTTGTAGTTCCAGTCACATATTTCAAAACAATTAAGAAGTAAAAATATTTTGCTAGCTGTAGCTATAGCCTGAAAGAAGAAATATATATTTTTCGTTAAGTTTCTTGCAGCTCTTTCTACTCTTTCTTTTTCAGTACTCCATTATTGGGTGTTTGTGAATGTTAAAAGATTATCCATTCATTTTTGGAACCCCTTCTGCATTCTATTTATCAGTAAGCTATTTGTACAAAAGATGTCAGATTGTAGTTCACATTTCCGCCGCAGCTAACGAGTTTGTTAATTCAATTCTGGAATTAATTCGAATGTTAATAACATAGAAAAAAAAATTCCAGTAAAACAAAAACCAACTGTTTTAAGAGG
Organism: Leucozona laternaria; assembly: GCA_932273885.2. Lineage (NCBI taxonomy): Eukaryota > Metazoa > Arthropoda > Insecta > Diptera > Syrphidae > Leucozona > Leucozona laternaria. The sequence goes on from OW026366.1 coordinate 785,566, forward strand.
ATTACACCAAATATGGCCGTCCGTCGTCGTCGTGTAGCGCACCTACTCGTATAGTAGCAAAATACAATGCAGTTTGATAAAATAACAGTAACAAAGTAATTTGGGTTTTAGTGGCAGAGTCGGTCGGTCGGTCGGTACTCGGCTCGGCGGTAGTGGCTGGCTGAATGGATGGATAGTGGTTCCCTGGGTAAAGGCTTATTATGAATTCTCCATTCTCAGAGTTTATAGTGTATATCCAACAAAATAATACGGTAGGAGCTAAAAATTCAATTTCATGCCCCTTTGAGTAAACAGATCCATTTTGAACGTAAAGCCCTCGGAAGCTCATATGACCACGTATCGTATAGGTTTACAGTATAGATACCTCGCTGCTATAACCTAGAAATGATGATGAATGTAACCCAACTCGTAGGCATATTGTATCGGGTGCTGAACTGCTGAAGCAGAAAATTATTGCGGTTTTATTGTTTTACGCAATAACGCGAGAGGACTTTATCCATCAGCAACGCGCTGCGATGTAGAGGTCAGTTCAGTATACATAATATAAACATTATGTGTGGGTATTTGTATTGGGTTTTTTGTTAACCCAATCCTAACTTCTTTTTTTTACGAGTTGATTAAATGTTGTTCAATTAAACAAATTTTATTGTGTTTCCTATTTGTAGATGATTGATATGGTTGAATGAAATTGGTGGTCATTTGAGAGCAATCAAATTAAAACAATTACTTATGTTTTCCAACAAATGTAGAATATTTAAACATTTTACTACCTGGAAACTTATTTCACAACATTCGAAAACAAATGTTTGTAAAAAATACGTAATTATGCACTTGTTGCTTGCTGTTAAGGGGAAGTATTTATTCGTTTCGTGTAGAAAAAAAATGTCGTTCATTTTATCAAACTTAACATTTCATCGCAAATTTTGCTGTCCACAAAAGTGGTTTTCGTCATACCGTCCGCCGTCGGTCTGTACTTCTGTGCATCTGTTCGTCAACTAGAGCCTAAACGGGTACCGATTTGCTTCAAATTTTGTATAGGTCATTTTTATGGAATTAACTAGAGGAGGAATTCGAATTTTTATTTTAGATCATCTAGAACCAGTTGTTCAATGGTTTTTTTTGTTACTTTTTTTGTTTTCTCGAAAACTTCTTCAATAATTTTTATTAAACTTCGTAACTGTTATGACCAAAGTGATTGTAAAAAAAACTGCATTTCATGTTAAAATTCACGTAACGGAAAAAGACATTCCATGTTTTTTGAGAGAATGGTTATTTTTGGGTTATTCACGTATATCTTTTCAATAGTTACACCGATTTTGTTGTTTTTGCACACTCTGGTGTTTCTAAATAGTTCAAGTAATATTGCATATAAATATATTTTTTAACTAAACAAAAATCAAACCAAAATCCAAATTTCTGGTACTTTTGACTTAAAGAAAAAAAATAATTAAGAAATATTGATAAATAGAATTTTTTACATGCCTTAACTGAACAAGAGAAAATCAAGAGCCGCACATTTTATTCAGAATAATCAAAAATCGACCGACTTGTGTGGGATTTAGTCAGCTTAAAAGCACTGCAATACAACAAAGAAAATCAAGAAGTCACAGATTTTAGGCTTAAAGGTACCTCAATAAATCTGTCGAAAGCATACATTTCCATTTTCCACATGAAATTAAGCGTTTGGTTAGCCCGCCGTCTCTCGAAATACAATCCATCAACATTAAAAAATTTTCAAGTTTGATTGAATGCATATTTATGAGTCCCTGCTATCGCAACTTTTATGGTTTTTATTTCTAAACTGATTTCTAACTATTAAATTGTTGCATTTTTTTAAATCTCCGCCCTGCATATACATACATTCAAATTGAAACTAAATTATGGAATTTAACCTCCGCGCTCCTTTCAAACATGAAACTTCAATCAATTTCCAACTTACTCCTCGTTTGTAAGAAAATCTCGTAAATACCTTATATGCTCTTGAACTACCTATGTATAATATACCTAACCCACATACATATATGTATGTATCTAACTGCGATACTGTATGTATCTAACTTTTTTTCCCGTGGACAACAGGGTTTAAGGCATTGGCGGGCTTTTCACTTTAGGTCCAATTTGTATGTCAAGTGCAAAACTAACAAATTAATTTCTCGAAAACATTTGAAAATCGATAAAGCACCGCACGTAGTTTTCCTTCTCCAAGCAAAAAAAAAAATCAAACCGACAATCTAGAAATATGAAACATAAAAACATCCTTAAACAAACGTTCTCCAAATCTTCACAAGAACGCAACGAAATAACCTCCATGTTTCAGCCCGTCACTCTATACCCTGCCTGAACAATGTGCCGCCACTTATCGCGCCGCCCTTCGTATAAACATAAACAAGAATTGAACCGAGGGGGGAAAACATTACAATTTTACAGCAAAATAAATAGCGAGGGGGGGGTGCTAGGGGTAAGGGCGAGGAAGAATAATTTTGTACCCAAAACTAGGTCAAGCTTTTTAACATTTCGAGTGTGTCCTATAATACATATTTCTCTCTCTTTCTCACTCTATTGCACTCTCCAGTCACCACAATGTTGGTTTCGAAACTAAAACTAGAACCCATTGTCGTACCATCACCCTGTGCTCGATGGCGTGGAGCGAGGATACATGACGACGACGACGACGACGTCGCTTAGAAGGACAGATCCCAATTTACACAACGGCTATATGTGGCGAAACAATCAATTACGTTTCGGTGTGCAACAGAAACGGGGCAAAACCCAGTTTAAAAGAAAATCGTCCCTTTTGCGTTGCGAATGCTCGAATCCTTCTTTCTTCCTGTGAATTGAGCGAAACCACCCGCATCTAACGAAGCCTCGCTCGTTTTTATTGGTTTTGGTTTCGAGACAAAACAAACATGGCGGGAATGAATGCGCGTCTACTCACCCGACAAATAAGTGGAACATTGAAAGGAGCAACGAGCCTGTGCCACTTGCATAAAACGACAGATTGTTGTAGGATAGATTCTAAAAAAAGACAAAAAAAGGACACGGAAGCTGCGGTGTTCATATACTTGGGGTTCTACCCACCTTCTTCCGCGAGAAGTGCTGGGTTAGTCGATTTTACTATCACCCTTTGTCCATGCGGTCGTTTATCTAACAGGTTTACAACAAGCTTCTATACATATTCTAACTTCACTCTGCTCGGAAAAAACACACCAACAAAATATACTCACATCCCCTTTTGAAATATCGAGATAGTACACGTGCATTCAATTTTGTTTTAAAGGTACATATTTGGACTGAGGTTAGGGTCTGCTGAAGCAGGGTCGAGGAGGTTGTTATCCTGACGTCCATATATTCGGCTAATGCGTTAAGAGATTCACATTCACCAACACTAATTGAGGAAGTATAGTGAGTATGAGCAACAAAAAATATAGGTAATACCTCCACATATGTTCCACAGTTAGAATTAGCACACATATCAGCAAAACACAGTCGACACTCCTCGACGAGCTTATGCTAGGACTCGAATTTTGATCAAAAGTCATGTATTTTTTTCCATATTTGCCAGTTGCACATTCCGGTGTGCTATTATCGTACCCGTAGTCGTGGCTCGGCGGAGGTTTTAAGTATGAGTTGATGGTATTAATGCACTCTGCAGCTCCTGCATCAAGGACGAAGAGGCATCCATATTTATTGCGGGTTTTAGAGGAAATATATGTTTTTCTTTTTGTTAAATGGATTATTTTCTTTTTCATCGTACATTAAGCGGGTTAACACTTTAGCCAATGTGTTTCCATAACATAGGAAAAGAAATCGGTTTGGTGGTGCAAAAACTAACTGACGACGACGACGCAATTTCACAACCGGTTGCTGTTGCAGTTGGTTGTCAATGGCGGCAAATGACTAATTGCTGACTGTTGCCTAGCCGCCGCGCGCCGCCGTGTTTCCCTGTCCATGGCATTGTCTTCGAAAAAGGTTATGTGGATTGTGGACGAAACTCAGTGTGATGATTGGCAGAAAAAAGGGTTGATATATGAAGTGATATTTGTATGGCTGAAAATATTCTCGTTTATAAATATTATTCAATTTAAGGAATGGAAAATGCAGGAAAACAAAAACGAGTTGCATTCCTACATGGAAATGGTCACACTGGTGTTGAAAAATTATGGGATGACTGGTTATTTTGAAATTTAAAGTATTTGAATTTGAAGTATCAAACTCTGAAACGAATTCTTAAAAAAAAAACTATTAAACTTTAAGCCATAGAACAAAGATCTCGACAAATGTATGCTTTCACACAAAAATTTCTCCAAAATGTAGCCGGGGTAAAATGAGCTAAACTTTTAAGATTTGAACTCGTGGGCTGGAACGCGCGGTCTAAAGTAGAAGTAGAAGAAGTAAAAGAAGAAGAAGTAGAAGTAGGAGTAGAAGTAGAAATAGATTTTTTTTTTTTTAGATTTTAAGATCTTAAATAGAAGTAGAGCTTAATTCACTCAGTCAATTCCCGCCCGATTTAAATTAAAGAAAGTTCGTTGAACGCAGAAGTACGCATAATCTAAAAATAAATTCAAGAACAAAATATAGAACTTCAAATTATTATTATTATTTATTGTACTATTCATACTTAGAATGTCAGTTTATTAAACTTGACCAATCTTTATTCCGTCAACACACTGACGTCACAGGTCGAAAATGGGCTGTTGGTATCAAATGCATTTGGAGCATCAGCATTTTGTTGTTCAAAATTCCAATAGAACATTAAAGCCATTTTTCTTTCAAAGTGGATCGAAAGACAGCCCAGCTAATTTGTAATCGTTTTTCTCTTGAACATATTTTGAATGCCTTAGAAAAATCGAATGTATCGAAAAAAGGACGACATGTGCAATTAGAGCATACTTTTTGCAATATAGGCGAATTTCGGGGGCCAGCGGGCGGGTAACAGGTATGCAAAATTAAATAATCTATATGTATAAAAATGATTTTAACTTTTGTGTATGACCTTATATCTAGCAAACGGCTGGGTGGATTTTTATAATTTTTTTTTAAATGAAAGGGGACCATTTGTTGATGGTTTAGGAAAAAAAAATTGAAAATCCGACCAGCCGAAGTTTCCGTAGCCCACTTTTTTTAAATCGACATCGCAAAAGTCCACTTTGTGATGATTTGATTAAATTAGGCTCTTTTGGTCTATTTGATTTTGAATGCGAATAAATAAAAAGACTATTCCATTCTTCACCCAACGTTTCGTAAGAATTCCTTACTTCTTCAGGGGATTTTATATTTTATTTAATCTCCACTTTGTTGTTGTAATGTTTTTGTCCATTCATCGAGTTGAATTGTCAGATGATATTTTACATAGATTATGTGTCATTTATTCAAATCCAAAATTGAAAATTAATCCGGACATTCACAATGAAGCTCTAATTTTGATTAAAGACATTTGTTTGTCAATATAAAAAACAAAGTCGGTTTAGCTACACCATTTATAACTCAAAAACTGCTGAACCGATTTAAATGATCTCTGATTTCCACCCCAAATATCAGAATAACTCAGTTAGTGGGGTGAAATGGGGTTAAATGAAAAAAAACGTACCTATCCGAATAAAAAAACTCTACCTGCGTTTAAAAGGTTATTCTAAGGAAATGGCTTCAAGGATATTTTCTTTTAATTTTGATATCGGTAGGGTGAAATGGGGTATAAATGAAAAAAAAAAAATCTTTTGGTGTTTGAAAGGGCATTTCCTACGGAAATTGCTTTTTGGTATTCTTTTTCAAATTTTGTTTTTTGTGGGGTGAAATAAAAAAAAATTAAAGGGTTATTTTGAGTGGATGGCTTTAGGAATGTTTTTTTTCAAAAATTTCGTTTTTATAGGGTGAAAGGGGGTACAAACGCAAAGTGGTATCCGATTTCAAAATTTATTTTAAAAAAAAATGCTATTTGTAGGGTGAAATTGGGTAAATATATAACTGGTTTTCGAATACAAACATTTTTTTTTGTATTGGGAAAGCAATAAAGGTTGGACCCAGAAAGAAATATTCAATAAAAAAAAGTCAAAAAATAATGTTTTCTTTTGTAATTTTTAGGCAAAGCTTAGGTTTGACTACCCGTGCAAAGCCGTGTCGGACAGCTAGTTTATTTATAAATATGAACAGTAAATTTAAATTTATTGTTAAGACTTTTTTTAAGAGCACAAGGATATTTATTTTATTGATTTATATTTTCCTATGCATAATTATTTTGAGAAGCTTGGGTTAATCTACCCGTGTGAATATCTAGTATGGTCTAAAGTAAGGCGGCTGAAAGATTTTGACTAGGCAGACCGAGTTTTTTTTTTTAGAGAGCCACCCCTGAACATGTAGCTTTTGGTACACTTTTTGACCATTTTCGGGCACAATTAGTCAATTCGACAATGGTAGTTTCAACGGATATTTCACCTTAAGCAACCATTTATTTTAATATCATCCTCAGATCACACGGTTGCGTGTTAAAGTGTAAAAATGACACTCTTCTGGAATTCACTCAACATAGCTGCTTGGAGGCGCCATTTTTATCAATTTTTTTTCAAAAGTGAACTCAATCAGCTTAAAACTTTTAATCTCCAGTGTACGCCATATCCATATTGCAATCTAAGAGTGGGCCAACTATTTATGAGATTGAAACATGAATATGCGCATACATAGTTGTAGTTTTGGTTCTATTATACACAAACACACTAAAACGAAAAAAAAAAAAAATACCCATGCCAATGGCTTAGCATGAAAGGCGCAGCAACAGCAGGACTATGCACTAGCAGCCAAACCGAAACCAAGCCAAAGCCAGCAAAGCAATGTGTATCCTTTTTTTTTAAACCGTTTATGTATATGTATGCATGTATATTTGTTATAACAACTTGAAGGAGAAAATTTAATAATTTCCTCAAATATTTGCCAATTTCTTGATGGCTCTAAGCTAACCAGACATCACATAGTATAAGAGGTACGAGTTATGTGCACATGATGACGAGTGTGTGCCATCGCCATGGCCGTTAACGGATATTTGCAAGATCTTCCTCTTAAGCATGATGTTGATGATGATGGCTGCTGCAGTACATGTCCTTTTCAAAGGATAAGAATAAACACACACAAAGAAAGGCCCGTTTTCTTATGCAATTTTTTTTTTTATTTCTTCTTCATATGAAAGTTTATCCCAACATTTTTATTATTAACTCGATAATCATGTGAGTGTATATGAATGTGTGTGTACTTATGATTATGACTGATTTCGTTTGATTTGACACAAAAATAAAAAAAAAAAAAATTTATAACGAGCAGGTCCTTGTAGGGTTGCCAACAAAGTTAGGTACAGATATATACATATGTATAGGTATAGAAAGTATAAAAAAGGGAGGGGCGGGGGAATGAAAGACGTTTTTTTTTTTCTTTTTTTGTTTTTGTGTAAAAAAACAACACGCACCGCATGTGAAATTACACGAGTGTCGTAAAATATTACGAGATGATTATGATATCCTTTACGATTCATGATGAAGTCGGGTAAAAAACAGACAGTGCTCTTCTGTAACAACAACGAGGACGTACCTATACGACGAAGACGAACAGACTGAACCTATTAAACGTAGGCATGCTGCCGCCCCGCCACAGGCTTTGACTTTATTCCACACCGCGCGCGACTTTTTTCTCATTTAATTTTTTTCTTCTTTTAAATTCAACATTTTATTGATATTAGGTGGGAAATTGAACTCAATTTTGGATTTGAAAACGATCTGCCATTGCCATATCCGAGCTAAACCATTTCTGTGTGTGTGTTTGTTTATATAGGCCTTGGTGTTATGAAAATGTGGCTTATTACCACCAACTTCATATCTGTGTATATATAAGTTAAATATGTGTCGCCAAAGTAATCGAGGTGTGAATTTTGAATAAAGTACACATTGTCAGGGGGTTTTTATTTTATTTAAATTTTTAAGTACACATTGTCAGGGGGTTTTTATTTTATTTAAATTTGAAACCTTGAGGTCCTTGGAGCTTAGATATAGGTAGGTTAGGTATAGATATATATTATATAATGTGATTTGATTATACATCTTATGCAAATTGAAAAAAAGAGTTGTTTTTCCTCTATTTTATATTTTGCTTAACTTTTTAACAACAACAAATGAAGTCATACCAATTCATTGAGCCTTAAAGGCGCTTATAACAAATAAAAAAACAAAAGCTTATGATTTGACTAAGGAAACAAAAAATCAAATAAATTATAGGGAATTACCCTGGGTTGTGTTCATTTTTTTTTATTGTATATTTTTTGTATCTACATTTTAGGAGTTATATCCATTTTAATGGATTGTTTCATGGTCATAAATAGCTATAGCATAACCATACAGTATACACATTTTGACGAATGATATTTTTGTGTAACAAAAGGGTTATTTCAAAGGGTTTTCGTCTATGAAGGCAAACGTATAGAGATTATGATTACATATAAGACCATCGTATATCTGCCTCATATTTTTTTTCTTATATAAATGTGAGAAATTATCATCAAATTCAAAGCTGAGACTAAGTTTTTTCGTTTGTTTTTTTCTTTTTAAATAAATTATATAAATGAGGAGATATATAAATATAAAAGAAAAATGACGTCAAAGGCGGATAAGGAGTTTGTTTCCAAGGAAATATTGAAACTAAAGGGTCTTCCAATATAGGGACATCCGAACATTGATAGTTGATAGAGGCCATATTGTTGAAGCTACATCTGTCAAATTGGCTGTCATTTATTCAGTTTGTTTTGCCAAATCACCATGGAAGGATATAGCGTTCAACAACACGTGCAAATGATAAAATTGTTTCATCAAATTAGGTGTTCTGTTCGGGCAACATTCTGCAAGCTTCACCCATTTTACGGTCGCCATAATCGTCCTACCGAGAGGACTATTCGGAGTGTGGTGGTTAAATTTAAGTCCATTGGTTCAGTTAACGATCAACCTACACCCGTACGTCGCGTCGATGAAACGCAAGATATGCCGGAAACATCGCGGCTGTCCGTGAGAGTGTGCAGGAGAATTCAAGGCAGTCGATTTCGATTTAACGTCGCTCACAAGAACTCGGCCTTTCGCAGACCACAACTGGGGCCTGCACCAGTACCAAATTCAACTGACCCAGGAGCTGAAGGTATAAACGACCATAGACAACGATGTCTGGTCTCTGAATAGGCTTTGGAGCAGTTGATGGAAAAATCATCTTCAGCCCATTTCTGGGTGAATGGGTAGGTCAACAAATGAAATTGTCGAATTTGGGGCTAGGTATACCAATCCACATGAGATCCAAGATCGTCCAATTCATCCCGAAAATGTCACTGTTTGGTGTGGGCGTCATCCGTCTATATTTCTTTGAGACCGACGTTGACCAGGCCATTACCAACTTCTTTTGGCCTAAATTGGAAGACATGGACACCAACGATATGTGGTTTCAACAGGACTCTGCGCGCAAGGCGCTACGTGCCACATAGCTCACGCCACAATTAAAATTCTGCACGACCGATTCGAGGGCATGGTCATCTCACGTGGAGGTGATGTGAACTGGCCCACCGAGATCGTGCAATTAGATCCCGTTAGACTTTTTCTTGTGGGGTTTTCTGAAGTCGCAGGTCTATGCGAATAAGCCACAAACCACAGTGGCCCTCAAAGCCAACATTGTTGTGTATGTTGCTTAAAAAAAAAGCTTCCATCCATCCAAAGTATAATAAAATTCAAGTTTTTATTAATTGGTTTATAGAGAACTTACAAATTTGTGATCAGATGGGCCGGGAGTCAAAATGAGAAGAAAGAAAAGCACGTTTGCTATTTGACACATAAGGAAGGAAATTGGCATCTAACACATTTTCCTCTTGTTCGCAGCAATCTGTCAAGTGCAGCAACAGCGTTTAGAAATACGTGACACAAATTCAGCCTGATTTATGCGCCAGAGTCATGGAAAATTAAACATTTCAGATGCTCCCCACAAAGAGAAGCCGCGGCGGACATTTGAACGATGTTATATTCCATACATAAAAGCATCAATAGGACTTTCAAACGAATACAATATTTCGATGATATCTCACACACACTTTGTTATATTTAAATTCAAAGATAGGAAGCGCTTAATGAAAGACCCTGTATAATAATTACAATTTATTTGTTTTGTTAAGACTTTGACTTCTTATAATTTTTTTTAATTTTATTTATTTCTAGTTGTCGGTGTTTGGAGTGTGAATTAAAATAATAAAAGCTCAACACGAGTTTCTTGCTCTTTCAATAATGTGAGTACTCCTATAAATATTTAGCATTTTTTTAATTTAATTCTGATAAAAAAAAATTATACAGAATGGAATGACAGAAGGGAATATTATAAAATTTATTTTACTTGAATCAGATTATTATTTTTGATAATATTGGGGAACAAAATATTTCAAATTTTTCAAACAATATTTAACGAATAATTTATCCCTTATCAGATTCAAATTTTTCCCAGAAGGTTTAATTATGAAATGGCATATGGGGGGAATTCATGATATTTAAAAGTTAGCAATGTCACAGGGTGGATGAAGTGCTTGACTGATTCCTTAGAAGTGTTAGAAGTGTGTGTTCAAAACCCCACTCTATGCAGAATTCTTTTCTATATATTACCTATTTCAACTGGATGTCACATGCCAACATACCAGCTGTGAGATTTCATGAGATTGAATAATGTGAACACTCGTACAAAAATTTGAATTGATTTTTTTGTTAATTTGATCCTGATTAGCACATTTATTTGTAACCTTAATCACTCTCATAAAAAATGAAAATATTTCAAAATTTATTTCACTTAAATCTGATTATTATTTTCTGAAATTATTGGGGAATAAAATACTCCAAAGAGAATTGCCAATTTGTGTGAGTGTACACGAACGAGTTTGGTATCAAATGGAAGGTGACGTGAAGCCCGCGATACATGGGAAAAGTACACTCAATTTTATATAAAATTAAAGGTAGTAAAATAAGCTTATTTTTTCACTAGGGCTAAAAAAGCATATGTCATCAATAAATTTTTTGAATTTTTTTTTTGAAAATGGCGCAAAACATCGAGTGAAGCTTCGGCTGTGTGGCACGTAGCGCCGGCCGTCCTGTTGAAACCAAATGTTGCCAATATCCTCCTCTTCAATTTTTGTGAACAAAAATTCGTTCAACATGGCCCGATAACGATCGCCATTGACTGTAACGGCCACTCGTTGCTCATTTTCGAAAAATGGCCCAATTATGCCTCTGGACCAAAATCCCCATAACACAGTGATTCGTTTTGGGTGTATCGGCTTTTCAATGTATGCGTGCGGGTTTTCTGTGCCCCAAATGCGACAATTTCGCTTGTTAACTACCCGGCAAGATCAAAATGAGCTTCATCTGAAAAGATGACTTTTTTTGGCAAAATCGGCATCTTCTCTAAGTCGATCACAGGCCCACTTAGCGAAGCGTATACACAACCGTATTGGTTCAGCGGAATGATAAAACTAATTATCTGTCAAATCAGACATGAGCTAAGTGTTACCATTCACGAAATAAGCACTAGTTGAAAAAAAAAGTTTGATGGCGGACCCTTTAGAAGTCATAACTCAATATCTCAAAATGTGTTAAATATATCAAACAAACTTTAGTGTTATTTTAAAGACTTTTCATTTGATATCAATGTCATTTTTCTACGTCAATTATTTCGCCCGTTATGGACTTTATTTGGAACAAAATCTGAAATCCTTATTTTGCAATCGGCAACCTTAAGCCCGAATATCTCGACTTTTTCGTGAACGATTTTGAAAATACCAAACTCGTTCGTGTACACTCTGGGCCAAAGCTATATAGTAAAATGGGCATTCCCTTTGTTAAAATTAAATTTGTAAATTTTTAGAAGGATCGACTACGGAATTGCTTACCGAGTATTTCGATTTATTGACATTTTAAAGGTGGCTATACGACGTAGAATGTATGAATTGCCTGACTGCTTATATTGAGGTATGGGTTCTATTTATTCCCGGTTTCAAATGTGGGATTTCAAGAGAATATAACTTTGTAGCCTTGCCCATGGAATTTGCAATGTTTTTGCTTGTGATGCTGGCAAATAAGCCAAGATTTCTGATTTTATCTATATTCCAATACTTGTGATATTTAGGTATTAGATAATGAGCGTAAGCCCTTAAAATTTTACACATCAAAGACTCATTATTGTGAGCACCAATAAACATTAAATCAACTATACCTTAACTCAAAATATACCCGTTACCCAAACTTATCAATCCTTTAGGTCTTCTGAGTGATGATAGCTTCTAAGTTTCAGAATTAGAGGTTGCTTCTGGTACAATTCCAATTTGGCAGATTTTTAAAAATTATATTTAATTGGAACCCCTCAGCCTGCAGTACCTATGTATGTTTATCCTGGTAGATATATTATACAACCATGTGTACATAAAAGAATTGCCTGAGAGAAGAGTTCCTCTCGTAAAGTAGAAACATCGGCTCAGTCAAGCCAGCCGCTTATAATTAAATATTAATATAAAGCCCATTCAGCGGTTGTATATAGGATGGGCGAACCTTTAATTAAGCGGTAATTTGATGTTAAACAGAGATATTGGTTGGTCTTGTTATTCAAAGATTGTGTCCTGATGTGTTAACTCTTCTGGAATGGAAAATTCAAATAAATCATTATCATGACTCGAAGAAGTATCTTCTTAAATGTTGTCCATCTTCCAACCCAACCAATGATTCTAATAATTCCTATCATCACCACCTCGACGATACTTTAATTGAAAATCAAACCCTCTCGTTTTGACTGAGTGTGGGCAATCAGCCTGATGTCGGTATAGATTATAAAGTAGGTAGGTTATCATTTGAGCTGAGGATGGTAGTTAGTAGTCTCCTCCCAAACACTGCGTATACAAAATAAATTTACAAAAGTCAGCTCAAAAGAGTGCGGCCATAGCTTAAGCATCGCATCATCAGGAACTGTGTGGGGGGGATAGGCCCAGGAGCATCAGAGTCTACAAATTGTGTATCGAAAGTTTTTTCGTTGATAAACGTTGGACAGATGGCTTGTTGGTTGTCGGTTTGGTTGGCTGACCGGATGACTGGTCGGCAGTGGTCGGCTCGGTTTGAAATAAACCAAATTGTGCTCTCGTATCTAGCTTCTCCGAACATATAGCGATACAGCTCTTTGATTTATTGCTTTATCTGCTCAAATGATACACTTTGCGCTTCATCAAGGCTATTAAATCAGAGCAGAGCAGTGAGCATTCATTTGCCACATCAAACAATGGAAGTGGATGTTGCTGTTGCTGCGTTGGATAATGGTTGATTCTGCAACCCATTGCAAACTCTCTGATTTGAAAATTTTTCCCCTTCACCATATTTTAGTAAAGCCATTGAGCCACATTGTATTTTATTAACATGGGCGCCATCAAGTTGAGGGTATAAGGGGTACAATTTTCCCTACTTTAATTTTAATAAAATATTGGAGTGAAAATTGTAGGTTCCTAAAATGTTGGATTGCTATCTCCTTCTGCCTTGGGAAAATATATTTTTACAAATAACAACATTTTTGTATATATTTATAAGCAGACATTTCTATGAGAGCCTAAAAAAGTTGTACATTTTTAATTAACTTAAAATTAATTTAATTTCTAGTTTTCAAAGTCTTATGTCCCCTTCTCTGGAAAAATTTCTGCGACCGCCTTTGTTCGCTCTTCCTAATTGGAAATAAATTAATAGTAATTGTCTTATGAAATCGAGACCTAGTGCTGAGGGGGAGGGGGCCTGGAGGCGGAACCATCTCAACGACTATTAACACAAATAACCCATAATAAACCGCCACATAAATTAAGACGAAGATGAAGATGAAGAATTTTTCTGTTCAACAAAAGGTCAAGCATCCGAGTGCGGTATCAAATTTTTGAAGAACCCACTTTTGCAGCGGATATACATAAATACAATCGTGTATCTCTCAAGGGGATTGGTTATAATGCTGGGATTATGGGGCATTGCTGTATTGTTGGCAAGTTAACATGCAATCACGATAATCTTCTGCCGTTGATAGATGGTATACCTGTTTTTATGAGGGCAAATCATAACTTTTTTTCTACACAACCCACGTCGTTTATATTTGTTGAAAGAGTGAATTCACACTCATAAGATACACTTGATAGGGAAACAATATAGATGGATATACAAGTTCCAGATAGAAAAGATCCTCTGGAAAACAATCGGAACTATCTTAACCCATTTTTGACAAGGAAAACAATATCCGACCGTTCGACGACGACGATGATGACACAACCATACGATTGGATGATTTGAATGAACCTTTTTGTTTAGGTTGTTAGTTCAAGAGGGGTTGTTTTTCATCCTTTGACTTGTCGTTGTCATCTGGCATCATAACACAGTGAAGGGCTACTTTTTGTCTTTAAAATTCTTTTTCTTCTTTCGTTCCACACAACTTGAACCATTTTTCAAAAGATTCAGATTCTGGGTAGGTATACGGCTGTGCATGTGTACGATATTAAGTCCACAGAAATAGCACCACAGTAGCACCAAGTAGAGCCAAATCAACTCAGATGGTAAAACAAAGGGTTTCCACTTTATTTGTTACCCCGTATAGTAGAGGTGTTTGCAAAAGAAGGAAAATCACTCTTTTCGAGGACCAGGACGAACAATATCAGTAAAAAAAAACATACAATCAAACCTCAGAGGGAGAGAAAAAGGCACAACGAGTGGAGATGGAAACTGAAGATGCGAGAAGAAAAAAAAATACTTGAAACTAGAAAGACTCCAGTGAAGAGGAGACTGACGTCGGGTCGAGTCGAGTCGAGACAATGAAAGTAAGTTTTTAAGGAAAAAGTTTTTTTTTTCTCTTTTGCATTTTAGGTATTTCTTTTTTTTCTATTTTTTTCTTCTTCTAAGAAATAGAAGGAAAAAAACATGAAAAAATATGGTTTTAGAACACTTTGTGATTTCGCGTTGCTGTGTAACCAGGTTAGACAGGAGAGAAAAAGTTGTAATATGGATCGCATGAATATCTATGTATATCTACCTACTACCGGTGCGAGTTAATCTTATTCTTTACACTGCCAATCATTAAGTTAACTAGCATTCCGAAATTTACTTTGTTTTAAGTTTGGATTCTACAAAGAGGTGGAAAATGTGGCCAAGCGTGACGTGTTCGTAGTGCCCGATGATTCTTTGGCATCAGGCCTGCAAAAAGACCCTTATTCAATCCTATAGATGGAATATGTTCGGTACTCTCACTTTGCATAGGTATAGACTGAGAAGAAAGAAATGAAAAAAGGTTCACAAACTCCAAATTGCAAGAAAACAAAATTAAATCCCTAAAGTTTTCTTATTACAATTTTGTTTTGTTATAACTGCACCTGCCTACTTAAACACTTGACCATAAAATGTTCACAGTAATTTGTTGTTTGATTTGCTGTCCTACTTAAGAAAAAAAAAATACCAACCCAAGCCATAGTTTTCACTAATTTCTTTTAACCATTTTGGATTTTGCTAAGCTCTCTCTGATGGTAAAGGGTGTTTTTTTTTTTGACGTGTGATTTTCAATCTGGCAATTCTTTTTTCGGAGTTGGTCTCTTTGACAGCTGTCACTTGATTTATGCTCAGTTTGGTTTGCCATTTCATAATTAATAGACTTAATCCGATGAATGGAATGGGACATCGCGAGTATTAGTTATTTCCGAAACAGAACGCCTGTGAGTGAGATTTTTCAATGGCATGGCAGTTCGAACTCTCTCGATGTTTTTTTATGGACTTTTGAAGGTTCTTGTGTGTCCATTCTTTTCGCTGACATTTTTTCCGTCCGCATAAATTAATTTATCCACGAAAAACACGCGCTACTCAACGGATCACTCCATTTATGACAATCAATATAGTTTCAACTAGTGCTGGGGGATGGTGGGAAATTCTTGGGAAATTTGACTTCAAAAGGGACAAAGGGAAAACCGACTCACTCCTTGGGAATTTCTTGTTTATAAAATTTAAACCTCTCATTACAATCGAAGACTTTTCGAATAAAATTTTAAATATAGATATTGTTGTTATTTATTGAATCACATTAATGTTCCTACATAAATATGTACATATATAAGAAATTAATTTTTTAAGAAAAAATATTTTTAATTATAACTTGGTATTTAATGAAATTATTTTTATTTTTTGTGGGAAATAAAAAGGGAAAACCGAAAAAATTGTGGCATAAAAGGGTACATTTTGCTATGTTGGAGGGAAATTCTCTCAAAATGCCCCGCAGCACTGGTTTAAAGTCAAGTTCCCATACTGTGCAATGCGAAAAAAAATATAATTTAAAAAAAAATATTTGTATGTATCACCCAAATAATAAATAATATCAGGCATTTCTAAATCAAAGGAAATTAATCTTCTCAAGCCCATCTTTTTTGATCTATATTTTTCCTAACACATCCATTTTTTTTTTAAATCTTAAAAAGCAACAAAATGTATGCGTACCCATTTGATATTCAAAACGATATGAATATACCACCCATTAAGTCACAAACATCGAGAGCATCACAGAGACAAACATAATTCTCAAATAGCCTTTGCGATAACCAAATTGACCACTCCTGTGTGTTTCAGTGCATCTCTAATCGCATTATACCGTACTATATACCCTACCTTACCTCACCTTCCTTATATGGATGTTGAATGGGAAGAAAAAGGTCTAAAAGCTTCTGGGATCTAAGAAGATATCTGATTCAACACTTAAAAGGTGACGATGACAAACCTTTAATCGAAAATCTCTTGCTATTTCTCTTCCCCACGATGATATAGGAGGCAAAAGGTGAAAGATGTAAAAGTGTTTTTTTGATAAAATCAATTTAGAAAGCCTCTTTATGCTTGCAGGCAGAATAGAACTTTCCGAAAATTTCAAAAATGCCAAAACTACACAGATATGACGTATACATTGCATATTGCCACCCCGTACCCATCATCATCGCATCACCCTTCTTCGGCGACCTCTTTTTTCATCAAGTTCACATAAATATTTCCACTCAAATTGAATGTGGTCCGAAATTATATATTTCTATACCGTGAGTGAGGTCAGTGATTTTCCTCTAGGGTATGTTGCACTCAGTTAAATTCTGATAAGAAAATCCACTCACATGCATCTTGTCAACATGTTGCTAGCAACAAAGTTTGAGTTGCGCATCAGTTTCAACACTTCACTCGAATGAATTATTCTTCTTGTTTCTGAGCCACAATTTAGTAGAATTCACTCTGTTGGTTTTGGTAGACGGACGAGACCATCAAACGAAACCGACACGACACGAGTCACAAAAGTTCATTCTATGGCATTCTGCATCGGAGGGCTCGAAAGGAGACAAGTCTAGCGTGATTGGTGATTGTCGGAAAATGTTTGTGAATTTTCTCCCATGCAAAACGCGTCGTTCGAGGTGAATTTCTTTGAATAAATTCCTACTCCATTTAACATATCTACCACCCGCGCTGCTATAGCCTCTTTTTTGACTTGAGTCAGAATCTGTGTGGCAAATACCGTTGTTGTTGTTGAACGTCGACGAGAATTGTATATGGCATGCCGGCCGTGTACCCCATTTGAATTGGCTCACGAAGTTGGAGCCATAAAGTGCGTGAGGGTTGTTCGTCAGTGTTAAAGTGACTTTTACGCGAAGCGGATATAGCCTGTAGACTGTGTAGACTTGTACGGATACAAGATCGAAAACAAACAATTTTTTCCATTCAAATCGAATTTATTATTGAAGATAATAACAATAAAAAAAAAAACTACCAGTCTTCTTGGAGAACTTAATAGTTGCCTACTCCTACCGAACCTATTCTAACCCCTTTTTTATTAAGGCCGTTTTTTACTATTAGAACGTGACTTGAAACGTAATTTGGATACAGATTGCTCGTTTGTGTGTGTGTCTCGGAGTTTTGCTTCCTTTGCATCTCAACCACTCACAACATAACTTGTGTTCAAGAACAGGAAGAAGGCCTTCGTTTTTTTTTGTGTATCAATCGTTGTTGTTATTTCTTTTGGGTTGAAATTTTCAATAAGAATTTTTTTTTTAAGTTTGCTATGGGCTTTCCAGAGGAGGAAGAAATCCGGCTTTTGGTTTTTAATAATATAGAGTTTTGCACCACAGTGCCTCTATAGTTGGTAAGGTTTGACGAATATTGCTTTCCATAAAAAAAAGTAAAAACTGTTACGTCGTGTCGGTCGTGTAAAAAAGTATTAAATTCTTGAGTGAGAATTAGCAAAGTTTGCTTATCCCATTCAAGGATTAGATTTTTGGATCTTTTTGGTGTAAAAATGGATAAAAATACATATTCAAGTCGATGATACCGTAAGTCTTTTGATGTAGAATTTTTGTTTTTACTATTTAAACTATTTTTATTGAATAACCTACTGATACCTTCCTATTGTCACAAGGATATTGAGTTATTTTCAAAAGTTGAAATTGAAAAAAAAAGTTTAGGGTTTATTTAGACACAACCCATTGACAAAAATGTCTACTTAATGGTTTGGTGGTAAACTCACTTTCATTGCAAGCACATTGTCACATTGCTATATGGTATTTTCTTCTATATACTTAGCCTCATCTTTCATCATCATCAGCATCGTCGTTGTCGACCTTTGATGAAAGAAAGAAAAACCAAGAATGCACCAAGTTGTGGGTGACGTGGCAAACCAACTTTGTTCCTTGACTAGAGAAATGTCAGAGTTCATTTTTTATTATAAATATGAATATCCGGATTATGCTGGATGGGCTGGTTTAGGCCTCTTAAGTGAGCATGTGCTCTACACCTTTTTTTTCTATACCCACATTCAAAAGTGGCAACCTCTAAGAACCATTATTTTCACCGCAGAAGGCAAAGGAAAAAGTTTGATTCAAGTGGAATCAACCACCATCTCAGAAAAAAACGTTTTTCTTTTCCAAATTGCAGTTACATTGTCTACCTGATGAGTTTTTAAAATAGTTTTATTTCAAATAGTATTTCCCCGTTTTTTTTTTCGAGATGTTTTAACGTAATTTAGAACGGAAATTTCATTTCACTCAAGAAAAAATGAATACGTTCCACAATCTCAACCTCGATTTGTATATTTAAATCGGGTCAACAGAAGTGAAAACATTAATACGCGTTCCACAGTCTCAACCGTGATTTTTATATTTTAATTTGTCAACCAAAATGGGACAAATGAGCGTTCCACAACATCAACCTTGATTTTTGTCTTTTAATTGAGCAACCAAGAGGGAACAAATTATTACGTTTCACAACCTTAGCCGTGATTTAAATTCGCAAACCAGATGGTAAGAAATGAATACGTTCCACAATCTCAACACTGATTTGTATATCTTTTTACTGGTCATTAAGGATGAAAAAAATTGTTATGTTCCACAATCTCAATTCTGATCTTCATCTTTTAATTAATCAACCAAAAGGGAATAAATGAATACGTTCCACAAACTTAAATTTGATTTTTATTTTATAATCGGTTGGAAGGGAAAATTCTTAAGCAGATCGCTAACATTTGAGATTAATATTTAAAAATAAAACTATAATATCGCTTAAAAGGAGAACCAATGGAAAGTAAAGTTGTAAATTTTACACAAAAGTCATTTTATTTTCACTTGAAATTTTAAGTTTGATGACGAGCAAACAAAGACAAAAACAAATTTTATCAAAAACAGCACAAATCTTTCATTTCACTGTTTAAATTTTAAAGCTAGGAAATTTGTTAATATGAAATGAAAAATGAATACGTTCCACAATCTGCTATAGGATATTTTTCAAATTTACTTACGATAGATTTGACTTCAAAAACTAGGGCAATGTTGAAAACATTCAATCAGTTCACTTTATTTCACATACAAACATATATAAGAAGCTGTGGAATGTAAGTACGAACATTTCCCGACAAGAATTTTGTATGCAATTCCGCTATATATCTCAGTAAAGGTACTCAAAAATGTAGATACTATAAAATTTCCTTACAAACCTTCTATACATACTTTATTTAAATGTATGAAACACCAACTGTTGCTATCATACAAACAAAAATCAAATAAAAGTTTCATTTTCATAAGAATAACCCCGGCAAAGTAATAGATTGTGTATGTGTACCTATAAGGGAAACAAACATTTATTTGAAATATTTTCAAAAATTCAACTGAATTTAATATGAGGCAACTCCCAAATGCAATGTGCGATATTATTGTGTCAATATGACATCCGGTAGGACCTGGAAGAAGGATAAGGCGAAGAGAGAGAGATATCCCGAGTAAGTGTAGTACCTATAGAAACAGCAGCTGTGGTACCTACTGGCGAAGAAGCAAAGAAGCAAACTCCTCAAGAAGTGTGTATAGATTGCACAAGGCAAGGTGCTAGAAGCAGCACCAACTCCACCACCACCGTGGCCGACATACACAAAATATCCCCACCAAGGATCCCTATACTAGAAATGGAGTATTCAAAACCAAAATACACATCCAGCGAGTCTCTCAATCTCAATTCCCTAACCATGACAAAAGTTTCCGGTCATATTTACACTCTAAGAAGATAAACTTTGCCATCTACATATTACAACTACCTACAATATAAACGAACGGAACCAAGTACATACCTACCAGGACGAACCGGACCTTCGGTGACGAACAGACGAACGAACTACCTTGTGTGTGTGTGTGAGGTGGCTGTGGGGCCACAGCCAGAGGGTAAACCTTAGTTTGAAGAGCGTATTCGTTTCCGGGGAATGCCATTATAATGAGATTCATAGATTTAAAGATAAGTTTTCAGTTGACAGAATAAAACATTTTTATTGTTTATATTTGCAAAACGGATGCAAAAAGGATATATTTGTTGGACTTTAGACGACTACTGCTGCTTCCGATGCATCGCCGTCCTTGTTTGGTTGGTTAGTTAAGTCGTCATCATCCAATCGATCTCCTCCACTTGTTTGGTTATTTATCTTGCATGAAGTCCTTGCCAGTCAGGATATACATATAGACGAAAGGTTAGTGGACGCAAACTTGACAACTTTTAATTTGTTTTCAAATGTGGATGGGGGTTTTGATAGGGTTTGAATTAGTAGGTATAAATCAGGCAAACGATATACCCGCAGATATATATACCCATCATCAGGACAACAACAACTAAAGACGAACTTTAAACTTCCAGAACTACCGAATAAAGTTTTTCAATTAAATTTGTGTACAAATTCAATTCTCGTATATTCCAGCTCCATCAGCTAGGTTTTTCCCCCATCAACTTTCACCCAAACAAAAATATACCCCCAACTCGCCTCTAACCTATATCTAAAGCTAAACTTCAAATGCACTCTCTGTTAATCTTGTAGATTAATTTTCTGCTTATCTGTGGGATAAATTTACGTTTCGCATAAAATTGATGTGATTGATTAGTATGTATGGTGGGTAAAGGGGGGCTTGTGGTGTAGATTGTGGGCAACCGCTTATGCCCCATAGACAAAGCTCATACATCTCAATCAATCGTTAAGTGTGTTGCTGCCAAACAAGAGGGAAAATACAAAAAAAAATACAAAATCAATTGATTATATAATGTGTGCCTTTACACAGAACAAAAATAGGTAGTCAAGTGCCGTTATTGCTGTTTCTGGGGAAATAGACCAAAAACTTTTCCCATAGTCCGTTCCTATGCCAATACCCCCTGTTTTTCTATGAAAAACATTTTCTCTTCTTGCCGTTAATAATTTGTTTTTGTTTTTTTTAGAGGAATTTTGTTTAGATGTGGGATGTCCTTCCTTCGAAGTTAGGCTATATGCTCTCTACACACACATACCTACTTTTGTCCACGCAAGTAGTTTTGTTATTTTTGCTCCTACTAAATACATTTTCATACAATTTCCTTCCTGTAAAAACAGTCTTTGGCTGAGAATAGATTGGTTTTCTGTTTTCTGTTTTTTTCTGATTTTGATATTATTTGAAGAAATTTTCGTCCTTATGACAAAAGCATACCAATATTACAAGTCCTAGAATTTTTAAATAGCTTTTTTTGTAGAGATAAAATCTACTAGGCAGAGCTGTATATTAATTTCCTGTGATAGTAATTTATGCAAATATTTTTCTGAGGAAAAGTTGAACACGAAAATAGATATATCGTAGGAAGTTTGTAATTTAACGTACAAAAATTCCAACAATTATTAGGTATGTGGGTTTAATATTTTACTTTTAATTTCGCTTTGGTTTCATTTATTTCAGTTTATATTTGCTAGTATAGTTAGCTGAAACCATATTAGAGAACAGAAAGGACACTTGCCATTCAAGGGAGAGGAAGAATAGGTTAACAAGAATAGGTCAACAAAATTGACGTGGTTTGTTTGAATGTTCACGCAGGTGGTACTTTTGGCTATTCTAAAAATATTGGCCGAACATTCGTCATTTTCCACTAGCTTTGAGAAAAATGAACAAAATTCAATTCAGTTGAAAGGAAATCGATATCGATCAAAATGAAATTCCGTATTCAGCATTTAATTGTAATCGATTTCAATATTGATCAAAAATAAAATTTTGTGTTCAAAACTTCACTATTATCGATAACGATATCTATCGAAAATGAAATTCTATGTTCGATATTTTACTGTTATCGATGTGGATATCGATTACAAATTAAATTCTCTATTCATCATTTCACTCTTATCAATTGCGATATCGATCAAAATGAAATTCCGTATTCAGCATTTAACTGTAATCGATTTCAATATCGATCAAAAATCAAATTTTGTGTTCAAAACTTCACTGTTATCGATAACGATATGTATCGAAAATGAAATGCTATGTTCGATATTTTAATGTTATCGATGTGGATATCGATAACAAATTAAATTCCCTATTCATCATTTCACTCTTATCAATTGCGATATTGATCAAAATGAAATTCCATATTCAGCATTTAACTGTAATCGATTTCAATATCGATCAAAAATTAAATTTTGTGTTCAAAACTTCACTATTATCGATAACGATATCTATCGAAAATGAAATTCTATGTTCGATATTTTATTGTTATCGATGTGGATATCGATTACAAATTAAATTCCCTATTCATCATTTCACTCTTATCAATATATCGATCAAAATGAAATTCTGTATTCAGCATTTAACTGTAATCGATTTCAATATTGATCAAAAATCAAATTTTGTCTTCAAAACTTCACTATTATCGATAACGATATCTATTGAAAATGAAATTCTATGTTCGATATTTCACTGTTATCGATTTCAATATCTATTTTTTCGCATTCCAAGTGATTTCAAATCGATATTGTTCGTTCAATGTGAAAAAGTGGAAAAAAAAACAGACGCTATTGAAAATGTAAGACGTACAAAATTCCATTTAAAACAAACTTGATTACCTAGGCTATTGAATTTAGGTAGGTATCTACCGGAAAACGAGTGTAAGAAAGCAAGGGCGTATGCGAGATAGATATATTTTTTTCTTTGAAGAGAAAGCTTAAACTGCATTAGATCGAAATTTCACACTCGTAAAATTTCCCAAGTGATCACAAAAAAAAAAAAAATAAACAAAAACACTTTGATTTCCATTTGGAATAAAACGCCATGTCAGTCAGTGGATTTTGCTATTCAAGCGCATAATTACTTAAAAACTTTCCAAAAAAAAGAAAATTTTGATCACTTTATATTCCATATTGCAGTCAAAAGACCCTCACCCAATGTTACCTCACCTTTTTGGTGGAAAGCTAAAAAAATATATTAAGTAATCACTAAGGTGATTATTCTAAAAAAAATGCCCTTTGAGGGGGATTTTTTTTCTGCTCGAATTTTTTTCCCTCTTTTTATCCCCATTGCGATACTAATTGGATTCTCTTTCCATTTTGATATTAATAATTATTTGCATTGATAACAAATGATAGTAATAAAATTACACACCCATCAACATAGACGACCCCAGCCATACGGAGGGGATCTGATGAAGATGTGGTCGATTGTATAGGAGACTCGAAGAGGAGTCGAAAGGGGAAGGAAAATTTAGCATTTTTTTCTTTTTGTTCATCTTGAATAGTATACAAAATTTTA
The DNA here is from genome assembly GCA_932273885.2 of Leucozona laternaria. Classification (NCBI taxonomy): domain Eukaryota; kingdom Metazoa; phylum Arthropoda; class Insecta; order Diptera; family Syrphidae; genus Leucozona; species Leucozona laternaria. The sequence continues at coordinate 809,669 of OW026366.1, forward strand.
AAAGCTACATATATTTGGACAATGTGAACGATGATGATGATGATGGAGTCGGAGAACTGCGGTAAAGTTGGTCGTTTAGAGACTGATGAGCCTTAAGTTTGGTCGAATGACATCACAAGGGAGGATTTGTATCGCCCTCAGGTGAAGTCGTTTGGTCTGCATTATGCAAGGACCACTATCACACAATGGCATTTAACCGCAAGGTCCTAATTGTCCATTCAGGTGGGTATTTTATCAAGATACAGCTAGGATGAAGGCAGTATATATTTAGGTCATACTACCTACTACTTACCACCCACCAAAAACCTTCTGGGGTTTGATGAAAGGCCAATCAGTGCGTCATATAGCCTCATCAAAATTAATGTCACATAAAGGAGCAAATTCAAGTGTGTGGGGGCCTTGGCTGAAAAAATATAGACGAACAACGGTTACTGCGTGTCTTGTAATGGCAGAATGGTGACCAAAAAGATGACGTGTAGGGTAGTTGTGAGGAAGGGGGGGGGGGAGGGATTGCTTCACAAGTAGGCACGTACGACTGTTTGTGTTGACCAAATAATTAGCGTGTCCACTCAATGGAACTCTTAACGGCGATTGTAGATTAGGTGAAGTCTAACTTGGGAACTGTAAGTATGTACCTAATGTAAATATGTACATATGTATATACTTATGGTCTTATTGTTTTCTTACTTGTGTGTGTATTTTAATTGGAAAGTCGATATCAATTTGAGGATAAAAATCAATATATTTGAAATAAAAATTATTGATAACGACTTTTCTGTGCTAATAAAGACAAATTTGTCCATCATACGAATTTTATGAGTTGGTGCCGAGACCCGTTGGAATATCTGTCGTATATATAAAATCCAGTTTTTTGAATGTCCAAGGAAGCCCTTTTGTCGATAAAATTTCTGATTCACTTTAACACCCTGGAGCCTTTTTTATAAAAAATGACATTTTAATTTCGCACTTACTTACTTACTTAAGGTGGAGCTACAGTCCGGGATGGCCCAGGTCCATAGCTAGCTGTCTCCAGTTTTGCACGCCAAGTTGGTTGAGATCCTCTTCAACCTGTGTGCGCCACCTGAGTCGAAGTCTTCCTCTACTGCGCCGCCGTCCCTCGGGATTGGATTCAAAGATCTTACGGGCCGGGGCGTTGGGGCCCATTTGCTCTACATGTCCCAGCAATCTAAGTCGTTGGACCTTGACCCGTTTAACCAGGCCAGTCTCGCTGTACAGCCCGTACAGTTCCTGATTGTATCTTCTCCTCCACTTACCATCTATGCAGACGGGACCAAAAATCATCCGGAGAATTTTCCTCTCGAAACATCCCAAAGCATTCTCATCCTCTGCGCCATAAATAGGAACACTTTAGTTGCTCTAGAGAGGACTTTGCTACTCAATTGCCTTCTTAGTCCAAAGAAGCAGCGATTGAAAGAGTTATTCTCAGTTTGTTTTCAGCGCTGGTGTCGTTGTCTAAATAAATAGCGGCGCCTAGGTAGACAAAGTCCTTAACTACCTCAAAGTTATAGCTGTAGCTGTCTATGGTGACGTTCTGTCCAAGACGTCGGTGTTGAGTGTCCTTTCTTTATGACAGCATATACTTTGTCTTGCCCTCATTGACCGCTAGGCTCACAAGCGCTCCACTGACATCACGCTGCGTTCTTATTCCAATTATGTCAATATCCTCGGCATATTCTAGTAATTGGACGGATATTTGAAAGATTGTGCCTCTTGTGTTGACGCTTGATTTCGCTTCCCCAGTTAACTGTGAGTTAATTTACTTCTAAAGTTAGCTAACTCTGGTTTAACTCACCACTGAAAGACTGGGCCTAAGAAGGTTACGTAAATATTGTATGTGTTTAAAATATAGAGCACAATATTATCAATATTTTGATATATTTTTAAAAACGTTGCGATACTGTGGTCCAAGGTTACAACTTACAGCTCTTAAGACCGACCGCGTAATTGGACTTAAACATTATTCAAATCCTTCGATACACAAATCATAGCCATATGGGTATTTTTGGAAAGCTGAAGACATCTTGGTAATTTATGACTGTCATTTCCTCCTAATCCCTCAATCGTGTCAAAAGTTATTCGCCATTCACAGAAATTAACTTTTGAACTGGTAGCTTGAGCTGGAGCCTAAACGGGTTGACCGATTTGCTTCAAATTTGGTACAAAGCATTTTGAATGTGATTCCCTAGACGAGAAATCCGAATTTTTGTTTTAACGCATCTAGAACGGGTAGCTGTCATAGAAATATTTTGCTTTATTCAAATTTTCTCGAAAACGGCTCTAAGGGTTTTGATTAAATTTCGTACCTGCAATAACCAAGTCAATTATAAGAAAACTGCGTTTCAGGTTTAATCAAAAAATTCACGTAACGGAATTAGGAATTTCACGTTTTTTTGAGAAAATTGTCTTATTTTTGGGTATTCGCGTATACTTTTGCTAGGGTTGGACCGATTTTGTTATAATTTTGCGATCTGATCCTTCTCAATAGTTTAAACAATATTGCAATTAAAATTGTTTAAAAATATATTTTTATAAACAAAAAAATCAAACAAAAATCAATTTTTTGTTTAGTGCTTTTGACTCTTTTAATATTTTATCGTTAAATATATATGTAGTGATATGGTTAATGCAAATTAAAATCAACTACGTGAATTCAAGTATTTTATTTGTAACAATAACTCAGTATTTTAAAATATAATTTTAGGGAGCGACGTGTTGGAGAAACTGTATGAGACTGACTGACTGCGACTCGTTTCGGAGCTAACGCCAAAGCCTGGTGTGATGATGGTTTATATAAGTGAACGGTGTTATTTGATTTATATAAGCTCGAACTGTTTGTCGTCTCATGTACATAGGTAACCGTAGTTGCATCGCCTGATGTTGGAATTTCTGTATTCTTCTTTCTTGTGGTGGTCACCACATATACATCATGCATATTCAATGTGGGGTTACACACAGTATTTAACCACAAGAGCAAGTTCGTGCGATCTGGTCGTGCATATTTTTTATTCTTTAAAGTTCAAACATAGATTGCATTTCAAAATGACCAAAGGTAGTTGGGTTTGGGTAAATTTGTGGAATTAATATTTAATGCCACAAGAGGTAAATACAAGGCTTAACATCAGGCAAATAAGGTGTTTCTCTCAATAAATGTCAAAGAGTCTAATTTCAAATCATCCCAAAAACCACAAGTCCTTAAATGTAAATGACACCATACCGGTCAAAACATATATCCATACGAAAAAAAGTAAAAAAAAAAAAGAAAGACCACCCAAACACCGTTTTAATATTAAATAAGTAATCATTTTTTAATCAAAGGACATCCGAAAATGACGATATAAAATGTAATCTTAATTTTCAATCTGACACCTATAAAACAGTTGCTTTTGAGGGTTATTTTGAGTTGTGTGTCAAACTTAAGCTATTCTATATCCCATTGATGATAATAAAAAATTCCATTCCCCTACATTTTATATATGTCTATACCCTATTTTGTCCCGTTCGATATTTTTTTCGTACCCTGAATACGTTTCTCGTTTATATTTTGATGGAATGACACGAAGGCAATTACTATTCCTAGACACAAAACGACCGACAGAAGACAGTTTGTTAGTTTTTCTGATCAACCCGTGTGCTAAATTAGCCGAGGAACTTATCATGTAAAAACAATTTGTCAGTTTATCATTCACTCAGGGAACAAGGAGTTTTTCATTGAACTCATATATCACAGGAATCGCAGAGGACACTCGTTGTTTTCGGCTTACTTCTGTCAGGAATAACAAAAAAAAAAAAAACACACTTAGCAATGGCCTACCGCTACCAGTCATTGTCATAATTTGTCTCCTGAATGTCATGTTTATATCATAGAGGAAGCATAAACGTGTCATTTTGGAAGAAAGACGCCTGGAATGAAGGATATAGGGCGATGTGTCGTCCCAGTTTTTGTAGGGCTTTTCCAATGTTTGTATAATTTTTTAAACAAATAAATTGAAAATTGGTTCGAAGCTTAAAACAAAGCGTATCTTAAACATTCTGATTCTGACACGATTCTTTTTTTCGGGTTTTTCGTCTTTCTTCTTTTTGACAGATTGGGTGACAGATGCGTAGGTATGTAGAAAGCAAGCTACGTGCATATCTACACCTAATCTGTTAAAAAGTCGAAAGGTGAAAAGACCGAAAAGAGGAATCGTGTATGCAGTCTCAAATTCGGATCTCAAATTTCCACTCTCTCTTTATGAAAATATTGAACAGACACTTATACAAAAATATGCACGCCTGGGTCGCACGAACTTGCTCTTATGTGTGACCACATTGTGGTTCTAAGCTGAAATAAATTAGCTATGGGAGTCTATATTTAGTTTAGTTGCATGTGGTATTATGTGAGTATTATGTGTAGTTTTAAAAATAATTAATTTTATATACTTACATATATAAAATTTCGTTAACATTTTTGAGAAAAAAAAATTGTTACGCCAATTTTAAGTATTTATTAATGCTGAGTTAAAAATTGAACTTCACAAAAATTCTGCTATCCGTTTTCGAAATATCGAATTTTCAAAAAATAATTTTTTTAAATCCAAAAATCATATTTTGGGAAATTTTGATACACACTTTTATTTATATTTGTTACAATCTTCTGTATAAAAAATCTAGTTTTATTCAGTTGATCATATATTGAGATAGTCGAAAATCAAAGAAACCGTTCTATGAGAGGTACTGTTAATAAACGTAAAATATAAAATTTTCAAAGTTTAAATGGTAGATCGTACTAATTTCAACACACAAACAAATTTTTATCAAAATCGTAGGAGTCGTTTTTGGGAAAAAAAATATTTTTCTTAACTGTTTTTAAACATTTGTATTAGAATAATTTTTATTAAAAGTCTTCTAGATAAAGTTAAAAAAAAACTGCTTTTTACCAAGTTTAATAAAAATCGACAGAGTCATTTTAGAAACATTGAGTTTTCAAAAAAAAAAATTCAAACTTTTTTTAAAAATCCAAAAAATATCTTTTTGAAAATTTTGCTACGCAATATTATGTAGAATGTGTCAATAATTTTTCGTAAAAAAATTGATCAGAATCAGTTGAACCGTTTTCGAGAAAAGCCAACATAAAAAAATGGTTCTTTGGGAGGTACCATTAATAACCATCTTTCGGAACCTTTTTTTTATAAGGCGGCAACTTATAACTATCTTAGTTTATTGAGTTTTAAAAAAAAAAATCTGTGGGGGTGGTTTTGAGAAAAATAAGGTTTTCCTTTTTGGCCAAAAAATTTTGTATGACAGCTACTGTTATAGTTTTGGTCCTAAAAAAAGAGAAAAAAACGGTGGGAGTTATGTTAAAAAACGCTAGGTACCAAGTTTAAAGAAAATCGAACAGTCGAACAGACAGACAGACAAATGGACTTTTTTTGCGAGACTCACTTTAATGTCAAGTTTGATCAAAATCTCGAGTTCGATATTTTGTACGAATTTATAACTTGTCACATAGTACCTACATATTTAAAATCGCAAGTAAAAATTAAAAATGATTAAACCAAAAAAGCAATTTTAAATAATTATTCAATTTCTCTTTCCCCGAAATGAGTTTACTATGTATTGTACTTTATAATTATTTTAGAATTCCTCACATTTTTTCCCTTAAATCAAGCTGAGGAATTTCCAAGAACAAAAACGGAACATTGCATTTTTATTTCTGAAAAATAAATATGTCAACAAACGCGCACCCATTTGTCACCCAAATTAGAGAAATACCTATGAACTTGTCTCCTCACCCATCTAGACTCGTTGCGTCACCTAAAATAGTTCCTATAATTGATCCGACAGACCCTCGTTAAATTCCCTTGATAAGATCTCTCGTGTATTGCCGGAGGTATATGCCTATATTGGTGCAGAGGTGCTAGTGAGTTCTATATAAAATCTATAAATAGCGCGACATGATGTAAATATGTACGTCAGTTATTACGAAACGTTTTAATTTCCAAACGATTTTGTTAAACGAGGATCTCCATTATAATAATTGTGTGCTTACAAAGTCAGGTAGGATTGTTCTTCCTCTCATATTCTCTATAGAAGAAGAAAAGAGAAAAAAAAGCATTAAAATCTGGCAAGTCATTTCGAAGGAGTCAATGAGAAGATTCTATAAGGACTACGATGATGACTTCCATGACTAAGACACGACGGATACGGCAACGTTGAGTTCTATTTTGTCGTATATTCTAGAATCGAGATCCGATTGATTGGATAGCCAGATGCAGAGGTAGAGGCAGAAAGGGGCGGTAGGTACAACCAATATGGAAAGAATATTGCAAACGGAAAGGTAGGTACCTACATTTTTGTTTTCCTTCCGTTTCATTCAATTCCATTCAACCATCCATCCTTATGCTTTTTTTTTATTCAATTCTAAATAAATCATTAAAATCTTCCGCATTTGAATCCTTTTTATACAATCGTGGATGGTTTTTATGTATATTTGCATACAAATCCAAACATTAATAGTCCTTTAATTTTATTCCTTCCTGCTCCATCGCCGAAGCATCAGAAGCCATACAGTATAGCCACCTAGATCCACTCAGTCGGTATACGCTGCTGAGATTCCATATTTAATAATTTTTCAAACCCAAAAAAGCAAAGAAAGCATATTCCTCTCTCCCTAAGATGTTGTTGTTGTCCTTGTCATTATTATCGAGATGAAAAAAATATTCAATGCATATTATCCTTGATAAGCAATCAGTTTAATTATTGACAGTCGAGGGAAGTACGTTTTTTTCTGTTAAAAAGGTTCATTTTTTTTGCAGCATAAGAAAAAATACGTGCAGAGTCTAGTTTTGCACATTTTTTGGAATTCATTCTGAATGGAGCATAAGAAGTCCTTGGAGACATTTTAAAATAGAGAAATATTTATTCAACCTAATTCGAACCATATTTTCAAGTGTGGCGAAGAAATCACAGTCAGCAAGGCAATGAAGAAAAACAAGACGGTAGATATTTCTGTAGAGCTTGTACGAGAAGATTCAATATCATTGAGCCAGCTCGATCTTTTGATATACCTAGTGCTTGCTGAATTGTGTTTTCTGTAAGCTTTGTGTATGACGAGTGGAAAAAGGGGATAATATTTCGAAGATCCTTTTCCCCCTTAAAAAGTATTTGTATAGCGATATTTCCGCAACCAAGCCTCCTAAGACGTTGCGGTTTTCAGTGTCGAATAGAAATCTAACACATTTTGAGACATGGGAGTGTATTGAAATTGATTATATTTTCCTATCGCCTTTGTGCGCCGAGAATATGTGAATTTGGTGTGAGAAAAATTGTGGAACGTATGTATATTCGTGTTGCAACTGACCAAAGGCTGCTAATACATATATCTATGTGTGTCATATAAGTGAGATTCATTTCTTCATTAAAATTTAAGGAATTTAAAATATAATTGAGGGAATTAAAACCCGCTCCTACACAAAAGACCCACCTGCAGGATTCTTATAGATTCTTACCAATTGTTTTCAATAACTTATGAATTAAAAAGACATTAAACTAGTGCAAGCGATGTCAATGCTAAAGTCTTTAATTTCCCATAGCGCTCTTATACTATACATCAGTGAATGTGAAATTAATCTTCTTTGAAGTGTTCATACCCAAAACACGGTAGCATGAACATTTGGGTCAAAAAACTGCCTACGGGCATAAATTAAATTATTCTATAAGTATATTCTATCGTGTATAGGTTAGTTTATGTTCTATGACCACACGATAATCTATTTGCACCTTCACCTAGGCAATGACATGCTTAAGCTAATTCACCCGATTAATAGCTAATTTCCAAAAGGTCAAATGGCATTAAGCCTTTTCCAATTTATGCCACACACAATTATTGGAAATAAAAGCCTTTAGCAAAAAAGAAAACACCCTTTTTCTATATAAACTTAATTATATCGATCTCACACCCAACGATTGTCTATCTATTTATATCTACTTAGGTAAGGTAAGGCTACCATCACGATAGTACCTACAGTTAGGTAATATCCTTTCTTCTATTATATTCGTTTTGTTTCAATTCATCCACAATTCAATTAATTGAAATCGTCTAAAAAATAACCAACAGCAAACTACATTCTAGGATATAAGCGTGCCCTCTGTCAGCCCATATAGGAGCAATGCGGAGAAATACCTTGGACTTGGGTAGCAAAGCCATCGATTTAACAATATAACTTTATTATATATGGAGAGAAGTAAACATAAAGAAAAAATGAGAACCCACAAAGTTGTATTCAACTATTTATTTTTTCCCATTTCGATTTGTACTGGTGTATAAATTATTCGTAAAATGTTTCTGTAGGTTGCCATAATTTAATTGCACTAACGTATTATTCTTTTAGCTACTCCTTATGAGGTGACCATCTTCATTTATTTTAAAGGTCAAATCCTTATCAAGATTAGGAATGCATTTGTTCTTAAAATTTGTTTAGTGAATATAAAATTTCGTCTGAATTAGTCCATTCTACATCTACACATTTTCATTTCATATCTTCTATTCGAGTGAAAATACAATTTTCCCATGAATTAGTTAATTTCACAATTTTACATTCCACATCTTTTATTTCAGTGAAAAATAAATGTCCAGTGGATTAATCCATTTCACAATTTTACATTCCACTTCCTCTTTTTGAGTGAAAATAAAAGAATCGTGTGAATTTGTTCATTTCATAATCTTACATTCCACATCTTCTATTTGAGTGTAGAATGTAATTTGGTCTGAAAAATTATTCATTCCAAAAATTTTCACTTCACATCTTCTATTTGACAGAAAATAAATTTTGGACTGAATTCCTTAATTTCACAATTTGATATTCCACATCTTTTGTTTCAGTGAAAATTAAATTTCGAGTAGATTGGTCCATTTCACAATTTTACAATCAACTTCTTCTTTGTGAGTGAAAATAAAAGTTTTGTGTGAATTTGTTCTTTTCATAATCTTACATTCCACATCTTCTATTTGAGTGTGGAATGTAATTTGGTCTGCATTTGTTCATTCCAAAAAATGTTCACTTAACATCTTTTTTTTGAGTGAAAATAAAATTTCGTTTGAACTGCTTCATTTCAATGATTACATTGCACATCTTCTATTTCGATCAAACAAATCAAACTAATTCATCAATCAAGCTTAGGTGTTTCCCCTGTGATTGGATAAAGTGAAAATTAAAATAAATAGAAGTGGATAAGATTCGTGGAACGTATACATTTTTCACTGCAACTGGAATATAACTACAAGAGGAGTTGTTATTTTCATATGCTGACATTCTCTAAAATCTTATCCTTTAAAATAAAACTCTCTACTTTCATGAAATGAAAAATTAATACGTTGCACAATCTTTCTTTGGAATGATATTTTCAATTTTTCAACGTGAAACCTAAAGAAAAATAACTGAAGTGGCATGAAAAAGATTTAAATTCGTCAATACATCAAATAAAGTTCATAATGGAAGATGTGGAATGTAAATTTGTAAATTTCACGAAGAATTTTTTTTTTTCAAATTCATAATTTTTTTTAAAATGGTCACCATACTAATACAACGTATGGTATGGGTTGATGATGGTGGTGGCCTCCCTTAAGATTCTATTATTAAATTGCAACCGCACAAGTCAGTCAGCACAGCAGGGTAAAACTAAATGGAAGTTGTATGCCATTGTGTTATGTATGTATGATAAATTGGCTGTAGGTTTTCATTTTCACATTCAATATTTACAATTTATAAATATACATTTCTACAAAAAGTTTTTAAAGACACATAAATTTATTTAGTATAGGGCATATTTGATGAATGAGGGTTTCGCTATATTGAACCAATTATCGTGATTGGATCTTTTTGTCTTAGTCTGATCAAAACCTTTCCATCATAATTAATAATATTTATGTATCGTAGAGTCAATTAGGGTAATTGTGAAGGGGTAATTTTAAACACAGAACTTTGTTCTGCAAAAATAAGTTGTCCGATAAGACATGCCTTACTTATTCAGCCTTATTGTGAGTTTCACCCCAAACATAATTCCACCTGGAAAATTTGACATTTCACCTTTCGCCTATTGTGAGTTTCCCCCGAAATTTCATGATCAAAAAATTCCCCTTATTGTGAACATTCATTTCGGGCGGAATAAAATGTCATTTTCACTTCTTTTTTGAAGGCGAACAAAATTTCATTCGGGCGAAACTCACAATAGCTTTTTAAATTCCGGGCGAACAAAAAATTTTAAGGTGAAATATTTTTCGGGTGAAACTCACAATAAGGCTGATTATTTTTAAAATCACTATATTTCCCTAATTCTGACAGATATCGTAATCTTCCAATGTCTCAGTTGAAATTTTTTACGTCGGCGTAAGATGTTTGCTAATGTAGAAGCAACATGGTGCAATAGTTAGGGCGTTGGACTGTCACACCGGAGCGGAGGTCTGACTGAATTGTAAAATCAACTGAAATTGAAGCTTTACAATTCTACATGATACAAAAACTAAAGGGTGTTTTCTTAAACGTATGGTTTCCAGGAAGAAATAAAACGCATATAATTTAATGTAATGGCCAAGAATTTAGCATTATTAAAAAGATAAGGGGTTGCCATTATGTTTAAAAAATGATTTCGGGCAAGTGGCCTCCGTGGCTGGCTCGAATAAATTCCACTCGAGAGGCCCAATTTTCGACAGCTCCAATTGTTGCTCGCGATGGCGGATGAACTCATTAGCGTCTTCCGTGCGCACTGTACGGCGCGCGCCTCTGAGGGTGCGCATTATCCATCACTAGAGTAAACGTGGTGCGAAACCGATCCATGGTTGCTCGAATTTATGCGATTTTGCGATTAAGTCGACCGAAAATTGGACGCAGCACGCGATGCGTCGAGCAAACCGAACCATTATTTTGGTAATAAATTCGCACGATTTGCAAACGTTGCTCAACTGGAGCATAAATCAAGTGACAGCTGTCAAAAAGACCAACTCCGAAAAAAGTATTGCCAGATTGAAAACCACACGTCTAAAAAAACACCGTTTATATCAGGTGCAAAAGGCAGATTAAATATCAAGTGCACAGACATCCTTGCACGCTTTGGATGATTTGGTGTTTCCTATTGAAAGTGAAGTCTTGAAAGCAAATTAACACTCTCCGCTTATTTGTGTCCTCACTGAGGAACATCATTCAGCACTTCATTATATCAATTACTCTCCCTCAAAGTTGTGAAGACCTTTCATAGAAACAAACAACTCAACAAACTCAATTATTATCTTCTCCAGTTTAATTCCGTCACTCTGCTATATTCTTTTAAAAGCCTTATAGCTCCTCACCTCCTCATAAACTATTATTTTTGCAAATTATTTCCTACCCTTTATCACCATGATAAAGGACAATGTTTTTTTTTTATTCTCAACACTCAAGTTTCGTTTATGGGTTTTAAAGCTTAAAGGTTTTAACGATTGCACTCATTCAAAGGTCCATATAGAACACTTTTCCTCTGCCGTATCTCTTGGCCCAAATTTCACAACCAGACCAGACGAGACGACGATGATGACGATAACAACTATGACGACAACGACGACGTCGGTCATACACGACAGGACCACAATTGTTGTGAATTCAAATAGCTTTTTCTTGTCGAAGGCATTCGCTCAAACATCCGTATATGCTAAGCTGTACCATTGTGCCATTGAATTCGTACATATAGTCCTTGAAAGCGCACTTGTGTATTTGTTTAAAGAAGCAACAACAACAAAAAAAATAGACCCTCAGGATCTCCATCATTTAATAGGTGTGATTCGTATCTGGTCTAGACCCGTTTGGAATTTAGATTGTAGAAACATCATTCTTTCACTCAAAAAGACTAGTTGTTGTATAGAACTTCTACACTTCCCAATCTCTTTCCCAATCCTAAAACCCCAACTCGTCGAACATATAGACAAAAAAAAGTCTCTATGGGACTTTTTTCTGTCTGACTGGGAAGAGACCGGCACTGAGACTGACTTGCTTTAGCTTTGGCTTTTAAATGTATCTTCAGCTCTCGAATAAAAAGAATTAGGTATCTCGTTTTTTTTTTATTATTTTTTTTTCTTCTTTCTATTCATTCAAGTTTCCTTATTTGATGTCCCAAACAATAAAGTCGGAAAAACCGCACAAGCACAATGAGCTTTTGTGTATAAAATTAAACCGCAGTTATCCGCTCGTATAACCCGACCCAAATTCAGTTTCTATAAAACTGTGACAAATTATATCATGAAAATGTCACCTGCTTTGATTTAATGACTGCCACACTCCACGACCAGGTCAACGTTAACCATTACTCTCTCAACTGGACTTCGCTTTATATAGCTTTGTTATGTGGAGCGACATATTACTTCTCGCATATAATTCATAATTGAAACTATTAAATTGGAACGTTGATTTGCGTGCGTGATAGCAAAGTCCAATTATACATAAATCTGTTTAATCATTTCATTAGTCCTGTTGTTAGTGTCTTGTAGAGGACAATATTAAGTTTAGCTTAAGGGCTATGTAGGTTTTGATTTAAATTTAAAATCGATTTTCTGTTGCGTCTATTTAAGGGATAAGTTGAATCAACATTTTGAAAATGTTTACGAACAAAAAAGAAACGTTTTCAAACGCTTCTTATTTATCACCGGAAGCTAAAATAATAAACAAAATGTGTCTGCGACATTTTTAATTGTTTCTGATTTGTTTTTTGAAATGTTGCCGGAAAAATTAAATCAATCATTTCATGTGTCCAGGATATTTCCAATTTTCTGTAAAGTCGAAATACCATATTATTTTTTAATCATTTCTGTCCCATTTGTTCCTGAAACCTAAAACAAAAAAGTTGTTTCTTTCTTGATTCCAATTTTATTTCCATATGTTTTAAAAAAAGATCTGTTTGCTAACTTGAAAATATAACAAACATGGGGTTTGTTTTCCTTCTTCTGCTTCTGATATAAATATTTTTGAATGTTGTTGAAAGAAATGTCAAATTGTTTCTAAATCATGTAAAAATTTGTTGATTTGAAAATGTTTCTCATTTTTTTTTTGAAGAAAACGCCTGCTGCAACATTTTCAATTCGATTTGAGTTTTTTTTTAAATATGTTTCTAAAATGTTTCATATTTGTTTCTAGAAGTAAAAATAAAGAAAACAAAATGGGTCCTGCAACATTTTCAAAAAATGCTTCTATCATGGTTTACTACAATAAGAAAAACAAGTAAATTATTTTGTGAAGCACTTTCAATTGCAATTTATAATTATTTTTGCAATGTTTCCCGAAAATTCTTCTAAGTCGGAAATATTAAAGCAATGACAAACTGTTTCTGAATCATTTTTGAAATGATTCGGAAATGTTTCCAAGGTGTTAAACATTTGTTCTTGGAAGACCAAACACTAAAGAAAAAACAACCTTGCTGCAGCATTTTCATTCGTCTCTGATATGTTTTTAAAATGTTGCTTAGATGTTTTCAATTGCTTCTGACTTGTTTTTCGAATGTATTGTACATATTTTCCATTACATTCTGAAAAAAAACCGAACAATATGTTCCTTAATAATTTCTGAATTGATTTGAGAATGTTGCCAAGATGTTTCCTCTTTGTTCTATAAACACCAAAATAATTGGAGAAAATTTAAAATGTTTCTGAAACATACATAAACACATCTATCCAATTGTTTTTAACATTTGCAAAACATTTTAAGATTTTAACGAGTTGGTGCTAAAATATCAAAATTGTTTCTGGATCATTTACAAATGGTTTTAAAATGTTTCACACAAAACGTGATTTAAAGCCCACAGTCCTATGTCTATTACTGTACCTTTGACACAGTCTGGCATTGGTTATGAAGCTATATGTGATGGTTGAATCTCTCAAGGACATATTGATGTAAATGACAAAGAAAGAGGAGACCAACGGCGTTATTTCCTGCTGTGTTTGTATAGTATCTTGCACGTCCTACCGAATTAATCCTGATATTACCCGACTTGTTTGCTGGGGGTGTCCTGTCCATGTCCTGTCGGTGTTAATATATTATATTAATATCTATCTTCTTACATATATTGGGCATTGGTGTGACTTTCGAATTGTTGCCAACACTCTCTCATAAAACACGCTCATATAATTACTGACCAAACTTTATCCTTAATTAGTGAATGCTTCAAGTCGACCACTCACTGCCGGGTCTACGATGGCGCCATTGATTGAAAGAAACCATCACCCACAAAGCCAATTCAGATTCTAATACATATATGGTTGTGTCGCATGAGGAGCTGCTGGCTGTTGGAAGGAATATACAAGCATTTTAAGGAAAGGTGGCGAGGGTGACTGGGCTACAGTGCTTAAATACATAAATACATAAATACTTTCCATCCTGCAGGGTCAATGGACTACGGCTGAGATGAAGAGGCAAAGGAAGGTTGATCTGGAGAGCATTTTGTGAGACACATTTCTTAATGCGACTAACAGCGAGGGAATTAGGGACCAGAAGCTTTATATACATAATCAAGGAGGACACTTATAATAGGTTTTCTTGTTTAAGAACATTTTGGGTTTTTATTTTTTTTCTTCCTAAACTCTCTGTCATTCATTCAAACCCTCGTCATGAGGATTATGTCATTTTGAGGGTAAAATAGAAAATTATAGCAATAACCTACCTAAATATAAGAAAAACAGTGATTTGCTAAAATCATCGGATCGAATAAGCAAAAGAGTGACATTATGGTTGTAGAATCGTATATTACCACTTCCGGCTTAGCCATTATTTCAAATGGATTAACAGCCACAGCACAGCACAGCTAACACCAACGTAGCGACTGCTGGGGTTTTAAATAAGCTTTGGTCGGTTGAATGAGATTTTTACACGTGAATTTTTTTTTGATTTGTTTTTGATTTAGACATTATTTCGAAATGGCGTGTGAACTCTTATATAGTTGTGCCGCCAATAATTAGGAGAGACCCAAAATTGTATATAATTTGGTATTTGGGAAGGAGTTTTAATTTTATAGCCCCTGAATGTTCATAAGCCGTTTGTTTGCTCAATGAAATTTAGGTTTTTGTAATAATTTTCGGAAGAGTTTTTGCCCTACGGGAGAGAGCTTAAAGAATAAACCTTTTGCTAATTTTCTTATGCTCGTTAACGTAAAAGTACCTTCCTTAGTTTCAATAAATTTGATGTTAATTACTTGCCATCATTTAAGGTTTTCACATTTTTTAGCTATTAATCATTCAAAATTTCCTACAGAATTGTCAACTTCTAAAAAATTGACTTTTACTTTTAATTCAATAGAATTTTTAAATTTTGTAAGCAACATTTTAAACTTTTTATGAAGGTATACACGACCTGATCTCATCATCTTCTTTTGTCTTCTACTTCCTAAAAAAAAAACTTATTATAAATCTTCACTTTAACCATAAGTATATAATTAAATATGTACCACAAGACCTCATTTTGAAAATTATCATTATGACATCAATCTGGAAGTAGGTGCAGGCATACCTACACACCAAGCTCTTGATCCTCAACAAAAATACATGAACCAAAATGCAATGTCTACAAAACTTCATAATAAAATTAAGAGCGCTTCAGAGCAATGAAGTTCTACTACATAAAGGGTGTTTTTTTTAGACGTGTGGTTTTCAATCTGGCAATACTTTTTTCGGAGTTGGTCTTTTTGACAGCTGTCACTTGATTTATGCTCAGTTTGGTTTTCCATTTCATAATTAATAGATTCACTCCTGAACAACGTTTGCAAATCGTGCAAATTGATTACCCAAATAATGGTTCGATTTGAGCGACGCATCGCGTGCTGCGTCCAATTTTCGGTCGACATAATCGCAAAATCGCATAAATTCGAGCAACCATGGATCGGTTTCGCACCACGTTTACTCTAGTGGATAATGCGCTCCCTCATCAGAGACGCCGTACAGTGCGCACCGAAGACGCTAATGAGTTCATCCGCAATCGAGCGCAACAATTGGAGCTGTCGAAAATTGGACCTCTTGGGTGGAATTTATTCGAGCCAGTCGCGGCGGCCACTTGCCCGAAATCATTTTTAAAACATAATGGCAAATCCTTATCTTTATAATAAAGCTAAATTCTTGGCCATAACATTAAATTATATGCGTTTTATTTCTTCTTGAAAACCACACGTATAAAAAAAAAACACCTTTTATAATATAGAATGAGTACACAAGCAATGCATCACTCGAACTCGACATCGCCATAACATTAACCCTCTTTCACATAATTTCCAACAAAGTCCTATCCGATGATGATATGGGGCATGGATGGCAACAAGGAACATCAAAAAGACAATATTTCTCCCCTTGATGGCCTACCCTTCTCAACTATTAAGTCTTATACTATAGCTCGTGGTTATTCTCGACACTGATGGCGTCTCTAAGGTTCATTTTGTCATTTTGTAGGTTTAGATACCTTAAGATTGCTCTGGATGGTGTATCATGGTTCGGTTTTGTAGTTCAGTATATAATCCGTCAAGTGTTTACCTGGTCCTTGTCATAGACTTCACCGCCGCCGCCGTTTCCTTGTACTTATATTCTTGTTGGCTCCGTCAGCTTCAATTTCTCTTTTCATTCCATAGAATCGGATGACATTGTTAGAGTTATGTATACCTTTAGGTTTTGTTGGTATCCCTACCAATTTATGGAACACAAAGTGCCCGAATAGGCTTATAAATTTCAATAAATCAAAAATGCTCCGACTGCCAAGTGCCAAAGGCATGGCAAATGCCTTCTTAGGTGATAAGAGTGTGAAATGTTAAACGCGTCCCAGCAGCACAACGTCATCATCATCTTCATCGCACAACACCCCAAGCCCAAGCCAAGGATGAATAAACAACGATTCATCCAGAGGCCATAAGAAAATAAAACGAACAAATCCAGAAATTTTAAAGGAGACACATATTCAAAATCCCACAGAAGTGTCGTCTCCAACAACATCAAGCTTATTCCTGTGCCTGTCTATTATAGCTCCATGGAAAAATAGAAGCAAAATGTCCCATCAAAATTGTCATTGTAATATTTATTGTTGGAAAACATCCTGTTGTAAAATACCTATTAACCTTGACTAATTGTGAAAATTAATTAATATACTAGAATGTGCTTATTTGGAACCATCATGGCATTCTACAGTGAGTTGCAAATTCGATAAGAATTTGATGATAAATAACCTTGATCTCAGAAATTGTCAATTTAATTTAAACAAGACTCCGTAGGGCTAGAACCCAAAGAAATGATTATAAAAATTATGTGCTATTTATGTGCTGCATTAAAGAGTTTAATTTTGGTAGGAAATGGTGAGGACTTACAATTTTCTCCCGAATCCGAATGGCTTAGTTGAGAGACACTTTTTCAAAATAAGAATAAGTAACCCTTAGGGGACATTTGTTGTTTTGTTTTGGCAAAATAACGCACAATTGGTTTATTTATTTAATTTATCAACTCACTGTAGGTATGTGCCACATTATTTCATATACAATCTTGTATCCACGATGTATATCGATGACGATGACTCCCAACACGTTGGTTAGTAAAGAAGAAAATAATTTTTGCCGGCAACATATACCTCTACAAGTGGCCTGAAATGGTATCAGATGCTTCAACTTGAAGTCTTCATTCGTCTTTTTTTTTGTATCACCTGATAGAACTTCTTTTTTACTATCTACTATATTTCAGCCTATAGAAAAGGAAGTTTAGAATGAAAGACATATCACAGATTCAAATCTTCAATTTCTAAACTTTTTTTTGACTTTGCCTAACTCTGGTTTATTTCACTGGAAAACTGGGCCTTAGAGTCCTTGAGACATATGGGCCGAAGTTTGTATGAGAATGAGGTTAAACTGACTATTAATTTTGAACGAGACTGCTAATTTATAACAGTTTTAACAGTTATAATAGTTTACCGCCATTGTGCGTTAATGCGTTAATGCGCTTCGTGCGACTTGACAAAAAAAAACTCTTGGTGCCCGAAGTGTGCCCACCAGTGGAAGCCCTGACTGTTATACATTTGCAAGGGTCATTTCCTTTGAAGGTTTGCTTTTGCAGCTCCCGAGATTTGTCCAGTATTGTTTTCATCTAAGTGCCAGATCTGCTATCGAAAAAAAAATAATAAAAGGGGAGTTAAGAGCTTTGCAAAAGTTAAGGGAGAATCGATTTCTGTCTGGCATATTCATAAACATTTTTAGTATATTTTGGATTTACTTGATCTTCTTATTATGCCCAGTATATTCTTTAAATTAAAGTTTGAGGAAGATCAAAGTAAAAATCGATTTTTAATTCTATCTGAAACGCTACCCAGACTAATCTAGAATAGTTTCCTTCTGAAGTCGGTATAAGTTAGAACAAACTGGTCCTCACTTTGATTTTCTATTCATTGATTTGTTATTTTTTTTTTTTCAGAATAAACCATGATTCTCCAAACATGTGTACATAGATGCAAATTATGGACCAAAAAACTTCAATATTATGGGTAGGTAAGTCACAAAAGTAACAAAAATATAGTAAATAAAAAATAACTAACTAAATGTATAGGTAGGTGCAAAAACAAAACAGTGTATTGATAACATTGAACTAGAACAATGAATTCGTTATGAAATAAAAAAAAATTAAAAACCAACAAAAAGTTAACCTTGAGGCTGGGGCTGTTTTAAGTTTTTTTTGCGGAAATACACAAAAATTCATTCATTCAGAAAATTCATCCCATGGTTAGTTATTGGTTTGCTATTGTTAAATAACACCCAAGGGCCGTTTCAGTTATTTGACTCTCAAAACTATAGAAATATTGTTTATTTACCAAAAATGTTCAAACTTATCCACATCACCAGCCTATAAAATTTTTATTTTTTATTTCGAAAAAAAAACTGGTTCACATGTAAAATTAAGATCGATGCACAGAGGAAAGGGCACGAGTACGATAGCTTTGGCTCCAAACATTGATAACTTTGAATAAAAAAACAGTAACTTTTTAAAAATTATTTTTAAATAAATTTTGAATTTGAAAGTATTTTTATTTATTTCAAAAACTATTAACACAAAAAATTAGGTTGATACAAATAATATCACAAGAAGTTTCTGGCTCTCAAAAAACCTATGATTTTGTATTGTAAGTGTTTCCGTTGTTTTGAAATCTTCTTTTTTTTAATTTTAAGTCATTTTTTCGAAAATTGCGCCTCCCGCACAAACGGAATGAAATAGAACTTCTCTCCTATCACAAAAAATGCTTGTATTTACCCTTCTAAAAAATCCGTCGTTATTTTGGGGCGCCATAGCTATCGTACTGGTTCCATCAACGTAAATACCAAAATACAAAAATCTCGTGAAAAAGTAGTGTTAGTAATTTTCAAATTTCTCAAAAATTAGAAAACATAAAACCCTTTGGTTTCTAATGTTCGATTCAAAATTAATAAACACATTGACCACAAAAAGCCAGTTAAGAACTTCATTTAACAATTTTGAAAAAATTGGTCTAAACTTTTTTTTAATTTTTTTTATCCAAATTTTGAATGTGCATGCGAATTTTTCAAGAACTATTGACATAAATAATTTAATTTAAATATAGAATTAAAAAAAAAAAACAGATTTCTGGCTTTCAAAACCGGTATAGTACTTCATTGTAAGTGTTCCTGTCGGTTTTTAATATTTTTTTTTTTTCATTTTTTCTAAAATTTCCCCTACCTCCTAAACGAGGCGAGAAAGGCCCCACCCTACCGTGGTAAAAAATTGGTTGTTTTTGACTCCTCACAAAAAAATATCATCAATTTTTGGCACCAAAGTTATCGTATTCACCCCGAGGAAAGGGTTTTTGTAATAAAAACATGTCACTATATTCATTTAGAATAAAAAGTCAGCCTTAAAGGTTAATATGAATTTTTGATAGTATAACCCCAGGGATTTCTTTTGTTTTTTAATTTGAGGGAAACCCTTGTTAACCAATTCCACCTCTTTGTATTCTTTTCTCGTGCGCACAAAGCCATTTCAAGACTATTCATTAAATAAACCCCCAGCCTCATAGGCATACCGCGGTATTCGAGAGTCCGAAAGGACAGAACAAAACTCACACAAATAAAAATATCACAAAAGGTGAGAGTTCTATCAATCAATTCACTTACATTCCCATCAATTTTTAATATGAAAGAAGCTTTTAGGGAAATTGAATGCACTATCACATTTTACTTTACCTGCACTGTGTTGTCGGTAAAGTCTAAAGAGGAGAGGAATATCACCAACGAATTTACTCCTGATGCTCAGCAGTCTGCTTCCATTTCATATCATCAAAATAGTCAACGTCACTGTTATCAATATTGTTGTCGACCTATGTATATACTTTTCTGCCGGCCCAAAGCTATCAACAAAAAACAGTCCTATACCTTCTATTTGTGTACAATCGAAACGTTTTAGCCTATCAAAGATCATGAGAGAATCATCCAGCGATAGAAAATGAACAGATTTTCCAGTTTCCACACACTAACAGCTCTCCACAAAGGCTTGTTTTTGTGAAACAATGAATTTCGGTTGCTGTGGATTGGTATTTTTTTTTTTTAATTTCCTTCTTCGTGGCACTCTTTTCTGATGACGCGACGTGGGGCCTACTCGTATAGTTTGCAGTGACAGAAGTACCAAGTAATCTCATCAAATGATGCAACTCTCCATAGGTGTCCTCAGAAATTTTTCCCGGAAGGGGGAGTCAATCAAAAACTTCAGAAATAATTTGTTCTTAATTCCAAAAAATCTTCACTTTCTGTATTCAAATAGAAATGAAACGTTTGTAGCTTTCTAAGTCGTAGGGGAATCTGGCTCCCTTCTAACTGTCTACCTCTATCAAAATCGGCAATTTCGGACAAAATTTTGGCTGAATTTCAAATGGAATTGAACTGTTTGTAGGCCTATGAGTAATAGGGGGGATCTGCCCCCTTCTTCACTTTTTGGAAAGATTTAAAATTTTCTAAAGTTCATGTGTTCTAGATTTTTTTTTTTTTGAAAACAGACGTTAGATGGGTAAAAAAGTTAAAAATTCGTAAAAAAATCAATTTGTTAAGGAGGGGCAAGGGGTGGAATTTTTTCAATCCAAATATGCAAATGCAATTTCAATGTAAATTCCAAGGAAATCGTTTGGTAGTTCTACTTAACTAAAATATAAATTGATTGTATGTAAAAGAGGCACGGATAAGTATTCCCTTTCCACCCTCCCCATTGTGACCGTTAATGTGCATTTCATCCCATTACCGAGTCAATAGGCACATTAAAGAGTCACTTTTTTGAAGGATTTTAGTTGCACTGTAGCATCAGAACTTCCGAACAGGGAATAATCGCAGAGTCAAAAAAAGGAACAAAAAAAAAAAAAAAAATAGAAGTCACGACAATTCTTCCATCATGTCCAATCCTTTTGTAGTTCTTTTCTGTTTTTTGCTCTAGGACGTGAATCAATGTGGAATTTCAAAAAGAAAAAAAATGTTAAAATGAAAGGAGCAAAACGATGAAACACTCATCCATACATAGGCGAGAGCTGTAGAGTGGCGAAAAAGTGGGCATTTTCAATTTGTCATTCGATTTGAGTGGACAAGCGACACAGACAGTGTGGAGTAAAATTTAACTGCAAAAAAAATATAAATTACCAAAAAAACTCACGAGTAGGTTTAACAAAAAAAAAAAAAAACTTGGAGTCTCATAAAATCCACTTGCACCACTTATATACCTTTTCGTACTACAGTAGCGTATACCGTATACAGACCTACCTACAAAATTTCAGCATCAGGCTGCCAGTGGCAAATAGAAGAAGCAACACAGTATAGTAGCAACAGCAACAGTATAACTTGGAATTTCACTGTGAATAATGCATAATACAAATTCAGTCGAGTGGATTAACAATCCGAATAAAATGTATAAACGGTATAGGTACTTTGAGTGGTCGTTAGTCGTCTGGATGATACATTGCAAGAGAGGGTGTCACTAATGTAGAGTAGGGCAATGTTGTTAGTAATAAAGCGGTTGTAGAACATTTTTTTTTTTGCTAAAAGTGAACTTTGGTTTTGAAGCTTAATTAATATTATAATATTAATATTTCCATTCTAAAACCAAGAAGGCTGCTGGTGTGGAACGAAATTTGTCTATGATCTCCAACAAGACAGCGAAATGCTTGCGAAACCGCAACTGGAAAATTTTCATGGAGAGTTTCCCCATAATTGAAAAAAAAAACAATCATAGAAAACCATGCTTTACTGACAGAGACAACGAAAACAAACACGAATAAAATTCAATAACACATTTTTCCGCACACAATTTATCTTCTGGGCAGCTCTGTGTAAAACAAAAGTGGAGACTTCTTCTTCAAAAAAATCTGCTTCAGTTATCAATTTTGCTCATCGAACTGGAACAGCGTTATGTTGAAGGAAAAACAGAACGATTTATTTTGTTTTATTTAAATAAAATAAACAACAAATATTCATGCCATGGAGAGTTTCACCAAATGTAAAAGAATCATATAAAACATTGCTGTAATGAAAAAGACAAAACAAAAAAGATATACAAAAACAACTCCGCACATAATTAATTTTCTAGCCAACACTGAGCAAAAAATTAGTGGAGACTTCTTCAAATAATCTGCTAAATCATCAATTTTGATCGACAAACAGGAACACTTAATACTTTAGCAAATACTCTACAAAAAATGTGTGGAGATATCTTCAAATAATCTGCGAATTCATCAATTTGTGTCATCAAAGAGGAACAGTAAATACAGTTTATCTTACGTTTTTGCGAGTGCTTTTTCTCTTTCTATTGCTTTTTACGAAATAAGTGTATACATTTTGTGTGTGTAGAATATTATAAGCTACAATTCTTGTCATAACATTCCTTTCAAAAAACTTATAGTTTTTTTTAGAAAACTACAATTAACTAAATTTCCTCCTTCTTCCAACCAAGAATATTTTCTAAGAAACGATTAAGACATACAAATAAATTTCTCCACCAACATTCAGATGATAAAGTTACATAAAAGTTGCATCTTGTACAAACAAAACTTATCACTCATTCAATAACTGTTTGCAAGCCCTTTTTCTTCAACTACTGATGTGTGATAGATGCTGTTGCTGTACAACTCTGGAACACCGCCGTGCTTCACGTTTCTCTTAATTTTATAACAATTCAATCGTAATACTCTCGTTTTTATACGAATATTCATCAGTTTCTCCTTGAGCCCCACTTCCGACGTATTGTCAAGTAAAGAGATTCTTTCTTTAGCCGAACTACACGAATGTGGAATGCTTTACCTTGCTCTATTTTTACCTCTCATTTTGACATTCAGAACCTCCAAACCAATGCGAGCATATCGGTATCTTCTTTTTAAACCGTCCTTATTTTCCTAACGATAAAAATTACTGAATCACCCTGCAACCGAGTACCGTCATCTCAATCCTTCTGTAATAGATTTTTAACATACACTTGTGTTTTGTCTCTGCAACTTTTAGAACAATTACCTCTTCGTAGTCGTAACTGTATACGAGAGGGTACTGTGCCCGCCAGTGTCCGCCTGGTCCAAAATTGTTTTCTGTTTTATTTCATTTTTGTTTTATAGATATTTTGCCTTTTTCCGATCGAATGGGAAATGTCTCCTCTCTGGTAGAGTTAGAGTGGGTCATTTTCGATGATTAGGTAAATTTGGCGCAGAGGTAGAGGACCGAAACGAAAATACCCACCATCAAAGGAGACCTCTTAAATATACACATATTATATCATGTCTGTGGAAGAAATGGAAGGAATAAAATGCTAAATTGGGTTTGAGATGGTATGGCGAGTTGTATGGCCAGAGCTTAGAGAAAGCCAGATCCAAAGTATAGAATATAAAGTGCCTCAGGCTGATTGCTTGAGTTTATGCCCAAGGAATGTACTTATACATACATATAGGTACCTACCTAACCTAGACATATAATATGTCTAGCTTAATAAGAGCTTATGTGAATCACACACATCATGCACAAGTTTCGAGACCTAATGTCGCATGATGTAAGCAAACCATCATCATCTGACTAATTTATTTACAGGGTAAGGTTTTATTGTGGATTTTTTTGTTACTCTCATCGTCCTCCCTAATTTGCATACTTTATTTTTCGTATCCTTAAATGTGTATTTAATTCCCAAGCCTGTATCTGTTTTGTTTATCCTGGGATAAGCATTTATAATATGTTTAGCTGTGTTTTTATCCAACACGTAATCGGATAAGAGCTGCATAATCTATTCAAGGAATAAAAGAAGAAAAAAAAATCATTGTTGAGGATTCCAATTAAAAAACGATTATTTTTAAAGGGCTTTTCAATTACAAGGCGCTTAATGTCAAGGCTTATCAAATATATACAACAACCATGCTGATAAGATGTTTATGGAATATAGTCTTTCTCCAGTCAGTATTTTAGTAGGTGAAGCTAATTTTTCAAAATGATAAATTTATTATCCAAAAGATAGATATGTGGTTGTAAGATAGAGTGAAAGAGAGATAGAGAGAGAAAAGAGTTTGGTTGAAAGTAAAATTTTTGGCAGTTACCGCCAAAATTTAGGAAATCCCCAAAGCAAACTTGTTGTTTGTGCTTTTGATGGATGAAATCCACCCTAAAGTGACTCGCAGGCTATGTGAGAATAAAGGCGAGATGCGATTAATCATTTGGCAAAGAATAATGAGGCAGAGATTCCAACTAATTTAGATTTTCGTTCGGTAGGCTTGGACTTGCCGAAGTGTGAAGAGAATTTTTCTTCTGATGCTTAACAACATTAGAAGACATTTCGACAAGTTTTTTTGTTTTTCTTCTTTTGGTAAAATTAATTCTCCACCAAGTTGATTGAAAGGATGGAGATTACTCCTTTTGACCCTTATATAAAAACTGTTGCTGATTCTGTTGTTGATGTTGGGGTTCAGCAAGGGTATTTTGCCATCAGACACCAGTTGTTGTCGATTGTAATTAACCCTTCTGGGTTATTTAATGTATAACAACACGAAATTCCTGGGTTAAATTGTGGTGTAATAATGTGATGGTAGATAAAAATACATGAGTGCGTAGGTATATGTATATTCTGCTTCTGGGTGAAATGAGTAATTTCGCACAGTTTGCCTGTTGGAAATGTGTTCCTTATTTGTCATATTGTTCTAGCCATTTGACTTAATGACAATCTTAATGCACATCAAAGTGGTTCTATATACTTGACAAGTTTGTTTGGGACATTTGTAAACTGGGTAATGGTTTGAGAGATGGAATACAAGTTTTAGTATCAAAGCCAATTAGGGGAATATGGGGCATAATGGGCCCTTTAATGATTAGTGCAAGTATAATATTTGCCAAAATGTTTTAAAAATGTTTGAAGAACTTTTATTACAAAGAAAATTTATTAAGGAAAGTAAGTAGCTACACTACTACTACTACTACTACTCACTACTCACATATGGATCCGAGACTTGGGTGCTTAGTAAAAGGCACTCACCTTTTACCCGCGTTCGAGAGAAGAAGGACGATTCCGGAGACGGTACAATCATGAATTGTACGCAATCTACCTTGAAGCAGATATCGTGACAAAAATTAAGCGCGGTAGACTCCGGTGGGCAGGGCACCTAGCTCGCATGAGCGAAGAGAAACCTGCTCGGAAAGTTCTTTATGGTACATTCTATGGTAGACGATAGCGTGGTAGACCATGCTTGCGCTGGAGAGATGGCGTAGACCAGGACGCCCGGAGCCTTGGGGTGCGCAACTGGATGGCGGCGGCTAGAGACCGGGATGGGTGGAGAGACTTGTTGAAGGAGGCCAGGACCGGACCCCGGTTGTCGAGCCGATGATGATGTTGATGATGATGAAGTAGCTACACGCATCGGAGTTCAAGGTGAAACAAATTCCCATATTAAATTGTCAAGGGGTACTTACATACATTTGGTGCCGCGCAACAGCTCATGTAGAACCAGGGGCTAGTGACTTACAACTCTCAACCATTCCTGGTGTGCATTTATCCGCAGGAATAGAGGGGACCTATAATTTTTAGGTGGAAGAGGCTGGGAATCGAATTCAGACCTCCAACATGGCAGTCCTACTCACTAACGAGGGTTTGATATTCCACAGCTTTTTATTATGAAAATGGCCAATTTTGTACAATTCCCATGCAAATTAAATCATTTCCATTAAATTCGCTGTTTAGTCAATACGATGCTGAAGGAAAAAACTCCTAACTCTGCGCCTCCACTAGCAATTTTTTATTTCCATCTTTATTTCAGCAATGATTGTAGACATTTTTATTGCTGCGTTCAGAAGGCAAATTATGGCATGAAAACTTTTTTTATTCAGGTTGCCGACACCTATTTTATATACAGATGAAATACAGTTGAAATGCCTGGAACTCCAATTCAAACTCCTAACCCTACATGTAACGGTGAAAATTGGCAAACTGTCATTTGAATTGACATAAGACGTCAAATTATTTTTTTTCATTTTTGCCACAGAGATGGTAAGAAAAAACAACTAAAATTTATTTCATGAAATAATTTCTTTCATGAAATTTGTTGTCTGGCATTGGAAATTTCCATTGCATAACCGATTTTTAGAAATGAACTATTGCGTGTGGAGGCTTAGGGTAAATAAATTTGGAAATGATGCCCGTAGTTGTAAAATGCTATAGACCGATTTAAAGACCTACCCATCGTGAATGTCAGCACGCTTGGTCTGGATGAGTAAAAAACACTTTGCTCCAGATCGTAGATGATAAAAGTTCACCGAGTCTCAGGCAGATGCCATTTATGGCTCAGAAGCCCGTAAAGTTCCATCCAATCTACCTTAACAATCTACCTACGTATAAAAAAAAAACAGTTTTCAACTTTCAAGACCCTAAAATAAGACTTCATTTAAATTATTCAAAATTTCCCCTTATTTCCTAGAATATTCCAATTCAATATAAAGTGTCAACGTGACGCATCAACAAGAACCACAATCGAAATTATGGTCATCGAACTAGACCACTTGACATTTTTTAATGTACCTACCAAAAAAAAACACAACAAAACTATTTATGTTGCTTTCTAATTCCAATTAATTACGTATTCTAACACATTGCCCTCTATATACCCCTATTAAGCAAAACCCCTATTAACCATGAAGCTCCTTTAAGTATTGCGTTTATTTACCTATATAGGCATATTTTCTTGAGCCACTTGTTAACCTTGAGTAGGAAACGAAGAATATTAACTTAAACAGAGGTCACTACAAAATGTCCATTCGTTTCGCCAACTTAACCCCATTTTTGATTAAAGGTGTTTCTCTTGAAAGTGACATGAATTTCCCATTCGATTGCTGCAAGAAGGGTTCTGATAACAATCATCCTCTTTACCTCTATAGCTCTAGCTATATCGCACTAAAGAACACTGTATATACCTGCAACAAGAATTCCACTTGAATTGAATTGCTTTTCGTGCTTGCGGGGCTTATAGTTGTTCGCAAACCCTACCCCTTACAGTTTAATTTTACAATAGTAAATACTTCCCGAGCTTTTTGTGTCCCATTCCATTCGACAGTTGACATTTATTTCAATTTCCTTGGAGCAAAACACAACGCCAGGACTTAATGACCCAACAACATGCAAAAGTACGCTCTAAATAAATATTCATGCAAGGCAAGCGAATAGCGAACCGAACTGAATCGAGAATATTTTTTTTTTTTTAGAAATTGGAATTTAACAGGGAACGAACATCATGATAGAGCAAAAGTCTCTGAGGAAGCTCTCGCGTAGAACAACATTGTTTAGGTTCATCCAATCCTTGAGTCGATTGAGCGGGATTAGTAAGATAATATAGCATGCATTGCTGGGTTCTCCAATGGTTAAATGTTCAAGAAGAATTTTGGGCAAAAAAAAAAACAAGTAAAATGGCGCCCGGGCAACCGACGTCGTCGTCTTGGAATCAATAAGTTTTAAAGAAACCATAGAAATAGAAAGCCCTCCCTACATAACTACCATTCATCTATGTCTAACTGTCTTCCAAGTATCGTTTAAGTTTTTATCAAGCTCTTAAGCGACATTTAAGTCAGATAAATCCAGTTAGCCTTTACGATAGTCCTGAATATTCAAGTAGGGTTGGGAAAGTAGGGTATCAAATTTCAGTACCCCCGCCCCCCATATCTGGGTATCGGTTGGACGGGTTTGATAATAAATTCATAACGTTTACATTTCCGATCAATAAAACTTCCAAGTGAGAGAGATAAGATTAAAAATCAAAGCCGATGCCAAAAATAACGAAGAATGGGATTGGGGGTAAAATAGAACTGACATCGCAACGAGCAAGTTAGCTTCCTATTTCCGGGGTTGGGTGTAAGCAGGCATAGACTGACAGTTCAAACAGGTTGGATTTGTTGTGGCGGAACGGGAATTAGATTTACTCCCTTTAACCGTTTTAGAGCCTTTGCTTCAGCTTCTTAGGCGTAGAGTAAATAGAAGGTATATCTAATGTGATGACTGACATCCACGAAGGCTACTCCCATACCCATTTATGCTGTGTAGTACTTTTTGTATACGTTGTTATGTACACTCCGAATCACATAGATTAATGACAAAATAATGTCCGACCCATTTTTATCCCTCATCAGAGGTATTTTCGTTTGGGATTTCGTTGCTTTCTTGTATCTTTTTTCTTTCTTCTTCTCTCGTTCTATATTTTTAAATGTCTTCGATGCTGTGTAACTCAATGGATTTTCTACTTTTATAAAAGTTGAATTATTGAAACGGTTTCATCTCCTCATAAATAAATAATTAAGGTTATGTGCAGAATCTCTATTTTTGTTTACTGCCTCTGTACATGTGTGTGCGTCTCATGTAATGGATATTCAGCTGGTTCAATAGAAGAGAAACATTGCATTATACACAATCTCGTCCTTTCTTGTCTCTCTCTCTACGCAGGATATATTATGTGGATAGTTAAGGCAGGGGTTCAGGATCAAACGTGCTGCACTGACTTTATACCATTTTTGGCCGGTCACATATTTTTCAGACCATCAACAGAACCAGACCCAAGGACTTGTAGTCTTCCCAGCTTCCCATATTGCCTTGGTCAACTTGATTAGGTAACCTTGTCTGCCTCTTATAAATACTCCAGAAGAAGCACATTTATGTACGGTGAAATGTTAATGTGATTTCACTAGAGCATAGGCGACATACAGCAATTGACATGAATCACTTATTTAAATGTTTTACGTGAGGTAACTCCTTCTCTGCGTTAAGCTATAAAACTATTTCATTCTCCTTGCCATTAGATTATGGAAGATTAAAAAATGGGTGTGAATGTTATTTCTCTCCACCACAGAGTACATAAGATTTTTGTGGACTGAGTCACGGGAATCCGCTTCCATCTTTTTCATAAATATTCTGAATCTAGCTCCTGGGACGATAAATTTTTGTGAGGCCTGCTTTCCGAGCACACGACTTTTTCTCATAGAAGTGATTTGGGCACTAGGCCAACTTGTTTTTGTGGGACCTACTTCCCGTGAACCTTTATATTGTGACAAGACTCTAAACAGCTCTTGGGACACCATATTTTTTAACGCCCGCTTTCCGAGAACGTTTTTGTCATATTTCTTATGACAATGCTCCATCCAGCTCTGGGACAGACAGCTGGTTTTTGTGACACCTTTTTCCTGAGGATTTTTTTACAGCAACAATACTCTATACATCACTTGGAACAACAGGTTCTTGTGCGGCCTGCATTTCGAGAGACATTTCTCCCATAACAATGCTCTACACTGAACTGGGAGAGCTAATCTTTGGGACACCTTCTTCCTGGGAACTTGTTTATTCTGACAAGACTCTATCAAGCTCTTGGGACAATAAGTGATATATGCAGCACTTACAATACTGTGGGATCCTTTTTAATAATTTAATATTAAAATTCATTTTGAATTGTAGGGCAGTCATTTGAAAAATATTGAAATAAATACAAGGCGTTCTGGTTATTCCCTTTAAGACTTTTATTTTGTGATTGTTTTTTCATAACTAATTTTGTACCCTTTAATTTCCGAATTCTGTTTAAATGTCTGCCATTTTTATTTCAGACAACGATCTTCCTCGAATATCTATGGAAAGAAACTTAATACCAGTCAGGAGTTGAAAACACATGGCACGTAGATGTCGCATCAGGCAACAAACTCGAAGTATGATGATTTCAGATGTCGTCATATCGCCAATGGAATGTTCATTAATCCAGTGCATTGTGCAGCAAAAACCCTACAATATGGCTCAGGAAACTGGTACAATTTTCGTGTTGGTCTAAATGCTCAACGACGTGGTATGGCTGCGTAGACTCAACAAATCAGACGTTGTCACAATTTGAACGGAAGCAAGGGCCATAAGACCCGTTTTAGAATATGCTGCCCCGAACAGCAGGATATCAAGGTGCAACAATGTGCCGCCTACAATCATGTGCCCTATGCGATGGCAACGCATTACGTTTATGTAGAACCATACCTTAAATATGCAGGTAAGTGGTTATCATCGGGGTGTAAAAGGGAGAGGGTTGAAAAAAGGCTAAAATAAAACGGCAAATTACCGTAGAAATTTTCATGCGAAGTCCAAAACTGCAGACACTTTATATAAACAAACCTCTCTGAATGCAAAGGCCGGTAATTACATTGTAACGGTGCAGTGTGGAAGGAAGACTGTGTTGCTGTAGCAGAAGCAGGAGGGCTCGCTCTAGGACTGTGTGTGGAGTGGAAGTCATCAACAACATCCTGTTGTAAATGCAGCAGAAGGCTCTTGGCCAATGTTCTTTGTTAAGTAGCGACCTATCCCGGTTAAGAGAGTTGTATTGTTCGCCGAGAGGTAGGTAAGCGCTGCGCTGGTTGTGTGGACTTGAAGTGGAGTTAGCAGCACGCTACGACTTCGAGTTCAGCTACGACTATGGAAGTTGCATGCCATATCCTGTTGCCTTGAAACATTTTAATGCCGCGCCTTACAGCTCGCTCAAAACCCGTCTCGTTCCCAAGCCACTAACGGCCTGCATATAAAAAGGTCCTAGCTCCTGTAACGATATCTGATTTTGCCCTCTGCTCCTGCTGTAACGATTGAACCTATACATATACATTAAAGACGAAACGTCCAATCCTTTTGGAACTTTCACCGCTCGCGCTTCGTTTACTCAGTGCGTCCTGGTTTTGTTTGCTTGGGTGTTGTTGTATCACTCGTTAACTGTATAGCTTTATTCATTTAATGTAAAATTGGATTGTTTGCTTTTTTCACTTTCTCCATTATTTTTCTTTCTCTTATTTTTCGGATTTTTTTGTGGATGTGGTTGGCACAAAAGATGGAAACCTCCTGCAGCACACCCTCGTTATGACGTTTCACTGCCAGAGGTTGATGGTGGCGGTGTCACTGGCCTAGATGAGTTCGGAACAATATATGATGACTCGAATGTCATTGTGCAGCTATTAAGCAGCATTCCAACCTACCAGATGAAACTCGGTGTCACACCGGAAGTGTAGATATGTATTAAAACATCCAGCGAAAATTTCAGGTGAGTGAGATAAAAATTGTTTTTATTTTTATTTTTAATTTACTTTTACTTTAACTTTCTTTTTTTTTTATTTTGTATTTATTTATTTATATTTTCGGGTTTTTTTTGATTTACAGGGTAGAACGTTGATTGGCGTTGAATAAATAAGTTCTCTGTCATTGTGGAGAATAAATCAAATATAAGTTTTATTTGTGCAGTCTTATAGAAGGCCTATAGAACTCAACTTAAAAGCTTCGAAAATGAGCTTAATTTCACACACTTAAAATAAAAATAACCGGACTCGCGTCAACAACTCTTTGTCACATTTGTTTCTTGGCCACTTTTTAGACTGTTTTACTTACATTTTTCTTACCAACAAATTGTCCCTTTATTTCTTCTCTGATCTAAAAAAAAACCATATCAAACGTGTACCTACACACCCTCAGGGTCTTAATCTTCTTTAAAAACCGACAAAAAAAAAAAACAAATTCTTTACAAAAACAACAAACGGTTGAATAAACATTAAAACAGAAAAGAGTATTTAACTCATTTACAAGTCTAATACCTCATTAGTAAGACTCTCATGTGTCATGTCTCAGAAGAAATTAATTTGGTTTCTACACAAACATGGAAAAGTAAAACAAACAACAAATAAATAAAAAAATCCCCTCATCAGAATTTTAATTTAGATTTGTCTGCACGGCAAATCGCCTAACCCAACATAATTGTTAGCATTACAGATCCTTCAATCTCCGACATACCCCTGTGGTACCCAGCCACGCAAAAGTCCTTTCAACACAAAAAAAAAAAAAAAAAAAAAAAAACAAAGTAACGTCTTTGGTTTTAAAACAAGTCTTCCCGACATCGTTTGGAGAAAAATAAATACGATGCCGTGATTAGTCCTCATTTATTTCGAGGAGTTTGCACGACTTTTCTGTCAAACTTTCCCAAATATACAACAACCAAAAAATGCTCATGCTGTGCTCCGAACCAAACTCGGAAACCAGTACCTATACATTTATCAATCGATTTAGGTATATGCCGAAAGGTAAATCCCAGCCTGTGATGCATAAATCAAACCACAATTTGGCAAATAATTCGGCCAAAGTTATTCATTACTTCGAACAGGAATTTAAATAATGACAACATGTCTCCCCGGGAACACAAAGCACTTTCGTCACAAAACTGGTCGCACTCCATGCCAACTCACTAAATGGCGCCCAACGCGGGCCTTCCTCCTCACAGTTTGTATTATTGGTTCGTTCTTTTGTTTGTGGGTTTATATTTGGGA
This sequence comes from Leucozona laternaria, assembly GCA_932273885.2. Lineage (NCBI taxonomy): Eukaryota > Metazoa > Arthropoda > Insecta > Diptera > Syrphidae > Leucozona > Leucozona laternaria. The sequence continues at coordinate 842,486 of OW026366.1, forward strand.
AGTTGAGGTTCTCCTCGATATATCAAGCCTTGTGCGAAGCAATTCATCTATTTCATGTTCGGCGCAGAATAATTTTTCAGCCAACCTATACCTTCATGTATTGTGATAAATTATTATTTTTTTACCCTCTTGAATCGATGGAATCACGGGTATTACTCGCTTGGCAGAGCTAAACAGAAAAAAATATTTCGAAAAACGCTTTATTTATTCAAAATGTTTTTAGCTTGTTTTCTGTCTCTTATCGTCGGCGTAGTTCGTTTTGTTGCTTGAGATTGAGGTTCTAAAAACAAACTCTTAGAACTTTTTTTCAAGTTGTTATCCTTCATCATTCTTCGATATTTATTCCGATTTTATTTGTATTATATTCTCAATATTTTTTATTTTCTTTTTCCAGCGAGTTGGCTGTGACCTAAAGACTCGTTCGACGAAGAAGATCGACGCGTGCAGAGTCTGTCGGAGTGATGGGAAATCATGCTCGCAACCACTCCATCATTGGGAGACGGCACTGTTGTCACTGTGTTCAGTTACCTGAGGAGGGGGTAAGTAGCTTGCTGACATGAAAAAAAAAAAAATAGAAGGGCAGGGAAATTATATATTTTATTTTATGGCCATATGAGTTTGTGTGGTTTCGTGTTCATCTGTTATCACACTGCTCGAACCATGATCTGGCAACTTGGAAGGCTTTTCACCAGAGAAAGAGTAGAAAAGTATACTTTTTGATAATTATCCGGGGTCAAAATTTTGTAAAATCATCATTTTTGGTCCACTTTTAGATTCTCTTTGTTTACGTTTGAATTTTGTCTCAAAAAGTATACATCGTCTGTGTTTAATATCCCTCTTTTATATTTTTTTATTATGTATCTTTTATATTGTATTTCCTTCAGAAGCTGAAAATTTAAAATTTGAAATTCGATCCTTTATTCACGGATATAGCCGCGAGGTTATTTAAACAAGACACGTTTGCTATAGCTAACCTACCGAGGCACCCATCATAATAATATTTATGGTATTTCATGTAAAGCTATATTGACTTCTGACTTCTATATTCGTTCCTATTATATGAACAAAGCGATTCTCGTTATAAAACATCTAAAAATATAATATTTTCCCTCATGGAGTTATAAGAAGAAGGGATAGAATTTTGATAACACCCTAAGCCGCCCACGCCCCACCTGTACCTAAACCCTAAAGGTATAGTCATACGGGTATCGATTTTAGGAGCTGCCACCCTTCATAAAGGTAAATACAATGCGTGTGTTTGGTAAAGAGGGTTTAATAAGTCGTCGGCATGTTGGTTGATAGGCTGCTGATATGTTAAATAGGAGTTGAATTTTCATTAAATAATAAGCTGGGCTCTGTAGGGATAGGTAGTGCAGTATAACTTGATACTATACTATTATACTTGTGCTTCTTGTTAAATAGAGTTAAGTAGGTTTGTTCTCTTTGTTTTGTACAAGTATTGATGGACTTCGTTGCTAAGATTTGTTGAAGGTGTGAATAATTTTGTTTTGTTAGCAATGATTAATGATTTGAATGTGTTGAAAACAATTTGAATGTGACGAATGACCATTAATTAGAAAGACAACATCGTTAAAAATCCGCCTTCGCACTTAAACTTTAACCTGAAAATTTTGGATCAAATTATGACACTATATTTTTTGAATAAGTTGATTCCGAAATAAATAAAAGAAGTCAAGGCTAGCACGACAAGAAGAAGTCATAATGATAAAAAGATAGGTATGGAATCCTAACATTTATTAGTTCGGGAGACCTGTCATTACATTATTATATACCATCTTTTTACTATCGTACATGTAGATATACTTTTTGAGTATGTCTAATTGTCATGAGCTTTACACTCGATGACTAAGTTTTTGAAGTTTTTCTTTCTGATATTGGCAATTTGAGTGAATATACATAGAAAAAACAGCGTTTGTAAAGTTTAAAACTTCTTATTTCGCACCTTATAACTAGAAATAAAATAATTTGAACGAGAATAAAGATGAAACAAAATTAAGGCCTAAGTTTTTTAAATAATTTGATTGAAAATCCATGTAAATACAGCGTTTGTAAAGTTTACAACTTCTTATTTCGCACCTTATAACTTGAAATAAAATAATTTGAACGAGAATAAAGATGAAACCAATTTAAGGCCTAAGTTTTAAACATAATTTGATTGAAAATCTATAAAAATACAGCGTTTGTAAAGTTTACAACTTCTCATTCCACCACAGTTTATAACTTGAAATAAAATAATTTGATTGAAAACCAAAATCAAAAACTTCGAGGCGTAAACATTGACTGAAAATCCATGACGAAACGCCGTTTATAAGGTTCACAACTCTTCATTCCACAACTTATATCTTGAAATACAAAGAAAAATTGAAGGCCTAATATTTGTATGTAATTTGATTGAAAATCCATAACGAAAGGCTGTTTGTGAAATTTACGAAATTTCGTTTTACAGCTTATAACTTGACAAATAATAATTTGATTGAAAATAAGAATCAAACAATTCAAGGTCTTAGCTTTGTACACAATTTTATTGAAAATTTTTAACAAAACAGCGTTTGTTAAGCTTACAACTTTTCATTCCGCAGCTTAAAGCCTCCAATAAAATAATTTGATTGAAAAGAAAAATCAAAAAATGTTGCTGCTCATATTTGTTCACAATTCAATTTAAAATCCATGACAGCGTTTGTAAAGTTTACAGTTTATGACTCGAAATAAAATATTTCGATTAAAAATGAAATCAAACAAATTTAAGGCCTTAGTTTTGTACACAATTTGGTTGAAAAATCATGGCGAAGCCCCCTTTGTAAGGTTTACATCTTTTCATTTCAAGGCTTTTAATATGTAACTTGAAATAATATATAACTTATTATAATAATATATTACTTGAAATATTTGATTGATGAGTATAAGCAGCATAACATGACACGACAGGAGACGATACAGGTCTCACGACGATACCATCTCTTAGGCATTAGAAGCATTCAAAATCCATTTTTGGGAATATTTTTATATTTTCGTGACTACGATCCACTAAATTTATTTCGTTGGAAATCAGTCAATCAATAAGATTTTTTTCGGCTTTTGTGAAAGGTATGGATTGGTCGATTTCTATTCAAGGTTTTTCGGTTGATACTTTATTTTCAGTCGGACTGTGCATCCAATTGTCATTAAAAGAAAAACCTCATTTATCTATTTTGGTTTAATTTTTACGTTTATCGCTTGACTATCTATACAACCAATCTGCCCAGCTCTAAAAATATCCTTTGAACTCTTACGTCAAAATTGGGTATTAAAAAGATGCCAAAACAAAATTTACATTTAAAAGGGCTTACAAGATGCAGAAGCGTTGAAGCATTTAAGATTTTCAAACCCTCTATAAATACATTATCATGCCTCACTTAAACAAAAAAAAAAAAAAAGAAAAGAAAACTCTCCAATTTGTAGAGATAACCAATTTCAAGTATCCAATACATCCTTTTTGAATTTATCTTATATCCCTCTTAAAAGAACAAAAAAATAACACTCATTCTGACCTTCTTACATTACATCCCAGAAAAATTCTTCAAGGCAAAACATGAGTAACACAAAAGACAAACATAAATACATTTAAGATACACACACACCTTTTTCCTGCTTTTAGATGACAAGCAAAATAAGTAGATATATGTAGATGCAGGACGTGGTGTCATTTGGCAAAATGTCTTACAATCCATACCTAGACTTAATGTCAACAGATTTAGGAATATAACATGTGCTTGCTATACACAACATTGTACCTTCATCATAATTTCTTGTGTATACAAGGTCAGAAAATTCGATATGCGGGTGTAAGACCTTTTTTTATCCGATAAATCTATGTCATGCAAAGCCTCGTTCCTATAATTTTGTATTGAAAAGGTTGTTGTTTTTTTTTTATTTTATTATTTCTATCTTACATATTTTTACCCGAGAATCTCGACTAATGAACTCCTTTTTTTAGGTGTATCAGAAGCAATATCTTAAAAAAAAAAAGAATTTATAACGTGATAGTCATATTTAAAAAAAATATAAATCCACTAAGCTCTCGCACGAAATTCATCTGATTTTCTTGAATACATTAACTTAATTCCTCCCTAGATGTCTTCCATCATCCGTATCACAGAATCAAAGTGAATCAACTCCGAGCAATCCCTTCCCTATCCCTATACAACATGAGCGGGGGGATGCCATTACAAAACATTCCGAGTCATTTTTATTTGTTTCACAGTCTATCGATGATCCAGATACCGAACATCGTACAAAAAAAAAATGCCAAACAGCGAGTCTGAGGGAAAATGTCAACTGCCACAAGAGCTTTAGTATCAGTGGTGGCGGCGCGGCGGCTTCGGTAGCGTTTTACCACCCCTTTGGCAACCCCCGAACAACATGCCACCAATATTGCCAAAGTTTATTTATTCTTTGACTCTTTTTTTCATCCCCCAGAGTCAGTCGCTGTCACTTGGCTTAAGTGTGTGAAAAAGAATAGAGTGAAAAAAATACATATCCCACCATTCCACACTGTTCCACACTGCTAGAAACAGTATGTAATGGGATTGAAACGATTAAAGCTATAAAGACAATTGGGCATCATACTGTGTGTCTCTCCCTTCTCGGCCTCTGTTAAGCACCACCACAACCCCCCAAGAGTACCTACGCTTTCTCTCACTGCTAATCGATTAAACGTGCTGCGGCACACAATAAAAATGAGAAACTCCAGCTTTTGCGGAAGAAAAAAAAATATCGAAAACCAATAAGGATTTTAACTTTAGCCACAACTTAGCGTTTTTAGCCTTGTCTTGGTCTCAGTAGCCTGGTTACATGGAGTAACACAGAAATAGTCAGCCCCTTCTTGCTATGTATATGGAGGGAACTTACACGGATTTGACTGTCGTTATATTCTTAATGTCTACATTTTTTGTTGTATTTTTTGTCGTGTTGGAAATAGGAAATTATAGGTTCGCAAAACCAAATTGATCAATCGATATTATATCTCTCCTTCGACAAGCACCCACCCCAGAAGAATAAACATTGCCATAGAATAATCCTAGAAACTTCTTCTTCTTCTTAAGAATAAAAAAATAAAATATATATAATAATGTCTTTTTCTCTTTCTTTTTCAGTTCTTTACTTTCCTTTTCTTTATTTTCATTCGATTGAACTTACAAAAAAAAAGAAGAAAAAAACAAGGATACAAGATGTCCCAACCAACATGCATAAATCGTGTTTCCGGTGTCGAAGTCGAAGACTCTCTGTGCAGTGCAACTCAACTAATCGACCTGAGCCATCTGTGGTATTCTGCAACACTCATACCTGTCTGCCTAAGTAAGTAAACTTTAAAACCAGACCACATATCTCATCCCATCTACAACCAACAGTATGTGTGACAAGAGTGGCATTCAATGATTTAAAGAAATAATTTTATCTTAAATACTTTTCACACACATTTTGAATTTTTGTTCATTCAATTTCACTTCGATTCATGTGTCTCTCACTTCATGTAGCTATCTCTAAAAAAAAAAGTCGAACAAGCGTATTGACAAGTAATTTCTTTATTTTTCGAAGTAGAAACTTTGGAATGTAAATAAATGGAATTCCCGCTGATAACTTTAAATGAAAATTAAATTTTTCCGACTGCACCAGGATGCCCCGTGAAAAAATGATTGCTTATTCTCCAAACGCTGAGCCCTCGTCTCGGTGAAATGAAAAATATCTAAATTCCACTTTACTTTTACTCACATTCTTCAAAATTAAATACGTTCCACAATCTCTTTAACGACATATCTTCAATTTCTAAGCGTGCGTCTGCAACGCAGTAAAGTCTAATTTAGCATGAACAATAAGCTTGAAAGTTGTCAGTAAAACAATTTATATTTCAAGATTCAAAAATCTGTTCCACTCTTGTCACACCTATTGTTTTGAAGAAAATTTACTCGGATTATCTGGCAAAATCCACTTTTCCATCCGAAACAAAAGAGGAGACACTACTACTTCTACTTGGATCTTGGATGAAAAGCCTCGATAATGATAACTACGGTAACGAGCATATACCTAGATAAAACCTTGAATTGAAATTCATTCAACTCAGACATAAACCGAGTCATTTCAGATGTTTTACATAATTTTTATGGCATTTGTCCTTTTATTCTAACAACATTTCTTTTATGTTTGTCTTCCTTCGACAGTTCTCTCTCCTTCGGCGTCGTCATCGTTGTCGGTCTATGTGTGCAGTGGTTAGCTGATGATGAATGGAGCTGGTGGAATCGTCTATGTGGACCTAGTATACGAATGGTGTTGGAGGAAACAATAATGGCATTAAAACCAGGGTGAGCTATCTACTTTTTTTATATTCTCCTATTGCTATTCGGTGTATTCCAGTTATTTGCTTTATCCATATCCCGCAGTTACCTACTATTTACTTAATTGTACTATGCACTCTCTACAAAATGCCATTGTCATTTTCCCCAACAGGTTCCAGAGACATCGTATGCTGAACACTGAAGCCCCCAACTCAAGAGTCTCTTGCATGGTGCACAGGAGTGTCCCAATTGTATATGGGAGGTATATGGGAGGTCGAGGAATGGTCTGGGGTAAGTTTCTAGAATCATCCTTAGATCTTTATTTAGTTTTTGTTTGCTATAAAGATTTCTTACACCCATGCTGGTGGATGGTGGAGCATATTGCACTTTATGCATGCACATCGGGCTGTTTGTCTATAGGGGTAGGATCAGGATGGGGGACACCGCACTTTCCTAGAAAACGAGAAGAATCTCCGAGAATAGCAATGCTTTAAGTGCACATTCACCGCGCACATGTTCGCTCGCGCGTTCATGAAAAGTAAATGTTTCTTGGAATTCTCTCATATTCCTTCCTTTATGTCCTTAGAGAGGCAAAGCCGGATTTTTAGGTGGCTAGAGCTATAGTATAGAGGATTGGTTCGAATTTCGCTTGGCGCTCGCAAACAAGCGGATGTAGCTCTGTCATTTCTAGCATCTTGGAACACAGGCAGACAAGTGAAAATAAAAACAAAGTATACAGTCATGTAGTAGGATGTTTATGAGATTGAAAGTTGGGCAGTGGGAGTGAGGAGAAGAAGAAACGTCTATGAGCTCCGTGCCGACCACGGAGAAGATTGTTCTGAAATGAAAGCCTTTTGCAGTTCGTTATTTCAGCGCGCACGGCACGTGATTTTTCAGAATCTAATTTAACAGTAATTCAGTTTTTATTTTGTTTGTTTTAGTTCTTTTTTTTTATTTTATTTTTTTTGTTGGTTGTTGCAGGTATAGGTACAGTTATATGAGAATTGTAGTCTTATAGATTAATTTGTATAAAAAATGATATTTAGATTGTTTTTTTTTTATCTTTCCAAGACAATATTTTTTGAAGTGGCGGCACGGGAAAGCGGTACCTATAGAGATGAATATAGTTTAAGTCTGTCAATGCAGTTTATAGTTGGGTGCTTAGGTTTAAGATATAACTACCTCATGCTATAGGTACCTATGCGACTTTAAGGAAGTAGGTATCTGCAAAGAGTTTTAAAATTTTAATTGTTGCAGGATATTCTTAACGTAGGTATCACTTTTAACATTTTTTGTACAAGTACTTGTGGAAACTAAAAAAAAACGGTTTGTTTATGGTTGCGTTTAATGGTTTTTCCGGGAAAAATTAAAAATATTGAGTAATCTGTTGCTTTATAGTTGTGTCATCTTGAGACACTTTAGTTTAAACAGTACCAATAGAGTCGAATTAATAGAAATTAGAGATTACTTCAAAATTCAAGTTACGTGACAGAATAAATGAGTTCCACAATGTTTCTCTTGATATTTTGTTTTGCAATTTTCCAAACTTGCGATCCCATTTGGAAAAATTCAGATAAAAATCTTACATTTGAACATCAAATATATCTTCATTAAAAATACAAGCTGTGAAATTTTATTTTTTGCATCTTCTTCCGAAGAAATATATTTCTTAGCAAATAGCTTTTTTGGCTTAAATATGCGAATAGAGATTAAAAATACCTTTCTTTTGATCTATGACACGATGGGTTTCGAAAACATTTTTGAAAAATTGATTTTTTCAAAGAAATTTGTTTCAAAAATCAAGGAAATTTTTTTTCAAAAAGCAAAGAATTTTTTTTGTCAAGATTTATCAAAATGTTCATATTAATTGATATAATCTTTTAATTTATTATGCAGCATTGAAAACCGCAACCTCTAACGATGCTCGATTCGGGAAATATCGTTATTCAACCACTCTTTAGGGCTAGATTATTCCGATACATTTATTTCACTTTACTTTCTATTTCTAACCTTCTGCAAGCTTTCGGTTTAAAAATGCCGAAAGGGATTGAAAAGACATTTCTTTTGACTGTGGGTTTCGGAAACATTGTTGAAAAATCGTTTTTTTTTAAATCAAAGAAATTTTTTTCTAAAATCAAAAGTCGAAGAAATTTTTTCAAAAATCTGAAAAATTTTTGTTAAGATTTATTATATTAATGGAAGATCTGTTAATTTACTATTTAGCAATGAAAACCGGAATCCCTTATGAAGCTTGGTTGCTGAAATATCGCATCCAAACACTTATTTGGAAAATGAATGCATTCCACAGTGTCTTTTCTAGACAATATTGACATTTGATGAGTTTAACCATGATTAACAATTTTCAGCTATTTAATTCAAATTTGGAGGTGTGGAATATAAACTAAAAAATTTCACGTCAATGGTTTTCTTTTGTTCAAGGAATTTACCCATGAATCAAATTTCTAACAAATTGTCAAGTAGCTGCAGAGATTGTTTCTTCAAGCGGACTGCATGAATGTAGAAAACATTAACCTTACTCGATTGGTCCCTCTGACTTGTGATATTTAGAAATTCGAAAACCAATGTCCATCGGTACCTATCTCCTTTTAATAGCATTATCGTATTGTACTAAAGCTTTCACTGTATTTTACATCTTTAGAGGGAAATCTGAACTTATGGACCCCTTTAATAAAATACCTTAGTTCATTTCCTTTTTTTGTTAAAAATAAATATAAAAATGTATTTTAAAGTTTATTCAACGGTCGCTCCTCTATATAGCTTGCGCTACTCTATTATGTCATGCAATATCTCAAAGCTAAACCTTTATCCATTTGTTATGTTTTTTTTGTTCCCTCTCTCAATGGAGGAATCTTCAAAAATTAATTCAATGTGCACGAGTAGAAGTAAAAGAAACGACTTGAAATTACATTTATACGGACATTTCTTCCTGATACTTCCACACCCCCTCAACCAGCTACATGTGTATACGTCAATGCCCGTCCTTGCTCCATATTTTTTCTTATAAAAGAACAACAGAAGATGAAGCTATGTACGTAGATACATTCCCCTCTCACTTTTCTCTCAACAAGTTATATCGTAGAACCAGCACCGCTAGGATAAGAACAAATCTAAAGTAATATCATGTTTCATGTTATATTTTGAAGATTTTTCACAACGTTCATTGACGTGTAATCTTCAAACCGCAAATTCCACTTTCCGTGAGTTTACACTTTGTTGTCATTTATAGAGAGTGTTGTTTGCTTTTGTTAGGAGACTGCTTAAAGTGGGAGAGAGTTGAGTTAGTTTATTGAAATGGGTATTGGAAGAGGTGGAGTTCTATCTTTTCTACTTATTTTCAAATGAAATGCATGGATTTCACACAGAATGCCCTGCTCCTAAAAATATGCATCACTTTTTAGGTTGTATTTAGTTTTCCTTCACATTTTTTTTTTTTTAAACTACATAATCTTCACTTCTTGTGTGTTTGTGCACTTTTCTTTTCTATTTTCTGTGCTCGGATCGTTAATTTTTGAGTTTTTAGCATTTTTAATGAATCTCAGTTTCCAGATATTATAGAATTAAAAATCACGATTTTCCCCACATAGACACAGTGCCTCTACTGTCTATACAATACATGCAGATACTAGTTTATTGGTATTTGGGTTTTATTATTTCTGGAATTCTAAAGCATTTAATAACAATTTGGCGTACCCTACTCCCCCTAGCACTACCCTTTTCCCCTTGTTTGCTCGTTTTCCCTCTTTTTTTAGAAAATGTATTTTTTTTTGTTATTCCTATTGATCGAAGAGAAAAATTTTGAAAGATAAATAAATATATTTTTATTTAAATTTTGAAAATTTCTAATCTTCATTTAAAACCCTTTAAAGTAATTTGGATACGTGTTGTTTTTTCTAACTATGATTCCATTAATGTGTTCATTTAGTGATCCTATTACATACATTTGACCAGACTGAAGGGTTACAACGAATTTGTATCATTTTTGTTTACTTTAGGTAGAGACAGGTATAGCTTAAGCTTAGATGCGTAGCTTTTCACTTCTATGTCCGTGAAGGATTTACCAGACTTTCTACGCTCATACTCCCTTAACTTAACTTACATGTCTATAAAGGAAACACAACTTTTCATGCTGTGATTTATTCTCCACAAAAAAGTGTGTAATAGGGCATCAGTGACATCAGAGAGAGAAAGAGGGCGATAGGTTGAAATAGAAGGTGCAAAAAAGTTCGCTAACGTGATTATCAATGCCTATCGGAATAACATCTCAATAAAGCTCTATATAGAGTCGGTTCTATCATGGTGCTCATCGCCTAATCAAGTGAAACATTAGCATTGTGTTTAAGCTATATAGACAACTAGCTTACATGTCTATAATACAATAATAAGGGGTGTCGTCACGGTCTGTAAAGAAGGTGGAATTCAACCAAGCCAAATGAACACCTACGTGAGTGAGAGTGAATGGAGTTAGACTATAGAAGTAGGTAAAAACAAATTTCACCCTCATAGTGAAACTATGTATAGTTATAGTTTCGACTAGAATATTTACCATTCTAGCATAGCTCGAAACGGAACCAGAACCATATAGAATGTGTCCTTGGGCAAAGTTTTATTAGCTCCCCTATATAAGATACATACGTATTTAGCTACCTTGAGTCTACAACACTCTACATAGAGTCCTCGGCCATTGTGTGAATGTGCAGACCGACGGGTGTTGAGCCAAAAAAAAAAAAAACAAAAAATTGTACCACTTAGTTCACACTTCACTTCACACCACACATCTTATACCTCCCACACAATCACACTCAATCAACCCTCCACTATAAAGGTAGTGGGCTTGAGGGAAGATACCAAGAGCCCACCTTTAGATTTCGATTAGTTTATTTTTTGTATTGGTTTCTGTAGGTACCCTTAACTGTATCTATACACACCAACCGATGGACTTTAGATTGGCAGCTTAGTTGGATGGAAGCACACGTAAGAAGAAGCTCAAATTCAATTAAAGCCAAACTCAAGTTCTTGTTTTGTTTGTCTCTCTCTAAAAGGTCCTTTAAGGTGTATGGGAAGGATGGACGGACGGACGAACGGACATTGATTGTAATGCTTGTATTCTTTTAAATGGTTTCTGTTATTAATTATTCAGTCTCACTCTCTCTCTCTGTGGAGGTCTACGTTAGAGGGCAACATTGAAATTGTAATTTTATTGATTCCAACACTGCTTGCGCCGCCATTCATACAGCCATCTATTCCACTCCCATCAGGACGAAAAAAAAGTTGGACATGTGTCCAGCATGTCCCTTCATCCATTCCTATACATTTTTGGCTTTCATTCTTTTTTCCTGTTGCTAAAAAGAAACAACGTGGCAATCAATAGACATCACATCAGGCACAAAAACAAAGTCCTTCCTAATGCCTATTGGAAATGAGCTTGTCGTTAGTTATTATCCTATTGTTGTTTTTTTATTTTACTTATTTTGTGGTATCATTATTTTCTTTCTTTTGGTTGAGTCTTTTTTTCTGTTGTATTTAGGATTTATTTACTGAATTCTGAACAAAAAAAAATCAATTCAAAATAAAAAACAAATTCAATTATATAGAGGAATGAACATGTTTGCGGTGCAGGGTAGAGGCAGAGAGATCGAATAAATTGGTTTGTTTTCAGGGTCAGGAAAAATTGCGATTTCGCAAAACTTCAATGCGGAAACGAAAGGATATAATTGCCATGACTCATAAATTTAGCTGGAAAAGAATTGATACAATTTATGTGACCACAGATTTAAGAAAAGCTTTTGAAAAAATCTGTCATCAAACTATGTAGGTACCTTAATCTCAATGTCCTTGGATTCCCTCCCTTTTTCATTTCAAGGTTGAGATCGTACATAGAACAACGTCAATACAGGGTTCTCTTCAGGTTCTCAATCTCTGATCTCCCTCAAGGCAGTCACTTGGGCCCTCTTATCTTTGTCCTAACAATAAGCGATGTTGAAAGTATAATTAGGGACTCATATCTGTCTATTTACGCAGATGATATGAAAATCATTAAGGTCATTTCTACCCCCACTGACATTTGCTTACTCCAAAACGACCTAAACTTATTACAAACTTGGTGCGATAAGAGTTTTTTTTAGAACACAACGTTGCTAAATGTCAATCTATTACCTTCTCCCGTAAACTATTACCCTCACCCCCCCCCCCCCCGAACTTACTACTTTTGTAATGAAGCCATTCCAATGGTTTGTTCCATTCGAGGAACGATTTGTGACAATGAGCTTAATTTCCGCTCTCATTTTAATCAAATAATTAACAAGGCCAATTCCTATCTCGGTTTCATAAAACGTTGGACTACTAAAGAATCCTCAAACCTTTACGTCACGAAGTCCCTTTACATTACTTTCGGTAGGCCCCTCCTTGAATACGCTAGCCAAGTTTGGTCGCCATATCAGATCTCTCACTCCCGAAGAATTGAAGCTGTGCAACGCAACGTAGATTTCTGCGGTTCGCCCTCCCTCTCATGAAGATCGATTAAAATTGATAAACTTGCAAACTCTTAAAAAAACGTCGAGAAGTCGCTGATATAATCTTCGTGCGTGCACCAACTCTTAATGGGGACAATCGATTCACCTATTCCGGTGGAAATGATCCCGATCCATACTAACCCACGTAACCTCAGATCCACTCCACTCTTCCGCCCACCTCACCACCGTACAAACTACGGCTTCTTTGAACCGATTTCAATAATGTTGTGTTTGGCAAATACTTCACAGTACACCCTTGACTTTCACATCAGTATAAATCCTCCATATAGATTCTGACGGCTCAGTCTGGCTAAGAGATGAGAAAATTATCACGTTTTGTCTAGGGATACCAAAGCGATACTATACCAGCAAAGAATCCAGGAGGAGAAGCTAATTTTGGACTAAAATTTGACGGTCTAAGTGGTCTGGGCAGAAAGCTTTCAAAATTAAAAGGAATGCTGTTTTAAATTAGAAATTTGAATTTTTCAATGTAAATTTTTAGTAGCTTCTATTTACATAGATTCAAACTCAAGGTCGATATTTCTTACACAAAAACACACAAGAATGCAACGAGATGAGACCAAGACAAGACGAGACCGACACCAATTTAGTTAAATTATTTATTTATTTATTGAAATGATTTAATTTACTTATTTAAGGCATCAGGGTAGCCAGACCATATTAGTTAAATTATTTCGATATCATAAGTGGCACTCTCGCTTCGCCATCACTGCGGCCAGGCTCTTGGATTTTAGGTTTTCCCCTTTCTTGGTTATTTAAATATGTTTTAACTGCCTAGACCCATAAGGTTAATATTTTTATTTCTATTTTATTTATTTACGTTTGACATTCATCTAAAATATAACAACAACACTATTTTTCCCAGTAACTCATTTCAATCCAAATAAATATGATAACATCCTTCCTTTTCCAAATGGACACTTTTTTAATACATGAATAGTTAAGGTAGTAATTTATTTTATAACAAAAAATAATTCTTCAACAGTAGCGCCCGCTGGCACGATACCACAATATTTTTTTTCTAACAATAGAAAGCCTTTTTTTTTGTTGAATCTGTTGCTCTTGTTACTAGATCCCGTTATTTGGCTCCTGCTGCTGCATACATCCCTGTTTCATATTAAATTCAGTTACAGGATAAATAACAGCCATAGACAGATGAGTCAATAACCGACTGCACAAAAAAAAATTAAAATAAATTCACAGTCGAATTAAAAAATACAAAAATATCCTGAGATCGTTATTCGTTCAAATCATTTGACCATGAACTCAACGAATTAATTTATTAAATCCTCTTTTTCACGACTGGCTAATTTCGGATTGTTGAATTTGTGTTGATTATGGTATAACTGCTGTCTATTAATAGGTCTGGTGGGTTGTAGTAGTTTTTTTTTTTATTAAATTGAGCTGCAGTTAAAAAAAAAAAATTCGTTTTTTTGTCTGATCTACGATTGCACGTATAGTAATAAAAATTTTCCAATAAAATGTTGTCGAATTATGAGATAAATATCCTGGTTTTATTGAGAGAGAGATTTAGTCATGCATTAAGTTTTGCATATTTTTTGTATCGCTTTTTTTAATTTACAACACAACACACCTCATTGAAGATTTTCCAGTTGTTTAAAAAAAAAATCGTACGCATATGCTTCATTAAAATATCTCTTAACATCCTTTAAAATTGACGAAAAAAAACAGAAAGATTTTTACATCACACCGAATACCCCCGAGGACACAGGTGGCTCCTTCGAAACATTGTCCTTTTTGTGGGTGTGTTTGTGTGTGTGTGTACGTACCAACGCCTACCTACAAAGCTATGTATATTTCTTCCTGGACTATCATAACAATCTGGAAATTGCTTATAAGGAGTGTAAATCTAATGGGACTTTGAGTACACTCTCAGGAGACTTGTATTTTGATTTAAGTAAAAGACAACACCTGCTTGCCTACAACTGTTGGTACATAACATGGGCTATATGGGTGATATACTTACTAAAAATAATATGCACGACTTGATCGCACGAACTTGCTCTTGTGGTTAACAACAACTGTGTGTAACCACACATTGAAAATGATTGATGTAAGCATATGATGTATATATTTATTTATCATAACAGTTTTGCTTAATAAAAGTACTGTTTATGAGGCCCCACCGCCGGTGGGCATACTTCAGGCACCCAGAAGTGCGTTAACGCACGGTCACTTTTAATGGCGAAAAACTGTTATAACTGTTATAAATTGGCATGTCACTAGTCTCGTCCATATATTTATAGTTGCTCACAAAAAGTGGAATACATAATTCCACGCAATTTGTTATAATTGAATTGGTTATTACAGGTAGGAAATTTAATCAAAATCGTTCGAGCCGTTTTCGAGAAAATTTAAAAAAGATAAAATATTTGTATGGCAGCTACCCCTTCTAGATGAGCTAAAACAAAAATTGGAATTTTCCCCTCTAGTGAATCACATAAAAATGCTCTGTCTGTACCAAATTTGAAGCAAATCGGTCTAGCTCAAATTACAGTGGACGCACAGACGCACAGACTGATGAAACCCACTTTTTTGGACTTGTCGATCATCGTAGAGTTAGTTTTGATTACATCAACCTCGAATTTGTTTTTCCACGAAACCAATACTTGCCCTATAGAGCAAGTAAAAATATATGATTATGATACTCTGAAATTTCCACAGCGGTAAACAATTAAGTTTTAATTTCAATCATTCATTTGTTGATCTATATATTATAAACTAGCTGTCCTGCCCGGCTCCGCCCGGGTAGACAAACCTAAGCTTCGCATAAAAATTATAGAAAAAAAATATAAATAAATATTTGAGTTTTTTCGAATACTAATTTCTGGGTTTTATCCAACTTCACATTATGAATGGCTAAATTTTGTAAAAATATGATTATCTAAGTCCAACCTTTATTACTTTTCCAACACAGAAAGAACTTTTGTAATCGAAACCTTTTGTTCGTCAAATGGATTTTTTGAAATACATATATCTATATCTAATTTTTGTTTTAACCCCACCTCAATTAATAGATACCGAATTTTTGAAAAAAAAAAAATATCCCTTAAGCCATCCACTAAAAAAAAAACCTTTCAAACACAGAAAGAAATCTTAAATCGGATTTTTTTTTATTTTTAACCCAATTTACCTTACAAATAACTACTTTGAAAAAAATATCCTGAAAGCCATTTCCTAAGAAAAGCCTTTCAAACAAAAAAAAAAATGACTTAAATCGGACAATTTTTTTTTATTTTTACCCCATTCCACCCTACAAATAGCAAAATTTTGATAAAATATATCCTTATAGCCATTTGCTGGGAATAAACTTTTTAAGGGTTTTTTTCAATCGTACCTATACGTCTTTCATTTTACCCCATTTCAACCTACAAATAGCAACATTTTGAAAAAAAAATATATGCCTCTAACCATCCCCTAAAAACAAATATTAAAAAAACTACTTTTTGTTCTAAACAAAATTTAAGTTTTGAGGTGTTTAGTACAATCGAACCTTAACTTTTGGTCAAAAAAATCACTGATGGATATTGATTGCAATTTCTGATGTGTTCCCCACTGGTAGCTTAAAAAAAAAGGACAAAATTCATCATATGTTTTACAGCTAGCAACATTTTGTATTGGAAAATTAAATTGTCGTTTTTAGTATTTTCCGTTACTTATTATTTATGTTTCTCAACGTTTAAACCTTCCCTGAACTTCCACAAATATTTCAGGATCAAAATTAGCAAAATCCGTCCAGCCATTCTCGAGTTTTACCTAAACAAACGAACAACTATTGATTTTTATATACATATAAATATATAGATTCATAGAGTTTCTTAAACTAAAGTTTGTTAAATTTCAGAAATCGATTCAATTTATTACTCTCCTGTGAAAATTTGCTTAAACGAATATTTATTCTTTTCAGGTTTCATCAGAATAAGGTTGTACAACTTCCGCTTTGAATCCAATAATAACAAAAACCTTACGTCTGTCTGTCGCTGAGCAAAAACATTGGATCTTTGGACTCCATATGTGGGACATTCGCCAAAAATGTATACCATCTAAAAGGTCAGTCAAATTAATATTTAAAAACTTGAAAATTGATCATAAAAAAATGTGTAAAATTAAAATTTAGTACCTTTATTTTCGTATTTTCCCCAGGTCATTCGATTTGTTTGCACAACAGCTCCTGAAGTTCTTACAAGCGAAACGAACGAACCTGAAAACCAAACTGTATCGCAACTGGAAATAGAAATCTGACGAAAAGTGAGGATTAAAATAATGTAATAATCAATAAACCTGAAATAACCTTATCTAATTGTAGGTACAAACTTGCTGAAATGGATCACCAAGAAAAAAGACATAAAATGGAGTATGTTTTCTAACCTGGACGACTTTTTCCTGTCGATGTCCCCCGAAACAAAACAACAAAATAACAAAATCATATATCTTTATACGAATAAATAAAAATTGATTCAAATGTAACCTTATTGTACATATCGTCGGTTAAACCTGACAAAAAGTGTGTAAAAACATGTTAAAACCTAAGCTTAAATTCTTGTTAATTCAGAAAATGTGTTCCTAATTTAAAAACTAGCATAATCTCTCAGAAAACTGCACTGATAAAATCAATTTAAATGAAATATCCGCACTTATTCAAATGTAAAAACAAGTATTATAAAAAGCTTCATGTAAAAACAAGTATTTTTAGTTATAAGGGCATTCCTACTTAGTCATAATGACGTTGAAGTAATCAGTTACGTTCATACCTCATATTCAGAAAAAAATAGAGTTAAATGTATAGACTTTGTAATATCTTATCATTTTAAGCATCTAATAAATAAATACTCTCATAATATTATGTGTGTGTGTGTTTATTTTTATCAAATTTAATAAATAAATTTAAATCCAACGTTCATCACAATTCAAATGAATCGTCTGAATATAGACTACAGTATTTAGCTGCTTGAAAATTACAATGCAATTCTAAAAGTAGGCATCAATAAATGCCATGAATTTCACTGCTCAGTGTGCCCAGGTTGAATGGTAACTTTTTGGTTGCATACTTTGTGGCGTTAGAATTTTAATGTTTCTAGAAGCAGGCAACAAAAAAATTATGTGAATTTCAAAGGTGAACGGCAAAATTCCATTGCATACATTAGGGCGGCCAAGTAAATTTCAATAAATATGGGATGCCTGCTGCTGATTCTGGTCGCCTGGTATTTCATAAATTTTCGATTTTTCACCAGGCGCTCATAATTCTCAGCAAGTAGGTAACTTAAATTTTATTATTTTAAATAGCGATTTTTGCAATAATTGGTTTCTCTTAAACGGCTCAACCGATTTCGATGAAATTTTCAGGGTAGGTTCCTTTGAGCGAGAGAAAAATTTAGAAATTGATTTTAAAAATTTCCGCCCACTGCCACGCCCACTTTTGTTACTTTTTGGTTTCTCGGAAACGGCTTGAACGATTTTGATGAAACTTTCAGAGTATGTTGTTCTGAACAAGAAAAAAATTTAGAAATTATTTTCAGTACCATCCGCCTACTGCCACGCCCACTTTTATTATATCTTAGATTTTTACGAAATGACTCTATTTCTCGGAAAGGGGTTGAACGATTTGAATGAAATTTTCAGGGTACGTTGGTATGAACAAGAACAAAATTTATAAATTAGTTTCAGTACCATCCGCCCACTGCCACGCCTATTTTCATAGCCTATTGGATTCATGGAAACGACACTATTTATAGGTGTATTATATACTTTACGTCCACGAACCTTTTGTACTTTTCACTGCATATGTCGTTTTGACGATCAAGAAAGAATTTCCGAAGTTTTGGGACAATTTTGGACATTTTTTTCAAAAATTTTCAGACTTAGAATTTTAACGACTAATCGACTAGAATTTTTCTTAAATTGGCTTTTTGTGATTTTTAAACTGCTTTTTTGAAGCTTGTGGTTAACGTAGGAAAAAGTGTGGTATACCAAAATGATCACTGATTGGTCAAGATTATAACTAAATGGAAAATTTGAAAATCGGTTGGAAAATTTCATATGAAATGGAAAATTTTCTGGAAAACTTGCTTTTTGATCTATTTAAGCCTCTTAGCCAATAAAATTGTATGGACACCTATAATTTTCTTATTATAAAATTGTTCGTGACAAATTTCTCCGTCCATCGACACCTCAATTTTAAATATCCAACCACAATTTTCCGAGTTAAAGTGTATTTTGTGCAGCGGAATCGTGAATTTTCCATTATTTCTTACATTTACCTTGAAAATATTCTAAGTCTAAGGGAGGTGGTTAATTTGTCTAATCCTTACAAATTGGGTATCAAATGAAAAGTGGTGTGGAACTCGTTATATTAGTGAAGAAATTTTCACAATCCTACGTGTGAGTTCTGAGATATTCGAGGTTGAACTTGGCAATTGCAAAGAAATTAATTCATGTTCTTTTTGGAAATAACTGTTCATATCTTGTGAAAAAAAGCATGTAGGAAAATTATTTTGGTACCAAATGAAAGATATTTATTATGGCTTTTAATAATTGGCTAAAATATTTTGCTACAATGCATATATTTTGAGGAATTAAGCCATAACTTCTATAACTCAAAACAATTTTTTTTGTGCCTCTCTTTGAACAGCGATATCTTAAAAAATTCAATAATTACATATACATTTTTTTAGCACCATTCAAAAGTTTAATCCATAACCTTCAATTTTATATACAATAAAGTGTTCTTTTTCAAAAAACTTCCTACCATAACTTCTTGGAAAACAAGTTTTTTGGCCGCCTTTTGTACAGCGATAATTTTAAAAATCAGTAACAATACATGTATGTATTTATATTATTTTTGGCACCCTTAAAAAGCTTAAGTGGGTTTATAAAAATACCACCCACCGCCCACTGTCACACCCACTTTTATCATTTTCTAGTGTATCAGAAAGGGCTCAAATGATTTGCGTCTCAGGTTTGAAAGACTTTGAACGCTTGTGCTAATAAATGTTGTGTACTTACGTAAATTTGTGGTATCGAATCCTTGGTTCTAATTGATCATGGCCGCCTGGTAGAAAAAGACATTTTTGTGCAAAAATTTACTGGAAAGCATTCGGAAATCATAAAAGAAGCAGAGCAAGGAAATTATATAAAAATTTATCAGCCATAAAAAGGCAGTTGCTTTTTCTTCATAATAATTTCCATCTTTTATTTTTCATCACCATTGTGGGGTATTTATGACAGATTTCCTTTTGGCAGCACTATATTTAAATTTTTTTTTATTAATTTAATTTTCGATCCCATCTTAATTTGTTTATACATAATGTAATAAATTTTCTAGTATTTACAAGAATTAATATTTCAACAATTAATCAGTTTAAGTTTAAAATTGTATATTGCTATCGTAATAATTTGAATAAAAAAAGAAAAAAAAAACAAAAATAACTTGCGATTATTTCTTTTCAATAATAAATTAAGTTTTTTTGTATAAACATAATACACATATTTTTTTATATTTTATTTTCTGTTTGTTGGCATATAAAAAATGGTTTGTTATGGTAATTTAATTGTCATCATATTAACTTATTTTTAAGACATATACACACATGCATGTGAACATATTTTAATAGCTACAATATTTATAATTACATTTATTTTAATTATGAGTAATGCTTTATATTTGTTTATTAAGTCTATCATTTTTTGTTTTATGTTCAATATTTGTATTTATAGTAATTTTTTGTATTGAATTTTTATCGACTATCTTTCATTACATCTACATATTTTTTTTAGACATTAAAAATAAAAATATTTTTTTTTGTTTTCGTTTTTAGTTGTTTAACTTTTGTTGTTGGTATTTTTTTGTGTAGTGTGAATAATGGTATTTTTTTGTTTATTTAACAATTTAGCTTTAATTAATTAAAATCTACACGGGTCTTAGCATCCATGTGAAATGTTACGAGACATAGATTTGCTTATAGAGAGGAAACTTAGTTTTAAGTTATACTTTTTTTTATAAGTTACTGGTATTATTTCATATACCTATTAGGTGTTGTGTGAAACTATTGCTATTGAAAAGATATTAAGTTTACACGACTTACAGCATATTTCTTTGTTACTGTATAGACGGCAGAGACCGCCATTCGGCGAAGGTTTTTGCAAAAGCGAGTGGTGTCCTTATGTAACTGGCTAAAAAAAGAGAAAGAAAATATGTTATTTAATAATTTATGTATTTTATTTAAATTTCACAATTTAATTAAACCATTGATTTTGCGTTTTACAAATTTTTAAATATTTCTATCTATTGAAAAAAAAATGAGGATCAAAGTGCCATCATTTATTTTTGCACTTCTTTTTACTACTAGAGATCTAGAGAATTATTGATACTGAAAGCCCCAAGCTTTTACGAAGCTTGGTTGCGGAAATATCGCTTACCAAACTCTTTTTAGAGTTGGATCGAAATTGAGTAAAATCGTAAAATCACTTTGGATGCAAATATCCCGAGAACCAGACCTAGCATGCAGGGCTGTCGAAGCAGGTACTGCAATTGCATTTGTACTGCTTTTAGAAACCCTGTACTGCAGCCAAAGTACTGTTTTTTTGCCTTGAACCTGAACAGCGCTGCAGCTGAAAAAAAATCTCAGTGCTAACTATAATTTTGTTGCGTGTCACAGAGTGCCAAGTTAGTAAAAAGAAAAAAATCGGATGTTCGAACAAAAACTATGAATATTTTTTATTGCTCATTAACAAAAAAAGTATAACAAAATAAATTAGAAGAAAACAAACTCATTTATATAAATTTTTTTTATTTAAGACAAGATAAGATAAGATAGATAAGATTTGTGTGTGCCAAATCTATTGGCCAAATCTGAAAATATTCTTTCTGCCGCTGCACTGCTGCGCGGAAGGCTTAGGAGGGCACCGATGCAAATTTGTAAGTTTGGATACATTATTTCCCCCAAACCATTTTTCAACAAGTAAAATAATAATATTCGCGTGTATATATGTGTTTCTATTTGTATATTTACTCCAAAATTGCTGTCTCGTTTTATTTAAACGTAGCCATTTCTGCGTTCAAGAATCTATCCGAGGCGCTATCCACAAATTTTCAGATACCTTTAGTTGTTGCGTCAGCTGATTTTTCACAAGGGATTACATTAACACAAAGCTATCCAGATTGCTTTGGATACAATCCTGAACGTGGCCCATTTCTTTCTCTATTTTAAAGCCTAGTACGCTGCTGATGCGAAACGAAAAATCACATACAAAAATGACACAACGAAATCATAAACGAAAAATTTCGTCCTCCTTTTCGTTTTGCAGTACGCTGTTCGATGAGCGAAATCGATAATTGTAGCAGATTATTTGGAGAGGTCTCCGCTCTTTTTCGCACTCAATTAATTGCCCGGGACATTAATTGTGTGCGGAAAAGTGACATTTGAGGTTGGTTCGTGTTTGTATATGTTGTTTCTTTCAATACAACATGGCTTTCTGTGATTTGTTTGCGCTTGTGTTTGTTTTTTTTTTTGCTAATGGTGACGCTTTCAATTGTCATTTTTTCGCTGAGGTTTTCGTAAGCATTTCGCTGTCGTGTTGGAGACCACCGAAAAATTTCGTTTCGCATCAGCAGCGTACTAGGCTTAAGCATTAAACACAATTTGACACATTCCTTGTAGTAGATTTTTCTGTGGGTTTACAAAAAGGGTTTACAAAAGAGAGTTTTTTTTTCAATGATTGTAGTCAATGTGTCACATAAATTATGATTCATATTTACATATTTAAAAAAAAGAAGAGTGCCAAATTTTAAATTTTTCAGTGCCAATGGGTGCCATAGTGCCAAACTCATTTGAAAGTGCCAGTTTGGCACTAAAGTGCCTGTTTCTGCAGCGCTGACCTGAACTACTTCTTCCGTACAAAATCTTAAAACAATTCATTTTCATTAATAGATACTCTACTGCTCTCTAAACGCAGTTCTTCTCTCAAATTGCAAAAAGGCAAACAGATTTTTAAAAAATTCATGAGTATTTCAATATGAAAAATAAAATCCAAAACTGTATTTCACTAGATGGTTGTCTCTTGAAAAAAATTGTCAACAGATTTAGAGCAATGAGTGTCTCTAAAACACTTATTTCTTCTTACTGGGTTTGAAGAAGATGCTTTTAATATTGAACTAAATTCTGCAAATAAATATACTTGACTTATTTATCCTATATTTTAAAACAGAAAGTAGCTGATGACCCCAGAATCCATACGTTGATGAGCATAATTAAAGGATTTTTTTAAAACATTTTATCAAATTTTATCAAAATGGAATATTTAAGGAAGCCTTAAGCTTATGACGTATTGAAGATATCTACATCGGTCGGTCGTAAAGCGAAATTGTTAATGAAAGCAGAAAATATGTCTATGAGGCAAGTATTTGAAATAAAATCAATCTGCCTAAGGTATTACAAAACTATTCGACAGGCTATAAGAAAAAGATTTGAATTTCAGGAAGAAACTTCATTCCAAATGCAAAAAAACTAAACCTAAGAAATTTGGATGAATGTTTAGTAGAAAACACTACGGAGAACGTTAGCATTGAGGATCTAGAAGCTGAATGGAAATAAAAATAACTATGTATATGAAAAAAATTGTATTTTACTATGGCGTACTGCTTTTTTATTCTTTAAGTACTGCTTTCTCAAAACATGAAACGACATCCCTGCTCGCATGAGCTTTTTTGGTTCAAAGATGTAAATTGGGATTGAGAAGACCTTTTTTTATGATTGATTTATAGCTCAATGGTTTTCGGAGACACATTTGAAACAAAGCGTTGAGAAAATCATATTTAAGGTTCTAAACGTTAGAAGAAGTTATGAGAAACTGTTTTGATTTCTCTGATCCAAAATCTGATTAGTCAATTCGATTGAAAATTAGATAGAATTTTAATATCACCTTTATGTGGAACATACCTAATGGGTGTTTTTTTAGAGTAATAGAACTATAAAATGAAATAAAACACTTAGAAAATGTATAATTGCCATAAAATTGACTTTATTTGAAAGATAATTCTTTGCCATATTTATTTGAATATGATTTCTTGCATGTGGCCATCGCGCCTGGCTCAGACGTAGACCAATTTTGAAGTCCGATTTTTGATCTATCGTACATCGGCAATAACGCGGCGAATGTTGTTTTCCAAGTCGTCAATCGTCTCTGGCTTATCGGTGTAGACTAGCGACTTGTTGAAACCACAACTCTCCCACATCAAGGCATTAAGGCAATTCAATACAGGAACAAAAAAGTTATTTATCATGGCTCTGTCTCCATTGAATGTAAGCCTCTAGCCTGCATCGATTTTAGGGAAGTAAGGACAAATGATTCCGCAAGCCTATAAAGCACACCAAACATGTCAGTTTTTCTAGATGTAATGATGTCTTAATAATGGCTTGAGAATTCTTAATGGTGGTTGAGAAACTCCAAATGCGGCAGTTTTGCTTATTGACCTAGCTATTCAACTATAAAATAAGCTTCATCGCTGAACAAAATCGGGATCAACAGCAATCTCGTTTCGAGCCCATTTCCATGCGTTGTTCAGACGTCAGTCGATTCATGATAAAATGACAAATGATAAATCATATGGCAGATAGCTGTCTATAACTATATAGCTGTCAATGAAAACAGTGCTGCCAACTTAAAGTTCTGTACCTCTCAAAAAAACACCCTTTACATAATTCAAAGATTTATAAAAACAAATATTTCTCCCTACTCAGAGTTTTATGATGGACTAGCCCCAAATCTGGTTGTTTAAATTGCAAAAGCATGTCCTTCATTTTATTGTGTGACACTTTTAATGAGCTATTATTTTTTTTTGTTTTATCCTACTCAAAACTCAACTAAAAGTAGACATGCCATAAGGATTACATAATACAATTTCCCTGTCCTCATCTATCACATAGGCTTTTGCACTAATGAAAACTGATTCTCTGACCTAAAAAAGCCCTTCAAACAATTGCAAACCAAAAAAAGTCTATCTAATAATTTTATGTACTATAAATCAAACTGGAGTGCATTTTCCACTTCTACATTTATTTCATTTTGTATATTCACTGAGAACGACGAGTGAGCTAATATTTATTTTTCAAATTATTATCCATCAAATAATTTATTTTTTTAACTAAATCTGTTTTTGAATGTGTTTGTTCATAGCCCAGCAAACACTCCCAGCAGTTGCTAGCTATGAACGACTCTCTTGGGTACTGGCAGTATGTGGTCGGTCTAAAATCTAATATGTGGACAAAAAAAGGACTAAATGAATACAAATAAAATATCCTCTCACTGCGTTTGTAATTAAAATCAATGTAGAAGTACTATATAATTGAAGAATGTCGTTTATGAAAATTCCTTACATAAAAAAAATAAATTGCCCAGTGAATAGGAAACTTTCAAAGCCTAGCGCCTTCCAATGTTTACACACTCGCACTATTCATCATTTGAACACCTGAAATAATACACCAACTAGGCTTTGGGGATTTGTGCTTATGGTCCAGCATGAGT
Organism: Leucozona laternaria; assembly: GCA_932273885.2. Taxonomy (NCBI): domain Eukaryota; kingdom Metazoa; phylum Arthropoda; class Insecta; order Diptera; family Syrphidae; genus Leucozona; species Leucozona laternaria. The sequence continues at coordinate 867,906 of OW026366.1, forward strand.
TTTTTTGTATACAGAATGAGATAGATCTTTTTATGGGCTTACTAAATGCATGAATAGATATTTTATATGCGATTCTACTGTCGGGGTGTTCATTTAGACAAATATTTTTAATAGGTCGAATTTTGTAAATGCACTATTCTCTATTTGATTTTAAATGCTGTAATAGAATGTAGATAAGGTACACATATCTATAGAACACAAAAACATGCTTAGTACTAAATTAGGTACATACATATATGAAAAACTTCCATCGCATGCAAGCCGATACAAATAATTAAATAAAGAGGTGAATAAATGGTCCAAAATATGCTCGACTGGGATTACACGAACTTACTCTTGTTGTTCGAAAAAATTATAGTTAAGGTACAAAATAACGTTAGACAAAAAGTGTGTTCAAAATGTCAAAAGTACTAAACAAATGCATTTTTTTCTTTAATTTTTTTTCGCTTTTCAAATAAAATACACAATAGGTACAAACATTTTTAAATGCAATATTATTTAATTCTACTACATAGATAAAGATATTTAAAAATACCAGATTTTAAAATTATAACGAAATCGGTTTAGCCATTAACAAGATATAATATGGCAATATCCCAAAAACAAGGACAGTTTCCTCAAAAAAACATAAATCCCTATTTCTGTCATGTAAAATTTTGTCGCAAAGACTTGAAACTCGGATTTATCGCAATTATTTTAATTTTTAAAATAATAAAAATTATAATTAACAAATTCAAGATCTGATATGCTCGACATATTTCCATCCGATGGGATTTTACGATTTTACTGAATTTCTTCTGCCTAATACCCTACAAAAGCGTTTGGATAGCGATACTTTCGCTACCAAGCCTTATAAAGGGTTGCGGTTTGCAGTGCTGAATTCAAAATTAACAGACCTTTCCAGCGATGTTAAAATTTTGATACATTGTGACGAAAAATATTTGTATGTTTTAAAATAAAATCATGGGCTCCCTACTTGCAAGAAGATATGATTTTTTTCAACTTTTTTCAAAAATTTTACCGAAACCCTACATCAAAACAAAGTTCTTTTCAATCACTATTTGAATATCTTATCCAAAAGCTTGTGCAAGGTCTGGTTCTCGAAATATTTGTATCCAAAGAGTAAACTAAACACAATTTGCTAATACCCTATAATGACACGCAGTTAAAAATTATGTTCTTTAAACTGAAATTACTTTTCGATACAAAAAAATGTCCATCTATCGTACGTCCAAATAATAGCTGGGTGAAAAGCCGTCATCATCATTCATGACATTTATGTATTATACAGGGTCATTCATTTCTTGGTTTAAAGTTGCTAGCGCTGGCATTTGACACCTGTCAAGCTCAGCTGTCATTTGAAGTGTCATAATATGATAGTTGAACGGTTGCCATAACAATCGAACAACGCCTTAAAAATATTAAAACTTACTACAAAAGTGGCGATTCAAACGTAGCAAGTGTTGCTAATGATCCGAATTTATCGATCTCCCGGCGTTCGCAGCAATTCGTCGAACGATATCCGATTTTTTTTGGCCGGCGATTGAAGATCATGACTTGGACGATATGTGGTTCCAACAAGACAGGGTTATAAGCCACACAACACGGCCAATTATGGCTTTATTGTGTGAGAAGTTTCTTGATCGCGTTATTATACGTTTTGGCTACGTCAAACCAAGATCATACGATTTGACACCGTTAGATTTTTTTCTGTGAGGCAACGCAAAAGACCGTGTTTACGTGAATAATCCCCGAACTCTAGACGCATTAACAATCAATATTACTCAAGTTATGGCCGAGATACCGCCCGAAAAATAACCTCAAAAGAATCAAATGCTGCGATTCTTCCTGATGCGGCCATTTGAATGATATTGTTTTTCACACTTAATGGCAAAGTCCAAATTTTATAATGAAATAAAATTTTCATCAAAAATGTATCGCTATGTGTGTTTTATTTTTAATGACCCTATACTATAGCGAGGACTGGGGAGTGATGGCAAATCAACAAAGAAATCAATAAATAAATATGTGCATTGGCTATATACTCATGAAACGGACTGCATAATACTCGCATACGTCAATCATCCATATAAAAAGTGCATCAATTAATTAATAAATAAATTAAAAATGGCTTCACTCTTTTCAAGTGGATTCTGTGATTTCTTTCGAAGGATCTCTGCCAGCAATGATGAGAACGATGATGACGACGATGAATATTAAAATAAAATATATCTACAAATTAAAAAAAAAAAAACAATGAAAATAAAATTGAGGTTAGAGTGATGATGGATGCAGCAGTATAGCAGTATAGAAACTTGTTAAAATTGAAATCATTCAATCAACCGAGTGGAATCCGAAATGAACTTTTCATACGGAAAAGTGCATCCATTTTCTGTACATAATAGTGGATTAGTGCTATCACTTCCTCTATTATCCAATGGATATTTATTACACATGGCCAGGATGTATACTCTGTACACAGACTGTGTATATATTCGTAAAATCATAGAGAACGTACAAAATATGTATCGAAATCTATATTTCTATATCTTGGCTTCTTCAATGGCTGTAAAATGCAATTGTGATATCTTGATAAAAAGCTATTCCTACATTACACTAGCCACAATCTGCACAAATTGCATTGATGCATAAATTGAAAATCACTCATGCTAGGATATAGTTTGATGCTACTGCAGAGAACTTTAAAGATCCTTCGAAACTAAGCTTCTTTGATTGGACAGGTTTTTCAAAGCCACACCTTCCTTTTTCCGAAACTAATTTGACTGAAACACTTCTACTATGATAGTTGTATTGAAATCGGGTGGTTGAAGATGGAGAACTTTAAGTTTTGATAGTTTTCTTAGCCTTAACCATCATTTTATGGTAAACAAATATGTCGGTGGTACCTACTATTGGCTTAGAAATGTGAAGTATGTGAGAGCTATGTAGGTATGGAAAACTTTGAAATAACGAACAATATTAAATATTTATGTTTTAATTATCGGGTTTTTCAATAAGAGCGCTACAAAAGTTTTTTTAAATAAAAAAAAAAACGGTTTTGGATATCAATAAAATTCTTTGTTACTGTGAAAGTACGTTCGATGCCATTATGTATGCAATTCGATTTCTTTTGCATGGCCACCACGGGCACGCTTGCAGAAGTCCAGACGCTGAACCATAAATCGGCAGATACTGCTGCAATTTCTGCATTCTGCAACCAATAGAGAAGGCCATAATTAATATGCTACAACAAAAATGACAGTTTGCAACACAGCACGCTTGATAAGTGTGAACAGTGGGCGCTGCAACACGCCACGCCACACCACTCCACAACACATCACACCAGACGTGTAGTTCTGGCTTAATTTTTAAGCAAAAGGCATGTTCAGGAACATGAGATCTCTGAGACAGAGACTTCAGAAATCGCAGTAACATGACAGCGAAACTACGAAATTTGTCTGTAAAAATCCTGAGACAAACAAATTTTGAATACACTCGCTCACATTTTGACGGAGAGAAATCTCGTAGAAAAATCTCTCTGACGGAGAGAAATCTCCCTCCCTTTGCTGAACACACCTAAGGCATTCTTCTGACATTATTTTCAAATTGCAATTAATATTTTTAAATTAAAAAATTACCTAGAATCAACTTTTCAATTATCAAGAAAACATTCAGTTAACTTTCTATCAGAGGAATAAAACGGACCAAATTTTTGATAAATGCTGGATTTACACGATAGACAAATAGGCAGTTTAATGTCGGAAATCTGGTAAAAGAATAAACAAATTGATTGTTTCGGCAGTTTTTTGAAAGGAATACTGCCACCTAGCACTCCAACACAACTTATCGATTTGACGACAGCACCTGTAATTCTTGTCTTCTTGACAAGGCGACAACATTTGAGTCGTTTGGAATAATGAAGAATGTTCCAAAGTGGCAAGTGGGCGAATAGATAATATGTCAACAGGTGACCGCCACACAGCCATTCAGAAACGAGAGTCATTTACATCAAGGACACTCTTGGTGATGGATGTGATGAGCGAGAAAACGCCAATCAGCCGACACGACTGAAGTGTTCTACAATGAACTACATATATATGCAAATATGTATCTGGAACGTTGAGCCACAGTGCGAGTCCAAAGTTAGAACAACGCTGACACATTTACACATGCATATGTACATTTTTAACTCTTTTGTCAATCTAAGTGTTATCTAATGCGACTTTATTGTGTTTTACAGTGTAAATTCTCCATCTGGTCATCAAGGCTTAAAACAGAATATTGCTCTGCGTTCGGTATGACGCTACTTGACACTCGATGACCCGCAGGTAAATGGGTGCGATACCGACAACCGTGACCTGCGGTGATGAAGGTAATGTGTGAAAGTCCTTCGTTTTCTACAACGGCTAGGTAGTATTGTATAGATAATTTATGTATTGGGTTAGGTATTGGTATTGATTGGGTTTTACAGTTTTGTGTTAGTTATTTCTTCTTTTTACTGGGACTGATTTGTCAAAGAGACTAAATCTGTCCCAATCAATGGATAAGGAGGATTAAATGAATCGTAGTTTGATTTTCGACATCATTAGTCATTTAGAGTGACAGCGCGCTGCAGCGTTTTGGATCAAAAAATCAAAAATTCAAAAAATCAAAAACCTTAAAGTGACAAAACTCGAATTTTCGTGTGCAACGTTACGTCGTGCAACGTTACGGTGTGCAACGTTACGATCTGCATACTAGGATGGGTGCGTTCAGTGAAAAAAATCTTAAGATCCCCTTCAAGCAAAAACAAGTCCGTTTCGGATCCGCGCACGTTTATGTTTACACATATTAACCGTGAGTCCCGGCACTCACACAATTTTTTGCAAGTATCTCGGGATGAATGGGTACGTCACCAAACAAAATTGTCGAATTTGGAACGATATCAATTTACAGGAGATCCAAGAGCGACCAAAGCATCCCGAAAAAGTCACTTTTTGTTTTGGATTTTGGGCCGGCGGCGCGCGTCATCGGTCCATATTTCTTCGAGAACGACGTTGGCCAGTCTATCACCGTTAGTGGCGAACGCTATAGGTCGATGATTACCAACTTCTTTTGGCCTGAATTGGATGACATGGATACCAACAACATGTGGTTTCAACAGGACGGAACTAAGTGCCACAGAGCTCACGCAACAGCGGCCCGGTCAAGTTCAATCTTATCTATGCGCCAGGCATGAAAATTTGGACATTCCTGATGCTCGCCACCCAGAGAAGGCGCGGTGGACATTTCAACGATGTTATATTCCATACATAATGGTATCGACAGGCGTTTCGACCTATATTTCTGGCTCTCCTGTTACCTACCCACGTCAACCCTTCGAATCTAGAAGCTAAAACCCACTATGAAGAAATCCAGAACACAGAATTAATTATTTAGTAAGCGCTTATCAGTGTTGCAGCAGCAAGGAATATTGTAATTTTGTATCAGAGAAGAAAACCAAAAAAAAAAGAAAAAAACCATAGTGGGTGGGTATAACAACGGCAATGCTACAGAGTCGACAGGTTGAAATTTGTGCAGCCAGGCGACTGAAACTGGGGCTTGATACGAAGACAACGACATCTGGCGGAATCGACTGCAACAACAAAGAAGACATATCACCATTGTTGCAATAGAACAGAGTGAGGAGGCAAGAACAAGAACGGTGTGTATAACGCTGAACAAGAACAATGAAAGCGGACCCGGTGATGTAAATTTTGTATGAATTTTCCGAAGACTGATGGGAAAATTGCAGTGAAACTTAAGCCAAGTGAATATTGTATGAATGTTGGAAATAATGGAATAGAATTTTTGACTTCGTTCGGACATGAGTATAGATACAGCGTACTTAATACACATATCTACGTTTAAAGAGCAAAAAGCTAAACAAAAAAAGGGAGTTTATAAATATAGTTGCTTTTGGCGGAGAGTGATCTATTGATTTTCATTCTATGTGTACTTGTATTTCACTTAGTAGCTTTACGTTAGCTAGAAACTAAATCAATAAGTTGAAGAGGTGCTGTTGAAGTAAAGAAAATGCATTGGTCAAGTTAAACATGATTTTAAATGAGACTGTAAATTATTGATGATGGGCAAGCACACATTCGTACAACAAGAATGGCTGCGTTCAACACATTTATGTTTTACATCTGAATTTTTTAGAATCGAGAATTTTTAGAGCTTCTCATTGGCCAGCTGTCATAAAAAGTTAGATGAAAATTTAGAATAAGTTTATTATTTTTATAATTGGCGTGTTTGCTCAGGTAGAGCCTAAGGGTTCGGCCATGCAGTGAACGACAGGCGTAAGAACTACAAAATCTTGAGCAATATTTATAGAAATTCAATTAAAACTAGGGCTGTGTCAATCAGGAACGATTCGATATTTTTGATCCGATCATCGAAAATATTGATTATTGAAACCACAAATTTTCATTTCAATCGATAGCAATCTCAATCATTGCAATGATCCTATATTTTCCATCCCAATCTCAATCATTTCAACGAATCACGATTTCCGATATCAATCTCTATTGAATTATTAAAAAAAATTATACGAGAAAAGAAATATGGGTCAGATTGAATTCGATCAAAATCGGTACAGGATTCGTTAAATTCGGAGACTGCATTTCATCGAAACCGAAATAAAAAAATTGTTTTAGTTTGACAGATGTCAAAATCTGCCAACATTTTGGTACGGCCGGCGGATCGAAAAACGGAGTAAGCCAATCGATTTAGAAGGTAGATATTACCTTAGTGAAATGGCCGACGTTCTGGGTCCACTAGGACACTTAGTTTGACAGGTGTCAAAATATGCCAACATTTTGGTACGGTGGCGGATCGAAAAGCGGAGTACGCCAATCAATCTAGGAGGTGGAAATTACCTAAAGTCACGCCCAGCTCTATCGGTTCATTAGAACAGTTTTAACTTGACAGGTGTTAAAATGTCAAATCATTTCCGAGAATACGCGCTACGTAACGTTGTACATCGTAACGTTGCACAGAGCAAGTCCAAGTTTTTATTTCACTCTACCGCCGACATAGATGTTTACACATAAAAAATTGTATCGGAACAGTATGAAATAACGAATTGAGTGGAATGAAAATGATCGAATGATCGATTGATTAAAATGATCGAATCATTTTGGTAATCGATTCTTGAACGATTCGATCATTTTAAATGAACGATTTACACAGCTCTATAAAACACAATCATAGAATATTTTAAAATTTTAGGCAACAATTTTTTTTCAAACAAATGTATGCAATTTAATGAGAAGCCTATTTTGATCACATTACGAAAGTTTTTTTTTTAATTCTCAAGATTCAAGAATGTATTCCTCTGCCTAGCAAGAATACTGTCTTCATAGATGAGAGTAGAATATGCAGATGAAAATTTAATGAAGATAATACCATCCATTTGCAATCTATCACCTACTCTAACCCTAACTCTTTGTGTTGTAGTGATGGTGCAAAAGCAAAGACTAAAGGTACGAGTAGAAGTACAGTTGATAGTCAGTGAATTTGAATTTCAGAATTTTTAATCGAGCCTTTGCAGGAAATGGCAAAAGGAAAGTAATACGTTACAGTTGAGTGCTGTCTTATAGGTTAGGTAGGTATTAGTTAGGTAGTTTCTCGTTATGGCTAAAGCGTGTATTCTGATAACATAACTAGAACTACTAGAAGAAGAACGACCACGACCGACTTTTGGCGACGAGGATGGCTAAACCTCCTGTATCCGGGTCATGTCCTGATAACTAAAGTTCGTCAGTGCAGCACAGTTAATTTATATTTCGCCCAATGTCGTTGTAAAGTCGTTTGTCGTCTGGTGCTTTTGCTGCTGCTGCTGCTGCAAGTATTGAGATATGGTTTTGTCCTTTCAAATTGGGCTTTCCTATAAGTGAAGCACTGAAACACCATTGATTAACATGCAAATTGAAACAATGGTCACTATTCATATATCCCCTACATCATAGCTTCGTGTGTTCTTTGTGATGAGCGTTCGGTAATGTATTTTCAACTATGGGAAGGTATGTATGTTTGATTGGACTAATGAAGGTGGTGGGACAAATAAAGAGGATTGAGTTTAAATTATTGCATTTTTTTTAAAAAATTGCTATTTCCCACATAATCACTTTTTGCAGTGAATAATGATAATGAATGAAAAATATTGAAAAGGAAATAAATCGAGTTTTACAGAGGAAATTAATAAATCGTATATTACCTCTGACTGGTATAAAATAAAATCAATGTCTGGGTCGCATGAACTTGTTACCCGTTCTAATGATCTCTAGCACAAAAACTCGAAGTTTTTTCTAGGGAATCACATAAAAGTGCTCTGAAGCAAATCCAACAAAAATGGTCTATCCTTTTAATGGTTTAGTCTAATTATCACTATAGATAATGCCACTTGACTGGATTACATGAAATATTTTCAGTCGGATGCAAAAAGTATGTTTACAATAAACACATTTTTGCACTAAGAATTTCGTGTTTCACTTATTTGATTTTATGTATTCTCTGATTGGTATAAACTGGTCTACCCCATAAACAATTACAGTAAACATAGTATTATAATTGAACATTCTAGCAGTGATAATTGACTACAATTTTGTATGGTTTTTAATACGTTCACAAATCTGCACTTGACTGGTATAAAAACTGTCAGAATTCTAGGATGAAGTTTTTGTAAAGTGACTTTGAAAAAGTTCAAATGTCGAATGCCACTACATGCCTACTTAATTATTAACAAATATTTTAACGAAATTTATTATATATTTTATATACTGAATGGTATAAACACGTTATTCGAATATTAGAAATATGTTAACATAAGATACAAAATTGAAGAAGTGATTTTAAAGTAATATAATTATGTGTGACATGTAACTTTCCCTAAGTTGCTTGGTATGCTTTACTGGTATAGATAAAAAATGACAGCCTAGGGCACAAACGTCTACATTTATACTAAGAATTTGATTATTTTTAGGCATAAAGTGCTACTTCCTAGTAAAATGTGTAGGTATGCTAATATTACAAGATTTTGATTTTTTTAGTCTGATTGGTATAATCTGGTCTAACTCAGATTTCAAATCGAAAAAAAAACAGCATTGAAAATACAAAATTGTAAAAGTTATAAGCAACTTGTATTTAGTATATTCATTTGATTGGTATACATTTTTTGTCATAAGTGACAAAAATGTGTACAAAAACTATTTGTTAGTTTGCACTCTCTTATGTTTGACAAACAAATAACTTTTATATCTTTTAATTTTTATTTATTGGTTTATTATTTGGTATAAACTTTCATTGGACTTTCTACACTAAGAATTTGACTATTTTTTCATGGCTAAAAAGAAGTGTATGAACATTTTAAACCGATTTGTATAATCTATGTGTAAATTCATAAACGCATCACTGCAATAATGATGCTCGGTCCTTAAAGTCAAACGTTCACAAACGCAAACATTTAACATGACTTTAGACGCCAACTGTTCATTTTTGCAAAGTTTCATAAACTGATGCGCAAACTTTAAGCAAAGAAGCATAGAGAAATATCTTGATAAGTTGTTGATGAGATCGTTACGAAATCCCTCAGAGGGTACGCTGAAAATACGATTGGAAGAATTTTGATGGTGATTTCGAATAAAATAACACAATTGGACTGGACTCCTGGACCTGGACAAAGGTGGTTCTGGACCTGGACAGTGATGGAATTTTTTTTTTTTTTTTAAATATTTAAAAAAATGAACTTTTTTGGAAAAATAAAAAAAAAATAACTATTTTCCTAATGAAAAAAATGAGATTTGTGAAAAAAAAAATTTAAAAAAGTAAACAAAATTGAAAAAAGAGTTTAATTTTAGTTGAAAACTGTCGACATTGATAAGAGCCTGCCAGGCGACTGAACAAACCCTAAGTGGAGCAACGGGATGACCACCCGAAAAAGGTAGTTAAAATCTATTGCGCTAGAAAACTGTTGAGTGGTTTAGAGAACCGAAAAAGGGAGCTAAAAAACCATTTTTTTAAATTTGTAAAACAAAGTTTATGAAAAATGTTTTATTTCCAAAAAAAAAATTTTCCTTTGTCCAAGTTCCAGACCCACTTCCAGAAATTTTTTTTGAGTTTGTAAAAAGTTATTTCCAAAAACAAAAAAAATTGTCCTTTTTTGAAGTTCCAGACCCGCCTCCACAACTTTTGTCCCGGTTCCAGATCCACCTCTAGAAGCTTTGTCCCATATCCAGAACCTTGTTTCAAAAAAAAAAAATTGTCCTTTGTCCAAGTTCCAGAGCCACCTCCAGAACTTTTGTCCCGGTTCCAGATCCACCTCCAGAAGCTTTGTCCCATATCCAGAACCTCCGTCCCAGTTCCAGACCCAAGGCCAGAACTTATTTCCCAGGTCTAGCGCCAAAGCCTATGTCCCAGTTTTAAGTTTTTAATAATATTACTACCATATGATAATCAAACGCCGTTAAATTTCAATAAAGCAATTTTTTCACCCATTGTGTTTGAAGAAATAACTAATATCTGTTTCATTTCATAGAAGTTCAAGTCTTCATCTAATTAAGCAATCCTATATTAACTATTCTTCTATAAGCAAAAGAAGAAAACCAAAAGACGCAACTTTGCCGTCGGCGTCGTCGTCTATTGTCTATCAAAATATCTCACTGGTAGAAGAGCAATACGGCATCAGGGAGTAAGTTTGTTGTTTGTAATTTATGCACACACATATTGTGCAATAATAATAAAATAAATTCACACTCGCAACAGCAGATCGCTTTTGCTTAATAGAAGCGTCAGGATAAAAGCTCACAGCGTGTAAGGATTATGCAAAGTAGACACTACTTCCACGACACACTTGCTTAACTGATGACGGAACAAGGCTACAACTACATATACCCATATATTGTGGTACCCCACATTTCAGATGCTCACTTTTGAGTTGAATGAGCATTACTCATAAAACACATAATAATCATATTCATGATGTTTTTACTTAAGGCTCAGAGTAGTTAATAAGGGTATACCTCGTAGGTTGTATAGATGGTATAGGATTTGGAGATGACACTAAAGGTATGCTAAAATTGGAATACCGAAACCTATTTCGCTTTTCACATTCACTGCATAGTGCGGAGTTTTCTTCTTGCCAACAGGAAAATTTTCATTTTTTTCTTCCACTTATTTGATTTTCTTATATCTAAGAATATATTGTAAAGTGTAAACGGGGACTATAAGTTTCTCTATAAAAAGCATCTAATGAAGGTGAAAATTGAGAAATAATTTAAGTTTTGATGATGTGATTCACTAAGGAGCACTTGTGAATATTATAATCAGGTAAACATTTATGAATGGTAAAGGCTAAGTTATAAGAATGATGTCAGGCATCACATACCTACGAAAGGTGGAAGTGTATACGTACCAGAGGGTAGTTATAAGTCTCATAATGTTTAGCAATTCAAAGTGCAACATGAAAATCAACCAGCTAAATTCAAAATGAAGAAGATAACCCTTAAGTTAAATCACGTTTGAAATTGTGTTTTTTATACGAGAAGGCTTTGTTGGGTGATGGGTTGTAATATTGTGGTTTTTATTTTTTCTATAAATTTGGTGGATTTTAGTGAAAGACCTTAAAACTTTAAGCCTTTAATTTTTGAAAATGTTATTTATAAAAATCCATTCAGGTCCAGTTGTCAGTGTGACATCATTTGAGTTTCGCTCTAGGTAGCTCGCCTTGAGACATACATACATATTTATTTCAGTCAATATTTTTTTTACTCTGGATTAACTGAAGTCTGAAAATGTAGTTTTGACATGTGCTTAAATAGGCATTACAAGGCATGTTTTATTGGGAAGTATAATTAAAACTAACGCAGTCAAATTAACCTCGATATAAACAACAACAAAAAACAAGAGATTGCCGCAGCAAATAAGGTGCAAAGCTATGGATCTCTGCCACCTAATGCCAGAAGTGTCAGTGTGAAATTAAAAAAAAAAATTAAATAATCTGACAGCACTCCCTGGTTGGAAAACAAAACCAAATACCGAAGGCACGAAGGCGAGCCAAAAAAGTCGTTTGTTTAATAATAGTGATTAATATGTAATAAAATTAGTTTTTTTTTTGCATCAAACACTTGAAAAAAAATGTTCACTAAAATGTTTAAACACTAATTAATACGTAATTCGGTCTCAAATTTAAGATTTCAGTTCCAAAAACAAAAAATAATCAAATGACCGGATTTTTAACACTGCCAAGAGCATGTAAATATTTTCCAACCAGGGACTTTTTTTGTTGTTGTTTTAAGATGTCAAATTAGAAAGAGAAAAGACAAAGACAAATCTTGGAAGACCTCTATTGGTTTTATAATTAGTTTATCGAAGGAAGTTTACTGCGCTAGTTACATACACATACATACATGCATTAAACAACTACATAAAACAGGCACCAGTTTATAGTAAGCATGTCCAATTTTTAAAAATAAAAATAAAAGGAAAAGAGTTTTGAACCCAAATAGATTATTCAATGAATTTTTGTAATTATTTACCAACCTAAGTTCAATTAAATTTAACACAAGATATCGCTAATAAAAACATATTTTAAGTAGAAATTAGGTACTCACCTATCACGCAGCCATATTGAAATAATTAATCTGCTTTTTTTTGTCTTAATTTTGAACAAAAAAAAAAATGGAAAACACATTTGAGACACTTTTTGCGGAATATTTATTATCTACTCGACACCAATTTCACATTTTAAACAAAATTCATTTAATAAACTAATTAGTTTTAGGCAATGACTTATCAAGAAAGCGAATTTTGTGAAAACAATTAATAAAACTAAAGAAAATACAAAAATTTACAACAGTTAGAAAAATACGAAGAAATAAGACGAAGTGCCAATAATATTACAATCAGCATTTCAGCCATTTCAGCAACAAGCAATAAATTATTCTCAATACGTTTCTCTTTAAAAAGCTGATAACTTTTCATGGATCCACCGAATTAAAATATCCATCAACAAATCACACTTCACTCACTCAATCAATGAAAGTTTATTTTCTTTACATTCCATTCTCCACGTAAAGTAAAACAAAAAGAAGCTTTTATGAAAGCACACACTGGTTGGTTGCTCAAATAAAGCAAATACACGAATCATTTGAGTTATAAATATAATAAACTCAGCTTAAAACATCACCGCGGATCACCGCAACGCGCCGAAGCCGTTCGTTCAACGTTCAGTTGATTTTGGTAAGCTCGTTCAAGAAGTTCATGCTATTTATTCCGGGATTCGTGATCGGCAATTATTGAAAAAAGTAAAATATAGAAACTTTAAAAAAGGTGACGCAACGGTAAAGAAATAAAGTGAAAAAAAACGTAGTATGTTCTATTTTCCGAAGTGTTAAATTTCTCATAAAATAAGTTTAAAAAATGTGTTTTCCATAAATCCCAAAGTTTCGAAACGTGTTCATACGTGAAAAAATGGCCTCCTATGTATGTCTGTGTTCGTTTGGCGTAAAATTCATATACATGGGGAGTTTTGGTGTTTTCGACAGTGCATTACAAAGCCTAATGTGAGTGAAGCCTAGACGTCCGTCGGGTCGTTAAGAGGCCTTTGGAATTAATTTTAAATGTGCGGTATTTAAAATATGGTTTTTCTTGAGAAAAAAATCATAGTTTAGTTTAGTAAAAAATGTATTTTATTTGATCGGATATCGGAAAATGTGTTTGGAAAATCGTTTTTAATCAGTAGATAATTATTCTAATTCAGCATCGTCCTGGTCTCGTGCGTTGTCGGTTTCTCTTTTTTCATCACCGTCCGTCGTCGGTTTCTCGTCGTTCATCGCGTGGTGAAACACAATCATTATGTGTGATTTTCGTCAGCAGAGCAGTGCGTCGTGGCTCAGTAGTAAAACCTACTTTTACAAGGTGGTCCTAAACTTTTTGTATTTTTGATGATTGAAAAAGTTTCGTTTTGATTTTATAAATTCATTCGTAGGTACATATGTATGTATATTCTTATTCTTAACTTATTCTTGTCTTTTGTGTTAATATATGAGCTTAATTTTATCACTAACAATAATTTTCTGCAAAAATGTATCCAATATTAATTTGGTAAGTTCCTACATAATATTAGCTACCTACCTTCAAATATTCTTCATTCAACTTTTCGTTTTCTAAACAATAATTACGTAGAATTATATAACTGACAGTTTCTACCAGTTTAAGTCCAAAGTTCATTTAAAATTATAATAAAATGAGACTTAAATTGGTAAAAAAAAATGGCAACTGTGGGAAGTTAACGAATAGACTGTTAGTTCATTTTTTGTTTGAGCGAATAACCATGAGTTTAAGGGTTCTGTCTATATATAATGAACATGCAGGGATGCCATCAATAAATTTTGTTAATTCTTAGTTATGTTTTTAATTCAAAGGACATTTGAATATAAACAAATAAAAATAAGCCAAACATATTCCTTTTAATTATTGGACATTTTTGTCTTGACTAAAAAAATTTTAATTAGTGTCTAAAAATATAGAACTTGCAGCAAAATTCGAAGTTTCTATTATTAATTATTTCAAAACATGGACAAAAAATTATGTCTAGGGGCTTTTCTGGACTTTTTTGGACACTAAATATAGTTACCAGCTATTTACAAAATTAAAGATGTTGCTAGTCAATTTTTGAAGAATATGGTTTAAAGAAATGCCAATTGACGAAAGATAAAACATTCCTGTCAAAACAATTAAAAATCATACGAATTTCAAATCTGAACAATATTTATTAGTCTCCATCAATTATGTATGTATTTGTGGTAGTTGTTAACAATAATAAAAAACAAAATCATTTTTTATTTCATCACACATACCACAAACGTTAATCATTTATTAATAAATGATTGTGGCTTAAAGCTGCAAACTAGAGAGAGCCAACAAACCGATTGCGTGGCAAAGCAATTTATTAATTATTTTCTTTGGCAAGAAATCCTAACCATTTAAAATGGTTGTTAGCTGAGGTGAGTACATGTGGCATAACAAATTAATTCAACTCCTGCCACCACCACCGACACCAACAGCTTCATACGCCTTGGCACGCATTCCTTTTTCGATACCGAATGCCTCTTCGCCTCTTCGGTATGAGTTGAGGCCCAGACACCTTCTCTAGCTTGTACACATAGAATAGTCCTGTTTGTGTGCCTAACCTCGAATTATTTAATACGTCGGACATGTAGAACATGAAACATTTCAATACGAACAACATGCGACTCGTATGTTGTATGTAGTATTTCTAGATATATACAGTTCGATTGAGACAAAATGGGGGCACTATACACTGCCGAAAGGACCGACAACCGACCATAGCCAAGCTACAAATCTAATGTGCTTATTCAGGAGGGATCAAAGCGTTTGTTTCCACTATGCCTCACTGCCATTCTATGCTCCTCGAAACAAGTCAAGGTTCGAGCCTGTTAATGGCGCCCCAAGGTCTACTAAGGTCCGGATACAGTACAGTACCGCACTCATGTACCAAATATAAGGTGTATGCATGCAAATGCAAATGAGCGGAAAAGTACATGAGTCGCATATGCTGCATTTTGCAGACCATTGCTTGAAATTTGTTCACTCGTCTGCACTCTTACCACCATCCCAAAGTTCCAGAAATGATGTTCGGTATATATGAAGTTAGTCCAATCTTTAAACACTCTCTTACTCCTACACCTGATGCTGCGTGTACCTAAGTTAAACCAGTAAGTTTTATAGAAAGTTATGTTTCTGATGGGATTTTCACAGACCTCTGGTTGCAAATTGATATCTATATATGCATAAGCATTTCCTGTGTCATCAGTTGTAGAAGCTCATATGGTTGGACTCACAGTATGATGTGATGTGCACTGTCGGGAACAAAGAAAGTACAGCTTTTATAATGGCAAACCTATACCTTTCAAAACTTATGGAGCTGCTATTTTACCAACTTGTCTAGGATTTCCATTTGATGGGTACATTCCATTCATCGTGTTGTTTCCTGTTTGTTTTTATTTGTATTTCATATTATTCCTATAAGCTTAAGCTCTGTTTTTCCAAAAGGACCGCATAAAAGTATGCAATCACAAACCTCTAGATAGAGAGTATTTAAACTTAAAGGAATAATTTAAGATTTACAATTTAATTTAGCACTGACTTAAGATGACTTCATCCTTTCATGAATTTCAATTTAATTTTCGTGATTTTGAAAGGACCATAAAATATATTCAAAGATTTCCATTAAAATAAAATTTTTACGAGTACCTATATGTTGTTGTTATGGAAATTGAATACCTTCCTTATGAACCTCTACCTCTCTATATCCATTTAAGTCGTACTACGTTTTTGAACATATAAAAGAGTAGCATTAACATATAAAGGGTGCCATGAACAAAATCTTATACACAATTCGACTAGAAATAAAATTAACTCCAGCTTGAATTGTACAACGTTGAAAATTCCTCAGTTTAAATCTTGAAATCCAATTAATTGATTTTTTCTGGACGAAGGTTATAGATACTCATAATTATTCAATTATTCATGAGTTAAAACTGCCTCATTATTTTTCAAACACTTACGAGAAAAGTTTCCGAAACTACATTAACAGCTTAGAAATACAAAACATAATTGTTAAAAATGTCAAAAACTATCAAAAACTTTTAATTGAAATTGTTAAGCTTGTGACTAGTTATTGTTACGGGTGTGACTTAGAGCCGTTTGCTGATTCGAAACATAAATATTTATGTTCAACTCAAACGCTGTTCTACTTTTTCCTCAGCGTAAACTGTCACATAAGGTCTTATGTAGAACATGAACTCTTAAGTTTCGTTTCAGCAAATGGGCCTTAATATTTCATTAAATTTAAATAGAATATTGTGAATGAAATTCAAAAGGGAAATAGTTGTCATAGAAGTCTAATCTCATTTTGTAACTCCATTTTGTAACTTCAATTGGAATCTATTGCTGTTTCTTAATTTTAAGTGCGGGAGATACTCTTTAAGTGTGGCTTAAATTCTCATATGAAGGAGATTTCCATTGAATTATATCCCTGCATGGTAAACCGCTTTGGATCAATTAAATGTCATATTTTGTGTTTGCTGGTTTTCGCAGTAAAGTAATTTACTATACGAAAAAAAATAATATTGGTCCTAATATTCATCCCTGAGGTACTCCAGTTAACAGGGCTTTAGAAACGATTTCGTATCGTAAAAGGCAGAAATATCGCTCACAAAAGGCAAAACGTAACCTTAATTTTTCTGAAAGAACCCTAGGTACTTGAATTTCTATATCAATTTTGAATCGTAGAACTCAAATAGACAAAGCACAACCTTTTTTCAATGTTATGTTAAATTCGGGATAGAGCAACTGTGACAAGCTCAAATTCCAAACTATAAACTGAAGGTTGCAAGCATTTCAACTTCTTTATTAAAATTTGGTATAATACTCTTTTTTTACTTGACTTAATCAACAGAACACCCTGTATACCTATACAACACCCTCTCATACATTCAACTATATTTGCATATTCAAAACAAAAACAACGCTATTAAATGAACTGTGCGGCTAAATTAAGTCATTTTTGCAACTTGTAGTCGAGCTAGCTAATTGGAATTCATTCAACAGATAACTGAGTTGTACAAAAACTTAGTCTAGTTCTAGGGATGGTAGGTTTTTTTATTCGAAAAAGTAAATTTTTGGCAGTTGAAATTTTTGGTAGGTACAAACTCGTGGGAGTAAAATATAGTTTTTATTTGACCCAAGCGTTGGCGACTATATACAATGATGAAAAGGGGCAATTAGATTTAGGTTGCCTGTGAGCTGTAGGAGCATAGGAGATTTGGGAAAGATATTCAAATTATATTCTGATGAAAATGTGCAAAGATGAATATTTTTTTACTCATTTCAAAGGCCTAACCTTGATTCGTATAGTCTTAGGTAGTCCTTTGGAAATTCGAACGCAAATATCTTTTGTTATCATATTATAACGATTTACTCTTTCTCTTTATCATAACATCATTCCCAAAGGCGTTCACTTCTATATCACAGTAGGTCTAGGTAGGTTAGGTGTATAGTTAGGTGTAGAGTAAAAGTTCCTTGGCCACTCTCTAAGTTTATGCATTATTCATGTGAAAACCGTCAACTAAAATAGAAAACAAAAATTTATGAAAATACCAAGAACAAAAAAGGAATGAATATCATCATATATCTAACATTTTGTTTAAGCAATCTTATAGCTACTTACATCAAGAGTAAACATATAACGCCAAGGGTGAATTTTTCTCTATGGTGATGGTGATATCATAGTGTAGTGTGGTTAATAGAAGTACTTTTTTTTTTTTTTTTTTTTGGGAAATGTGTATATGTTTTATTTTTCGGAGGGCTATTTGTAGTAAATTTTCTAGTTGCCATTTGCTTTTGGCGAGATTTTTCCCCTTGACAATATTCTTCTATATATGTATGTAGGAGGGTATACTAAAAAAGCGCAATAACAATGAAAGCAGACACTTTTGAAAATTTATCGAAAGTGTAATATTCCACACCTCTTTTGGTGTGGGTGCTAACATTATTGGTATCGCAGGACTGTAAAATGACATCGCTTTACAGTGAGGGGTTAAAATATAACTTGGAACAAAAATTTTACGTTTTTGAATTGTCAGTGAAATGAAAAAAAAAAATACGTTCAACTATGTTTTTTACACAATTTTGCAGGAGAAAATGCTGAAGAAGAGTGGAATAATTCAAATTTATCAATCAATCAATTTTCTTTTGAAACAGGCCATGGAATCTAAATTTTGTTAATATCTCACGTTAAAATGAATAGGTTCCACAATGTTTTCTACACAATATTTTACATTTCACAGGGTGCTGCCACAGGAGAACACGTTGAAAAGTCATACATTTTATTGTCAATCATTAAATTTTGAAACAGACGCTGTGGAATCTTAATTTTATGAATTTACCATTTGAAATGAAAAGTGAATACATTCCATGGTGAAGAAAAGTGGACAAATTTTATATTTTTCAATCAATAAATTTTGTTTTCAAACAGAGGCCATGGAATCCAAATTTAGCAAATTTCTCACGTAATATTGAATAAGTTCCACATTGCTTTTCACACAATATTTTACATTTCGCAGGGTGCTGCCACAGGAAAACACGTTGATTAATCATACAATTTATTGTCAATCATTCAATTTTGAAGCAGCGGCTGTGGAATATTAATTTTCTGAATTTCTCATGTGAAATGAAAAAATTAATACATTCCACAATGCTTTTTCCCATAATACTTAACATTTCGCAGAGTGCAACTTCAAAAGAAAATGGAGAAGAAGAGTGGACAAATTTAAAATTTTTCAATCAATCAATTTTGTTTAGAAACGTAGGCTGTGGAATGTAAATTTACTAACTTTCCCGCAGTTTTTTTCCTGTGTGTATTTTTTAAGTTGTTCCTGCTTTAAGCCTAGCATGTCGTCCGGGTGAAAATTTTCATATAATAATCAAACAAATAGCAAAGTTGATTGAATGGCAAATGTAGGACTTTTTGCACACCGTGTCAGTAATTCCATACTCAAAAAATAAAAATATGGCCAACAGAAGATTGAGGATTGTGGAATGCATTCGTTTCATAATAGGTGAGTTCATTAAAGACTCTAACTCGTGTTCATCCACAATGAAATTCGATTTACCTCATGAAAGATAGTGTGGAAAGTATTTACTCTTCCACTCCTCCGGATACATACCTAAGTACTTAGTGTAAAATATAAAAAATTGGCTTTAATGCCGGGAAATACCAAAATTCATATTAATTAAGAACCTGAAGACCACGCTGAGCATGTTGAAAAAAACGTTCCACAATCCATTTCATACCATATTTCGAATTTGAATGCTTCGGATTGTAATATTGTAATTTTTACATTGATTTTTTAATTTTTATCATTTTCACTGAGTGAACTTTTTTTGATGTTTTATGCTTTTAGCTCTCACCTCTTCACAAACTGAAAATAAATTGATCCCGAGTTAACTCATGAAGCAGTTTTTCAGAGGATGATAAACTTTAACTTTAGCTGTCAAAAATCTATCGAATAATCTTGCTGCACTTCCTTCAAACTTTTGATATTTAGGTGTTCGGGACATCAAAAGAGATTTTCTCTTCTAAAATTATGAATCCCATTTGTTATTAGTTTTATTTTTTTTTTTTCAAAAACAAATTTAAAGTTAGACCGAAGTTTTATAACGCTGCCACTACTGTGTTTCTCTAAATATAATCATCTGACAGTTTGATGCAGAAACAGAATTATTATGTTATTTTATTGCAAAGCAAAAACCTAACCAAAAGAAGTTTGTGGTCCCTTCATGACTCGTTTCAAAAAAACAAGAGAAAAGGGACTCACAAACTGCTAGTGGCACTTTTGTCTTTGTTTTACGGGTGGCATATAGTAATAGTGAGATGGTTGTGTACAAATGCGTTTGTTTCTTGGTCTTCCTGTAGCCTCTTCACGAATGTTCTTTGGCGACATTTAAATATGAAAATCGCATTACCATATACTTACCATACCATCCGCCTCTTGTTTCCCTCTATTCGATCCCACTTCTGAACCCAATGTAATGGGACCGAGTTTTTCTTTATTCATTTGTTCTTCAGTTAGGCATGCCATCAAAAGGTCAAAAAATTATAAACGAAAATCGTTTAAAGGCTAAAAAGTCCTTTTTATTGCATTTTCAGCCCCAAACAAAGCCATGGGGGCATTTCTAAATAGATCTATATGTACATAAGTATTTCAACTTCTCATAAACATTTTGTGTATTATTTGTTATGAATATATTTTCCTGTGGTTTTGTGTCCTTTTTTTTATCTGTGTTATGTGATGATAGGATATGGGAGATGAAGAGGGGGATGTCTGTTTTTCTCCCTGTTTTTTTTTTTTTCGATGATGGAATTGAGTTTTTCTTCTGAATTCATGTTTATGTGGATGTGGAATTTGTTGTTGATATGTATATATGGGAGTATGACCTATTTTCTTGTCTGTTTGTGAATGTCATCGTGTGTTATTTGTTTTTTATTAGTTACGAGCTTTGGCTTTGGATTTAGCGTTTCGCTTTCCGTTGCTTTAGATACCACTGCCACCACATTGTTTGTCGGTTGTCGGCACAGCAGCGCGGCAAAGCGCGTTTAGAAACGATTGAAGGATAGAAGTTTTGCGTAAATGGCATCCAATGAATATTTTATTAGGACTTTCTCTACATGTAGAGTATAGAGGTTGATGGTTGTGGCAATGGCACCCATCTTGTAATAACCGCCCCCCTCACTTACCGAAAGAATATAGAAAATATCTATCTATACAAACCGATTCTGGGGTCGCCGCCACCGCCGCCGCCAACACCGTGTCATGTGTAAAATGGTGTAAATTGTCATGGTGGGCTGTTTGACGCCTTTATGTCAGATTTGATGAATATGGAGGGTGAATTAGTAATTTGATGTTGTGAAAGAGATTTCAAAAATCTGTGTTGGCTTAGAGAAGAAGTAACAGGGTAGGTATAATATTTTATCCCTGATGAAGGCGCAGTAAATTTTATGGTTATTTTGTGTGCTTATGAGGTGGATTTTCTAATGGGCGAATACAGATATACGAAGGGCCGGAATGCCTGTTTGTTTTTGTTTGACGAGAAAGGTAGTAAAAGTTCTGTTTTGGTCCCATAAATAAATTAGGTGTCTTTATTACCACGTTAACAAATAAAATACAAGTAGGTTGGTAACTCACCGTATACCTAAAGTATGTATGTACAAATAAAAGGTAATCAAATCGGAAGCCATTTAATGAATAGAAAATTTTTAGATTTTACTACCTTAACGTATACCTAGAGCTAGACACTTGTCAAATAAAATTTAAGGAAAGGTCCTTTGGATATTTTATTTATAAATATTGGAAAACTACTTTGATTCTAGCTGGGGTACTTATATGAGCCATTTTTCTTTTTTAGTTCAGAAAAGAGCTCCGTAAAGAGTCCGCGCATGTCGAGCATGTTCTGAACGTCCTCTGAACGAAGCGTGTTCTGAGCACTCTGAACTATTATTGGAACACACCTGAACACTTAGCTGTCAAATGCTTGTGTTCTGCATTTAACTCTGTCTGCTCAGTTATTTTATTCTGAGCTCATAGTGCTTGATGACATGGGTCGTTTTACTGAAAAGCGCATCGGTGAGGCAGGTAGATTTTATGTGCGTAAAAAAGAGAAAGTAGATTTTACCTTCTCTTTTTTACGCACATAAAATCTACTTGTCTCACCGATGCGCTCTTCAGTAAAACGACCCATGTAATCAGGCACATAGGGTGCACTCTGAACACGCTCAGAACACGTTCAGAATGAAAAAAGAAACACAAATTTGAAGCTCTGAACAGTCAGAGCGAAAAATGAAACACAATTTTTTGTTAGACAGTTCTGAATTAAAAAAGAAAAACGCCTATTTTATGAATTAAATTTGTGTGTCTTAAGCACACCATACACGATTCAGCTTAGTTTACAACTCATTTGTTTTTGGGTTTGTCATTTTATGAATTTGGAACTTTCACCAGACGTCAGTGCCAAACAATCAAAACAAAAAAATCAATAGTTTGACATTAAAATATGCAGGGAAAACAAAAACCATGTGATTGTGATTGATCGTTTGTTTGTTTTCCCTGCGTTTTTGAGGTCAGTCTTTTTTTTTCTTGCAAACTGTCAAAATTAGAAAGAGAAAAGACAAAGATAGTTTCTGTAAAAAGGCTTATTTGACGGTTGACGATTAAATTGAAAAAAAAAATCAAAACAGTTTGAATTTGTTCAAATTGATTTACAAGTCTTTCAACTCAATTGAACTGTGTGTAGGCGAGTCATATGACTAACTGTCAAACCAAATCCATTTTAATTCGTCTCCAGATTTACAAGGGGTTGATGTTGATCTCAAACTCAGTTCAAACCTGATTCACCTAATTTGCTTTATTCCTCAGCCATTCTTTCATCTAAGAGGTTATTAGATTTTTTATTCATTTGCACTTAAGAAAAACTTCATATTCCTAGTATGGTCAGGTCAGATCACTCAAATCATAAAAAACTTCCTTAACGTAGTCAAAACCACCGCATGACATTTTTTGCACAAGCTGCTTTTATAAATACTTCCAAAAAAAAAATGTACATTAAGAAAAATGCTTAAAAAGTTGTCAAATACTCTCAAAGCTATTATCGATGATGTTTTAAGGAATTTTGCCAAACCACAATATTCCGAAATTTCTCTACAAAAATCCAAAAAGAGAAGTAGCTGCACCTGCCTTTTAAGTAAACATACATAAAACACCGACACAAAAGACTGAATGTCAAAGAACACAAAGCAAAGTGTAAGAACAAAAACAAACCATAACCATCAAATTTCAATACAGTATACCATCCATATTGGATGACAGCTTCAATCACTAGCACAAAGGATCTTACCCAAGCTAAGCTTTTTGGAACCACAACAACCAAATTCCCTCCTCATTGTTCGTCTCTCTCTATCTAAACTCACTCATATTTACTTTATTGAAATTTAATAGCATCCTATGTAAGGTATGGCACGTAGTTCTATAGTTCTATGGAATACTAGAAGACTTTAATATATGAAAACAGCACGTAAACCAGATCAGTTTTACGCGACACGAATAGGTAACAGAAAATTCCATCATCATAGGGCACCGTCAAAACAGCCAGAGGAAGGAAAGGAATCCTTCTTCATCATTTCTTGCTTTCTCTTTATCACAGGAACGATGATAATGACGGCAGCAACGACACAAACCAGAATTATGGTGATGCTATAACAGACTGAATTAGGAACTTAAAAGACCGTGAGAAGTCAATAAGGAAGCAGAAGCAGTAGTATTGGTACAGGAGTTTTTGCTTATTGCTGCTCTCCGTTAGGTTGGATTCACCTTCTTGACAATTGATTGTGACTCTTTCATGTCTATAGTCAAGGGTGCATCTGATGCATTGTACTAACTATTATTCTCACTGTGCTCGTTCTTTTATGTCATTCGTTAGCACATTTCCGTTTTCCACCACTTTGCCGTGTGCTCCATTCATATTTACCTATCTATATTAAAAAAAAAATTAGTTCTTCCTTTAAAAAAAGGCAAAACCACATTCCTTCAACGCCAACGTCTTGACACAAAATAGGTAAAATTGATTGATTGATTTTAGTGTGTAAACTTCAAAAGGATAAAGAAGCAGCATAAGAAGCATTAAGGACACATACATATCTATACCTATATGTATGCAAAAAAAACATCAATCAGAATTTTTTTCTGGCAAGCCGGAATCTATCATTTTAAACCTCTGAAAGCTATAACGTTGACAAATTGAATGCGTTTTTTGAAAGCAAAAACGAGATGACGATCCAAAAAGTGTCAAATATTTATCAATTGCAAATACTAGGCCATCTGCGAGATGACAACGACAGAATTTGTAATATGGTCGAGATTGTTTTCATTTCATCTTATCTGCATAGTCAAAAAAAAATGTAGGTTAGCAGAACTCAGAAAAGTCTATCGAATTTTTTCGAATTCATTGCCACGATATTGAAGCATATTTGAGTCCCTCTATGTATCTTTGATTTTAATTTTGGTTTTCAGACAAATATTATGAACATTTTGAGTTAATTCGCAGTTTATAACAATAAAATTGCGAAAAATGCAACGTTAGACCAGTTTATACCAATAAGACGCTAAACAAATAAACATTAACATTTGTTTGTCAATTTAATTTTTAACATAAAATCTACTGTAACTTATTGGTAATATCTGTTAGACCAGTTTATACCAATTGTATTACGAAAAATAAAAATAGCCTACACTGGTTCGTCAGTTAAATTTTTGATATACATAGATAACTAAACAAATTATAATATTATTTATTATATTTATTTTACACCAGTTTATACCAATAAGAAAATTAATGCATACAAATATGTGATTGTTAGCGCACTTAAGCGTGCAAATAACCCAAAAATATACATGCATTTATTATTGAAGTCAGTTTTTTTATTATACCAGTCATACTCAAATATCAATTTCATGCCTCGATATTTTCTGAGTAATTATTCATGTACGCCTGACTGGTATAAATAATAAATTAGTTGTCTTGGGTTTTATTAATTGATAAATTGATTGGTATAAACTGGTTAATACCAAAATCACATTTCATTTTTGTCTCGGTATTTACTGAGTAACTATTTGTGTCCGCTTGAATGGTGTGAATATTTAACAAGTTGTCCAGGTTTTGGTTTATTAATAAAATAATTGGTATAAACTGGTTTAATGCCAATATAACACTTTAATTTTGTTCGCAATATTTCCCAAAGAATGGGTTATGTACGCTTGACTGGTATAAACTTTTAAATAGTTGTCTGGATTTTGTTTATTGGTATAAAATTCATACAGTCACTTCACCACTCAAATTACACCAACGATGTTTCTGGCTGAAAACCTTTATATAGCCCGAAAGGTCTTTTTCCCAGGAACCTAAGGTATAGGTTACGTTGACGTTTCCAAGAGACGCTCTGAAAAATATCCTCCATCTTTCAATTATAAGTCCCATCACTAACCACCACCTATTACACAGAGAAAAACAATTAAATTTTTGTGATGTTTTTTTTTTTTGCTTCGTTGTCTTGCTAAACAATTAGCAGAACAACAGAGTTTATCTCTCGTAAAATTCTCAGAAAATGAAAATGTTATATTCTTTGTATATATAGAGTCAGGAGTCTAGATGGTCTACAAACACACATTTTCGTTTTTTCCATTAAATGAGACTTCTTAGCTTTTTTTATTTCTGTGTATGTATATGTAAGTACATAGGAATAAGAAAATGTCTATGGCACACGGGTCAAATGAGAAAGTATCCAAATAATTAAAAATGCAATGTCCTTTCAGCAAATGATCCTTCACAAAGTCTCCTCGAGTTGATGATAAACATTATTACTTGCGATTTGACAACAGTGAAGATGATGATGAACCTAGTTGAAGTTGAAAGTGGGCCTTACTACATTTGGCTTCTTCTTCATATAGACGACAGGAGTATAGTGTAAACATAGCCTTAGCCACTATACCACCGTTTTTGATTCAACCTACAAAAAGAAATGATGACGAAAACAAAATAAAAGTCAACAAGCCTCCACACAGGAAACAAAAATATTTACTAAATGATGGAGTATTTGATTTTTTCTTCATTAGACCGCTGTCCTTATGGCTCCGCTGAGAGTGAATAGCAGAGCGAGTGGTGTACAATGGCACAAGTAATTTCAGTCCTATATAATAAGTAGAGGGCAGTGCACGAAGGAATGAAATAAGCTCTGCTGGAGCTGGGAGCTGGGTCTTTCAGCTAAGGACAGAGAGTGTGTGTACACACATCCGAGAACGAAAAGGAGTATATCTGGAGGGTTCCTTGTGGCTACACTTGTTCCCGTTTCCATTTCTATTCTCTGACAAAAGTTTTCTTTTGGGAGGAGGGGGCTAACTTTTTCTATGGAAACGTTGTCCCTCCTTTACTTTATTCTGTATATAATGTATATACCTACAGAGCAAGATTCACAGCCTCTGCACCGACCGACTGATGGCTTCTGCTGAATCTGATGCTGGTTGTTAGCGCGCGCCTTGCTTTTTTGTTGCTCCATTTGTTTGTTTCCATTTAGTCAATTACTGGCTTGTTAATTGCTTTCAGGATGCAAACATTAATGCTTGTTGTTTTTTTTTTTTCTGTATAGGATGTAGTTTTTTCCATTTTTTTTTTGTATTTGTGCTTTTCCCCGGAACTATGGGTTGGATTTGCTTTATGGGGGGAAAGAAATGAAGGATAATAGCGATGTCTTTTTTCGGTTTATTTATTTCAGCTCATCCGTGATGGTGAACTGTGTGCAAGTGCGGGGGATAAAAGTAGGTATAGACATTGTCGTATGTGTGTGGAAAAAGTTTAATTGATTTCCACCCCACAGAATGCCAAACCACCAAGTAAATTGCGGGGGCTTTAATGTCCTTTACAATGGATATACATTTTTAATTTCACCTCATCGGAATTTGTGCAAATAAAACAAGTATTGAGTAGGGTATGGTATAGGTCCGAACCCGGGCGCCACTTAAGAACTTAACTAACGAGTTGCTGATGCGATGTTGGCTGCAAGCTATATCTACCATCATTATGCAGTGTCATACACGAAATAGAACAACTTTTTTTGTATAAACTTTTAACAACGTGGCTTTATTTTATTATCCTTTAAGGGACAAGTTTTGAATAAAAAAATCAGGGCTTCTATCGCTTAAACTTTTCTAGCCTCTCAAATGGTATAGATACAAAAAAAAATAAAAAGAAAAGACAATTGATGTGGACGGCAGGCAAAGTTCCATATTTTCTTTTTGCGCATAAAGATTTTGTCGTATAATATTGAGGCTTATCGAAAGGAAATTATAATTTTATGCTGCTGAGTACAAAAAGCTATGCAGGGTGACAAGAAAAAAGGTCCTTTTGCATGCGAAAGTGTGTGACCCAGGCTCTTCTATATCTCTCAACCCCACGAATACCGATAGACGTGAACCTTCGGTAAATCCTTATTAGGAGCAATTTGTAAAGTACCTACTTGCAAATACCTTTTTGAACTATACGAAAGGAATGAACAAAAAATTAAAAAAAGAAAAAAACTTTGAGCGTATGGAAAAGGAATATTGGAACATAGTCACAGAAAAACGTGACTTAAATTAAGCGTAGGGATCAAAAATATGTCAATCTTGTCGTGTCGTTTTGCATGTCATAAAAAAAATAATATTTCAAAAAAGGGCAATGTTTTTTATTAATTTTATTTTTTTAATTTTATTTGTATAATAATTTGTACTTTGTACCTTGTGATTTATTCAAAAGCCGAAATAATAATACAAAAAACATTTATATCCCAAAACAAAAAAGGAGTCGAGAAAAATGTTTATTTCGGTAGAAAGTATTATAAAAATGTATTATGCAGATAATAATCAGAACCTGTTGCTAAATTAATTGTAATTTGAGGATGGAGCAGAGCGAAGGTGCTGACTCCTGAGGGTATGCAAATTAAAAAAAGGAGAACACTAGTTTGTACGTATCAGAATGATCTCTATGCGGAGGGTTAAAACTTTATGAATACCCAAGTATTCTAAGTATGGGCTCTGGGACCTCAGAACCCCCATATGTGGGATATTCACAAAAAAGTATGCTTTCGAAAGGGTCAGTAATTGGTCAAGAAATGTAAACTAAATTCAGAAAGAAGTCAGCTATTGAACATTTATTATCAGCGATTTTAAGCACCTCATTTGTGGGATATTGGAAAAATATATTGTCTGAAAAGTCACTAAATCCTCATTTGTGGGATATTCGAAGAATTTGAAAATTTTTCAAATTGTTTACTGTTTGCGAATATCCTACATATGAGGAACTAAGATCCCGGAGCCCGTAGAGACTGTAAGCACCTCGTTTGTGGGATATTCGCAAAAAGAAATTAATATGTCATCTTAAAGATCAACTTAATTCAGAAGAAGGTTATCAAATCCTTTGAATATCCCACATATGAAAGGAGGTGGTAAGCACTTCAAAAGTTTCTACGAACTTGAAAACCGATTTGATGACCGATTACTGAAAAATCGGTAAAGTGGTTCCGTTTCACTTGTTTTTTTCCGCTGATGGGCTGTGGTGTGGTGTGGTGGCCCCATCTTGTTCGAACCTCATACGTCTTCAAGATTTATTAAATCTTCAGTTAACTTTGACACCACAACGCCATCGCATTTAAATAAAGCATGACTGCATTATTTGAAAAAAAAAGTAACGAATTAAAAAATTGAATTCTTTAAAAATATCAACAATGTGGCTTTTAATTAGAACTCCCGCTAAACAAGCGACCTGTCTTCATCGCTCCTGATGACAGTCATTCAAACAAAAGAGATCTATTTACCCCCGTATACTTTTGCGACAAAAAAAAGAAAGGAGCAAACAATAAAACTACATCAAGCTAATTATGAGCTGCAAGACTGAGCAAGTACAACAGCTAGCGACAAGCGCACGTTGTGGAGGTTGTGACTTCAAAAAAAGTGAAACCAGTAACTAGCCAAAAGCAAACAATAGGACTGGAGCTTATCCCCGGGTATTATTAACTGGAGAAATTCGTGTTGGAAAATAGCAGCAGCAGCAATCTCAGTTGCCTGTGGTGCCATGGCGTATATAAGTTGTTGATTGAGAATGGATTGCGCCTTGCCTGGGGCTTTTATATATGTATATTATTCCGAGCAGGGGGGTGTGTTAACAATTATTTTTATTATTATTCTGCCTGCTTGAATGTGCTGTGAATGGTTTCATCGTTGTCAGCATGGTACTCACCATCACCATCATCATCATCACAATCATTCTCAACTCATTCTCAGTCTCAGACAATGAACTCAAAAGGAACTCTATAAAACGTTTTTGCATTGAGCTCCATCTTGGCGTGAAATTGCTTGTGATATCATCATGATATCCACCAACCACCACCACTATAACCGGCAACAGCTAAAAGCCAGAAGCAGGATGAACAGAAACAGAATCAGGAGCAGAGTAGCAGACAAGCAGCAACTCATAGTAAGCAAGATGAATAAAATTATTATTTAAATTAATGGAATTATTATTGCTTGGCTAAGATGTCACTCTTGCCTTCGCGTTCGCCTCTGAAACTTAAGTGAAAAACTACTTCTCTTTTGTGTAGCTCTGTTTTCTCTTCGGGAGCTTCATGGTGAGCTTGGACAGAATATTAAATTAAAATTCTCCTACAAATGTACGAATAAATTGTCAATATATACAAAGGATTTCATTAAAATTGCAGACATTTTAACTTTCAGTTTCTTGACATTCCTACATATGACATCAATACCCAATTTGGGGGATATTTCGTGGCTAATATAAATTAAAGAAGTATTTCTTAAGCCTTCTGTCTAAATAACTTAAGCTTCTTTAAAACGCCTAATAGATCTCTTTAAGATTTGCCGAAATTACTTATAGAAGCCTTAAACAAGTAATATAGGTTTAAGCTTCTTTAATATATTTATCTACCTTTTGGTAGTCCTTTTAATTAATAACAAAGCGTATTCTGCTACGCTGAATCTTTGAATAAATACAGATTTTTGGTGTTCGACAAAATGACCTCATGATAATTTTTTGTTATGCTCAGCGCATACTATCCGCTGAAGAATGTGACATATACCACAAAATATTAAATCCACTTTTTCATCGTCCGAAATGTTTGTGCCAAAATTAGCGAACATTTTTTGGTATATTTTCCATACCATTTTTGAGGACCTTTTTAAAATTTGAAAAAATACTAGAAATTCTGGAAAGATTGTAGATTTTGTGTAATTTATTTTTATTTTAAAAAAATGTTGGCGTAAGTTTTGAGCGCATTCCATTTTTTATTTGGTTTACTTTGCTTAGGATATTTCTTTGTATTCGTTTAGAAAATCTGAAATTCCTACAAGATGTCACATCTACCAACACTGGTCATCTTCTTGCAGCTCAATTAAATTCATTATGAGTAATTTCACGACTGAATAAACTAACGATACCTGAAAATATAATAAGGAATTAGAATGTGGTAGATATATCGACTGTCCACTTCTTCCATGCAGCACATAAAGGACTTGTCCCCTTTCTTCTTTTTTCGTTTGTTTTTTTTTTTTTTTATGTTATATGACGAAGTCAAGATTTATTACCTTTGCTCGCTGACAGGTATAAAAATACATAAAACAAATTTGTTGTCTTTGCATTTAATTAAAGTAACGGGTGGTATTAGAAACGCCCAATCCGGTTGCCATCCATCATCATCTCGCAGCTATTGTTTCATATTTCATTAATTTTAACAAACTATGACATAATGATTGTTTAATGTGTTTAGGAGAGATATGGCTTGGCTATACAACAATAACTCCATCATGTGATGAAACAATATAATGTCACAGCAATATGCCCTAATGTTGTTAAATTAAGCAATCTCACCACAATTTAACGTTGATGAGCGGAAGCCTTAAATCTATCATGACTCTATTATATGGTGGAAGGCGGGGCCGGGCCGGGCGTCTCGTTGCTACTAAAATGAGGAAGAAAGGAAGAATGGCATTATCATTGAGGCTCCTGGTTGATGGATTCTGGTTTGCTATGCATAATTGCAATATCCCTGTGCTTTATTCTTCGCTCTTGTTCACTCTCTCTCTTTCTCTCTCTCTCTCTCTCTGTCAGAGATTTTAATGTATCAGTTTAATCCTTGGAAAGCTGCAAATTGAAAGTAATTGACATTTATTGGACAGCCAAATGGTTTCGACATCACAGAGATCCTTAACTATCCTTCCTCCACCGCCTTGCTTCACATTTCCCCCAATCTGTATCATTCTATCTCTTTCTAGTCCTCTCTTTCAATGTCGACAATGGTTGTGGGTTTTTCGGTTTTTGTACTTAATTTGAAATGGGCTAACCATCATCAGAATGATAATACCATAATAACTGGGTAAAAGGTCATCAGCCCCATATGGCCTGCGGCCATGATGTAATAATGCACTCAAAGTTTATATATATAGGTAGTTCTAGGTTCTATCTCTACGGCAATTGTACTAATTTTCCTCCCTAATTGAAGAGACTGCAATATTCTTTATGAAAACAGTCGACAAAAACAGTGACAGCAAAAAAAAAACTTTTTCTCTATAATTCCCTTAACGACAGAGTTACAACACACAACAGAGATATTGTTAACGAGAAGTAGGTACCTACATCGCTACTTCTATTTATTTTCATATTATTTTTATTGTTGTTTTTTTTTGGTTCTTTTGTGCTTTAGCAATCCTGTTCCGAATCCTTGAAAATGTTTTCATTTTACACCCATTTTGTGGGTTGCCAATTTAACATTACATTTACAACCACCCACAATACCTCTAACAACTTGGATTGTGTTATCTAATCGAATATAGATGGGATGCTTGTTTTCGTATGTATGCATGTATAAAGGGTTACCAGTTCCACTCCCCACAACACACCTTAAGAGCGAGAACTTGAGGGTTTTAAAGGCTAAAATGCAATGGCAAAACCAACACCGGGTGGGTAGATAGATATGGACCAAGTGAATTTTGTGCATCTCGCTATGACCGGCTTGTAGGTATTTTGGGCCTGAATGAAAGTCAAAAGGAGACTTAAAAAATTAAAAATGGTTAACACCAAAATGGCGGATATTTTGAAGGGTTGCATATGTACCACTTCTTAAGAAAAGCTCTCTATAGTCTTTAGATCCGTAAGTAAATATGTATATGCATGTATCTCTTTGGAACGATTCTAGCAAGGGGAAGTTTTATGACAAAAAAACTTTCTAATTCCTAGATTATTAAATCTTATAAATATATAACACCCAATGTACCGAAATCTCCAGCCGATTGAGCTAAAATTTCAAGCAACCTTCGGTATTGGTCTGGGAGGGTTTCTGTGAAGTTTGGTTAAAATCGGTCAAGCAGTTTGCCAATAAGGCGTAGTACCGCACTCATGGTACTCTAAAAGCTGCTTTGTTTGTTTTTTTAAATATTTGTATGTCCTGTATGATCTCTGAAACCACAGTTCCGATCACAACATTTATTGTTCTGTTTGTAGGGCTATACTCAGAGGAAGGTTTAGGAGTTAAATTAGTTTGTTTTTCTTTGAGTATTTTTCTTTATTATCACCATTTTCTTCATATGCTCCATTTTCTTCATATTCTCCACTTTCTTCATTTTCTCCATTTTCTTCTTTATCTCAATTTTGTTTCATTTGTTTGTTTTTTTTATTTTTTTTCCAACTTCTTTATTTTCTCTATTTTCTTCTTTTTTTCATTACATTAATTTTCTGCAATTTTCTTCAGAAAATCAAAAGCCTTGGGTACTTTAAGGGAAACTTTTAACGCATAAAAGTAAAGCTTTGCACCAAAATTCAGCTTTGTATGAATTTTTCGAAGGAAAGTCTAATTGTACTGGATGCCCATCAGCCCTTATTTTACCTTGAACGGTCCTGTGTACTCAAACATGCACATTTATGCTTTCATTCATAATAGCCTTGGATAGAAGGCAAATATAAATTTCATAGCACAGCGGGTAGTGGAGAATGCCAACTCCTGCCGCTATTGATTCTACTGGTAGGTACTGCATGCCAGCGCCTTTTTGGGAAACAACTGTTTTCGTTCTATTCCCAGAGTTAATTATGCTTTTGCTTAAATGTCTGCTTTGCCTTTGCACACCACTTGCAGAGCTCGATTTCTATATATTATTTTCCTTTCTCCAAAAACCCGTAATTCCCAAGCATATATGCATGCATTTGCTTTTTAGTGAATTTTGTTGACCAAGTTGATTGTTAGATGTGTATCTGAGAATAGATAAAGATGATTCTCATCGGCTTTGTTGGTCGTTTTGATGACGAAAATGAAAAAAATTAATTCATTTACTTTTTCCCAACGTTTCGACGGTGGTTGCCGTCTTCTTCAGGGGATCTTTATTTGTAAAAAAAAAAAGAGAAGTAATTACATAAAAGTGTCAATGTATGTAGGGCGGACGTGGTATACACTTGCATTAAAGTTTTAAACAATTATGTATATAAAAAAAAAAAAAAAAAAAAAAACAAAACAATATTTGGAAATATTTAATAATTTAAACTTGAAAAATTTAAGTGCAAATTAGTAATTAAACACTTCAGATGAAGTTTAGTCCAATGAGTACAATCAAGTTTTGGATCTACTGTTGGAAACTAAGGAGCAGTAAACTGCTGAGATGTTTTGTGTGTCTTGTTTACGGTTCATGTTGTTCTTGTTATTGATTATGTGTAGTGTTTCTAACGTGTATCGTTTGGAAGTGTGTTTTTCCGTTGCCAAGATCTCCACACCATCAAAGTCCAGTTGGTGGCCAGTTTCAACGCTGTGGCAAGCCAGTGCTGTCTTTCCAGAATTTTTTGAACGAATGTCCGATTTGTGACCCGCCATTCTCTGTCGAAGGAGTTGTTTGGTCGTGCCGACGTAGCATAGATTACATGGATCATTGGTTTTACCTTGGCAGTTAACTTTGTACACCACGTCTGTACAACGGTCCTTTTCTGTCTTCTTTTTTAGACCTGTGAAGAGGGAAGCCATGGTCTGGTTCGACTTGTACGCCAAGTTGACATCAATTTTGTTTTTGCCGATTATTTCTTTAAAGTTTTCGGAAAGCTTTGGGACATAAACGACACTGGTACCAAAAAGATATGGCATCGGGAAGACTGATCAATTTCCGGTCAAACCAAGCTAAACACATTCGTGTAAACACCGCATCGAACCTTATAAACAAAGTCTTTGCGTTGAGTGATCGGGAATTCCACTCCGCTAACGAAGAAAAGGTTACGAAAATCCTCTTGGATAATAGCTTTCCGATCGAAATCATAAGAAGCTTGATACAACGTCAAAAATATAAAGCTCGATCGGAAAATATATTGGAAGAGAGGAAAGGTGTTTACAAAAGTGTCGTTTATGTCCCAAAGCTTTCCGAAAACTTTAAAGAAATAATCGGCAAAAACAAAATTGATGTCAACTTGGCGTACAAGTCGAACCAGACCATGGCTTCCCTCTTCACAGGTCTAAAAAAGAAGACAGAAAAGGACCGTTGTACAGACGTGGTGTACAAAGTTAACTGCCAAGGTAAAACCAATGATCCATGTAATCTATGCTACGTCGGCACGACCAAACAACTCCTTCGACAGAGAATGGCGGGTCACAAATCGGACATTCGTTCAAAAAATTCTGGAAAGACAGCACTGGCTTGCCACAGCGTTGAAACTGGCCACCAACTGGACTTTGATGGTGTGGAGATCTTGGCAACGGAAAAACACACTTCCAAACGATACACGTTAGAAACACTACACATAATCAATAACAAGAACAACATGAACCGTAAACAAGACACACAAAACATCTCAGCAGTTTACTGCTCCTTAGTTTCCAACAGTAGATCCAAAACTTGATTGTACTCATTGGACTAAACTTCATCTGAAGTGTTTAATTACTAATTTGCACTTAAATTTTTCAAGTTTAAATTATTAAATATTTCCAAATATTGTTTTGTTTTTTTTTTTTTTTTTTTTTTTATATACATAATTGTTTAAAACTTTAATGTAAGTGTATACCACGTCCGCCCTACATACATTGACACTTTTATGTAATTACTTCTCTTTTTTTTTTTACAAATAAAGATCCCCTGAAGAAGACGGCAACCACCGTCGAAACGTTGGGAAAAAGTAAATGAATTAATTTTTTTCATTTTCGTCATCAAAACGACCAACAAAGCCGATGAGAATCATCTTTATCTATTCTCAGATACACATCTGCATGCATTTGCTGCAAATGCAATAGAATAGAAATAGTTAAAGGAATGCTTGATAAGCAAACAAACAACTAAACCAACTGAACCGCCGCCGGCCGCCGCACCGCAGTTGGTGAAGCATTGAATGGGAGTCTTATTTTGCTTATAATACACCCCCCTCTGTTTGCTGATGTTTTGATGCTATTCGTTAGGCAATTAGGCTGCAATTGTTATCTGCCGCGAAGTAAAACGAAAATTTGATTGTTTTTGAAGTATAATTGATCTACCAACCGAAATGCTTGCGAACAAAAGTTACATAAGTTTGGAATTATTGAGAGCGAGAGGGTGTATCAAACTTTGTGGCTTTAATCCGATTTCTTGGAATTTGTGTCTTAAAGTTGCATCATATACCAACGCCGCCGCTGATTTTGCCGGTTTTATACCATTAGACAGAAAGACAAAAAATAAGAAAAAAAAACCAAAAATGAGAAAAAACGGCTGAATTAAGTTAAAAACGGTTCCGGAAATCTGATGAATAATGGCGGCAATTTACAATTGTACCAGGACATAAAAAATTAAACACGGAGGATGGCGAGTCATCCCCAAAAACCCAAAAAGAGTAATTTCTGCCAAAGTTGTTGCAATAAATTGTGGTTTAAATTTGCCACGAAGCAAAAATGGAGAGGCCACCACAGTCATCATGCCGGGCGAATTCATATATATCCTGTAATTTGAAAAGAAAAAAAAAACGCTCACTCTCTGTCTGTAGATATATCTATAGAGCCATTCAAGGAGCAAGGGACCATTGACCGTTTATGGAACATGACCACAGCGAGAGACGGAGAGAGAGAAAAACAAGAACACATCTTTCTTAAGACGTGAAAGGAATAATTGAATTTCTTGTGACTATGCTATAGTGCTATGTCTGCCAGTCCCCAAAACTTATACCTATTATATGAATCTTAGTTTTCCCGCCCTAGTCATCGTTTGTGGCATTGCTGACATATTTCTCTATTTGAGTGCTAAAAACGAAACACACAAACCACACACACTGCCACACTAAATTACAAAAAGTAATAAAAAGCAAAAAAGTGCGAAAATTGTTGAAATATTTGCAGCTATTTGTTATAAGAACAAAATTCCTCATGTCGACTGGTGGCGACGGCAATGGCAAGCGGCAAGTGGGAAAAACTGATGGTAGGAGTGTGGTATCACACAACAAAACAGTATGCTTTAGCTACATCACACCGTAACCAACACATATTCTACGTAATCAACGGTCGTTTTGAAGAGTGGCTGACATAACGTATTATATCGACAAAGCCCTGATATTTTTTGGAGAGAGGAGGGATAACAGTTGCGAAGACGAGGGGGGCGAGAGGTACTTATAGGTAGCTCGTCGTCGAATGGGTGGCTAATCGATGATGTTTAATGTCAGCGAATAATATAGGATCCATTTTACGGCTATTGAGCACATAATACCCTTCAATTTGGCATCATCGGTTATGAAAACAAAGGAAAGTGTGAAAACGGATGTGTCAAGCGGAAGGTGTTTAGCAACTTTTAACAAGTGATACAAAAGAAATAAAGGAATTAACACCTCTGGAAGGTGATGAGGCCGAAATTGCCGAGGCCGAATTGAAAGTCAGATAAATGTTGAAATAAGAGAAACAAACGAATGTAAGCTACAGAAGATGTATGTAGGATTGTGGGTAGGTAGTTTGAGGAAATAGATTTCGAAAAGAATTTCGATAAAAGTATTTGGAGATGTTGCACTTTTTCTTGTCCATTGAGTGTCAATCTTAGGGATCTTCAAATATTGGTTCGCTAGGGTCTCTGGATTGCTCACTATAGCTTATACCTCGTTTCTGGGGGAATAATCCCTTGGAGTGCTTGCATTGAGAGATATTAAACTTTTTATTTATTCATCGGATGGGTATTTTTGAGGCCTTCATTTGATTTAAGATATTAGTTCGCTAGGTTCTCTGGATTTTCAACAATAGCTAATACCCCGTTTGAGGTTAAAAACGGTATGGGGTGTATATAATAGCATATCTTTGAGTTCTTCATTTTGGTTTGGATATTCGTACACTAGGGCTACCAATAATAGCTAAAACCTCATAACTTTTTTTAAAATGCTTGATAGTGAATGGGTTTTGAGATATTGTACTTTTTCTTTGTGAAATGATTGGCCATTTTTGAACTCTGCATTTAAGAATAAATATTTGTCTGCAATGGAACCTGTACTGCCTATAATAGTTAATACCTCATTTCTGATGAAAAACGCTTGGGAGTGCATGCATTTGGATATATTTCAATTTTTATTTATGCCTCAGACGCCCATTTTCAAGACCTTAATTTAAGTATGGATGTTGGTAAGCTAGGGTTCCTCTGGACTGTGCATAATACCAAATACCTCATTTTGTGTTGTAAAACGCGCACGTCAAGTGCATGAATTTAGAGATATTAAATGAAAATTTTAACAATCCAGGGAAAAAAAGCACCCTTACATTTTTGTTTGAATATCTTGCCTCAACTTCAAAAATAAAAACTCCACAATTCCTTCTTTTGATACGTCATTTCAATCTTAAGCCATATATTGGAATACTTAGCCACAATTCCTCAAAAATATGTATCCCAATAATTATATATATCTTAAACATATTTTGTGGTTGAAACTAAATATTTTCTATTTTTGAATTATTTACCAGCTCCTTAATGAACTTGATTATATTCCTATCAAAAACTTGTCCCACACTGTCATCCCGTACATAGACCTTCCTTGGTGAATATCTCTCTGTGTAAGATGTTGTTTTCATTTTACTAAATTTCTTAAGTCTTAAATTCTATAGGATTTCACCGGCACAAAATTATTCAAAACAAAATCAAGAACACGTTCCTTTCCGCATAGTGTATACGTAGCTAAAGGCAGGATAGACAAGAGACAGAAAGTGACTTATGAAAATAGAAATATATGTACGTGTAGATAGGTAGAACCAAAAGTCATGAGTTTTAACAACTAGTACGGATACATAAGTATCTGCATGTCATTTCCATATAGGGAATAAATAACAAGTACAAACAAGGTGTTTCAGAAATGTAAGGCATATTTAAAAAGGTGATAACTAGTTTTTTGTCAAAACACTTCTGGCAACCCTATAGCTTGGGCCCAAGATACGGGAAAAATTATGCATATTATTCCTTAGGTTCTAGAGACCTCAATTGCAAAATTTTAGGTTTCTTGTGACGTTGTTAAGAAAACTCAAATGAAAGAAAAGTGGGCGTGACAGAGGGTGGATTTTCAAAAAAATCCAAATGTTATGCTTTAGCTCAGTTACAAAATGACAGATTTCTACTGCTGTTAAATAGCTACGTATACATTTAAATTTTAGTTTTTTTTTAAACATTTTAAAGAAAAATATATATATTATATTATGCCCCGCCCACTTTCCCCACGCACGCACCGGATATTTCATGCTTTATGTTAAAGACAGCTAAATCACACAAATCTATCGTTTCGTTCGTATTGTGAGTTATTATCGCCTATGGAATTTTCTATTTTCCAGGCAACTTTTCCCATTCTTGTTTGCGGCGTACAAACCTTTTTCGGGCTATTATAAACTAACTTAAAAAAAAAGATGAGCCAAGACTGCACCGTTAAACAAAAGTGGAGTATTTATTTTGGATTTTCAAAATTACTACAGCTGTCATCGTCTGAAACACCCTATGTACACTTCCAGTCAGATGTATTTATAGAGTTTCGTTGATGATTTATGTATCAAAATATCAGTTGACTGTGAAATCAATAAAATGACTTTTATGTAGTCTTATGTATAATAAATAATGTATTTTTTAGGTTACCCGAAATTGCGGATTGAAAATGATTAATGTTTCAAAAAAAAAAAAAAAAAAACTTGTAAAATGTCAGGATTGTATAGATACTTTTTGTGTGTTTTTACGATTTCAACTTATTGTATTCATTTGATATGGCTTGATGAATATTTTATTTAGCATTGTTTTTACTTGAATTTTTTTTAATGGGTTGTAATGGTAATGCATTGATAAAATAATGATTGTCTTGATTTTTTTTTTGTCTGGCATAGATAAGTATGTAAATTATGTGTTAGCTTTTTTAAGTTGTTTAAATTTTTTGGTTTTTCAAAATTGATTATATTTACGAATTTTTGTATGTATGTATGTAGGTACTAGGTATCAATTATTCTTTTGTCATGATTATACCTTATTTGTTTGGCTTTAATTTAAGATGCTTTTCTAACACAGACGCAGAACTGAAATATAGTATCAAATTTCATCCCCATTTTGTTGGTATATTTTATCTTTAAGAAAAAATTGTAGTAATAAATTTTGGGTATATTTAAATTGTTTTAAAACTTAATTATTTGTCATATTTCTGCATTAAGATTCACGTGAAAAAGGGGCTTCCACAAGTGAGATTTTGTAAATCGCTGTTGTCTTTGAAAAACTTTAACCATTGCTTGAAAATTTTCTATTCCTGACCAATTTATTAAACTAGTTGATCTTTTTTGACCAATTATTTATCTTTTAGATAGCACATTTTTTGTTGCGAATAGTATCCCACATATGGGGACTATGCGTCTCGGAGCTCAATCCAACGATTTCCTTAGAAGCTCGTCCTTAAATATTTTCCCTCAAATCTTTTTTTGTAATAATTTTCATTTGTTCAATAATTTTCTTATAATCTTTTCAAGTTCTGTTTCCCGTAGGTAAAGTTTATGTGTACCTGCATACATGGCCAGAAATTCAACCTCAATTTACCCTGACATTCTAAGTCCACATCAGACATCTGCTTGCATAAATATATAAAAAATGTAAGAAGAAAAAAAAAACTGCAATGTTAAGAACATTTATGCTTCGAAAGCACATTGGCTTCCGTTTCCGTCGGCCCTAGGTCGTTCGTCTGGTAAATGCAGATTTATGAGCCTTTATTTCAAAAGATTGTATATGGATTGCGGGATATCGTAGCTTTTTCTGTTATATTATAAAGTAAAGTATATTTTTCCTCAAAATAGGTATAGGGAGGTAGGTTGTGTTAGTGAAGCTGCTTCGATAAAATGGATTTGCAGTGCTGAATATACATTCCGCCCTTTAGCACAAAACATTGCTCCATATCATGATAGATGCTGCTTCGCTGTTGCACATATAGCTTGTGCTGCATCCATCCTGAGCAGCATCAACGAACTCTGGGTCCTTTTAAATTGACTTTGAATTTTGTGAAAATTGGAAGGTTGATTTGGACAAAGAGCACACCACCATCTATATAAACTAAGCGAAGAAAAAAACAAATATTTCTTCTCCTGCGAACGAACAGAAAACCGAACTCTACCATACCGACTGAGACTAACCTGACCTGACCATGCCCTCAACAATAACTACTATCTTCTTTATATAGTCTTCGACTGGGAATGAAAAAGACAACTATGATGACGGACGGACCGACGGAATTTTTACACATCAGAGGAAGACGAGAGGGACTAGAAAGGATATAGAGGAGAATTGAGAACAATTGAATGGCTGCCAAGTTTTTCTTTGATATTGAATTTTGGCGCCGAGCCGGTTCATTTGTAAATTTTCCAATTTTATTATTTTTATTTCCGCTTAGCAGCTTTTCTTCCCGACAATCTTTTCCCTTTTTGAATATAGAAATTTGTGGGCTAAAAGTATGTACATATACAAATATCTACTATGATTTGTTGGCTTTGTGTCCAGACTTGATGGAGCTACCATAAAATGTTTTGTTTGTTGTTTCGGTCTTACATATACATAAATACAAAGTACGGAAGGGTTTCTTTTTTTTTAATCTTTTACGAGCTTTGACATCAGAGTGAATAAGTAATGCTGAGTAATGGCATTAAAATTTGAGTCTCAACCACAAAATTCGATATGGTAAAAGCATCCATTAGGCTTTAAGGGAAAATTGTAATTCTTCCCTGGCAGAAGCACTTTCTAGAGGTATAATAAGCCATGTACACCTTAAACTTAATACAATTATTTTTAGCAATGCAATTTACTCGTATTTGAAGTCACATCATCAGGGATATTTAATAGAAGGTATAAGTTGGGTAGATGATGTTTAATTCGATTTTGAAGAAACTGTTTGAGTTTGAATTGAATTAAAGGAAACTTGGTTCAAAGAGGTGCGCCGCTCCTTAGAAATATTAACACAGAGAAAATTAAAGATACTATTTTTATTAAATCCCACAGAAATCTTCATTTTACTGTATTAAAATTTAATTAAGGTAGTGACTTGATTCAGTATAGGGGTAAGTATCCCATTTCGTCCCTCCTCCCCTTAACTTTGACTATTGGATTGCAACAGTAAGATGGTGGAATATCTTTAAAGGACAACAATATTCAATAAAGATGGTAAATGATTCATTAAACGATTCCCAAAAGTCAAATTGTATGGCCCTGAAAGAAGAGTGGAAACAGGGTTATTCACATGTAAATTGTTAAAAAAAAGCAAGTTTACTTGTTACACGGTGCAACCAATTTCTTCCCCTTTTCGAAAATTGAATCAAATATCAATTTCGAAAAACCCACAAATTCCAAAATCCCAAAATTCAATATTTAAGAACCTCAAGATCTAGCTGTCTTTTAATGCAAAAAAAAAATTAAGAAATATTCTAAACCATTAAATTTGAAACATCCTGTGAATAAATTTATATCAAATATTAAAATTACCCAAAAAGTTCAATTGCTTCCAAACTTTAAACCTGCCATAAATTAATATATGAAATATCATCTAAAAACATAAAAATAAAAGTTATGGAGGTCCAAAAAATTTGAGTATTTAAAAATAAAATATCTGAAATACTAAAAAATTAGAATCGGAAGAAAACTTGAATATCCCATTATTTAAAACAGTATATACTCAAAATCCTTAGAAAAGTTTTGATAGTCTACAATTAAATACGTGAAATATTTGAAATTTAAAATCCCTAAAATGTTCACTCTCAAAGGTTGAATATCCCAACGTTTAATATCCTTATCTCCAATAAATTCACCTGTTCCCAAATCTTTTATATCCCATAATTTAATAAATGAAAATCTCTGATTTTCCCAGATGTTGAATATCCCATAATTTAATATCTAAAACACTCAGAATATCCAAAAAGTGCTGATGAGCCCAAAAAATGAATATCCCATAATATAATACCTGCAATGCTAATATTCCCTAATAAAATCTATTGATATTTTGATGTATCTTTTTTTTTATATTCATTAAATTCATCAAATATGTAGAGCGATAAATTTTATTTGGGGTTTTGAGTATTTCAGTTATATGGGATATTCAAAATTTTCTTCAATTTTATATTTTTTCATACAATTTTAAGTGATTTCGAAAAAATCTTCATTAATTATATTTTTAAATTTTAATTAAATATTGGTACAACACAGAAGTGGTAAAAGCCTGCCTTTTGCAAACGCCTATGTCATGAACCTTAATTAGATTTTGGTGATACTCTGTGATCTGAAATTGAATTAAAAGCACCTGCTCAGGGAACAAAAATTATGGCTATAGACAAAGTTTGGCAAAAGAGTTTTGTCTTTTTCGTATATGACAGAATGAAAACTCAATTAGCAGAAAGGCTTAAATTTGAACCAAAAAAAAATCTTTTAAAGTCGGTACTGATATTGAAGATGCAAAGAATATGGCAAAGAGGACATTAAGGAATTATAGGTCGTACCTACCTCTCTAAATGCGAATTTAAACTTTAAGCCGCAAACCATAAGTCAATAATTTTGGTTGCCTTGGTTAATGATAAATGCGAGAGAGCCAGATGGGTTTGCAAAAAACTAGGAATAACGCAGAGACTGACACCTACAGGAAGAGGAACAATTAAAATTAAATTCTTTATGGATGACAGAAATTCACCACGCATATTGGGCGATTTTGTATGTGGAGTGTAGATATTCTAAAAGTGCGTTCAGCATGTATTATAACGTTCTACGTATCCGGAGATATATGGACAAAGAACATGAACTGTTATTTGTTGAAGTGCGGAGGACTACAATTGGATTTTGTTTATCCATTCTTCACTGTTCTCTCTCTTGTTGGTTAAAGTGCACCAGTATACATTGTGTCCTTATTGAAATATGTATGCCTTTGAGCATATAAAGCAAAAGATGCATTGCTGGAAGATTTCAGAAATTTCGTAGCTCATAGTTCGCCAAGCCCCCAGGGCTGAATACGGTTGATGCAATGTATTTGTATATGTATGTATAGTCGGTGTGCGTCAATGAAATATCGATTGGAAGGAAGTAATGTAGCAAAGGAGGCTTTTAATATTTCTTCTCAGACAGAAATCCTCTTGTTCAATATTTTTTTTTTAAATTGGAATTCCATTCTCCAGATATGTCAGCATGTTTTGTTTATCAGTGTGAGTAAATTTCCTGGCCTTTATTAAATGAATCTGACATTAGATATATGTTTAATTTGTATCACATTAGGTATGAGTGTATGACAAAAAAATTGTTCCTAAACGTAAGCGCTTACAAATACGAATCTAGATATTATTTTGTTTTATGTATGGTTTAATCGTTCTATTGTTAAAATTTTGAATCTGATTTTTGATCCAGTTTCAGT
Organism: Leucozona laternaria; assembly: GCA_932273885.2. Classification (NCBI taxonomy): domain Eukaryota; kingdom Metazoa; phylum Arthropoda; class Insecta; order Diptera; family Syrphidae; genus Leucozona; species Leucozona laternaria. Next base: position 911,928 of record OW026366.1, read on the forward strand.
TAATTGATTTCTATGACAAAACTGTTACTTCTTTTAAAAAGCAGTTTGTAGGAGAAGTCCTAAAAAACGTCGATGGCTATCCACTCGTTAGAATTAGAAGGTATGTTTGAATTGAGTTTGCCTCTGTAGTTGATTGACCACACACACACACATCATGGTTTCAGAACCAAAGCTTTCCAAAATACCTAATTTAAACTTTATTAAGAGCTCTTTGGTGTCCACAAAGTTGTCATTCGCTGGCACTGTTATTTCTGTATCTAATACCATTCGGTATGAGGCAGTCTTCCAAATTCGAGCCAAAACTTCAGACGTATTTTTTGAAAATTTCTTTCGTATGAACTTGACATGATACCTCTCTTTCTATCTCAAGATTAATCTTATTTCCTTATACTTAGATCACAGTAAATCTCAAAGTGATCAAGACGCGTTTTCAAAAAAAAACTTAAATTTAAATGTCAAACCAACAAAAAAATCCAGGCTGAGCCCCCAAATGTTCGATATTTCATTTCTTTAAATATATCTGGATGTTTGTATAGAATTGATACTGATAAGTCTATATACTACTTGATTTATGGCCTTTAGCTTGACAAGTACCTATCCTATGTCTTATCTGGATTCAATCACAAACAACATTCGAAACTGAAGAACAATCGAAGGCACGAAAATGAAACTTATTTGCATTTTTCTCCAGAAGCCTATATACACACAGTAAGTCAACCCACTCACCTGTTTTTTTTTTTTTTCTTTTACATCAAAGTCCAACAAGCAAACAATCTCTATAGTGATTGAGAAGAGCCTTAAACGCGCGCACATTCACGTAGATATACCTTTCTATAGCCATATAGCACAGCAATAACATCAGCGAACAAAATAAAATATCCTAGCTCGCTGTGTGCTATCACCCATAAAATTTGACATACCTTTTCATGTCACCTCCAAGGAACGCTGTCGGCTTGACATGAATGCAATCATCCATCCTGATAAAGTCGACTTACTCAATCTCTGATGTTCCACATTCACAGCTCTATCTTCAAATTCAACACAGAACCGTAAACGTACCACCATACCGTATCGTTCCTATATATTTATAATGATAGTCCTCCGAACAAGCCATAGATACATAGGAAAGGAAGGTATACCTACGAGGATTTCGTGTGGGTGTTAGCTGATTTTACATCTTCTATATTATCTACGGGCTCACGCGCCAACACAAACACCTACACCATATACCCCTGTTCATTTTTGTTAATGCAAATGGTTTTAGGGGATTTAGCTAGCTTGCCAGTAATGTTATGCACATATATTCTTTAAAGGAGCACACCGAGCGCCATCTTATATACCCTACAAAGGAAGGCACCAAGTCAAACGCAAAAGACGGAAGCACAAAGGTAAGAATGAAGCTAGCTAGCGAGCAGAGAGCCTAACAAATGAATCATTCCTTGGATATAGTGATTTCCTTTTCCCATCTTTTTTCTTTCTGCCTATGGGAAGTGGGAAGGGTAGGGTGTATGCATGGATCTGTAAGGGTGCGTGTGTATTTTAGCATGCAATAAAATTTTCTTTGACGGTATTAATGGGATTTCCTTCCTTTCAGCAGCAACTTCTTTCGAATTGTGTCTATGCTAGCGTTGCTGTAGGTATAGCCCATGTACAAAATATTCTTCTACTTTATTCGAGAAGAAAAAAAAAAGGTAATGCTCCTGTTGCTTGAAATTACGTTCTTTAGCGAAATCATCAGCGAATCCTAATCCTACACACTGACTTGGAATTCTTCTTCTCTAATTGCAACCTATTTCACTTTATTCAAGATTTTCGAACCACTGTGGATGAACATAAAATACTTTAAAAAAATTGATTTCTTGTTTGATTTTTTGTATTCATAAAAAAGATTATTGTATAAATTTTTTAAACGCAATATTACTTTAACTACTTAGAAGTATCGGAATTAAATGAAAAGAGATATTCGTGAATATCCCAAAAATATGCGTGAATATCCCATATAATGCGAATTGGAAGTTTAATCAAAAAAGTTCCATCCATTTTCGAGATAATTTAAAAAAAAAAAAAAAACAAAAGCGCAAAATCCAAAAAGAACAATATCCGTAAAACCGAAAATCCCAATATCCCAAAAACTCAAAATGCAGAACATCCATTGTCTTGAAAACCCAAAATCCATATAGACAAATATTCAGCATAACCAAAATCCAGAACACCCATTATCCTCAAAAACCCTAAATACAGAAAATCCAAAAATCCTGAAAACACAATATTTTAAAAACTCGAAAAGCCAAAATCCATAAAACCTATTTTCCCGAAGTTGTTATCTGGCCAGGAGTAGTTGTCGTTAAATGTTTTGCACTGTGAAAAATCATAATCTAAAAACCAATACTTGTCCTATGACCAATTAAATAAGCCAATATAAATTTATATATTTGATTAGCAATTTAAAATTGCAAATTCATACAGAATCGATTTATATTTTCGTTTTGCATATCGCATCATTGATGCCGCTCTTTTACTCCCGAATTCATTTGGACGACAAGTGGCTGCTGCTTTGTGTTTGCCAGAAAGAAAAAAAAATTGCTTGTCAAAAACATAATATGCAAAAAGAAAAACCCTCTAAAAAAGGAATCTAATGACATCTACGTCAACGGTGGCGTATTTGGCATGCAATTGAAGAGCTAGCAATATGATGGGCATAAATTCACACCTCCACTCCACACTCAACCAAAAAACCCACACATTCCGTTTCTTGATTCAAAATTGAAAAATTGAGATTCTGAGAAATGGTTCCTTGCGACGAAAGAACTATACACAACCTTAAGGAGCGGTGATGTATATACAAAATTGCAGTCCCCACAGGGACGGACTAAGTCAAAAATTATATCAAGTGTAACAAAAGCTAAGTCTCCTAAAACTATACTGATGATGAAGTACAGTATACTTTTTGACGTTATTGAAATAATATTAAATGCGACGAGAGCGGACATGAATGCTCGTTTTCTCTCGGCTCGTGACCAGCCTCTTTACTATCACCAAAAACACAGCAGTTGCCTATTTTGCCTCGAATAAAATATGGTCTTGACATTTAAGTGAAATTTTTTCAATAACTCCTAAAAGTATTCAATACATGAATACTTTTAAATGTTCAAATTATTTTACTTTTTTTTTTAACTATTTAAAGCTATTTGACTGTTGGCCCCTTAAAATTGCCTATTTCTCGACACTATCTCGATAGTACGATTATGTTGATCCAGTGAGTGTGAGTCATGATGCAATATTGCTCAGATCACTTCAAACCAGAACAATCATCGTTTTGAAGATAGCTGTGTTTATAAAATCTACAATTAGAGAGAAAAATAACAATCTTCATTCAATTGACCATCATTTTCTCCCAGGGTAAACGACGAAAATGCTCGCCGAACTTCTTCGTGCTCGCTATATTTTCGTCGTGTAGGCGCTGGTTCGCGAACGGTTCGCTGTTGGCGAAAAATTTCGATTTTGTCGTGTTTGTTGGCTTCGATGTTCGCCGTGTAGGGCCATGTTCGCGACCAAACCTCATTTTTGCTGTGAACGTCGCGTCGTTAAGTAAATATCACGGATTAAACACAATGGCCACAGTTAGTTAGAAGAATCAGAACGAAATGAATGCTCGCCAAATGTGTTCGCCGTGTAGGGGATAACGCAAACGAACAAGTTCGGCGAGCATGTTCGTAGTTTAGGGCAACCTTAAAGCCCGAACCACACTACTCTCGTGTGGTGTGTTGTGGAGTAGTGTGTCGCTGTCATTCCAATGTATTTCATAGATTTCGACACAGCACATCACACGATACAAATATGGCTCTACGCATATGAAATACATTAGAGCGATAGCGACACACTCCCCAACACAACACACGAGAGTAGTGTGGTTCGGGCTTAAGTCTTACTGGTTTTTCTTAACATTACTTCCTAAAAGCATACTACATTTCCTTTATATTATCCTTAGTTCAAGTCCAAGACTCCCATGCCTACATACGATTCCTTATTTTACTCTCTACAATATAATACAGCCCTGACAATCCGATGGGCGTGAACTTAGAGGCAAAATGTTAAGTTTAGATTTTTTTACTTACTTTTTTGTTTACTATAGCTCCTAAAAGCATACCATGCTTCATCACGACCGTTGGTTTCACACAAGAGTTTCATTGTGATCAATATGAACGTTGCCATTTTTTGTTCTACTCGCCTTCTTCACTTTGAGTTGCAAAAACTTACTTCACCTCAACTATAGGTACTTTTTTTAATTCAATTATTATCATTCCAATTCTTTATAAAATTAAAATGACTCTTTTATAGAGATAGCACAGTATAAGGGATAAAAAGCGTATATCGTTAAAAAACCATCCATACCTATACGTATACATATCTATCTATAGAGAGAGGTGGTAAGTGATAACTTTGTGACCCTCTCTTTGTAAAATAGAATTGAAGCATAGTTTACAAATGAGATCCGTTTTTTTTTTTTTTTTTTTTTTTTTAATTTTGTGGCATTGGTTCATGATCAATCAAACTTTTACAATAGAAGGATTTCAAAAAGTTCTTGGATTTTCTTTAGTTTTTGTTTGCATTTCAACTCGGGGTTCAATGAAAATTCCATCAGTATGCAGATGGTATATAGCTTGATGATTTTGAATGGGTCCTCTAGCCTCTACGTTTACACACAGACACCACCTCGCACTAATGCTCATCGAATAGTTTTTTTTTTTTTTTTTCTATTCATCTATCTCCTCCCGTAGTTCGTAGGTACGTAGTGGTAAAGTAGTTTGAAAGAGGTTTTTACGAAATTTGGAATTAATTTAATATTGAATTTTGTATTTAAACAAAAAAAATCCATCAGACGAATTGGAGGCATCAGTAGATATTTCTTTCCTTTGCGGGATGCTCTTCATTAGGACCTGATGAAATCTGAATCTAATAGAATGGCTTTGTAATTAACATTAATGAAGTTTTTCCTCAAAGTTTTTTTTCACATCAATCGGAGGTTTGGCTTGGATTTGAATATTGAAGCTGAATTTTAGTGATGATTGCAAAGGCTATATTCCTAAATGTGTATGTAAAAAGAATGAGACTAGAGAAATTCCAATTTACGTCAAAAAGTGTGCTTTTCCGACTAATGTCATCTTCAATTGGAGCCACAAAAACTGTTATACATCGTAGGAAATACGCTATCCAGTGTATTATAGAGGGAATAAGTGACGCTAGACATGCCAATTATAACAGTTTTGGTTTATATAAGTGCTGTTTATACGGCCCCGCAGGGCCAGAGCCCTCCACCGGTGGGCATACTTCAGGCACCCTGACTTTTTTTTCAAGTCGTGAGAAGCGCGTCAACGCACGCCCACTTTTAATGGCGAAAAACTGTTATAACTGTTATAAATTGGCATGTCTCTAGTCTCTCGTACATTATAGAGATCAGTGCATTACATTATATCCACAATAGGGAAATTTCCAAATATTTCAACGTCAAAAGTGACAGCCATCATTTTGTGTCAACTGACAGATGCAAAACTGCAAAGTTTGTGCTCAATTTGTATGTTTAAAATGTAACTTTAATTATAATTATCTTGCAATTTATTTTTATATAGGTATCGCACACAATGCCAATATTATTTGCTTGTAAAAATAGATAAACAATAAATTGTCAGTTGCCACAAAGTAATGATTTTGACGTTTGTGAATAAACGAGAGAGAGGAATATATTGCTATTTAGTAAAAAGCTCTATTGACATTTAATACAATCCCAGGGTTGGTAAACCCACCTTAGATAAAATCTTTTTATCTTATGACGGAGAGAGTCCTTGACACCATAAAAATTCTGTAAAATCCCTTAATTGAATATAGAACTCTCTGTGGGTTTTCATTATAAACCCTTCAAACCATATACCTAGAGATACCGATTACCAACAAATTGTTTTAATGATGGTTTTTGAAGTCTGTAGCCAATTATTTGTCGGGTCCCGTTTGTATATATCGACTGTTATTGAACTAGTTAGGTAGGTATTCGTTTAGTCGAATGCACTTCTCCTCAATTTCATTCCATAATAGTTCAAGTGGATCCTGGATCTCTTCAATAGCATGGTGCAATTGACATGAAGTACCTTTTCAGCCCTCTTACATGTCAAATGTTTCGTACAAGAGGATTAGTTAGGAATATGAGTTGAGTGTGTATTCTCATCAAGGTCCTGCCGATGATGCTTTCCTACTTTACAAACCCAAGCTTTGCCTTAATACCCGCAAACTCAGTATAAATAATTAAAATATAAAAATCGCTATTATTCTTCTTACAGTTCTTGTTACAGTTACAGTCGTCCTGAAACGTAGAATAAACAAACAAAAAAATCATTAGTGCGTTGGCCAAAAGGAATGACATTATTATATGCCGGTATGAACCGGGTTGAATGGTTAGGTACATACCTACCCCATCTTCATCTTTCCATTCAATTAATTAATTAGCTTTGGATGAGTTCATTTCATTCCATATATATGTATGTACACATAGCACACGCTCAATTGCGTGTCAGGACCAGTTAAACAATAAAACAAAAACAAAGTTTTTTTGTTAGAGATGTCAGATACATTTTCTTCTAGAAGTTTCTTGGTCCTTGGCCCTCCTCCTGTAGAAAACCAAAGATGCTGTTACTTTTTTGTTTTTTTTTTTCGTTGTCCTAGAATAACTGTAGTTTTTCTATTCATCGTCGTTGTAGTCCATCTTGTCTTTTGTTATATTTATCGACTCGTCTTCGTTGTGTAATGTAAGTACCTATATATGCCATATAGTATGGGAGTAGAAAATGATTTTGTGGCTGAAAAGATGTTCGCTTGAGTGAGGTCATATTCAATTTGCAAAGGTCATAAATCTTAACTTAAGGTGGCCAAGTTGTAGTTTTAGTTTTCTCTGCACACACTGTCTTTGTTTGTTTTGATTGAGGAATTTAGCTAAATGTATGGCTTCTTTTTAGGGCTGCCATCATATTTTTAAGAAAAAAACTATACCTATGTTAAGTATATTTAATAATGTGCAGTTAGAAAAGTGATCCACCAGTTTTGATATATCAAATTTTTAAAAATATTAAATAAATTAAATCCGGATTAAATAAATCTGGATTAAAAGTCCATTTAGTAAATCTAAAGTGAGTGATATGGTCTTTAGTAATGGCTTAGTGTAAAACATGTTCCTGTAAAAATTTGCAACAATAGTCGTATAGTGGCAAGTCTGTTTCCTCTATAGTTCTATTTCTATAAAAGTCGTATTTCTTGTTCTTCTTCGTCCTTTTCGTCTGGGTAAAGAGATAAATGAGAAATGGATTTCTATTATTTGTCTTTTTGTATTTTATTTTTTTTTGTCCATGTGTGTATAGTCTCCGTGTTGTTTTGTGTTGAAATCTCCTGAGATATTCAAACTCTGTATGAAAAGTTTGTAGCAATTTACTTATATTTACTTGTAAATTTGTTTATAAATCTTTTTATTTTGGTTGCTTTGTATGTTAAGTAGCTCTTGGTTTCTTTTGAAAAAAGAAAATAAATCTGAAAGAACAAAAAAACTTATGATAGGTAGATTACTTAATTTTTATTTGTAATGTGTCATTTTTGAAAAATCTCCAAGGGCGTTATATGAAAAAGATCAAGTTTTTAGATTTAAAATCAATTTGAAGTAAACGTATTTGATGTGTAGGTTGTGGGCGATGGATCTTGGACCTTGACCTACTTTCCACAAAAGGCAAACGTTTTAAATTTTATAAGAAATCAATGCGAGGGGAGCAATTTAGTCAAGCTGTTTTTAGGTAGACCGTCATTATGACTTTGAGGTAATGAGAAAACGGCTCTTACGATTTTGATTTGGTCCCTGTAATGACCAAAGTGATTTTAAGAAAACTGCGTTTCAGGATATCGCCAATAATTAACATAATGGAAACAGAGTTTTTCTTTTAGAAAATTGCCTTATATATATTTGGGTTATTTTTGGGTTATTCCAGCATATCATATTTATGGCTGGACGTTTTTTTTTTTTTAAATTCACAATCAAGTGTGTCTAAATAGTTCAAACAATATTATTCACAAACCCTATTTCTTTTATTTGTTGGTTATTTTAGGTTTTTTTTGTGGGTTATTGACGTATACTTTTTTAATTGCTGGACCAAATTTGTTAAAATTTTGCAATCCAATTCAATCAATATTACAAAAATTAACCAATGAAAAAATCAATTTTATTAGTTTTTTTGACTTTTTCAAACTTTTTCTTTATTAAACTATTACAATAAATGTTCCATATCTTGCTACATTATAAAGCCATGAACCACAGGTGGAAGTTTGTGTGATCCAGTCGTCATTGGCCTTGAAGAAAGTGAGCATTTCGTCATGTTAGTTGGTTCTGTCTTGTTCAAAGCCAGAAAACTAATATTTATAAAATTGTAGGTTTTTAAGCGTATTTCGTGGTTTTTTTTATAAAATGTCATATTTTTAATAATAATACATTTCTCTATTGTAAAAGAACATCAAAATTATTTTATGTGAATTTTTCTTAACACAGCACTGTACTATCTAGCATCTAGCGAAATCTTATATAATTCATCCTAAAAGTATGCTCTTCTTTTAAAACTCATGAATTTGTTTAAAATTCGAAGTATGATGACCGTTAAAACTTTCAAAAAACATTAATTATAGGTTTTTTTTTTCAACTAGACCAGTTCCACTTTAGTCATTCTTTACACAAAGAAATTACAAATCTGCAATTATCTTTTGTAAAACCAGATGCAAGAATGTATTTTAAACACATTTTGTCTCCGCAAAGAGCATATTGAATCGAATTTATTCATTAATCCTTTGTCTGTCCCTTGTGATGCGATACACATATAGAGATAGAGATTCCCCCTTCCAATCAACTTCAAAGTGAATAATACCTACACTGCCTCTAACTCAAACTTAACATCCTTAATTCGAATTCGAAAAAAATCAGAGCGTGCCAAAATTTAATTCAATTGTGCAAGAGTTCTTCCCTGTGGTGTGTATAAATTACAAATTTTATTAATTGAAATTTATCTGAAACATTCAGATTCATCAGATATAGACAAAGATTTTCAGATTGAGATTGAGATTCATAGATTGATTGGAGATTCACTGCGCACCAAGCGAACGATTCCCTTATTCTCAATCGATCAAAATTCACATCGCCTACAGTGATGATGATGATGATTCTCATCGTAGTCATTGTCGTTGTTGGTCGGTATAGTTGGTTATCTCTTCAGCTCTTGGCCACAAAATTTGAGAACTTTATTCAGATGGGGTACCACTAATCCAGTTTAAGTTTCTGTTCCAAATTTATGTGTGTGCAGGACATTAGCAGCAGCAGCAGCAGCAGCAGCAGGAGGAGAGAAATTCACAAACTTCCTCTTCCTTCAGATTTCAAACAGTGTAATTCGATTTTGAACTTGATCACGTTTTGCACCTGGATTTCCTAACGAAATCCTCTTCGGGTATTTTTTTTGTTGTTCGGGGGAAGGTAGGGCATAGAAGGAATACTTCTGGTTCTCAATAAAGATGACGGTGATGATGGTATATAGTGCTTGAAGCTGCAAAGTATACAAAATAACAATAGAAACACGAGCTGAGACGAAGCAACAAAAATGTTCGAAAAAAAAATAATATAAATAAGCCAAAAACAGCAACAACAATGCAAGGAATTTTACGGTGAGTTTTTGAAGATTAGATTTCAACACAGGAAAAGGGACAGTTGTTGTCAAGATTTCCTCTGCAAATTTGTTCACTCCATTTCAACTGATAGCTGGAAGCTGTGGCAAGCGTAGGCGGCTGCAAGGGGAGAGGAAGAGGAGGGGGGGGGGGGCTTTTGCTCTTAACCTGCTAAAGACTCTGACAAACTGAAGATTTTATACTTTATTACGAGATTTATTTGGAGTTTGTTCATAATTGGTTTTCTATAACTTAGCACAATTTCCAGGTGTTGACTTTTGGGACATTCAAATTTAGGGGTTTTTAATTTTCAAGATCTTGGTAGTTACCAGTTTTTAATCGGCTGCTTTTCTATACATTTTTAATAATTTTGCACCAACATGAGCACAAAGTCTCAAATCATTTAACGCAATGCATGTGAATAACCCCGTTTATCAAATATTTCACTGAAGTGAGTGGGCATTATTTCAGAATACCTATTACATCTTTTACCAGAGAATAATTGCGTTTCCGAAATTTAGTTAACAAAATGCCGGTCATTATTATAAGTTGTGCAGTAGCTGAATTTTGGGATATTAAATTTTTTTGGATTTTCGCATTTGAGTTTTTCAACATTAGTACATATACAATGTTTTTAACAGTTTTACTTCAACCGAAATGTGAACTTGGAGGTTATTTCAGGTATTTTATGATGTGAATAACCCTATTTCAGTTAATTTTTTCCATCAGAAGTTAAAAGGCAATATTTCATCGAATAGCTATTGTATTGCAAAACTAAATTAAGTTAAAATAAAAAAGTTCCGCGTCCAAAATTTACCAATAATGGCGGGCATTATTAGAGCTATCTAAATATTGAATTTAGGGATATTCAAATTGATGGGGATTGAACTTTTAAGATATTGATTTTCCCACTTTTTAAACAGTTGGATAGGTATCTAAATAATATTAAACCTCAACTTAATCGTTAAATCTCAGATTATTTAAAAATTTGAATGTGAATATCCCTGTTTCGTTTATCTATGAATTTTCGGGATATTCGATGGCTTTGGGATATGATGGCGACCATTATTAGGAATTTTCTTATTATTTAATGTTGGGATATTCAAATTGGTGGGGTTTGAATATTTAAGACAGTATTGATTTTTCTTTTTTTTTTAACTTTTATCTTAATCAAACTAAGCTTAAATTCACAATGTAAATGTGAATAACCCTCTTTCATTTGTATGCCTCGCTCAGACAATGCAACGATTTCTACGGCTGATACAAAGTCTCCAAGTAAATATTTAAATGTCCCTTTTGTTTTCCTTTTACTGATACCTGTCTACACTTCTCAAGGCAAACAAAACTTTTAAAATGATCCCGCGAAACTTAAACTAATTGGATGACATCTAAGACTGGGAGATTTATTTGTGGAATGAGTATGATATCTTAGCGTCACTTTGTGAATTCATTGACATTTTTATGCGTTGCGTTCGTTCAACTGGTGGTGGTTTATTAAAGAAGAAGTTTGTCAACGTTCATTATATCAATCAGCCATTATGTCTCGCCACAGTTTTCGCCATCTTAAGACCCAATTAATGACCAAAGACATCTTTTTATATATAGGCTATAATATCCCGAAGTATAGACTAACTTTTAAAATAAGTCGGGGTCATCGTGCTGCTGAAGGCTTCCCTACTCTACCACCACCACCAACGTTTGAATTGATGGCGTTATAGGGAGAGGGGATCTACGTATAGCTTTTATAAATCGTGTTAAAAGGCAATTTTTGCATTACATTTATATGGGTTACGCGTATACTTTACGTAGAATATTGAAATCCTTCGGAAAGAAGTTTGCTGCGCCAAATCCGTTTAGAAATACGAAAAGTTTGAGGACTAAAAGTAACCCAGGCAGGCAGGCAGGCAGTCAGTATACCTACATATGTATATAAATAGAAGACAACTAAGGCTATGTTGATGGCACTTGTTCGTTAAACTATAAGTGTTCCACATAGTTCCACTATACTATATCTAATGCATTTTTCATATTCTTATAGAGTGTTTATCGCACTTATCGTCAGAGCCAAGCCAGCATAGAGAGCTGCCTAAGTGAAAACTTTTCGTTTTAACGAATTATAAGTTTTTTTTCTTATTTTCTCGAGAGATAGCAAAGGAGCAGGAGGTATGTATTTTTGACCTAGCACATATACCCACAGAGAGAGGGAAAGATAAGAGGTAGAATAGATCTTAAATATCTTTCTCGGAAAAGTTTGCAAATTTGTGCAAGAAAAGTCTTCGGTAAAGGTTTAAGATTTCGGTGCATATATGTCCTTGGCGATGGTGATGAAAGAAAGGAAATTTATACACTACAGTGGGAATGAAAACTATTGACTTAGTCGTAAAAATTCACATAGGGCCTCAAATACCTAATATTAAAAGTTTCTAATTTGTTGAGGTAATGTTTAACAGTCAGGGAGGTCTGTTGAAAAATTGCACACTTACCGGTAACTTAAATCCAAAAATTTACAAAAGCGCTTCCAGCCGAGAAGCCCAATCTTCGACCACTTTTTGCAGCAATTGGGGCCGTTTGTCAGCAATGACGCGCCGAATATTCTCTTCCAAGGCGTCAATCGTCTCGGGCTTATCTGCGTAGACAAGTGACTTCACCACACAAAAAATAGTCCAACGGTGTTAAATCGCACGATCTTGGTGGCCACGCCATCGCCACAGGCTCACGACGCGAGTTAATGCGCTCACCAAAAGTTTCCTTCAATAAATTGATTGTTTCGTTGGCTGTATGGCATGTAGCACCGTCTTGTTGGAACCAAAGGTCGTCCACATTAACATCCTCCAATTCCGGAACGAAAAAGTCATTAATCATGGCTCTATAGCGTTCCCCATTGACTGTAACATTATGGCCACCTTCATTTTTGAAGAAATATGGACCAATGATTCCCTCTGCCCATAGAGCACACCAAACAGTGACTTTTTGAGGATGTAACGGCGTCTCAACAATGGCTTGTGGATTATGATCACTTCAAATACGACAGTTAAGCTTATTAACGTACCCATTCCACCAAAAATGAGCTTCATCGAATATTGGAACCGGGAACCGAACCATTATTTTGGTAATATATTTGCACGATTTGCAAACGTTGTTCAGGAGTAAGTCTATTAATTATGATATGGCAAACCAAACTGAGCATAAATCAAGTGACAGCTGTCAAAAAGACCAACTTCGAAAAAGTATTGCCAGATTGAAAAGTACACGTCTAAAAAAACACCCTGTATATACCTAAATGGGGTATCAAATGAAAACTCAAATTGTCCTCTTTGTGAAACTAATCGTCGGACAGATTTGTGTTCGTTACTACGGTGAGTCTGTCGAAAAAAGTGTTGTTTTTTTTTTAATTTCTACTTTTATTTTACTTCATTCCTTCAAAAGCCGTGATGATGGTAACCTCCATGACTAATGGAGCAAGTAAAAAAGAACGACTTAAGTGCAAATCTTAGTATTTTGATAAGCTACCTTGAATAAATGTCTTTGAGGAATGTCAACATTTTTCACATTACAAAAATGTACTTTTTGACTGACCTTGCTTTCCTCCCGCTTGTTATTAAAGGTCCCATATGCGCGTATCCAGCACAGATGTTATTTTTTTTTGACATAACTGCCAGACCAACTGGCACCGTCTATACTGCAAATGAGAGCTTGACCGTCCAAACAATCAATCATGGTTTAGAAAATGAATGATGTTTTTATTCCCCACTGTAGTAGGAGTAGGAAGCTAGTCGCAATTGTCTCATTCTTCAGTTCCGGGATTCTAATGCCATTGCTATACAGGATAGATGTCACTTTTATTAGATAGGACATTGACCTGACGACGAAAACGATTTTATAACTCCCCCTTTAAAGCATCATCAGAGTCGTTGATGCGCACACAGGGAGTGCAAAGTGTAACTCTTGCGATGAAATTTTTGGTGCACCAAACACACACCACCTCCCCCCCTGCCCAGTGTGACCTACCACCAAAGCCACTGTAACTGTCTCATGCAGTATGCCAGTGTTCCCGAAAGAATCCACCACATTGTTGAACTACAACCCAAACCCGAACCAAAAGCCTAACCCGAACTCGAATTCAAATCCAAATCCAAAGCCATAAGACTCGCACTTGACAAACAGGAATAGAGGTGAGAATGAGAAATGATAAAATAATTACGGAATTACGCAAATGCATTTCACCTTGTATTACGTTGTGGCTTTTACTTGAATGGTTTTTGTGGCAGCAGCTCCATCCAGCCAGGATACGAAAATAATCACAGAGAAACTTTGCATTGTTGTCGGTTTTTCATGCTAGTGACTTGCAGCTTGACATTCCTTCATCCTATACCTATACTATATCCCTCCTGATGTACGCTGGCTGCCTGATGTGACTTGGCCCTTCTTTTGTAATAATTCCCCCCCCCCCCCCTTCCCCTTGATAACAGAGAACAGTGAATGAAGGCAAGGCTCCAAGGAGGTAAAGGAGCATAAGGACGAAGAGGAGTGAATAATTAAAATTGGAAAAAGCTTTCAAATTGCCTGCGATGCAGAGTGGGGTTGGTTTGAGCTCAGGACTGCCATCAACATTAAGCTGCTAATAGGACATTTCTCGTGTGTTATGTGTATATGTTTCTCAAAACTGTCTACGTCATGATTGAAATCGGAAACAAGGACACGGAAACGAATGAATTTTTGATTTTGATTCGAAATAAATTGTGTTTTATATATGAAAATGACATAATAATATTATATTGCCCGACAATAAAAATCCCCAAAAATGACCCAAAGTCTTTCCCATCACCCCCATCGCAGAAAAGAGAGACCGAGGCTCACTTTATGACTTCATATACGAATAGAGGTATAACTGTGGGTATATGTGTGCGGGATCATTTAATATTTTGTTGGGAAATATTCATAAGCATATACGACTATATAAGAAGGACTATCATAAAACCTCGAGCAATACTCAAAAAAAAGCTAAACGAAAAGCTAAATAAACATCGGTAGAACAACAGCACCACCAGGGCCGTAGAGGAGAATTTAGTGTTGGACGGCGGAAAAAACAAACAATTTAAACTCCTCAAAAAAAGGATTCAAAAACTTTATTTGCATTGGCTTCTAATAATTTGCTAACAGCTTAAACATTTTATATTAATTTGCAACCTTGGCAAAATTGTGCAGAATTTTTTCCTTTGCAAAGTTTATTTTCAGAAACAAAAGCTATATCTGAGCTTTGAAGTAAAGTAGACCGTTGCAAATCTTAACCAGAAATGTATCTTCAAATTAAATCCAATATTTCGCAAATTCAATATTTCGAAAATCGTTTTGAAATATATTTCAATGGCGTATTCACGATTACTTCATAGCCAGTTTCAAAGCAAATCAAAGTTAAACCTTTTGCAAAATTTTCAAATGAATTCAATGCCAGCTGAATTCGCAACTCTACAAACAAATGACCAAACCTTGTTTATTAAATTTGTATTCATTGTTTTAAAAATATTTAATATTTAGATTTGGCTATTGAATCAGCAAATTCGCAAGCATCGAAGCCTTTTGCAAAACAAAAAATTTCCACGATCAGTTCGCAAGACAAATTAATTTACAAGTTTGCAAATTTTAGTTTTGAGTATATTTTACAAACAAAAATTAAATTTTCGAGGCCAGATTCTTAAATAATAAAATAAGTGTTTCGCAGATTAATTTCGCAACACATTGCAAATTTCTATTTGCATAATTTAATAATATGAACCCATCAGATGTTACACTAACCAAATCCCTATATAATGTTCTGAAATTAAAATTGTAAACAATCTTTTGAGCAAACGGGGTTCGCAGTTTTGCAAAAATATACAAAAATCGTTGCATATTTTAGAAAATCTGATTTTTCAAACAACATAATGAAAATGCTTATTTTTGCTTGTACTTAATAATAGAGACCCATCGCAGGTTAAACGAAATCAAAATGATCTTATGAGAACCGTTCGCAAAATTTGATAAAACATTATCGCAACTTACGAAGCCTTTTGTTTGCTTTTTTTCGAATATTCGAAAAATATTTGAATACAATTTTTTTACTTACTAATCTTTCTTTATAAAATAATCTTATAAGAAACTTAAAAAAATATAAGTATAGATATTTCGCAACTTTGCGAAACCCTTTTTTGGCTTTCCTACTCTCAAATCATGTTTTTTCGGTGATGAAATAAAAGTAAACTTTACACTAAGGAATAATTTAACATTTACGCCGGATTAGATAATAAAATCTTTGCTTTCCTATTCGATGTGTTGCAAAATTGCAAAATTTCAATTGTGATCAAAATGAATCTTGTTAAATTACAAATAACTTTCTCAGCAGTAGCCTGTGAAAAATAAAACAAATTGAAAAATTTATTTCTATTTTTGCTACTCGCCAAAAAAGTTAGCTATGTATGTATATTTTAATTCCATTTGCAATTTCGCAAAACTTTTTTGCTATCGATTGTGAATACCTGAAATTATTTAAGGGACTATAATTTGTTTTCAGCCCCCCACCTGACTACGTGATTGCATAAATTCCCATACCATTATACAAGGCCTCTTGCCGCCCGGCCCCCAATGGGCTTAAGGGATGAGCCGCAACTTTAGCCAATCTCGGTTTTATTAGATCGTCATCGTTGTAGTCGGGCGTCATATCCATTTGAGTTTTTTTTTTAAGGGTGTTATAGATGATCATAATTTAAGGACGCATATAAATTGCTAGACCTTAAAAATATGAAAAGAAAAACTCTATGTGTGAAGAACCTTGGTCGTAACGGGCTGGTATGTGTCGGGCTGGGCTGAGTTGAGGGAGGAGTTGAATGACATAATGTGAACACACTGAACAATGAACATGAACTTTTGACGATATGAGCGATGAAGGAATTCCGCCGTTAGGTAGGTGCAAACATTTGAGAAGGACTACTCTTATTTATACGTGCGTCGTGTCGTCTTGGTTGTCGGCGGCATATAATTGCCGCTGGGTGTAAGGCGAGCTGGATTTCGATTGAGGGCGTCTTCAACCTTCATTTTTCCAAGCCCGGGGACGCAAAATGCTTTATTGGGCAAACATGTAATAAGCTATAAAATTTGCACCGCAGCAAGTGCCTATAGTAGATATAATATATAAACGTAATAAGTATCGAAGATATTGTGGTAATCTTTTGCCGACGAGCTTATCCTCAAGGACTCTATAAGTTTAGCTATTTCATTTTTGGTTTGCATTATGGGTGTCTTGGTATAAAAATTTAATATGAAAATTAAAGCTGCAGAGAGATGTTAGATGTAACCTATATGATGGCGACATGCAACAACATACCAGCCAGAGAAGAACTTTGTATATGAAAAGGAAAGATGTTGGTTGAATGGATGTGAAAATGTTGATTGCTTTTTTGAATAGAGCCAAGAATTTTGCTTTCTTTTTCTTTGGAAGGGACTCAAGAGTAACACGTAAGAAAACAACTTTAGACAACATCCGAAAAGTGCCAGGACGCCTTGCAGTTCAAGGGTTCTTAAGTGTGGCGCCATTGAGTTTATACTTTAATCATTTTATTCATATTTATGTCATATTTTTAAATTTTTGTTTATTCAAGTATTTAATGCTGTCTATATGCGTTTATTTAACAGAGACAAATTGGAAAGCACCAGAGATGGCGCAATTTGCATGTTTTGTCTGCTGACGAAGTCGTAAATTGTCTAGTTCATAAAAATTGCATTGCGCTAACTCATATAGCTATCTTCTATTTGAGTTGAACGAGAGTGAGATCTCGAGGACTTTCAAGCTTTAAGCCTTGAGCAGATTTAGGCCCAGTTTCTCAGTGGTGAATTAAACCAGAGTAAGCTAACTCTAGAAGAAAATTAATTAATGCATGCGGAACGACTAAACAAACTCGATGGATAAAATATCAAAAGCATCTGTTCAGTTAATCCTGAGTTAACTCACCAAATTTGATGAGTTTACTCAGGTTTAACTTTAATCTCGCTCTGAAAAAACTGAACCTTAAAGTAAAATTTAGATTTAGATTAATAATTAGATTTAGATATAAATTTAGATATTTCGTTATCACTGATTTTGATTGTAAAGGGTGTTTTTTAGATGTGTGGTTTTCAATCTGGCAATACTTTTTCGAAGTTGGTCTTTTTGATAGCTGTCACTTGATTTATGCTCAGTTTGGTTTTCCATTTCATAATTAATTGACTTACTCTTTAACAACGGTTGCAAATCGTGCAAATATATTACCAAAATAATGGTTCGGTTCGCGGTTCCAATATTCGATGAAGCTCATTTTTGGTTGAATGGGTACGTTAATAAGCTAAACTGTCGTATTTGGAGTGATCATAATCCACAAGCTATTGTTGAGACGCCGTTACATCCTCAAAAAGTCACTGTTTGGTGTGCTCTATGGGCAGAGGGAATCATTGGTCCATATTTCTTCAAAAATGAAGCCGGCCATAATGTTACAGTCAATGGGGAACGGTATAGAGCCATGATTAATGACTTTTTCGTTCCTGAATAGTAGGATGTTAATGTGGACGACCTTTGGTTCCAACAAGACGGTGCTAAATGCCATACAGCCAACGAAACAATCAATTTATTGAAGGAAACTTTTGGTGAACGCATTATCTCGCGTCGTGAGCCTGTGGCGTGGCCACCAAGATCGTGCGATTTAACACCGTTGGATTATTATTTTTTGTGGGGTGAAGTCGCTTGTCTACGTAGATAAGCCCGAGACGATTGACGCCTTGGAAGAGAATATTCGTTGCGTCATTGCTGACATACGGCCCCAATTGCTGCAAAAAGTTGTCGAAAATTGGGCTTCTCGGCTGGAATTTATTCGAGCCAGCCGCGGCGGCCACTTGCCCGAAATCATTTTTAAAACATAATGGCAAACCCGTATCTTTATTATAAAGCTAAATTCTTGGCCATAACATTTAATTATATACGTTTTTTTTTCTTCTTGAAAACCACATGTCTAAAAAAAAACACCCTTTATAAGACAACATGGATGCGGCAGAAGATAGGCTTTTAAAAAGAATTACACATCTGATGCTTAAGTTTTATGAGAGGTTATTTACAAAATTTCAACTTTCTACAGAGTTCTTCGATTAGAAGAAAATTCAAATACAAAAAAGTGGGCGTGGTAGTAGGCGGATTTCCACAGATATTAAACATGATTTGATACTTTATGTTCAAGTAGAGCTTAATTATACAAATGTTCAGCCTTAGACTTTGAATTCGGAGAATATTTAAAAGAAAAATAAGTAATGTAGGCGTGGAAGTAGGCGGTTCTTTCTAAAATTATTGTGAAACCTTCCACATTGCAATCCTCTACAAAAAACCTTTATATTTTTCCACATGTCAAGCGTATACCTTCCTTTAATTTCCAATTACCTTAATCTCCAAACCCATCGCAATTCACAGCACCACATTGACTTGACACATCAAATTAAAGTCAAGGCTATTCCAGTTTAGCGCACACACATTTCGAATTTCTATATGTAGCTATAACGTCTTAATTTGTAAGTGATTATGCTCTATATTTAGTCGAGTGATTATTATTGCCCTAAGCCATATGCATATGTATATTCCGATGGTATACAAGTCATAGATACGAACTTAGCACTGAATGAAGTCATGTTCTATTTATATTATTTGTCACACTAACTCCCCGCACAATATAGTTTCTGAACCATAATTCAGAGTAACAGAGAGTTGCAATGTGGTAACCATGACAGTGTTAAGCTTCTAACGTATAAATGTATGATAATCATGGTGTATAGTGTAATCCTTATAAGGATTTATAATATGCATTGATGCTCATTTACTGTGCCATACTATACTACTAACTATAGTTGGCTGCCAATACTTCAGTTGCTGCTCATGTTACTGCAACAACTTACTGCTTCTCTGCCTGCTGCTTCAGCTGACTTTACCAAGAAGCTTGAAATAGGGGTGTAGGGAGAAATTGGGTCAAGCGCTGCTTGGATGCACTCAAGCCTTAAATTTTGTGTGTTGAATGTCGTTTGCATATAGCGTGTGTGTACAGGGTACATGGATATATGGAGACCCAGCCATTATAAAACTACTAAACACACACATACACTTGTAAGCATGGAATTGACTTTGATCCTTCGACATGATGATAATGTGGCAAGACGCAATACGCTTTCCTCCTCTTCCTCTCTACGTATACTCATCTGCCCATGCCCTTCACCCTTCTAGCTGTTGCTTGATGATGTCCTCTTCTTTAAATACTTGAATTTGTTTTGAAATATTGTCTAATTTGTAAAACTGGAGGAAAAAAAACCATCCGAACTCGAAAATGATCTAATTTTTTCTACCCTTGACTCTCTAGACCTATTTGGAAGAAGATTTTATTTTTTTTTTTCGTCGAGTGGTTAGCAAAGTGGGGATAGGGGGGTTTGGTTGTATTACGACAGCACAGTCATTAAATGAAAATCATTTTCCCTCAAGTCATGTATGATTTGCATACTTTTACAAAAGTTTACCCCCCTCCTCTGAAAGGGTAGCACCATCAGCAATAGCAGTATAGCAGTAGCGAGAAGGATATGTGGGGTGACAATGGCCAACGACAATTTTTTGTGTTACCCTACTACAATATCACTGAACAGCCTGCTGCTATAATAATATCCTCAGATTTTCAAAAGTTCATAACAAATGGGACACAATTCTATGCAGCAGCAGCAGCACAGAGGAGAAGCAGTAAGAGTATAGTTTCTATGAAAATATGACTATACTTGACCAAAACAGCCAGAGAGAAATTCAGAAAGTCTTGAAGACGGAAAAAGTCCTTCCGCACCCACGACCCACCACGAAGACGACGAACTAAGAGGAGACAACATCATCATAAGATGAAAAAAAAAACATGGGACTTTTTTTGCTGGTCTTGTTATTCGCAAGGATATAAGACTTGCTCCATCACTGCGAAAGAATATGCGGACACCTCGGGCAAATATACTTAGATGAATTCTAAAGAATTTCCTTATCCAATTTGCTTCTAAATAATATAGGTAGATATATACAGATATGCATATATACAGATTCTTGCCTACGTAAATACTTATTTTTGTTCACTTCACAATTGTTATGGGACAAAAAGACCAACAAACAAAAAAAGGTTACGTAGGTATTTCTTATTCATATGTGCGGTTGACTGATTTAATGGGCTCATCCACAGGGAAAACGCTTATCATCAACAATGTTTTCCATTTCTGCAGGAATTTTGCAGTTCTCTTAAGGGGTTTTACCTTTTTTTTTGTTAATATTTATAAGAGGAGGTGGTTTATCATTTTTTTTTTTTTTTGAAATCGTTGGAAAGAGTTGGAATTATCTGGTATTTGGGACAAACAAAAAATTAGGGTACAAATTATAGTGAAAGTTTTTGACGTCACGCAATGGTTTTGTCTTTACATATTCACAAAAAAGGTAGATTAAATGCCAAGAAGCAATACGAACACAATAAAATAGGAAAACTAGTGAATTTTGGGGAAATACAAAAATCTTTGATGGTTAGACCAGTGGTGTATACCAATCAGCGAAATAATAAATAAAAGTTTAGTCTTGTTTTACTTTTCAAACGATAGGACTGCTAGACAGGTGCGAATGGTCAACAATTTCTGTGTCAAGAAATATTTATGTTATAAATTTGTCAAAGATGTCATTTTTTTTGTTTATACCAGTTATAAGTACATTGTAAATATTGTTACTAAGAAGACAATTTACAGAAATGTATAAATAGGCTATAATAAGTAGTGTAAATGCCAATTTCACAGTTTATACCAATCAGCGTTAAAATACGTAAACAAATATTGTTGAAGTTTTTTTTTGATCTCTCTATCACTTGATAGCACTTCTAGATAGCTCCAATGGTTCTATGTCAGTAAATATTTATGTTATAAGCTTGTGTCAAAAGCATTGATTTCTGTTTATACCAGTCCTGGGCACATTGGAAAAATATATTGGAAATTAGTAGCAAAGAGCCAATCAAAAATGGCATGAATATTAAACAGAAAACTCTGAAAAAATACCAATATATTTGTGTCTTAGACCAGTTTATACCAATTTCTAAAGAAATGAGCAAAATTGTGAAGTGTCTTGTTTCACTTTTCACTCAAATTTTTAGTTGATAGAAGTGCAAAGATATATTTTTTTTTAAATTTGTGTCAAAATCATTAATTTTCTATTTATACCAGTTATAAGCACATTTGAAAGAAGGTTATTGAGACAGTAAATTTTATGACAAGGCTTTGTTAACCAGAAAATAATAGAATCCTGAGTTAATACCAACATTTGTGAGTTAGACCAGTTTATACCAATCAGCGAATTGAATACCATTCAGCTTATTTTTCACAACTTCAAAAGCAAATATTGTGAACATTATAGTTTGCAAAAACTATTCATGTTCGAAACCTACGTTGCAAGCTGTTAGTTACATAGTTACATAGTTTTTGCAAACAGCAGGCGATATTAAACAAAAAAAAAACAAAGGGGAAGAAAAGAACGTCAATCAAAAAATATAATTTTGATTGGTCTAAAATTACATTTTTCAGCATTTATTTGAAATTTGTATTTTATAAAAAAAATGAAGGAGTGAAAAAAATATATTTTTGGCTTGTGCATGTGACCTCTAGAAATAACGCTTTGACCTTATAAGCCACTAGAATAAAAATAAATCTTTTACACAGAGTTTTTTTTTTCAAAGTGGAAATTTTCGCCCTTATCCAAAGAAATTTTGTATTAATTATCATTGGAAATTTATTTCACGAGATCTTTTTTTAAACTCCAGTGTCTGTCTGGGATATGGTGGTTTAATAGGTCTTCAGGAATCAACGCACCATAATTCTTCATAACTTCTTCTTCATCTCACTTTTTTCTGATGGAAACAAATCTGTCAAGTCTGCCTTAATAAGTTCATACAGGTCAACGAGAACATCTTATTCCAAAATAGAAGTTGCCAGAGGTGGGTTTCGAGGAGAAGATTTCCCTTTATATTGATGTAAGTGCGTCAGCTCATAAAAAAACACCAATGGAGGAGCATGATGAAAAAATATTGTTCGTTCGCCTAAAATTTATTTGGCATCAACGACTCGAAGTGAAACCCGAATTCCAATAAGTTACTCCGTCAAGTGGATCCACTTTTTTTCGTATTTAATTACCTACCTACCTACATACTCTCGAGATGTCCGAATGATAAAATGTTGTTTTAACAAACCACACAGATGAGACTGCCTTTGACTGACTCTGGCTTTTCATCACTGAACCTTTACCAAAACAACCTCTCACAATGCGTGGTGGTGCGTTCAAAAAAAAAGGATTCACATTCGTGCAGACAGCCGATTGAGTATGTCTGCACCCAAGTGCTAAATATCCATGCCCATATGTCCGTAACGAAATTCCTCATTTGTCTTCCATCAGACAAATCCAGATTCACCGAGGAACACACACACGCACCCTAGGGTCATGAGAAAATCCCAGGTGAGTGCGAGCGAAGGCGGTAAGTCCTCAAAGTGACCACACAAAATTGTCGGTTTGTTGTTACCCTTCAGAATGCCCTTGTTCCTTTTTATTTCTTTCTCCTGACCCCGAACCCGAACAAACAGAAAAACAGACAGAAACACAATAATTTATGTCATCGAAAGTCGAAGAAACGAAGAAACGAAGAAACAAGATTTAATCTGAACTGAGGATAAATTGCTTTCTTGTCGCTTTGTGTCTTTCCAATCAAGCAGTGCGGAACATCCTTTTTGGTTCTTTTATTAGTTTACACCCATTAAGGTTGTCTGCTGGCATGTGAGATAAAACAATTATCAAGCCATAAGGTACCAGAAGATGTTTTTATGTCGATCCTATCAACACCTCTCTCTACCTCAGAGACTGGCTGAGGTGGAGAACATCGAAAAATAAGCCATAAAATAAAAACAACCAATTGAGAAGGTATTGAAACTTTCGGACTCATCATCATCGCATCGGCCACTCTTATCAGATGTGACTTCCCAAATGCCAGAAGTGCATCAGTTAAGTGACCATTAGCATTCATCTTTCAACCATCAAGTGACTCATTCTAATAATTACACAAGATGATGATGGGGTCAGTTGTTTTTTTTTTTTTTTTTTTTTTGTGTGTCCAACACCAAAATCACATTAGACCCATCATTCTAAAAGAATTTTAATTGTACCTACATTTTGAGCGCCGAATAGGAATCTGTATATTTTTGTATTTGTCACAACATCATCAATGACAACGGGGCGGCTCTATTCAATTTGAATGAACAAGTTGAAGAAGACAATAGAACGGCACTGATGAAGTGCTAAATGATAATTCGAAACAAGGGCTACAAAGTAACATTTTGGTACAACTTCACAGATAGTTTTGAAAGTTCTCAAAATCTATTAAAGTTGTTAAGTCACACAAAAAATGCGGCTTTCATAGAAATAATCAAATTGTATATTTAGAGCTTGTCGGCAACAGCGGCGCGGCGGTACAAATTTGGGACAACACGGTGATAAAAATTTAAGTTTATGGAACGATTTTTTTTTGTCTCACCTCGTTTTAAAGCCGTCTCGGTCGTAGTGATGAGTTTCTTTAATTTGTAGACTTAAGAAATGATGCAGAGAACAATTTCTTTTGACAAAATTTACAAGCTTTCGATTCTCATCAACAAAAATTGGTTTGAAACAAAAATAAGAATTTTTCTCTTTGTGCGTCTGATTGGTATAAACATCAAATTTACTGTTAAAGTGTTCAAAATATATATTTTGTTCACTAGAGTCATTGGAAATTTGTATTTACCTAGCAGTAGTATCTATCAAATGGAAGAAAAACAAAAAAAAATGATTTGTAGATTGTTTTTCTAAAAAATGATAAAAACTTGTATAATGAACTGGTATAATAATAATGATGAAATATTGTTTGTTGGTAAGTGCATATCTTGAGAATGGCTAATTCTTTTTTTTAAAGGTTTGTAAAAGTCGGTTTATAGGGAAATAAAATTTGAAAAAAATGCACTAATCCGATAGGTGGCTCTGGAGTCAATATTATTTAAAGATTCCTTATTTATTTATCAAAGTGACTTATATTCACAATTTATGTGGGTTTAGTGTCAAAAAATATAATAATCAAACCCTTAACCCGATAGGTGGCGTTGTGATCAAGTCATAAACAATTTTTTTTTATTTATGGTGAAAAATTACTTATATTCACCACATTCTCTGTAATACACGTACGACATTTTTTGTTTTGTTGCCTGACCCCTGGCGGGTAAACAAACAACGCTGGTGGTTTTCCAACATGGGAACAGACGACATACAATGTCCTATCAGAGAAGCATGGAAGCTTTTTGGTCAGCTAGTAATGAATATGTAAATTTAAAGGCATAACCCCAGAAGATTCACTTTAAAAAAATCCAATCGCTTACTCGTCTGTTGGCAATGAGATCAAGTTAATACGACCAACTTATGCACTTATGTCTCCATGGTGAACACTAACATTTCTCATGTCATAAAAACTAGTCAGAAAGCGCATATAGCATGTACCTCTTCATTTCTTAAAAATTGTTTTCACTTTTTACACTATCTCCAACCACACCACCATCAGAAAAAAAGTCCGCTTCAAGTCTCCAACCAACCATCTCTGCTGCAATGTGGTGGTAGAAATGGAGTTCAGAGAACCAACAATAAAACCTCAACGATGATGAAGATGATGATGTGATAGAAATAGAAAACAATGATTTTTATTTGTTAATAATGCCAAGGACAATACACTCCTTTGCGGCCCCCATCCCCCTTCCCCACAGAACTGTCACAACAATAGGAGAATTATTATTTACTATGCATAACTACAGAAATGAACATGCAATGGGTCAAGCTATTCACATGCCATATCCTTCTCAACTCCCACGGTGCATAGAGGTTGAAGGCTAAATAGATATAGAAGTGGATCCAAGTCGGGAAACAACAATTGGCAAGCAGGAAAATTGCGGAAAAACTACTTCCGATATTCAAAATAATTCGACTCTAACTTTGTATGAGAGAGGGTGCAGAAGGGTGAAGTTCGAGGAGAAAGTTGGTGTGAAGAGAGAGGGCGTGAGTCTTTAAACAAAATCAATTTAAAATGTTTTTTAGAATAAAGTTGGTGCATTTTCATCAGCAACAGAATTTATATATCCGGTCGTCCATGAACGACGCACGGGACGAACGAAAAACACAAATACTCTACTCGCTCTGATGGGAGGTTTTAGGGTAATTTCTGGATGTGAAGAGCTCACCAAACTATCCCAAGAGCAATTCACTTTTAATTAAGAGATGGAGTTTCAATACGTGGGTGTGGTCGGTGGTGGCCATTTAGGAGAAATGGGAATGGTACTGGACCGCAAAGTCAATAAACAAAATTAAAAAGTATGTCCTAGTCCTATAGGGAAAATAATATCAGCTTCACAACCACACATACAATATTCATTCGCAGAATCTCCACATGTCTTTCTCTTTTTTTCTTGAATGAATATTCGTAGATTGTTGTGTATAGAGGCGGAAGTCGTCTGTCCTCCTCCTGATGGCAATTGGCAATGGAAGACCTTAGAAGAGGCAAAGTAAATCTGCTGATGCATCATCAGTGTAAATTTAAAAGCTTTGTAAGTTTTGTTGTGCAATAAAACCAGTTTATGGCTCAATTTCTCTCTATAACTCTCTCCCTCTCCATCTCCCACTCACTCTCTCTATCTCTGTCTATCTTTATCCATTAAGATATGCAAAATGCTCCTTTCGTAAAGTTTTGGATTTACGATTTTTCGAAAGAAGGCTTCTTAGATTTTAAGGATGTTGTTTATGGATTTCAATATGTGTAAAAAGATACATACCTATATATAGATTCGCATAATATGCAGTTATTTCCACTATACGCGCTTATTCCTTAAGCGTAGGGGGGAAGTAGTAGATACATTTTATGATTGTTATTACCTACCCACTTGAAGCAATTTTGTTGTTCAAAGTTTCTTTTTGGCTTGATAAATTTTTGCTATTATAAAACTCAAATGTTGCCAGATCAGTTGTTAAATTTGGCATTTTAAAAGAAATTAATAAAATAAGAGTTTTAACTAAAATTAAACATTTTTATAGTTCGAATTGAAATGAGAAAATTTCAAACTAAAACAATTTTCTATTTTTCTGAAAAGAAATGGCCACAGCTTTGTTTCTATAGGTACCTAACCTATAAAATAGGTGCGCCAGTTGCTTTTGGACAATTTGTATTTAGTCTCAAAAATCAAATATTAATAAACTAAATGCTCCTTATGGTGGATTTACATTGATCTTCATGTGAGCTCTGCAAAAAAACAGGGATGTAAGATATAAAAGTTACGTTTGTTTAATAGAGAGAGAAGATCAAAATGCCGAGATCTTCATAGATGAAGATTATAGGAAGCGCCATAATGCAGATATGAAGACGTACATGTTCATCTACACGGTATACTCTTTCACTCGTTTTTTGGCATAAATCCATCCCGCTCTACTTTTCTTGAAGATACATGTAAATCCATCATTGAGTGCAACAAAAAATATTGGGTCTGAACGTTCTAGCCAGTTTCAAATTAGCCAACAAAAAGAGCGAAGTGTGTGCAAAGATGTGTCAATAAGTGCCATACGTGCGGAACTGACAATAATGTCGATCGATAGGTGATACCTAGTGCTATTGGTACAGCTATTGGTGTTAGTTTCGAGTTTCAGTTTTGGGAAGCTAAAAATTGTAACATACTAAGACTATGCGCCATTTAAGGAGTCTGATGATCGGGTAGATCCCGACTCCACTTAAGTTTTATTTATTTGTTTTATTCAAAATTTCCAAAAATAAAACACTCTGGAAAGTTTAAGCCTCAAAGGCTATTTTATAAATATCTAGCAACACTGTTGGTAGTATTTAAATAAAGCATGCTGCCGTCGCCTCTCATCCCAGTTTCCAAACGATATGTTTAAGAGTTTGCCAGGCCATTTAGAAGACAACCGTTGAGACTAAACATACAATACCTAGAATTTTTTATGGTGCATAAAATGAGAAGATGGAGGTTTTCTGCGGGAAATGAACAAAATGCTTCCTTCTAAATGAATTTTAAAATTCCGCCTATTTAAGGACACACAAACAAGAGCACACATAATATGGAAGTATTTATCCCCAAGGTGTGGGTACAATTTACCCCCATCTATATAATATCTGCACTGTATATGTAAGTACATACGAACCTAAATATCATAGTTTTGGCATAATAAATAGTATAGTTGGGGCATTTGAATGGGGCTGCAGTAGTAGATTCGCGGTGGTGCGATGCAAAGAAAAAGGTACACACACGTGAATAATTTATTTACCCCCAGAGTCTGTTTAAACTTCATGCTCTCAGGCCCCCGAGCAGCGTTTTCATCTCATTGCTCTTATATACATTTGCAACAACAGAATAGAGATATAGACTATACACATACTTGCCACACATGTTCTCCAGACTTTGTTAAGTGCTTTTGTCTGGCTGACTGCCTGCTTTCTGGCTTCGGGCTCTGTGCCTATAGTCCGTGAGGTGTGCTTTGTTGTAGGTAAGTACACTCTTGCCTACCTGCTGCTACATTCTACTGACTGTTGTTCTACTATATTCATTCCCTTTCACATATTATTATCTCTTCGCTATTAGTCGAAGGGATATACGACGATGAAGACACAGAGGCGGTTTGATCGCAAAATCTCAATTAGCAATATTGCACTACAGCTTTTCGCCACTTCTTCGAACAATTGTTTAACTGCTTATCCACTGGGAGGACACTCACTTACGCCCCTTATGAGAAATGGGAGGAGGCTTCAAATTGAATTATATTACCCGACTGCGACTGATGCCGTTGCTGTGTATTTCACAAAGTGTCAGAGCGCAAATTAACGCTCGAATTGCAAAGTACAACGTTTGTGTACCTATCTAACAGTGAGAAAAAAAAACTGCTATGACAGCAATATGCATATAAAGTCATTTACACGAAGCAATTCTCGTTGTGATATTTAGTTTTTTTTTTTTGAGCAGCAAAACTTGCATTGCTCGTAATCGGTTATCGATTAAAATCCAAACCAATTCCCAACTGTGGTTAGCCGACATTTTCGTATCCATCAAACCGACCATCAAGCGCCGCTTTTGTTCCGTTTCCTCTTTTTTCCGTCTGCCATATACCCCCGAACACGCCCGGCCAACACTTCACCCAACATACGAGCAATTATCGCGCGATTTTAACAAGCAGCATGTGTGTTGCGCGTGTAGAATTCTCGTGGATCAATACTATAGCCAACCATCCGAATCCGACCAACGAATCAGCTAACCATTTATTATTTAAGCGAGATAAAAAAAAACTTCTCTCGGGACGAGGAGATATTGCGGAGCGGTGGCAGGAATAAAATACCAATTCATTCGTGCCCGCTTATCGGGAAAGTTTTATTCACCAAACATTTAACAATGAATGAATTGACAGTTGAATTTATCGAACTCAGACCACCGGCCGGCGGCGCGGCGCACCCCGTCGACATCGAAATAGTATTAGCACCAAGCGTGAGTCGATGGCGTCGGGAAGAGTCAGGCTACAGGGAATCTAAATATTGTAGTCGAACAACAATACTAGATGGACTCAAACGCTACCATCATTGCCACCAATGTTGAAACCACACGTTCGGTGGCCGTGGCAATGGCAAAGCCTTGCAAAACACGTTAGCCCCGTAAACAAAAGGTTTTATAGTTCGACCGACCGACGATACGTACAATCCTACATACATAAATATAGAGAGCGGTTCATTGGTTGGTTATGTTATCGATGAAAATATACTTCGATTTTCTAACCAGCAAACTCTATGGCGATATCAAGTGCATCAACGAATTATTTTTTGATAGGGCAGCGAGTTGAGGTAGTGCAATTGTCTGTATTTTTGGTTGATATTATGAAAAACGGATTATTGTTGTGCGGTGGTGCGGGTGAAAAAAGTTGATACGTGACTGACTTGGATATGAGGATCAACGGTATGGTGTAAAGGCTTTAAGGGGATTCCCAGTGCTGTCACTATAGGCACGCATCTAAACCCATTTACATTTTATTCAATTGCCAGAACGGTTTTAATATTCTGGTGTGCAAAGTCACGTGCATGGAAGAAATTTAAAAGTATTACACACATGCATGGATGATGCTTGGATGTCAACAAGCTGTCTTATGAATTTAAACTTGCAAGACCAAAAGAAGGAAGCTTTTAGTTTAAGATTTGTTTGGGTTAAAAACTAAGATAAAATCAATCCTTTTATAATTAAACATTAAACATTGTAAAAACTAAGAACCGACGAAGTTTTGCATCGTGAGAATTCTCTTTAGTTTAAGTTCATAAACAAGGTGTACTTCGTGGCGTAATAAAGGACTGAAAAGGACCCGGAGGTTTGGGGGTAAAATCCCAAATTATAAAAAATATTTCCGGGCTACTGCCTTCTGCAAGGATGCATTCAAAATTCTAGCTCTAACCATGAAATAAGTACTTTTCATCTTAGCCGTTCGTTTTCGGCAGAAAATTGTAGGTCGCCTTGATTCCAGCTGACTTACAACATGCATACCCGAAAGGTTGAGAGTTCCAAGTTTCTAGAGCTAACGAAATGTCAAAATTTATGACAATGCTGGGAAAATGACAGGTGATGATATTCGACAATTCTCGGTGAACTGGCGAAAATAAATCACAAGAAAGAAGAAGAACGAAAACAATAGAAAAAAATTATATTGTTTTTGTTTTAGTGGACTGTGATGAATTAAATTCAATTGGAAGTTTTTTTGCGACCTTTAGTCCAAAATGCGTTTCGCCCAGGTAATCTTGCGTCTTAGAAGGGTACGACAACATCTAACTGATGAGCCCAATTGTCGTACCTGGGCGAAACGCATTTTGGACTAAAGGTCGCAAAAAAACTTCCAAATAAATCACAAGCAGAATTGACAACTAAGCAAGTGTTGACGAATGAGGAGCAAAAGAAATTGAAGTGCGAGAGTTAGTTAGTTAGAAAAATTCATTATACGAAACACCGCATATCACAAATCCAACTGACCTATTTAGTATTTTGACGTTTGACATTCCAATTTTATATTATAAATTTTGTATCAGTTAGTTGCCAGGTTCGGAAGTTCTCCAATTTTGTCATTTTTCTTTGGACATAAAAGGGGGTATTACTTATTTTTGCTCACATCACTGCGTGAAAGAAAATTATAGATACATACGTATGAAAGGTTTTGACGTTTGATTTGACATTTTCGTTTCGCCAGAGTTTAGTTTCACTTTTTCACAGAACCAGAATCTTAATAGAGGTCCATTTTAATTATTTTCATTTGCTTTCAAATTGTCTTCTCGAATTTACCTGCCTAAAGCAGCCCATATACACAATTTAATTTGGCTGTCAACTAAATTGATGCTTGGCCACAGACTATATAAACTCAGTTGAAAGACAACTGAATCAACTGTCAAAAATATTATTTGTCGAAAAAAGTGACACGACTCGACTTCGTTAATTTTTTTAGAAGGTGCATAGTGCTTAAATGATGATAAATAAATACAAATAAAAAAAGAGATATTTTGGATGAAAAAGTAGCTGAAGAATAAAAAACAAATCAGGTGATTCAAGTTTGAATTATGGTTCAACTACAGATCGACCCCCTTGTAAATCTGGCGTCGAGGTGAAATGTATTTGGTTGACAGTAAGTCAAATGACTTGCCTACACACAGTTCAATAGAGCTCTTCCAAGATTTGTCTTTGTCTTTTCTCTTTCTAGTTTGGCATCTAAAAACAAAAACAAAATAGTCCCTGGTTGGAAAATATTTACATGCAGTGTTAAAAATCTGGTCATTTGATTATTTGTTTGTATTTGGAAGTGAAAACTTAAATTTGCGATAGAATTACCTAATAATTAGTGTCTAAACACTTAAGTGAACATTTTTTCAAGTTTTTGAAAAAAAAAAACTAATTTTAATACATACCTTTTAATCACTATTATTAAACTCACGAATTTTTTGGCTCGCCTTCGTACCTTTGACATTTGGTTTTGTTTTCCAACCAGGAAGTGCTGGGAGGTTATTATTTTTTTTTTTACAAATTTTACACTGACAGTTATGACATTTGGTGGCAGAAGTCCATTGAGTTTAAAACGTGTAAATCAACTTGGACAAAATCAAAATATTTTGATTTTCTTCAATCAACCGGCAAATTTATCAAATGACAACCCCAAACACGTGTTGATTGAGTTGACAACTAAGTTGAATAGTGTGTGGTGTGCTTTAAGTCTAGCTTCGTACGATGAACTGCAGAATTCATGTTTCACACGATTTAGTCTGCCGGCAAAAAATTTATTTATTTACTTACCCCTACTTTTTTTTCTTTTTCATAAAAGCAAGCAACTATAGCTTGAAATTTTGTCGAGAATGTTTGTGACATTTTCAAATCTCTGTTGTACTTTTAAAGAGATTTTCTGCAGATATAATTTCAATCCAGCTGAGCACACAAAACTACCTATCCTTCTTTTTCTTCTTCATCTACTTGTACCTAACCTACCTATTGCTTTTCAAAAAGACATGATTGCATTCTCTTTATTTAATTTTGTCCTCATAGATATATATTTTTTTATTTATTTGTGCCAATTGATTGTTGAAGTAAAACTACAAACTAAACAAAGGACATTATCTTGGCCCTCTGGCGTATCGTTGCATTTTAATTTTGCACCAGCAAAAAAACTCAACCACCCGAAATCTAATAGTTTCTTCAATTTTCTAATTCTAAATCTTAAGGCGTTTTCTTCAAGTGAAATTTAGATGACATAAGATACATATATAGGTACTAACTCATCTGCAAAAAAAAGGTACTTCTGTATTTGTCAGCCAATAGACACAGTGGCGCCACGAAAATTACTACAACGACGACAAGAAGAAGCCCATTCCATATATGTTTTGGCGGCAATTTCGTGTCATAGAAAAATGCAACAGTGGGACATGCTACTTGGCTTTTGCAGATAAAATACACCATAAATAAATTAAACTTTTGTTTTATGTTATTGTTTCCACCAAAAATTAAATATATATTAAATGTTATCCCACTTCTGACACCAATATAGGTAATATTTTACCCAAGTTCGTTAAAAACATTTAAATCCTTTAATTAATAACTTCCACTTATTGTCTTCACTAAATAATCAGACTTAATTTCACTTAAAATCGTTTTTATTAGTCACCAGATCTCAATAGACATTATGTTTTCACTAAATATGCCTGTTCGATTGCAAACAACTCCGGAACAATTTTGTGGCCCAAATGCAAACAAAAATTTGTTCAATTTGCCTTGGAAGAACAGAACATACCTACTCAGTTCGAGCTTTTGAAATATGAATTGTGAATTAGGTTTAGTTATTAAGGTATTCTGCCCCACTGTAGCTGAGTTGTCTTTGTCGATGTCGCCATATCGCTTCGAGAAGACACCCAATGGACCAGTTCCAGCTCACAACATAGAATATATGCCAAGCGAAGCCAAGTACGTATCCTTTTTATATATAATGGCACCCAGCAAGACCCGAAAAGATTGGATAATACCGGCTAGCTGCGCTAGTCTGCCATATGAGTAAGATGATGTTCATTTGCCAAGTAGTTGCCATGTTGAGCATGGATTGCGAGCACATTTGTCCTTGTTTTCACTTGGTAGATTTCGTTTGCTCCCTCTACTCGCCCTCGCCCTCAAGGTTCTGGTTTCTTGTTTCTAATGCAATTGAACCAACTATACATCGTGTTCCATTCACCCCGTCAAAACGCCGCCGCCGCGCCACCGAGTCATCCGCCTCAAAATAGCAATTCTGAGCTTGCAATGACAAAATATTAAAGTATGGGGGTTCTTTGGGATTATGCCAGCAATCGCTATACAAAACTTTAGATACAAAAAATATGAATAAAAAAAACTGTCATTTGGCTGGTTCGTAATATAAAATATTAAATGCATGCTGCTTTGTGAAAATTGAGCAAAATAATAAAGGATCTGCATCTGTAGAACCTCAGGAAGGGACACACATTTCGGACAATCCGACGACGAAGACAATGATGACAAATTATTAAAATTAATCACACACTCACTGTATCAGATGAACAATAATATGATTTCAACAAAAGATCTTCCTGAATGACTTCGACCAAAAGTTGCAACACCAATTCATCATCAAGACTCAAAACTTCTATACAGTAGCAATCCGTCTGAACTCGAACTGAATGAATATTTGAATTATTGAACCATGGATGATGTTGATGTGGCTTTCAAAAATATTTATATATTCCAATTATAATGGCGGAAGATCCTAATTAACTTGTTGAGACGTTTGATTGATGCTAAATTGCTGAAGATACTCTTTATTGAAGGGACACCAACTTCATCTTCATCTTCATCCGCATCCACAACCTCATCACTTCAACACAACGACAAAGCATGTGTGTTCAAGCTAATAGAAATAAAACCTCTTTTAAATGCAGAGACGACCAAACTCTATCTGACGGGGCTATGAGTTTATCTGTGCGGTAATCTATAATTTTGTCGTTTGGAGTGGTTTTTGAATTAACATAAATCCATTGACAGAAAAGAGAAATTTGTATAAAAGATTATGGTATTCTATATATTTTTTTCCTTAGCAGAATCTTTTCAAATTCAATTACGTTGCAGAGGAATTCTATGAATACATAAATTTACAAGTTAAAGCAGATATATTGTCCAGAAGCCTTCGGCAAGGGTTAGCACAAAAATTGCTCAATGGAGAATTTTACCAAGAAGTTAAGTGGATTTGATATTCCGATGATGTTTAAAAGGGATTTAATTGAGAATAATATGTAGATTCATGCGGATGTAATATAATGTTATTGTATTTTAATAAACAAATTTAATTGCCTTGGCTAATAGGCTAATGCTACAATGCAAACTGGCTAGACTGGATAAATTTCTTATTCAGAAACTTATTTTAACCACCATCAAGCTGTAATTGGTCTTAAAGGCAAGTATTGGTTTAGAATCATCAATTAGGCGTTCCTTTGCAAGTCCGGACTCCGGAGAGAATTGGATGACAAAAAGAACGACATCGAGAATTAGCAGACAAAAAATTGGCATTTCCCTATAAACTGTAGTCGACAACAAAGAGGTAACACAGTTTTCATGGGTAAATAAGTAGAGCTTGCTTTGAAACCTTAATTTAAAGACCTCTACACTTGGGGATATCATTATTAGAACTCAAATTATAATTCTAGGCAATTTGCACGCGACAGCCGTTTCGCTGACTTAATTCTACATACGAATTGACATTTTACCTTCATTTTAAAATGTCAATTTTAAAGATCAGACTATTAAAACATTAGTTTTTTGCTTCGAATGGTAAGCACAAAGCACTTTCGACTCTTTCCGATTTACATATTTTTGTATTTTTATTTTAACTTTTAAATTATTTTTGTTAAGAGCCAACTGTGACCATGTCCACAATAGAACTCTTTACCAAATAGAATTATATCTCCCTTTCGTTTATTCACAAACGTCAAAATCATCACTTTGTGGCAATTGGCATTTGTTAAGCTATTTTTGAAAGCAAGTACGTACTAGCTGTGTGTTGCACATTTTTATAGAAATAGAACGGTTAGTCTGCTATTCCACGACGACTTTTGCGTCGTGACTCTTTTTCGATTTCTTCTTTGTAATTTCGTTCTGTGCATCGTACGCTATTACACCATGACTTTTGAGTCATGACTCAAATTTGGCATTTCTGTATATTTTTTTTTTCGATAATGAAATTCTCGTAGCAACCAAACAAACAACAAACATAAATGAAACGATTTTGTTCCAGCATAGAAAATCTCTATGCTCTACACCTTGGCAGCCATACAGCTATGGGTACATGTGCGCTCCACAAAAAACGAAAATAAATAAAACAATTTGCTAAAATAACAAACAAGAAATAAAATAATGTCAAAAATGAGTCGCAGAAATTTGGCCCACGACTCAAAGGGCAGTTTGTTTTCTGTCTCATTTTTCTTCTCTTTTACACACTCATTATGTGCGAAAAGAGTCACGACGCAAAAGTCGTCGTGTAATAGCAGACTTATTGTAATCAAAATTAGAATAGCTTTTAATACTTTCGCTTTACAAGTTTTGCATCTGTTAGTCGCCACAAAATGATTGCTGTCACTTTTGATATTGACAGATTCGTTAATTTCCCAATATGTATTGACTCTCTAACGTCACCAAAAAATCAACACTCTGCCAATGGACCGTCAGCGTTGTCCATGTAAACGCATTACACATTGACGATCACACGAATGACGCTAGTCCGTCAATGTCACACGGAAGGCAAACCCAGACTACGGCAGAAAAGTATGCCATGTCAACGTTGGAATTATGGTCAACGCTTTGCGTCAATGTGTCCTAACATTTGCTTAGGGTGATTACACGTTCAACCAAAAAATTCAATGCGTTGAAGGTAGAAACAATGTCAACGTCGGTGTCAACGCAGCCGTCAACGCATGGACAGTATTCTGCGTTGACGATCACACGGAATTTGACATCATTTTGACGTCAGAGAGTCAACGCGTTGACCATTTTCGTTGACCTTCTAATAGTAGGTGTGAGGGAGACACTCCGTTTTACAATAATCCAAGAAAGACAGAAACAGACAAAGCTGAGTCAGTGAATTTGCTTAAATGGAACATATATTCGCCACGAGCTAGTACAGAGAACTCATGGATGCCAATGTTAAAGTTGTTAAACTAGTATCCTCATTGAATATTGATAAAACAGGTAACATTTTAGATCATAAATGTCTTCATCAATTTTAACCCCAAACACACAACATTCGACTATTATGTGTGGCTCTTTGACAAAATACGTGCTATAAATGCACAGATTAACTATCTCTCTCTCTCTTTCACTCTCCCTTCCTCCCATCTTAATTTATTCACATCTCAGATTTATGTATAATCCAGTAGCAAATTTGCAAATATTAACAAC
Organism: Leucozona laternaria; assembly: GCA_932273885.2. Classification (NCBI taxonomy): domain Eukaryota; kingdom Metazoa; phylum Arthropoda; class Insecta; order Diptera; family Syrphidae; genus Leucozona; species Leucozona laternaria. Next base: position 948,741 of record OW026366.1, read on the forward strand.
ACATCCTTAATCAGAGTGCTCCTCGTCCTGCTCGAGGACATTGTCTTTCCTGTATTTCCATTACAAAGATATGAGTACATGATATACGTACTTACATGTGGATTTGAACATATATCTTGCAAGGTATCCGTCAAAGTATCTTTCTTAACAGGTAGGTATACAAAATATATGACGGTGGGGGGATGTATCCTTTCCTATCTTGCTATCTATCAATCCCTCGCTCGGATGCATGCAATAATCAATGTAATTTGTTTCAAGTAATCAAAAGCAAATTGCTACCTCATACCTTGAGAAATCGTTCCGAATTGGTTGATGTTGGTAGAAGAGCGCTAAGCTATAGAGCTGGCCGAGTCGAGTGATTGTGGGAAATGTATAGATGAATGAGATGTACTTTACCTTCCTACGATGGTTCAAAATGGATTTCCATTCAACTCGAATGCGGAGGAACAGACAGAGTTGCATCGTGATAAGGGCGGTTATCCCGTCAATGTTTGAATCAATCTCAGTTTTACTTTGGTCGTATCTGCTCAGCTATAGCCGGATACTTCGCCAATCCTCCTCTATAGCTTGCTTTCAAAACTCAACCATTTTATAGGTATCTTATTTTCGCCGGGATTCTTTCGATTGAAGAGCAGCCTTGTTTGGCATCGCTCTGTCGGCTTAAATTAATGATGTATTAAACCGAATCTTTAAGCTGTGTATATTTCTAAATGTAGATATAGCTGCAGGTAAGTTGCATCCACCTACCTTTCTCGATATCTTAGTTCCTAGAATCTAGAGAGATAGGAGCAGGATAAGATAAATTTTTACTCATTGCTCTCCATTCAAATGAATGAAAAATAGGGAAAATATTTTGTTGTTGAGTAGATTTGTACTTTAGAAAGGAGAATTCTGTCAGGCTCTGAGTACTCTGGTGTTCTATCCACCTTCCTATACATACACTCAACTCCTCTCTATCTGTATCGGGAAATGCTTTTCCACGTAAACGTCGCTCGTCGTCGTTTTCAACGTTTTCATACTGACAGCTCACAGAACCAGATTGAAAATGATTTTGCAAAAAAAAATTCTTTTATCTGGCTAGCTCTATGGGTACTGTTCCTACCAACAATCGGGAAAGGGAATACAAACGAATACGAAGACGGCTAAAGACGAGAACAAATAAATATCTACGTAATTACAAACAAAAAATAGGTATATTAACACAGAGAAAGGATAAAGAAAGGATAAAAGAGTGAAGCGAAGAATGAAAAGCACTAAATGAAGAAATTTAATTTTTTATAAATCCTTTTCGGTAAATCAGGGAAAGTGAACGAAAACGATAGAAAAATGGACGAGCACAGGTATAACAGGGTGTTTCAACTGTCAAAAACTGATGACGATGGCTAGAAAAAGTGAAAAGTAAAGTAAAGAGTCAATAATTAGTGGAATATTAATTTTTTTCGTGCGATGTTTTCTATGTTTCTATGTTTTTTTTTTTGTAAAATTCATGAATGCAGCAAAAAAACAATAGAAATTATGAATATAAAAAACATAGAAAACATCGCACGATAAATTAACTAATGATATGAACAAAGCAGCAAACAAAAATATATAAAACATTGAACGTTTTGTTGTTTAATTGACTGCAAATTATCTGCCTAAACTTTAATCGGTGAATATTGCTTCACTTACTTGACATTCACAATAAAAACTTTTCTCAGTCACTGCTAAAAAGGCAATTGAGTAGCAAAGCCTTCTCTATAGAGCAACTACAGTGTCTCTTTATAAGACACTAATCATCCCGGTGCTGCTGCATGGTGTAGGGTTGCCTTTTTAAAATAAAAACTTATCCATAATACTTTATAAGAAGTAATTCAATACAAATTAAAACTATTGCTCAAAGCATACAAAATCAGCGACACAAAGTGTTAAAGTTTATGTAAGGTAAACGCGCACTCCATTTCATACGCCCTCTCACTGACTTAACAACATCATCACTTTATGCCTTATATTATTTCTTCTCACTCCTTTAACTTTCCCATCCTTTATAACAACCCCAGACCTAAGAACCTAAAGAAAAAAAAAATAATGTGAAGTGCGAGCTCTAAAAGTTCCATTAGAAGAGAAGTTTAATGAACGATTTTCATTAAGAGTTAGCTTGTCTATAGTAGTAGAGTCGTTCTTGTCAGTTTTGTTCGATTCTGTTTTGGTATTTTGTCCTTTTTCCCCCTCTTAAAACTTCTTTTCACCCAAATCTATACTAGCTCTTTCCTCTGTCGTATACCAAACTACATTTTTAATTAGAGCTAATGAATTTCGAACATTTCATCAACGGTATTGAGCTTTTCCAACATTATCGGAAAGTGATTTACTTTCCTTCTTCCAATAACTAGTCATACACATTGATTAAGTTGATTTTTTTTTAAAAAATGTTTCTTGTATGCGTGATGCTGCTTCCACAGTCTGGGCTTACAGAATAGTAACACACTATTTTTCAACATAGTTTCTACAAAAGAGCATTTAAGCTGGATTTACACGAATGACAAATTGGCAGTTTTCTGTCAGAAAGAATGAATTTTTCCATTGTTCTGCTTTTTTGACAGTTGACTGCCAGAATACTGCGAATTTGTCAGTTGTGTAAATCCAGCGTTACACTCAAATAGAATTATAAGCAATAAGGGTAAATTTTTCACGACACTAATGTTCGAAAGCCAAATGTTCGCAAATCAAAATTTTATCACCGAGGACATTATTTAAACAATATACAAAAGTACTCAACGATTGATGTACTCATGTTTCATATATAAAATGGGTATAGATGCTATTATTTTGACGCAGGATCATTTACCGTTTACTATTAAATTTTCATATTCGAAATACCGTTGTGTATTTTTGACATTTAGTCCTGTTTTGAAATCACGATATCTTCCACATGACAGCTCATAGGAAAATAAAATAGAAAGACGACCGCGATCTCACTATCTACAACAAAGCGATAGAGGAGGTTATATTTGGAGAAATGTATGGCAACAATTTTGTCGATGTAGGTTCTAATTTTGTCCAAAACATTTTCAAAATAAGTTTTCAACTTGAACCGGGCTGTAGATGTACTTCTATATATAGTTACGGCATCGACATCCGTCAAGCCTCCAGCAGATACTTACAACGCACATAACATACTTAAAGGCTACAGTTATCGTAAGTCTTTAAACGACGCATAACTTAAATGAATATTTATCTCAAGGCTTAGTTTTGTTAAATAAACAAAACAGCCGAATTAATAAAATGCGCATTATACTTGATGGCTACAGTTAAGCATAGTCATCAAAGATTCATAATTAAAAACGATAAATCAAACTGCATTGTTGACACAAGTGTGCAGACTTCAATATCATATCTCAAGGCTTTGTTTCGTCAAATAAACGAAACAGCCAACTAATTCAACTACGCAATTGATTCGATGACTACAGTCGTCATACGAATCATAAAAATCAAGGCCAAACCAAATTGTTGACACAAGTGTGCAACAATCATCCTTCTCAAGGCTTTGTTTTGCATAATTGACAAAACAGCCGAAATCATTGGTCAGCATAATGCAAGCCATCTCCATGGTCATTGCAAAAGCTATTTCACCACAATTGGGTATAAATAGCAAGATCCAATTGTTCCCGGATCATTCATTCATTCTATCATTCATTGAATCACAAGTAGTCCGATCAGTTAAAAAGTTCACATAAATTCTTATTTCTGATTTCCCCCCACCAGTGGTAAGGAATCAGTTAAATAAAATAGTTAAAATAAAAAACTAAAGTTAAAAGTTAAATTATAAACCATTGTAAAAAATACAAAAGATTTAATAAAGTATAAAGATAAGAAGCTCAGTGAGTGAGCTTAAAAAATATCTTTTTTATTAAACGTTACGCTCGGCACGTAACTGGCGCAGTCGATAAAGCCTACAAAACCGCATTAAATACGAAAATCTTTAATTCGTTAAATGCTAAATAAAATATCTAATAACCAGCAATATTGAATAAATCAAAACTTATCTGTGAGAAGTCTAGTGAAAATAAAAAAAAAAAAAAAACTAAAATAATAAGTGAAAAGAAAGCAGCAAAAGACAAAAACTCAATAAAAAATATAACTTAAAAGAAAAGTAACAAAGGAAATAAAATAACCTATCTATGAAAAGACTAGTAGAAATAATAGTAAAAAATAAAGTGTCAAAGAACATTAAGAAACTAATAAATATAACAACAAAAAAAGCAGCAGAAATCATAAAATCAATCTGTAAAAAGACTAAGAAGACCAATAAAAAATAATAGTGAAAATAAAGTAGCTGAAGACATCAAACCCATCTGTGAAAATAAAAGTAGCTGAAGACATCAAACCCATCTGTGAAAATAAAGCAGCAGAAGACATCAAACCCATCTGTGAAAAGAAAGCAGCAGAAGACATCATACTTATAAACACTTTAATTTTTAAGCGTATACATACATCATATTGAAATAAAAACAAAAACTGTAAGTTTTCTCCTTTTCTTATTTAAAAATTTAAAAAAACAAAAAGCAATATGGCAAATATTCTAGTAACCCCAGATATTATCAAAAATCTTCCAGATTTTACTGGACATAGCAAAGAACTTGAAAATTTTATTAAGAGTGTAGACACAGTTTGGAGTATTTTGCGCCAAATTGAAAATGCTCCACTTGCAATATGGGCACAAGCTATTAGAAATAAAATTAAAGACAAAGCATCTGACAGATTAAGATTGTATGGTAATCCAGATAACTGGAACGAAGTAAAAGAAATCTTACTCAGACATTTCTCAGACCATAGGGACGAAAGAACCCTTTATAATCAATTAAGTCTCCTTCGCCAAACTGGCAGCTTATCAAAATTTTTTGACCAAATACTAGAAATAATAACAGCATTAAATACAAGACTAAGACAGACAGAAGAGGACGTTGAAATTAGAGAACGAATGACACGACGTAACATAAAGGAAGGGCTAGACACATTTATAAAAGGACTACGTGAGCCATTCAAAACGATTATCTTAAGTCGCGACCCTGACACTCTAGAGGAAGCATACGACATAACGCTAGGTCTAGTAGATACGAATCGTAGTAACTTTAGAAATTATACATCCCCCAAACAAAATTATACATTTATTCCAAATAATAATTATTATAATAAAAGCCAACAAATTTATAACCAAAGAAATGAAAAACCCATACCGATGGAAGTAGACCCATCACCCTCAACGCTGCAAAGAGCTTTCAATCAAAATAATAATAACTTTAACAGAAATAATAATAATAATAATAATAACTTTAATAGATATAATAACAATACTAACTTCAACAGAAATAATAATAGTAACAATAATTTCAATAGAAACAAAGGCAAAAAACAAATGCCCCAGGACATTTACGTCCAAGAAAATTTTCGTATGAGAGCCTCGGAACAATAAAGTTACCATATATAGAAGTAACAGTAACAGAAAATGGTAAAAACCGCACTCTCAAAGCTTTAATAGATACAGGTTCAAATCTATCCCTCGTAAACCCAAACATAGTTCAAACTAAATATGCAACAAAAATTTTTCCCGAAATATCAGTAAATACATGTAATGGACAAGGTCCAATTATTGATGAACATGTTATATTAGCATTATTCAAAGAATTTGGTGAAGATCAACCACCAATAGAACTTTTCCTGTGTGATTTTCACACATATTTCGATATACTAATAGGTAACGACATTTTAGAGACATACAAAATGATCATAGATTTTTCAAGGAATATTCTAAAAAGAGGACATAAAGAACTAGAAATTAAATACAAACCTCAAATAAATGCTGACAAATCCATTAAATTTCAACCACGAACAATACGTTCTGTAACATTACCTGTAGATGTTGAAAACGGTTTTATTAAATTCAAGAAATTACGTCTAAATGAAGATCTTTTAATATTAGAAAAAGTCTTTATATCCAAAAATTGGACTTCCAAAGTAAAAATATTAAATTTCTCAGATAAAGTAATAAAATTAGATATTGTGCAACCATTTAAGGTTATTGGATATAAAAACAAAGCTACACAGTTTTGTAATTCAAATGAGGATGAAAACAATGACACAATGCAGTATCACATCCCAAATAAAAATAAAAATAAAAAAATATTAAAATCAGAGCTCCAATGGTCGCAAAAAGACCGGGTAGAAGCAGAAAAGTCTGATAAAATAAATAAATCCAAAAAAAGGAAAAAATACAAATAAAATACTAAAAAACAAAAAAATATTAAAATCAGAGCTCCAATGGTCGCAAAAAGACCGGGTAGAAGCAGAAAAATCTGATAAAATAAATAAATCTGAAAAAGAAAAAAAGAAAAATAATAGAAAAAGAAAATTAGTATCAAATTTAGAATGGTTAGAAAATGACCAGATAGAAACAGATACAGAATCTGAAGAAAATAATTCAAAAAGATTTAAAAATGTGAACAAATGGTTATCAGGAAACCTAACAAAAAACCCTGAAAATTCTGAAGGATTCCTCAAAGGATCAATAATAGATTTAACAGAACTATACAGTATGGAAAACACACATCTATACAGTATAGAAGAAAATTTAGACCTTCAGAATAATAAAATTGTGGATTTAGAAACTGATCACTTAAACAACATTGAATTAAATAAACTTAATCAAATAATAAATAAATATGACCACCTATTTAAGGAAGAAGGTCATACGCTTACATTTTCAAACACAGTGAAACATGAAATCACAACAGTTGATGAAAAACCAGTATATGCAAAGAGTTATCGATACCCATATGCTCACAAGCAGGAGATTCAGTCCCAAATAAAGGACATGCTGAATCAAGAAATAATAAGGCCAAGTAATTCACCGTGGTCATCACCAGTATGGATAATACCGAAAAAGGTCAACTCCAAAGGTGTACAAAAATGGCGTTTAGTCATTGACTTTCGGAAATTGAATGAAAAAACCATTGATGACAGGTATCCTATACCTAATATCAATGAAATCCTAGATAAATTAGGAAAGTGCCAATATTTCACAACTCTTGACCTCGCGTCAGGCTTCCACCAAATAGAAGTAGACGCACGAGATGTTAAGAAAACAGCGTTTACTGTTGATAATGGACACTACGAATTTACTCGTATGCCATTCGGTTTAAAAAACGCACCTGCTACGTTTCAACGTGTAATGGATAATGTTCTTAATGAGCACATCGACAAAATATGTCTCGTCTATATGGATGACATAATAATTTACTCAGCGTCGCTTACAGAACACATTAACCATTTAGAAAAAATATTTGAAGCACTTACTATAGCAAATTTAAAAATACAAACTGACAAAAGTCAATTTTTAAAAAAAGAGGTAGAATTTTTAGGTCATGTTGTATGTAGAGATGGTATAAGACCAAATCCCAAGAAAATAGAAGCTGTAAAAAATTACCCGATACCTAAAACACAAAAACAAATAAAACAATTCTTAGGTTTACTCGGCTATTATAGAAAATTTATTAAAGACTTTGCCAAACTAACAAAACCTTTGACTGAAAAATTGAAAAAAGGTAAGAAAATAGATATCAAAGATGAAATCTACTCAAAGTGTTTCGAAGATTGTAGAAATATGTTAATTAATGAACCAATTTTAACCTATCCAGACCTTTCAAAACCATTTATTCTTAGCACTGATGCATCTAATTTTGCCATAGGAGCAGTTCTTTCACAAAATCAAGAAGGTAACGAACATCCTATTTCTTATGCAAGTAGAACTTTAAATGCACATGAACAAAACTATTCAACTATTGAAAAAGAACTTTTAGCAATTATTTGGGCAACCAAATATTTTAGACCCTACCTTTACGGTACGAAATTTAAAATACAAACAGATCATAAACCCTTAAAGTGGCTAATGAATATTAAAGAACCCAATAGTAAACTAGTAAGATGGAAACTTCAAATGGAAGAATATAATTATGAAATAGACTATAAACAGGGTAAAATGAATTCAAATGCAGATGCATTAAGCAGAATTCCAATCGAAATAAATTTTAATGAAATCGAAACAGCAGCTACAATACATAGTGCAGATGAAGATGACCAGGGATATATACCAATCTCAGAATCACCTCTAAATTTATTTAAAAATCAAATAATAATAGAAAGACTCCAAAGTGGAGCAAATCAAATAAGAACAAAGAAAATTTTTAACAAAACAAGAAAAATAATTAAATATAAAAATTTTGAGGAAAATGACATTATACAAATAATAAAGAATCATTTTAACCCAAAAGCTACAAACGCAATTTTTATTGAAAATCTTTCACTTTTCATTGATTTTCAAAACGTTTTCAAAAATCACTTTTATAGATCGAAAAGATTTAAAGTGCTAAGATGCACAAAACTTTTAAAAGATATAACAGATGAAAGAGAACAAGATAAAATTATAACAAACTATCACAAAGAAAGTAATCATAGAGGAATAAATGAATCCTTTGAACACATAAAAAGAGAACACTACTTTCCAAATATAAAAGAAAAAATTACAAAATTTATTAATAATTGTAACATATGTCAAATAGAAAAATATGAAAGAAATCCTCCTAAACCCAAATTTGAATTTACAGAAACTCCTAAAAATCCATTAGAAATAATACATGTAGACATATTCTTTCCACAAAAAGGAATACCAATACTTACTATAATAGACAAATACAGTCGCTATGCACAAGCTTATGAACTTCAATCGAGAAACGCAGTTCACTTAAAGGAAGGAATTTTAAAATATATAAGTACATTTGGAAAACCTAAACTTCTCGTAATAGATCAAGAAAAAGCAGCAACATCTATTGATTTCCAAGAATTTTTAAGAAACGAAAACATAGACCTACACTTTACAACCGTTAGTAATTCAAATTCAAACTCTCCAGTAGAACGTTTTCACTCTACACTAATGGAACATTATAGAATATTGAAAAATCATAATACTATAACAACAAATGAAGCATTACTTAAAGCATTATTCGCATACAACAATTCAATTTGTTCAGCAACAAATTATACTCCATTTGAATTATTCTTTAAAAGAATCCCAAATAATTTAACAGAAAAAGCATTTGAAAAAGCACTTAAAAATAAAGAGAAAATAATTTATAACAGGAATAAAACAAGAGATGATCAGATTAGTTATAAACAAGATTATCCATTCTACTACAAAGTCAGAAATATTAACAAATTGCAACCAAGATTTAGATCGTTTAGAGCATTGAGAAATAATAAAGTTACAATTTTAGCTAATAATAACAAACAGTATCATAAATTGAAAGTTAAAAAACCCCGTAAATTTCAGGTTCAAAATGCATTCACAAATTAGAGATTACATACAGACAATACTGATTATGACGACCATACTGACTATTAAAGGACAGAAATTGGACATAACAAATTTAAACGAAGGACAAGGTTTTATCATGGTTAGGGATGAAGAACTTCAAGTAATTTCAAGTTATAAGAAAATATTACATAGTGTAGAAATAGATTCATGGGAAAATAATATAAATATAATTGGTCAAAATATTGCAAACCTTAACTACACTTATCAGTATCCAGCTATGATACATAATTTTAATTCATTAAAAGAAGAAATAAGTAATTTAATTCCACATAAAAGATCTAGAAGAGGATTGATAAATATATGGGGAAAAGGCTTAAAATTTTTAGCAGGAGTAATGGACTCCGATGATGAAAAAGAAATAAGAGAAAAACTAGATGTTAATGAACAAAATAACAAAAATATTATCCAAAATATGAATGAACAAATTCAAATAAATAATAATTTTAATAAAATAATGAAAAATGTAACCAATCATATTAATACTCAACAAGAAAGAATAAGTAAACAATTATATGATATGTATGAAACAGTAAACTATAACTTAAATACAATAGAGCATATGCAACATGTCTTTCAAATTCAATATGATATTCAACTACTTAGAGATCAAGTCAGAAAAATTAAAGACAATTTATTACTTTGTAAACTAGGAGTTCTAGGCAGAGATCTGCTTACAACCGAAGAAATTATAAAATATAACATTTCATTCAAAGAATTAACAAATATTAAAAGCTCTATAGTGTTACATGATTTTAAGATAATTTTTATCATACTAATACCAATTTACGATACAGAAAAATATCATAAAATACTAATTGAACCAATTCCAAATAATAATGGACTTGAAATTGTAAGCAATTATACTATTGCAATATTAAAAAATAGTAATAATACTATTTATGAATATACAGAACAACCTATTATAACTAAAAAACAATTAAAATTAATAAAAGATAAATGTATTTCACAAATTTTCAAAGACAAACCAATATGTAATTTTAAAGTAAATAAGAAACAAATTATCAAACAATTAACTAATAACGTAATTATAACAAAAAATATTCCGAAAACTTATATAAAACATAATTGTAATACTTATGATATAAGAATTTATGGAAATAATTTGATTAATTTTGAAAATTGCAAATTAAGCATTAACAATATGGAATATGAAAACTTGTTGATAAGCGACAACTTCGTTATCCCAAACTTCAATGACATAAAAATTAGAAATATTACAATGAAATTATCATTGCCAAAAATTCATTTTGATAACGTTAAAAACAGTAAAGTAATTAAAGAAATTAAAGCTCGACATTTCGTGACTGAAGGCTTAACATTCAGCACAATAATTTTCATAATAATAGTTAACATAATACTATTGATAATTATAATTAAAATCAAAAAAGCCAATAATACAAAAGTAAATATTGAGCTAAAAACTTCGGATTCTCCGGAGCAGAATCTTAAGAAGGGGGGAGTTACGGCATCGACATCCGTCAAGCCTCCAGCAGATACTTACAACGCACATAACATACTTAAAGGCTACAGTTATCGTAAGTCTTTAAACGACGCATAACTTAAATGAATATTTATCTCAAGGCTTAGTTTTGTTAAATAAACAAAACAGCCGAATTAATAAAATGCGCATTATACTTGATGGCTACAGTTAAGCATAGTCATCAAAGATTCATAATTAAAAACGATAAATCAAACTGCATTGTTGACACAAGTGTGCAGACTTCAATATCATATCTCAAGGCTTTGTTTCGTCAAATAAACGAAACAGCCAACTAATTCAACTACGCAATTGATTCGATGACTACAGTCGTCATACGAATCATAAAAATCAAGGCCAAACCAAATTGTTGACACAAGTGTGCAACAATCATCCTTCTCAAGGCTTTGTTTTGCATAATTGACAAAACAGCCGAAATCATTGGTCAGCATAATGCAAGCCATCTCCATGGTCATTGCAAAAGCTATTTCACCACAATTGGGTATAAATAGCAAGATCCAATTGTTCCCGGATCATTCATTCATTCTATCATTCATTGAATCACAAGTAGTCCGATCAGTTAAAAAGTTCACATAAATTCTTATTTCTGATTTCCCCCCACCAGTGGTAAGGAATCAGTTAAATAAAATAGTTAAAATAAAAAACTAAAGTTAAAAGTTAAATTATAAACCATTGTAAAAAATACAAAAGATTTAATAAAGTATAAAGATAAGAAGCTCAGTGAGTGAGCTTAAAAAATATCTTTTTTATTAAACGTTACGCTCGGCACGTAACTATATATTCTCACAAGCGCAATATTAATAGGCAAGGGGCGAATAATATTATATAAAAAAATAATATTACTTCACCTGGGTTTTTCTGTGTGAAAGTGAGGATAATGAAAATGGTTGTCAAAAAAAAATACATTTTTCTTTTTTCTTTCATATCGATAGTCCATAAAGAATGGGCTACCACACCATTTCTGTGAGACCTTAAAGTTAAAAAAAAATGTCAAAAAGTGACAGTATTAATTACTCTGTGTGATAAATACCTTCGGCCGTTGTCAAACTGTTCCACAACAAGTGACTGCTGATTTATTATTCGTTCCGCACTACTGGCATCTTGTTAATGGCATGCTACAACCAAAAGGCTGTAGCTGGTCGGTACCAATATCTACCATCAGCAGCGCTCTACAAAGCAAAATATTGTTCAAGGTTCATGAGGGGCTAGAATTATTTGATCGATTTTGGAGTGGTGGTTGGTGATGGTTGTTGTTTTCTGACTTCTTCTACGCCACAAAAACCATATCCTGGTGAAAATAATTCGCGAGCTTTGACCGTACCATAATTTGGTCAGCAGGTAGGTAGTTGGGTAGAGTCTGAAAGATTTTTTGTTGTTCTTGTTTGGATACAGCTTTGGCCGGCCTGGACTACCTCGTAAAAGATTTTTCCATCGACTTTCCACCTTTGTTCCTGTTTCTCATACTCGACATCGACAACAACGACGATGACGGCTCGACCGTTACCGTTCGCTGAGGATGCCAAAGTATTGAGTTAATTTTCGGGCCATTTATATTTCATATGCCCGATGCCTCCGTCTAAGGTTGCCTTGCTGCTCTTGTTTCTCTATATAAAGGTAACAGTTGTTGTATACGTCATCATCATCACATCGTGTATAGAAGCAGTGGATAGCATCGCAGCGCAGCCAAGGCAATCGTAATCGTCCTTTTTTTTTTGTTGTGTGTGCCCTCTATGTTTGCCCTTTCTTCCTACACAATCATTAACGAAAAACAAGGAATTCTCCTCTACAGCTGCCATCACACTATGCCTCTGCATATAATAGCATGCATTTTAAATGATCTCCAGAACTCACAATTTTAACCAATCTGGAGGACCGATGAATATTTGACGTCCTGCCATAACCTGACTCATCCTATATTTCTCTAATGTCTTGTAGGTAGGTACGTACTTCCTTCTTCATCGAGATCATGACAAAAAGTTAGACGGCCTAAGGACAGTGCAGGAGGAAAATAAATTCACAAGATGATGGCAGACACGAACAAAATTTTGAAGTTAACAAAATCTTGTTAATTGAAAAAAGGTTTAAAAAAAAGTTTTCCTCAAATTGAACCCCCGTCATTTGTTTCAAAAAAATTATTAAAATTACATAGAATATTACGTTTATTTTTTCTTGCTCTGTAGGGCGAGTATTAGTTTAGTGAACGAAAAATCGATTTTTTTAGGAAAATGCTTTATTTTTGAGTTATTTTTGGGTTATTCCCGTATATCTTTTTAATTTCTTTACCAATTTTATTATAATTTTGCAACCCAGTACGTGTAAATTGCTCAAACAATATTGCATAAAATTCACATAACGGAACGGGTATAAGATTTGGAAGAATCGCCCTATTTCTGAGTTGTGTTTAGGTTAGTTTTAGGTTATTCCCGTATATCTATTTAATTGCTGCACCAATTTTGCAATAATTTTGCAATCTAGTGTGTCTTAATAGTTCAAATATTATTACATTTAAAAATTTTACATATATGTACCTGTTTTTTTGAGAATATTTTATTTTGAAGGTGCATATTTTTTTAAACAGCGACTGCGGGCTATTAATTTCTGTATCCCACTGCATACTTGATATACTCAGAGCCCCGACATAATAAGATGAATGAGAGGATGGAAAAGTAAAAACAAAATCGGAAAACGAATGGTTTCATCTCGTAGGGTAACTGCAAAACTAACCATATATAGATCCCTTTTTCATGACACGCCCCTGGTCTCGATGACACAGCGAAAAAGGTGAATAACTTTTTAATACCTTTATTTGTTTCCCTGCTCTCTCTCGAAGTTTATACATCGCAATAGCAGTTTGTTCAATTGGCGAAAAAAACGAATACGCCGTCAACTCTATAAGCGCACAGCTTTTTCATGTTGTAGTTAGACCTGGAATAGTTGATCTGTGAACTGTGAGTGAACTATTCAGGAGTTACTAGGACTGCGATTCATAGAAATCCCTACAGCCTATACTCTACTCGCTGCTCCACATATTCTATTCCTCTTTTTTAAAAAAAAAAAGGGTCCACACTTTGAGTGCGTGTACAATATACGCTTACGGCATGCCCATTGCCCATAGCGAACAACAAGCGAGTTGTATAGATTTTAGACATCAAACCTAGAGCCAGACACAGAGTTCCAGTATAGCCGCAGCTTTATTGACGTTGGAGTTAGACGTAAGAGAGAGTGAGGCAGAAGGTACGTAGGATTTTATTTTCATTTAAACTTTGAATCAAATTGAAATGGAAAATAATTGAAAACTTGTTTACCATATCAACATCACAAATAAACACAAAAGTTGTACCTACTTTGCCCTTCTCCTCGTCGATGAGATGAAAACTTTGCACTCGGGCTATAAGAAAACTTTTCGACACTCGTGTTACAATTAAATTATTCAACCGAGCTTACACTCTCATAAATGGACTTCCAGGACACCACACATCGTTTACCGTCTGCGTGGTAAATCCCAAACAAAACGCCATAAGTATGGGACGGACAAAGTTTCCACTTATAAGGGCAAACCATACATGAACCGCATACATTCACTCGACTTGGTTTTCAAGACTTCGTCCGACGGAAATTTAATAGCAATTGTGAAATTTCAAATAAATAAAATAAGAAAAAAAGGAGAGAAAAAATACTAAACAGAAATGAGGGTGAATCTTAGTAATTGATGGTGCACCAGCGAACTTCTATACGTGGGTATAAACGTATACACTACCCTACACTCAAGCTCAAGAGGTGTAAAAGAGTTTTCTTGAAGATTGGTCTTCGGACTGTGAGGAGAGAGTTTGAAGATATAGGAGTATGTTTGCCAAATGACTCATCCCGGGAGATCGTTTATGTGAGAGGAGCTCCACAGAAGAAGAAGAAGGATGCCTTTTAAATTGGAACGTATAGCAACCGTTTTGTGTACAGTTCTTAGAATTTTCGGAATGAAGTTCTTGAATGGACAGACTGAAGAACCAAATTAATTATATACTTGTTGAAAGGAGATAAAGATTTCGGTTAGCTTAAAATAAACTCGGCAGTGTGGATTTTCGGTATAGTTTTTTGTTTTTACTATTTTTATATTTATTTATGGGTGGGTAATATAAGGCGATGAGAACAGAATAGTGCACTGTATTTTAGTGTTAAAATTTAAAATTTTGATAAATAATTTCAATAAAATATTTGTACCTATATCAAAAATCCCATATATGGGATATTCGAGACAAAAAGTATCACTCTGAAATAGGTACCTCATTTTTGGGATATTCAAACAAAATATATGGCTTTTGTGAAGTCAGTAAGTGGTCAAATATTTCGGTTAGTTTCAGTAATAAGTCAGCCAAAGGTGATTGTTTAAAGATTTTTTTTAAGGAAGATATTAGCACAACACTTGTGGGATATTCGAAAAATAGGTAGGTATGCAATCTAAAATATTTCAGTAATTGGTCAGTAATTAGTCAGCCAAAGCAGCCGAATTTTAATGAATTAAAAAAAAAATCACGACCACCCGTTAGAGGATGTGTGCGCCTCATTTGTGGGATATTCAAAAAAGTGAATATGCCATCAGTAAGTTCAGTAATTAAATTAAAATAAATGAATGAAGAGGTTGTTAGCACCCCTTTCATTACGAATCAGTGACCTACAAAATGAAATTTTTTGTTTCAATATCCCATAAATGGGATGCTAGCGTTACATATGGTCTTGAAATAAAACTTTAAAATTGAATTAAAATCTTCTTTGGCTGACCAAATAAAGACCCAAACTGACTTTTTGTGACCAATCACTGACCTTTCAAATGACATACTTTTTTTTTGTAATATCCCACAAAACAGGTAATATGTTTTAATCTGAGTGAAAACACCGAATCATTATCATCCTCATCATAAATTCTGTCCCAATTAATTGAACTTCCACTGAGAATGACGCGACGCACCATTAAATATCAACAACAGACTGTTAGCCTTTTTTTTATCTTACTTTTTTATTCAATAACTTTAGCATGCGACAACTCTTTTACTCAATAAAATATTATTAAAATGAAATATAAATACAAAAATTGCACAACCATAAAGGAAAATACCTCAGAGAGCGACACAACAGTAGATATGACCTGGATACCTACCACTCTTTGATTATCTTCTACGATAAAAAGCAAATAGCAAAAAAAAACAAAAAACCAATGGAATCACTTAACGTGCTTTTTATCGCTAGTCCTTTCGAACGCTATGTCGTTTCCGCGCAAT
The DNA here is from genome assembly GCA_932273885.2 of Leucozona laternaria. Lineage (NCBI taxonomy): Eukaryota > Metazoa > Arthropoda > Insecta > Diptera > Syrphidae > Leucozona > Leucozona laternaria. Next base: position 964,936 of record OW026366.1, read on the forward strand.
AAACTCGAACTCCCATGGAACTTTCGCCCGACACCACGTCGCGTCGCCCCAATCCTTGAAATTCAAATGCTGATGGCTCGAGTCAGAGCCAAAGCCAAAGAGTCGGAGCTCGGAGGCAGCAGAAAGCACTACTCCAACCCCAACTGCGCAGCGATTAATTCAAAATATATATATAATGATGTCAAACAACCTTTTATTGCCCATAACAAAATTATGTTCAGCAGTTCTCCTTTTCAACACAACGACTGACTTCTTTCACTTTATAATGAACAACGATGAATGCCAGAAAGGACGAAAGACATCAGCTAGATAGAACAAGGTGTATTGAATTGGATGGCCATGGTGGACAATGAAGAGACAATATCGGCACGGCCGGCGCACGGGGCGAGTGGAGACCGACTTGACACACTCCAAGAGTTCTTTTCCTTTCAGATTCAGATTAATATAAGTATGTATATTATTTTGCTTTATTTTGTCATAGTTCTTATGTTGTTCTTCCTTTATAACCATTCGACAGAAATCCTTGTTGTGAATGGGGTCAGGAACGGCCCAAACTAAGCCGCAAATTTAACGGTTCACACAGGCTCCAGTGTATGTATTTTTACAGTTTATCTAGATTATAATTCAGACTGTTAAGAAGAGTTGAGAACAATCAAAGACTTTTTCAATAACTCTAATTTAATAGATACCTCCGAAACATGGAAACCAGATTTTAGATCAAATTTTTGAGTTGTTATATATAGGTACACTTTTTTTCTTCCACCCAACAGGAAACAATATTGAAGAAATCGAATGATTTTCAAGATGGTGGCCCACAGACGCTGTGATGGTTTGGGATGGCTGGCCCTGGAAAAAAAATATATTCAAATAGATTAATATTTATTTTTAATTGCGCTATGAGAGAAGAATCATAGTCACCAAGGATCAATAAAAGAACAAAACAAGGAGAGTCTCCACCCCAACCCACCTTCATCACCATCATTATGACTTTTAATAGAGGCCTGAGTCGGGATGAAGAGAGCATCAAAGGCTTTATGGGTATCTAAAGGATAAGGAAGTAGACAAATGTCATATAATGCAGTTATATGAATAAAATATTAAACAGCGGCTGCTTTATGTCTGTCTTTCCGTTTCTTTATCTCTTTCTGTCAGTCTATGTGCTTGCGTTCCTTCTAGGTGAATTTCGTTTCATGTATACCTACCTACCTGTACTTCTTCGTATTCCTCGACTTTTTCAATTCATAACTCTGGCACAACGTTTGTTTTTTTTTTTCTTTTTTTAATCTCACCAAAGGGTAAATGGTTGGTGATGGACTGATGGTGAATCTTTGAGTGATCTGAGTTATGAGAATAAAAAGCTATAATAATATTGTTCTTCAAGATAACAGGTATATATACCAAACCTTTCGTTATTTAAGACTTCTGGAATGACCAAATAGTAGACTAGGGTCTTCACGTCAGTACGAGATACCTCTGTTATTATTTAATTTAAGACAGTATATGTATTACGTGCCTACCGACAAAACAAGCTTTGGAGTACTTCTATGTTCTAACCACCTATAAATTCAATCGAAGTAGAGAGGATTTCCTTGAGGCAAGTTCTTTGAGCAAGTAAGCAAACACTCAAACTAACCAAAAACAAGCAAATATATTATACATAGAAACCAACCCAACAAGTTTTCAATACTATAGATGGTGTCTTTCATTTAACTTGATAACTAAAATTAAATCTTCTCTACTGTGTGTCATGTTTTCACACAATGTCTCTTGTGAAGTGTACCTTACCTATGTATAATTTTTTGATAAGGATTTAAGACAGATATAAACAATGAAAGGAATAGTTTCTAAAATATGCATAGGTAATTATAAAGGGTGTCCTAAAATTAACGCAAGGTTTGTCTTTGACGCCATTTATGCAGAGTTGGCAATCCTTAAACAAAAAAACAATTTGACAGCTGACAGTTTAGGGTTACTAATGATGAAATATATTTTTACTTACTTTCTCATTTTCAGTAAATTTTCCGATATATGGTAAATTTGTCTCGTGGGCAGATCTCAAGCTTCATTTACGTATTTTACTACCTTTTGTTTCTACAAACTTCTTTCTTCCTCCAAAAAGGGTTGAGATTTTTTTGTAATAAATCTGAATTACCTACACGTGTTTCGTTTGGTTGTGTCAAAACTGACATTACATTGAAATCAACTAAATCAACGATTTTTGTTTTTCGAAATTCCCATCGTTGCATTGACAACTTCTTGAAGTGCTATATTCAATACAACTTGACTTAAGCTTCCATCAATCCTATACGCCAATTCACTCCCTCAGATGGTATTTTCACCGCAAATAAATATAAGCTAAGGACAAATTTTTTAAAATAACGATATCCCTTAAGGAAATAAAACAAACAACCATCTCACATCTATACCATTAACAAAAAAATATATCCGTATAAACAAATTGGCAACGTTTGAGATCTTGTCATCCACATCATCCATGCAAATGGTAACACAGTGTTCAACTTGTAACACAAAGAACAAATGATTGTGAAACTCGATACAAACCTTATGTAGATATAACCGAAACCGAAAACCAACCCCCTGAAACCCACAGCAACACACAACATCACCGATTCACCATCTCTATTATTCACACCTAATACGCAAATATTATCCCACACATACCTACACTTCTGCCTACACATACCTACCTCAACGACCCCCCCCCCCCCCATAAATCTATCTGAAATATGAACAAATTTAAACCATCTGAAGGATTGTCATGAATATCCGTAGCGCCACGCGATAGATAGGGGAACAACCCCGTCCTGAACCCTCTTTTGACATTTTTTGTTTTATTCCCCATTTGTCTTGCTTTTTGACTTATAGCCGAACAAATACATATGTGTTTGGAGACTGAGGATGTCATAACATTTTTATTTATTCAAAGTTAAATTTGTCATATACCTCTTTGACGACGCCGACGACTATACGACGTCGACGATGACAGAAACGAAAAAGGTCATGTCTATCGATGACTATGAGTGGCAAATAAAAAAAAAAATTGAGTCCTGACTCCTGAACTCTGTCAAAAATCCCCGAATTTCAATCGATTTCCCTCCTGCTGCCCTACATCCTCTCGACCATTGAAGAGGTAATTTTTTTTTGTATGACACATATCTTCCTAAAACACCCAAAAAACCCACACCCCATTCTCATCTAACCTTAGCCTTAACTCGGTAAAACGTTCTAGCTCATAACTATCCCTATCTCTCCCCTACACCAAAGCATCGTCCACACAGGGATATAAAACAACGATTGATAGAGCTCATAATGCAGATAAACGGGCAAAAATGCCATATAAATGTTGGCGACATTCACCGCACACGATCTGTAACTGTATGAGTGTGTTTGTGTGTGGGTGTGTTTGCCCGGTTTTAGGATGATATTTTAGCCATTACAGAGGGACGTGTAGTCGTGTAGTGCACATAGCGGAACGTGTTGTTCGTTGCAGATATACTCTAGCTCTTCTTCCCAACATATGGTTGGCCAACAACAGATACGCGACGGGTTTTTCGTTTTAAAATGTTTTTAGGTACCTAATTTTGTGTGTTGATATAGAAAAGGGTACAAGTATTGGTGTCAAAGAAACGATGATTTTTTTGACATTTAGGTCTAGTTTTCAGTGCAAGATTAAAGTTAAACTCGAGATTAACTGAACAGATGCTTTTGATGTTTTATTTACCGAGTTTTCTTAGTCGTTCCGCATGGATTCTCCGCCGAAAAAATGGTGCCTCAGTTATCTGTGGGTTAAATTAACTTCTAGAGTTAGATAACTCTGGTTTAACTCACCACTGATAACCTGGGCTTAAGGGTTTCCTAAAATTAAGTTTGGTCTAAAAGAAACGAATGTGTCATATACCTTTTATATGTGATTCTTATAGAATAAAGAAAAAAGTACTTTTGTACAAAAGTAAAAATATTTTTTTTCCCGCTAGCGCAGTTGTTTTGTGAAAAAGAATATACAAATTTTTTTTTAACCCAAAATTTAACCTTTCTGCATCTTTTTTAAAAGTTTTCCAGTCAGAAAAACTATTCCAAAATGAGTTTGAAAATTTTCACTTTTGTACTTTTTCACTTTTTGGGCTTATGTAGTTAAGCCTTAAGGAAACATATTTTCCTTGGGAACACCTTTGCTAATTTTAAACCAACATTTCTGTGCCATAAATTATTTAAAATTGCAAAATTTTTCGGTTGAAATTGATTTTATTGACTGATTTTGCTTATTAATTGAAATAAGTACATATGTAGGTAATTTCGAATTTAGTTTCGAACACTAAAATCTTAAATGTCATAACCGAAGACTATCTTTTGTTGTGTTTTCTTTGTCTTTTCATTTCCTCCACAACAATTTCATAAATTTCATTTCTCATCCATGAATGAATGTGCAACAATTTCTTGAAAAAAACACACACATCATCCTTATGCAAAAGTGTAACTTTACCAACCAGACACCAAGTCGCGGCTGAAATATCCGGCGATTATTCTGACATTTCACTTTCTCGGTCTCTTTTACTAGCTTAATTGATTTTTAATGAAAAGTTATTCATCTCACTCACTCGGTGCAGTTACGAATTAATAAATTAATTGTTCGCTCACATTGGGATGCGAAAGTCGGCCAAGTGAATAGAGTCCGTGTCGCGCTGGCTCGAGGAATAACTGCGGCAGACAGCCCCAATATGTGCAAACAGGGGCTCGGTTCCGCAAGTGTGAATTATTTTCCGTGTACACTTACTTTTCTCGCTCAAAATATAAGTGAATTACTTTGCCTACTTGTGTACACTGTAATCTAATCTACTCTGCTACTAATCTGTCAAAAAATTTGCACCTCACTCTTGCGAGATCGCAAAGTTTGATGTGTCCATTGATTTTTGTGTAATCTCACGCTCTCTGAATTGGTCCCTAGTTGTGACAATTCAGGATCCCGGAAAGAAATATTATTCGTGACTTTTCATTTGTTGGGGTTTAACTGACGTCTGCATTTTATTGCACTATTCATGCCTGATTCACAGTGCGAGTGCGACGAGGAACCACTGGCATTTTCTTCTAGTTACAAAATTGTCGCCCAATTCACAATGCAGTGAGCGTTTTTCGACAAAAATTAATTTTTGTAAAAAAAATCAATAAAATATAAACAAAATAATTTACAAAACAATAGATTTATCAATAACTTTATTTAGTTGATTACATCTTTTGTGAAAAGTCTGTAAATAACTTAGCATAAATGAAAATCGTCGTCACGTCGCGTCTTTTTTTCAATTTTTCGAATTCTTGGCGTGACGTGACGACGAGAAACGCCGCATTGTGTATAATGCTTTCATTGTTTGAAATTGGTTTGACAACTACAACGAGTTCTCGTCAGGCTCACGTCTCGTTTCTTCGCCGCATCATGAATTAGGCCTCAGCTATTCTGTTTTTTATTAATCGCCAAAAATATTAATGGATCTCTGCCACCAAATGTCAGAAGTGTCAGTGTGAAATTAAAAAAAAAAAAAAAAACAATCTGACAACACTCCCTGGTTGGAAAACAAAACCAAATGCCGAAGGCACGAAGGCACGAAGGCGAGCCAAAAAAGTCGGGTGTTAAATAATAGTGATTAATATGTAAAAAAATTAGTTTTTTTTTGTATCAAATACTTGAAAAAATGTTCACTAAAATGTTTAAACACTAATTAATACGTAATTCAGTCGCAAATTTGATGTCAAATTAGAAAGAGAAAAGACAAAGGCCGAGTTCAACGCACATCTGAATATTCAGAATTCTGAATTTTTGAAGCTTTTGATTGGCCAGCTGTCAGAAGTCATCTGAATTTTCAGAACTTTTTCTGACAGCTGGCCAATCAAGAGCTCCAAAAATTCAGAATTCTGAATATTCAAATGTGCGTTGAACTCGGCCAAAGACAAATTTTGGAAGACCTCTATCGATGGTGTCCTCCGACTTCTTTTGACGTCTCTGTTCTTTACTTAATGGTGAGAGAGAGATGAACAAAAAAAAAGGTTTTTTTTATTAAATCTTGTGGAATTTTTTGTCTCTAATTTTTCTTTGGCACTTGAATGCTACAAAAATTATAAAATATATTTTTTTTTCGGTTGGAAACATTTTTATTTAATATAATTTTAACTTTGTATTTAACAAACAGAGTGAGACGGTTTTCTTCACATTTCAGAGATTTCGCTCCATCAAAAGCAATGCCGAATTCCTTTCAACAAAAGAATCGAATTTTTTCTTTCAATTGAAAGGAATTCGTAAAAGAATCGATTTTTTTTGTGTGATTGCATATGTGTTACGTGATAGTTGCAATTAATTATTTCTAAAGTTATATTCACTTAAAATATTGTTGAATATTTTGTTGAATCCATTGCAACCAAAAAAAAAAAAAAAAACCAATTTGTCTTCCCACAATTCATCGAGTTCAATTTGACGTATTAGAAATGTAAAATCTATAAAGTGTGTGTGCAAATCGGTGTGAAATCTTGCTAAAAATGCAAGATTTGTTTTGACAGAAAAGAATCGATTTTGTTTAGAAAAAATTCGATTCTGTTAAAAAGAAAAATCGATTTCTTTGTTGAAAGGAATTCGATTCGCCATAAGCAAGCGAATCCAAACGTTTTAAACCTCAGTAATTTGACAGCTCAACCTGAGAAATTTTGCTGAGAAATCCTGTTCATGTAACTGAGATTTCTGACATCTCAGAGATCTCATTTTCCTGAACATGGCTACAATAGAAGTTGGATTCACGTCAAGCGTCCAGTGTCGCGAGTTCCTTCTGGCCTCGCTGCAACGATGAAATGGTTTTCTGGGATTTCTGAGCAACTTCATGGAACTCAATAATACCTTTTTTGTGTGTTGCACATTTTTTCTGTGATGCTTGCTTGTGTTTTATTTGGTATTGGTTTTGTCTCGGAATTGTCCGCGTTGAGTGCTTTTGCTGGCTCAGCTAGTACAACATTGCCGAATCCGATATGAATATGTAAATCAATTCTTATTTAAGCTCGCAGCAGAAGCTGAAATACCCGAAAAGCTGCATTAATTGTAAAGCAGTAAAATACCACTCGGCCCGATATGGTAAAGAGCATTTCGATGATGTGTGGCAGTAAATAAAGACTCTGCTAATCGACTGTGAATCGGATGCTCGCATATTTAAGTTTATAATTGAATACGAATTCGAATTCTGACTTGAATAATTGTGAAGTAATAAGCTTCGAATAATATGGAAAGGGAAAAAAGTTAAGGGGTGTTGCAAAAAGTTTAACTACCGCCTCTCTGATTGTGTTGTTGATGGAGCCTACGTTTATTTTATTATTATCGACTTGCATGGCATGTTATACCTACACGCCGTAATTTGCGTACCTTATTAGGTATGTGAAGTAAGAGCAGTTACCGGATTCGGATTGGCGTGGCGGTTGGTGATGATGCCCCTTTGGTCAGGCGGCTGTTTAGGCCTCCCTGGGGATAGATTATAACTAATAAAGTTTTAAACATGTAAATTGCTGCATTAGGTCAATAGTCTATTAAGTAAAGGTAAGTACCTTTTTCACCAGAGGGGCTTTGGTGAAGTCGAAGTTTACCTTTGGGATGATATTGAGTTCGGTGGTTATTTTGGGGGCTTAAACATTTCGGCCAGCAAAATACGAAGGGCTTCAGACCTTTGCGAGAAGGTTATTTCTTTTATGATGTTCATTAACGATATAAAATTGTTTAATTATAGAATATAAATGGCCGGACTGACGACTATCATGGTAGATGACTTCAAGGGAAGTGCATTTAGGTGGATAATAGTGCCTGATTACATGGGTCGTTTTACTAAAGAGCGCACCGGTGAGACAGGTAGATTTTATGTGCGTAAAAAATGGGAGGTAGATTCCACCCAAAGTGAGTGAGATATAGATACATGAATTTTAACGGTGTGAAATATTGTTATCACAAGTTCAGTAAAAAGACCCACGTAATTAGGCACATAGAGGGGATATTTGCGTTTTAATGGCCGTAAATTTAAGTTACAAATTAAATATTTATCACTCGAGTACTTTGAAAGCAAAACTCCCCAAACTGGATTGATTGGACATTGGACGCTTTAAAAGCTCAACTGCATTCAAAACTTTTTTCAAAAATGTGGCAAAAAGTGAAAAATTATAACATGCTCTAGAGATGCCTGTGCGCGAAGAAATTCTGTTTCATGCTGTCAAATCAATTGGGCTTTTCGGGAAACTATCTTTGCCTTTCCTCCTTCTTGTTTTTATAGTTATAGAATCCTAGTCAGAGGTTAAACAAACAAATACAAACATACATCAGCGAATGGTCTTTTCAGTGATTTTTATTATTCGCTGTTTTTTTTTTAATAAAAACATAAGTTTTTAATATTATTAGCCTCTTAAATTTTAGTGTAATAACATTTTATTCAATAGTTTAAAACGTTTTTGTGAGAAAAAAACAACCATTACGATGTTCACATTCCACTAACACAATCAAAGAGTTTGCTTAACCTCTGGCAAGCTTTGATTTTTTTGTTTGCGTGTTTCAACTGACGTCTGGTTTGCTGTTCAGTGTGCTGTCTAGAACACTTGGGAACAGTTTCGAACAGGATTTTCTGTACTAGCTTTTTAGGTAGAACAACATAGAACAGATTTCCTGTTCTAACTTGTTCTGACGTTTACCACGAATCTGTGCTGTTCTGTTCTATTCAGTTCTGTTCTAATCTAACTATTTTGTCACTGAACAAACCTTTTACTTACGCTTTTTGGCATACAGGCATCTCTAGCGCATGTTTTTGTTTCTTATTTTTCCACTTTTAAGCTAAGTATACAGTTATTCAACGAAAAAAAAACTACATGCAATCCTTATGGGAGTGATTTTTGGCACAAAAAATTTTTTTCGAATGAGAAATATTTTTATCGAACTGTGAACTTAGCCCTGGAAAAAAAAATTATACTCACCACGATTTTTTTCCTGCAAAACAGTGTTGTGAAAAAAAATCTAGTTTGCCACCACGAATGTTTTTCTTCCGGAAAAAAAATGTCTTTCTCACCATGAGTTTTTTTTTCGTTCAAAAGAACTGTATACTAAGCTTTAGCAAAAAGTCTTGAATAAAGCCGGAACCACACTACTCTCGTGTGGTGTGTTGCGGAGTAGTGTGTCGCTGTCATTCTAGTGTATTTCATATAGATTTCGACCCAAAACATAACACGATACAAATATGGCTCTATGCATATGAAAAACATTAGAGCGATAGCGGCACATGAGTCCACAACACACCACACGAGACATATCTGGTTCCGGCTTAATAATAACTATAATAATAAACAACAAGCCTTAATTCAATTTTTTTTTTTATTGAACTACAAATTCTATAGGAAACTTAGCTGAATTCTATAGTATCGCCAGTATTTTTACCAGGAATTAATGACTTAATTGTGTTGCCAGCTGTAGGTATTTATATGTATGGCTGTGTGGCTTCCCGAATTTTAGATGGTGATTTGATTAAATTTCTCCTCCTTCAAGCAAGCAGAAACATATTTTACCCCCATCCACTATACCTACCTCTTTATTTCTTGTTTAACTACACGGCAATTGTCATAAATTGCCACATAAACTGCTTAATCTTCTTAGCCTTAGCACGTTACGCGTCATAAAAATTGTCATCCCTCAAACTAATTGCTACTCATCATTGCCTTTAACAACCCTAATTAGTCAGGCTTCCCTAGGAAGAAAATTAAAAATAAATAAACACCCCAGGGGAAAAAGATCAAACCGCATCACCTAGTTCTCAATTTCTTTTTGTATTCCCCCCGAGGGCATTGTGTAGATTTATTTTTAAACCTTTAATTTAATAGGTACACATCAAACTGTCAATTGGCTGTCATTTGATTTTATTTGACGTTTTTCAAGTCTTGCAATGTGTGAATGACTTAAGTGATAAATTTTAAGAGAGGAAGAGTTAATTTCGAAAAGAATTAAAAATGCATTTTCGTAATGAATGACATTTGGAGAAGAAAAAAAAAAAGACAAAAATAATAAATGAGATACAAAATTTAAAACCACATTTCTCTTCTAATTTGATAGACAAAAATAACAACTAGGTAAAATTATTTCTTTTCTTTTGAGAGAATACCATTACAGCCCTATTAATAAAAAACTCTTATTCCACCTTTATTCCACGATTTTACTAAACCATAGAATAAGCGTTAAGCTACGGGTTAAAATTTTACATTAATAAAAACAAAATGTTCGTGGAATAGTAAACTGACGTTTACGAAAAATTCTCTAAGAAAGTCTACTACAATAAGTAAGATGCCTGTTTGTTTGTATGGGTTTTGATAGCAAATTATGATAATTTGTAAAAAAAAAGACTCACGTTATACCAAACACACATAACAATTTTCTTATTGATATATTATATTTCTGTCCAAATTATTATCATTTTTCTATTGTTTGTGTTGTGTGTTATGACCACCTCTTGTATCCCCATTAAGGTTATCTTCATCAATTGCTATGAATTTTCTCATATTTTTCTTGGAAAACCTATATTTCTTCCCAAAATTCTCCTCACTAAGCACTTGCATTGGATCATATCTGGTTTTGTATATTTTTCTTTTTCTTGTCGTTGGTGGCTGATTGTCCAATATAATTGCAAATAGTTTAAGAACTCAATAAATCTGGTAGAAATCATTATTTTTTATTTAAAACTAAATTTGCAATCTTCACTTATATTTTTTTTTAATTTTAGAATAAATTTGACACATCTAGTTCTTATTCCTTCGCTAAACCACCTACTTCGGTGGTTTAGCTTAGTAAACGTCACTTAATAGACATTTTGTTTTATTAATAACACTTTGCACTTAGTCCAAGGAATAAGGCCTAACCCTTCGCTATTCCACGTTTATTAATTTGGCTGTTAAAGTGTAGAGTATGGGATTACTTTATCTTTTTCTTCTTAAATAAGAAGATGTCCCTTTCACTCACTTATTTGAATCCTTGTGAAGTCCCGTCATCAATTAGAAAGTTAACTGAAATAAAAGTCAATCACCAACCCTCTCCCCTCCAGCCATTCAGGTTAATGGCTTACTTGCATTTCCGTTTCCAAGCAAGAAGAGAAATCAATTCTTGAAAAAGTTTTCTAGCAAAAAAAAAAAAAACGAGCAAAAAAGGGGCAGAGGAAAGACAAAAATATAAAAAAAAAAACTTCCTGTCGTAGCAATTTTTGGAAAACTGTTTGGTTTTAGTTTGAGTTATATTGATACAGTGTATCAAAAAAGTATGCGTGTAAACATTTGTTATAATTATGTATGTAATTGTCAAATTTGTTGTCAGCAAACTTTTTGTTGTCTTGAGCTGCGAGGCATTCAAGAAGAAAAATTTTGGCGCAAATTTTGAACTCGGATGAATAGGGTTGAGTATTTTTCTTTCGTTTATTGGTAAGCCTGCTAATAGTTAAGTCTATTTTTTCTTTTTAGTAAAAACGATAATTTTTTAGTACAAGACTCTTATTAAACTCGGTTTTTTGAAACACAACATTTCGGAAATTGACATTATGTTTAATAAGTCTTTATTTTTGTTATATTTTAAAGATGATTAGGTAAATAGGTAAATGAACCACTCATTTTATTTTGAACTTTTTCATTATATTCGAGAAAATAGTCGTTTTCAAAAAGTTTAAGCTTTTTGATATTTTGTCCTTTAAAAATGTTCAGTGGAAACTCTTTACCAAATCGGGTTCGATTTCCGTCTTTTTTATTTCAACTACATTTTAGACATCTTGCAAAAGTGAAATGCTACAGATGCCTGTGTGCGAAAATTGTGTTTTTGTCATTTCAGAAAGATTTTACAGATGAAACAAAATTTTTTCGAACACAGACATCTGCAGAGCATGTTTTTGATTTTCACTTATTGACATTTTTTTGCAAAAAGTGTTGAATGTAGTTAAGCCTGAAGTCTTTTTAATATTACGAAATAATGACCATTTTCTGTTTTCGTCCTATGCATATAATGGTTTCGCAGAAAATAAAATTAATATTCAAATCCCAAACTGTGAATCCAAATTTTGTATTTTCTACTTAAAAAATTACTTTTATACTACGTTTTCATTAGAGAAAGTGATTTCGTTTAAAATTTACAAATTTGATTCAAAATTTCCTCATTTCCCATACAAATTCACATTTCGAAGTGAGAGAATTTGAAACAAATTTGCACGAAATTTGGTAGAAAATTACGTGTACACTTTATGAACACACACAAGTGGAATCCATTCAATGTGGAATTTATTGAAGAAAAAAACAAGCCCGATCAAAGTCAAAACGAAATGAGCTGTCAAACGAAATTAACAAATTTGAGATAAATACACTTTTTCTGTAATTTTCGAAATTACCTCATTTCAGTTTCGGTTCCGCTCCGAAAGTTTGCAATTTCCTTTTTCTTAAAAAAAAAAACAGCTGGTGCTTTTTTCTATTTCAGATACTACGCCTCTGTGGCAATTGATCACAATTCAAAATCTTATTAAAAATTTTTTTTTTACATTTTTTCTCTCATTTTATTTCAAAAAATGGATACAATATCCAGTTAGAATTATTGTTGGTTAAATTTTTGTTTTTCAAAAGTGGAATACTGTTTTAATAATTCATTAAATTATTCGCGCACGAAAAAATATGCCACGCACCGCAAAACAGAATGGGGCATATTCATAGTCACTTTTAAACTTCAATTTATCTTAGACCTGGGTTTATCCTATCTAAATAACATTGAATAAACCCCAGTCTAAGATAAACTGGAGTTTTAAAGTGACTATGAATATGCCCCAATAATTTTTTATGCTGTCACGTGCTTTCTTCACTAATGACGTGAACAGGAAGTGTTGTAGTAATGTGTTCTCTTTCATTCATTAGCACTCCTTGCTGTTGAACTTCGTTCGAATTCGAATTCGAACTCTCCTTCATCTTCATTTTTCTTTGTTCTTATGGTTCTGTCGCTGTACAATAGATGCTAGTCATTACCTCTCTGTCTAACGGTCATATTATTCACTCGCTTCATCCAGATTAAAAATTTAAATCCAGATGTAAAGCATACAAATTCAATGTAAATACATCTGGATCTAAGTTTTAATCTGGATGTATCTAGTGAATAATATGGCGGTAAAAGTTAATATTAAAATACATAAAATCTCGTTAAAGTGAAAGTTTAAAGGAACTGCTCCCGCGAACGCGACTTGGGAAAATAAGCACATGAGAACGCGCGTCTATTGTGTTGAGCCCGTTAACATTCCTCTAACCAAAGAACATACATATTTCATAAGTAAGATCGGATTTCCTTGTTCTTGCTCGTTCTTGCTTGTAATAAATTTAGTAATTGCTAAATTGTGAATTTTTGATTTAGTTTAGTATTCTGATAAGTGAAATATTATTAAATAGATAAACTTACAGGTTGTGTTTAAAATTATAAAAATAATCATGTGTGTATTGAAATTATAGAGATGTGAATGCATTTCTTGTAATTTTGTGATCATCAATGAAATGAAACGTGAAATTTATCAAACAATTTTTACACGTTTTCAGAACTAATGTAAGTAAACCAATTATATAAAATATTTATTGATATTAATTCCAAAATAAATAATGGCACTGAAATTTCGTGAGCAAAACCAAAACATCAGTCAAAAAAAAAAAGAAACAAAGCACCCCTCCCTACTGGATGTGCAGAAGTTAGGTTAATGAAAACAAAACGAAGGTATTTTTATGTATCAACAACAAGCCAGCCGGTCCCAAAACACATTCCTTGCAAAATAATGCAAATTTTTCTCAAGGTCGCTGAATGAAATCTAGGCACAGCACATTCACTGGTGCGCAGTTGATATCCAATCGAAATTTGATTCATGATTGATGATTCAAGTTCATGAACTGCAATTTGAATTGTTAAGTTGTTTCGTTGAGGAATGGCGCATTCCAACAATAATATTATTCAAGTATAAATTTTGAATTTGTTACTGAAATAGTGATAAGTTTTTACAAACAAATTGATGAAGCTTAGGTTTGTGAAAAGTCTCAAATCTCAATCCTATTTGATCCACAACGACAAGTTAGTATTTTTTTTTTGTTCTTTTACCTAATTTTGTTTGTTTTTTGTCGATCCAAAAGGTAGTTTCCCGGTGGTAAATAGGTAGTGTTTGTGGTTAGTTGGATGGTCTCGTTTCTATAACTCATATTTCTTTAGAACGTAGAATTCACAGAAAAATATTAATTCCTAACATATCTCTGCGCAATATTTTCTGACCCACTGTAGATGAAAGTTTGTTTTTTATTTTGTTTTATTCGAATCTAGTTCATCTTGGCAAAGCACACTTAAACTAATGTTCGCAATCAGTGACGAATAGCCAACATTTAACTCTCTACGGAGCCTGTGACATTTATCGCAACCCACCATCGAAATTAATCCCCTCCCGCTTAGTGAACCACAAGAAAAAAATATGATTGCGGGGGTGTAATGTAAGGCTCTTTGTCAATATGTTTGGGAGCTTTACAAAGTTAGAAACGCCTCTTGATTCATAGAATTTTTCACAAAAAGAATCCTTTATAATAAGTTTGTTGTGCGCGTAGGTAGATAACCTGCTCTGAGCCCTATACAATATCCAACGGGGAATTCAAAATGAGTTTAATAATAATCGATGTGGCGACCACATTAGATTGTGATTTAATTAACATCATTACCTCCAGGCAAATAAATTAAAACCTTAATCATTCAGCGGTGTTTACAACAATCTTAAGGGTGTCTAACACCCCCACCCCACCCTACACACAAAAGCATGATTGTTAGGTACCTACCTCGAGTAATAATTAACCAAAGATGCCGTCTTGAATATTTCATGACTGCTCAAAGACCACAAGAGACATTTTTCTTTTTCCATATTCCCCACTCGATGATGGGGGATGAAGGATGCAAATGGAACGGGAAATATGGGCTCCAGCTTGAGGCTGCTTTATCTTAAATATCCTGTCGGCCGGGTTTGACCTTAAGGCAAATGATGCAAGGCATTCGAAGTTTATCGTCGTCGTCGTGACTCGGATTGTCGCCGCGCGCCAGCCGTTATTCCACACCGCAGTATTGCCATCGTCCTCGTTCTGTGCGATGATGTGAGTGTATTTATAAGTTGTTTAGCTTGCGAGCTCTTCTTTTACATCACTGGGCCCAGACATTTTGGCAACACCGAGACAGCCGCATAATAACAATGGCGTCAAGCAAGGATTCTTTTATTGATTTCCCCTTCAGATTTGGTGCTTGATGTCTTGTTAAGTTCTCTTTTTGGCTTTTCCTATCTTATATTCTGTTACTTATTCTATACCTAGTATAGTCGCCTGTTCCAAAACGAAAAGGACATACAAATATTGTGTGCTATAATGTGAATGGGAGGAGAGGGGGTGCTGGGTAGAGCGTTAGGGCACTTGTCGTTTTGATATTTTCACATGAAAAAAACATGAAGACTATAATACAAAAAGCTACATAGGCATTACGTACATACCTTAAGTAGATTCATATCCTGAAGGCAAATAATAGTTAAAGTGGAACAGGAACTCAAAATACAGCATAGGCGGAATAATATTGACATTATAGTTGATAACAACTGTACACAGCAAGTTATAAATGGTAAAATATGGCAATTAATGGATTTATTTTCGATTTGTGATAGCAGTGGTGGTAGTTGGTTGTGGGTGTGTTCAATAGATGAGATAGAAATCTAGACAAATAGGTATTAAACTTGATAAATTGTAATAACTTTAGATGTTGAGTAGGCTCTTTTTATATAGCTAACTTTCATATAGCTATGTCGATGCATATACATATTGGTGATTTCAAAGCAAGAGCCGTAGGGGAACATTTTTTGACATGACCTCAGAAATTATCTTTTTATGTCCCTATACACTTAATAGGCACTTCAATATTGATAATGTAGGTTGGAAATCTTTTTTTGTTTTTTTTTTTGTTTGGTTTGGTTAGAATTGGCGAAGGTCCAAAAAAAACGTCACCCCGAATACAGCTTCTAATTCTTACGAATACAAACCTTCCGGATGTCGATTTCAGTTCCCAAAGTAAGTCCTACAAACAAACATCTTTTTCGTTTATCACTTAAAATGAACTTCCATTAAATTTTGCATCTCAACCATTTTCAACCTTTCTGCATAGTAGACTTTCACCTTACTTCAAACACAACACAACCATATCATCACGGGTATCAGGTATTGATTCTTTATTTAGCCGCTTTTTTTAAGTTTGGTTAAGCTTTTGCGACTTCAAAAAAAGAAAATTATGCTCTATTCCTTTTGAAAGCATTTTCAAGTAATGCAATGTTTCTATCTCTGACCAAAAAGGATATTTGCGCGAATAATGTCGCTAGTGGTTAGGATTTTGGTTGCTCAATTTGCCATTAAATGCGATTTTTATTGAATTTCACTCGAAGAGAAAAAGTAAACAGGAAGAAGGTACTTCTTTAGTTCATCTTACGCTACTAGGTATGGATATTCAAATTGAGAAACAAAATACCTCTGGAAATATCAAAGTTCACCAAAAATTGCGCCATGTGCTTCTGGCAATAGAGGATAAGTAAGTGCTAAAGTGACATTAAAAGGTTCTGACGCATCATTGGCTTGAAAAAATGATTATCATTTTGAACCAACTTTATCTACCAATATCGGACACTTCAGGACAAAACCTCTGAGTGAGGGTGCGTTACAGAGTTATATTCCTGCACTGCTGCGAGGCTTTTTGGTAATAAAGCATAGGTACGTGGAAGATGACATACCTTCAAGGGCCACCTGATTTGAGACTGGAAAAGTTTGAAAACTCCTATATTGTCCATTGAAAATATTGTAACCTCCATAAGAGCCTATGAAACGATTACTATCATCATCATGGCCCCGATGGTTGCAATCTGCGACTAAACGGTAATAGGCTTAATCTGTCAGTATCTCCTTCCGACCATAGTTTGTGCTTCACTGTACCTGATATGTATTTCCATGTGTATTTCCGCTCATACACACTAGCCCTGTCAATGCTTACTGCATGTCCGAGGTACTTATATGTATATGTTGGCTTCAGCATTTACCCAAATGAGGATTCCCTGTGGGTGCACATCATGAGACCTACCACAACCAGGAGCATCATGGTCTGGTCATCCTCACTCTCGTCATCATCAATATCGTCGCATATCATCCACATTCGAATTGTGTGTGTGTGTATTCGTAGGATTATTTCCGGTCTTTACAATTTTCTATACACAACCCAACAGCCGCCGTTTCGGGTTTCGGATTCGAAGCATGCTGAAAAGCAATAATAAAACATCTATGCATACCTTTGGAATTAAATTTTGGTTTCAGGTAAATAGTTTTCATAAGATAAATTCAGGCTAATTATGCTGATAGGATTGGTGAGTAAAACGGCATGCTCTCCTATGCTGACAATGCAATTCACAGGTAGACGATCTGAGCTAGTTGATGCATTCCAGGAGGAGAGAGAGCTGTGTATTGTTTATATCATACCTGTTGTGAAAGGTTGTCCATCGCATATTAGAAGCTACTGCATATTGATTGATTGTTATCTGGTGTTTATGAATTTAATTATTAAATCATATTAGTACGAATTCTATAGTGAAATGAATACGTTCCACAACTTATATTGTGTTACATATATACATATAAGGCTGAAAAAGTTGAATAAGTATTCTTTTAAAATACAAGTTCAGGAATGAAAAGTTAAGTTTTTCATATTAACACTTGTGTAAATATACACTCACCCCTAGGAAATGCGTTCCACAAAACGTTTTCCAGTCATACTTACAATTTAAAATCATAAATTTATATAAGGAAAAGAGGCTAGCATAGCCTTACAACGAAAAATTAGATATTTTGTCGATTTACTAATTTTTTTCGAAAATATAAAGATGTGGAATGTAAAATTATGTGAATTTCACGCTGACTTTTTTCTATTAAGATATAATTTGTATCCAATATGAATGTAGTTCATAAAGTTTTCGTATGGATATTTGATTTTCCAGTTAATTTCGGAACCTAGACTTTTAAACATAAGACCTCAAGGTTTGTGGAATAAAAATCAACACGTTCCACAATCTTTAATTTTGTCTAAAAATGGAATGTAGAGTTGTGAATTACACACCTAATTTTTTCTTATAAATATTTCTGTTTTATTCGATGCGTTTGTTTTTCTCATTTTATCTTATACCAAATATGGCCTTTTAAATATTGTGGAATGCATTCTTTCTCACGAGAAGCTTCAAAATGTACGCTTGCCTTTTAAAAGCTGTTTCACTCCTCAAATTGTGTACTTTGGCTCAAATAAATGTCCAAAATGGCAAAATTAAAGTAAAAAAAATCTCTTTTTTCTACAAACCTTGCAATATACATACATACATACATAGGTACCTATCAACCCTCTGATACATCACGAACAAAACAAAACAAAAAATGACGGGAATCAATAAGGGTGAAAGGAATGATGATGGGCAAAGTATTATCAACAACATCTTAAGGAAGTTCAAGTTTGCCACTTAATTAAACAATTTAAAGACCTTCAGATTATTTGTCTTGTTCCGTCAGAAAGGCCATAATCATTAAGGCATATCAATTTGTCAGGTCGTTTATCGTCGTCGAAGCCTGAAGATGTAGAAATAACTTCGGAACAGAAGCGTGTCGTTTGTCCCTTATTCTTGATTCCACAAAAAATCGAATCCAGAAACAACGGAAATGTGTCCACATTATTGAAATTATCTCAGCTATGTTCGTCTATAGAGTTGGTAAAGAGGATTCAAGTCACGTCGGTCGTCTAGAAGAGAACTGGTTTAAAAAGAAGGTTAACCGGGTGGTAAAGCCCATATCTATGTATGTATATCCTATCAGGTCGAAGGGATTTGTTTGTCTTTTTTTCGTTCTCTCGCTCTCTGGAGCTTATGAGATGTGAAAGTCGTGTAGTATCATCATATATGCACGTACATATAGGGTGCTTGAGATTCATGCGAAGCATGCACAGGGATTTACTGGAACTAGATGACTGAAATCGATATCTAAAACAGCTAAATCAGATCGAGGCATGTGTGCCTGGTGCCTAGTGGTTTGGTCTGTGGGTCGTCGTTGTGATATACGAGAAGTATATGGACAGAAGTTTAGTAATGAGTTTAATCGTGGCGTTGCATTTCTAAAGTCAGGTGATGTGATTTCCGTTAAATGGATGATATTTTGCAGGAATTAAAGGCAATCAATTAAATAACGAATGGGAAACTATTAATTGTGAATCTTAAATATGAAGTGGTTATAGAGAGTGGTTTATTATAGAGCGAACGTTACGTATGTATGCATGTATTTTGATTTTTAATTCTATAGAAATTTGTATATTTTAACGAGATCAACAAAAAACACTTTCATTTTTGTTGACATGAGTTGAATTTTGACAAGCACCTTTCTTACTCGAACAAAACTTACGACATTTCAATAATGCAAAGTGTGTTTATACAAATCCCCATTTAGTTAAATTCTTTAAATGAATACCGGATGAACTCTCAATGTAAATGTATTCAAACTTCCTTTCTGTTTTGGGTGTAAATAAATTCGACATTTTATTACTTCCAACATAAGAACAAAAACAAATCTTTTTTTATTGCTTCAGTGGCGCTCCTATTCCTCTCAAATCATTTAACGACCTCAGTATACATGTGTATATTTTACTTTAAAACTTTTAATGTCTTATATCATTCAGAAAAAGAAAAAAAAATACATTCAGTCCATGAATCACTCCAAAAAAATAAATCCTATCGAATAAAATGTCATCTTGTAAACTCCTATTAGGTTTGCACATAACGAAACAGCCTACAAAATATTCAAATTCACTTTACACTTTGACATTGATTGATTTTAAAACTTTTCTTCCACTAATGAAATGTCGCTAATAATAATAACAATAAAAAACAACGACGATAACCTGCTATTCCAAGTGCTTGCTAACATCCAATGACAAGATCCAGGAATTTCGTTCTTAAAAATCAAAACAAACCCACTCAATATGCCAACGTATAGCTTCTATATCATTCCACAGAGAAGCTATAGAGACACTTTCGACCTCTTCTTATAGAGGCTCTATCGTTTGTGTTGATTTAAGACGTGTTTTCGGCTTGGATTTCCATGTTCGGACAAGTGATGAATACCATCATTATCAATAGCCAATGCTACTCAATCTCATTTGAATGAAATCGAATACCATATTGGAATCAACAAGTCGGGTTTTTCTGATTAATGATACTTCGACAACGAAAACGATCTTTCGACGATTTTACATACCTTAAGTTTTTTTTTTTTTATTTTTATTTCGGTCATTAATTTAGAACTACCACCTTTATGAAAATTTGGGTTTTTGTTTGAATATCTTTGTTTATCTGTTTAAATGGTTTATGGATACACGAATTCAATTTTTGGGTATTGATTCATCAATTTGAATAGAAGAAGGGGATATAAACCCCCCATTTTCATCAGAAGAGTTCTTTTAAAATGCCACCGAATCGGCATTTCTTTTATTATATAACGCAAGCCGTATATTTCAATCTATCCATCCGACTATATGAGTCCGAACAAATCTTTCCAATTGGGATTATAGAAAACTATTGAAATTCCTTTGTGTGCCAAGTCTTTGTCTCTATTTTTGAAGAAAGGTCATATCTTTCATAAATGAATGTGTGTTAAAAGCAGGAGCCATAAAAACAAGACATCATCACCAACGTCAAAGTCGATTTCTGTTATGCCGCACTAAATCCACAAAAGAAACATCGCCTTTTGTTTGCCCCTTTCCATCGATACAATATACTGTGTTGAACACAGGAATACAAGTAACAAAAAAAAAAAGGAAGACACAAATCCTCGATATGAAAGCCTGATAAATTACAAATACTTGTTAGAAAAATGTTTGTAACAAATGTTATCCCACGATGTTGAACGGTGTACTTCGGTGTAGGTACGGATAAACTCATCGAAACCAAAGGCGGTCGCAGAAATCTGATTTTTAAGGGGGAAGTAGATTTTATTTTTATTTCAATACGTTAAATCTTACGTTTAGATTACAATGCATACTTAATATCTAACTAAATTAACTAAATTTAGAATTAAAGTATCTTTTTTAAAACTTCAGTGAAATTGATCATTAAACTTTGGTTAGTCCCTTGCTGATTCAGCATGGGAGGGTGAAGGTGCAGGTGCTCCCTCAAAGGTGGGTTCCATTTTCAACTGATCTAAAAATCTTCTGATCATCTAGTTTGTCTAATTTGGGACGGTAAGCGTTTATTTAGAATTATTTTAATTTCTTGTCAAGATTTTAAATTTATTAAATAACCCAAATTAATTAAATAAACCAAAAAGTTCAATATCCCATCTTCATTTCTAATTTCGTAATATCTTCAATCGATTATATTGAACCCAAGGTAGCCAAAATCCAAGGTTTCCAAAATCCCAAAATTCTTCAACTGCTAAACTCCAAATTTGGTGCTCTTAAATTTTCTTCACAATAAAGATTAATAATAAAAATTACACGATGCACTACATTTTTCAACATAATAAAATATTATGATAATTTAAAATTTGAAAGTGGGTTATTCATAATGATGCAATAATGCATTTAATAAATTAGAGCCTGTGCTGACATAATTGCAGTGCTTTTATTTTTCGTATAGCAGCTGATATTTCAAAATCTTCAAATACTCAAAAACCCAAAAAAATTAAATTTTTAAAATCCCTAAATCTTTTATTTCAAAACTCGATCGGGGTTGATTTTCTTGAGTTCTTCGATTATGTGGATGATGAAAAAAGATGCCCTGACAGTTTCACTCCAACAAAATTTATATTTTCAACTCTAAATAAAACATTTTCGAACATCGTCAAATTTTTCTTAGTAAAAAATTATGTATGTAATTTATATTTGTTTCGACGTCACTGATTGTTGATTGTAGTCAGATATTCATAAGAAAACAGCTTTTTGGTATATTCACTCACTCAGTAGGGGTATTTCTCGGCTCTCAGATCTTAGCACCCCACATATGATGCCATGTTATATTTATTCGAATATCCCACAAATAAGGTGCTAAAAATCTCAATAACCTTGATAAATTTTTTTTAAAATTCATTAAAAAAAAACTGGCTGACCAATTACCGAAAATAATTGACCTTTCATGAGGTCACTAAGACTTTTCAGACGGTAAAATTTTGTTTGCGAATATTGCACATAAAGGGTCCTAAGATCACGGAGCCGTATTTCCCTTATCTGTAGAAATTTTACAAAATCCTTGTATGGAATTGGAACTTAATCCCTAATAGTCATTTTTAACAAGATTTGAGTATTAAATGATTTGGGATATTCGAATTAAATTTTTAGAGTTTTTCATATTTTAAAGAAATTAGACTCCAAGAGCTATGTTTTCCATTCTGGACTTTTCATAGATATCTACACAATTTAAATAAAAAGATGATTTGTCAATTTATTCAAACTCTTGAAATTTTTCTATGGGGGAGGGGTTGAGAGAGGGTTTGGTTTAACTTTAGATTTTAAGGTGGAAATTCAAATATAATTATTTTTTTTTTCATTTATTTATTAAAGTGAATATAATCAAATATGGTAGATCCCTAATCCGGGAGGGGCAAAACCCCCTGGTCCCTTTCTTGTCGCTGCCAATGAACAAAAAAACACGAAACAAAGTCGCATCGAGTTAACATGCGATGGGATTTCATTACCCAACCACTCGAACATAGAGACAAGTTCAGAGGGATTTCCAGTAGAGATTTATGAACACTATACACACAATACACAGTTTTGAACCAAAAAATTGTTCCAGTTCCTGTTTTCTTCTTCGATTCAAAGCTAAATTAATGCTTCTATTTGTGGCTGTGGGCTCCAGCAGGAGAGGTTTTCATTGAAATAAGCGTTAGGTCGGATTCGTTGTTTTTTTTTTTTATTTTGTATGAATTTGATATAAATATAGCTGAAAGCGTATCGCCAAACATCAATACATATTTACAATTATTGCTTGGTTTACCAATTTTTTTTTGTATTTTATTTTTTTCGGATGTAATAACGAAAGAATTATCGTTCAACAAAACAAAACCTAATCCCCCGAAAAGAGAGGAGCAGTAAATGTCCTTGCTATTGCTTTTTTTTTTTATTTGGCAAAAGTTTAGGAGCTATACGGAGGAGAGCCAAAACTCAAAAGGAACCGATCCAATTATTTCATAATCCATTTGAAACATTTTGCGGATTTACAAGCAATGAAATTGGGTTTGTCACGAGAGAAGTTGTCTATTGCTACAAAGTGTTCTTTATATCTATTTTTGCTCCCCTGGGGGATATGGTTGGTGGTAGTGCTGATGCGGTGATGGTGCCGGTGGGTATTAAGGGCAAATTCATGTGGACACACGCAGTTAAAAAAAGAACAAAATGGATTGCGTTTTGCGCTATAGGGAATGTCCTTATCATTGTCAGTATTGGTTTCTTTATTAAGCGAGTCGCTATATACTTAAGGAATCCATACTCTATATTTATTGACGACAATGACCAAAAGGGAAAGTATCACAAAGTTCACAGACAAACCAGCCCCCATTAGTATACTATTCTCATTCGTTCTATAGTATCAGCACAATCGATGAAGGACGCGACGACCGACGACGCAAAGGATCACTTTGTCAAATTTAATTTTTTGTTTCTATGTTATTAAGGACTAAAAGTTCGTTTTTTGTTTGTTTCTCTCCATCTTCAGTCGTGGGGTCCCCCTTTTTTTTTATTTTCTATTATTCATGTTCTTATCGTCGAAGTTAATCAAATGACAGGTTTCACACCCCTTTGTGCAGGATTGTTGTGAATTCCGAAGGTATGCTCATATTGTTGAATGTGAAATGACACACGCAGCCAGATCGAAATGGCGGGCGATAGGTTAGTTTAGATCTTTATCAATGTCGCCCACCACCACCAAAACGCACAATGGTTTTGATTTCGATTTTTCGAGTGAAATTATGTTTGGGGAGGTGTTCCATTAGACACAAAAGAATTCAAAACTAATTACTGATTGAGTAGCATTAAAGAGTTTGAAAGTGTCATTTACAATATGGCGGGGGGAAGGGTGAAATTTTGTATTTAATTAAAGAGGCCAGCAACTATAATGGAAATTAATCGCAATAAAAAAGAGATGATGTGAACACAAACACTTCAAGGATTCCCCGCCATATTTAGTCTTCAAAGAATTCATTACATCAATTGATCACGTTTTATGGATTAACCATTATTTCGGAATTTCGTAATTACAATCAGCTTCCCAAATGATTTTCTATTTCTCTAAAAAAATTAATCCCTTTCCTCTCTCCATAAATCGACAGTTGAGCGCATTATTCTTTATAAGCTCAATATAATTTAGTAAAGCGCCATACGCACAAATACCATACTGGTTCAAAAATCTGCATACTCTAGACGATAGCTTCTCATTTACCACTTAATTTCACTCGTAATAACATTAAAATTCAAATGATTGTATGCTAAAGCGTGTGCATGTGCACATCGTAATTATAGCGCATTGTGTTCTTCCTCATGAACGCACTTTTCTGGCCCTACTTTTCCACCCATTCTCTTTCCTTTCATAATACAGTTCGGTTATGCGTTGTATTTGATATGAAACAACAAATTAAAATAAAATACCAAAGGTAACATTACAGAGGGCGCTATTTTAGATACTTGTAAGCTCATACTCGCACATACCTTAGTTAAACTAGGTGTTCTTAAACTTAACGAAAGGGTATTCTTTGCAATTGGTCAGGACCAAGTCGAACTTTCTGCCTAAAAGAAGAACTATAATTAATAACAGAGTAATGTACTAATGTACATATTTCTAAATTATTCGTTAAGTTTTCTTCAGTGCTGTCTAGTCGTAGTTCAAAATTATCGTATTTGAGTGAATTAAAGTAAATACCAAGAAATTTGGAAATGTCAAATGAATGTCAATGTTTTGAGACAATAGAAATTGCAAGTATGGTCACCAAAAACTCAACGAAGCTATTTCTTGAAGTCGTATATTTAAAAATGTTTGGAAATCCAAATACATATAAGGTATATTTTATTAACTAAAAATATTATAGTTGAGAGCAAAAAGAAGCTACTACGTCATAATTCTTCGTTAAGTTTTTTCCGTTATCTACTTGCAACTCTGAAGTATGTACTTCAAAATCGGCATACGTTAATGAATGTCAAGATATTTTCTACAAAATGTTTGATACAATACAAATAAACTTAATTATTCGTTAAGTTTTCTTCAGCGTTATCTACTCTTAATTCTGATTTCTGAAGTACTTCTAAATGGACCTACTCGAATGAGTTCAAATGAATGTCAAAAAAATTCAGTTTAGTTTTGTACATAAGTCAAATTTTTGAAACATTACAAACAGAAATCGAAAGTTAGGTTTTGAAAACTCATAGAAACTCAGCTTAAGGAAGCAAACTAAAAGTTTCTTTTGTAGCTTATTAATATTATTGTGGAAAGTTGAAATATGCCTGAAAACAAAACTCTAATTGTTGAGAGCTAATTCCCAAGTTCTTCGTTAAGTTTTCCTCAATGATATCAACTTCTTGAGTAGTGTATTATGAGCGTATCTGTATACAGACATTTTCTGAACTTCACTCGTTGAAGAAGATAACATTTTTCGTTCTTAATTCGCTGTACACAATTTGGTGTTTAAGGGTAATATCTTAAACCGAAAGTTTGTTTGTTTGTTTTTACCTTTGATATTTTTCTTCTTCCTCATACTGCCGACAATAAACAACACACACAAAATACAGAAAAAAAACAAAATTTTAAGAGCAGCTTAAAGAAGTAGATAATGAAATAAAACTTAACGAAACTCTGCTTTAAGCAATCGTAGTAAAACAACGGAAACATTTAGCATTCTCACAGTTACGAAAATGGTCGTAGAGAACAAGAATCCAACTTTTAGTTCGGTAATAAAATATTCTTTATTTTTAACTTTGATTCATTGTATTCACCCAGTCAAAGATTATCCATACATTTTTGGAACACCCTGTAGCCTGTAGTCATGTACATTATGTATGTTAGCTATTTGTAAAAAAAAATTGAATTGGAGTTCATATTGCTGCCGCAGCTAACGAGCTTGTTAATTCAATTTTAGTATTAATTCGAATGTTTAATAAAGAAAACAAAAATTAAAAAAAAATAAAAAACAAAAACCAACTGTTTTAAGAGGATTTACACCAATTACGGCCGCCGTCGTCATGTAGTACCACAATACATTGCAGTTTAATACAATAACAGTAACAAAACAATTTGGGTTTTACCGGCAGCGCCACCGGTAGGTATAGTGGCCGCATATGAATGGTATAGAGTGGGCATTTCGCATATTCCCTGCGTAGAGGCTTATTATTCTCATCAGCGGTTATATAGTGTATCCAACAAAATAATTCAATTTCATGCCCCTTTGGGTAAACAGATCCATTTTGAACGTTAAGCCCTCGGAAGCTCATATGTCCACGTATGAATGGTTGGTAGGTTTATAGATACCTCGCTAGTCGCTGCTATAACCTTGGAATGATGAATATCCCCAACCAACACGTATATTATTGTATCGGGTGGTGAAGCAGAAAATTATTGCGGTTTTATTGTTTTACGCAATAACGTGCGTGGACTTCATCCAGTTATATAGGTATTTACGCGTGCTGAGAGGTCAGTTCAGTACCTATAGACATAATATTATAATGTGGGTATAATTGTGTTGGATTTTATTGTTCACCCAATGTTGCCTTGAGCTTCGACTGGGGCGCTTGTAGTTTTTTGTGGAGACTTTCCCCATTAGCTATCTGTCAAACTTTAAGAATAAGACAACGCACCTTAGGGGGTCCTTTCAAACACGAAACTTTAAACAGTTTCTAAATAATGCTCGATTTTCCAAATAGCCTTTATGCTCTTGAACTGTTTATATGTCCACACAGCAGTGGGCTATGGTGCATCACGGCGGCGGCGGCGGTGATTGGCTTTTAAGGCGATTTTAAATGTTAAGTGCAAAACAAACGAATTAATTTCTCGAAAACTTTTGAAAATCGATGAAGCACCACGCAGAGGTTTCCTTCTTCAAACTATAAAAAAAAATCAAAACAAAATTCTAGAATTATGAAACATGATAACATCCTAGGTATACCTACCTAACCAACTTTTCAAAAATCTCCACAAGAATGTAATAACCTCCAGTTTCAGCCCGCAATCCACCGTTCTCTCTCCCAGCTCACTGTGCTGCCTCCTGTCTTGCAGCCCATCATATAAACAAGAATCGAACCGAGGAGGAAAACCATAACAATATTCCAGCAAAACTGGGAGGGGTATGGGTGAGGAAGAATAATTTTGTACCCAAAACTAGGTCAAGCTTTTTAACATTTCAAGTGTGTCCTATATAAACTATAATACATACATATACATCTTTCGCTCTCTCTCTCAGACTTTTTCGCACTTTCAAGTAACCGCAATGATGGTTTCAGAACTAAAACTGGAACCCATCGTCGTACCACTGTGTGCTCGAGGGCGAGGACGTCACAAGCGGGTGATGGGGAGGGGGTTTCACGGCGTTGTATAGCATAGATCCCAATTTACACAAGGGCTATATGTGGCGAAACAATCAATTACGTTTTGGTGTGCAACAGAACGGGACCAACGAAGGCAAAAAAAAATCGTCCGTTTTTGCGTCATGAATCCTCGAATCCTTCCTGTGCAGCCAAACCATCTGCCTCGCTCGTTTTTAATTTTTCTTATCGGGTTTCGGTTTCGAAGCAAAACAAGTATGCTGGCTGGCTGGGGATGAATATAAGCGTTTGCCGATAAAAATATGTGCAACATTGAAAGAAGCAAGGAGCCCGTGCCTATGGTATAGTGTTGCATTACGACAGACTTTATTGTATAGGATAGATTCTAAAAAAAAGAGGAAAGGACACGCGAAGCTTCTTTGTTCGTACTTGGGTTGTACCACCATCTCCCACGGAGAATCGTGGTTTAGAGGATTTCACTATATCACCCTTTGTCCGTGCGTTCGTCCATCTAACAGGTTTAAACCCAGATTCCAATACCACTTACTTCCCTCGGCTGCATAAAAACCCAAATAAGAAATTGAGATAGTTCGTGCATTCAATTTTGTGTTTTTAAGGTATTTGGAATGAGGTTAGGGTCTGCTGAAGCAGCAGGGTCGATGAGGTTGTAATATCTTGACAGCTATATTTGACTAATGCTTGGAGAGAGGCACCAGCACTAACACCGAACAGCAGAAGCAGCAGCAGCTAAAAGCCGTCTAATTGACTAATTGAGCAAGTATGGCTGGCAACAAAAAATATATTCCTAACTACGTTCCAGAGTTAGAATTGGCACACACATCCGCAAAATACAGCATAGCACAGTGCACAGTCCTTTGCTTTGATCAAGTGATGTGTTGTTTGTATGTGTTGTTGCCGCATTTGCCGGTAGCTGATTCCGGTGTGCCATACCATAGCCATAGTTGGGACTTAGTGGTTGTTAGTTGATGGTGGTGGGGTGAGGGGGGTGAGGAAGTTCGTATATTAATGCACTCCACATCAGCTCCTGCATCAAGGACGAAGAGGCATCCATATTTATTGCGGTTTATAGAGGAAACACATTTTTTTTGTTAAATGAATTAATTTTTTTTTCATCGTACATTAAGCGGGTTAACACTTTAGCAAATGTATTTCTCTATAGGAAAAGGAATCGGTTTGGTGCTGCAAGAACTCACCTACGAATCAAATTCACAAACGGTTGAATGACTAATTGCCGCGTTTCCCTGTATCTGCCATTGATTTCGCAAAAGGTTATGTGGGCGAAGCTAGTGTATGATAATTGGCAGACAAAAACAGATGATAGGTGTGTATTTGGAATGATATACAATAGTAGAAAATATTCTTGTTTAAATTTGGTTCAATTTAACTAGAACGAAAATTCAAAAATATTACAAACGAGTTGGACAGGCAAATTTGACAGAGGTGTTCAAAAGTTATGAAATTATTTTTTTTTTTTAAAGTAGTATCTAATTGTTTTCCCTCTAACTTCTGCTTATCCCTGAAAACTCCTTGGATAAAAGAAACCTCCTTTATGAGCACTAAAAGGGTTCGAATTCCGATGTTAAAAATTCCGACCCAATGCACAATTAGGGTAAGGAAAATCTTCAAAAGTATTTTGTATGCAATTTCCCCTAGACAAAATGGCGGGCCTAAATGTTAGTTGAATTTGAATCATCTACCTTCTCAGCCTTGAAAAATTGGGACTATTGACAAATTTGGTATCCACCAAGGCAGCCACTTAGGGCCTCTTCTTTTCACTATTATTAGTTTTATGCCTTTAAGACCCATTTTCTGAAACGAAACTTAAATATTTAAGTTCAACGTAAGCGCTTATATTCTACTAGCGTTAACTGTCACATACGCTCGTATGTTAAGCTTAAATATTTAAGTTTCGTTTCAGCAAATGGACCTAAGACCGAAAGTCTTTTAAATATGTACAACCTTGATCCAAAGCAGTAGTCAAGTTAGAAGGAAAGGAATCAATTATTCGCCTAAAGTATGCCTCCACTTAAAGACCTCCTTTTGATTCCATGAGAGGAAGATCTTTCAAGAGGCTATTTAAAAAAAGTTATAATCAAAAACTGTAACAGAGATCAAAAAACTTTATTCCAATGTTTAAAGTATTGTTGATATTGCGAAAAAGTAAAGTTATTAGTCTAAGCGGTCACTGTCGAATTAATAATTTCTTGCGGCTGCAAAATTCACATGAGTAACTTAGCGAATTGTGGTCACATGGAGTCCAAAACGGGATTCCAGGATCTTAGAACCCCATATGTGGGATATTCGCGAAAGAAGTGTCCTATGTAAAAGGTTTTTCATAGTCAGCCATATAAAATTTTTAATGAATGGTTAAAGTTTTTCAAGATCATCAGCGCTTTTTAGCACCTTATTTGTGGGATATTCGCAAAAGTTATACCATAAAATGTCAACTAGTTGCAGAAATTCGTCCAGACATGGAGTTTTTCGATTTTGTTCTCATGGTTAAAACAAATCTTCAAACATTTATTTAAAAAAAAAAAAAATATGGCTGACCAATATCAGAAAATAGTTGACTTTTAGATGGCATACCTTTTTTGCGAATATCCCACTTGGCATAATTTTGATAATTTTTCGGACTTGGAAGTATCAACTAAACTCCCTCACCTTTCTGTATTACCTTAAGGTCGAAGTAATCGGCACTTTTTTCGTCATAAGGCCATGCTACTTTTGGGCATCACAACTTCAAACCTTCCCAACTTTTACAAGACAACCTAGGTTTTTTTTTGTATATTTTACCTCAAAGAGTTTTAAACTCTTAATCCCCAGTGTACCGGCCTCCTTATTGCCTTGGAATCTCAGAGTGGGTCAACTATTTATCAATTGAAGTTTTGGTTCCACTATACACAAAAACAAAAAAATACCCATGCCAATGGCTTAACATGATAGACGCAGCAACAGCAGGACCAGCATACATACAGCTTAACCAAGCCAAAGCCAGCAAAGAAATGTGTATCCTTTTTTTAAACCATTTAAATATAAAGGGTGATTTTTTAAGAGGTTTAGAACTTTTAAAAAAAAAAAAACACAAAAAATTCGAAAAAATGAATAAAATATTTATTTGAATCGATAGTTTGAACCTTGCAATTTAATGTTTAAAGATAATTTCATGCAAATGTTGACCGCGGCTGCGTCTCAGGTAGCCCATCCGCTGAGTCCAATTTTGGCATACTCTTTCACACATATCGGCCGGTATCTCACGAATGAATGCATGGATGTTGGCTTCCAGTGCGTCAATCGAAGCGGGCTTGTCCCTATAGACATTAGCCTTGACATACCCCCACAAAAAATAATCTAATGGTGTCAAATCGCACGATCTAGGCGGCCAATTGACCGGCCCGAAACGTGAAATTAACTGTTCACCAAACTCGCCTCGCAATTGCGCCATTGTTTCGCGTGCTGTGTGGCATGTGGCACCGTCTTGTTGAAACCACATATCATGCAAGTCAAGAACTTCCATTTCGGCAAAAAAAAGTTTGTTATCATCGCTCGGTAGCGTTCACCATTGACAGTAACGCTGCGATTCGCATCATCTTTGAAGAAATAGGCCCAATAATGCCGCCGGCCCATAAACCGCACCAAACAGTGGCTTTTTCGGGATGCATTGGTAGCTGTTGCAATGCTTTTGGCTGATCTTCACTCCAAATGCGGCAATTTTGCTTATTTACGTACCCATTCAACCAAAAATGAGCCTCATCGCTGAACACAAGCAGCGCGCGATGAACATTTCGAACCGAGCACGAATTTTGATAGAAAAATTCAATAATTTGCAAGCGTTGTTCATTTGTAAGACGATCCATGGTTAAATTGCAGTGTTGCCAAAACCAAACCAGCTTAAAAATCACCCTATATTTGTTATACCAACTTGAGGGAGAAAATTTAATAATTTCCTCAAATATTTGCCATAATTTCCTGATGATGTCTCTGAGCTAACAAGACATCACATCGTACTGAAATTATGTGCATATGCGATGTCGAGTGTGTGCCATCATCATGGCCGTTGAGGGAAATTTGCAAGATCTTCCTTTTGGATGATATGTTGATGATAATGATGGCTGCTGCTGGCTGGTGGTGCACTATGTCCTTTTCAAAGAACAAAAAAAAAAAAAAAATCAAGCCCGGTTCCTTATCCATTTTTTTTTCACATCTTCTTCATGTTAAAGGTTTATCCTGGCATTTTTATTATTATAAACTCGATAATCATGTGGGGTGTTTGAATGGGATGTGTACTTGTGATTATGACTGATTGCCTTTGCTTTGACACAAAAATACAAACAAAAAAATATTAAAATATATTTATAACGAGCAGGTCCTTGTAGGGTTGCCAAACAAAGTCAGGAACAGCATATTATTAAACTCCTTTGAAAGGTAGAGAACGAAAGAAGCAGGCGAATGAAAGACGTTTGGGTTTTTTTTTACTTTTATTTTTGTAAGAAAGCAACACGCACCGCATGTGAAATTACATGTGTCGTAAAATATTGCGAGATGATTATGATATCCTTTTACGATTCATGATGAGGTCGGTCGGGGCAAGACATCAGAGAGTTGTGCCCTCCTGCAACAACCACTCCGACGAAGCACGACGGGAAGACGAACAGACTGAATAACCTATTATACGGGCATGCTGCCGCCACAGGCTTGACTTTGAGTTTATGCCACACCGCGACTTTGTTTTTTTCATTTTCATTTTAATTTTTTTTGTTTCTTGTAAATTTAACATTTTTATTGATATTAGGTGGGAAATTGAACTCAATTTTAGATTTGAAAACAATCTGCTGTATGCCATCCTGATGGCTTAACATTTTGTTCGTTTGTGTGTATGTTGATGTGTGTGGGTGTGTAGTCGTTGTGTTATGAAAATTTGGCTTATTACCAACTTTTTCTCTCTGTATTAGCTTCAAATGTGTCGCTGAGGTAATCGAGGTGTAAATTTTGGATAAAGTATCTACCTACCCATTGTTAGGGTTTTTTTTTTTTTTTATTTTACTATGAGTTAGTCCTTGGAGATTAGATAGGTATGGAGTGTGATTATGTATGATATGCAAATTGAAACCTCTTGAAAGGGAACTTATATATGTACTTATTTTTTATTTTCTTTAGCTTTTAACAAAAACAAATGAAGTCATTCATTGAGCCTTAAAGGCGCTTATAACAAAAAAAAAAAAAAAAAAAAAAAAGCTTATGATTTGACTATAGAAACAAAGAATCCAATAAATTATAGGGAATTATACGCTGGGTTGGTAATTTTTGTTTTGTTTTTTTTTTATTATTTTTTTTTGTGTAGAGGAGTATTATCCATTTAATGGATTGTTTCATGGTCATAGCTTTATACCATAACCTAACCATGTATATGGGAATATGAATTGACGAATGATTGTTTTGAGTAACAAAAGGGTTGTTTCGAAGGGTTTTCGTATAGGTTAGGTATACATAGGTATGAAGGCAAACGCGTAGACATGTGATTTGATTACACATAGGACCATCATATATCTGCTTCAGAATTTTTTTTGTTTGTAATATAAATGTGAGAAATTCTCATCGAATTGAAAGCTGAGACGAAGTTTTTTTTTCTGTTGTTCTTTTTGAATGAAATATGAATGAGGATATGGGCTGTTAATAATACGGGCCTATCATTATAATATTGATCTTTCAAAATAGAAAGAGTATGGAGTCAATTTATTTTATAATTTATGGATTTTATTTTTGAGTGGTTTGGTTATGATGAGCTTTGATTCTATATACAGAAAGAAAATTATGTTAAAAGCGGATTATATCTTGAATAAATTTATATAATTATAATCCTCTTTGTTATACCCTTGAATTTATTTTTTATACTTTTTTTTTTATTTCTTTCCAGTTTTCGATCTGATGGAGTGTGCAGTGAAGTTGAAAAGCAACACTTTCAATAATGTGAGTAAATATATTTTTTTTGTATTGAAATTATATAGAAAAAGATGAAAAATGATGAACACAATTAATTGGAAGTGTACTGCATATACAGCTATGGCCAAAATAATAGCAACACTCACTAATTTTTAGTAATATTTGCATGGGGGATCGAATGCCACACTTCTTGGACTATTCTCTAGAAATCCGCTTTGTTGGAAGGTTTATGTTCACTAATATCAATCATTAGCTCATTTCAGTGGTTCTCTATAAGATTAAGGTCCGAAGTTTGAGAAGGCCACTCAAAAACCGCCATTTTATTTCGTTGAAACCAGAGCTTTGTCGAGTTTTTGCTGTTGGAAACGCCATTTAAGAGGCTTATTTTTATTGTCCCACGGCAGCATAACAGTCTGCAGTATGTCCACATATGAATCCGTTGCCATTATACCATCTATAACAAATATTGGACCAACGCCCCGCCAAGAAAAACAATCCCATAGCAGTATGCTGCCACCTTGATGGCTTACGGTTGGGTTTGTGTACCTTTAATTGTAGGTCTCACACTTTGGGCGGTGGGCAAACTCCTTACCATCCATTCCAAATAAATTTATTTAAGTTTCATCACTCCAAGTACATTCATCCACTGTTTCTTGGTCTTAAGGGGATCTTTTTTATAGGGTAAATTTTTTGCAAACAAATCCGCTTCTGGGTATGTATTTTTTTTTAGCAATGGTACCTTCTATGGATATAAAGCGTGAAGATCAGCATCCTTAAGGATACGACGAACAGTTGTGGCACTGAATTGCGTTTCTATTTCGCGCTGCATATCTTTTGAGGACATGAAAGGATTCACCTAAGCTTTTCTTACCAAAAGGAACTCGTTTCTCTTCCAGTCATTTTAGATGTGCGCCCTCTGGTTTCTTTGGTTTTTCTGGAGCATTAAACACAAATCTTGCAGAGCTTCCAATGACTGTTAACTATTTTTCTAATAGATTCTCCCCTTTTATGCATGGACAAAATGGCTCCACTTTGATCTTCATTGCAGTGTTTCGCTTTAACCATTTCGAGGTGCCATTAAAAAAAAAATAATAATTTCTAAAAATTTCAAAACTATTATATTAAAAATTTCACCAAAATTTTGACTTGTACTTCCACGTTCAAATGATGGACAAACGATTGGGATTGGTCCGACTGTGCTAAGTGCATTTTTAAATTTTTATGTTGGTTGCTATAAAATTGATGAAAAGTTGAATATTTCTTGAACTGAGGGTGGACAATCGATTGGTTTTTGGTGGAAAATCATAATTGAGCGTCGCACAAACGAATGCACTCTGTCCGATCTTTTTAAGTTACATTTTGAAGGTGTTAGAGGAGTTTTTGTTTTGTAGAAAGTTGCTATAAAAAAAGAAATGTAGAATAATTTTTGAACTAAGGATAGATAAACAATTTTTTAAGGTGGACAATCACAATTTAGCGGTGGACAAGCGAACACTTTTGGCCCCATCCTAAGAGGAGTTGTTGCCTATAAATCGAGCAATAAACTGTCAAATTTCATTGAAGGATATTTACTATGTCGACGGTTAAAAAAATCTAAATAAAATCCAAACAAAATAGAGATTTGTTTTTTGAAAAGGGCAATTTTAGAACATTCTGGTGACTTTTCTAAAGAAATTGTCACAAAATTAGAGGTTGCTTAAGGCAAGATTGGATTATGGGCCAATTTTTTTGTATTTTATTTTATTATTAAATGTGAGGCTTAGAACTTTTTTAAAAAAAAAACAAAAAATTCGAAAAAATGAATGAAATATTTATTTGAATCGATAGTTTGAACCTTGCAATTTAATGTTTAAAGATAATTTCATGCAAATGTTGACCGCGGCTGCGTCTCAGGTAGCCCATCCGCTGAGTCCAATTTTGGCATACTCTTTCACACATATCGGCCGGTATCTCACGAATGAATGCATGGATGTTGGCTTCCAGTGCGTCAATCGAAGCGGGCTTGTCCCTATAGACATAAGCTTTGACATACCCCCACAAAAAATAATCTAATGGTGTCAAATCGCACGATCTAGGCGGCCAATTGACCGGCCCGAAACGTGAAATTAACTGTTCACCAAACTCGCCTCGCAATTGCGCCATTGTTTCGCGTGCTGTGTGGCATGTGGCACCGTCTTGTTGAAACCACATATCATGCAAGTCAAGAACTTCCATTTCGGGCAAAAAAAAGTTTGTAACGCTGCGATTCGCATCATCTTTGAAGAAATAGGCCCAATAATGCCGCCGGCCCATAACCCGCACCAAACAGTGGCTTTTTCGGGATGCATTGGTAGCTGTTGCAATGCTTTTGGCTGATCTTCACTCCAAATGCGGCAATTTTGCTTATTTACGTACCCATTCAACCAAAAATGAGCCTCATCGCTGAACACAAGCAGCGCGCGATGAACATTTCGAACCGAGCACGAATTTTGATAGAAAAATTCAATAATTTGCAAGCGTTGTTCATTTGTAAGACGATCCATGGTTAAATTGCAAACCAAACTGAAGCTGTTTGACAGTGACACAAGGTACTAAACACACGTCAGCTGTCAAAACCAGTGTTGCCAAAACCAAACCAGCTAAAAAATCACCCTTTATTTATATAATTGGAGTCTATACATATACATCCTATATACATCCCGGTAGATAATAATATACAACCACTTAAGCACTTAAGACTGGCAGAAGAGCTCCTCATAAAGTACAAACACACGCCCAATCAAGCCAGCCGCTTATAATTAAATATTCATAAAGCCCATTCAGCGGTTAGGATGGACGAACCTATAATTAAGCGTTAATCCTTTTTGTATACAGATACATTGTGCCTTGTTTTGTTTGTTTGATGTTGAAACAGAGTTGAGTCAAGCGATATTGGTTGATGATGGGGTTTGCTATACAAAGATTGTCCTGTGTTAACTGTTTTGGAAAATTCAAATAAATCATCATCATCATCATGACTCGGAGAAGTATCTTCTTAAATGTTGTCCATCTACATCTACGACCATCCGACTGACGCAACGCCGACGATTGTGGGAGATTCTAATAATTCCTATCACCACCTCGTCCTTCATTCAATTGAAAATCAAACCCTCCTTTTGACTGCTGAGTGTGGGCCTAATGTCGGTAAAGATATAAAGTATAGGAAAATAGGTAGGTACGAGCAGTAGGTAGGTTATCATTTGAACAGAGAACGGAATTTGTGTTTGGTCCTTCCAAACACTGCGTACACAAAATAAATTTACAAAAGTCAGCTCTAAAGAATGCGGCTATAGTTTAGGCATCATCAGGAGCTGTGCTGAGTGCTGGGAAGAGGGAGGAGCCGGCGAGAGCATATCAGGGGCATCAGAGTCTACAAATTGTATCGAAAGTTTGTTGTTCTCGATTTTCGGTCATAAACGCTGGACAGATGGCTTGTTGGTTGTCGGTTTGGTTGGCTGACCGGATGACTGGTCGGCAGTGGTCGGCTCGGTTTGAAATAAACCAAACTGCTCCTATCTGCTTCTCCGCATATAACAATTTGATTTATTGCTTTATCTGCTCGGATGATACACTTTGCGCTTCAGCAAAGCTATGAGCTAAGAGCAGAGCAGAGCAGTGGGCATTCATGTGCCACATCAAACAATGGATGTTGTTATTGCTGCTGCCTGCTGCTGCGTTGGATGATGGAAAATTCTGCAAGCTCATAGCAAACTCTGGTTTGAAAGTTTTTTTCCCTTCACATATTTACGTACTGCCATTCAGCCATATTATATTTTATTTACATGGGCGCCTGCAAGTTGAGGTTGTAAGGGGATATTTCTCCTCTCTTGTTTGGAGGCTCTAAAAAAATTGTATTTCAATTTTTATAAATAAGTGGGATTTTCGTGAATATCTATTGAGTAATAACTTTCAAAAATAAACAATAGATATAGTTTATTTATACGAAACATTTCTTACAAATAAAAAAGTCAAAAACTGAATATCCCAAAACTGGGTTTTTCATGATTTCATATATATTTTGTGTTCTATGAACGAGGAGTTTTATATGTTGATTAAAACACTTCTTGCAATATAAACATTTAAGTTAAACTTTTAACCAATCGAGAAAGTGTGTTGGGTTTGAAAAAAAAAATCAAGTTCCTTTTAAAATGGCCCTAGTTTTTCAACCTGCAATGTTTTCAGTACTTTAAGTTTTAAGTTACATAATACATTTTACATTACATTTACATTACATTACATTTGCACTTTATGCACCGACAATTCGAATTGGGGATATTGACCATTTTGGGTTTTTCGTTTTTCCAAATCATGAATTCCTCATTTATTACATCAATTGATTTAGAGATATCACCGTCTAAATATCTGATATTTCAGACATTAAATTATGGGATATTGAACTTTTTGGGTTTTTCAAAAATCCCAGATTTAACTAACTTAATTTGTAAGCTACAACCCAAGCCATATTTTTATGTTGTCCATTGCCTCAAGTGAATATCCCAGTTTTTCATTTTCTTACTATATTTATGTACCTCAAAATTTGACTACCTGTGTTTTAGTATTTCGGTGGTTTAAATAATGTACAGAAAATGTGTGTTTTCCAATTTACCCATTTATCAAGCGATTATTAGTTAGAAAATACAGATATTTGGATACAAGATTTTGGGATTCTCAAAAGTTTGTTTTTTGTTTTTATTTCCAACATCAAATATTTTGTTTCATTTTAATGTACAACACTTATATGGAACAAGGCATCGGAAAACCTCGGCAGTTGTACAATAAATCATTTAAGTTTCTCGTCGTTGAGGCTATGAATAACCCAGTTTTGATTTGTCTTCCCTGTGCCCACACAATTTTACTAAATTAAATCTCTCAGTGTCATATTCTTATAACTGAACATTGAACACAGAGTAAAGATAATTTATCAAATAAATAGACCTTTGAGTTTTCAGACATCGAAGTTAGGGTTTTTGAAATTTTTGGATATTTCAATTCCCAAAAAAACTGCAGCTATGTTCGTTTAAAATTTTGAACAGTGCATTCTAAATGAGCACTCAAGGGGCCGCTCGTATTCCCCTCGTCTTCCTAACTGAGCTTTCTTATGCCATTAATTGTCATTAAAGTTAAAAAAAAAGTTGTATTTGTCATTTTTCAAATCTGGATTGCCCCCCTCTCTGGAAAAATTTCTGCGACCCGCCATGTTCGCTCATCCTAATTGCAAATAAATTAATGGAAATTGTCTAAGGAGATTATGACCCGGCCATAACTGAGGGGGGAGGCGGAATCAACTCGTCGACTATTAACACAAATAACCCATAATAAACCGCCTCATAAATTGTTGAAATTGTTGCAAAAAGACAACGAACAAGAAGAAGATGAAGAATTTTTTTCCTCAACAAAAGGTCAAGCATTCGAGTGCGGCGGTATCAAATTTATGAAGAACCAACTTTTAGAGAAGATACCTTCACACAATCGTGTTAACTCTCAAGGGGATTGCGGTTCGGTTATAATGTTGGGATTGGGGTATTGCTATATTGTTGGCAAGTTAACATGCAATCACGATAATCTTCTGCTGTGGTTGATAGATGGTACCTCTGCCATTATGAGGGCAAATCATAACTTTTTTTTTTTTTGACACATCCCACCTCGTTTATTTGTTGAAGGAGATAGTTCACACTCATAAGATACACTCGATATGGAAACAATAGATGGGATGGATACAAGTTCCAGATACAAAGATTCTCCGTCAAAACAATCGGAACTATATCTTAACCCATTTTATGTTTTAGCAGGAGAACAATATCCGACCTATCGACCGACCGACCAGTCGACGACGATGCCAACGATAGGATTCGAATGGGCTTTTTTTTTGTTTAGGTTGTTGGTTCAAGAGGGGTTTTTCATCCTTTGACTTGTCAGCTGTCATCAAAACACAGTATAGAGGGCTACTTTTTGTGTTCAAAAATTCTTCTTCGTCTACTTTCGTTCAACACAACTTGAACTATATTCTAAAGGATTCAGATTCAAGCTGCTTTCGGGGTGGGTGCTGTGCATGAGTATGAAATTGAGTCGTCAGAAATAGAAGCAGTAGCACCAAGTGGAGCCAAATCAATTCAGAGGGTAAAACAAAGGGTTTTCATTTTATTATGTTACCCCGTAGAATGAAGGTGTTGCTAAAAGAAACACCACTCTTCGAGGACGAAAAAAAAATTCTAGAAAGAAAGAAAACACAAATTTGGAAACCTCAGAGAGACAGAGAGAGAGAGGGAGAAAAAGCCACGAGTGGAGACAACAAAAAAAATAAAAAGAATTGAAACTAGAAAGACCAAGTGAAGAGGAGACTGACTTCAAGTCGAGACAATGAAAGTAAGTTTTAAGGAAAAAGCTTTTTTTTGCATTTTATTTTTATTTTTTTCTTCTACTTAGAAATAGAATAGAAAAAAAAATAAAGAAAAAATAAGGTTTTAGAAGACTTTGTGATTTCGAGATGCTGTAACCAGGTTAGATAGGAGAGAAAAAGTTGTAATATGGATCGCATGAATACTCCCGTGCAAGTTAATCTTCTTTACACTGCAAATCATTAAGTTAACTAGCATTCCCACGTTTACTTTACTCTAAGTTTGGAAAGGTTGGATGTACATACATACATATATATATGTAAGTAAAGTGGGTTTGGTATATATGTATGTATGTAGCTGCCAGGAGGTGAAAAATGTGGCCAAGTGTGACTAAGGGGATATACAACTGTAGTAGGGCGGCTCTTGGGATTTTTTTGGCAGTTATTCTCGACAAAAAAAAACACCTGAAATCATTTAAGTTTTTTGTTGGACTTTTTTTCATTATTAGGTACACACTATACCCAATACCCATGTATGTACTTAAACTTTTGGCCATCAAACAATTAACAATTGGTTGTTTGAATTCATGGTTTTAATAATTTCTTTAAACACTTTAGATTTCTGTAAGTTCTGTGAGGATAAATTAAGGCTTAGTCGATTTTTTGAATTTTTTTTCA
Source organism: Leucozona laternaria (assembly GCA_932273885.2). Taxonomy (NCBI): domain Eukaryota; kingdom Metazoa; phylum Arthropoda; class Insecta; order Diptera; family Syrphidae; genus Leucozona; species Leucozona laternaria. The sequence continues at coordinate 1,005,561 of OW026366.1, forward strand.
TTTTTGATATAAAGTGAAAAGGAGGTAAAAAAGTCGATTTTTGAAATATTTTTTTCCCCAACTTGTGACACCTCAATGGAAAAGTGGCGACTCCTTGATAATTATTATTTTATTTAAAGGTCGCTAGAACTCTTACTTCAGCCGTAAATCGAGTTTAAAGATTTCCCACTTGCCACAAAATTGCAGTTCCTTATTTACGGACCGAACAAATCGTAATTTTAAAGGTTGTTTTTTAGCATCTTGGAATTCATTGAAAGGTGGCAAATTCAAGATCACAGATGTGTCGTTTTGATATTTCTGGGATGATTGGTTCAGCAGAAAATTGCTGCAAAATATTTTTTAACTTTTTTTTGTAAAGTGAAAATTGGTGAAAAAGTCGATTTTTTAAAATATTGTTTTCCTTGTCGTCCAATAATTAAATAGTTTCGTTTGGAAAAAAAAAATCACATTAAAATTTAGGATAATACGAGAATTTTAAAAATGCAGTTTTTGTTTCATACATTGCGTCGGTGAGTCGCGTTGTTCTGCGCGTCTGTGCGATTGTCTGTTCGTCCACGTAACATCGGTCTAGATAGAGTCTCAACGAGTGAATGGTCTATTGCTTCAAATTTGATACGATAAATTCTAGTTATTTTTTTTTAACTTCAATTTTGTTATTTCCATATTTTAACTTGACAAATTTACGACAGATTTACGACAGTTAATTACATGTGCATATTTCTTTTTTTAGTTAATTTCCAGGTGTGTTAATGATAACTTGACTGTCAAGTAAGCTTTACCAGGTGTCATATATTTAAAAATACAAGCGCGATAATTTTATTTCGTTTACGACAAATTTACGACAGTTAACGACATAAACGCTCCTGTTTTTTTTTTAATCAATTTCAAGTGTGGTAATGGGTTAATTTTAAAAAATACAAGCGCGACAATTTTTTTCTTTTACGACAATTTTACCACAAATTCACAACAGTTAATCCAATTACTGGACGCTTAAAATTTTGACGTAGTAATGCTTACTTGGTAGAAAAAAAAAAAAATATTTTCCTCTGCCACCCAAGAAAACATAATCAACTTTTTCAAAATCAAACGAAATTAATCTCCTCAGGAGCCAACCCTGTCTTATGGTCTATTTCTCTAAACCTGAACTGGCATCCATATTTTTTATGTTTTTATCTAGAAGAGCAACAAATTGTATGCGTATCCATTTAATATTCAAAACGATATGAATTGAATACCACCCATTAAGTCACAAAAATCTAGAGCATCAACGAGAACGAACAGACAAACATAATTCTCAAAAAAGCCTATGCGATAACCAAATTGACCAGTCCTGCATGTTCCAGTGTATCTCTAATCTCATTATAACTTAACTGTACCTTACGTCACCTTCCTTATACCGATTTTGAATAGGTCTACAAAAAAAAAGGTCTAAAAGCTTATGTGATCTAAGAAGATATGTGCGAGTCAACGCTTTAAAAGTGACGAAACCTTTAATCGAAATTTGTTTTCCTTTCCCATTTCTCGGCCGGCGATATGGGGATGAAGAAGAGGTGATGAAGTGAAATAGTGAAAGATGTAAAAGTGTTTTTTGATAAAATCAATTTAGAAAATCTCTTTGATTGCTGGCAGAACGGCACTTTCCGAAAATTCCAAAAATGCCAAAAAATACACAAATCAATACAAGCACATTGATGCAGGCCACCCATCATCATCGATGCACCTTCTACCTTCACCGACCTCATTTTTCATCAAGTTCACGCATATTTTCACTCAAGTTGAATGTGGCCCAAAATTGTATTTCCAAACCGTGAGTGAGTGAGGTCAGTGATGCTGCGAGCTCCACTAGGGCACTCAACACGAAGTGAATTTCACTCACAAGCATCTTGGCAACATGTTGCCAGCAACATATAGAGGTTGAGTTGCGCAATGGGTATTCCACTCAGAAAATTCAACTTCTTCTTGCTGAGCTATAATTAAGTGGAAATTACTCTGATGGTATAGACGAACGACACCACACGAAACCGAAACGACGAAGCAGATCCAAGTTCATTCTCCATCGGAGGGCTCGAACGGAGACAAGTCTAGCAGCGTGATTGGTGATTGTCGGAAAATTTTTGTGATTTTCCCGTGAATAAACGTGTCCTCGTCCGAGGTGAATTTCTTTGATGAATAAAAATTTCTACTCCATTTATACCTACCACCCGCCGCGCGCTTCTTCGACTTGAGTCGGAATCTGTTGGGCAAATAGTATACCGTTGTTGTTCTTCATGTCGATGCTGTCGACAGTAGGTAATAGTGCTGTATATGGTGTACCCCAATATTAAATTGGCTCACGAAGTTGGAGCCATAAAGTGCGTGAGGGTTGTTCGTCAGTGTTAAAGTGACTTTTACGCGAAGCGGAGCTAGCCTGTAAACTTGTACGGATATACAAGACAAGAAAATAAAAACAATTTCTACCTTCAAATAATGTTATTAATTATTTAAGATAATAACAATAAAAAAAAACTACCAGCCTTCTTGGCAAATTTAATATAGTTTCATACTTACTCCTTCTCCTCTACCGAACCCATGTTAACCCCTTTTATTTTTATTTAGGCCGTTTTACTATTAGAACGTGACTTGAAACGCAATTTGGATACAAAAAAAAATTGCTCGTTGCTGGCGCTTGTGTGTCGCGAAGTTTTTCCTTCCTTTGCATCCCAGCATATCACCCACCCCCAAAACATAACTCGCGTTGTTGTTGTGGTTTCTTTTGAGTTAAAATTTTCATGAAGAATTTTTTTTTAACGTTCATCATCATTGGCTTTTGAGAGCCACCATCATGTGCGGTTGAGAAAAAAAAAAAAGTTCTGTTTTCGGGTTTTAATTTTATAGAGTGTTGCACCACAGTGATGGTCATAGTTCGGTGGTAAACGCAGATTGCAAAAAGTTGAAGAATAAAGAAAAATTTAAAATTTGTACGTGGTGTTAAGAAATAATATTTTGAGTGATTGAGAATTGAAGTGAAGTTGTAGCTTCTTCCATTCGATTAAGGATTATCTACATTTGGATCTTTTTGGTGTATAAATGGATAAAAATACATATTCAAGTCGATGATACTGTAAGTCAAGTTTTTTTATGTAAAATTTGTCTTGAACTTTCTACCCACCTTTTGCCAGGAGGATCTTGAGTTATTTTTCAAAGTTAAATTGAAGACAAAAAAGTTTAGGGTTTCTTGAGACACAAACCCGCGACACATCCCATTGAAAAATGTCAACTTGATGGTTGGAGGCATATACTCACTGCCATCGCAGTCACACTGTCACATTGCCATAGGGTACTTTCTGCTACTTAGCCTCATCATCACCATCATCATTGTCGTTGTCGTTGTCGTCCTCGTGTCATGGAAGAAAGAAAATGCACCAAGTTGAGTGGCGTGGCGCGACGCGGCACGGAAAATGAACTCTGTTTGTGTCTGTTTGTCTGGAGAAATGTCATCATAGATCACTTTATTTTTTTTTTTGTTTTTATAAAAAAAAATATGAATATCCGGAATATCCTGGCTGGCTTTGACTTGGCTATAATATGCGGCCTCTTAAGTTGGCATGTGCTGTGCTCTGCACCATCACAAGGTGGGTGGAGTGGAGTGGAACTTTTTGTTTCTACCACACATGCTACGTCGTGGAGTGGCAACCTCTAAGAACCATCATAATCACAACAGAAAAGCAATGACAAAAATGGAAGTCGAATATAGAAACCACCACCTCAAACAAAAAGGTGTTTGTTTTTCCTTTTCGCAATTGCAGAGTTACATTTTACCTGCGATGGGTTTTTTTGGAAATAGTTTTGTTTCAAAAAGTATTTCCTGTGTTTTTTTGGAATGTTACGGATAAAAAGTGTCAAAATGATTGTCGGTAATTTTAGCCGGAAGAATTTCACAAAATATTTTTTACTTGCTCAAAGGGAAACTATTGGTTTGAGTTTTTAGTCAAATCAGCAATAACGATGATGGACAAGCCAAGAAAAGTGGTTTTCGTCATGCGGTTCGTAGGTCAGTTTCCTTGTCGTTGCGTCTAATCTTATCCTCACAGACCATTTCTCTATGTAAATATCTATATCGTATTGCTTAATAAATTACAAATACGAAGTTTAATCAAAATCGTGAAATCCGTTTTCGAGGAATTTTGAAAAAGAAAAAGAAAACGAAATGGTTTTGCTAGCAACCCGTTCTTCTAAATGAGATGAGGATTTTTTTATTTTAGCTTATCTAGTACGGGTTGCTGGCTATTCAAAAAATTCGGTTTTTTTTTAAACATTCTCGAAAACGCCTTAACGATTTTCAATTAATTTCGTATATGTATTTTTTAAAGCATTTTGAATACTATTGCTTATCAGGTTCTTGCAACAAAATTCACATAACTGAAAAATAGGTTTTGAGGTTTTTGATAAAATTGGTTTATTTTTGGTATATTCCCGAATATCTCGATAATTGCTAGATCGATGTCCATATAATTTTGCAGTGAAGTACTTGGAAGTAATTCAACTAATACTAGATTTGAAATTTTTTTAAATAGGTTATTTCTTTTCTGGAAAAAAAATTCCAAAAAAAGTCACTTTTTTAGAGTTGGAAGAATTTCAACTAATACTGGATTTGAAATTTTTTAAATAGTTAATTTCTTTTCTGAAAAAAAAAATTTAAAAAAAGTCACTTTTTTAAGAGTTTTCTACTTTTTTCTCATTTTCTTGTCAACAATATCGTCAACAATATTCGCGTTTTAGCTTTGAACCACAAGAGTTAGTTTGATCGCTTCAGTTTTTTTTTTATTTTTTTTTAACTTAATTTCACTCAAGTTCTTCAATGAAATGAAAAAAATTATTTCACTTTGCAATTCGTGAAACAACCTCGTGAAATAAAAAAATTAAAACATTTCACAATCTTCTAAGAATTGTTTTTTTAGTTTTGGTTTAAATTTGGATCTGTCGAACGTACTCTAGTTTTTAATGAAGTTTAGAAAATGTTAACATAAGATGTCGAAGGTAAAATCATAATTTTCACTCTGGCGATTTTGTACGATTATTTTATATTTACCGCGGCTAAAACGAAAAACAGAAGTTTTATCAAAAGAAGTTCTGCAGTTTAAATTTCAAAATCAGGAAATCGTATCTCGTGTGAAATGAAAACTGAATACGTTCCACAACTTTCTTAATTTTGTGAAATATCATTGGTTTTGTGACGAAAACACTTAAAATAAATAATAATGATTTGAACAAATTTGCGATATTTTAATGCCTGTGCACCGAAAAACAAAAAAATATTTTCGGAATCGTTTAAATTTCAAATTTAAATACAAACAAAAATTGAAAAGCGAAATTTCATTGCACAAGAATTTATTTTTCGCATGCCATATTTTAAGCGATGTTTTTATAAATCTTATTTTTCTCGACTGGGAAGAAAGTATCTTTTCTTATATGAAAATTTCATTTCACTTCTTTTTTTTTAATTTATATTTCGCCTCACTAAAGAGGTCCTTTTTAACCTTGAGATGATCAAACACAGTATGAGGAAAGCCGAAGAGGATTGATGTATGAACTAGGCTTAAGTATACCTATACCTCTTGTGAAATGAAAATTTTCATCGATTCCACTATCTTCAAATTACCATATTTTCAAAAAATTTTGAATGTGGACAAGGGACGTGGCTAAAACAGTGTGCAAAAGTTTAAAATAGATGCGTCAATATTGAAATTAAGAATGTCACATTGACAATTTTTTATGTTTTTTTTTCAATTTGGACTTGTACTGTGTATGAGGCTTTAACTTATAAATCAAGGAATGTGTAAAAGTTTCAATCATAAAGTTTTAGTCCAAAAAATAAAATGTGTACATAAGTCTCTCTAAATATACAAAATTCAACGAAACCCATTTTCTATGAAACGAACTGCCTATTAAACATTGTTCATACATCAATGCGAAGTGAAATTAAAAAAATCCAAGTGAAAGATCAAAACTCGCGTATAAAAGAAATTTTATTTTTATATTTGTGAAATACAGTTTTTACTCCTTGTTGCCAAAATAATTGCCTTTAATTTTATTTTTTAAGCCTGGGAAAAAAAAACAATTTTTCATATGAAAATTTCACTTCACTTGGATGTATGGTATGTACTGTATGGTATAAACTGGGCGTTAGATTTGAAATAAAATTAAGTGAAATTACAATTCTTTTCAAACATTTCCCCCTTAGTTTGTATCCTGGTAGTGAACATTTTGCAATTACTGAAAAAAAATCTACATTTGAAAAAATTTTAGGCACATTTGTTCGGCTATAGCCAAAAGGGATGGGTCGATTTTTTTTTAATTTTTAAAACGAATAATAACGGGAACTACATGTCACACAAAAGTTAAAATAGTGTTGCCGACTTAAAGTTCTATGCCTCTAAAAAAAACACCCGTTATTTATAGATACAATTATTCAAAATTTTAAGTCGAACTTAAACATAAAAGCAAATACGTGCGATCCAGTCGTGGATTTTATTTGATTTTCAATTAGCTACAGCTTGTTTTGAATTGCTCATGACTTAATAGACTAAGAGCTCACAACAAATTTTGGGTGCAAAAATTGGGTACGAGGGTTTGTAGGTGTATGTGTCGTGTTATCGAAAATAGAGATTGATACAATATTCTTTCAGAAGCATTATCACTTAAATTCTTTATTTTAAAAAGAGGAATGATGCTCTTGTCATTTTCCCTAAGTGTAACGACTTTTATCTTGACGATCCGATTAATAGAACTCAAGATATAAGCTTTCCAAGCGAACCTTATCGGATTTTTTTGGAGACTTGTGTTTTTAAATTTTTGCTATGCATGTTTTTGCTATGTTAACGTTCTAATTAGTTTTAAGCCTTAAACAGTGTTCATTATACCCACGCACGGTCGCACATATTACATTATGCCATCTTAATACTTAATTTTCGTTTGAAAATTGAATGTCAAGAGTCAAGAAAAAGCTTAATTCAAAATCCATTAAAAAAAAAAAAATCAATCTACGAAAACTCTCCTGCAAAATGACATTTTTTTTTATTTTTTATTACACGAACTTTTAATAAATTACTTCAAACTTTGGTATGATGAAGGCCTTGCTATATTCAATGTAATATTATTTGGCCTTTCTAGCTTTCATCTTTTAGGTCTAGAAGTTGCTATATACCTACATCGACAATAAAAGAAGTAAATTTTCAATAAGTGAGCCCTATGGAAGCAAATACACAAAAAAAAAAATGAAAAATCGAAATTAATTATAAAAATAGCAAAGAAATTTATTAGTTTCTAAGACAGAGGTTGGAAATGAATTTATTTTTTTTTATTTTCACTTGTTTTAAAGCCAATGTTTGGAATATTCACACGAATTAGCAAAAACGAGTTGTATAGAATGTCAAGTTTGAAAAAAAGAATTGCAGAAAACGTTTGATGAAATAAAAAAAAAACACTCGCCCGATACATGAGCAAGATATTTTAAAAATCGTTCATGGGAAAGTCGAGATATTTGGGCTTGAAGTTTCCGATTGCAAAATAAGGATTTCAGATTTTGTTCGAAATAATTGCCCATAACAGGCGAAATAATTGACGTCGAAAACTGATATTGATATTAAGGTACAATTTTGTATTTATGTGATTAAGTTCACTTCATTGCATATCAAATTAACGGTAATAAAATAAGCTTTTCACTAGAGCTAAAAAAAGTATATGTCAGCACTGAATTTTTTGAAATATCGGTGTGGCAAAGACCCCCCAAAAAAAGTGGCTTTTCTAGAATGTAAAACTCAAAATCTCAAAATGTATTTAATAGTAGATACTTTTAAAGACAAGAAAAATACCTTTCATTTGATATCAATATCATTTTTCTACGTCAATTATTTCGCCCGTTATGGGCAAATATTTGGAACAAAATCCGAAATCCTTATTTTGCAATCTGCAACTTCAAGCCCAAATATCTCGACTTTCCCATATAAACGATTTCGAAAATATCTTGCTTATGTATCGGGCTTTGCGTCACCTTTCATTTGATACCAAATTCGTTCATCTACACTGTGGGCCAAAAGTCCAAAAAATATTTTCTCTTCTCGTAAGATTTTGGGATAGTATCATCTTGGGACAAGACACCGAGGCTGTTCTCATCTCGAGGCCAGCCATACTCATATTGAGTGATATCAATAAAAAGTAGTACATGCTTAACACTCCACTTCTTGGAGCAGGTTCTCTATTCTTAAGCACTTGTCTTTTCATGAGCATACGGTCTTAAATTTGTACATACATAGATTGAGCACCTGGTCTGGCCACGTGCTCTGTTTTATTTATACCATCCATTGTGTGATCCTCGTCACTAAACACGATTTTTCGATTAAAATAAGTCTCAGTTTCAAGGTGCCTACTTAACCCAACCTCCTTTTATGGTTAGCCAGGGGTTACTGTATCCTACCAAAAAAGAAGAACTGAAATAAATTCAGCTAAAATGAATAATATCACATTCACAAGTAGGTATAATAAAACCCACATTAATTGTTTGCAATCCTGTCCGCTGCAAAAGTTTTTTAGTTTTTTTTTTTTGTACCTACTCCCTCGCTGTTTTGTTATGTACGTTAATTTACAAATTTCCCAGGATATACATATGTATGTAGGTACCTTTTTTCGTTTCTAGCTTATTCTCCCTAGAAAATTATCTCCATTAGATTATCATAGGAAATTAATAGATACAGCTCTGACTAGTAGATTTTTTTTATCCCTGGGTTCTTATATTCATAAAAGCTATTTTAAAATTCTACGGCGACTCATAAAAGGTAGGTATAGCTATTGTTTTTGTCATAAGGACGAACATTTCTTCAAGTATTAATAACACAACAAAAAAAAATAGAAAAACAAAAAACCAATCTACTCAGAGCCAAAGACTGTTTTTACAGGAAGGAAATATTATGAATATGTATGAAGGAAGAAAAAAAAATAACTAAAACTATTTGTGTGGGCAAAAGTGTGTGTGTGTGTGTTTGTGTGTAGTGGGAATATCTAGCTTCGAAGGACATCCCACATCTAAAAAACATTCCTGTGAGGAAAGGAAAAAAAAAAAAACTAAACAAATTATTAAATGGAAAAGAGAAAATGGTTTTCCATGCAAAAATAAATATAGTGGGTATACTCGCCGAGGTATTAGTTATAGGAACAACGGAGCATGAGGCAAAAGTTTTTCCTTTATTTCCCCAGAAACAGCACTTGACTGCCTATTTTTGTTTTTTGTATTTTATTTCTCTGTGTATGTATAAAAGCACACGTTATGATCAATTGATTTTATTTTATTGTCCTTGTTGTTTGGCTTTGGCAGCGCCACACTTTACGATTGATTAAGATGTATGACCGTTGTCTATGGGGTATACCGTATACACCACCCGCCCGGTCCCCCCCTCCCCTCCTTATCCGCACATGCTATAATTAATAACATCAGTTTTTTTTATGCAAAACGTAAATTTATCCCACAGTTAAGTAGAAAATTAATCTACAAGATTAACAGAGAGTGCACTTGAAGTTTATATATACCTAGGGTGAAGGTGAGTTGGATAGGATACCCAATGTTTTGGTTGTGTCCTGACTGATGGGGGAAAAATCTAACTCGAGGAGTAAACGAGAATTTAATTTGTACACAAATTTAATTGAAAAACTTTATTCGGTAGTTCCGAAGTTAAAAGTTCGTATTTAGTTCTTGTTGTTGTTGTTGTCCTGATTGGTATCAGGATATCGTTCTCCAGCCTGATGCACCTTCCCTTAAACCCGCCCATCCCCTATCAAACCCAAATCCATATTTGAAAACAAATTAAAAGTTGTTAAGTTTGCGTCCACTAACCTTTCCTGACTGGAAGGACTTCATGCAGGCTACACAACCAAACAACTGGAGAGATCGATTAGATGACGACTAAACCAACCAAACAAGGACGACCATCATCATCAGAAGGAAGATGATGCAGAAGCAGAAGCAGAAGCAGCATGTCGTCTATATAGAATCCAAAGTCCAACAAATATATCTTTTTCATCCTTTTGCAAGTATAAACAATAAAAATGTTTTATTCTGGCAACTGAAAACTGATCTTTAAATCTATGAATCTCACTCTAATGGCATTACCCGGAAACGGATACGTTTTTCAACCCAAGGCCTGTGCACTGTGGGCCACAAAAACCGCATACACAAGGTATTTGGTTCGGTTGTTCGTTCGTTCATCCGTCCGTCACCGTCGTCGGTCCTTTTCGTCCTGTAGGTCGGTAGGTATACTTGATGCCGTTCCTTTCCTTTCCGTTTTAGTTGTAATATGTAGATGGCAAAGTTTATCTTCTTAGAGTGTAAACATGACCGGAAACTTTTGTCATGGTTGGAGAATTGAGATTGAGAGACTCTATCGGTGTATGTTTTGGTTTTTACTCCATTCCCATATATAATACTCTCCACATTCCTGAAGGGATACCTCGGCAAGGATGTTTTGTGCATGTGGGTCTCGGTGGTGGTGGTGGTTGTGGTGGCTTCTAGCCTTGTGAAATGTACACATCACTTGAGGAGTTTGCTTCTTCGCCACCGCTGCCGCCGCCGCTTCTGCGGGATTTGTCTCTCTCTCTACACCTCTCTGGATCCTGGACCGCAAGTCATATTGACACAGTAATGTCGCACAGTGCATTTGGGAGTTGCCTCACAGTAAATTACATTGGATTTTGCGAATATTTCAAATACATTTTTTTTTTTTTTCTCTACACCAAATCTCTACACGACCTTGCCGGGTTTATTCTTATGAAATTGAAACTTTTATTTGATTTTGTTATGATAACAATATAGTTGCTATTTCTTATTATATCTCTGTGTAGGTATATGAAGATATGTGTGTATAGAAAAGTTGAAAGTTTGTATAAGGAAATTCGATAGTAAGCTTAAGATTTTTATTCGATCAAAGTAAGATGGATTGTGGACGAACAAAAATTGTGTAATAAAGAGGTCATAAAAAGGATTTGTTTATTTTTTTTTTATTTTTTTGAACTTTTAAATTCTGTTTGTTTTGTTTATTTTGCAAAGTTTTGAAAGATTATATATTTTTAGATTTTCAAGGAAAAATAAACCTGATGCAAAGGAGATTATATTTAAAAAGTCAACAAATTTTAGGAAAGTTTATCAAGCTAAAAAGAATTTTCGTGCTAAGGATAGAGCTTGATTTTTATTTCTTCAGAATTTCCTACGAAGTGTATAGGTAAAGGGTCATTCATTTTTCAGTCTAGAAAGTAAAGCTAAATTAAACACACACAGCGATACATTTTTGATGAAAATTTTATTACATTATGTTTATAGTTTAGACTTTGCCATTAAGTGTGAAAAACAATATCATTCAAATGGCCGCCCCGGGAAGATTCGCCAGCATGCTATTCTTTTGAGGTAATTTTTAACTACTTTGTCGCACATTTCGGGCGGTATCTCGGCCATAATTTGAGTAATTTTGGTTTTTATTCGCGTAAACACGTTTTTCTGCGTAGCCCCACAGAAAAAAAATCTATCGGTGTCAAATTGCATGATCTTGGTTGCCAATTGACGTTTGCCAAAACGTGAAATTATACGCTACCAGGAATGAGGAAACTTCTCACGCAGTAAAGCCATAATTGGCCGTGTTGTGTGGCTTGTTGCCCTGTCTTGTTGGAACCACATATCGTCCAAGTCATGATCTTCAATCGCCGGCCAAAAACAATCGATAAATTCGGATCATCAGCAACACTTGCACTTACAGCAGCAATATTTTCGACTGAGCGTGCATTACGATGACGCACAGGCCTTACGACATCAGTAACGCTTCCACTCTCTTTAAATTTCTTCACAATTTTACGGGTCGATTATGACGACCATAATCATCGCGTAATGCGCGAAAAGTGGCTACGTTTGAGTCACCATTTTTGTAGTAAGTTTTAATAATTTTAACGCGTTGTTCGATTGTTAAGCTATCCATTATCGTAAATGGCAAACATTCAACTAATATTATGACACTTCAAATGACAGCTGAGTTTGACAGGTGTCAAATGACAGCGCTTCCAACTTGAAACCACAAAATGAATGATCCTGTACTTTAAATGTTTGGCCAAGGGTAAAGTTTTTTAAGGGGGGGGGGGAGATAGTTAAATTTAGTTTTTGATAAATATCTCGAAAACTCAATTTTTTCAAAGTCTCAACTTTTCAAAACGAATCAATTTAATCTTTTACCATACATAAATAATTTTCTCTCTATGATACCCTGTAATAATTTTCATCCCAAAACGTAGCCTATGATTTAGTACTCAATTTGAATACCTTAAGCTTCAAGATCCGACTACCAACACTCTAGAAATAAGCTTCTAAAATGGTTCATATTGACATATTTTCGAGGATTTTTAATAAAATATGCCATAAATGTGCGACACAGCTGCCGTACCCGACTGAATGCTACCAATATTACCTGAGTGGCAAGCGCCACGTTTTTTTAAAACCCCCTTACTGACAAATACCTTTTTTTTTTAAAGAAAAAATGGGGGTTTCTTGTGAAAATTTCCTTAAAGTACATCTACCAGCTTTAGTGTTGAATTTAATGTAATCAAATTCTCTCATATTATGTTAGAACAGGGTTGTTGACTGTTTTTTTTTTCAAAATTCTGAAATTTTTCATCAATTTTCCAATCTACAAAAATTCTCAAAATCGATTTAGTTTTATATCAACCTAAATAATTTTGTTTTGTATGACACCCCTTAACAATGTCGATCTCAAAATGTTGCCTATTATTTTACCCTCAGTTTAAATACCTTAATCATGAAGATCCGGCTACGAAATCTCTAGTTATAGGCTTCTAAAAGGGTGAATATCGACAATTTTTCTTAGATTTTGAATAAAATAGACAAATAATGTGCCACATAGGTACCGTTTTTGACATATAACAAACATTTTTAACAACCAGGGACTTTTTTTTAACTGTTCCTCAAGATGTAAAGTATAAACCGAAGTTTTGGCGTACTCCCCCTCGCAGCACTTCTCCCCCTTTTTGTCCCCTTTTATTTTTTAAATCGATTTATTCTAGTTCCTATTGATTTTTTTTTTCTTTAATTGAAGTGAAAGCTAAAACTGCATAAGGTCTGAGTTTCACACCCGTATATACATATGTGCATCTTAATACGAATACCCAATAGAGGCAAACAAAAACTAATCAAAACCACTTTGATTTCCACAGAAAGACAGTTGATTTTGGTATTCAAGCGCATAATTACTTAAAAATTTCACAGAAACTTTCCAACAAAAAAAGAAGAAAAATTCCGGTCATTTTATATTCCATGTAAAGAGAGGTGCTAATTGAGAGCTGTCAAAAGACCAACACCTAATGTAACCTCATCTTTTTGTTGAAAAGCTCAAAAAAAAAAAAAGAATAAAATATCAAGTTATCATTAAGCTGATTTTTCTTAAAAAAAAAAAAAAAATATTCCCTTTGAGGGGGATTTTTTTTTTCTCGTATTTTTTTTTTCTTTTTATCCCCATTGCCATACTAATTGGATTCTCTTTCCATTTTGATATTAATAATTATTTGCATTGATAACAAACGAGTGTAATCAAATTACACACCCATCAACATAAACGACCCCAGCCAGGCGGAGGGGATCTGCGATGAAGATGTGGTCGGTTCGGTGGTATAGGAGACTCGAAACGGAGGTGTCAAAAGGGAAAGAAAAATTTAGCATTTTTTTGTGTTCGTCTTGAAAATTTAAAAGGCATTTTTTGCACAATATGAACGATGATGATGATGATGATGATGAGGATGGGAGTCGAAGAACAGCGGTAAAGTTGGCCGTTTAGAGCCTGATTGGCCTTAAGTTTGGTCGAATATGCGACACAGGGGGATTTATATTGCCCTCAGGTGAAGTCTTTTGGCCCGCCCGCATTATGCATCAAGGACCACCAATGGACACAATGGCATTTAACCGCAAGGTGCTCTCTGCTCATTGTCCATTCACTGGTATTTGATCAAGATACAGCCAGATGAAGAAGGTAGGTCAAACACACCACCCACACAGCCACTCAAAAGTCCTCTTTATAGGACCTGACGAAAGGCCAATCAGTGCGTCATTATAGCATCGTCAAAATTACCGTTCAAGTGTGTTTGGAACTTGGGTATAAGCAAAACCATTAACAAATGGGCGAACAATTCAAGTAGGTATTCATCGGTAAGGTTAAAAGTTACTGCGTGTCTTCCATAATGGCATCAGAAGGGTGAAAAGATGGTGTATCGTGTTGGGTATATAGGGGAGGAGAAGAGGGACTGAGGAGGATTGCTTCACAAGTGGGCACGTACGACTGTTTGTGTTGACCAAATAATTAGCGTGTCCACTCAATGGATTTCCTAATGGCGATTGTAGATTAGGTCAAGCGTAACTTGGGCACTTGGTATGTAGGACGTATGGTGTTATTGTGTATCTAGACTCGTACATATATAGATAAGTGTGTGTTTTAATTGGAAAGTCCATATCGATTTGATAGGAGGGAAAATATTGCATTACAATCAATCACAGTTTTATTTGAAATAAAAATTATTGTAAATGACTTTTTTGTGTGCTAATAAAGATTAATGTGTGATTTATTAAACTTGGCATATTTGGGTCTACGTTGCGATTGACAGTTGATATTATTGTGGGGCTTTTAAGAATGAAGTTCTATAAACAGAAGAAAATCAAAATGATTAAAGCTTGGCCAACAGTTTTGTGTCAAGAAAAATTTAAGTTCGCTTTAAAGTCCACTTCCAGTGAAAGCAAAAAAGTGTACCGGAAAAATCGACGATAGTGTGAATTTTTCAGCACAGATTCTATGAATTAATAAGAAAATACCAGCCTGGAAAAACAATCTAGTTGTTAATGAGGCCATAGACATGCCCTGACAAGGGGCTAGCGAGGGTGACTAAAATTGCCAAGGCCTTCGACACTTATGTAGAATTTTGTATCGTGAGACAAAAAAAGAAAGTTGCTTCATTTCTGACTCTATCCTGGGACCTTCCCCTTACCACTCCGATACACTAACTGTCACTGAGCTATAATTCACAATATGTAAAGTATTACGATGTTGAAAATTTTAATACACACTAAAATGCCCATAACTCGTGGGGAATGATATCTACATGGTTATAAAATTTTTGTTTTTGTTGTTAACTGGTTATTTTTGAGGAGGTATCAAAACTACTCCAACAAGTTTTTACTAGCAAGCCCCTCACGAGTATTTAAAATTGTGTTTCCGTCTGGATTTTCCATACTTAAAGCCTTACAGGGCCTTGACTATACTTGACAAATTTACATACGGAGCCTTTATGATAGGATAGCAAAACTTGTCCAACAAGTTTTTATTAGCAAGCCCCTCACGAGTATTTGAAATTGTTTGTCCGTCTGGATTTTCCTTATTTAAAACTTTCCAGGGCCTTGACTTAACTTCACAAATTTATATACGTAGCCTTTATGATGTGATAGCAAAACTTGTCCAACAAGTTTTTACTAGCAAGCCCCTCAAGAGTATTTGAAATTGTGTGTCCGTCTGGATTTTCCTTACTTAATGCTTTCTAGGGCCTTGACTAAACTTGACAAATTTACATACGGAGCCTTTATGATGAGTTTTCACAAGTTTTCCTCGTCTATATGTTTTCCTTACTGAAAACATTTTTTTGAGGCCGATTGCGGTTCAATAAACTTATTTATCTGTCAAATTTGTTGCTCCTTAGCGTGCTCAATATTTGTTTATTTTATACTATCTCCAAGGACCTCTTATGTTGGATTTTGAATGAATTTAACATAAAGAGCTTAAGCTAGAATATCCAAGTATTTTTTTTTCTGCTTTATGCTGCCTAAACTAAACCTTTTTCCACAGATCTATACTGAAAAAAATCATCCTTCCCCCGATTTTCAATAATTAAACTGATTGCCCATTAAGGATAATTCGGATACGGATATGCATTGAATATTTTTTCATCTTGATAATCATAACAACCACAATATCTGAAGGAGATGAAAAATAAAAAAAAAAAATAAAAAAAAAACATCGAACGGGAATATGCTTTCTTGGCGTTTTCAGATTTGGGAAATTATTTAATATGGAATCTCAGCATATTATAGTGGTTGATTGGGCATACTGTTGCTGCTGATGCCTCGGAGATGGAGGAAGGAAGAAAATTAAAGGACTATTAATGTTTGGATTTGTATATGCAAATATACATAAAAACCGTTGTCGATTGTAAAAAGGATTCAAATGCGGAAGATTTTAATGATTTATTTAAGATTGAATGAAGCATAAGGATGGATAGATGGATGGATGGAATTGAATGAAACGGAAAAGAAAAAAATGTACCTTTCCGTCTGCAATATTCTTTCGATGTTGTTCTTGCATCCACTTCCTTTTCTGCCTCCACAACCTCCGGCTGGAACTATCCAATCAATCGGATCTCGAATTCGACAAATAGAACTCGACGTTGCCCGTCGTCGCGTCTTAGTCATCGTAGTCCTTCGAATCTTCTCATTGACTTGTTCTAAACGAGTTGCCAGATTTTAATGTATTTTTCCTCTTTACTTCTCCTGCAGAGAAAATATGAGAGAAAGAAAATTTCTACCTGGCTTTGGGTACAAAAATATCTTCTTAGTGGGAGATCCTCGTTTGCTCCTTTAGGTCTTGTGTGTGTGTGTGTGAGTAACAATCGTTTGAGGAATTAAAACGTTTCGTAATTGATATTACATCATATCCCGTGATAGAGCTCACCTGATGCACCTCAGTATCCACGTCTTCATATAAATACCTACCTCTGGCAATACATCACGAGAGATCTTATCAAGGGAATTTAAAGACCGTCTGATGTCTGGCCAATTAGGAACTATTTTAGGCGAGGACACACAGCATCTTCAGATGTATGAGCAGGCAAGTTCAAAGGTATTTCCCTTTTTTTGGGTGACTAATGGGTGCACGTTCGATGACAAATTATTTGTTAATTTGAAAAACAAAAATTCAACGTTCCTTTTTTGTTCTTTAAAATTCCTCAGCTGCTTGATTTAGGGGAAAGAATGTGAGGAAATCCAAATTATTTGTAAAATAGAAAAATAAACTCATTTCGGGTAAACGGAAATTAATTTTAAATTTGGTATTTTAATTTTATCGGTTTGAACATTTTGATAAATCACTAGGAGATCATAGTAATGTGTTTTCTAGAAGATGGGTGAGGGCAAATTTGAGTCTAAAATTTGATATACACTTCGAACTATATATATATATATGCATAAATTCTTTTTAAAAAAAAAAGAAGAACAATATAGGAAAAGCCTACTTTCATAAAGCTGGGTGAACACTGAACAGGTCCTCCCTATTTCGCTTCCTTCATAGCATCAGGTGCCTTTTTACCAAAGTGACAGGTTTTTGCCATCTCCCTGATATGAACATGACATTTAGGAGACAAATTATGACAGTGACTGGTAGGCCATTGCTAAGCGTATTCTTTTTTTTTGGTTCCTGACAGAAGTAAGCCAAAAACGACGATTGTCCTCTGCTCGGTTCTCCTACGATTCCTGTGATATATGAGTTCAATGTAAAACTCCCTGAATGAATGACAAGCTGACAAATTGTTTTTACATGATAAGTTCCCTGTGATAGTAGGTATACCTTCTGCTACTATAGCGCGGGTGAATAGCGAAACTATAACAACAACTGTCTTGTCTTGTCGGTCTTTTTGGTCTACCATCTAGGTATATACTTAGTAATTACCTTCGTGTCATTCCATCAAAATATATACATAAACGAGGAAAAGTATTTGAAGTATAAAATGACAAACAAACAAAAATTCAAATGGGACAAAATAGGGGTGTAGAATGAATTGGAAATGGAATTTTTATTGTCGTCAATGGGATATGGAGAATCGTTTAAGTTTTTTGACACACAAGTCAAAATACCATCAGAATCAATCGGTTTATGTACATATATAGGTTTAGAGTTGCTGTTGGTGTCAGATTGAGGATTAAGATTCAATTTTATTTATTTTCTTTCGGATGTCCTTTCGATAAAAAATGATTGTTTCATACGTTAAAAGGGTTTTTGGGTGTTTTTTTTTTTTTTTTTTCACTTTTTTTGTTGGGGTATAAGTTCTGACCGGTGAAAGTCTTCAAATTTAGGGACTTGTGGTTTTTCTTGGGTGATTTAAAATTAGATTATTTGACACATGTTTGAAGGATATATTTATTCACAGAATCATAACCCTTGTTTTTACATCTTGTGGAATTAAATATTAAATCCTCAAATTCTTCGAAGCCATATATTTATTTTAAATTCGACACCTTTTGACCCAGCAGCTGTAACTTTGATATGAATATTAGCAGGCATAGTGGAGAACCATCACGGGCTATATTGACTCACAACTCTCCACTCCATTCATGTGTGCGTGTTATTGTTGACAGAAATGGAGGCGACCTACAATTTTATGGTGAATTCGAATGGCTTAGATGGGAGGTATACTTTTTAATGATAAGATATATTTGTCACTTCATATAGCAAGAGGCATAAGCGATGGAATAGGCTGGGAATCGGACCCACACTTCCGGCGTTACAGTCAAGCTCCCACAAAAAAAAAGAACAAGGATTTTCTTAGCCCCCGTTATCAAGAATTTATGATACCTAATTAAATATTTTATAAAATCATGCAAGTGTCAATATTCCTAATGAGCACTTAACCCTTCAGTGACTTTGAATGTGAAATGTAAATCTAATTTAAAGTACCTACACAAAACACGGCAGGTTGAACATTTGGGTCAAAAAACTGCCTGCAGGCATAAAGTGTACCTATGCCTCTACCTATATTATACTATCGCCTTATCGTAGACTTATATTTATCTATAGCAACACCATAATCTATATTGTATGTGCACGCACCTTCACCTAGGCAATGACATGCTTAAGCTAATTTACCCGATTAATAGCTAATTTCTAAAAGGTCAAACGGCACTAAGCTCTTTCCAATTTATGCCACACACAATTATTCGAGAAAAAAAAGCCTTTAGCTCAAAACACCCTTTCCCTATACCTACATATATGTAGAAACTTAATTATATCGATCTCACACTCAACGATAATCTATCTACTTAGGTAAGGTAAGGTTACCATCACGATATATAAAGTAGGTACAGTTAGCAATATCCTTCCTTCTATTATTCATTTTGTTCCAATTCATCCACAATTCAATTAATTGAAATCATCTACAAAAACAACAAACTATACACTATATACACTCTATACTGTGTATAAAGCGTGCCTTCTGTCAGAGCAGCCAGTCAGAGGAGCCAAGCAGACTGGCTTGGGCTTGGATATAGCCATAGCAAACTAATCGATATAACATGTAACTTAATTCTATGGAGGAGTAAAAAAACAGAGAAAAATGGGAATCCACAAAGTTGTATCTAACTTTTTTTTGTATTTATATTCGTGCATATTATTCGCTACGTAGGTATATCTGTAGGTTGCCATAAATTAATTGCACTAACGTATTATTCTTGTTCTATAATTTTAAGGTGACCATCTTTGTTTATTTCAAAGGTTAAATACTCATCAAGTCATCAAGATGAGGGATGTATTTTTTCCTTAAGTGAGAATGCAATTTGGAGTGCATTCTTTTACATTCCACGCCTCCTTTTTAAGTGAAAGTGAAACTTGGCGTGACTTTGTTTATTTCAGAAACCTACATTCCATATAGCTCCTATTTGAGTGAAAATGAAATTCGCCGTGAATTCTTTTACATTCCACATCTTCTATTTGAGTGAAAATGAATTTTAAGGGAAATTTATAAATTTTATAAATTTACATTCCACATTTTATATTCATTTAAGTGAAATTGAAATTTTGCATTTGGGTGAAAATGAATTTTAAGGTAAATTTATAAATTTTATAAATTTACGTTCCACATTAATATATTTAAGTGAAATTGAAATTTTGCATAAACTTTTTCATTTCATAAATTTGGTTCCACATCTTCTATTTGAAATATTTTGTAATCTGGCGTGAATTTTTTCATTTCACAAATTTCGTTCCATATCTTCTATTTGAGTGAAAATGAAATTTAGTGTGAATTTTTTCATTACCTACATAAATTTACATTGCACATCTTCTATTTTTTCAATCTTTTTCAAGCTAGTTGAAGTGTTTCCCTTCTGTTGGGATAGAGTGAAAATTTAAAAACAAAGTGAAAAAAAAATTGTGAAATGTATTCATTTTTTTATATCATGTCAAGTGAATACAGGCTTAATTTAACGACCAGTTAGTATTTTCCACTACAGAACACCGTAATCCTTTAAACTAAAACTCGCTTTTTACCCGTGGAATTAAAAATTAATACGTTCCACAATTTTTTGGCTGAGATATATTCAACTTTTCAACGGGAAAAGATTTAAATTCGTCAATAAATCAATTTTTTCACAATGGAAAATGTGGAATGTAAATTTCATTCAGAGGTTTTTTCAATGGAAATTTTTCCATTGAACAATTCTGAAAGTTTTGATAAAATGGTCACCATACTTATAGAATCCACAAATATAGACAGCTGAGATGTACAACGTATATGTATGATGGTAGTGTTGGGGTTGGCCTCCCTGAGGATTCTATCATTTTCATTAAATTGCAACCGCACAAGTCAGTCAGCCAGGGCAAAACTAAAGGCAAGTTGTTTTCCATTGTGTGATGTATTTATGATGAATTGGCTTCAGGTTTTCACCATTCCACGATATACATAAACCTATACCTACAATAATTTATAAATACATTTCTACAAAAAAGCCTACAAAGACACATAAATGTATAATATGGGGAATATTTGATGAATTGGGCTTTTGCTTTATCGAATCAATTAACGTGATTGGCTCTTTTAGTCTTATCAATACCTTTCCATCATAATACATAATATCCATACATATGCATAGTACAAAAGTTCCTTTATACTTTGATTATAGATTAGAAAAGATAACTTAACAAAAAGTCAAAAAATCAAAATACATACCATACAAAAAAAAACTCACATTCTAATGAGACAAAGTGACATTTTTCGTTTGTTACCTTGATGTCATGGCTTGATTGAGTGAGCCAATGGAATGGAATAGCCGCTAATTAGTAGAGCGGGGCTATGGTTTGTAACATTTAGCTTTGTGCAACGTGCATTTATTATAGACTTCCATTGTTCGTTTTTAGTCGGGGGGAAAATGAGACTGGGGAAAAGGGCAGAAGGATGGTATGGTGATGATGTTTGTATCGAATTGAGTTCCGGTTTAAAGTTAACTGAACTTTGACATTGGACAAAACAAAATTGTTCGTTGATGATGTTTAACGGTACCGCGATGCCGGTGAATAGTTAAAAGTTTAGTAATTTTTTTCATCTGTTGCAGATAAAATCATCTTAGAATGTATACTCTTTCCAACCCACCATTAAGCCATTATTAACCAGACATCAGTACTCCCGTGTTAACTACTTAGTTAAAGAATCACACAGCAATGAAAACAAATCGAAAAAAGAGGGTATAGTTGTTCATCGTCAGCTTCAGTGGAGAACGGTTCGTGAGCGAGAGTAAGAGTGAGAGTGAGCCTCATTGAGAGAAAGAGATATAAAATGTATAGGTAGTGGAAATAAAAATGCAAGCTAATAGAAAGCAGTCCAGGGCGATAGTGCTTGCCCTTAGAAGGCAATAACTTATGTTTTAATAGTCTAATATTTTAGGTTGACGTCTTAAAATGAAGGTAAAATGAAGAGTTGAGTCAGCCAAGAGACTGACAATCGATTATATTTATAACTTGAGTTCTAATGGTCAGATCTTCATGGTTATTGTTTTGAAATAACGGTCAAATGTCAGGTTACAGGAACACACTAAAACCAACTCATAGCCACAAGAAGATGACAGCTAAAAAATGTGATATTAATCGGGTTGGGAATTTCTGATGTTGTAAAGGGTGTGTTTTTTTTAGACGTGTGGTTTTCAAGAAGAAATAAAACGCATATAATTTAATGTTATGGTCAAGAATTTAGATTTATTATAAAGATAAGGGTTTGCCTTTATGTTTTAAAAATGATATCGGGCAAGTGGACGCCGCGGCTGGCTCGAATAAATTCCAGCCGAGAGGCCCAATTTTCGACAGCTCCAATTGTTACTCGCGATGGCGGATGGACTCATTCGGGTCTTCTTCGATACTCTGCTCCACAGCAGCAATAGCATCTTCGGTGCGCACTGGACGGCGTCTCTGAGAATGCGCATTAACCACTAAAGTAAACGTTATACGAAACCGATCCATGGTCGCTCGAATTACTGACTCTGCTGGGCGATTATGCCGACCAAATATTGGACGCAGCGCGCGAACCGAACCATTATTTTGGTAATAAATTTGCACGATTTTCAAACGTTGCTCAGGAGTCAGTCTATTAATTATGAAATGGCAAACCAAACTGAGCATAAATCAAGTGACAGCTGTCAAAAAGACCAACTCCAAAAAAAGTATTGCCAGATTGAAAACCACACGTCTAAAAAAAACACCCTTTACATAGTTGGTTTACATTATTAACACCGAACAAGAAACCATATGGCAAGGAATTACGGGCTGACCACAATGTAAAATATCTGTTATTGTAGGTCGTGGCACTGTCGAAATTTGAAGACTGAAAGATTGAAGAAACTACTTTTTTCTTGTATAGGTAAGGCAGGTAGTTTATGATTTACTGGCTTAATTAAATCTTAACTAATTATAGGCACTTAACTTGAAAATAAAATATTTCATAAAGATCAAACATTTTACTTTCTTAATTTGACACATTAAACACAGATGGTACCGTTTTTACTTTTTTCTGAAAGCCTATTACGTACATCAAATACAGGACTTGACATTTCTAATTTTTACTCATATTTCTAAACCTTGTTTTTTTGTTAGATATAAACTCGAAATGATAATAATTTTTCCCTGACACTGTTTATAATAAAAATAAATAAAAACCAGAGCTCTGTACCTTTTTGCTCATTCTCACTCCTCGGTCCATATGTCTCTAAGGCTTTATAAGGATAGAGAAAATGGATACAAAGAGGTCTCTGCCTGATCCCGTATAAGTATCATATTCTATATATATTTATCTACACTTTTCAACAAACGAAGGATGTGCAATAATTTTATCACACCTTCTCCACCTGCCGGTTTTTTTTTTTATTTGCATTTTTGTTTATTTTTTTTTTTTTTCACATCCAAGTGACAAATTAAAGTTATTTATAAACATTTTCATTTGTTTTCATTTGCACTCTTTATGTCAAGTGAGTGTGTACAGAATATGGGGATGAGTATATAGGGCTTGAACCAAAAACACCTATACTCCTTCCTACCTAGACCTATGTACAAACATACTTGCCTGCCTTTATATTTTACACCCTTCTGGTGTTAAGCTTGCCTTGTCAAATAAACATCCTGTGAAAAAGTGGAAAAGTTGAAGATTTGAATCTGTCATACGTCTATCTTTCTAAATTTCCTTTTCTAAGCCGAAATATAATAAAAAAGAAGGCATACAAAAAAAAACGAATGAAGGCTTCAAGTTGAAGCATCTGATACTCCAGGCCACGTGTGTGATGTGTTACCCGCAAGAATGTGTTTTTCCTTTTCTAACGTCGGTCGTCGGCGTCGCCATATTCAGTCGTCGTAGGTAAGAAATTATAGAAGAAATGTGGACCATATGTACCTACAGTGAGTTGGCGCTTCTAGAGAGGTTAAGTCCTAAACAGAACTTTAAGATTTAAAGAAATGTAGTTAATTTATCACTTCGATTCATTCGATTTTCAAATTAAGCACCCTCTACCCCCCCCCCCCCCTCTCCTGTCGGTGCTTTCAATTTTTAAGCTTTTCAAAACCACAAAGTAGTTTTGGTAACTTAAGTTTCCTTAGAAATTATTATGTAAAAGAAATTTTCATGCGAAATTCTCAGATTGAACTTCAAAAGCTTACTTTTCAGATGTCAGACTTTACCACCCGCTGGCAGAAAGCCTAGGTCCTTCAGAGATGTATAAAGCTCCCTTCAACCTTTCTGTATGTAGTAAACTCTTTTAAATTTGACTTATTTGAAGTCATTTTATTACTTCTCTTTATTTGCTAGGACAGAAAAGAAGCCACAAGCTGCACCACTCCCTCCACCTTGGGTTCCGTTACTTTAATTTAATTTATTTAAGTTCCAAACACTCTTTTTTAAGGTCCAAAATTCATTTTGATTCATGCAAAATTAAATTCTCTATGAAACATTTTTGAATGAAGCACATAAATAGCACATAGTTTCTTATAATCCGTTCTTGGGGCTGTCCGCCCACCGCTATGTAGTTTTTTTTTTGACTTGACAATACACTGAGATCAAGTTAACTGAAAATTTATCATAAACGAATTTGCAACACACTGTACAATAATGGTACTCAACGATGGTGATGGTCCTAAATAAGCACATTTGATATTAATTAATTTCCACAATTAGCCAAGGTAAATATTTTACAAAAGTATATTTGCCAACAATAAATATTATCATGACAATTTTGATGGGACATTTTTATTTTCTATTTCTCCATCGAGCCATGTATATTAGTAGACAGCAGGCACAGGAATTTTTCGTCTTTTCACTTGATGCTGTTGGAGTTTGGAGAGAAGACACTTCTGTGGGGATTTTGAATGTGTCTCCTTAAAAATTTCTGTATTTTTTTGTTTGTTGTTTTATTTTCTTCCGGCTCGTGTGGGGTCGGAGTGACGGCCTCTAGATGAATTGTTTTTTTTTTTTTTATTCGTCCTTAGATTGGGGGTGTTGTATGAAGACGATGATGATGATGCAGATGATGATGACGATGCTGGGGCGCGTTTAACATTTCACACCGTTATCATCTAAGAAGGCATTTAAGAATCTGCTTGTGAGAGCATTTGCCATGCCTTTGGCACTTGGCAGTCAGTCCTTTTTTGATTTATTGAAATTTATAAGCCCCCGTTTGGGGACGACTTTGTGTTCCATATATCTTCATATACATACCTACATACCAACAAACCATGAAGGTATACATGTCTCCAACGTCATCGTCTTATCTATGTAATAATAAGGAGAGAAAGTGAAGGCTGAAGGAGCAAACAAAAATATAAGTGTAAGGACACGTCTATGACAAGGACCAGGTAAACACTTGACGAAGTACCGAACCAACGAACCGAACCCAATCCACCATCACATCACACACCATCCAGATCTATCGCTATGGTAGGTAGTTATAGTACCAAGGTACTATAAAGTGAACCTTAGAGACGCCATCAGCCAGAGTTGAGCGTCGAGCGTCGAGAATGACGATGAACTATATAGGAATTAATAGTTGAGGAGGGTGCCCAAGAGCAGAACAATATTGTCTTTTGATGTTCCTTGTTGTCATCCTTTCCCCCCCCCCCCCAACCCCCATCCAGCATCATCATCTTCATCAGATAGGACTCTGTTGGAAATTATGTGAAAGAGGGTAAGTGTTGGATATGTCGAGTGATGCATTGCTTGTGTACTTATTTTATATTATAGTGGAACGTCGCGTCTCCCACCGTCGTTGTCGTCGTTGCTCTGGAGCGCTCTTAATTTTATTATGAAGTTTTGTAGACATTGTATTTTGGTTCATGTATTTTCTTCTTCTTCTTTTTTTGAGAATCAAGAGTTTGGTGTGTTCCTACTTCCATAGATTGATGTCATTATGATAATTTTGAAATAAGGCTTTGTGGTATTTAATTAAAGGGTTGATGTGCGCTGCTGGTTAAAGTGAAGATTTATAATTTTTGATGAAGCAGAAGGCAACAAAAGATGATTACATTATTGCATTAAAAAGTTGCAAATTTATAGAAGTCTTTGTTCTCTACAGATTTTTAAATATGTAAAATTTTGTAATTAATTATAAGTTAAAATTTAATTTAAAAAAGAGTTCTCAATATCTTTGAGGGGGGTGGGGAAGATGGTAAAATTTGTCCCACTGTCATACAAAAATTGAACCTTTAAAGAAAGCACATTCAGGTTGGTGTTTTTTTTTTTGCATTCAAACCTTCAATTCTGTTTTATGTTAAGTGTAAACTTTTGAAATACATATCCAAAAATGAATACGTTCCACAATCATACATTCACATCTCGTTCGTTGTTTCACTTGTTTCAGCAAAGGGCCTAGTGCTCAGCTGCAAAACTAATACATTACACAGTGGATGTTGAGCTCATAATTCCCTACTTGTAATTGAAATACTTGACAATGGAATAAGTTCCACAATTTGTATTCACACCCCATTTTCTATTATTTCACTAAGAAATCGTGCAATCAGCAATGAGGGAGTCCCACAGACAAATAAGCTTAAAATGATAGAATTTTTGTTGAAAATATAATTTGTTTCAAAATAGATGCTGTGGAATGTACATGTACAAGTGGAGATATGTGGTCTTAAAGCTCAAATTTTCTTTATAAATTTTAGATTAACTCTCAACATTAACGTTGCAGATGCGAAATAAAATTTGTCTGTGGTCTCCAAAAGGACCGCGAAATGCATACGAAAACACAACCGAAAATAAATCAATGGAGAGTTTCACCATGTAAAGGAAAAAAATCATAGAAAGCTATGCTGTAACGAAAAAGACAACTAAGACGAACAAGAATATTGAGTTTTATTCAATATGTAATTTTTTCAAGCACAATTAATGGCATTGACATTTAATTCTATGCGAAAAGAAGTGGAGACTTTTCCAAATAATCGTCTACAATAACCAGTTCCAATTTCATCGATCAGGAATAGCTCTAATGATTTAGTTGTGTCAATTTTATAACGGATTTCTCGTTTTACATCAGCAGTTTAATAGGCTTAAACGTTTACTCAGCTAAAGTTCTAGAACTAAACTCCCAAATAAGAAAAACGGACGTGTGTTCCACAAATATTTTCAATTTTTTTTATTTCAAAGCACGATTTGAATATTAAATCAAAACGTAAAATTTGTAAATTTCACATAAAAAAACATCAAATAACAAATGAATATGTCTCACAGCTAAGGTTGCACGTATGCGTAAGTTTTCTCAAAATCTATTGCTCTTACTGAAAAGTGTTGCCATCTTTTTCTTATCTTACAGAAAAACTTGTAGCTTTTCAGAAATTTAAAATAAAGTAACTAAATGTTGTCCTAGTCCAAATCTGAAAAAAAATAATTAACACATCAAAATAAAACTCTCCACCCATATTCAGCTCTGTCGCAATTTTTTTCAAAGTGGGAGTCTATTTTTCCCGTTATAAAATTCTATGCTAATCTTACACACAATATAATAACCTTCTGTGAAGTGAAAAAATGATTGCAATCCACATTATTTCACATGCTATTTTGCTTTGACAACGAAATATTTCAAAACTGAAATGAAAATTTAATACGTTCCACAGTTTTATTGACACCATTTTGTCAGTTCTACATCACGTGGCGCTAAAGAAAATTCCTAAAACAACTTAATTGAGCTTGAAATTGTTCCTGAATGAAACTTATGAAACATAATGTCCACTTCAATTCGAGTTTTTTATTCGGTGAAATTTGTGGGATGAAAAAAACTCTGTCAATATTTTTAATTTTCTATAAATAATTTGCCTAAATGATGGAAAGTAACTTTCAGTAATAAACATTAAAGTTAATAGAATTAAGGTACTTTCACGTTAACGAGCAAGAAAATTACCCAAAAAAGTTGTTGTTAAAGCTCTCTTCTCTCACCGCGCCGCGCCGCGCCGTTAAGAAAACACTTCCGAAAATTAAGGACCGAATTTCATTGAGAAAACAAACGACTTACGAACATTCAGGGGCCATAAAATTAAAACTCCTTCCTAAATACCGAATTGTAGTAGGTATACAGTTTTTTGGTTTTCTCCTAATTATTGGCCCTAAGAGGGTTCACACGCCATTTTGAAATAATGTCTAAATCAAAAACAAACAACAAAAAAAGTTTACATGTAAAAATCTCATTCATAACTACGAGAACTATATTATACCTTCACTCTTTCTCTCTCTCTCTTACCCACAACAGCAAACCATTTTTTTCTGCGAAAAGTTTTTTATTTGATCCGACTATAACGCTTATTTTATTCCGCAATTGCTATATTGGCTGTGCTTTGCTAGTGTGCTGTGGCGCTGAAACTGTTAATCCATTTGAAATAATGGCTAAACCGGAAGTGGTAATGCGATTCTACAACCATAATGTCGCACTCTTTTGCTTTTTCGGTCCGATGATTTTCACAAATCACTGTTTTTCTTATAGTTATTGCTATAATTTTCTATTTTACCCTAAAAATAAAATAATCCTCTTGATGAGGGTTTGAAAATGAATGAAAAAGTTAAGGAAAAAAAACTGAAGGAACGAAAATGTTCTTAGGCGAGAAAACCCATTATGAGTGTCCTTGATTATGTATAAAGCTTCTGGTCCCTAATCCCCTTGCTCTTGGAAATATAGTCTCCACAAAATGCCTTCAGATAAACCTTCCCGTGCTTCATTATCTCGATGTCAGCCTTATTCCATTGACCCTGTGGATGATGGAAAGTTTTTATATGTGCGCAAACACACGTACATATGTATGTATCTAAGCACTGATGTAGACTCTCGTCTTGGCTACCTTTTCTCATATATTTTGTATATCCCTTCCACCAGGCAACAGTTCCTCATGCGACAAAACCATATATTAGAATCCGAATAGACTCTGTGGGTGAGGGTTTCTTTGACCCAATGGCGCCGTCGTCGTCGACCCCATCGCCAACAGGGGAGAGGAAGCAGGCGCAGCTGTGGGTGATGGTCGTCGGCGGCGGCGGAAACATTCACTAATTAAGGATAACGCTTGGTCAGTAATTATTATATGACCGTGTTTTATGACAGAGTGTTGGCAAATTTGTTTGGCAACAATTCGAAAGTCACACCTATGGCCAATTCAAGTGGGAGACGCATATATGTACATACATGTTTATATAATATATTAACACCTACTGGACATGGACAGGACACCCGCCGCAAACAAGTCAGGTATAATGTCAGGATTAATTCGCTATGATATGCGAGACACTCATATAAACACAGCAGAACATACCGCCTGTGGCCTCCCCCACCTCCTTTGCCATCAAAATGTCCTTGACGGATATAATCACCAGATATATAGGTAACTAAATAACCAGTGCCAGATTGTCTTCATGACATGGTAGAGCGTGGCCTATGGGACACGAGCTACGCTGGGGCCCCGTGAGTCGTGACAACCACATTTGCTTTTTTTTTTTAATTTGTTTGTAGTTTTTGTAAGAACTTGATAAGCATTTAAAAAAAAAGTTTCAGAAACAATATCTTTCAGTTTTGTGGCTTCCATCAGCAACAAATAAAAAACATCTTGGAAACATTTTTAATTGAACTTAAAATTAATGAGGAACAACATAATGTTTGCAGCATCAAAAAAACAGCATTAAACATCTAAGAAACATTTTAAAAACATATTTAAAGTAATGGAAAATGTTGCAGCAACAATTTAGTTTTTATTTTGATCGTTTTGGTTTCCAGGAAAAAATGAGAAATATCTTAAAAATTAAATTCAAAATGTTCCTATACAAAAACCTTTAGTTTTTTTCTGTAGCGGCTTCCAGGAACAAATGCAAAACATTCTAGAAACATTTAACAAAAAAAATCCGATACAATTGAAAATGTTGCAGTAACACTTTTTTATCCTTTCTTTAGAAACAATTAGGAAACATTTCAAAAACTAATCAGAAGCAGCTGAAAATGTTGCAGCAACATTTTAGTTTATTTTGTTTTGTTATTTATTTCGGAGTTCAGGAACAAATGGGGAAAATCTCAAATCGTTTTAAAATTTTGGGGAAATATTTTTTCAAACAAAAGTTTTGGGTTCAAACAAAAGTTTTGGGTTCAAACAAAAGTTTTGGGTTCAAGTATCAAATGAGAAACATTTTTAAATTTAATTCCTAAACAATTTGGTATTTCTTTTATTCTTCTACATTATGTATGTTCCAGGAAATATGATGAAAACTTTTGTATACATGGATGAGTCATTCATTTTTGTAATAGTTATTGAGTCATAATGAGATCATCTAAGAATTATTTCAAAACCAAACCAGAAGCAGTTAAAAATGTTGCAGCAGCAATTTTTTTTTTATTTTGTTCTTCTTTATTTCAACCAAGAAACAAATGAAAAACATACCAAATCGATTAAAAATGTGTCAAAATCAAATTTTTCAAAATAAGTTATTTCGGCTTCAAGAATGAAGAGAGAAACATCTTGGAAACATTTTGAAAATTACAAAGAAAAAATATGAAACATCTTTTTGTATTCGGAAATAATGTTCCAGAAACAAATGGGTCCATCTAAGAAACATTTTTAAAACAAATGTTGCCGAAACATATTAATTTTTTCCTAAAATGTATCCATTTCTAGATACAAATGGGAATCTTTTTTGAAACTGCTTTCTAATTGTGTGCGTTTTTCTTCATACACTTCAAAAACATTTCAGAAGTAATCAAAAATGTTGCAGACACATTTTTTTTCTCTATTTTTTCAGTTGCCAGGTACAAACGGTTTTTTTTTTCAAGTAGAATTTTTTTGTAAATTTTGTCTTTTATGTTGATTCAACTTGTTTAAAAAATCAAACAAATAACTATGCGAACCTTAATTTTATGTAGAGCCTTAATCGACTTAATCCGGTCCTCTACAAGACACCAACAGAGGACTAATGAAATGATCAAACAGATTTATGTAATTGGATTTTGCTATCACGCACACAAATCAACGTTTCGATTTAATAGTTTCAATTATGAATTATGCGAGAAGTAATATGTCCCTCCACATTCATAACAACAAAGCAAAGGCAGGTTGATGGTGGTAGCGGAAGTGGAGTCAAGTTGAGAGAGTAATATGGTTGACCTGGTCGTTGGTCGTAGAGTGTGGCAGTCATTAAATCATAGCAGGTGACATTTTCATGTAATTTGTCGTCACTCAGACTGCCTCAGACTGAATTGAATTTGGGTCGGGCTATGTAAGAGCTAAGCATTCCGGATACCTGTGGTTTAATTTTATACACAAAAGCTCATTGTGTTTGTGCGGTTTTTCCGTCCGACTAAATTGTTTGGGACATCAAATAAGGAAACTTGAAATGGAAAATAAAAAAAAATAAATAAAAACCCAAAGAGAAAAACGAGGTAATTCCTTTTATTCGAGATCTGAAGATACATTTAAAAGCCAAAGCTAAAGCAAGCAAGCCCACCCGGCCCCAGTCGGGCTTCGGGCATAGTCAGTCAGAGAAGAGTCCCATAGAGACTTTTGTTTTTCTGTACATATATGTATGTTTGAGTTATTCGAGTATGGGGTTTTTGGGATTGGAACATTGGGAACTGTTGTATTTGTACAACAACAACTGTGCGGTACACACGTTTTGTGTTTCTAGTCTTTTGAGTGAAAGGATGATGCTTTTTCTACAATCTAAATTCCAAACGGGTCTAGACCAGATACGAATCACACCTATTAAACGATGGAGATCCTAGAGAGGGTTCTTTTTTTTTGTTCTTGTTGTTGTTGCTTTCAACAAATATACACAACTGCGCTACAAATACTATACGAAAGAGTACAATGATACAATAGCATAGCATACGGATGTTTGAGCGAATGCCTTCGACAAGAGAAAGCTATTTGAATTCACAACAATAATTGTGGTCCTGCCGAGCGTCGACGTTGTCATCGTCGTCGTAATAGTGTAGTCATCATCGTTGTCTGGTCTGGTTGTGAAATTTGGGCCAAGTTAGGCAGCATCAGAGGGAAAGTGTTCTATACGGACGTTTGAATGGGTGCAACTGTCGAAACCTTTAAGCTTTTAAAGCCACAAACGGAACTTGAGTGTTGATAATAAAAAACATTGGCCTTTAACATTTTGCTAAAGGTAAGGGCACAATTTGCAAAAATAAACTAATAATGGTTTATGAGGAGTTGAGGTGCTATAAGGCTTTGTGATAGAATTACATTCAAACAGATAATAATAGAATAAAGTTATCCCTACCCTACTCCCTTTTTCGGCAATCTCAGGTTCAATTTGAACACTTTCATCTATTAGGCAATGATTTTCTTTTTGTTTCTTAAAGTTCTTTGCAGCTTTGGGGGAGAATAATTGGAACGGATTACAGAATGAGGTGTATTCAGAATGAAGATTATACTTTTTACCTTGAATAACTAATTTGCAAAATCGAGCAGTTAAAAACCATAAAATTATGTCTCAAATTAAACCCAGGGCTTTGTTGCATATCCAAAGTTTTTTTAAAGGCTTGTGAGCTGGGTCTTGATTATATAAGAAACATGTTTGGGTGTAGATATTTCCGCAACCAAACTTTGTAAGCGATTGAGGTTATCGGTGCGGACTTTTGACAACAAAATTTTATTGATTATAGAAAAAAACATGGCATTTCTATTCCTTTTGGTCCAAAAAACTATATTTTCATCAATGATTTCGAAACCGATCGACTCCAATTTTCAAACTTCATTAATTTTGAATGTTCTCTTTGGATGAATCTTCCAAGATGAATCTCGAAGGAAATAAGCGTATAAATCGGGTGCTTTTATATATCCTTTTTGTATGAAATATAAACATTTCACCTTGGATGATTCATCCGAGATGAAAATCAACAGAAATGAACATATAAATCTTTTTTTTTTATAAAATTCAAACTTTTCACTTTGGATGATTCATCCAAGATGAAAAATGGATGAATATGAATAGATATAAATAAGCCATTTTCACATAAAGTTTTAAAAAACTTTAAAATAAAACGGAAGTAAGAAAACAATTCTAAATTTTATCAGAAAAAGTTCCCAAACTAATCTGGAATATTGTTAGAAAAAAAACACACACACAAACTTTTGTTTATGTTTCTCTCTCTAACATAGATACCTTAAATAACAAACTGGTGGTCACTTAAATTTTCTATTTATTAATTTTTGTTTTGTTTTGTTGTTGTTTGTACTTGCAGAATAAACCATGATTCTCCGAACATGCAGATAAAAATTATGGACCGAAAAACCTCCGTCTGGACAGCAATCCTATTGGTAAGTCGCAAAAATAACACATATATAATAAACAAAAACTCGCACAAATCCCACTGAGTATACAGTATCTACAATCTACATACATACTACCTACCTACCATCGACCTGAAACAATGAATTCGTTTTATAAAACAAAAAAAATTGCTAACAAAGTTTTACTTTGGGGCTCTGGGGCGGTTATTTTTGTTGTTTGTTGGGAGTAAAACAAAAAATTCTTCCCATGGTATTAGTTGGTCCGCATGATGGCTTGGTTTGGTAAAATAACACCCCAAGGCTCATAGAAAAAGCAGAGTATACCTAGTTTTTTCTCAAAACTATACAGAAACTTTGCTGTAGGTATATTTACCCAAAATTTCCAAACTCAAATACATACACCACCATACAAATTAATTACTTCGTCTGTGGGTGTTTTTTTTTTTAAGTGCATCACATGTAAAATTAAGCTCATTGCATCACCAGGACCAGAGGGAAAGTATGATATACCTTTAGGTGGATCAAAAAAAAACCCTCAAAAAAGTCAAACCCATGATTACATCCGAAGGTTTTTATGCGCTGCACTCTGGATGTCACCAATCAGTTCATGTTAAAGTCAGCCTTAAAGTTAATCCGAATTTTTGACAGCAACCCCAAATATTTCCTTTTTGATTTTTTTTTTGTTGTTGTTTCGTTCTCGCACGGGAGAGAATGCTAATTTAGGGAAACCCTATTTAACCAATTTTACCTCTTTGTATTCGTTTCTCGCGCGCACAAACCAATTTCATCAGGACTATGCATTGAATAAATCCCCAGCCCCACAGCTCGCTCACAGGTATACCAGTACATATTCGAGTCAGAAAGGACAGATATATGTATGTACCTATACGTACACCTAAATAAAAGGTGAGAGGTGAATCAATCAATTCACTTACAATCCCATCAATTTTTAATGTGAAAGCTTTTATGGCAATTGAATGGACTATCACATTTCCTACGAATGTTTTCTCGGAATACCCCAACGGATTTACCTCGGTTCTGCCGTCTGCGTCCATTAGTTTACCTCCATCTCATCATCACAACAATCAACGTCACTGTTACCGATATTTTTGTTCATCCACAGGATATTTTGGCTTATTTAAAAAAAAAAGGACCAAAACCAGTCTACCAGTACTATCTACGCTATTTTTATACTGTCGGAATGTTTTAGCCTACCGTACCTATGTCAAAGAGCAGCAGAGAATAGCATCCAGTGATAGTAAATGTTTATTACACAATTTACAGATTTTCCACACAGGCATCTCTCGACAAAGGGATGTTTTTGTGAACCATGGAACTTGGATTGTAGCGGAGAGATAGGGGGGAGGGGTTGATTTTTTTCATTCGTATTTTTATTTCCTTCGTCCGGGCACTCTTTTCTGATGAAGTGGTTGTATATTCGCTTACTCATAGAACCTGAAGTCCGAAGTGACAGAAGTACCAAGTAATCGAGTAATTCCATCAAATGATGCAACTCTCCATATGCGGCCGCAAAAAATTGTCTAGGGAGGTGGAGACTTTAACTTAAATTTCAGACAACATTCTTACGAAGTTCCAAGTAAATGTATTAACAAAATTAAAACTATAATTTTCGAAGAGATCGATGATAGGGGGGGGGGAATGCCCCCTTTGAAATCCCGTGCAATTTACAACATTTTTGAACCTATATGTATAAAAAAGTCACTTTTTTAAGGATTTTTGAATACGATAAAAACAAGTAGGTAACAACAGGATCATCAGAATTCCCTAAAAAGAAGTGAAGAGCAAGATCTCCCCCCCCAACCCCCTGAAATCGTTTATTTTACCCCATTTACCCCATTTCACCCTATAAATAACTAGCTATACCGTTTTGGTAAACTGCTAGGCCGATTTATATCAAACTTTACAGAAACACGTTCGGGCTAATACCGGAGATTGTCTGAAATTTTGAGCTCAATCGTTTCGGAAGTATTTCATCAAAAGATTTTAAAATGAAAGGAGAAGCACTTATATATGTATAAGAGAGAGAAAGCTAGAGTGGTGACAAAAGTGGGCATTTTCAATTTGTCATTCGATTTGAGTGGACAAGAGAGACACCGTGTGGAGTTAAATTTAACGGCAACAACAACAACAAAAAATCACCAAAAATAGTTAAACAACAAAAAAAACCTTTGTAGTACCATAAAATCCACTTGCACACTTTTATAACCATCTCGTACTATACAGTCTTCTCTACCGACCTACCTATACAAAATTTCATCAGACTGCCATGCCGGTGGCGGATAGCAGAAGCAACACACTAGTACCTATATAGCAACAGTAGCTGGGGCTGGGACCTGGGAGTTTGGCTGTGAATAATGCATATACTACGAACTCACTGGAGTGGATTAACAATCCGAATAAAATGTATATGTATGTAGGTACGTTAGGTCCTTTGAGTGGACGTTGGTCAGTCTGGTGTGTACGAGGATATACATAGGTACTTTGCAACACAGGGTGTCACTGATGGTCTGTATGGACTGGGGTAATGCTGGTAGCAATAAAAAGCTTATAATAGGTCAGAGATTGAGAGCTTAACCCTTTATAGTGTGTAGATTATGTTTGGCTATCCTATAAGTTTCATATTTCAATAAACGGATGTTTTTGGTTTGAACTTGCGTTGGTGTTTTGAAATATATTTTTTTTTTTTTTTTATGAAAATAAACTGTTAACTATTCCAAATGTTTGAGTTTAAATTTTTTTTTTTTTGAATTGCGGTTTTAATAAAAAAAATATTTTATTAATATTGATGGATACAAAAAACTTTGCGAGAGGAATTTTCGTTCACAATGAAATTTGGTAATTGAACTTCCTCTTAAAGCATGATGCACAAAAATAGTAAAATGTTTTAAACTCCCAGAAATGAAAATTGTTTTATTTCGATTTAATTGAATGTCTACATTTGATGTATCATCAGGTCTAAAAATATAGATTTTACGAGGAATAAATCGGGTTATTCATTTAAAACCTATTGTTTTGCTGTGAGCATATCTGAGTGAAGTATTGCAAGATGGCACTGCCATACAACGGAAATTCAAAAAATCTAATGATCCAGGAAGTTATGTAGGTGTTGCTTAGGTGCTTCACACAAAAATTTCGAAAAATTTAACTATGCAGGAATAAGGACCTTATTAGGGGCTAATATGTCAATTGATTTGGCTAAACAATTAAGCCAAAAAGTATTAATAGCCTAAAAATGATTGTGCAATAAAAAGAATGGTATCAAATTAAAGGGTTACCGAGGTGCCCTTTAACAAAGTTCAACTTAAATGTTTACTCAGACTCCATGCTGTCCAAATAGGCTTGTGGAACCTAGTGGAACCTAATGCATCAAGCAGCAGTGCTCAAAAATTAGTGAACCGATTTCACTGAAATTTTCAAAGTTTGTTTCTAAAATATTTTGTATTTGGTATGATCCGTGCTATTAAAATTTAACAAGGGGACAAAGGCCCCCAACATAGTTTTTCGTAAATGTAGCTGAACACTGGTGCATAACTTCCTTTTGATGCTCTTAACAAACCTAAAATATTGGGTAGCGATATGAAATAGATTTTCATAAGAAAAAAAATTAAGAGGGGCTTTATGACCTGCTTTTAATTTTAATACCAAATAGATTATATTTACTATTCCTTAAGAACATCAAAGGAAGCTACATATAACTACACAAAAACTACGAAAAACTCTGTAGGGGGCCTTCGCACCCTCTTAAATTGTAAGCAAGACTCATACCCGCATGCGAAATTCTAACACTTTCCTAGGACCTCAAAAGACCCCCCAAATTTTTCAATTTGAAAAGCCCACTATTTATTTGTTGCCTATATGGATTTATAACCCTGTGTCTAAATATGAGGGTGTGTCCTTTCCATACACATGATTTATGGGCTTATCCGCCTTTGACTTGCATCAAGCAAAGAAAAAATAAAAATTGCGTTATGGCGCAAATGCGCTAATGTGCTGATATAGAGTAAAGGGCCCTTTGAATTAGTGTATCAGCGCACTAGTTTTAGCTGAGTAACCCATATCTATTTCATACTAGTCAACTGAAACCTCCTACCATTTTATTCATAATAAATATTTTGTGTGAGACCCCACGTCAGTAACAATCCACAAAGTATCCACCTCTATACATTTTTTTTTTAATAATTTATTTAGGTTCGGCCAAAGGGAAAGTGAAATAGTATCTCACGACAACATATTAGAATATTACATATTCTCTCTGTCTCTTCCTTCAAATAAATTAATTTATACGCACATCATTTCTCCATCTCTCTCCAGCCCTTCAAACGAAAATAAAAGTAAATCAAGCGTCTCAATCATTTTTTCGGAACTTTGCCTTTTCGTACCTTTGTCTTCTGGAACTTTTGCTTTTTCGAATCTTTGTGTTTCGAAACTCCCTTTCTATTCCCACTTCAATACAAACTACGACTTCCATCTTCTAAAAAAGTTATTATTAATAGAATAAATACTCCTTTTTCTTGGGAATAATCTGGAACACCAACACAAAGACATCCATCAATTATTCATATAATTATTACTTATTCGTAGGTACACAGTTCGTAGGTACATCTGTTCTATTTTAGTGTATTTTGTAATGAGTTCCGTGTGCTTAAATAGTTTAAGAAATACCTTTGGATTTAACCTTATAATTAAAAAAGGGTATAATTAAGAGTTAAGACCATCAATTACATTGTGTATAGAAATATTAAGTAAATGATTCCGGTTAACAAGAATTTTGAAAGTTAAAATCAATTAAACGTTTTCTGCGGTTCCACCTTCAAACTCAACATAAACAATTAACGATGATAAATGATCTTCATCTCAATCAAAATTCGATCAGTAGGGTGCATAAAATATTTAATGTGTAAGAACTACGTTCCTCTTAAATTGTTCATAAATATATTTTTAATACACAAATTTGGAAGAAAAAATCTTTGATTAGAAGAATTTTGGAAAATATTATTTTAAAATACAAAATTTTGTTTCAAAAATTTGATACTTTTTTGACAGGAACAGGTCTGACCACGAGATAAGGCAAAACGGGGCTTTACTTTGAAAATATTTAAAAGCTGAGCTTAACATTTCAATCGAAAAACTCATTGTGCAGGAAAGTAAGTCAAAAACAAACGATTTTGGAACAAAATATAGGACGGCTATTTTTTTTTTAAATCTAAAAAAGGGTTTTTAAAAAGCTTACCTAAGTCCACGTTCTTTTGTCGTTTTACCCTTGAAGAAATCCACATTTTGGAAAACACGATTTAATTTATAGAAAAAATCCAATGTGAATTATATCCAACAAGATTTAAATTCTTAATCATTGGCCCAGGGCCAAAACTGTTCAAGATCTTGAAAATAAAATTATCTTTTATTTATATTTACATTTGTTTTGCGAGGGCAACTTTTACTTGTTTGCCCTTCTCATCGTTCCCTTAGAATTGCTGTAGAGCACAAAATTTCCAACATTTTAATATATCTTTGAAGATGATGCGACATCGCAGTCCATAGTTATGACTCTGGAGAGTATAACATGTTAAAGGGAGTAAAAGTGTCTTTCGCAGTTTTAATCTTGTTCCTTGTGGAGTGAATGCTGCTGATAGCCATAGTTTACGAAGCCTTCCGTAAATTCGGCTAACAATAAAATTAACGTGGTTACTGCATGATAAGTTGCTCTTTAATTTGAACCGAAGAGTGGTGACAGTTTGTACAAACAACAGTCTTCTTTCAGACGGGAATTTTGGAGGTACTGTTTCTACATCAAAGTAATTTTTAAAAATTGGTAGTACATATCCAAGTTTTAGCCGCCTTTAATGTAAATCTATTTAATTGGGACCCAGTCATAGTTTGCTCCTCATTTACTCTACAGACTAAATCCTCAATTAGGCCAGGTGGTCTCGAAAAATAAAACTGTACATCATCTGCATAGAGATGAATAGAGACATTAGTACATGCATTTATTATATCGTTAATGTATGTGCAGAAGAGGATAGGTCCCAAAATAGATCCTTGCGGTACGCCTGTGTTGATTTTTGTAAGACCAGATCGATTATTTCCCACTACAACTCTCTGCCATCTATTATTACTCAGATGATTTTCTATCAGGTTATAACAGCTCTCTGGGTGAGGCCAGAATATATTGTGATCAACTCTGTCAAAGACCTTTCGTAAATCCAGCAGACATAAGCCGTTATTTTGTGTTGTTGTGATTTGGTTGAAAAAAAAACGACATCGGGGATTAGCGACGCCATTACAGAAAGAAAATGGAGTTTCCATACAAACTATCGATAACAAGTATGCAATTCACGCCGGTATCACAGTTTTTCTCCGTGCTTAAGTTAAGCCCTGAGAATTCTCCGCGCTTAGCTAAGCCCGAAGGGGATTAGTTGTTGTTGCATTTAACATGTAAATTGCAGGACAGGACGTCGTTTTTTTCGATCGATTTCCTCGGGGTTTGCAAAAAAACACGGCTATAGTATGGTTAGTTCACCATGATCAAAGTTGAGCCTTATAAATATCATCCAAAATTTTTACTATAGCAGTAGAGCAGCTATGGTATAAGCTCTAAAACCGGATTGATATGGATAAAGCAAACTTTTTCGATCAAGATGGATGGTTCAACTATGACCTTTTCAAAGACCTTTGACAATCACGATAAAATTCTAATTGGGCGAAAGTCACCAGGTAGACAAGCTCGAGGTTTTTTTTTCGTCAAGTGCGCTTGCAAAAAAAATCATTTTAGTAAATCATCAAAGTACATGTGTGCAAGCAAAACGATTGCATATTTGACGATTGCAACTTCTGCGTCATAAATATCGATCATTTGCCGAACAAATTGCCATTGATGTGACGTTTTCGAAAACGGCCAAATATACATGAATTTTCTCAAATGAAAATGAGATGGGAATTATAATGAGAAATGTAAGCATTAAACAATCGATAGTTTCGGAAATATGGATCAATTTGCCTTTTTCAAAATGGCGGATTCCCCAAAGGGTATAACGTCACAAAAAACCAAGGGCCGAATTACCGCATCAGTTATCGAGTAATACGTGGCTGAATTATGTGAGTTTGCATTACCGCTCACGTTATAGAGCCATAATCCCCATAGGTTTTACTCGTTCATTCGATCGCTGATGGCACTCACTCGATCAGTCACTGATGCGGTAATTTGGCCCCTGGACTTAAGCTTTTCGTATAGCCTTTGGAATACAAAATCAAAATCAACCCTGGCGAACTTGCTGATTTAAGTAACCTTACAGAATCACCCTGTGTATAGCCGGGCATCCTCAATCCTTCTGTAAGCGATTTTCAACATACTCGTACACTTGTGTTTTGTTTCTAATGCAAGTTTTCCAACAACCATACTCGTTACTACGAGTGGCATCAGTGGGTAGGAAACTGTGTGTCTGCCTCTTCCAAAATTGTTTTATGTTTTGTTTTTGTTTTTTATGTATTTTGCCTTTTTTTCCCAATCGAGCGGGAGGCATGTCTCCTGTGGCAAAGTGCTGTTCTGGTAGAGTGGGTCATTTTCCGTGATTAGGTAATTGGCGCAGAGGTAGAGGAGCGAAACGAAACGAAAATACACACCATCAAGGAGCCCTCTTAAATATATATTACAGTAATGCACTGGTCATACTCAATTGGTCTGTATGGAAGAAATGGAAGGAATAAAATGCTGAATATGGGGTTGGGATTGGTATGCGGTATGACTGTATGGTCAGTGAAAGCCAGTTCTAGTGGAATAGTGTTATATAAAGTCCTTCAGCCTGATTGCTTGAGTTTATGCCCCATCAGGATGGGATTCAGATGAGTACTAATATACATATATACCTACAGGTCTGTGTAAACTTTTCTATGTAAGATTATATTTGAAGTACCAACCTACATACACAAGTTTCGAGACCTAATGTCGCATGATGTAAGCAAAGCATACTAATTATTTACAGATACAGGACCAAGTTTTATTGTGTAATGGAATTTTTGTTCTCGAAACTCTAATCGTCCTTCCCTATATAAGCTTCATCGTTTTATTTTTCTGTTGTATCCTTAAATGCTTATGCATTTTTTAAGTCTTCCCAAGCTTGCATTTTTTTTCTATATCCTCAGATAAGCATTTATTTATAATTTATGTTTAGCTGTGTTTTTATCCAACACGTAATCGGATAAGAGTTGCATAATCTGTTCCAGGAATAAAGGGAGTTGAGGAGAATTCCAATTAAAAATCGATTATTTTTAAA
Source organism: Leucozona laternaria (assembly GCA_932273885.2). Taxonomy (NCBI): domain Eukaryota; kingdom Metazoa; phylum Arthropoda; class Insecta; order Diptera; family Syrphidae; genus Leucozona; species Leucozona laternaria. Next base: position 1,046,953 of record OW026366.1, read on the forward strand.
GCGCTTTTCGATTACAGAGGGCGCTTAATGTCAAGAAGACACATATCACACATATGTATATGTACATAACCGTGCTGCAAGATGTTTATGCAGAATATTCCTTCCCTCCCGTAGTCAGTATATTTGAGTATAGGTGAAGCTAATTTTTCAAAATGATAAATTAATTCCCAAAGCTTAATCAAGTGGGTGTAAGAGAGAGAGAGAGAGAGCAAGGTCTTGTAATGTTATTTATGTTGAAAGTTAAGTAAGCGCCAAAATTTTGAAGATCCCTCAACAAACTTGTTGTTGGTGCTGGCTGGGTTGTAATTTAGCCTTAAAGTAATTTGGGCTCTGAGAATAAATGATTAATCATTTGGCCAAAAATAATGAGGCAGAGATTCCAATTAATTTAGGTTTTCCATTCGTTGTGGAGGCTTGCCGTGAATGCGTGATGTGCAAACAGTTTTTCTTCTTAACATCATTATAGAAGATATTTCGACAAGTTTTCTTTTTTTTTTCTCTTAGTAAAATATGTATATTCTCGAGGAAGTTGATTGAAAGGATGTACCCTACATACATGTACCCACTTGACCCTTATAAAAAAAAAACTGTTGCTGATTCTGATGTTGTGTTGATGTTGGGTTCAGATAAGAGGGTATTTGGCAGACGCACACAGTTGTTGTCGATTGTAATTAACCCTTCTGGGTTATTTAATGTATAACAGCAGCATGAAATTCCTGGGTTTTATTATTCTCTGGTGTAACAATGTGATGGTAGATAAAAATACTCCAAGATTGTCTGTAGGTAGATATATGTATGTATTTTGCTTCTGGTTCTGGGTGAAATGAGTATAATTTTCTTGGTTGAATACAATTTGCTTGGTGAAAATCTGTTCCTAATTTGTCATATTGTTGTTGCTGGCCATTTGAGTTAATGGCAATCTTAATGCAGATCAAAGTGGTTCTACTTGATGGGATTGTTTGAAATATTTGTTTAGGAAAATGGTTATGGTTGCGATGGAAAAGGAAATTTCAGTTCGACTGAAAACGAAATTTACAAAGTAAATTATCAAAACTTAACATTCCACATTTTATTTTGTGGAGATAAATGCAACAAGTTCACAGATTTCGAAGTTTTCCACGTTGTTTCAGTATTTTTGCGGCCCATTTAGTAAAAAGTAGTTGCAAAAATCAGTTTTCGGGTGGGGTTATAATGGAAAACTTTTAAATTCAATAAACTAAAAAATGTTTGGAGCCATAATAGTCGAAAACATTATTTAGTTTACATTAATTTTTAAGGTCACAAAAAATGATTTTTCTTAATTTTTTTGTTTAGTTTTGAGTGAAAAAAGTATGGAAAGTATAAAAGTTTTTTTTATACGTGTGGTTTTCAAGAAGGAATAAAACGCATAGGCGCAAATTTTTAAACAGTCCTCGTTTAAGGAATAAAACCGACTCTAGTAAACGCAGTCGTTTAGTTGCGAGTGCTTTATCGTTAAAGTATATATCGTTTAAAATTATCAAAGCGTCGACTCTCATTCTAAAACTCATTTTTAGAGCCGGCGTCGAATTTAAAAATGATTTAGAGTAGGTTTTAAATGTTTAAAAATTTTCGCCATATTATTTAATGTTATGGCCAAGAATTTAGCTTTATTATAAAGAGAAGGGTTTGCCATTATGTTTTAAAAATGATTTCGGGCAAGTGGCCGCCGCGGCTGGCTCGAATAAATTCCAGCCCAGAGGCTGAAAAACACCCTGTATGCCCTGTATGCTGTGTATGCCAGACTTTTTTCTCTGAGTGCATATTGACTTAAAATAGGTTTTTTTCTTTCAAGTTTGGGGGTAATTATTAATATTATGTTTGTTTACTTTTTGCTCAAATATTCAACTCAAAGTACGGTGTCTTTTAAATAGCTGTAATGCACTCCGATATGCAACAAAAATTAATAAAAAATACACTTACATATCAATACTTAAAAAAAAAGTCCGTTTACTGTTATTCACCACTGATGGTTTGCTCGGATTAGTTAAGCGATGGGATATATTTTTTGTATACTTAAATAATAGACTTTGGTAAGAGGAACGTTAGTTCAGTAGAAAATACTAAAACACCCTGTACGTAATTTTTTTCAAAATTCACCAATTTGCCTTGAAAATTCCCTTCAAAATTTCAATATAGGCTACTGTGCGGCAGCGGTAAGCAATAACGCCAAAAAAAACCCACACCGGGAAGAGGATATTATATATGAGCTGTGCACACAGTGGTTCCAGTTGTATGAAGCGGCAGCAATGGTCATAATTTAATAAAATCTGAACCTCGAATTTGTTGAAATATCCTACAACGATAAATAATGACTTGAGAAATCATCGGAACAAATTTATTGTTTCACGTTTAGTTCCGAAATTTGACTTTAAATAAAAAAAAAATATTTAAAAACACATGGCAACCCTACTTAGTATACAGGGTACAGGGTGTATCCTTATAAATAAACCCCACTTCGGGATATGATTCTTGAACATGTTCTAAGAAAAAAAATCATTATAAATTATTAAGGGTCTATCTTCATTATGATGGACATCATTTAGCGAGGATTTAAGAAAAGCCTTACTAGTGGAAGGGCTTAATTTTCAGAAGGCAAACTAGCCTTTGTAACTGTTTTCTTTTCTTGCCCATGCTAATTTTTGACTTTCAGGTCACTGTTTCCATCCCCTGGTACACAGTGAACCAGTTAAGATGATTTTAAAAAACAACCAACAGTTTGAAAACTACATCAAGCTAGGCATGAAAATGAATGGGATGAGAAAACAACACAATCAATTTCCGCCCAATGCCAGGCCTGCATTTAAAAAAAAAAAACCTAATATCGCCGATAAAATTGATAAAAATCAGGGATGTTGTCTGAGTAAATTGGCAACGCAAAGTTTTTTCCCACGTCTAAATTTTTTGAAGTATTGTTCGTAAGAGGTTGCGGTTTTCAGTTCCAAATAAAGAATTAACAGGTCAATGAAAAAATGTTGGCAAATTCCGACAATTTTTTTTAATTCATTTTCGAAAAAAAAAAACATGGAAAAAAATATTTTTTCTAATCAAATCAAAATATCTCCTGGTTACTGTCATTATATTCGTATTTCATAATGAGTGTCAAAAATCTCATAAGAAAAAAAAGAAACAAGTATACAATGTGGTCATCGAACTAAACCACTTGACATTTCTGAACGCCGAACGAACACAACAAAACTACCTATTTAAGTCGGTTTCTAATTCCTATTAATTACGTAGCGCATTGCATTGCAGTCTATTCCCCTGACCTAACGCTCCTTTAAGTATTGCGTTTGTTTACCTAAAGGTATATTTTCCTGAGCCACTTGTTAACCTTGAGATTAGAACAAAGAAACATTGCCACAACAAAGGTCACTCTATACAAAATGCTGTCCATTAGTTTCGCCAACTTAGCCCCATTTTTGATTAAAGGTGTTTCTCTTTAAAGTGACATGATTCCCATTCGATTGCTGCAAGAACGGTTTTTGATAACAATCATCCTCAGTACCTTTACAGCGCAAGCTACCTCTAAAAAACACTATTCACGAGTACAATTATAAGAATTCCACTTGAATTTTATTGCTTCTCGTGCTTGGGGCTTATAGTTGCTCGAAAGAAAAAAAAAACCCTACCCCTTAGAGTTTAATTTTACAAAAGTAAATACTTCCCGAGCTTTGTGTCCCATTCGACAGTCGACATTTATTTCAATTTCCTCGTGGAGCAAAACACAATGCCAGGACTTAATGACCCCACAACATGCAAAAGTGCGCTCTAAATAAATATTCATGCACGGCAAGTAAATAGCGAACTAAACCGAATCAAGCAAGAGTCCGCATGTTCCATGGTTTTTTTTTTTTATACAAATTGGAACTTAACAGGGAACGAATATCATGATGGATCAAGAGTCTCTAAGGAAGCTCGTACAACAAAATTGTTTAGGTTCATCCAATCTCTAAGTCGATTGAGCGGGATTAGTAAGATAATATAGTGTGCCTTGCTGGGTTCTTCAATAGTTAAATGTTCAAGAAGAGTTTGGGAAACGAAATATAAAAATACAAAAAACTAAGTAAAATGGCGCCCGGGCGACGTCGGTCGGTATCAATTAGTCGTAAAGAAACCATAGAAAGCCCTCCCTATGCACTATACCATTCATCTATGTCTAACTGTCTTCAAAGTATCGTTTAAGTCATTTAAGTCAGACAAATCCAGTTAGCCCATACCTTTCTCGTCTTTTGCCAACGTCCTATATACATATTCAAGTAGGGTTGATGGCAAAGTAGGGTATCAAATTTCATCCCCGGCCGCATCTTGGTATCGGTTGGATGGACGGATTGGATAATAAATTCATAACGTTTACATTTCCGATCAATAAACTTCCAAGCGAAAGAGATAAGATTAAAAATCAAAGCCGATGCGTATGTAGCCTTAAATAGCGAAAATGAGAATGTAGGTGGTGGGAGGGGGTTGGGGGGTAAATATAAAATTGACATAACAGGCAGCCTGTTTTTGCTAGGTATTCCCGGGGGTTGGCATAGACATCGACTTGGATACAGACTGACAGTTCAAACAGGTTGGATTTGTTGTGGCGGAACGAGATTAAGATTTACACACTTTATCCGTTTCAGAGCTTTAGCTTCCTGGGCATAGACTGGAGTAGAGTAAGTGGAAAGTGTAATGTGATGACTGACATCCGCATGAAGGCCCCTCCTATAGACCCTTTTTGATGCTTGCTGGTGTACTTGCTTTATACACACTCCGAATCACATAGATTAATGACAAAATAATGTCAGACCCATTTTCATCCCTCATCAAAGGTATTTTCGTTTGGGATTTCAAGGCTTGCTTGTATATATTTTTTCTTTCTTCATCCCCTCCCCTGCTTCTATATTTTGTTCTTCTTCTGCCTTCTGTTTTCTGTCTCTGTCTCTACCGATGCTGCTGAAACTCAATGGCTTTTCTACTTTTATAAAAGGTGAATTATTGAAACGGTTTCATCTCATAAATAAATAATTAAGGTTATGTGCGGAATCTCTATTTTTGTTTACTGCCTGGTGTACCGATAAAATGAGTCCCCTGTAATGGATATTCAGCAGGTTGAATAGAAAAACCAAACAACCATCCCACACAAACACACAGCAAAAATACAAAATACAAAACACATCACACTATACACAAAATGTCGTCGTTTCTTTTCTCTCCACGCACAGGATATACAATATACATATTTTGTGTGGATGGATAGGGTTTCGGCACCAAACGTGCTGCTCTCACTCTGAGTTGATTTTCTCAGTGTTTTGAATATTGTATATTGTATATCACATATTCTTCAGGACCATGGTCTTTTCTTTTCCCATATCTACCCATCGCATCGCCTTGGTCAACTTGGTTACCTAGCCTTCCTCTTATACCTACCTATAGAGCCTTCGAACTGAAGAAGCACATTTGTGTGCGTGGTGGAAGGTTAATGTATTTTCATTGTAGCATAGGCGACAGCGAGCAATTGACATGAATCACTTATTTAAATGTTTTACGTGAGGTTAGACATATGACACTGTCAGACAATTATTCGAAGAAGCTCCTTTACTATATGTATATTGTATACCTACCTACCGTTGCGTTGCCGTTAGAGTAGAGTATGAAAGGATATTAATAAGGTGGGTGTTATTTTTTTTTCTTTTATGAAGACTACGTCTTGTTTAGCTGCGAGGAAAGGGAAGTTTTAAAAACGTCTGGAGAAGGATTTATTTTAAGGTAGGTATTTAAAAAGGCTTTAGTGCGTACCAGCATAATTGGAAACCTGTTGTTATTCCAAAAAAAAAATCGTATAAATCTTTTCAAGTCTTGCACTCTTACATATGTACATTAAAGTGTTTTTACTATTTAATTTTTTTATCAAGATTTTAAGCTACCCTTGACATGGAAACTTTAATGCAGACTTTTTGCCTGTCTGTCTTCTATATTAAAACATTAAATGCGAAAAGTAGGCATTTACAAAAAAGCCTTTTTCGAAAAACGTATGCATTATACATCAAAGTAAAGGTGTGTTCTTGGCCTAAATTCACCTCTAAAGGGTACAGATTACAAACCTTTGTTGTCGAGAATTTTCCGAAAGAAGGTTTTTTCTCAGATAAAATCAAACCACCTTCAAGGTTCTTTTTGGAGCTGCATCCCGTAGTGCTCTATTCAGCATGTAAGTGCCCTATCCAGCACTTGGGACAGTAGCTTTTTGAAAGACCTTGTTCCCGAGAACCTTTTATCTTCTTTGGTAGTGAAATGGTCTATCAAGTACTGGGGCCAAAAGATCTTTGAAAGGCCTAGTTTTCGAGAAGCTTTTGTAGTCTGTTTGACGGGAATGCCCTATTCAGCACTGCGGAAAAAGGATTTTTGTGTATCCTGTGCCCCGAGAATCTTTTATCATCTTTCGTATAGAAATGGTTTATTCAGCGCTGAGGACATCACGTTTTTCTGAAGCTATTTTCCGGGACACTCTTATCATCTGTTTTCCATGAATGCTTCATCCATCACTTGTTTCCAAGAATCTTGTTTCAATGCTCTATCCAGCACTAAGGGCAAAAGACCTTTGTGAAGCCTGTTTCCAAGAAGCCTTTCCTATGGTTTCCATGAAAATGCTCTATATAATCTAGCACTCTGAGGACAACATCTTTTTGAAAGACCTGGGTAGCGAGAACCTTTTATCTTCTATTTTGTGGAAATGGTTTATGCACCACTTGGGGGCAACATTTGGATGTTCGTGTTCCCGAGAATCTTGTATCACCTTGGAAAAAAAGGTCTATCCGGCGCTAAGGGCAAAAGATCTTTACAAGGCCTGTTCCCCGAGAACTCTACCATCTTTTCTAAGAAATTGCTCTATCCAATCTAGCCCTGAGGACAGCTGGTTCTTCTTCACTGGACCTGGATCCCAAGATCAATCGACCTCTCCGAGCCTAGTTCCCGGGAAACTTCTATCATATGTTTCACTTCACTTACAATAAAATTTAAGACTCTTTTAGAAACATTGAAAATAATCAGCTAGACCTTGTCCATAGACTGTAGCCCCCTTTATTATATTGCAATATTCTATAACCTTTTTTGTCGATAGTACATATGATTTAAACTGTCCGCCATTTTTATTTTTTTTTTCAGTTAACGATCTTCCTCGAATATGGATCAATTGCAAAGAAACTAAATGCCAGTCAGGCATTCGACAACACATGGCACACGGATGTCGAATTAGAGAACGAACTCGAAGTAAGACGATGCCGGATGGCTAAAGGTGACTTCCAAACAACTGAAAGTTTATTAATCCAGTGTATGTTGCAGCAAAAACGTGCCAAAGGCGGCTCGGGCGGCTGGTCGGGTTGGTCGGATTGGTCGACTTGTTCCCGAACGTGCGATGGCGGTGTGGCCCAGCAAATCAGACGATGTCACAATCCGAACGGATGCAAGGGTGATACGACCCGTTTTAGAATATGCAACATGCAGCCATGTCCCGAACAGCAGGACTTCCGGGCGCATCAGTGTGCCGCATACAATGATGTGCCCTACGATGGCACATTGTATACGTGGACAACGCACTACGATTACGTAGATCCATGTGCTTTAACATGCAGGTAAGTGGTTATCATAATCATCATCGTCGGGTAGAAGGTTCAAAAGGAAGCTTAAATAAAACACACGGCAAATTACCGCAAAAAGTTTCACGCGAAGTGCAAAACTGCGGACACTCTATAAACAAACGTCTCTGAATGCAAAGTGCGGTAATTACATTGTGGCGGTGCAGTGGGCAGGAGCAGAAACTGTGTTTCATAAGCAGAAGCAGGAGGACTGTGTGTGGATGTGGAGTAAATTCATCAACAACATCCCGTTGTAAATGCATCAACAGAAGGCTCTTGGCGAATGTTCTTTGTTAAGTAGCGACCTCTCCCGGGTAAGAGAGAGAAGAGAGTTGCATTGTTCGCCGAGAGGTAGGTAAGCGCTGCGCTGGCTGTGTGGATTTGAAGTGGAGTTAGCAGCACGCTGCGGCTTCGAGTTCGGCTACAACTCGGCTACGGATGTTGCATGCTATATCCTGTTGCCTTGAAACATTTAAACGCTGCATAACACCCCGCGCCAAACCCAGCGTGTTCCCACACTACAAACGGCCTACATATTATATAGTTCCCAGCTCCTGTAACGACGAGCAAATGAGTGTTTCTGCTTCTGATTTTGCTCCTGCTCCTGCTGTTGTAGCTGTAACGGTTACTTAAATATATATGAACCTCCATTAAGGACGAAGCGTGCAATCCTTTTGCAACTTTCACCGCTTGCGCTTCGTTTATTCAGTGTCCTGGTTTTGTTTCCTTGTGTGTTGTTAAAATATTCACAGTTATACACTTTTTGACTCGTTAACTGAATGGCTTTATTCATTTAATGTAAAATGGGATTGTTTGTTTGTTTTTTTTTTTTCTCTTTCTCCATTTTTTTTTTATTTCTTTTGTTTTTCGCTTTTTTCTGGATGTGGTTGGCGCTGGGATGTACAAAAAAAAAAAAAAAAAAAAATTAAAAAAGGGGGAGACCTGCACATCTTTCTGATGACGTTTCATTGCCAGAGGTTGATGGTGGCGGTGTCACTGGCCCAGATGAGTCGGAACACTATGATGAGCCGAGTGTCATTGTGCAGCTGTCAGGCAGAGTACAAGATGGAACTCGGTGTCGTGCCGGAAGTCTTGATATGTGCATCCAGGGCAAATGTCAGGTGAGCGAGATAAAAATTGTTTTTTTTTTTTTAATATTATTTTATTTTTTTTTTACTCTGGACTTTTTTTTTACGGAAGGTTGATTGGCGTGGTATAAATAAGTTAATTCTCAGTGTGGAGAATAAATTACAGTTTTTTTTTCTGAGTTCCTTTTTTTGGTTGTTAATTATCAATTACTTTAAAACTTAATGGATAATGTGTGTTATGTAAATGAACGCAGAGAAAATGACGTTGCAGAGGTTTATTTTCGTAATCTGGAGGTAGGTAGGTATAAGTACTTGCCAGTTGAAGTATCGACAGTGGATATATGTAGGTAAACTGATTTTAATAAATTTTCCAAGCTACCTTAAATTACTGTTTAAAAATACTCAAAAAAGAGTTTTTTTTTGTTATGTGAGGGAGTGGAAGGTTTAATGAATCCTGCGTGAGGTGAAATTGAGGAAAACAGTAGGTTTTCCAAAGCAGCCATCTATAGATTTAGCAATTTGTTGTCAAAGTGAAATTCACGGCCCACACCTTTTTTTTAAGAAGAACTAACTCGGGCCGTTTTCGACCTCACTCTAACTTCAGTACCTTAAATTAAAGTCAGAAACTTCAAATTTGAAACATTTGCGTTAGCTGATCAAGAACAGGCAACTCACCAAGTTTCAATTCTATAGCATAAGTGGTATTACTGAGGTATTACGTACTTACTTAAAGTTGCCCTACGGTCCGAAGTAGACCAGGGCCTTAACTAACAAGCTTCTTCCAGCCAAGTTGATTGCGGTTCTCTTCATCTTACCTGCGCCACCTGAGTCGCGGTCTTCCTCTACTGCTCCGTCCCTCAGGGTTGGATTCAAAGACTTTTCGAGCTGGAGCTTTGGTCTCTATTCGTTCTAAATGACCGAGCCACCTCAGGGATATATAGGACTTAAAAAATCGCTAAAACCGTTTTGACTGTTTTACTGATTCAAAGTGACTCACTGACTCGCGGATCACATAAATCCTTGTAATAACGCACAAGGTTATGTCTTTCAGGGTTTTTTCAAATGAAAAAATCGAAAATTTGAGGTTTTCCGCATATAGGGGTCGTGGTATCCGCCAATTTTTTTATATTTGATATAATTTATATGGAGAACTTCTGATTGCTGTAGAATGATAAAATTTTGAAGAGCGATAGGACTTGTAATGCATACAAAGCCAACATTTGAAAACTTGGAATTTTCCAATCAGGAGGCGTGGCATCCACCCACTTTATCAGAATTCTTATCATTAAAAGGGTGTTTTTTTTTTTTTAGAGGTATAGAACTTTGAAATGGAATAAAACAGTGATGATTTTTTTAAATTGACATGAAATTTACTTTATTCGAAAGATAATCTTCTGGCATTATAATTTAAATATGATTTCTGGCATATGACCGCCACGGCTGGCTCGGACGTAGTCTAATCTGGAGGTCCAATTTTCGATGACTTTTTCCAACATTTGTGGCAATAACGCGGCGAATGTTGTCCTCCAAGTGGTCAATCTGCATCCCCACATATCACATATCCCCACAGAAAATAGTCAAGTGGCGTTAGATCGCACGATCTTGGAGGCCAATTCACGGGTCCGTAACGTGAAACTATGCGGTTACCAAACGTTTCCTTTAATAAATCAATTGTGGCACGAGCTGCGTGACATGTTGCGCCGTCTTGTTGAAACCACAGCTCCTGCACATCAAGGTTGTTCAATTGATGAACGAAAAAGGCAGTAATCATGGCTCTATAGCGGTCGCCATTGACTGTAACGTTCTTCGTTCTTAAAGAAGTACGGACCAATTATTCCACCAAACCATAAAGCACCACCAAACAGTCAGTTTTTGTGGATGTAACGGTGTCTCAACTTACACTTGAGGATTATCATCAATCCAAATACGGCAGTTTTGTTTATTGACGTAACCATTCAACCGAAAGTGAGCTTCATCGCTAAACAAAATTCGCTTATGAAAATTGGAATCAACGGCAATTTTGTTTTGGGCCCATTTGGGCACCATTTGGAAGGGTCGTTCAGGCGTCAGTCTATTCATGTTGCAATGCCAAACCCAACTAAAAATAAATCACTTGACAGCTGACAAAATGGCCGCCAGTTAAAATAGTGTTGCCAACTAAAAGTTATATACCTCTAAAAAAAACACCCTTTATTATGGAGCACTTCCGATTGTTGTGGCATGATGAAAATTGGTATAGCGGTAGGACTTGTAATGCACACAAAGGTGAAAATTGACAACTTGAGATTTTCCGTTCAGTGGGCGGCATCCATCCATTTTCCCAGAATTTTTATTCTTACTCGTAGAATGATAAAATTTAATAAGGTTGTAGTGCAATGAGAAATTGAAAAATTGAAATTTTTATTCAAGGGGTCTGGCATCCTGACCACCTGACAAACAAATATGCAAATAATATCTTTTCGAGCTCATGTTAACTCTTTATCACTACAACTATTTTCTGTTAATTTCTTAAGTTCTCTTACGTATAAATTTGCCTGCCTTACAAGCTGTAGCTTGCCAAGGTTACATTTACTTCGTTGTCAAATATCTTCTTCTTCTCTCATCTTATTTTATCTCGAAAAAAAAGTTAAAATAAAATAATGAATCTTCAAAAAGTTCATCCCAATCATACATACCTACCCTCAAGGGCTTAATCTTTCTTAAAGATCTTCCTTAAAATTTCTTGAAGTAAACAACACACGATTGAATAAACATTAAAACAAAAAAAAGGAAGAGCATTTAACTCATTTACAAGTCTAATACCTTGTTAGCAGACTCTCATGTCTCAGTAGGGAATACATTCTTTTTTTTTGTTCTTCACAAAGTGGAAAAGTAAAACAAAACAAAATCGAACAAAAAAACAAAAAGAAATACCCCTTACCGGAATTTTAATTTACATTCCTCTGCGGCAAATCGCCTAACGCAACATAATCGTTAACATCTCACATCATTCAATCCCCGTAGGCCCTTTCCAAAAAAAAAAACTCGAAAAACAAAATAATGTCTGTAGTTCGAAAAGAAAACATGAAAAATATAAAACAAGTCTTCCCGACATCCCTTGGAGAAAAATAAATACGATGCCGTGATTAGGTCTCATTTATTTCGAGGAGTTTGCACGGCGACTGTTTTGTAAAACTTGCCAAATTTATATAAAAAAAACGAACAAAAAAAATGCTCATTACCACCCCCAGCTCCAAACCAAACTCGGAAACCAGTAGCTACATATCAATCGATTTATGTATATATGCCGAAAGGTAAAACCAGAGGTAGAGGCGGCTGTCGTATACACGGCTGTGCACAATGAGGCGCATAAATCAAACCACAATTTGCCAAATAATTCGGCCAAAGTTATTCATTACTTCGAACAGGAATTTAAATAATGACAACATGTCGCCGGGAAAACAAAGCACTTTCGTCAAAAATGCCCGCATTCGGGGTGACCCCACTAAATGGCGCCCAACGCGGGCTTACCTCCAAAATCCACATAGAGAAATTGCTATAGTGAAGCTGTTTGTTGGTTCGTTTGTTTGTTGGTTCTCCTCGATATATATCGAGCCCTGTGCGAGGCAATTCATCTATTTCATGTTCGGCGCAGAATAATTTTTCAGCCAACCTCTGTGTACTGTGATAAATTATTTTTGTTACCCTCTTGACTCGATGGAATCGCGTATTGCTCAAAACAAAAAAAAAAAAAAATATTTCCAAAACGCTTTATTTATTCAAAATATTTTTAGCTTGTTTTCTATCTCATCGTGCGTCGCGTCATCAGCGTCGTGTCGTGTCGTTGGTTGAGCTTGAGGTTCGATCGAAAAACAAAGTCTTGGAATGTTTAACATAACTTTTTTCGAGTGTTATCCTTCATCATTCTTCGATATTTATTTTGATTTTATTTTTATATTTCCAATATTCTGTTTTTTTTTTTTGTTTTTCTAATTTTTTGTTTTTTTTTTCCTTCTTTCAGCGAGTTGGCTGTGACCTAAAGATTGGCTCAACGAAAAAGATCGACGCGTGCGGAGTGTGTGGGGGTGATGGGAAATCATGTTCGCAACCACTTTATCATTGGGAGACGGCACCGATGTCACTGTGTTCGGTTACCTGCGGAGGGGGTAAGTAGCTTGCTGACATGCAAAAAAAAGTGAAGGGAAATTATACATTTTTTTTTATGGCCAAAGGAGTTGGTGGTTCGTGTTCATCTGTTATCACACGACGAACGACGGTTCGAATGATGATTTGGCAACCTTCGTTAATTTTGGTGTGTGTATGGACTGTCAAGAGTCAATAGTTGTATGACGAAGACAGTTTTGTCAAAGACAAAATCCAATTCGAACTCTTATAGGTCGTGGTTATGGGTGAATTCGATTTTGATGTTTATTTTGTTGAAGGGTGCAATATATTATAGATTTTATTTTTGTTTGCAGGTAATAGTTGGGGTTACAGTAAAATATAAAAATTGATTTAAAGAGTTCTCCCTCAGAGTTTTAGGGACTTTTCTATATTTGTCCTCTTTTATAGCCTAGTTTCTACATCCATTTAAATAAAAATTGAATACGTTCCACAAATAATATACATGTTCAAATTATATTTCAATTTTGTAGCAGCCAGTTGCGAGGAAAAATGCTGAAATATACTTAAAAAGTGGGACATTTCTTCTCTTATTATTTTTAAAATTATGGAATGTAAAACTGTTAATACATTTTTCTATGAATTCATTTCCTACAAATTGTAAATTCTGAGAATGTATTTAAAAATAAACATTCCATTCCAATTGCATATTTGGCATAAAACCTACATTTTCTCATTATCCGTGAAATGAAAAATAATAAATGCATTCCACAACTTTTCTCACGCTTTATTTGGAATTTTGCAGCCTGAAACTGCGGAGAAAATTACTAAAGGCAACTATTAGAACAAAATTGAATACAATTAAATTTGTTCCACAATCTTTCCCACGCATCACTTTGAAATCCGCAGCGTGAAACCGCAAAGGAAATCATAATCATTAATACCAAACTTTTCTTCAATAATTTATATTTACTTTAACCTACGCAAACTGAATGCTTATCTCTTGTTAAATCAAAAAAATGAATACGATCCACAAGCTTTCTCGCGGAATATAAATGTGGATGTATTAAATTACGCCGTTTAAAACCAGGAGTTTTAGTTACTATGAAGGTTAAACCTTGTTGAACAAATCGGAAAGGTAATTTAAGTTCTACAAAAGCTTGTGTCTTCTGGTAAGCGCTAAGCTTGACATCTTTGGTCAAATAATACGTGATGAAATTTAATTTAATTTAAAACTACTTTATAAAAGAATTTGTGGAACGTAATTTTTTACATTTATCATTACATAATTGTATTGATAATTCATTTTTTTATAAACTTTTTGCGATTAGGCTAAAAAAGTATTTGATACTCGAACTGGAATAAAGAGCCTTAAGTAAAAGGTGAAACGAAAAAATGAATACGTTCCACAATCAATTGCAAGTTATAGATATATTTGTCATAAGTTAGAACGATCACAAGGAAATTGATCAATTTCGACTGGAAAAGATTGATTTTTTTTTTTTTAATTTTTAAACAGAAAGCCTGTTAAATGAAAAATTCAACGCTTTCCACAATCTATCCCATGTTGTATATTTATCTTAACATAGCGCGATCACAAAGAAATAGGTTCATTTAGACCGGAAAAGATTAATTTTTTTTTTCTAAACAGAGTCTTACGTAAAATGAAAAACTCAATACGTTCCACAACATGATCCACATTGTATTTTTAGTTAGGATAGAAGTATGATCTCAAAGGAAATACTTTTATTAGCCAGGAAAACTTTGTTATCAATCAAAAATATGATATCAATAATTTTATTTTATTTCAAAATGTATGTTGTGGAATATAAAATAAAAAAATTCATATTGACGATTTTCTAAAAAAAAAAAACGAACATGCTTAGTATATATTTATTTCATTTTGACTTAAATTGTTTTCTTTATTATTCAAAAGTTCTCTCTCAATTAAAGTGAATATTCATTCTGTATGAGAAATCCTAGAAAATTTACACAGCGAAGTATTAATAGAAGAGTGGGTGGTCATTTTTTTGATAAATTTAACTATTATTCATTTTCCGAAGGTCAATTTCAGTTTACCAAAATACCAAAAGTCTGTGTTAAATATCCCTATTTTATGTATATTTTTTTAATATATTGAATTTCCTTCAGAAGCTGAAAATTTACAATTTGAAATTGGATCCTCGCTGTTCACGGATATTATATTCAGCTGCGGGGTTGTTTAAACAATACACATTTGCTATAGCTGCCTACCAAGGAACCCATCATCATAATATTTATGGTATTTCATGTAAAGCTATTGACTTTTGACTGCTATTCGTTTCTATAGGTACCTACATCCTACATATGAACAAAGCGATTTTCATCGTCATAAAACATCTAAATATAAAATATTTTCCTCAATGGCGAGGGGTATGAGACGAGGGGATACGATTTGGATTACACCCTTACTCCCAAAGCCCCATCTGTAGGTATAGTCATACCCTACACGAGTATCGGATAAAGGGGTCGTACTCTTTTAGGTATTTGTTCTGGCGGAGCTGGCATAATGACCTTCAAAAGAAAGGTAAATACAATGCGTGTGTTTGGTAAAGAGGGTTTAATAAGTCGTCAGCGTGTTGGTTGATAGGCTGCTGATATGTTAAATAGGAGTTGAATTTTCATGAAACAAAAACCTGGGCTATATAGGGATAGGGAGTGCAGTTCAACTCGCTAATGTGTATCGAGGCTATGATTTTGTTCTTCTTGTTAAGAGAGGGGTAAGTAGGTTTGTTCACTTTATGTTTTTTACAAGTAGGTACTGATGGATTTCGTTGCTAGAATTTGTTGAAGGTGTGATTTAGTTTTTTTTTTTATTTTCGTAGTAATGATTAATGATGTGAATGTTGAAAGCTTTGTTAATAAATGATCAAGCAAGTGACCATTAATTAGAAAAGAAAACATCATTAAATCCACCTTCGCCGCCTCTAAAAGTTACCCGCTAGAAAGTTCTGAAGAAATTATGACCTTTTTTTTTGTGGAATAAATAGAATTATTCTGAATCAGTTAAAAAAATTAAGGCTACAGCAAGACAAGAAGAAGTCATAATGATAAAAGGGAAAGGTATGGGTTTCTTCTAATTATTGGGTCGAGAGATCTATCATTATGTTTACCCTCTCTTTGCTTCAGCAAGTGTATAATTTTTGAGCATTTTCACACCATCTATAACTCCTTTACCAAAGAAAAAGTTTTTAAGTATTTTTAGGGATCTGGTACTTCCTTATATTCAGGCAAACTAATAGCAAATTTGCGTTTGTAAAGTTTACAATTTTCCATTCCACAATTAATAGCTTCAAATAAATGGAATTTATTGGTAAACCACTCCTATTAACTTTTAAATTGCTATCTAGAGCCCAAATATAGGTTTCATTTGACAAAAAAACAATGTTTTTACCAAGTTTACATTACGAAGATGAATAAGTGCGAATTGCATCCACTGTAGGTACTTTGTACTAGATCCTAAACGGGTGGACTATTTTGCTTAAATTTAATAAAAATTTGTGTGTTACCTCATAAAGAACGGTTGGCTACCTTACAATGATTAAGTTTTTTTTTTTATTTTCCCAAAAATGGCTAAGACGATTTTGATTTAACTTTGAATCTGTATGTTTTAAAGTAGTTGCAATATATTTGCGTTGTCAACCAACAATTATTACTTTGTAACATTGTAGTCGCATTTCGCTAATATGAAAATTTGCCGTGCAAAAAAAATGTGGAACGTATTCAATTTTATTTCTTTTATTTTAATTTTTTCATACTTAAAATACACATAATGTGGAGACAGAAAACCGACAATTATTACTTTTTTCCCTTGAAGTTGAATTTGGCAATATGAAATTTTGTCGTGAAAAAAGTTGTGGAACGTATTACATTTTATTTCTATTTTTCATTCGTTAAATACATACAATATGGAGACTGACAACCGACAATTATAACTTTTGTTTCCTGTAGTGGTATTTTGCGAAGGTGAAAAAAAGCTGTGGAACGTATTCGTTGACATTTTTTTTTTTTTGCATAAATAAAATAAATATAACATAAACACTGTAATTTATTATTCCAATTATTACTATTCCCCTTGGAGTAACAATATTCAAAATTAAAATATGCAGTGAAAAAAGTAGTGGAAGGTATTAATTTTTAGAGATGTGACTAGGTACCAGCATTTATATTTTTAGAAATGTGTCCCAAATTGTAAATATGTAATTTAAAAATAAATATTTTTTTTTTTTAATACATACTAACCTCTCGTGCAAATGCAATGTAAATAGATTCCACAATGATTTTTTGGACATTGCATTTGAATATTTTTATTTGTTAGTGAATACGCTTCACTACCATTATTCAATATCAATTTTAACTTAAACTCGACATTTTTTTTTAAATGAGGACTTGTTGTTTGTAAATTGCAAATTGAATAGGTTCCACAATATTTTTTAAAACTTCGCAATGCTCAAATTCCAGGAAAGGGAAACATAAACGACAGAAAAATTCAGATATTGTAAATCAATAAATTTATTTAAACAATAAAAGTTGTGACATGTAAAGCCTAGTATTCACATCTTGTGAACTGTAAAACGAATGCATTCCACAATCTTCTAATGGACATATTTTCGAATTGTTGAGCAAGGTATACCAAGGTAAAAAGGCTGACGCGGTGTTGACGAATTTTTCATTTCATAATCAATCATTAGCTTTGGTTTGACATAGAAGCTGTGGAATGTTAAGTTCAAAAATTCACGATTAAAATTTTTTATGATCTTCTAATTTTCATTCGAACTGTGAACTAGCCTTAAAGGTGTAGGTAAATTTTTATTCGCATTGGTCTTAGTCTCACTCAATTTAATATTAATAAAAATGGAATACGATACAACGGTATAAAATTCAAAGAAGTGTGGAAAAGTTGGAAATGAACAAATACATAATTTTGTTTCGCATCAAAATGTGTGTAAGGAACAGATTGGTTAATTTCATGTCAAGGTTTTTCGGTTGCTACTTCATTTTCACTCAAACCTGTGCGCCACTAAAGTTATTAATAGAAAAACCTCATTTAACTTTTCAGGTTTCATTTTAAGTTTATTGTTTGATTATCTATATGTATAACCAATCTGACCACCTTTGAAGATCCTTCTGAACTTATACCTCTCGAAAGTGAATAGGTATTACAAAAGGTCCATATAGAAAATTTACATTTAAAAGGGCTTACAAGATGCAGAGGCGTTGAAGCATTTTAGATTTTCAAACCCCTTTATAAATACATTATCATGCCTCACTTTAAAAAAAGAAAAAAAAAAACTCTCCACCTTTGTAGAGATAACCAATTTCAAGTATTCAATACATCCTATCTAACTTTTTTTCCATACCCTTCTTAAAAGAAAACAACACTCTCATTCTGGCCTTCTAAAATCCTTAAAAAATTTCAAGGCAAAACTTGAGTTACATAGAAGACTTAAAAAAACGACACACATAAGAACCTTTTTTTCTCCTTTTAGATGACAAAAAGAAAATAAATAGATGCAGGATGTGGTGTCATTTGCCAAAATGTTTTACAATCCAGACTTAATGTCAGCAGATTTAAAAATATAACATCTACTGCTAGATACGAGTATACTATACCCAACTTTACCTTCTTCATAATTTCTTGTATATACAAGGTCAGAAAATTTGATGCAGGGGGAGACCTTTTTTTATCCGATAAATCTATGTCATGCAAAGCCTCTTTCAAATCCTTACCTATTATTTTGTATTGAAAAGGTTGTTTTTTTTTGTTATTGTATTTTATTTTATTATTTCTATCTTACATATTTTTACCCCAAAATCTTGACTAATGAACTCCTTGTTGGGTGTATCAGAGAAAAAAAAACAACAAGAATCTATAACGTGATAGTCATATTTAAAAAAATATAAATCCGCTAAGCTGTCGCACAATCTTCATCAGATTTCTTGAATAGGTAGATACGTTAACTTAATTCCTCCCTAGATGTATATTTACTTAAGCTGTCTTCCGTCATCCGTATCACCACAATCAATGTGAATCAACTCGAACCACTCCCTATATGTAAACGGGGGGAAGAGAATACCATTACAAAACATTTCGAATCGTTTTTATTTGTTTCACCCTCTCGTCTCTGTAGCAGTCTATCGATGATCCAAATACAAAACATCGGGAAAAAAAGCCAAGGAAAATGTACAGTACCACAAGAGCTATAATATCAGTGGTGGCAGCGGCGGCTTTGGTAGAATTTTACCACCCCTTTGGCAATCCCCGAACAACATGCCACCAATATTGCCAGGTTTATTTATTCTTTGACTCTTCTTTTTTTTCTCCATCGAACCAAAGAGAGATTTCATCCCCCAGAGTCAGTCGCTGTCACTTGGCTTTAGTGTGTGAAAAGGAACTGAGTGCAGACCAAAAAAAAAGCCATAGACCGCACGAGCCAGCGCCACTCATGAGTCAAGCATCCATCATGTTCCACATCACTGCTAGAAACAGTATGTAATGGGACTAAAACGATTAAATCCATAAAGACAATTTTCAGATATTGGGCATCAAGCTGTGTGGGCCTCTTCCCCTTCCTTCTCGTTCTCGACCTCTTTTCAGAAAGAACCACAAGCCCCCTAAAGTACACCGTCTCTCACTGCTAATCGATTAAACGTGCGGTGCTCTGGCAAACAATAAAAATGAGAAATGCCACCGAACAAAAAGCTTTTGCGACAAAAAAAAACTAACAAAACCCAATAAGGGTTTCAACTTTAGCCACAATTTAGCGTCTTGTTCTTGGTCTTGGACTCGGTAGGTTAGTTAGATGTTTTAACATGGAAATAGTCACCCTAATTTTGCTAACAAGGAACTTACATAGATTTGACTGCGTCGTTATATTCCAAATGTCTATTTTTTCTTGAATTTTTTGTCGTGTTGGAAATAAGAAATTAAAGGTTCCAAAAACGAAATTGATCAATCGATAATTTCTCCATCGACAAGCACTCACCTACCGTATCGCGCGCTGCTACATAGAAATTTCTTAAGAATAAAAAAAAAAATTATATAATAATGTCTTTTCTCCATTTTATTTTATTCTATGGAACTTACAAAAACAAAGGATACAAGATGTCCCGACCAACATGCAGAAATCGTGTTACCGGTGTCGAAGTGGAAGACTCTCTGTGCAGTGCAACTAATCGACCTGAGCCATCTGTGGTGCTCTGCAACACTCACACCTGTCCGCCTAAGTAAGTATAAACTTTCAAACCTAACCTCCTCTTTATTCCTATCTGCTACAAACAACAGTATGTTTCACAAGAGTGGGTTGTCATTGATATAAAAAAATCTGAAATGAAAAGTTGAAGTGCCTGCATCAGAAAAGCTGACACACGAAGGGCCAGTTTCACAATGCACACTTACCGGGACTTAAGGCTCAGTTTAATAGCCTGAGTATGTGGAAATTAAGTGACCAAATTGGGAGACTTAAGTGCCAATTTATTCAGGTAAGTGTGCAGTGTGATATTGTGCTTAATTCTCCCATATTGGCCACTTAAGTGACACTACATCTGACTGTGAAACTGGGCCTTAGGGACAGTTAATCCTGCAAATCAACTCAGAAGCAGTTTTTTCAGACTGGTGTCAAAATTGCTTTATTTTTTCTGAAAAGAAGTGAAGTTAGCTCTGTATCTGTTTTCAGAATCGATCCAGAAGCTTTTATACCTATCAAATTGTTCTTCCGAATTAACAATCGTCAAGGCCAGAACTTATACTTTCAGCTGTCAAATATCTATCGAAATCAAAGTGCGACTCTATGGAAAGGCGCTTTCACTATCGAAACTGAGTGCTCTCATACGAATCTGTCAGAAATACCTATAAGTTAGTTGGGAGCTAAATCACCAAGTTCTTTGAGTTAACTCCGAGTTAACTCGGCATCTAATCGTAAATCCGCAATTCACAACATCAAGACACATACCTCAAAGCGGGATTCGGTTGAACTGCATACAAAACTGCAAATTGGAAAACTTACTACAAGTTTCTAACTTTCGCATTTGCTGGGAAAAAACTGTTAATCTAACTTCACAGTGATGTCTGCAAGGTTATTAATGCGAAATTTCACGTAGTCCGTAAAATGATAAATAAATACGTTCCACAATCTGTTTCACAACGTGAACATTTTATTTGAATTAAAACGGTGACTGAGCCTTTTAACGGAAATGATCCAATGACGGTTTTACTCTATCCCTAAATCGAAAGTTGTCAATAAAATGATCCATAGTTCAAAATAAAAGCTGTGGAACGTTAATTGTCAAATTTTGACGTTAACATTAAAAAAAAGTATGTTTTTTTTTTACAAAATAAGTTTTCCTCTTGTCAAACATATTGTTGTGAAGAGAATATTCACTCGGATTATCTCGCAAATCCACATTTCCATCCGAAACAAAGAGGAGACAGGAGACACTACTTGGGATGCTTCTTGGATGCAAATCCTCGATAATGATAACTACGATAACGCGAGCATAGATAAAAACGTAGATTGTGCGGAGAAGAAGAAAAGGACTAAATCTACAATCGACCGCCATCGCCATGCCTCCACGACACCGAGTCATTTCAGATGTTTTACATAATTTTTATGGCATTTTTCCTTTTGTTCTAACAACATCCTTTTTATGTTTTTATCTTCCTTATCGACATTTCTCGCTCTCCTTTGGCATCGTATCGTTGTCGTCGTAGGTGGGTAGCTGATGATGAATGGAGCGCGTGCAGTCGTCTATGTGGACCTGGGTATCGAGAACGAATGGTTGTGTGTGCGGAGGAAACAAATGGCGTTAAAACCAGGGTGAGCTACCAACATTTAAATCCTGTAATAATGTCCTATCCTATATAACTAGTCGTCCTTTATCCATATCCAGTTACCTTACTATTTACTTAATTGCACTATGCACTCTCTCTCTCTCTCTACAAAATGCCATTGTCATTTTCATTTCCCAACAGGTCCCAGACATCGTATGCCGAACACCGAAGCCCCCAACTCAAGAGTCTTGCATGGTGCAGGAGTGCCCCAAGTGGGAGGTCGAGGAATGGTCTGGGGTAAGTTTCTAGATTCATCTTCTTATTCATACGTCGGTCGCATCTCTGAATGTGTGTAGATCTGTATTTAGTTTTTTGGTTGCCATAAAGTGTTCGCACACCCATCATGCTGGTTGTGGATGGTAGAGCATATTGCACACTGCATGCATGCACATGGGGCTTTGTGTCTAGGACTAGGATCGGGATCGGGATGGGGGACCTCACCGCTGCACTTTCCTTCAAAACGAGAAAAAGCTCCAGTTCCATGGCAATGCCTTAAGTGCACATTCTCGGCGCACATGTTCGCTCGAGCGTTCATGAAAAGTAAATGTTTCTTGGAATTTTCTCATATTCCTTCGAGAGACAGAGCCGCAGTTGTAGGTGCTGGGCTAGAGGAGGGTTAAGTTGGGTTTGGGTTTCGTTGCCTCGGCGTGGCGCGGCGCTCGCAAACAAGCGGATGTAGCTTTGTCATCCTAGCATTATGGAACACAGAGGCAGACAAGTGAAAATAAAAACAAGGTACATGTAGTAAGATGTTTATGAGATTGAAAGGGGGCGGTGGGGTGCTAGGAGAAGTACCTAACCTATAGAAGGAATGTATGTATAAGAGCGACGTGTCGGGGAGAAGATCCTTTTGAAAAGAAAGCCTTTCGCAGTTCGTTATTTCAGCGCGCACGGCACGTGATTTTTCAGAACCTAATTTAACAGTAATTCAGTTTTTATTTTGTTTGTTTTAGTTCTTTTTTTTATATTTTATTTTTCCTTGGTTGTTATAAGGTTAGAGGTACAGTTAGGTATACATATATATGGGTTGGAGTCTTACAGACATATGTAGGTATCTACTTTTATACAAATGAGTACAGGATGCTCATTTGGATTGTTTTTTTGTTGTTGTTGTTTTATATTTCCAACACACGGATAGGTACAAGACAATATTGTTGAAGTGCCGGCACGGTAAAGCGGAGTACCTACCTATAGTTGAGTATAGTTGTAGTCTCGAAATACAGTTTATAGTTGGGTGCTTAAAAGGTAAAACTACCTCTAAATGTAAACGACCTATATACATATAGCATAGGTAGGTCCCTACTCTAAGGAATTGTACAGGTATTCGTATGTTCCTACATGAGTTTTAAAATTTTATTAGTTGCAGGATGTTCTTAACGTAGGCATCACTTTTTACATTGTTTGTACGTTGTACCTACTTTTGCAGCGCTGAAAACTGGAAAACCTGTAGGTATATGTTTATGGTTGCGTTTTATGTGTTTTCCGGGAAAAATGAAAAATATTAAGTGAAATGTTTCTTTATATAGTTGTGTCATCTTAAGACACTTCAGTTTCAAATAAGAATCAAAGATTAATTCAAAATTTGAGACAAATAGATACTCAGCTAAAGTGAAATGAAAAATAATTGGGTTCCACAAAGTATTTCACAACATATTTTCAATGTTGCTGCATTTGATTGATTATTCAAAGGAAAAATACCATGAAGTTTGGGGAAGGGTTGAAAGAAAAATGTTACTTGTTATTTTGTTTTAAAAATTCTGTTTTTCGTCACATATTTACAGCTTTTTTTAAAAATAAAATTTTAAACGCATACAAAAATTTGACCATACAGAATTTTCAAAATATAGGCAGAACTTTGCCTATATAGCGCACTTTTTACATTACACAGCATTTTTAAAAATATAAATTTGAAAGAAAACAAAATTAGGAATCTAGAATTTTCAGAACAGAACTTTGAACATACAGAATTTGTACGACCAGAATTTTGGAAAACTGTATTGTGACATGCTGAATTTTCTGAACAGAATTTCGACTTCAACCCCATTTATTATTCTAGTTCTCCAAACTCTGGTCAAAATAAAGGGTGTTTTGGCAAACTATTTGGACTGGCGGCCATTTTGTCAATTGTCAAGTGATTTATTTTTAGTTTGGTTTGGCATTTCAACATGAATAGACTGACGCCTGAACAACGCTTCCACATTGTGCCCAAATGGGCCCAAAACAAAATTGCCGTTGATCCCAATTTTCATAAGCGAATTTTGTTTCAATAAACAAAACTGCCGTATTTGGATTGATGATAATCCTCAAGTGTATGTTGAGACACCGTTACATCCACAAAAACTGACTGTTTGGTGTGCTTTATGGTTTGGTGAAATAATTGGTCCGTACTTCTTTAAAAACGATGATGGCCATAACGTTACAGTCAATGTCGACCGCTATAGAGCCATGATTACTGCCTTTTTCGTTCATCAATTGAACAACCTTGATGTGCAGGAGCTGTGGTTTCAACAAGACGGCGCAACATGTCACACAGCTCGTGTCACAATTGATACATTGAAAGAAACGTTTGGTAACCGGATAGTTTCACGTTACGGACCCGTGAATTGGCCTCCAAGATCGTGCGATCTAACGCCGCTTGGCTATTTTCTGTGGGGATATGTGATATGTGGGGATGCCGATAAGCCCGAAACGATTGACCACTTGGAGGACAACATTCGCCGCGTTATTGCCACAAATGTTGGAAAAAGTCATCGAAAATTGGACCTCCAGATTAGACTACGTCCGAGCCAGCCGTGGCGGTCATATGCCAGAAATCATATTTAAATTATAATGCCAGAAGATTATCTTTCGAATAAAGTAAATTTCATGTTTTATTCCATTTCAAAGTTCTATACCTCTAAAAAAAACACCCTTTATATATGTACCTCTCATAAAAAGACCACTTTAAACCAAATATGTAGATATCAACATTAAATTGCTGTAAAAGCTCTCATAATTCTATGAAGCTTTTTCTTCTTCAAAATAATAAAAAAAAAAAAAAACTCCATAATTATATTCGAACATTTTTAAAATATTCATGTCGGCAAATGCAAATATCTCAAAACAAATGAAATGATCTTAGGTATTTTTCATTGAACATTGACGACGGTATAAATATTAGAATATATTATGTACATAGTACATTCATACAAAATTAAATTCTTCTCTAGTAAATTCAATACTTAAATATTTTATTATATATCAAAATGCATCTACGTTTTAAAATATCTCCAAACACAAAAAGACTTAACTTAAACAGAATACACGATACACACTTCTCTTTCTTATTTTGTGTCAAAGTCCTTCAAAAATATTGTTCATTTCATTTTTCTTCTTTTTTTTTCAAAAAATATAAATTGTTTTTTTTTTTTTAAAGTTCATTCAACGGTGAATGGTCCTCTTGCTAACGGTCTACTCTATTTATATGATGTTATGTAATATCAAAGCTAAATCTATATCCATTTATTTGTGTTTTTTTTTTTCTTCGTTCCCTCTCAAAGTTAGAAACTTCAAAAATTAATTCAATGTGCACGATTCGAAGTAAAAGAAAGGACTTGAAATTACATTTATACGACATTCCTTCCTGATGCTCCCACACCCACACCTACACCCACACCCACTCAACCAGCTACATCAATGGTCGTCCTTACTCAAAAGAACAAGAGAAGATGGATCTATATACGTAGATGCCTCCTCCCCTTCCCCTTCCTCTCACAAGTTATAACGTATCCACCGCTGTAGGATAAGAACAAATCTAGAGTAATATCTTGTTATATTTGGAAGATTTTTCCAAACGTTCGTTGACGTAATCTTCAAACCGCAAATTCCACTTTCCGCCGGTTTATACTTTGTTGTCATTTCAAGAGAGTTGTTTGCCTTTGTTGGGATACTCATAATAGCAGAGAGGGGGCGAGGTTGTTGAAAT
Source organism: Leucozona laternaria (assembly GCA_932273885.2). NCBI lineage: Eukaryota > Metazoa > Arthropoda > Insecta > Diptera > Syrphidae > Leucozona > Leucozona laternaria. The sequence continues at coordinate 1,072,606 of OW026366.1, forward strand.
TGATATATTGAAAGGGGATGAGTCCTGTTTCTCCTACTTACATATTTCCAAATATATGGAATGCATGAATTTTGCACTGCAACCTCTAGAAACATCCCTTTATAGTGTTTTTTTTTTTTTTTTTTATTGAAGGATGTCTTCCTCCTAAAAGTATGCATCACTTTTATGTTCTTCTTCTAGTTTTCGCCTACTTTGTTACTATGTGTGTGTTTTTTTCAATTTTCCTGTTCGTTTTCTGTACTTTTTTTTGTTCTTTTCTTTTTGGTGATGTATTTTAATGCATTTTTTAGTGTTCGGTAACTTGCGGACATGGAATCCAAATGCGTGGCGTCGAATGCAAGTCCGCAGATGGTAGTTTAAGTGCGAAATGCGATCCACAAACAAAACCTCCAGGAGCTGAACAGTGTACCACTGGTTTATCATGCAACCGTAACCAAGAAATGGATGTGAGTCTTCTCCTCTTTAAGTAACAAAAAAAATATCAAAATAACAACTTACCTCTGCAAACTTCCTTATTATTTTTCTTTTGTGTAACTTTTCTTTTTATTTCAAAAAAAAGTGTCATCACTGGTTCTTTAAATGTTGCTATCTTTTCTTTTCTTATTCTTTTTTTTTTTATCTCGCTGAAATATATATCGCTTGTTGAATGTGATAAAAAAAAATATAATCATTGGTGTTTCTTTGTCGTCTATATTATTATTCCTATAAATTGACTAGAAAAAATAAAATGATGTAATTAAATGTGACAAACTTGGGGATCTCATTTAATTGAATCAATTTTCTTTCAAAAAAAAAAAAAAATATTCTTCAGGAACAAAGTCCAGACGAAGTTAGCAAAAGTGACGAAGACGATGAGGAAGTTGCCGATGAAGAAGACGGGGGTGGCGAGGAGGTGGAGGATGTAGATGACTCTGCCGAACAGGTATCATACAACGATCAACCAATTTACGCCCATCAACAATCGAATCGACTTCAGCACGAAGAACTTCCCCCGAGAGCACAGTCTCTTATTGGGGGTGGCGGAAGCAGTGAACCGGAACATCCCTCATCGGATCCAACGTAAGTGTAGACAGATGTTTTGTTGCTTTTTTTTTTTATTTTTACTTTGTATATAATGTTGCGGTCATTTTCGTTGTATGAAATTACTTTTTGGTACAGTGTGTTTGGCAAAAAAAAAATAGCTTGGCAGATAATTTTGTTTTTCTTTAAAAATGTTTGTCGAACATTTTATTTTAAACAAAAAATTACGCTTTTTATAAAAAAAAAAAAAAACAAAATCTACTTTACTACTTACTTTAAGTGTAAATGGGATCTTTGGAGCAACTTAAACAGCGGATTAAAGTCAGATTAATGACCATTTATTTAAGTTATTTTCGATTTTCTCAAAAACTAGGAGACAATTTAGCATCTGATTTTTAGTGTTTGACTAAGAATTGATAAGAGCATTGAATATTGAAAACAAAAATATAACTTAAAATAAAATTAAAAAAAAAAAAAAATCGCTGAAAAAATTGTCTTATTTTTTTTAAAATTTTGAGTTTGAAAATTAAATTTAAAAAAACAGTCGATTCAAATAACTTGATGCAAAAAGAAAATTATAGAATGGATTTCTAAGTTTCTATTTACCATGACATTGTATGTTATTGTTGCCGTTATATTTTTTTAATTTTTGTATTGTCATTTTTTTTAGAAAATTTCCCCTCCCACCACCGATAAGATCTTGTTCTTGTTTTGACCTAGCCTAATGCAAAAACCGTGTATAAGAGATTGTGAATGCTGAAACAAGTACAAATCGTACGGGAGGGGGGATCTATTTCGCATGCTTATGCGGTAGGAGCAGTCATGCTTAAACTTTTTTAAAGCCAAAAAATCTCTAATTGTTTTCAAAAAATTAATTTTATACAACAAATTTATAAAAAAAATTTCAACACCGTTATTGATATTCAAAGCATTCATCAATTTTTAGTTAAATCCTTAAAACCAGATGCTTAAATTTCATCCAGTTTTTTTGAGAAAAATTGAAAGTACCTAAAGTAAGCTTTCTTTAATCCGTTGTTTAAGTGGTGCTGAAAAGATCATCTTTCCATTTATTTTATTTTCAATAAATTTCGATGGAAGCGTAGCATAAGTTTGCAGTTCAAAAAAATGTTCGACAAATATTTGCGTGTTATTTTTAAAGCAAAACCAAAATTGTTCAGTTACTTCGACACCCTACTGTATAGGAACATCCATATCTGCCAAGTAATTGTGGACGCGTGTTGTCTTTTAACTGATTCCATCAGTGTGTGCACTTAAGGATCCTATTACATTCGACAGACTGAAGGATTAGCACGAAATTGTATCTTTTTTCCCCCTAGGTAGCTTAAGCTTAAATGCGTAGCTTGTCACTTCTATGTTCGAGAAGTATTTGCCAGACTTTCCAAGCGTATACTCTCTATAATCGTATAGTTACAAACCTTATGTACTTGTACATGCACATGTCTATAAAGGAAGGGAAACACAAATCCATGCTGTGATTTATTCACCACAAAAGAGTGTGTAATAGGGTATCAGCAGTGACAGAGAGATAGAGAGGTTACAAAAAGTAAAGGAGAAAAAAAAGCCCAAACGTGATTATCAGTGCCTATCGGAATAACATCTCAATAGACTTTGTATGGAGTCGGTTCTATCATGGTGCTCATCGCCTAATCAAGTGAAACATTAACATTGTATTTAATGCTATAGACAACTAGCTTACATAATACAGATATACAAGTCTATAATGTTATAATACGGGTCGTCACAGTCCGTAAAGCATAGCTCAGGTGGAATTCAACCAAGTTGAAAGACTGTAAGTGAGAGTGAAGGGTAAGTATAGAAGCATTCCTTCCCGAATACAAACTTCACCCTCATAGTGAAACTAGTTATGTGATGCAAGAGTGTCGAATGGAAAATTTACCAGTAGCAGCTCGAAATGGAACCAGAACTCGAACCATATAATGTGTCCTTGGGCAAAGTTTAATTAGCTCCCCTATATATTAGACACAACATAGCTACCTAAAGGGAGTCCTCGGTCATAGTGTGAATGTGCAGAACGACGACACGGTTGTTGAGCCAAAAAAAAAAAAAAAAAAAAAATTGTACCACTCATGTTCACACTTCACTTCACACTCCACACTTCACACCGCATACACCTCATGCATCACACCAAATACTCAATCAACCCTCCCACTATTAAGGTAGTGGCTTAAGGGAAGATCCCAAATAAACCCACCTTTAGTTTTCGATTAGTGTATATTCTTTTTTATTGGTTTTTTGTACCCTTAACTATACTACACACCGAGGGACTTTAGATTGGCAGCTTAGTTGGATGGAAGCAGGAGCACACGTAAGAAGAAGCTCAAATTCAATTAAAACCAAACCGAACTTGTTGTTTTTGTTTTTTTTGTTGCTGGTTTTTCGTATTTTTTTTTGTCTTTCTGGGAAAGGTCCTTAAAGACGAATGGGACAGACGGACGGACATTGATTGTAATGCTTGTATTCTTTTAAATGGTTTCTGTTATTAATTATTCAGTCACTCTCTGTGTGTCTATAAGATAGAGGGCAACATTTAAATTGTAATTTTATTGATTTCACTCCTGGCCGCGCCCGCCCGACGCCATTCCTCCCTTTATCCATTGCCAGGCTGAAAAAAAGTTGGACATGTGTCCATCCAGTCCGACAACACTGTGGGGCGCGGTGGCGAGGAGATACCTTCTTGGCTCTTGTTTTTTTGCTGTCGTTAAAAAGAGACAACGTGCAGTAATCAATAGACATCACAGCTCACAGGCAGAAAAACAACGTCCTGTAATGCCTATTGGAAATGAGCTTGTCGTCGTTAGTTATAATCCTGATGTTGTTGTTCATTTCTTTTCGTAGAAACTTATTGTGTGGTAGATATCATTATTTTTTTTTTATTTCTTTTGGTTTGGCTTTTGTTTTTTTTGTGGTATCTATTCAGGATTTGTTTACTGACTTGACTCCTGAATAAGAAATACAATATAACGAAAAAAAAAAAACACTCGGTTGTATAGAGGAAATAAACAAATGTATACTCTCTGTGGGGTATTAGAGCGAGATGGAATAAATTAGGTTAGTGCCAGGGTCAGGAAAAGTTGATTTTGAAATTTCAATGCGGAAACTAGAGGTGGTCAATTACCAATCTGCGTGAAGCTATTTGAAATGACAAACAAAATATCATTTCTATTTTGACAGCAACTTTTTATTTTATCACTATGTGATTCTAGAAGTCAACTGTCAATTTTACATGAACTTTGACAGAAGATTGTACTCAAATTGATAGAAATCTGAAGTTTTTGGAAGTAAACAAACCGAAGAATTATGATTAACAGCTCTTAAAGTGTGTTCTCAATAATGCACTAAATGACAAATCCTGTACAATTTGAGACCATATATCGTATTATATTTTTCTCCGGACGTGAAGACAGAACAGAGAAATAATGTACAGTGTAGTCGAAAAAGACACTTGTTTTGCTTTGTTTGTACTATTTTGTAACGAAGCATTACACTGCACCGTTTCATTTCCCACTTAACCACGCCCCCCCCCCTGAATATCCATATCGGACCACTCATAGTTGAAGTTCTGCAGATTAGCCAACTAACTGCAGATTAATAGTTATTTTATCTACCCGCACTGAACTCTAGTTTTACTTATCACATCGAACCCTGGGTTAATTTATTTTGTCTACTGCATCGTCGCATCGAACCCTGATCGATTTGGTTTCTTCCTCCTAGCCATAGTAGATATTCAGGACATACAATAATGGATGCGCCCTGAACTACAGTGTTGCCAGATTAAAAACAATCTCCCTCCAGAAAAATTGAGAAACCCCTCAGATTACCACATTTAATCAACAAAAACCCCTATATTTTATTTCAACTTTTTATTTTTATTCACAGCTCCAAAATTTGTTTTTAATTTTAAATTTAATTAATCCACAATACTTGAGTAGCCACAATCAAAAAAAAACATCTTTAAAAAAGGTACTTAGTAGTAAAAGAATATTTCTTTATGGTTTTCTTCACAATGCCTAAGTTAAATTCTGAATTTTTACTCGACATTTAAGTTATCCGCAAATTAAATCCTCTCAGTAAAAAACTTAGCGTTTTACAATTTTTCGAAATAATAAATGTATGTGTCAATTAGATGTTCTAGTTTTCCAGACAAAATAGTTTCACTGATGAAAACTCGAAAAAAAAATAATTAACAATATTTAAATTTGCAAGTAAATTTGGTAATCGACACTTAATCGGGCCATTAAAATACTTTGAACTCTAATAATAAATTATAAGTTATACTATTCAGATATTGTGAAAAATAAGGAAGGTTGATAATTGACTAGTAACTTCCAAGTTGCGTATTTAGAACTTTAATCAGACATTGTGAAACAAGCCCTTAGGTACAGTTTTACAGTGCGCGATTAAAGTTAAACTCGAGTTAAATCATCATATTTAGTGGGTTAACTTAGGATTAACTGAACAGATGCTTTTGATGTTTTATGCAACGAGTTTGTTTAGTCATTCCGCATACATTCTCCACTGAAAAATGACTTCCTCACTTTCACTGTGGGTTAATTTACTTCTAGAGTTTGCTAACTCTGGATTAACTCACGATAAATAAATAAATATGAAAATTAAAATATAAAGGAATTAAGACTCTTGTTTGCACTTCTTAAAAATAGTTCTTTCACATTATCGTCATATTCGTTTTGGCTGTCGCGTTGGTTTGATACATCTTCTCACTTGTGAAATTTTTCAGCATTTTTTCTGTTGGTGTAAAATTCTGACATCCAGAATGTAAGGATTATTCTAACTCGTAGAATACTGTCAGCTGTTTCAATACCCATACTATTCCTCAACCTTTTAGCTCTAAATGAATCCCCACAGACCCCCCATAAGTCCCCCAAATATCTCATCCCCCAGATTACCCCCCAACGACGGAAAACCCCTAAACTGGCAACCCTGCCTGAACAGTGATAGAAATCAATTGTTTTCGATAGTACTGAATGCTTAACAAAATAGTACCGTAACAGAGAAAAGAGTAGGCACTGAGCGTTTTTCCCCACTGTGCGTTCAACAAGGAAAATTTTTAAAGAAATGACAAAAAAACTTGTCAACTTTTAAAAAAATAAATAAATAAAATAGTATTGAAAATTAAATAGTACTGAATTCAGTATAATTCATTCGTAGTAGATTTTCAGTTTTATTTGTCGTTGTCTCAGTTCACATTATTTTTCTTATAAAGGACGAGCAGGTCCTGTTTGCGCGGACAGAACACCGATTTGTTGTCTAGTCTTTCACTAGAGCGTACCTCGGACGAGGCTGTTGTCGCGGTAATTCCAACCAGTCTTCCTCTTTTTTTTTTTTTTGCTGGAGGCGGGAATATTAAAAAAAATACGTATCGATGGGCGCCAGAAAAGTCTCGATAAAAATCTGTCTCTATGGTGAAGCTGTAGGGTGGAGCTGATGCGCCCCTTATTTTTTTTTTATTACTTCATAATGAATTTCTGTAAATAAATTCTTCACAAACTCTAGGCCCTTTCAAAGGTGAAAGACCAAATACGTGCGAACTGGTCGTGCATTTCAAATAATTTTTAAATCCCTTAGCTTCCTTGTAATATAGGTAGGTTCCCCACAAAGCCATGATTTTATGATATCCTATTTCAATGAAAAGTCTTCTTATTTCACAAACCTTCCCAAGAACAAAAACCCCCTGATAAAATGTGTCCTGACGGTTGAAACTGCAAAATACCTTTCCCAAAAAAAAATTGGACATGTTCTTTATTGGTAGACATACCTATCTACGTGCCTGAGTGTGCTTCATCAATATTCCCCGCAAAATGCGGCTCAGTGAATATGATGATAAATCGCATATTGCCGTCAATTTGATTGGATGTGTTCCAAAACAACCACCGGCCGCTCTGGCAAATCTCACCCTCACACCGGCCATCAATTGGATTACAAGACATTTATCACACGCAGCAAAAATATCCCTGATAGCTTTGACTACCACACCCGAACCATTAAAATCAAAAAAAAATTGTCCAACAAAAAAAATGCTTCAAACTATTTTAAACCAGCTTTGTTCTCTCTCACTTTGTATCTATAAATATCTCTCTTATTGCAGATTCATCAAGGACACAGAATGGTCAGCATGTAGCGTAACCTGCGGCGAAGGCATTCGTCGCCGCCCCTACAAATGCAAGATCTTCCTCGAATACAGCCGAACAATTGCCACTGTCAATGACAGCCTCTGCGAAGGCCCAAAACCACACGATGAAGTGGAGAGATGCGTCGAGGAGCCATGCATGCTACCCTCGCACGGCTATGACGAACAGTACCCTCGGGATTCGATAAAAGTTGGTGTATCCGAGCCGGGCAAAACGTATGTTTGGCGTGAACAAGGCTACACTAGCTGCAGCGCCTCCTGCCTGGGCGGTGTTGAGGAGCTTATCATTAATTGCGTCCGAGAAGACAACGGACGTGTGGTGTCGCCGTTCCTATGCTCACCCGAAACAAAGCCAGAAGCCCGGGTGCGAACATGCAACGACCGTCCATGTCCACCCCGCTGGAACTACTCCGACTACACCCCCTGCTCTAAGTCATGCGGCATCGGCATCAAGACCCGGGAAGTGCAATGCATTCACGAAGTGACACGGGGTGGCGAGAACACAATGGTCGTGCCGAACAGCATGTGTCCCCAGCCACCACCGGCCGACCGTCAGTATTGCAATGTCCTCGATTGTCCGGTGCGATGGGAGGTGGGCGAGTGGTCCAAGTGTTCGCACACATGCGGCTATGGCATCAAGGAACGCAAGGTCGAATGCAAGCAAATAATGGCTCAGGAGCACAAAATCGAGCGTCCCGAATCGATGTGTCCGAGTGCCAAACCGGCCGATAAGAAGCCATGTAACGTTAAGCCATGTCCCCCCGAAGACCCCAAGCCCATAATATCCATCAACAATAGCACTCACATCCAGCACGACCCGAAGAAGAACAAAATCACTCTGAAAGTGGGCGGGGCGGCGGTGGTGTTTTTCGGCACACAAGTGAAAATCAAGTGTCCCGTAAAGAGGTACAATCGAACGAAAATACGCTGGACCAAGGACCACAAGCCTTTGGTCAAATCGAGGAAGTTCAAAGTCTCGAAGAAAGGCGCCCTGCGCGTGTTGGACATTACTTTCCGGGATGCCGGAGTCTATTCGTGTCATGCTGGATTGAGCACTGCTGAGATTAATATCGAAGTTAAAGCAAAGCCCGGAACCCAACCCGAGGACTATGAGAAACATGAATCAGGTACTGTATACAACATAGGCTAGAGGGTTTTAGAGAGGGTTGCAATGCAACTTTTGATTATTGCCATTGTGAATTGTCATAGGCGTTCGCAAGAGACGGGGGAATGGGTGTACTCGCGCTCCCTGTGTAGAGAAAATTCTCCAGGAACATACATTTTTTAAATTTAAAATCAAAAAATGAAGATTTGTACCAAATTACTTTTAAAAAATGTGCTCCATTATCATCAATACCCCTCCCCCCTTAAAAATCAAATTTCTGCGACCGCCTATGACTTAATTCTGGTGCAGAAGATATTCGATGTTCATGGTTTTTTTGATTTCCCTCTTTGTTCGTTGCAGACCGTCTGGTCCGGGAAAGAAGTGGCACTGAACCTCTTACCTCTGCCGATATGACGTCTGACGTGGGGTAAGTTGCATTGGGGAGATGCCTCACCACCTGCCTTTAATGTTATCAGGATCAGAAACAGCATCAGCTATAGAGCAGCAGCGTAATACATGAAAGACATAATTCGATATCCACAGATGACGTATCTGTATCTCTTCTCTTTTAGCGTAATCCAATTTGAGAGTTCAATTTTCTTGTCTCTGTTCACGTTATTTTTTTTTTCCAATTTTTTTGGATTATTATTTTTGACTGCAAAATAGAATATTACATTACAATGTGAATTTTTGTTTGACTAGTTGAAAAAATTCACTATTTTCTATGTATAAAGAGATACAGAGACGCTCATGGGGAATATTGAAAAGTAGATTAAGTTTAGGGGTTCGGATTAATTTCCTTATGGAATATTTTATACTTAACTTACTTCCCTTGGCTATATTGATGTACAGGTATATTCTGCGCTCTATTGCTGTTGTTGGGTTTTGTTTAAAGACTTTACTTGAAATTAAAAATATTGCATTTTTCACTTAGACCACAAAATACCCAAAGAAGACAAAAACAACAAGCCAATGGCAAAGAAAGGAATCGTAGACCAAAATCCGATGGAGTGCAGCATGCTGATAGTAGTATAATGGAAGATGAGGTAAGTTCTTTGTTGCATCATAAAATATACTGCTCACAAAAAAAAAATTAAGTATATTAAAGGGATTTGGATGTGAAAAATTGATTTCACAGAATTAAAGATGAGAGAATTTAGATTCATTAATAAATTGATGTTAGGGGTGACTTTTTTACTATAATTACAATAAATCTACTAACTTCATTTATTTGTTTTTTTTCAATCGGGATAAATAAATTTAGGGAAAAATATACTCGCTAAGTAAACCAGTTTATTGCAATATTTTCGTGTTCGTAAAAATAATAAAATATGTATAGAAACGTCGTAAAATTTACGATACATTTTTTTCCCATTAGGATAAAGTATCTTTGAAGAATGATATACTCGCAATATTGTCGCTATGTAGACAAATTTATTGCAGTAGGTATTTTTGAGTTCGTAAAAATAATTAAATATTTTATATAAAAATGTAGTAAAATTTACGATACATTTTTTTAACAATGCGGATAAAGTATCTTTGAATAAAGATATACTTGCCCAGTTTATTGCAATATTTTCGCTACGAAGACCAGTTTACTGCAGTATTTTTGAGTTCGTAAAAATAATTAAAAATGTAATATTAAAACGTTGTAAATTTTACGATGCATTTTTTTACAATGTAGATAAAGTATCTTTGGGGAAAGATATACTGTTCGTAAAAATATTCAAACAATATAGAAAAGACTTGAAATTGTAAAATTTACAACACATTTTGTATGAACACCCTTTAAAACTGATTGTGTTAATTTTGATAAATGATCAGTGAGCACAAATAATGTCAAACAATTTATTTTAATAATTTTATTTCATTTTGTTTGAGGTTCTGACAAAAATATTTTAAATTATTCGTTTTCTTATTTAAATTTTGTTCATAGTTATTGAATATAATTGTGAAACATTAAACGTCAAAACATAACGTTACAAAAAGTTTTTCACGTTTACCATAATGTTTTATCACAAAATTAGTGTCGTAAATTGTAAAAATTGTTTAAAAATAGTTCCCATACAATTGTTGAGTTTGTTTAGAACGACGTAAACAACGATGTTTTTACGACGGATGATGCATGAAAATCTTCTGCAATGTCTGGCAGTTTGTTTATGATGTCGTAAATTTTACGAGGGTTTTACACCATGTCAAAAAAAAAGATGTTCAACATTTTGTTATATTTTTGAATATGATGCGTCTTTACAGAGCTCTAACTTTGGACTGAGATATAGCATTAAGTTCCAAAATATTGAAAATTTCGTGCTCTTTAATTTTTATCAAAAAAACAATTTACGTTTGCGTTTTAGAAAACGAGAAAAATGTGAAAAAAAATTAAAACTACATACCTAACCTCGAAAATATTTTACTTTCAAGCAAAAGATGATTTTACTGCCTGCAACTTTGTTCTTGATAACTTTTGCTATGAAAACAATGGTTTCTAATGTCGTTTTCGAATGGACGTTTGGAGCTACTCATTTTTCACTCCTTTTACTCCAAATTTCCTATTTTAGGTAGGAATCGAACAGTTCCGATATCCAAACGAAAACGACATTAAGACAGATCAATTCTCGTTTTCAAAATAGCGGATTTCGTAAGGCCCATATCACGTCCCAAATTACTAGACGTAAGCTTTTTCTAATAGCCCATACTGGGACTCGCTTTGTAAACGATAACATTTATCACAACAATTTTCTTTTAAATTTTAAAATACATACCATAATATGCCTTATTTTTTTTTTTGTGAGCAGTTATTTTTAAAACATTTAAATATCCAATTTCTTTCTGTGGAAATATTTTCCTTATCTTATAACAGGTTCATATTGCCATGCATTCAATTTCGTTATGTTCATATATATATAAGTTTTGTTTTTGCTCATCATTTTTGTTTGGTTTTGTGATTTCAAAACCTTTTGACTTTATTCGATCCACCAATTGTCATCATAGAGGCGTTCTTTAAAAAAAAAAAAAATCTTTTAAATCTTCTTAACAGAATCGTCTCATTCAACAGGCACAGGATGGTGTGCCACAAACGGCAGCTAGTAGCTCTGGTAATCGAGCTATGACACTCTTATCAATGCCTTATTTTCAAGCCCTTTTAGACAATCTACAGGTGAGGAGTTAATTTGCTGTTAAACAAAAAAAAACTGTTGTTGTTGTTGTTGTTGTTGTTATATACAAATTTTTGTCAACTTTTGTTGTGTTTCTGTTGTTTTGTTTTTTTTTTTTCTTTGCACTAATGCAATACCTAATATTGTTTTTTTTGTAACCATTTTGGTTTGAATATTTGTTTTTTTTTTTTGTTCAAACTTACAACTTAAACTCATATACACGTTGCAATTTTTTCCGTGTTGGTTCCTCTTGCTTTATTTTTTGTTGGTTTTCAATAGGCAAACAAATTCACCGGACTTCCGTTTCTATGTTCATTTGATTTCTTTTGTTTGATCCTGATTTTATTGCGTCCTCTCTGTTTGACTTTGTGTTTTTCACTAAAAATCAAAATAAAAAAAATATATGCAACATTTTTGTTCTCGCTGAAGCTTTCCCGTTTGTTTATTTTTCGTATTTTTCTCTTATTTCATATCTCACAATCATCACAAATAATAAATAAATTAAAAAAAAAAAAACAGAATAATATAAACCTTAGAACAATTCAACAATATTCGCATTCAACAACCATATCACCAAAATAACTTAAATTCAATTTACCATATTCAAAATAAAACAAACACTGCAGGTGAGCGTTGTTAAATTTTTGTTTTTTAATCGAAATATTCATATTCTTGTGTTTTACTTTATACTTTACGAGTATACCTATGCCTACATTTATGTATATAAATATTCAATTTTTATTAACTGCATGTTGGTGTCAATAAATTTCGCTAACAATAGTTGTCACCCATGAGGAAGTTGAAAAAGAAAAAAAACAAAAACAAATACTGCAGTGCCAAACTACATCCTTTGACAGTGGTGGCGAACCCAATATTTGAAATTGAGTGCCAGAATTATTTTATTTATTTTCATGAAATCAAATATTCATGAGAGGTATTTATATTGTCTTAATCCTTATTTATGTTTAATTTAATTTCTTAAAAATTGTTAGTAAAAGCGAGTAGGTACTTATGAGAAATAAAAAAAAAATAAAAGGACATAGGAAACCTCGAAAGTATTGCCAGCGCAGAAATGAATGTCCGCACAAACAAGAGACGATTTCATTGCCTCCAACTTTGATCTTAATTACTTTTGCAATAGTTTTGGAGACATAATTATGTTATGTAGATCAATTCGCGTTTTCCAAAATGTTGGATTTCGCCAGGGGCATGCAGCAGTCCCGAATCAAAACAGTACGTTTCCCAATCCTTCCCACGACAAGTCCGTTCAATCAGGAATAAATCTGAAGTGGAGTGGAATACTCTGGCATATTTAATTATTTTAATTTTAAAATAGAAGCTCTAAAATGTAAAGTTGTAAATTTCACTATGAAGTTTTTTCTTTCAATTCAGCACTGAAAACAGCAAACCGTTATGAGGATTGGTTTTGGATCGCCACCCACAAACACTTTGGACTGGGATCGAAATTACGTGTGTAATTAGAAATTATTTTACAGGATTTTGGACGGTTCGCGATCAGATTTTGGAACGTATTGATTTTTCACTTGAGGAAAGGTGAAGACTAAAGGACTATTCACATTAGAGCGACCAACGAATAAACGACTATTCGTCCATTTTGACATTTCTTTCACATGGCTTTTTTTATTCGTCGCGAATGACGGCCACAAAGAAAACAAAACAAGAGGGATTTTGAGGTTAGCTGCGCGCGAACAATTTGTTCGTTGAAGTGTGGATCGTTTGTGGAACGCGAATATAGTTTGACAATTCGTAACAATCAGATTGCAATTCGCGACGACCAATTTATTTTCTCTAATTTATCTTATTTTAGTAATTAAAAAGCAGATTTTAGTATCTAAATATTATAATAAATTATATTTCTAAGATTTTGATTAGAATTTGTGAAGAATTAAGGTTTTTAAATTGTTTTAAATCACATTTATTATCGTTCATTCGTCAGTCGTTGGTCACTCTCATGTGAATAGTCCTTTACTGGCTGAACACAATTATAGTGTAGCTGCAGGACGTAGCACTGTCAAAGATGAAAGAGGCATGAAAATAGTAATAGCGCTACAATGTGAAGCTGTAGCTGCTGTAAGAAAAGTAGCTGCAGAAAAGGTTGACCCAACTTTATCTTTTGCTGCTCATGCTGCATTTGAGATAACATATAGGATCGTTCTATACTTTTCTCTTTCTAATGAAAGCTAGCCTAGCGATAGGTAACCTCGCTAAACCATTGTAGACGTCGTTTGCTATATGAGTGAGCGATTTTAATGATAGGTTGTGCTATAACGATTCTATAATCCCATTTTCTTCAGCCAGTAAGTTTTATTCGTCATCTTAATCATCACGAGTCGAACAACAGACAGAATAACTTCGTTGTCACAAGTGCAACCCGTCCCTTATGGTCCCCCATCACTGTCCTTGGATTTTGGACTATCCCCTTTTATTTATGTCTTCCAAAGTTTTTATATTTTTTGTATTCATTTTATATTTATTTACTTTTAACATTTATCTAATTTATTCCGTAAAAATTAACAACAACACTATTTTTCAATAACTCAAACAAACAAACCAAAAAAACAAACAAACAAACTATTTTTTCACAAAAAAAATATATATAACAACACATGCGCGCGGACATCCTTCATTTTCCAAATGGACACTTTTTTTAAAACATAGGTAATAATTTATTTTTTAATAAAAAAAAATATTTCTTTCATATAGTAGGTATAGCGCACGCTGGCACGATACCACAATATTTTTAAGAATAGAAAGCTTTTTTTTTTGTTGGTTGATTGTATGTTGCTCGCTCTTGTTGCTATAGATCCTGCTGCTGCTGCTCCTCCTACTGCTGCATGCATCCCCGACTTGTATTCGATTCAGTTACAGGATAAACATACAACAGCCAGACGGATGAGAAAACAACCGACAGGAAAAAATAAAAAATATAAACAAAAAAAAAAAAAATGAAAAGGATGAATAAATAAAAAATATCCTGAGATCGTAATTCGAATCATTTGACCATGAACTCAACGGATTAATTTATTAAATCCTCTTTTTCACGATTGGCTAATTTCGGATTGTTGAATTTGCGTTGATTATGAGATAACTGCTGTCTATTAGGTCTGGCGCAGGATAATATATTTTTATGTTGTCCTTTATTAAATTGAGTAGAAGTTACAAAAAAGTTAATATTTATTTGTCTGAGCTCCGTTTGTAGGTATAGCAAAGCAATTAAAATTTGTCGAATAAAATTAATTAGGTAAATAAAATGTTGTAGAATTATGAGATGATATCCTGTTTTTTTCGAGATATAGGGAGGGGAGAAAGATTTAGTCATGATGCGTTAAGTTTTGCATATTTTTTGTATCGCTTTTTAATTTACAACACACCGCTTTTTTTGAAGGTTTGCAGTAAATTCTGCCATAAAAAAAAATTAATTTACCTAATTTAAGTCTAAATTTCGACGGAATATTCCTCTACCTATACATCCTTTTAAATGAAAAAAAACCTAGAATATGCCTTTTGCATCAGCACAACTACCCCCGAGGTAGCTTCTTTGAAACAATTTGTTTAGATCTACTTTAAAGCAAAGTGTATGTATATGGGTGTGTGTGTCTATCTATACCTTTACCACCAAAGCCTATACCTTCGTACAAAGCCATATTTCTTCCTTGGCTATCATTACAATCTGGGAATTGCTAATTAGGAGTGTAAATATAATGGGACTTTGAGTACACTTTTAATAGTTAACTATCTCTTAGGAGACTTTCGTATTTGATTTAAGTAGAAGACAACACCTGCCTCCAGTTGGTAGGTAGGCAAGGCATACCTAATAGGCAAGGGCTGATGTCTCCTAACAAAAAAAACATGATTATAATACTTATGGTCTCTAGAGCTCGTAATTGAATTAGAAAGATGGAGAAGGCGATGGCAAATTAAATTTTGAATTTTTTGACCTATAGGGAATAATTAAAGCATTTTTAGTTATTCAATGAAATGTTTGAGTGTAATAGCGAAATTTCTTTCGAGTCATACGGTGGTGTCCCTTGGTATTATATTTAGCGTGTTGGACTTTCAAGTCGGCAGAATGGGATCGAATCCCAGACTATGCCATCTAAGAAAAGTGTCTTTTTATTTTTCATCAAGAACACTGAATATACCAAAAACAGCAGCTCGATGAACAAAATTGAAAATTGTAATTGGGTGAGTTAGTATATTGTCTCTTTACTCTTGTTTCGCATAGAATTAATTGCATGGATCATTAATTGTATATGGCAAAAAATAACATTTGGGTTTTATACCTGTCATTTTGGTTGTTGTCTTTTATTATTTATGAATGATTTTCCACTGTGTTTTCGTAAAATATTTTCGATGTCAGGTTGGTGACAGACAGACAGACAAATTTCGTTTTGCATCAACCAGCGGCGCGTTGGTATCTTAAAATTTCCATTGGTACGGCTGTTAGGTTATTTTACAAAATGTTTCAATGTTCAAATGAGAAGGTACCAAAAATATTGAAAAAAAAATCAAACTTTTATTTTAAAATTGTAACGATAGTTACAGGTCAATGTCAGGGTGTGTGACCAGGTATTACTTTTTCCACAAATGAACATAGGTAAGCATAGGCAATCAGACCTTGCAGAAGAGTTTGGTTTTCAGGTATCAGGCAAAATAAAATTAGACAAAAAGGTCTAACTTCAATAAAATTCTAACCAAGCCGAATTTTTGTGGAGAGCTTTGCTTTGGCACTGCCTAACAATTTTATGAAATATGGATGGCATGATGTAGTGCTCGACTACTAGCTTAGAGGTGTGGGTTCGAGCCCCACTCATTTTTGTCTATACTCCCCCTGTTAGAGGTGGACGCCCCCCCTGGCATTTCATGAGATAGGCAATACCATATTTCTCAGTATACTTTGCCAGCGAAAATTCTTTCCTATCATTCTACTTCTTCTAACTAGTGCCGTGCAATTCAAGTTGTAATAAAACCTTAGGTCTTACACGCATGTAGTTAAAATTATTATTAAAAAAAGTTAGTATCACGGCTTTTGTTTTTTTGGGGTGAAATTGTCAGAATTCCGATTATTTTCAAAATTATCAGTTTTATTTTGATAAACTTGTGACAAAAATTGTAGCTTATAAAATTCTACACAAAAAAAAATGCTGATACTATTTTTCCTAAGAGCAATATTTTGTGAGAAAAACCTGTGGTAACGATACACTATGAGTTCCATTCTCACATCATCATTTGCAAAGTATTCTATGTGCACGTTTTTCATAAAATCTATTGTTCTTAGGGAAAAGTTACAATGTTTGCCTTGACATTTTCTTTTATAAAGTTATGTTTTCGAGATTCTTATTTACAAAAAAATTAATGTGTCCTTTCCCCCAACAAATACTTAAGACTTGAGGTAGAACTAGAATAGTCGGAAGGCCACGCAAGTGGTCGTACGAAACCGCGCGAATACAAAGAATTCATAATGTTGTAACCATAATTGCGATTTGGTACTGTTCGTCTAGTTTTCGTTAACTTTTGCCGCCGCACGTCAAAAAGCGCTTATCGACCGCTCATTCGTAAGTGGATGGATGCAAAAATCAAAATTATGAAAGCAAACTAAAAAGAATTTTGCGATTGATGAATGAGTGAAGTAAAATCTTAAGTTTTCTTTTAATTAATTTATCACATCGAATTTTAGTGGCTTCGCAAAGTAAATAATTAAAAGCCTATCACTCTATGCTGTGAAAATTGACATTGAACAAACAATTAATTAATTTGTTTTCTCACTTTCAACCACTTAAATGCATTATGGGTGACTTGTGAAATTGACTTTTCGGGAAGCTACTTTTCGGTCGGTTTTAACATAAGCTTCCGAAAGCTTCCGCCTATTCTAGTTCTACCTTTGGTCCAAATTAAGGTTTCTTTTAAGGAAATTCTTGAGACATCTCTCCACCAAAATTAAGCTTTGTTTGCTTACTGGGCTATATTTTTTTTTGTTGATTCAAAATCTTCAAAAAAGTCGATAAGTATTTAGTTCTCTTTGGTAGGTTATAACTTGAGTTGTATAATGTTCCTCAAGAATGAGGTATTTAAATTGAGGAGAAATAGAAGGGTACATAAATTGCACAAGTTTATACATTTTTGACACGAGCAGTAATAAAGCAAATGCTGAACTCAAATTCTCCATAAGGTCAAGTTTTGCAGATATTCCGATTTGAAAAAAAAAAAATAGTGAATCAACCTTATTGTGAGTTTGACGCGAAAAATATTCCACCCGGGAAAATTGACATTTCACTTTTCGCCTATTGTAAGTTTCACCCGAAAAATGTTAAATGTTCGAAAAATTCACCTAATTGTAAGTTGTCATTTTGGCCGAAATTTAACACAATTAATTGGCAAAATCTTCACTTATTTTTTGGAGGCGAACGAAGGACTAACAAGCGATATCATCTTGGAAAATTCTTTATTCTAGAAAACCGAAATATGAATTGAATTCCTTAAATCAGGAACAATAAAATCAGCAAATAAAAATTGAGGTGCTTCGTCCATTCCAAAAATATACCCTGAAACTGAAACACCTTCTAATGTTAGTTTTAACTTTGCATACGAATTGCAATACGAGTGAATAATTATTTTATTTAATTATCACTTCTTTATTTGACTACAATTTCTTTTATATACAAGAGTTGCATCGCGATGCTTATATTTATGAAATTTGCGTAGTTGGCGCATTGTTTTTCAGAGCTTTCAAATAACCTATATCCAGTGATGGTACATTTAGGGAAAAATCGCATTAAAGTTTATTTTTTCTTTGTAATCAAAAAATCACTCGTTCTGTCATAAAATTTGTCTGCCTTTAAGTAAAACTGTTTCTCATAATCATATTTTGCTTCCACACTTGCATCCAAACAAATAACAAATCAGTTTCAACGTAACCTCAAACCTCCAAAACGGTTGAATTTCCTCTTAAAACAAATACTAAAAATGTTCGTGTATCACCACATGACCACATTTTTATGAAAAAATAAAAATAAAATAATTATCTCAATTCCATTGATGTAGGGAAATATTTGGGATTTTTCTTTTATGTCGTAGGTATTTTATTTATTTTCATATCCCATCACAGCTCATATCCCAACTATTTATTTGTTCGAAATTTCATTTCTAGTTCGAAGTGAAATTTTGTTCGGGCGAAACTCACAATAGCTTTTAAAATTCCGGGCGAACAAAAACTTTTAAGGTGAAATATTTTTCGGGTGAAACTCACAACTAGGCTGAAAGTCTTGGAGTAGGAAACAATTTCGATCCTCAGTAGATAGAAGTCTCCTGTTTGTTTGGTCCTGAATGATTAAAAAAAACAGTTTTTTAGATGTACCTATATAATTCCACTGGTTTCTTAGTCAAATTTGATAATACTCAGTTTTTGTTTTAAATAAAAGTGGTTGAGTCGAAAACGTCAAAAATCCTAACCTAGAAATATTCCCACAACGATGTACTGTTTCTTTAATGGTGAACAGATTATATACAGTACGAAACCCTTGGGCTTTTGAGTTTATAATTGTCAGATTTCAATTTAAGATTGTTGGCTATTAGATCGAAAATTATTGAACAAAAATTTTACACAGAATTATTTCAGAAACCAATCATTTATTTAATTGAATAATGTACGAATATTTCCTTGGAAGTGTTATGCAAGGGTTTTCCAAATATAAGAGCTTTGTATTTCAATAGAATTTTGTTACATAAATTCTAAGGAACTATACTTATCTATTTAGTTAGAAATAGTAATTGAGCAAACATTCAAACATATGTATGTTTATCATTGTGTCCAACATCAAACAACAAGAATAACTCAACTTTAATTCTCGAAACTATTTCTCTTGATTTTATATGAAAATACTTTAAAACCCTCAAAAACCTAAAACATGTTATTTTTGAAGAAATTATTCAATCTCTGCATAAAACGAAATAATGTTTTTTTTTTTTCAAAAAAGCTCTTAAACCATGTATTCTCATAACACCTCCTTATCACGTATCACACAAATCTGTGGGTGTGTGTGTACTGATTCAAACCCACCCACATACTTTTAGCATGTATATATGTTTGTTGTATATGCCTTTTGCCAATCTACAACCATTTATACTCAGAAATATCTGTGTGCGGGAGAAAAAGGAGTAAAGTCGCCAACAAAAATTACTTCGTTCATAAAAAATAATAAAAAGTTATCGCAACAACATGTTGGTTTGACCTTTCTCGCTCGATTTTGTTGTTTTTGTAGTCCGTGATGTTCTTGTTGCTGTTAATATTATTTTGTTACCCTACCCTACCCCTCTTGTATGGCGAAAGTGGTTTCATTTTGTACATATTAACTACCTTTATATTATGAGCTCTCATTATGCCGGGAAGTTTTTATCTAAATGGGACGTACGAGTTCGGTATATCCACTTATGTAAAATAAAATATAAAATATTAATACAAATAAAAAACAAGAAATTATGCAACAAAAAGGATTAAGTTTTCCTCCTCCTTTCGACGACCGATGGCGAAGGAGTATGAGATGGTTCTTGGACGGTTGGTTGGTCGGTCCTCTTATATGAAAGCTGTGATCATCTCGGTTAAATTTTAAAGTCCCTCCACACATCAATGAGCCTGTTGGAGTTTTTAGGCCAATTATTCGAATTAATATCCAACAAGTTCCAATACAACAACTAGGTTAATATCCTGTGTTGTTTTTTTGTTCTTTTTTTTTTTTTTAAATATCCTGATTATGCACCCTTTTTGTATTGTTTATTTATTTGTATTGCCTTGCATGCGCTTGAAGTGTTCCATATATGTAATTTAGTACAATGCATGTTGTGTATTGTGTGTGTGTGTACTCTATAGATATTCCTACATTCGATTACAGCATTTTAAATAAAATAGAAAATACAACATTTATACAAAACTCCATATTAAACAATTTTGACCTATTTAAAAATTAATTTCAACCAAATAAACATCCAGACAATTAAAGTATCGCATATACATAGGTATCTAAACTATGAGTGCTATTTAAGCACTTTAAAACAGCTACCAACCATTATAAATACAATATATAATAAAACAAAACAAAAAAACTAACATGCGGGCCATAGAATGAAAAACAACAAAAAACAAGTTAAGGAATAAATTCCCAGAGCTCGCCGGTTGGTAGATTATTGCAGGTGTTCGAATGAATAGTGAGTGTGTAAAAATAATTTTGGGAGGAGGGGAGGGGTTCAGGCTTTGAAAGTTTCCAATTCACTGGACACAAACAATTTCAAAACGACCTTGTTCAATTTTACCACTTGTACATTTTAATTATAAATGCTTCAGTGAGGGGATATTTTATTATATTTTAGTCCTTTTTTTTGTGTCCACATTTAAACCAGCCACATACTGCCAGGCAGCACAAAAGAATGGTAATGGTCTCTGGGCTATGGTCGGCTTTGTAATAAGAAGAAAAAAATAATTAGTTAAAACAATAAATTATTTGATAGATTATAATTTGAAAAATAAATATTAGCTCACTCCACTCGCTTAAATAAATTGAAATAGAAATGTTGAAGTGGAAAATAATGCACTCCAGTTTGAATTATAAAATTATTAGATGGACTGTTTTTTGTTGCTTTCGCAAGGGGGAGAGGAGGAGTATTTTGGAACGCAGAGAATCAGTTTTCATTAGTGCCGAAGCCCATGTGATAGATGACTACAGGGAAATAGTATTATGTAATCCCCTGTTGGCATACTTTTACAGTTGAATTTTAAAAGGACAAACCCAAAAAAAAAAAATAATAATTAAAAGTGTGACATAATAAATATGAAGGACATGGTTTTGCAATTCAAACAGCAACCAGGTTTGGGTGAGTCAATCATATTACTCTCAGTGGTAAATTTTTTTTTTGTATACACATTTTTGGACAATTTTGACTACATGTATAGTGTATACCTGCCATTGGGAGTTGTCGTTAAAATTCTATCTAATTTTCAATGGAACTGCGTACCACCATTTCAAATTAGTTTAAATAAATTTAATTTTTCACAATATTGAATTCAAAATCACGCAAATTTTCATCAAATATTTCAGTTTTATTTATTTAAATATGAAATTCTCATGAAAAAGACAATTTCAAATTTAATCAAATCAAAAATTTTATTATTTTGTCATCACATTTTCATATTAACTAGCTGGCCCGTTAGGGCTTCGCACGGGTGTTAAAATCTTTAATAAATATAAATATAAATATAAATATAAATATAAATATAAATATAAATATAAATATAAATATAAATATAAATATAAATATAAATATAAATATAAATATAAATATAAATATAAATATAAATATAAATATAAATATAAATATAAATATAAATATAAATATAAATATAAATATAAATATAAATATAAATATAAATATAAATATAAATATAAATATAAATATAAATATAAATATAAATATAAATATAAATATAAATATAAATATAAATATAAATATAAATATAAATATAAATATAAATATAAATATAAATATAAATATAAATATAAATATAAATATAAATATAAATATAAATATAAATATAAATATAAATATAAATATAAATATAAATATAAATATAAATATAAATATAAATATAAATATAAATATAAATATAAATATAAATATAAATATAAATATAAATATAAATATAAATATAAATATAAATATAAATATAAATATAAATATAAATATAAATATAAATATAAATATAAATATAAATATAAATATAAATATAAATATAAATATAAATATAAATATAAATATAAATATAAATATAAATATAAATATAAATATAAATATAAATATAAATATAAATATAAATATAAATATAAATATAAATATAAATATAAATATAAATATAAATATAAATATAAATATAAATATAAATATAAATATAAATATAAATATAAATATAAATATAAATATAAATATAAATATAAATATAAATATGAATATAAATATAAATATAAATATAAATATAAATATAAATATAAATATAAATATAAATATAAATATAAATATAAATATAAATATAAATATAAATATAAATATAAATATAAATAAAAAATATAAATATAAATATAAATATAAATATATGCTTTCGTTTACACTTAAATTCACCTTATAAATAGCTTAATTTTGAAAAAAGTCTAAACCTGAAATAATCTGTAAATGGCCAAATTAAATTTTAAAATTTTTAACAGATTTTCAAAAAGAAATTCAAAGTATAACTCTGACCTACATTTTACTTATTAATGACCGACCCTAATGACCCAGTTAAAACAACTTTAAACTGAAATTACTCTTTCGATTTTAATTAATTAAAGAAATTTAAACAAAAAACTTTACTTCTCCACACGCACATCCCTCTCTATAGATATTGAAAAGGCAAACTTTTTTTCATTAACAAAAAATTAAAAGAATTAAATTTCATTGCATACGCATGCATTTATAATTGAATCCTCTGAACAAAAAAGAAAATAATTACCTTATTATGATCATTTAACTGTTTACTTGGAAATATTAGCTGGATGAGAAGCTGTCAGCATCAGCATCGACATTTATTAACTATACGAACGACCAATGAGGAGTAACGTCAAATAAAAAAAAAATCAATAAATAATAATCGGTGTGCATTGGCAACTCGTGAAACGAACCGCATGATATACCCACGTCGACCATCCATATAAAGTGCATTAATTAATTAATAAATATAAAATACCTATGACTTCTCTCTTGGCCATACCTACATACATACATATTTATGTAGATAATTTTCAAGTGGATTCTGTGATTTCTTTCAAAGGATCTCTACTCTACCATCAGTGCAATGAGAATAATGATGACGACGATAAAATGATGATTGCTACCTATAGCCATGACGACTCAATCAATCGGACATAAAATATATCTACCATTTTACTGGGTTAAACCGAAAACAAAAAAAAAAAGTGAGGTTAGCGTGATGAAATGATGATTGATGCAGCAGTAGGTATAGCAGCTTTATTTAAAATTGAAATCATTCAATCAACTGAGTGGAATCCGAATTTAACTTATCACACGGAAAAGTGCATCCATTCTCTGTGATGAATATAGTACGCTATCACTTCCTCTCTTATCCAAACGGATAATTTGTACATGGCAGGATGTACACTCGGCACATATGTATAGGTAGATATCCTTATGTACCTATACCTACATTATCCTTCCTTTGATCAAATCACTCTCTATATACTCGTAAACTACTATACCTACTCTCTGTATTTCTATATACCGTGGCTTCTTCAATGGCTGTAACTGCTATTGTGATGTGTGTTGATTAAAACCTAATCCAAATGCATTAGCCACAATCCACAAAAACACATACAAAGTGCCTTGATGCATAAATTGAAAATCACTCATGCGAGGATATAGTCTGATGATGATGCTGAATAGAGCTATAAGGATCCCTTTGAAGTAAGTTCCTTTGATGAGGAAATTTTCCAAAAAGCCGCACGTCTCATCTTTCAAACTTCAGAAAATATTATAGAACTAAACCATTGAGACGTTTGCTATGATAATCTTGGAATCGGATAGAAGAAGATGGAGATATTTTTGGTATTTTCCGTGTTTTTAGCCTTCAATCTATCGATTTGAAAATGTGAAGTATGTGAGAGTTATGAAAAGCTTAGAAATAACAAATCGATTTGTATTGTTTTACTTATAATTAAATCAAAAGCGCGAGCAACTCGAATATGTGAGAATCAACTAGAACAAATATAATTGAATTCATAAGAATTCCCACTGAAAATATCTCGAAGCAAATATTTTTCTTGCATAACTGGAGGGAGATTGGATGAAAAAAAAACGATATCGGGAATAAGCGACATGAAAACGAAAAATTAACGTTTCCATACAAACTATCGATAGCAAAGAGGCAACTTGTTTTTTCTGTGAAATATGAGCTAAGTCCCGAAATTCTCTGTCCTTATGTAAGGTCGTAGGGAATAAGTTGTTGTTGCATTTAACATGATTGTTTAGCCCCAACCTCTAAATCAGCCATGGATTTTGGTTTCAATGTTATCGAAATTGTTGAAATTATCTGTGATGCATCAAAGACATAAGGTCTTGTAAAACTTTTGATTTTGTCCTATAATTTCTCTCAACTTAACTCTCTCAACTTAAATTTAAAAAAATGTGTTTTTCAATGCAAACAGTCTTATTGTTGTTTTGCTTTTGATTATTTTTTAATAAAAATCGATAACATTTCAAAGAATTTAGAGCTGAAATTCATTAAAAATCTCTTGAAATTGCAGGAATCATTTCTGCTTATTCAACGCCATAAAATGATTTCAATAGATTATGTTCTCTTATTATGCTTTCGATAACTATTAAATACAAATTAGTTTCAATAAATTTCAATAAAATATCAAAAAAAGAATGTAAGACTGCAGCTAATCATTATAAGATGAAATCTCTGTGTTGAGTCGATTGTGCAGTCATGTTAAGCTTTCGATTTTTTTTCGATATAAATATGTATATCGATAAAATTTCAAAGATTTTAGGGCTGTATTGTAACGATATAGTTGAGTGAAATTTGGAAAATATCTGTGTTGACTCAAAAATCTATAGATTGTCTTATAAACTAATTTTAGTTTGATGAAATTTTGAAAATATATGTGCTTACTAAACAGTAGAAAGTCTTGTATGTATTTCGATAAATATTCGATTCATCTTGTTAAGATTTAACTCATATCATTTTAATTAAAATGTGTGTAGTATCTTTTCCACTCGATCTCAAAAATATGAAATTATCGATTTAATTTCGATAAATTTAGTTTTTATTTCAACAAAATTGATAGCTGTCACTCAGTTTTTAAATAAAATGTGCTCAAATTGTTGAAATTATAAATTCCATCTCGAAATTTCAGGAACAATATCTATTAATTAAATTTCCGTGATAGTTGCACTAGATTTTTGTAGCATCTCCTCAAAATTAAATTTCCTTTTTTTTGAAAATGTCTCAAGAACTTCCAAATATTTTCGATAGTTATGAAAATGTTTTGAAAACTTTAGCTAAAATTGCCATTTTTATTAAAATATTTAATATAATTTTATTTTATTATAAACAAAAAATACACGACAGCAGAGAAAGGTTTTAATTGCTTTATCAAAGTTAATTGCGGTTGTGAAAATAAGTCTACTTAAAAGCCCCTTAAATTCTAAAGGACTTTCAACTGCTACTTAATGAGAAACTCAACAAGCACATTCTTATATACATTTTTTTCAACAAAATAAAAAAAAAACAAATATGCTCTCAACTAAACACTTAATTTTCAGTTATCTGTCAAGTTACTATGACACTTTTCGATTGCATAACATAATATACATTCACGAAAAAATATCCTCATTTTAGAAAAAACCATTTTGCAGGAGTGCCTCTCTGTCATTTGTTTTTTTTTTAGTTTTTTTTTTCATCTCAACTCAAAAACAAATAAAAATTGAAAACCCCCCAAATGAAAATTAAATAGAATCCAAAACTTACTTCCGAAGCGGAAAAATGTTTCTCAGTTAGTACCTAGGACCAAGGACATACCCAAAGACATGACGACCGACTGTGATGATGATGGTGATGCTGGCGGATGATTCCTTTTTGAAGATCCTCCTCTTTCTCCAGGCTTAAGACTTAAAAGGGATGTAGTAGGAAAAAAAACATGGTTAACAACGTCCTCGTCTGTATGACGTGTAAAGGATATTCCGGTAATTAAAAATATAGGTAAAAGTTTCTCGCTTAAGGATCCTACATATAAAGATAGTAGACAAGGATAAAAAGTTTAAATACAAAAAAAAACTAAATGTTAACCCTCTTTACGACCATCATCCTCATTATCCGCGATAAGGCGACGTTTCTCACTCTGTTTGATTTTTTTTTTATTTAAAACTCCTTAACCTAAGGTTTGAGTCATTAAATATTATTCAGCAGATAATTATCGTAGCGTGATGACGATTTTTGACTCGAGTGAATTAAGTTCACGACAGCAGCTTCGCCACTGCCATCGCTTTTGCCCGCACCGCTTTACCACAGGATGCTTCAAAAGAGTGCCAGAGTTATCTCTCAATAATCCGCATGAAAACCAACTACCTCCTTGCTGATGGTTGGATGAAAGGACTCAGATGCTGATGATGGGATATTGAAAAAAAAAAAAAAAAAAACGCTTCAGATTGAAAACCACTTTAGCGAAAAAGTAGTTTTCGCCTGATTTAAACGCGCCCGACTGATCTTCAATAAATTTAGCTTCTGCTTTTTCATTTTCGGGTTTTTCTTCTCCTCTTGCAATTTCCACTCGCTAATTTGTACAAAGAAATGAAAATGAGCAACGAAGAGGGTATACAATCAGTAATTAACGAAAAGGAGGGTTTTTTTTTTTTTTTTTATATATTTTGTTGGTTAGAGAAAGTCTATGGCGGTACATCATCTGAGAATCATTCATGTAAATTTCTGCTATTTCGTTTGATATTTTAATGTCTGTCTTTCATTTCGAAATTCTCAAAATGCTCATTTTTAAATAAATAAAATAATATTATTTGTGTATATATTCTTGCAGTACCTATGGCCGTTACAGAAATTTAGCAACTCAAAAGGACATCATTTATTAATGGAAAAAGGTCTGCAATTTGGTGTCGATTTGGAACGATTCGAAAAGGACGAACCAGCTAAGCCACAGATGATTACGAAAGAATTGATTTTAGACGATGATGATAAAACTGTTGCTGCAATAACTGATGATGACGATGACGATGAGGATGAGGGTCACCGCCACAAAGGACACAAGCTGAAACAACGTCAGCATCACAACCACATATTACTCCAAGGAGAATATGAAAAGCAACAACGAAGAAATACGAACGAGATCACGTTCAAATGGGTTACCAGTGATTGGTCGGAGTGCTCAGAACATTGTGGATCTGGAACTGGCTTGAGGGTGAGTGTGTATAATTTTTTTGTTAAGTTTGGATCAATTTTACGGAGGAGTGAAATTTACACCTAAAATACATTTTTTTTAAGTAGGTGAAGTTTGGCTTTAAAATTAAAACTTACACCCCAAAGAGTAGGCGTGGCAAACACTTTGCATCATTCGTTTGTTCTTAATATGTTATTAAGGTAATTTATTTGTTTTCTTAGAAATTGATCCGAAAAAAAAATTTTGTTTAAAAAAAAACGACCCCAAAAGTAGGAGTAGCAAAAAGTTTGTATGGAAGAATTATTAGAAATCATATTATCAACAACTTTTATGAAGAGCACACCCCTCATTCTTATCAACTTTGATGGTTTGGTGACTTTTTTTAAAAAGTGGGGGTGTCTGTGGGCGGCAATTTACTCCGTTGATACCTAATGCTATCCATTATGATGTCAGAAAATTTCTTAAAAATTGGAAGAATTGGTTGACTGTTTCAGATTTTATAAATATAAGACCGCCTCTCCATATAGCTTAAACCACTGTTCTACGCCCCCTTGAGGGCAGAAAAATTAAGGTAAATTTTGCAATTTTTTTGACAGGTTTAGGTATCTGGGAAATATTTAAAATAGTTGCCCCAACGACATGTGCCAGAATTAGCTTAGCTTAGAGAAACGTCGTGACAAGTCTTAAGCGTCTGACCGATGTGAGGCCCACTGTAGATTTCTGGCTGATTGGGA
This sequence comes from Leucozona laternaria, assembly GCA_932273885.2. NCBI lineage: Eukaryota > Metazoa > Arthropoda > Insecta > Diptera > Syrphidae > Leucozona > Leucozona laternaria. The sequence goes on from OW026366.1 coordinate 1,100,808, forward strand.
AATATTGTTGAATTGTTACCCGAAAAATTAGCTTTGATAGGTATAGGTACTATAACGCAAATTTATTTTTTTTTTCTCGGCTTTAAGTTGTCAGGCTGACGTTTAGCCCCACTGTATGCGTCTGGCAAGTGCCAAAATAAATTGATAACACCACCCCCTAAAACTTTGACATAACATAACTTTGCAACATTTTTGTATGCACCTTTAGCACTTTTTAAATGCCCCTGATTCTCAGACAAAATCTTGTCTTTTATAAAATGACGTACATATGTGTGTTTGGCAGGACCTTAGTAAATATAAAAGTGTATTTGTTTTGGACGAGACTAGAGACATGCCAATTTATAACAGTTATAACAGTTTTACCCCATTTAAAGTGGTTGTACGTTAACGCGCTTCGCGCGACTTGAAAAAAAACTCTGCGTGCCTGAAGTATGCCCACCGGCGGAGAGCCCTGGCCCTGAGTAGCCGTATAAAGAGTTCTTTTATAAACCAAAACAGTTATAATTGGCATGTTTAGAGTCACTTCCATTTTTTTAGCACTAGCTATCTCAAAAATAGTGATATTGGCTTTTACTCGTTAAATAGGAAAAATATGACAAAATATCACATATTCTATTTTTTTTTTCTAAATAATTCTTGTCAAAAATGGTTAAGGTTGTTTATTTTCGATCAAATCAAAGTGACGGGTGTTACTATCGAAAAAAAAAATAAAATTCAATTCGAGATATTGGCAACCCTGCAAAATAGAAATTTTAAAATAACGTTGTTTACTTTATTCGGAATCTAAATTGACTGAAAACATGTTTCATGAGTTAACTCGGGTATTACCCCAAGTTAATCCCTTCAATGTTTTACCCCGAAACTGGGATTATCTCCTACTGAAAAATTAAGCCTTAGTGATACATAATATATATATTTAAATTTTACTTAGTACCTAATTTTCCATATATTTTTTTAACACCAAGATTTTCTTTTCACATTTTATCATCAAAACAGAGACGGACAGCAACTTGTGTTCAAGTACAAGTCACACCCGGCACTCCAAACCTAAGTCATGCCAATTCGACAACTACAACTGTAATTGTTGAAAACGTCGAATGTGAGGATGCCGGTTTGAATATTCCCGATACATTTGAGTCTTGCGGCAATGAAGAATGTCCCCAGTGGCAAGTGGGCGAATGGACATTATGCCAACAAGCCAGATGTTTTGGCCGCCACACAGCCGTTCAGAAACGAGAAGTCATTTGCAAATACATCAACGACACTCTAAGTGACGGATGTGATGAGCAAGAAAGGCCAATCAGTCGACAGGAGTGCTACAATGAACCATGCAAAGGGATCTGGAGGGTTGAGCCATGGTCCGAGGTAAGAACAATAAATTATTATACGACTAGCGACGAGTCGACGACAACCATGACACATTTACTCAGCATATACAATACATACATACCTCTAAACGTTTGTCCATTTATGTGTGATCTAATGCGATTTAATTGTGTTTTACAGTGTAACGCTCCGTGTGGTCGTCAAGGCCTCAAATACAGAATATTGCAGTGCGTGTGGTATGGCACTCGACGACCGGCAGGATATGAGTGCAAACATCAACCGCGACCTGCAGTGATGAAAGTGTGTAAAAGTCCTCTGTGTTCTACAAACGGTATGTACCTCTATGAGTATCAATGGTATTGATTTTGATTGGCTTTTATAGTTTTGGTGTTTGGTAGTTTGTATTTGTTGGACTGATTTGTCAAAGAGACTATCTCTATTCTAATCAATGCATTGTATAAAATGTGTGTCGATTTTTGACATCATTAGCCGTCCCTAGTGAAAATGTTCTCAAATCGAAGCAATACGATTGACCTTTAATTAAAATATAATAGAAAGTATTTTTTTTTTTTTGTTGAAAATCATAAATTTCCAAACTCGCTTTTGAGATTCCCGTAAAAAAACTTTCATGCCCTGAAAAATCTTCCAGAGAACAATTTGATTTTTGCATATTTTTAATTCGCAAATATACATAAATCTGCAAATTGAAAACCTCGCGAAAGGTCTGGAACTCGAAATAGTTCCACCAAAATTATTTTACAATTTAACTGAACTCTACGATTTTGTTTTATTTTCGATTCAACCCTAAAAAGTGTTCGCAATGCGATATTTCCACAACTAAGCCTCGTAAGAAGTTGGGGTGCTGAATGTAAGATAAACACATCTTGACAAATAAATTTTGTATGAAAGTTGGGTTTCGTCTGATAACACATTCGCATTAAAGCTGCAAAGCTTACGCACCATCATATTACTATTGAAGGTTTGAATGAAACAACCACCACTTGAGTGAGCTACCATCATCGTCATTAAACTCTGGAGTTATAGCTATGTATGTATGTAGAAATAAACCGAATGCTCAACAACCAGCCTAGGTGTAGCTTATAAAAATGCTAGTTGATTCAAATGCAATGGTCAAACAATAAAACCTACATTAGGTTGAACCTGATCACTTGACTTCCGTAGCGCAATGCGTAGTTCATATGGCTCTCAAGACGCTTGGACTATGTTCAACTCTCAGCTGGGTAAAAAGTTTTCGAATTAAAATTGAACGTAAAAGACTAAGCACCACTAAAAGGAGTCTGATGATTAGCCTGGCAGCCGAGAAATAGCTATAACTCACTCAAGTGGTTGTTGTTTCATTCAAACCTTCAATTTTTTTTATGGTTTTTAAAAAAATTAATGGGCTTCTTGGAACTTTTTTTTTTAAAATGCTTCCGAAACCCATCGAGCTATACTTATATCAAAAGAACGGCTTTTTTCCGTATCTTTAAACCTAAAGCTTCCGGTAGGTCTGGTTTCAAAACAATTTTACTGAATTTCAATCCGACCTTAAAAGGTATTTTGCTATAGAAATTTCCCAAGATCAACCTCTGAACAAAATATTTTGTTAGAAACCGCTGCGCTGTCCGCTTCTCCAGAATTATTTGACCCCTAGTAATAAATCAAGTGATAAAAATCAGTAGGACACTTTGCTCTGCTTGGCCTCAATTTCCCTCAATTAATACATATGTAAATATTTAAAAATTATTAAAACACAAAATATTTATATTTAAATAAAATACATAAATAATAAAATTACATAATTTTCTTTGTCTTTTTTAGCCAGTTGCAAGGACTCCTCTCGCTTTTGCAAAAATGTTCGCCAAATGGGTCTCTGCCGATTACACAGTTACCAAGAAAAATGCTGCAAGTCATGTAAATTTAACATCTTTTAACAGCAACAGTTTCACACAACACCTGATATATGAAATAATTCCATTAACCTACAAAAAAAAGAATAACTTAAAACTATAAGCAAATCTATGTCTCTACCATTTCACATGGATGCTAAAGCCCGTGTAGATATCCAATCAATTAAAGCTATATTGTTAAATAAACAAACATTCAAAACAAAAATTACCATTATCCATAGCAAAAAGAATACCAACAACAAAATGCGACAAACAACAAAAGTTAAACAACTAAAAACGAAAACCAAAACAAAAAAAAATATATAAAGATTACCAAATGATACCAGAAACAAATTGCTATTATAATGATATTATCGTTATTTAAGAATGAAAAATATTTTTATTTTTAATGTCTAAGCTTTGTTAAACAATAAAAATAAAACAAAAATATATATATAGATATAATGAATGATAGTCGATAAAAATTCAATACAAAAAATTACTATAAATACAAATATTGAACATAAAACAAAAAATGATAGACTAAATAAACAAATATAAAGTATTACTTATAATTAAAATAAATATATTATAAATATTGTAGCTATTAAAATATTTACACATGCATGTGTGTATACGTCTTAAAAATAAAAACGCAAATTAGTTAATATGATGAAAATTAAATTACCATAATAAACCATTTTTTATATGCGAACAAACAGAAAAAAAAAATATAAAAAAATATATGTATTATGTTTATATAAAAAAAAATTAAATTTATTATTTAAAAGAAATAATCGCAAGTTATTTTTGTTTTTTTTCTTTTTTTTTTATTCAAATTATTATGATAGCAATATGCAATTTTAAACTTAAGCTGATTAATTGTTGAAATATTAATTCTTGTAAATACTAGAAAATTTATTACATATGTATAAGAAAACTAAGATGGGATCGAAAATTAAAATGGTAAAAAAAAAACATATAAAATAAAGCGCTCCCAAAAGAAAATCTGACATAAATACCCCGCCAATATATATAAATGGTAATAATTTGCCATTAAATCAAATAAAATAAAACAAATCTAAATTCAGTTGCAGCACAAAAAAATATATAAAGAAAATTGCAATCTTCCATATAAATTCATTTATTATCGAACAAAAAATCCAGTGTTATTATTTCTACATCCACTGAGCCAAGACAACAGAAGAAAAAAACTCAACAAAATATTGTAAAATTCATACAAAATAAAAGGATTCTAGGTACCTGTAATTGGGAGAGTTAAGGAACGCAATTTAAAATAAGGTTTGCCGGATGCAGGAGAAGCTCTTAATTACTGTTAAACATCATGCAGTGGCAGTATATACATAAAAACTACATTCATAAATAAATAAATTTTAATTAGTTAATTTAAATTTTTATGTAAATACAAAATCTATTATTATTAAAAAAATATATAAGTATGTAATAAGGCCCTGTACAAGGAGTGTAGTAATATACGACACTGAAAAACACATACAACAAACATACACCACAAAACACACACCACAGGCACTCTGAGATGTAAGATTTTGCAGCCATTCTTTACGTTATATATTTAAATAAACAAAAAAAAAAAAAAAACTATACCTATATAATAATAAAAATTAAAATTATAAATAACACCATGGTGATGAAAAATAAAGGATGGAATTTATTTTGAAGAAAAAGCTAGTCTTTTTATTGCCGTAGCATAATTTCCTTGCTGTGCTTGTTTTTGTTTTCCGAATTCTACCAGGCGACCATGATCAATTAGAACCAAGGATTCGATATCACAAAACCTGCAATCGTAGAAATACATAATTAGGTAGTTAAAATGTACGTAAGTATACAACATTTATTAGTACAAGCCTTCAAAGTCTATCAAATCTTTTAGCAAATAGTTTCTGATAAACTTCAAAATGAAAAAAGTGGGCGTGTCAGTGGGCGGAATTTTTCTAAAACCTGTTAAACCTTTTTAATGGGACTAAAAAGAATATATGTTGTTACTGATTTGAGAAGTTATCGCTGTACAAAAGGTGGCCAAAAAAAGTTGTTTTCCAAGAAGTTATGGTAGGCAATTTTTGAAAAAGGACACTTTTTTGTATATAAATACAATTGAAGGTTATGGATTAAGCTTTCTAATCTTGCCAAAAAAAAGTATATGTAATTATTGAATTTTTGAAAATATGACTGTTCAAAGGGAGACACAAAAATAGTTCTGTTGAGTTATAGAAGTTATGGTTTAATTCCTCAAAATATATGTATCGTAGCAAAATATTTAAGCTAATTATTAAAAGCCATAACAAATATCTTTCATTTGCTACAAAAATCATGTTCCTACATGCTTTTTTTCACAAGATATGAAGAGTTATTTCCAAAAAGAACATGAATTATTTTCCTTGCAATGGCCAAGTTCAACCTCGAATATCTCAGAATTCACCCTAACGATTTTGAAAATTTCTTCTTTAATATAACAAGTTCCACACCACCTTTCATTTGATACCCAATTTGTAAGGATTAGAAAAATTAACCATCTCCTTTATACTTAGAAAATTTCCAAGGTAAATGTAAGAAATAATTGAAAATTCACGATTCAGGTGCACAAAATCCACTTTAACTCAGAAAATTGTGGTTCGATATTTAAAGTTGAGGTGTCGATGGACAGAGAAATTTGTCACGAATAATTTTATGATAAAAAATTTATAGGTGTCCATACAATTTTATTGGCTAAGAGGCTTAAATAGATCAAAAAGCAAGTTTTCCAGAAAATTGTCCATTTCATATGAAATTTTCCAACCGATTTTCAAATTTTCCACTTAGTTATAATCTTGACCAATCAGCGATCATTTTGGTATACCACACTTTTTCCTACGTTAACCACAAGCTTCAAAAAAGCAGTTTAAAAATCAAAAAAAGCCATTTTAAGAAAAATTCCAGTCTATTAGTCGTTAAAATTCTAAGTCTGAAAAATTTTGAAAAAAATGTCCAAAATTGTCCCAAAGCTTCGGAAATTCTTTGTTGATCGTCAAAACGACATATGCAGTGAAAAGTACAAAAGGTTCGTGGACGTAAAGTATATAATACACCTATAAATAGAGTCGTTTCCAAGAATCCAATAGGTGATAAAAATAGGCGTGGCAGTGGGCGGATGGTACTGGAAATAATTTCTAAATTTTTTTCTCGTTCATAACAACATACCCTGAAAATTTCATTCAAATCGTTCCACCCCTTTCCGAGAAATAGAGTCATTTCGTAAAAATCTAAGATATAATAAAAGTGGGCGTGGCAGTGGGCGGATGGTACTGAAAATATTTTCTAAATTTTTTTCTCGGTCATAACAACACACCCTGAAAGTTTCATCCAAATCGTTCAAGCCGTTTCCGAGAAACCAAAAAGTGACAAAAGTGGGCGTGGCAGTGGGCGGAAATTTTTAGAACCAATTTCTAAATTTTTCTCTCGCTCAAAGGAACCTACCCTGAAAATTTCATCGAAATCGATTGAGCCGTTTTCGAGAAACCAATTATTGCAAAAATCACTATTTAAAATAATAAAATTTAAGTTACCTACTTGCTGAGAATTATGAGCGCCTGGTGAAAAATCGAAAATTCATGAAATACCAGGCGACCAGAATCAGCAGCAGGCATCCAATTTTTATTGAAATTTACTGGGACGCCCTAATGTATGCAATGGAATTTTGCCTTTCTGCTTTGGTACACTACGAAGTGAAATTCACATAATTTATTGTTGTCTGCTTCTAGCAATATTAATATTTTAACGCCTCAAAGTATGCAACAAAAAGTTACCATTCAACTGAGCAGTGAAATTCATGGCATTTATTAATGCCTACTTCTAAGCTTTTCATAGTAATTTTCAAGTAGGAAAATACTGTAGTCTATATTCAGACGTCCATGACATCTGTATTGTGATGAACGTTGGATTTAAATTTATTTATTAATAAACTTTGATAAAAAAAACACATACACATAATATTATTAGAGTATTTATTTATTAGATGCTAAAAATGATTAGATATTAGAAAGTGTATAAATTTTAACTCTATTTTTTTTCTAGAATTGAATTATGATGAACGCAACTGGTTAGTTCAACGTCATTATGGCTAAGTAGGAATGTCCTTATAACTAAAAATACTTGTTTTTACATGATGGAGTTTTTATAAAACTTGTTTTTACATTTGTATAAGTTGGAATATTTCATTTAAATTGATTTTATCAGTGCAGTTTTCTGAGAGATTATGCTAGTTTTTAAATTAGAAACAAATTTTCTGAGTTAACGAGAATTTAAGCTTAGGTTTTAACATGTTTTTAGACACTTTTTGTCAGGTTTAACCGACAATATGTACAATAAGGTTACATTTGAATCAATTTGTATTTATTCGTATAAAGATTTGTGATTTTGTTGTTTTGTTTGGGGGGAACATCAATAGGAAAATGTGGTCCATGTTAGAAGAAACCCTCCATTTTACGCCTTTCTTCTTTTGGTGAAAAATTTGAGCAAGCTAGTACCTAGAATTAGATAAGGTTTATTGATTAATATAATAGTTAACTATAGATTATTTTTATTCTCACTCTTCGTAAGAAGTCCACTTCTTCCTGTTGCGATCCAATTTAGTTTAGGTTTGTTCGTTTCGCTGTTAAGTACTTTGGGAGCTGCTGTCGTGTAAACGAATCGTTTTTTCCTGGGGGCAATACGAAAATAAATATATTAGATTAATATTATATTCTAATTGTATTTTGTATATATTTTATCATGCTAATTAATAATAATATTATTTAATTTTCTAAAGTCATTACAAATAATATTTGAAAACTCTTAAAATGCATACAATTTTGTTTAATGGCTGACCAATAAGGTACTAAATACGGTCAACCTTTTAAGACAATTAAACAACCTTTCAAACTGTATATTATGTACTTGTTTTTTTTTTTTTTTGTTTGATTCCAGAAATAAGGCGCTAATAATCCTTAACCACTTAAACATCATTTGGCTGACCTTTAATTTGTTTTTATTGATTCATTAAAAAAAAAATCTATGGCTGACCAATTAATGAAACTGACTGACCTTTCATGACAAATTATTGACTTTTTAAATGACGTCCTTTTTGAAAATCCCACATATAAGGTGCTGCCACGCTGTAGTCACAAGAATTGATTTTTTTTGAAACATGGACTTATGGAACTCTATTTTTTTTTGTTTAACAGGAAATGGTATTTTTAACTGGGAATATTAGTAGGTACCTGCATAAAAGTCCGTTTTATCTGCAAATATGTAAAGTATTTAATTTTTCACAATCAAAATTGGAAAAGGCTTTCTTGAATGCTTTCCAATTAAAATGCCTTGTGAGCTGAAGTATATGTATGTGGCATAGCGCACAGCTTATAGTAAAGTTGAAAAACTTTTAAGATGAACAATGAAAGCGAGGCTTTTTTTAACTTTTCAAAGCAACCCACCAGTGTTATCGAAAGCTTTTTCGAAAAGTATTTTAGAGCATGGAATTTTTCCCGGGATGTAATTTATTCAACTTCTGAAATGTTAGATGTCGCTGTTTAACAGGGAAAGTATACTTTGAGAATGTGTTAGTAAGGAACGGAAAATATCTAAAGTATACCAATGTTTTCTTCAGTAAATTGGAAACATGAGTAAGGAATTCATGAAAAAATTAAATACAGAATTAAGTGATTAATGGAATGGCAACGTGTAGGTATACATTTTAGACGAGATTAGATACATAAATGTCAAAAAAGAACTATGATCTTTCGTATTCAAGGGGTTTTGTTTACCCTTAAAATGATGAAAAACAGTGCGATCGTTTAGGAAAGTTGGAGAGGATTTGATAGAAAATAAAAATACCAATGCACTGCACATTGATTTTAAATATCTGAATATTGCAATGGGAAGGACAAACTGAGCCGGGTAAAGTATTCCACATTCGTGTTTCGTGTAATGCGACTAAAGAAAGATTCTCTGCACTTAACAGTAGGTACGTCCGAAGTTGGGCTGAAGGGTAAACTGATGCGCATTCCTTAAAGTACGAATATAACGGTTGAATTGTTTTAGGGAAGGAATGCAAATGGCTATTTCACTAGGACATTGTTTATAAAAATAGCGATAAAATAATGAAAGACATGAAGTTTTGCGTCGGTGTTCGAGAGTTGCAATTGCTTTCGTTTTAGTGCCATCGCCAATCATTTTTAAAGCTCTCTTTTGAATCCTATTCAATAGATTGAATTGGATTATTGGAGCCCCTTTCCAAATATGAGAATTTTTTTCCAGTTTTGGACGAATAAAGGGTTAGTAGATTATTTACATTCAGGGCCGTTTTTAATAAAAATTGACAGGTGACAATTCTACAAATTGTCTGACAAATTTTTAATTCATAAAATATTGACAGGTGGCAATTTTTTCATTGGGTAGGTTAAGAAGACGTAGGGACTTGAAGGTAAGGCAAGTTTCTCGTCTCTGATTGGCAAGCTGTCGCAAAATTGCCTTCCAATTAAGGCAACTTTTATTGGAAAGTGACTGGAAAGCTAGTCCCCTTCATTTCATGGAAAGTGCATTTATGTCAAAATATCAGCTGATTATATTTTGTCATCAAACAGAAAGCTGAACTTCATTGTTCAATGACTTCTTTTTTCAACGTTTGTTTTGGGTGGAGGAGTTCTCTATCAAAATAATAGAAAAGATTTAATTAAAAAATGCATCATTAGTAAGAAGTATTGAAAAAATATAATTTACATTTCGTAATTGACTTGTGTAAGGTGTTTTTCAAAAAAAAATATTATTATGAATAAATTTATTTGTTTATTTAAATTTAATTACTTCAAGTATTATACTTTAGTATTTATGCTTTAGTATTTAAATACTATCTGCACTATAAACGGAAGGTAAAGGTTGGAAGTAAAGTTCCAATTTTGGCATTAATGACATCACAAAAAAATAACTAGTTTCCTTTGTAAAATTTGCGTTCAATGAATGCACTTGACTACACATGTAGTCCCTTGTGTCTGCTGAACGTACCCATTGTTATTGTAAGATCTTGAAGTTTGTCATGGCCTACATAACTTTATGCAATGCCCACGTCGAAAACCGATGAAAAATGAAACAAAACCTATATGCATTTTGTTTCAATTTTCATCGTTTCTCTACCGATTTTCTCGATGTTCGAAGTTATAGAACGCAGGAACTTTCAAATTTAAAATTGATTCTCCGTTTAAAATGGCGAGAGCGCCGGCCGCCGGCCTTGAAAAAAATATTATTTAGCATTTTAGCTCAACTGCTGTTTTTTCATTGTCAAAACTTGACCCTAACTGAGGTACCTGTCACAATTATTGTCCATTAAATACTGAAAAATTATGTAAATTGTATATTTTTTTTCATATCATAAAAGAATTGTCAGTACAAATTTGTCAGGAAATTCCTGACAATTGAAGAAAAATACTCGACAATTCATTGTCATGACATTGTCATTTTTTTATGAACCGAAGAGTTGACAACTGTCGGATATTTTTCGACAATTCTACAACATTTTCAAATTGTTCATGGAACAGATTTAACAATTGTCAAGTTGTAAATTTAAAAATTGTCACCTGTCGCAATTGCCAATGTTTATGAAATAGGGCCCAGGTCAGAAGGGGAGACAAATCGGAAAAACCTTATCACTTAACAGCGTTTTTGGCGACATCGAATGTGCACGTAGTCATTCCACAAAAGGTGGTCTGTTATGTACAATGTAATGTATACATGCCAAGAGCAGGAACTGAAAGCTGTTTAGTAGCAGCGATGCAAGTGCTGCTCATGGATAGCGGCATTATAGGTGGGTTTCGCATAAATGACAGATGTTTGTGAGTGCCCGAAGTAAGTATGTCCATTGGTGGATTATTGGCCTGGCCCTGCGTGGCCGCCTTAGCAGTATTTTAATAAACAAAACTCTTATAAATTAGCATATCTAGAGTCACTTCCATACATTTTACACTAGCGAATATTTTGCAATTCGAATTTTAAAAATAAGAAAACGGTAGAAACGTGGCGTTTTTCATATTCTCAGATGATGTTGGATTTTTGAACACATTTTTAAATGCTTTTAAAATACTTTTTTTTGTTGAACATTTTCTTTTCATTTTGAAAATTTATAGAATTATGTAAAAGCATTTAGCATAAACAAATTGATATATGTAAACCCGTTCTGTTGTAAGTATAGGCAAGGTACCATTAACCCATTTCCGACACGGGACTTCAAATACCAGTTGAGCTAGAAAAATTTCATACTCTAACTATTTCAAGTCTGATTGAAGGAATTCTGAAAAAAGTTTAGTTTCCCAGAACCCGGGGAAAATTTTTTGAAAAATGAGATATTGTCCGTAAAATATGAAAATTTCAATTTTATTTGAATATTTTCATGAAAAACGGACAAATTCATTTAAAATCTTGAATTTTTAGACTTTTGGGTAACCATCCACATCTGTAATTTGTCGCAATATACCACAACGTATACGACCAGCTTCCTGATGGTATGTAGCTGAATGCGAATTTTTCAGCATACCTAGACGTTTGTTTTGCGTGACGCCTCGTCGAAAATTACAAAAAAAATGTGTATGGGTCTATGGGTATTTTATTTTATCGTCATTCAGCTGTGACATTGATATTCACCACTCAGTAGAAAGTCGAAATATACCAATTATTGCAGGTGATTCTGATGGTTAATAAAAAGTCTAAAAATGCGAAAGAAAACGTGAAATAGAGGCCTCAAAAGAAAGAAATTCCTAATAAATAAAATAATCTTCCCATTTGTGGAGTCATTTCACTGTGAAAATAATTCCCCTATAATTCTAAGACCAAATTAGTCCCTAAAAGAGGCATGAAATGAAGAACCAAATTTTAGAGAATTTTTTAATGGGGCAAAATTTTAGACGATTTCGTACAATGTTAAAGCATTTTTACTATGATGCTATTTTTTTCCCCCAAATAGAGGATTTTCCAAATTTTAAACGAGTTCGCATCGTAAATACTATCTTTTTAACATTTTATTCATGTTAAAATCACCAAAAGCCTATTGTATCTTTTTTGACGGTTTTCGCATTCTCCCAACTTCTCCGACGTTTTTTTTACTTTTCCGTACTTATATCTCGTTTCCACTAATCAATGGTAACGAGATAAAGGTACAGAAAAGTCAAAAAAAATCGGATGAGACAGTCCACAATGTGAACACCGTCTTTGTTTACTTTTTGCATGAAATGTCATTGTTTCGGGCGTATTCAGCCGTAGTTTATTCAGAAAAAAAAAATTTTTGTATGATCCATATTCACGTTGGATTTGGAACGTTAAGTTTGCTTACTTTTTTGCAGGAACTGTCACTGTTTTGGGCGTATTCAGCTGGAGTTTATTAAGATATTAGGCTTAAGAATGATTCTAATTAAAAAAGGCTTAAAACTAAGAAAGAACATTTTAGTAAAGAGCTTTAAAGTTGGAAAAATCAGTATCATGCTATAGTAGCTCATCCTACGGCTGCTTAAAATTTTGCGCCACTATTTTTTAGTTTATAGTTGCATAAGCCTGGTGATAAAAATTATTATTTTAAGACTGTTCGACACTTATATATCTTCCCCTAGCCCTAACGTCACCGCCGGCCGCGCACCGCCTTGTAAACTTCTTAGAACAAACAAACGTCAACGCATTACGTAAGGTCGTTACAAGACAAGAAACAGAGCAAAAAAGTGAGTCAATCAAAATAAATCACACATTTTCCTATTTAAAGAGCGCGTCAAAGCTCAATTCATTCAAGACCAACAAGAACTATTACTGAAAGTGGAGGGGGGAAGGGGGGGTGGTACTAAGAAGCTAATCAGCATTTGTGGGTACACAGATATACATCCATATCGCAGTAGATATGTATATGATGTCCACTGGTGGATTTTATTATTTCGATGTACTTTTTTTATTTTTCTTAAACCAGATACTCGCGTATGTGCCACATTTTTCTATATGTAAAACGACAGACGGCGATGTCTTTTCGTTGACAAAAAGTGTCGGACAATTATATTATTAAAATTCAAGGATAAAATAATATCTCTACACGATGGAAGTTGTATAGTTGTCGTTGTCGTTGTCTTCGTCTTTAATCTCAATTTCAAAAAGTAGCTGATTAAAATGTGCCTCGACTCTGCATAACTGATGGAATTATCAGACGGATGCAGCAGGAATTAGTATAAGGCAACAAGGTTCTGAGTTGTTGTTGTTGCTGATGATGCATAGTAGTTTGTCAACCAAATGGCTTCAAATAGTTTTGCGGCATCGGACAATTATTACTTAACAACCTATCAAACAATGGAATAGGTGCATTCCAATCCATCTGTAAACCTGTGTTCTAAAGCCTTTTTTTTGTTTTGATGATGACGACTTACGCGATTTCCGATAGCGACTCTCCTCCAATGCTTTCCCATTTTCTAATTTGATTAATCAAATCGCTGACATGCATAAAGCCTTCCCGCTGCCATACCACTGCCTGCACCTATGTACGTCGGCGTCGTCGTCGTCGTGGCTCGCCAACCATGATAACGAAAAACAATGCCAAAGTATCCGCAATTGATTCGTACCTGCTGTGCTTCATTCAAGCCTGACCTGTCCACCACCACCAGATAGGCTAATTTGCAGTTTGCAATTATTATACGTTGACCATAGCATTGGCGGAGGGTGTTTCTGTTTTCTGTGTGAGCGATATACTGAACTTGTCCATGTGAACCCGGTCAAAACATTTAACATAAAAAAAGGTAATTCAGTGTGCCATTGAGAACTACCAAGCATAATTAAATGTGTGCTCGTATAAATTGTTCAGGTCCATCCCCGATACCTACCATAACCTATATGCACTTAGCGGCATCGTTTCGTTATTCGTTGTAGGTCGGTACTAACTATTATGAGCATCTGCTCGAAAGCTGCCACTGAATACATTTGCGTATGAAGTCGTGGTGCACATCTGTAATGGTGATGGCATTGACGTATGAATCTACCCCAAATTGGGCAAAACAAAAAATAAAGCTACAGAATTCCACATCTCCAGCAGCTAGGCTGCCATGCTCGGCGTAAAGCACCACCAGAATTCGCATTGTGCTCTGGCGGTCGTTGTCGGCTACTCGCGGGTTTAGTAGTTTGCTTTTCATTAACTTTTCTCTGCCGCCACCGCTCGCCGCTGCCGCCACCGCTGCTGCTGTTGCTGCTGCTGCTGCTGCTGATGATCTATCTATTCAGCATCCCACAATGGCGGGCTGACGACAGGAAATGGTCGATTGAACACATTTATGCCCGTTAATATATGAGAACATCCTGCACATAGTTACTATAATGTCTGTCAGCATAGCGAGATACGCTTCTAGTTACTACATGCTAGAGGCACCGCCATGCCACGCCGCGCGCCGATCTGACAAGCTAACGTGGATTTTTTTTTCATATCTGAAAGATACTGCCGAACTGGTTAAGATTTTTATTTCGAGGCTGATGATGTGCTCTATTAGAGAGGCTCTGTCTTATCTAAAGCCCGCCCGCCTATTAAGTGTAGGTACCTTGTATAGGATATTTCTTTAAATAATAAATATTTCCCAGATAAAATATTTGCATGGATTTTATTAGTGGCTTCGCTGTTGTAATAAAACACACTTAAGGTACTATAACTATTAGTAACTAGGAAGATGATACTTTTTCTGTTGCGCTATTGTCTAGAGCGAGTTTTAAGCTTCCGCTGTGTGTTTATTTTATTGTTTTTGTATATAAGCGACTGCGACCATGGCAATAATTTTAACTCAATGAACAAAAAATATTTAAGCTTGTATATCATCATCAAAAAATGACGCATATTCTACATTTATTTAAATTTAAAACAAAAATTGATCAATAAATCAAATAAAAATGTAATTTTCCAAAGGAAGTGAATTAGTCAAAAAATAAGTCCGAAAACTACCGACAGGAAATCATTAATTTATTCAACTATAAAATAATTTGAAATATTCATCATCGCTAAAAAACAAATGGGGGTGAAAGGATCAAAAACGATTTTATGTGCGAATATCTAGTGACTCATGACTTTTATAGAAAAAAAATACCAAAGTTCAAATTTTAACATTAGGAAATTTGTAAAGGGTTTTCCAATAAGAGGTGTTATTATGATATTCAAAGAAAAATGGCATTTTTTGAGATAAATGAAGGAAGGTATGCCTATAATAATGAAACACAACATCAGCCAAATGGCCGCCACGACCACGCTTACAGGACCATATCCTTTTCATGAAATTTTCCATAACCAAATCGCAAAGTGGCTGCCCTATGTCCTCGATAGCCTCACGAATTCCATCTTTGAGGTCTTGAATCGACGCTGGGCTGTTGGCGTAGACCTTATCTTTCACGTGGCCCCAAAGGAAGAAGTCGCAAGGTGTTAAATCACAAGATCTCGGTGGCCAATTGTGATCACCTCTTCGAGAGATAACACGGCCCGGAAACTTTTCCCGTAAAAGATCGATGGTTTCATTGCTTGTGTGGCACGTAGCGCCGTCTTGTTGAAAGTAAACGTTGTCCAGATCAATACCATCCAATTCCGGCCATAAAAAAACAATAATCATCTCTCGATAGCGCAATCCATTGACCGTAACTGTTGCTCCAGCCTCATTTTCGAAAAAGTAAGGTCCAATGACCCCGCCGGACCATAAACCGCACCAAACAGTCACGCGTTGAGGATGGAGAGGCTTTTCAACAATAACTATTGGGTTTTCCGAGCCCCAGATGCGACAGTTTTGCTTGTTGACGTAGCCTCCGAGGTGGAAATGGGCCTCATCAGTCAAGATGATTTTTCGATGAAATTCCGAATCATTTTCATGCATTTCAAGGACCCAATCAGCAAAGACACGACGTTGTTGATGATCAGCCGGCTTGAGTTCTTGTGTTAACTGAACTTTATAAGCCTTTAGACCCAAGTCTTTATGCAAAATACGGTGTATTGACGTTTGTGGAATGCCTAATTCCAAAGAACGACGAGGAATGGACAAACCTGGGTTTTCTTCAACACTTTGGGCTACAACAGCAATATTCTCAGTTGTTCTTGAGCGACGTGCACGGGTTTTATTCTTCACATCACTAACTTGTCCCAGCAGCTCGAATTTGTCCACCAATTTCTGTATTGCGGTCCGACAAGGTGCTTCACGACGACCCAAAAATGTTTTAGTTTTACGAACCGTCTCTGCCAAATCTTCACCATTTTTATAGTGAATTTTAATAATTTCAATGCGTTGTTGAAGCGTGTATCGTTCCATTTTTATTAATGGCGTAGTTTCTACTTGTCAAATGTCAAAAAATGACAGCTTCAAAACTGACAGCTACCGAAATAGCGGGCTATTCAAAATAACACCTCTTATTGGAAAACCCTTTATAAACGGCGACGCGGCGGCCAACACTCTTTTCTTCCGTGTATAATTGTTTTGGGAATAATTTCTATGTCCATATAGGACATTTTCTACAAAATTATCTAGAAGACTTAAGATTGAGTACAGATGATTGTCAGATCTGACAATACTGTCACATCTGTCAGTAAGAAACCTGTCCCAAATGTCTTAAGGCAGCATTACACGTTTATAAAAATGGACCGTGATGTGTTCGGAAGCTTAAAACTCGAAAACGATTGGAACAAATTGGATACTTCCTTCTGCGGGTTTGTTTGTAATTGCTCCGCGAAGGATTAGGAAAAAATTAAAGTGGCGCTGTAGGCGTACATTTCGTTTTTCAGTTCAATTCAATTATACCATTCAACAGGTGGTGCTGTGGGCAGTTAGGAAATGGCTTTTGGGATATTCTTTTTCAACTTTTGTTATTTGTAGGGTGAAATGGGGTCAAATTAAAATAATTGTTCGATTTTAGAATTTTGTTTTTGTTTGAAAGGTTTTTCTTAGTAAATGGCTTAAGGAACATTTTTTTTAGCAAATTTTTTTATTTATAGGGTAAAATGGGGTAAAAATAAAAAAAAAAACGATTTAAGAAATTCTTTTGGTGTCCGAAAGGTTATTTTCTAGTGGATGGCCGCCTTAGATTTTTTTCAGGAAATTTGCATATATAGAGTAAAATGGAATGAAAACAAAAATGTGGTTTTTGATTACAAAAATTCTTTCTGTGTTGGGAAAGTGATATAGGTTAGACTTAGAGGATCATGTTTTTGGAAATTTAGCCATTCATAACGTGAATTAGGTTAAAACCCATAAAGTAGTACATATTCGATTCCAAAAATTAGTTTAAATATTTATTTATATTTTCTTTCGTAATTTGTATGCCCAGTTTTTATGGGCCAGCTAGTTATCCATATAAATATGGAAAGTTGGCCAAATAATTATAATAATTAAGTGTGATAGTCAAGTTTATATGACAAAAATACATGAAGATTAATATTTACTACTTTGTCATACAACAAATATTTTGTCACATTTTATATGGCATAATGGACATATAAAGGATGTTTTTTTTTAAGACGTGTTTCAATACTTTTTTCGGAGTTAGTCTTTTTTACGCTCAGTTTGGTTTGCCATTTCATAATGAATAGACTTACTCCTGAAAAACTTTTGCAAATCGTGCAAATTTATTACCAAAATAAAGGTTCGGTTCCCGCCACGCATCGCGCGCTGCGTCCAATATTCGATGAACCTCATTTTTGTTTGAATAAGCAAAATTCTCGAATTTGGAGTGATCATAATCCACAAGACATTGTTGAGACGCCGGCCGTTACATCCTCAAAAAGACACTGTTTGGTGTGCTCTATGGGCAGAGGGAATCATTGGTCCATATTTCTTCAAAAATGAAGCCGGCCATAATGTTACAGTCAATGGGGAACGATATAGAGCCATGATTAATGACTTTTTCGTGCCTGAATTGGAGGATGTTGATGTGGACGACCTTTGATTCCAACAAGACGGCGCTACTTGCCATACAGCCAACGAAACAATCAATTTATTGAAGGAAACTTTTGGTGAGCGCATTATCTAGCGTCGTGGGCCTGTGGCGTTGCCTCCAAGCTCGTGCGATTTAACACCGCTGGACTATTTTTTTGTGGGGTTATGCAAAGTCGCTTGTCTACGCAGATAAGCCTGAGACGATTGATGTCTTGGAAGAAAATATTCGGCGCGTTATAGCTGACAAACGGCCTCAATTGCTACAAAAAGTGGTCGAAAATTGGGTATCTCGGCTGGAATTTATTCGAGCCAGCCGCAGCGGCCACTTGCCCGAAATCATTTTTAAAACATAATGGCAAACCCTTATCTTTATATTAGGTTAGGTAAGGTTAAGGTGGCTGACACACTTAGACCATAGTTGGTCCATTGTGATACCACAAGAATCTGAGAATTTTCCTTCCTATTCGTTGAACCACTTAGAGCGTGCGAGATTAATTATGTCAACATTTACCAGATCACTAGGATCGTTGTAGTATTACTCTCGTCGGGATACGTCGTCGGGATAGAGCAGGACAAGTGCAGAGGAGATGAGGAATCGATTCTTCCTCTTCTTCATCCATACAGCTTCTGCAGAAACCGTTTGAGAATATTCCAAGCCTCGTTGCGTGCTTGCCTATCAAGCAGTGCCCGGTAATGACACCTATAACGGAGCCGATATAATATATCTTTATATTATCTAAAAATGTAACTCTGAAGTTCAAACTTAACTCCGAACACATCATATTTCATATCCATTACAAAATGTATTTGAACCTAAAGAAGTGCGTGGAATTCTTTTGATATAATCTTCGTCATCTGATGATCCAGACACAGACTCGGTATAAACACACTTAATGAGCACGCAGTTACTATATCAGAATCATTCCCCAACGCGTATGATTAAACAGTTTTTAATGACATAATCACGTGATTTAATAACAATGAGTCTTCAAACTTCCGCTGCAACTTATAGAGCTTGCTGCCAAAGAACTATACCTACTTTCAATAAAGAACCACCAGCCAGAGCGAGGAATGTTCATTTTGCTTAAACTGGAATGCGTCTTCTCCAATGGAGATTATCTTCCTCCGCAAAAATTTTCTTTACACGCAAGGAAAAAGAAAAAAAAATGTTAAACAACAAAGTATCTGTAACTGAAGTACAAATATTCTTCCAACCCCCACAATCTATACAAATGTATATACCCAACCCACTTTAAACGGACGGGGCTTAGGACTATTGAAACGCACTTTTTTCTGTTGTGTTGCCCAGTTTGACGTAGGAATATAGCATAGATACATACATAGATACACATAAGCCCCAGTAGGACGTTATGCCATCGCTTAAGCTGAATTTACTTGCTGTACAATGTAATTGACGTGTCAGGCTGTACGTTATTTTCTCAAAACCTCTGATTCGTCAGTACCAACGCGGTATTATGTTTGATTAAGTCCCATCTAAATATTAGTGACAATCTGTGCACAAATTCAGAGTAATGTACAACAAAGTCAGCAGTCCAATTGTTGTGTTATAAATTGCTTTTGAGAGTTTTTTTTTTTTCAACAAAAAAAATGAAAACAAAAAGTTGCTAACCACATTATACGGAGGAGGCTTTAGATATACAAAAAGTCTGCGGTCCCGCATCTTATCTCATTCACTAGAATTGGACTTAATTTTTTCAGATTTTATTAGTGATCTGGATCGGGACGCGGTCGTTTGGGCAGCAAAAACTTTACCGCGCATTCTTAAAGAAAAGAAAAGTGAAACGCATCTCCTGATACTGCTGACGATACTGCTGTACAACTTTGTTTTCGGCGATTCTAAGTTTAAAGTGTGATTTGGTGAAAAGAATTTAGTAACAAACGTTTAACAAAAAAACGATATCCTTTCGAAATATTTAATTAAAACACATTTTCGATCATCATCATCATGGATTCCAAAGCCAAGGGATTACTCAAGCAACCTAAGAAAAAAACAACACTAGCCGAGGAATCAATTGATGCTTTCCAACAATGCTACTCAAGACCGCCTCCCATGTCGAAGAAACAGTCATTCAAGGAAATGATATGGCAGCCCAATAAGAGGTTGTTTTTCGGAAGGACATTTCCTAGTTGGGGTGAGTTTTGAATCCTGGATTAGGAAGAACTATAATTGTGGTGGAATTTTTTTTTTTTTTTTCATTTGTTGTATCTTGTATAATTTTTTAAATCAAGTGTCAAAGATTCGAGAATTAAGGTGGTGTGCGAATGGAATTTAAATTTCGACTAAATTTTAACCGAGATTAAATTTTGATGTTTTCACGTACAGATTCACCTCATTAGTGTCAAAAATTTTAATTCGATTTTAATCCCATTCGCTCAAGACCTATTATTTAACTGGACATTTAGTTGGTTTTCATTAATTTATCCGTTGAACGATATAAACTTTTTATCTTAATTTATTGGGATGGTCTTCTGATTATAGTAATGGTAAAGCAGAGGGATATTATAGTTTATTAATTAATCTCACAGAAATGTATGAATACAAAATTCTTAACAGAAACTAATGCTGGATTTACACGACTGATAAATTGGCAGTATTCTGGCAGTTAACTGTCAAAAAACTGGCAAAACAATGAAAAAAATATTTTTTTTTGCATTATACTGACAGAAAACTGCCAATTTGTCAGTCGTGTAAATCCTGCATAAAACTGCGAATTACACAAAAAGTTGCATTTTTGCTGTCGAAACCAACAATCCTGGTGGTGGAAATGGCACGTAATTTAAAGATTTAAAGCGTACGTAAAAATAAGCGAGAGGGGACCCCAAAATGGTTGGGCAATAAGACTGTCGCATATTTCTCTCTCAAAACCAATGTTGGAGCTATGATTTTTGCTTACAAGCGGGCAAGTGTTGAAGGGATAAATAGATGGGTACATCATGTCACTATTCGAATCAAATGAAGAGGCATTATGACACAACGTCTGATTTAACAGCCTTTAAAACCAGTCTAACTACCGTCGCACCTCCCATACTCCAATTTTGTGTGCGTCTGAAAAATGCCTGAGCCGTACTTTATTCGACAGGCTTCTTTTTTTTAAGGACGAAATTTTTATGAAAATCCAACTAAATAGTAGATAATAAGATGATTGTTGAACATCAATCGACAGTTAAAGATCAATTTGACAATGAAGTCTTATGAGGTTTTCCATTGGTAAATTCAGACTTCAGTTTTAAAATTGATTTTTTTTGTGGCGAATGGAACACTTTTTTTCAAATTGATTTATTTTTGTTTTTATATTCGTGTAGTTTCATTTCTGTGTAAATTTTTCAAAAAAAAAACCTCATCCCCTGATGCATTTTTAAAAGATAAAGATGAGCTTGATGAAGTAACCGATTAATTTTAAACTGGTTCCGTTTATCATGAGCGAATATTTCTCACATATTTTGAACACAATTTTCACACCTGAAATAAATTAATCAATTTAAAAATCACATTTGCAAACTGACAGTTGTAAATTATGTTGGTGGTACATAAAGGGAGGGGTTAATCTGTTGAAAAATTTAGATCTGCAAAATTGATTTTAAAGCAAAAATAAATCAATTTTTGTTGCCCAATGGAACACAAAAATGATCAAAATCGGTTGCTTGACAGATCCAAATCAAAAAACTAAATTGATCTATTTTATCAATGGAAAACCTTACAGACGACTATTTTTTTTTTAGCTAAACGAAGCAGTATTAACTTGTGTGTTTTACGCCCATATTATTCACTCACTTAATCCAGATTAAAAATTAAATCCAGATTTAAATTAATTTAAAACAAAACATTAATTTCAATTCCATAGTATTCACCCAGTAAATTTACAATTAAATCCATTTTTTTAATTCAATGTATAAATAAATCCAATTGAATTTTAACTGCTCTCCGGTGGCCAGTTTAAATACTTAAATCCATATTATTTTGAACAAGGATAACATGGTTAAAGATTTAATAAATGTGGATATAAAGTCCATTTAAATCCAAATTGATTAGTAATTTAACTTTGTTATTCCACTCGAATCAAGGAAAAATATTTTGCCCATTTCATTCCGAACTCTCCATCTCCAACTCTTTTACGATTTCTCCAGGTTGAATTGCTCCAGTGTTCGATGGCCCATTCATATTTTTGGAATAAGCCAAAAGGAATGTTTATTTAAAATTAAAATTTTTTTTAATCTGATTCTGGGAGCAATAATGAAAAATCGATTTTTTGACATATCAAGATTCACCTAGCCATATTATTATCTTTCCCAACGTTTGGAGCCCCCAAACCGCTTAACCGATTACGACGGTATGTGTGGTTTTTGAAAACCATTGCGACGCGACGGACTCCAAGATTATTTTTTACATTTATTAGTAAAAAAATAATAATAATGGCGGAAAATTTTTAACAGCCTGATGTTAGGTAGGGTTTTAGTATCATGCTACTTTTCTAACTTTGAAGCTCTTTACTAAAATGTTCTTAGTTTAAAAAATAATGTTAAACTAGTATCATACTAAGCCTTTTTTCTTGGTAAACTCCAGCTGAACACCTCTAAAACAGTGACAGTTCGTGCAAAATATTGAGCAAACATATACCTTTTTACTAAAAAGATAAAATAGGCGTTTGATCATTTTAAGTTAGTTAAATGTTTAAAAGATAGTACGATGTGAACTAGTTTAAAATTTGGAACATTCCCTTATTAACCCAGCATCCCAGTACCTAAAAATGCTAATCTAAAATTTGCGCCATTGTATACCTTACAATTAAAGTGAAACAACAAACCCAAATTATCCGTAAGTTACAAATTAAAAATATCCATTTTTAAAAATTTAACAAAATGAGCATTCCGCTTTTCAATTTGTTTTCTTAAAGATTAAACATTCATGCCAATTATGGAATTCGCAGAGAAATGCACTCGACCCTATTTACTCATTTGCCATGTAAAGAAAAGAGAAAACACCATTCCGAATAACCGCGAATTCCATAATCGGCATGATTGTCTAATCGCAGCTTTTGAACAAGTGTACACTTACCCAAAGCTTGTTGTTGACGTACGGGTGTTAGCTGTGGTTCTTCATTGAACCAGTCGACTCCAATTTGGCCACTAAACGTTGACTGGGAAAAGGACGACCATGCCTTAACCGTAAAATTGGCAAATCAAGCACATCGTTGATAGTAAATTTGTATCATTTATACGTGTCTTTAGTGCCTAAAAAATTTAAAAAAGGAACATTAACAACAGATAAAACATCATGACCGCTAGGTATTGTCAAAATCTACCAATTACAGTTGGAAACCCCTTTTTACCTAAGTATATGTTTTTTTTTTGACATTTTGCCGACCCGTTTTTTTTGATTTTTCTTAAGCTTCGATTAGACCAGTCAACGCGTCCGAATGACTTAAAATAACTAAATTAACTAACTAGTCTGATACTAAAAATAAAAAATACACACGACTTAGCAACTTTGGGACAGTATTTTGCGTCATTCTGACGTCAGAGAATCGACGCGTTTACTATTTCCGTTGGCCGTCTAATCGTAGCTTTAGGACTAGAAATATTGGTATCTGTCATACAAAATTTTTAATCGTTAAGAAACATCTTACTTATATCAAAAACTAAACTAAACTTTGTACTAAACAAAAATTAGTTACCCACAATGTTTGTGTAGAAAATGATTCTTACACCAAGAAGATTTTAAAATGTGTAAAGAGTATTGTTTGCCAAAATTTAAAAATAAATATTTAGATAATTAACAAAAATTTGTATGTAAATCCCTTTTTGAAAAATTAATAGCGCAAAATTTTAAACGATTAAGCACGATGTTAAATCGTTTTAAGAATGATGCTAAGGATTTTCCAAATTTTAAACGAGTTAGCATCGTATCACCAAATGGCTATTTTATCTTTTTAGTATCATATTAACTCAAAATGTCACTTTGACATAGGCAAATTTTAAAAAAGGCATGTTTGCCTACTTTTTTGCACGAAATTTCAGTGTTTAAGGCGCGTTCAGCTTTAGTTTTAAAAAATGTATAAAATTAGACTTGAATGGTGGACGTAAGTATACGTCTATATTTTTTTCCTAGTATTTCTACTCAATGGCACCGTAGTGTACATAGGTAGGTATCTAGACATGTATTTTTATTTTTACCTGAAAAATTGTATCAACAGAAATATTGCAGCTAACTACCTGCATTTTACTCTTCCTTGAATAGTTTCTCTTTGTATCTTTTAAAACTGGTTTTGAATTGGACTTTAAAAACAAAACTGTTATACAATCGTGTGTATAGCTGTTATTATTGAGTAGAAATTTGTGATTTTGAAAGGAGTGAAATTGATGTTCCCTGATGCATGCAACCAGCAATTTACTCTGGATGTAGTTTATGATTGAGAAAATGTGTATAATCGTACAAAATGTACAAACCATGCGCACTTACTTCTGTGCTGCATTTTTTTGGAGCTGTTAATGCAACAATTTGTTTTTATTTTTTTACGCTAAATACTAAACTATTAAAATAGCAGTATCTACCTACCTAACTTCATATTTTTTCAGTTAGCTATAGGTAGGTATTCTGTTTTTTTTTTTATTTCAGTAACATATGTCCACCCTCTTTTTTTATGGTTCAACAACCAACAGAAACCTTTGAAACCACACATACTTTGATAAATATAAACTATACATCCTTATATGACATCAGGGAATGACCAGCCCATGGGTGATTCCTAACTCGGTCAACGGTTACAAACTCATTTATAGCTTTTCTTATAATTTTAGCTGTTCGTAGGGTTGAACTGACCAGATTCCAGGTGTTTTTTTTTTTTTAATTTATAGGAAACGTTAGACATTCAAAATGGAATTCGATTTGAGAATATTTTTGAGGGTAGGTACGCTTTTACAACCTAAAATATATACAGGGTGATTCGCATAAGGTGTAACAAAAAAATAGTGTCTAGGTTGGGTCAAGACAAGAAAAAAATCGAATTGGAGGGGATCTATTTCCCCCCCCCCCCTCCACCACCGTTTAACCAGGAGGTTCCATTTTGTAAAAAAATGACTTACAACAGAAAAAAAATGATTAAAAAACAAAGTTAACACTAACAATCTAATGCTATACCTTTTTGCAAAAGCCAGAAATCTCTTCTTTTATTTTCTTTTCAAGTAAAGTTGTTTTAGTAAACGGTTTTTTTAAAAATTAATTTTCAAACTCAAAATTTTGCACACAAAATCTTAAGATTTTTGTTAACACTAGTTTTGTACAGAATTTTACGTTATTAAGGCGCAGTTTTTCAGTGGTGAGTTAAACCAGAGTAAGTTAACTCTAGAAGGAAATTAACCCACAGTTAACTGAAGAAGTACATAGTTATTTGTGGAGAATGTCTGCGGAACGACTAAACAAACTCGCGGTGGATAAAACATCAAAAGCATCTTTTCAGTTAATCCTGAGTTAACTCACCAAATTCGATGAGTTTACTCGGATTTAACTTTAATATCGCACTGACAAACTGGACCTTAGTAGTATTTTTTGTTTTCAATATGCAATGCTCTTATTAATTTTTAGTCAAACACCATTTTCTATTTTTTTAGAAAATTAAAAATAATATAAATAAAATTCCCTCAATTTGACTCCAATCCGTTGCTTAAGTTGCTCTTAAGACCCTACATATTTCCACTATACGTGTAGTAGATTTAATTATTTTTAATTTTCTCAAAAAGTACAAAACATTTAAGCACCCGCTTTTCTGTTTTCGACTAAAAATTTATATGAGTATTAAATTTCTAAAACAAAAATAGTACTTCATTACGTAAAACTCATTAGGTACGTAAAAACTTGTTTGAAATTTTTTTTTTCAAAATTTTGATTTTGAAAATTAATTTTTCAAAAACTGTTCACTAAAACAACTTTAATTAAAAAGAAAATAAAAAAGGAGATTTCTTTACAATATGATATAACGCGGCACTGTAAGTGTTATCGTTGTTTAATAATTCTTCTTCTTTTTATGTCAATTTTTTTTAGAAATTTTCCCCTACTGGCTAACCGGGGGGGGGGGGGGGAATAGACCTCGCTCTCATATGACTTTTGTCTCAACCTAACTTATACGCTCTTGCTTTTTGTGACACCTGTATACTACATACGTATATTTTATTTTGAAATAAATATTTGTTCATGAAAAAAAAATTGTGTGAGTGCTTACGGTTGATATTTGTAAACATCAACGTTTCTCCAAGCGCAGTTTTGAGGTTCCATTTCGATCCGCATGCGAAGTCGTCCATACGTTGTTATGACCACGTGCACGGATCCAAAACGGACTATAGTTTGCTTGAAGGGGATTTTCAGATTTTTGTCACTGAACGCATCCTACTATGCATATTTTTGTAACGTAACGTGTGACCTCGTAACGTCACAGAAAGAAAATTCTACGTTTTTATTTAACTCTGCCCCCGACATAGATGTTTACATATCCATAGAAATTCTTATAACAGTTTTTTTTTTTCATAAAGGGTGTTTCTTATATCTGCCACCTACATTTATTTCAAGAATGTTAAGCTGTGGAACACAATTGTAATTGTAACTGAATGAATGAATATGTATTTCATGAAAAACTGTCTACCAGGCTTTGCATTCTAAAATGAGTTCATATAATTAAAGTGTGATACAACAAAAAAAAAAAAAACAAACTTGATACCTGAACACATTTCTATAAAGTCTCGCAAACAGGTGTCTCATAATTATTTTCTCATGCAACCACAATTATCACATTTCACAACCTTTTCCGATATAAAACAAAACAAAAAATTAACGCCACCCTGCGCCTCATTCAAACCTCGCTCAACCCGAACCCGCACCTTTAAGTCTCACTCAATTCACACCTATATTCAATATAACACTTTGAATTTAACTCGCCTCTGAGCTCTGAGATCTGAGCCATCGCCACCAACACCAAGCCACCACCCTACATGCGGGAGTCCATAGTGTTGATTCACGTCGCCGAGTTCATGGGCTGCAAACGTCCAGAAGAGAAAAGAGCCCAAACATCTAATGCGTCTGATTATTTTATATATTTTATTCAAAAGTATTTCCTCAATTTCGTATGAATGCATGTGTAGTTGTGCCGATTTTAACTCCGAGCTGATGATGATATGAATATGATGTGATGTGACCTCTCTGAGCTGAACTGAGCTGAGCTGGCTCTGGTGGCTCTGGCTCTACGATATAGCTGATTGCTGAATGTGTATGAAAAGTAAGTAGCACAGTAACGATACCTACACTACAAATATTACAAACTCGAGTGGAATTCAAAGTCAACTGTGCTAATGCTATGCTATCATGCTTGGTGCAGGCAGGCAACCATCGCTGTTTCGCTGTAGTATTCCTCAAGTTGTTTAGCAAGAAAAATCGAAAAAGGCGGTTCCTTCGTAGTCTTTCGGTTCCGGACGTTGCACGTACACCGCTCACATGAATTCATATATTTTTTGTCTTAGACAAATTTATAAATAAAAAAATATTAACATACCTACATGACCGATTTTTTGTTTGTATCAAATAAAAAAAAAAAATATATATATAATTACCTATATCGAACTCGTACGCTCGGGGTGGTGCAAAAGTACATTTTTGTACACTTTAAGGTCCAAATTCAATTCATAGTCGCGTGCTAGACTATACCTACGACAATTTTTCCAAATCCATCAAGGTGTGGTCGTCACAACAACTCACAACAACATTCAGACACATCTTCTGAAGTCTCTTCTCTTTCGAGCTCTTATAGCTTCTTCGACAGACAGATCGAACCAGGCAGATCTGCTGTGCTATATTCGTTAAAACAAAGCACCCTATAAAGAAAAAAATTCCCTCAAAAAAAAAATAGATACATATATCTAATATTTTTGTGTGTTTTGTGTCGCAAAATCCATCGCATCGTCCCAAACCAAAGATAGAAATATATTAAGTCAAACGATTATTATTATTGCTTAGTTGGGTGGTGTGCGGAAAAGTCAGTTCAACTCACATCAGAGTGCATCACTGCTGCTGCATATTATAGTGAACCATCCGTGTGTAACCTCATTCATTTCTTAAATGATTTTCTGACCTTAAATTATAGATACTACTGGGTTTAGCTCCTATACCTACTCGTACCTTTGAAAATAATTAAATAAGTTCGAGTTTAAGCGATCACTAATGGTATTTTGATCGCGACGCGCGACACATTGATCGAGGAGTGTCTGGAGTGTTTGAATAAAGTGTAAAATTCAACCGTAAGTAAGACGCAAAAATTAACATCAAAAATGTCAAAATCTGCCCATCATATGGATGATTCGTTGTTTGTGCGACAAGCGCGCCCTTTCCACCTTGGCAGATTCCTATACAACTCAGAGGAAGGGACTGTCATGAACCGTGACCGAACTTCATGGGGTGAGTTTTTGGTCAATTTTCTGCGGAATTGTCTTTTTCCAAAATGTAAAAAAAAAAAAAAAACATACATAAAACCCAAAGAGTCTGCTTGCATAATTTTTAGATAATTTTATTTTTAAAAACTATATAGCGTCTTCAAAATTCTGTAGATATATAATTTTTTGTTGACGTCTTTACATTTATAGTTTTTTTTTTTTTTTTTTTTGCTGCACATTTATAACAAATTTATTGAACTAAAAATAATTTACAGAGTGCATAATAATATATTCGAAAGTACATAGGTATCTGTTTTGAGTTCTTGACACTTGGCCATAACCCAGATGCACATTATTTTTCCTTGTTTCTGGTTCATCGTTTGTGTGCAAGAATAAGACTAAATACAAAATAGCTTCCACCTAACCTAACTTTTTCTTCCAATTCCGTCTTTTTGTTTGCTTTCATAAGCCAAAGCCAGAAGCCAGAACTATCTGACGCTTTCCTTATTTTACTTAAACAAAAAAAAAAAAATGCCGACTCTATAAACAATGTATCTGTTAGTATGAGTATCTGAAGTATAAAACTTGTTTTTCTATAATGTTTACTCTCCGGCATGTGTCATAGGTCTTTGGATTCTGCGTTCAAATTTCTACGCACGCACGCTGTTCTATTGATTTTTGTTTTCTTTCGACTGATGTTGGTGTTAGTGAGAGTGTTTACCCTACAAAAAATACGAATAATTGCATTTACTCTCTCTGTGTCTCTTTGTTTACAAAGCATCTTCACAATCACAGATGTTAATGTCCTGTAACGACCTCTTTTGCCGATGCAGAAAAGTCCTTAACAATGACATATGCTATGCAGGGCATGGCAATTATACCTACTGTACTATATTACTATGTATGCGACGTATGTAAGGTATAAGGGAATTTTATATTAACCTAGAGATACTCGCCCTAGAAATTATAATTAGTTTAATTTGTCCCGAACAAACGATTAATAAGAAATTCAATTTATAATTTCTATCATTGAGGAATTTTTAATAAAAAAAATATTTGTTTGGTTAAAAAAAAACTTTCAACACCTAAGCTACCTACTTATTGTACAGCATTTTTTAAGGGTTGAGTCATGAATAATTACCAACATTTGTTTCCAGAAGTAGGTGTGGGCTATAAAATTAATTTGTGTAAACCGCAATTATAAATTTTGACAACTCAAAACAAAGAGAAATAAAAATCAATTTAATTAAAAAAATAAATTGAAAAATAGAGCAGGTGGACAGACACTAATATTTAAGAGAATCCAGAAATTTTATGTGTATGTACCTACCTACCTTATTTTCTTGAGTACTTAACTTGAATTATGTCTAACAAATAATATATGCGGTACTTTGTCTCCAGTTAGTCACTAACAAATTCTTATTTATAACGGAATCGACTTATAGGGTGTAGTTTGATTAGTTTTTTTTTTTTTTTTTTAATATTTTTGCTAATGAAAAATTAAAAGAACAATTTTGAGCTTTAGTTCGAAATCATATTTCAATTTATTTGTTTTTTATAAATATGTACCTGTCATAGATTTTGTATTTTGACCAGAAATTCAAAAAAAAAAACAACTTTCCCATTTAAAGTAAAAAAAAATGGCAAATAATTTTTTTATAATAAAAATTTATTTTGAAGTTGAACCGCGAGAATTTGTTTTATATTTGAAATCTTCTGTTTTGTGTTTATTAACCTGGTAAGGTTCTGAATCTGGGACAAACGTTCTGGAGGTGAATCTGGAACGGGGAAAAAAGTTCTGGGGGTGGGTCTGGAACTTGGACAAAGGACAATTTTTGTCTGGAAACAACGTTTTTATAAACTTTTTCACAAAATTAAAAAAAAAAATCCTTTTTTGCTAGATATTTTAGTATAGAAGCATTATGTGGCCTTATCTCCATTTTTAAGTGGAAATAAGCCCGCACAAGTCATGTGATCTTATTTCAATTACTGCTATGAAATAAGGCTCGTCGGGCAATATTTAGTTTTTGAATAATTCCAAAGAACATTCCAAAAGTTAACGGCATATATACAGTAAAGTTTAGCAACCCCCCTGCTTGGCTTCACCCTAGGATTTGGGGGAAGGTGCGAGGTTGGTTAGATGCAGTTTTTTTGGACTTAAAGAAACCTCACGGTTTCAAGCAAATTATTACTTTGAAGTAATAGTTTTATTTTGAATTTGCTTGAAACAGTTAGGTTTCTTTAAATCCCAAATAAACCTCGCAACTACTGCATATCCTATAGTAAAGCCAAGCAGCGGGTTACTGTTAACTTTATATTTTTTTGTCTAAATATAGAACTTAATTGGCCAAATTTTTAGAAAGTCCATTATTTTTTATTTTTATTTAAAAAAAAACGAAAAAAAGTAGTTTTTTTTAATTTTTCAAAAAAAAAGTTAATTTTTAATATTCTTTTCATAAAAAAAATGGCATCTCCGTGCAGTTCCAGACCCATCTTTGTCCACGTCCAGACCCACCTTTATACAGATCCAGACGACACTTCCGTCCAGATCCAGACCCACCTACACAATGAAATAAATAATTTTGCTGTATTTGTAATCTACGGGATTTTGTGCTGCGGGATTATGTACTGTGGAATTTCGTAACGATCCCGTCAAAAAGTACTAATTAGTATTGCCTATCAACCCGCCAATCCCGTGAAAAATTTGTATAGGCGGGATATCGTGCTGTGGGATTTTAGCAAAAAAACTACCTTTCAAATCGGTGGGCAAACGTTACACGGGCAACTGATTGCGGGAAAAAAACGTAGTGATCCGCATTGAATAAGTCATTCTATAAATTACATAGTAAAATAGTACTTTCGAAGGAAATATATTTCTGAAGACTGAATTTGAATAACTGATGGAAATACTTCAAGTTTGAGCCCTATGTACTTAAATTCACCATCCAGTTGTACATATCGGGTAGGTTAGGTTAGGTAGAAGGGCTGACAGTTGATCTTGTTACCGTCACACTTAGATCTATGTAGATCCGTTGTGATACCCTGGGAAATTGTATCCCATTAAATGTAAAAACCTATGTGTTCTGTTAGCAGTCAAGCCATTTAGAGGTTGACGAAGTTCAAAAGGCTGTTCGCTGAAGTTCTAGAAAGATCTTCTAAGTCATCAAAGAAATGTAAAATGGGTGTTTCTTTCTTAAGTGACAGAGAGAGCTGGGCTCATGTGCTTCTTCATCGCTGCACCCTCTGCAAAGGTCGTCAGTACTGAGCCCCATTTTCTTTTTGTGGTATCCCAGTAGGTTGTGTCCGGTGATTATGCTGACAAGGGAACGAAGATGTTTTTTTGTTCATTTGCATAAAAATAAAAAATACATATAAATATTATAAGCACTACCTACGTGCCAATTTTCAATCTAAGCGGTCTATCTCAGCTGATTCTTACACGCAAACAATAATAAATCAATTTTATTAAGTGTACAAATGTACATATAAATAACAACAAAGTACTTTTTAGTGAAATGAAAGGAAGTGACCAAAAAAGCCCGATTTAACTTAACAATCATAGTTCAAATAATTGGTCAAATTATTATTAATTCAATTAATTCAAAGTACTTTTTAATCAAATTGGGAATACAAATTTTGTGAGCTTGACTCACTCTTTCAACAAAAAAACACGACTATAGTTGTTAGTTCACAAGATACGGTATGACTTACAATCTTCTAAAACCTCAGTAGATGCTCTTGTAATTTATTATATAAATTAATTTCAGATGTCAATTATTTAATTTAACACTCCAAAAATGTTGCTGAGTCTGCTTCTTATATTAAAAAAAAAAAAAACAACAACTGATTCAATTTACTTGTTGAGTCAGAACTTTCTTAGTATTAATTTTGAATCTTTATAGGAAAAAACACAAAACATACAGCAAGCGCCTTAATGAGTGCATAATAGAGAACCACTACGAAAGTCAATTGAGTGAAGTGACAAATGAAAAAAACACACTCAATATCACTCGGTTGAAGTTACATTTTTAATTTTATTTTGTTACATGTTAATAGCTATAGCAACCTACCTAATATTGCTACTCCGAGCTCAAAAACGTATAGATTTATAGTATTGTGATAAAGCTTTACCAATTCTACTCCCTTTCAAGCAAGCTGTTTCTGTTTGCTGATGTGATTAAGCCTTTGTAATACATGACATTTTTCGAAGGGTGATTTTTCCAATGCCAACAAGATTTGTTTCGTCCAAAATGTATCACCCTATGACGGTGTTCACATTGGACTGTCTCCTCTGATCTGATCAGACACAAACTAAGACGGTGTTCACATTGGACTCACTCTGCGCGACCCAAATTGACATTTCTTTGTTTTATCTCACTCCACCTCACGATGAGAAAGAGAGAGAGAGAGAGAGTCTAGTGAGGCAGGATTTTTTCAAAAAAAATCAAAAAATCCTGTCTCACTCAGGTGGAGTGAGATAAATGAAATAGATGTCAAAATGAGTCGCGCGGAGTGAGTCCAATGTGACCACCGTCTAATGTGAACACATCCGACTCACTTTGACGTATTGAAGTCGTTAAAACAAAACAAAACAAAAATCTGTGCTCTTTGAAGGATAAATTAGTAATTTTTCACCCAAAATGTAAATCTTATTGAAAAAACTTGGATTCTGTAGAATTTAAGTGCCAAAGATAAATCACAGACAGAGAATACAGATGTCACAAAAGAAAACGTCAAAGGAACAGAGACGTAACAAAAAAACCGAGGAGACAACTGTCAGTTTTGCTTTAATATCTGTGAAGGAAATAATGCAGAATATAATATATTTACAATACATACGTCAGAGATCCATGGAAGGCTTTACTCCTCAAGATTGCGGCATACTCGGTTTCCGGTCACCTAGTGTTTTTTTTGTTTTTGCGATTTGCACTCCTCGGCATATTGCCCGATGGGTATTTTGAAGATTTGATCTTAATGACTGAATTTGTATCCGTAGGTATCACTTTCACTATACTCTTCACAGAAATGTGATTTAGTTTGGCCAATTTCAACTTTCTCGTGAAAGACTACAGCGAATATGATGAATTTTTATAAAAATTAATCAGCCATCAGCCTTATTGTGAGTTTCGCCCCAACGAAATTTTGTTCGCCTATAAAAAAGAAGTGAAAATGACATAACATTCCGCCCGAAATGAATGTTCACAATAAGGGGAATTTTTCGATCATGAAATTTCGGGTGAAACTCACAATAGGCGAAAAGTGAAATGTCTAATTTTCCGGGCGGAATGTTGTTTGGGTGAAACTCACAATAAGGCTGAATATACATATGTACCTCAAAATTTCTAAAAAAAAAAATTGACCCTATTAAGTGATGCAGAGTGTAATTCATCGTCTTCTGTTGCAAACTAAAGGGATAGACGCATGAACGGAGATCCATATAGATGTTCCATCAATTCATTAAGTGGTTAATTTCATCAAGGGGTTACGATAAATTACTAATGCGGTTAATATGTCGCATCTGATGAGGTTAGATTTTTATTGAGAGTTCAAAAACTCCGCCAAACACTGAATTCAATAAAAATTCTTCATATTTCATCTGAATAGGCACACCTATCAATATTTGTAGGTACTTTCAAATTGCTCTTTAGAAAAAATAAAAGTGTATCGGCAAGAGAAAGTGAGAGAGACCCAACCGCAAAGGTAAATTCAAATAAGATTCTACATCCTTGGCATCGAATCTGATTCCCCTTAAAATGCGATGAAAGGTCACAAAAACTTAATTTTGCATGTGGACATTTTTTTGTTTTTGTTGAAAAAGCATTTTCAGAAAATTCAAATGTCATACAATTGGCAAATGAACAAATTTGGCGCACTGCAAAAGAGAGCGTTGCGTTTTTGCTGATGCTAACACTCGATGCAGCGAAAGTCAAGAAGACAACGACGAGACAAGACTTTTATTAATATCTCTATAATCTATATATGTATGTACTATAGGTACCTATTTAAGTTAAAATTTGTTTTGGTTTTGCATAGTTTAGATACAAAGCCGCTTAAAAATAGCCCCCTATCGAAGTGGACAGTACAAACTCTTTTTGTGCCAAATCCAACAATAATTTTATATTATAAATTCAATTTTTGTTTCTCGTTTTCGAATGCACTGCTAATGCAGTTTATATGCATTATGCGCACCTTATAGAAAGATGTGCGCTTTTTTTAAAGTAAACTGTCCCATTTTTCGTTTTGTTGATCAAAAAGTAAGTAATCAAATTGTCATAGTGACGACTATTATATAGTTGTCATGTTTTGGAATTCCTTTCGTGCCACGATACTTCTGCGTGATGACGATTTTTATGTTGTGCTTGAAAGCCTATTATATTTTTGCACGTCAATCTGGAGTGGCCTGTTGCCTTCTGAATGAAAAAAAGTCTTTCCATTCACGGCCAAACAAAATACTAAATAAACTACAAAGACGTGTATAGTATATATGGTTGGATTTTAGGTCGTAATGCGGCCAAGGATTTCCGCATGTGATGGGATTGTGTGTATACTTGTTGCAGTTTTCTTCTAGATTTGTTGAAGAGATTGTATTCTGGTAATGCATCTGGAGCAGAAAGTGGAATGCATATCAATAAATTATGATTAGAATATTCATTATGGCATAGATAAAAAAAACACCATATGTATGGCATATGGAAATGTAACTGACAGCAAACAATGCCAGTTGTTTTTTTTGTCAAAATGCTTTGGTTAATTGACTGGCTTCATCTATTTCATTGCATCTGACATATTTTCATGGATATTAATTGTTTTTGCAAACGAAGAATTTTTTCAAATCAACTGGCACTTTATTTTTTAGTATGGCAATAATTTTTTTTAACATTTTACGGGAACAAATTTTGTCATAATTTTTATGCGAACTGATCAAAGCTATTTAATTGCATCTTGTATAACTTGGTGCAAAAAGCTTATATTTTCTAAAATATTTTCAAAAGAACTGGCACTTTTTGATTTTATATGGCAACACAAGTTCATTTAGGATGTTTTGGCTATATACAATCAAAATAAGGAAAAACTAGGAAAATCATTACTAATTTGAAAATGTCATATTTATATGAAGAACTGGCACGAAAACTGGCATACAATTTGACCAAATTGAACCTTCAAAATTTATTAAAAAATAAATAAATAAAAATATAGAGCATTTTTCCTTCCTCTGTTCAATTTAGATTCAAAATTTTGATTGAAATCATTTGACATTTCTACAGCTGTCATTATTGAACTGGCAACTGGTATTTTCACGTTTGGAAAAATGCTATAGGTTAATATTCCATTCAATTAATGACAAAATGCATATACCTTCCTCGTTAAATAGGATATCCAGTCTAACAAAATGATATTGGAATTTTTTTAAGTGCCAGTCGTTGACAGTTATGACGTATATTCCTGTCAGACATTTTTTGAGGCAAAGCAAAATACTATTTTTCAATTCTTTTAAAATCTGGTATTATTAAACCACATTATTTATCAATTTTAAACTGGCAACTGTGAATTGAGTGTTCATTACACCACAAGTCGTACGTAAGTATGTGGTATGTCTAGTTGCCAATTAAATAACGATTTGATTTTTGATTTGATGTCAAACGTTGACAATTATGTACATATGGCTTTGTTGGAGACATTGCTGTTTTGTTTCTTTTATTTTGTTTTTAGTATACTTAAGCTTTTGCTAAGAGGCAGGTACAAATTTCAAAATGCTCTATTTATCGATGAATTTTTATAGAGAACTGGTAACATACCTATTTCGTAAGACGGTGTCAGTTCTATTAAATAATTCGTTTCTTTAATGGTTTTCCTTCATGAAACAAATATTTTGACATCAATAGATTAAAAAGAATACAAAATTTGGTAGTTATTGGACTTTGATTTGGTGCCAGTCACTGCCAGTTATAACTTTGTCAAAGGCTTTGTGATTTTTCATCTGCACAACACTTTGTGCCCAGGACATCATCATATATATTGATAAATAAGAAATTAATCTGCTAAAATTCAATGAGATGTCAGTTCTTTGACTGAAGAAACATGGAAGATTTGTAAACTTGCCATACCACAAAAATATTCGATGTCAGTTTTTTTACCATTTAAGTTTTATTTTAATTATGACTAAATTACTATAGAATAGAGAAAATCCGATAAAGATATTAAGATAAATTAAAACCGGATGACCCAATTGGAAGTTGTATGTTTTGATTTTTAAATGCCATACGAATGACATTTTTCTACCAAACGAATATTTTTTTATAAACAATTTATTGAGTATTGATGCTAATTTTGTACTTTTATATTATCTATATTTTTCAGCGAAAATTGGCATTTTCTATTTTATATTCTATGGAGTCTTAGCTGCGCTTGTTGCCATCTGCATGTGGGTATTCCATCAAACCTTAGATTTAACTGAACCCAAATGGAAGCTCGAAGAATCAATAATCGGAACAAATCCAGGTTTAAAAAAAAAATAAACAAAATTAATTGAAAGAAGAAATAAAATAATATAAAATAAAATTTGTTTTCATATATTTCAAGGTCTTGGTTTCAGACCATTGCCACCAGCAGAAAACGTGGAGAGCACATTAATTTGGTACAAAGGCACTCAATATGAAAACTACAAACACTGGACAGATTCGCTTAATGAATTCTTAGAGGGTACGTATAAATAATAATTTTAAATAATTATCAAAATCTAAAAATAAAAAAGAAATATTATTATTGTGACTTTTACAATCTTTATATTCAATTAAGCATGCAATCACATTTTTGTTTGATATTCTTATCATTTCTTTTGATTAATAAAAAAAAATACTGCCAAATAATTTAAACATTAAATTTAAATATTTTCGCTTTGAGTTTTTTTTGTTTTGCGTCCAAATAATTAAAATATTTTTGTATTTATAGTTTATAAAGTACCCGGCCTTAAGCCAGGACGAGGTGAAAATATTTACAACTGTGATTACAATCGACCACCGCCACCCGGACATGTTTGCGATGTTGATATCAAAAGTTGGGATCCATGCACTAAAGAGAACAGATACAGCTACCACAAGAGTGCGCCATGTATCTTCCTCAAATTGAATAAAATTTTCGGTTGGGTTCCGGAATTCTATAATACTTCAACTCAATTACCCCAAAAGATGCCAGAGCACTTAAAAACCTATATAGGAGAAATGGAAAAAACTGATGCAAAGAAGGTTAAATTTTGAAACAAAAAAAATTATATGAATTTTTGTATTTTTAAATTATAAACATTTTTTTTGTTTTGTTTTAGTTGAACACAATTTGGGTATCATGCGAAGGTGAAAATCCAGCTGATCAAGAAAATATTGGAAATGTTGATTATTATCCAATGCGAGGATTTCCTGGATTTTTCTATCCATACACAAATGCCAAGGGGTATCTGAGTCCTCTCGTAGCTGTGCATTTCCAGCGACCAAAGCGTAAGTTGGTAACAGACAAGAATGTTGTATTAGCCAAAATAGCAACAGACATTTGAGAAAATCAAATTTAGAATTAAATTTTAAGGACTAAACTACTAGACCCTCAAGTATTTTCTATTTAAAGCCCAGAATACATAAGTAGATCAAGTAAATATAGACGAACCTCAGACATATATATCAAATTGTGGAATGTACCTCTTAGTACCTACGGAGGATTTAGATTTTGCTAAGAAATAATTCCGAGACGCAATTTGACTTCGATATTCGAAAGAGGTACTAGAGCCGAAAACCGCATTTTTTACAATTGCATCTGGTGTCGTTTGGCCGCCATTTTGTTTTTAACGTTGATTTTGATTTTCACTCGTAACATGCGTATTTTTGATCGCAGAGAAATAAATTGTGTAACAAACTTGTAGCAAATTTAATTTCCAACAAAATATGTTATGTATTTTTTTTCAAAATTGGCTCACATTAAAAAGTTACAGTGCATTTTGTTGAAAAAAATGGGGGATGATTTCTTATATCGTCATATCTTTTTTTCTGTCTTTCTTAGAGCACCATATAATAAAATCTAAATACCCCGTATTATATTCACTCTGATTTCAAGAGAGAGATGAGTACTAAGTGTAGACAAAAACACATGTAGCCATCAGTTCGGTTCTGTGTCAAATATCGAATCAGCCAAAAGTCAAAAAA
Organism: Leucozona laternaria; assembly: GCA_932273885.2. Classification (NCBI taxonomy): domain Eukaryota; kingdom Metazoa; phylum Arthropoda; class Insecta; order Diptera; family Syrphidae; genus Leucozona; species Leucozona laternaria. Next base: position 1,139,580 of record OW026366.1, read on the forward strand.
GGGATATGACATTTTTTGTATTTTAAGGTGATTTAACGTTATCTCGCAAAATGTCCAAAAATTGATTTTAGTTGATTTTAAATTTCGGCTATTTTATTTGACCATATGCAAATTGTTCAAAACAAAATCGCCCAAAAACTAAGAAATTTCATAACGCCCAAAAATGTTGATTGATCTGACATAATGTCGAATAGCCTTAAAAACAAAAAAATTATAATTTGTCGGGCAATCTATCATAATGAAAAATCATCTAAAAATTAAAAAAATATGAAATCGTCAAATAGAAATTTTGGGTGATTAGACATTTTTCTAAATTTTTGCATTTTCTACATTTTGCTTCGACATTTGGCGATCTGGTAATTCGATTTCAGGTATTTTTAAATTTTATAATTTGAGTGAAAAAAAAAATTACGACAGAGCTGAATATTAGTGGAGAGCTTTCTTTTTACGTGTAAGCCATTTACTCAAAAAAAAAATAATATTTCGAATTCGAACCAGAAATCTTGATTGCGTGGGTTGAAAGTGGCAAAATTCAGGGGCCCAACTAAAGGGTCCGCCATCTAACGTTTTTTTTTTCAACTAGTGCTTATTTCGTGAATGGTAACACTAAGCTCATGTCTGATTTGTCAGATAATTAGTTTTATCCTTCCGCTGAACGAATATGGTTGTGTATACGCTTCGCTAAGTGGGCCTGCGATCGACTTAGAGAAGATGCCGATTTTGCCAAAAAAAATCATCTTTTCAGATGAAGCTCATTTTGATCTTGGCGGGTAGTAAACAAGCAAAATTGTCGCATTTGGGGCACAGAAAACCCGCACGCATACATTGAAAAGCCGATACACCCAAAACGAGTCACTGGTTGGTGCGGATTTTGGTCCAGAGGCATAATTGGGCCATTTTTTGAAAATGAGCAAGGAGTGGCCGTTGCAGTCAATGGCGATCGTTATCGGGCCATGTTGAACTAATTTTTGTTCACAAAAATTGAAGAGGAGGATATTGGCAACATTTGGTTTCAACAGGACGGCGCCGAAGCTACACTCGATGTTTTGCGCCATTTTCCAAAAAAAAAAAGTTATTTGGCGGACTCGAAGACATATTTTAGTTAAACATAGCTTCCTAAACCTAGCTTTTGCTTAAAAATCCAAATTTTAGCCCTCGCTTTATTTTTATCTCCAAGACCCAACTAATTCAACTAAAATGTTGTGCTCTCGAAATTTTGTCTATACACGAAACCAACACCAGTTGCCCCTAAGAACAAGTAAAAAGAATTAAATTGGTATAAAATGTCTATCGAAGATACAAGTTTTATTAGACCCATTTATAAAGATTTAAATTTTCTACCAGATTTCTTCCATAGTTGTTACAAAAACTAAAAAATAGGCTAGGAATTTAATAAATCTTCCTTAAATTCAAAATATGGTTGCCAGAGCTCCGGCATAATTTAGTAGACAAAAATAAATCACATAATCAAAAAATAATTCCACTAGATGCAAAGGTCTTTTTGGAAACACCCGAAATATATTAAACTTATTTTTAAATCAGGCTTCTTTTTTCAGCTAGATCCTATTTTCAATATTATCTACTATAAAATTTATTGATTTCACTCCAAAATATGAATTAATTTTTAATATTTCTTTTGAATTTATGTAGAGGGAATCATCATCAATGTCGAATGCAAGGCATGGGCTAAGAACATCCGTTACGATCGCAAAGAAAGAATGGGATCCGTACACTTTGAGCTTCTAATTGATTAAAAATACTATAAGTTTTCTCATCAGACTTGAGTTTCAACAAAAAAAGAAAAACATAAAAACAAATCATAGTGAATGCTTCTTTCTATAAATAATGTATTTTATATAATAATCTATGTAGAAATCTCCTCCTGCCTCTTCACATATTTCTCTGTCCATTGCAGAATCTTTATATACATATATCCTTAATGTCAAACAAAAACAAAAATTTACATTAATAATTTAAAAAACAAAACAAAAACAAAATTTAAAAGAAAATTTACAAAACGAACCAAACTTACAAAAGATTGAAATATATCTTTTGTTATTTTAAATATTTTTTTTTAATGTATAAATATTTATGCACACAATAATAAAATTGCTAAGTAAATATAAAACAAATCAAAACCATTTTTACAAATGAAGCTATATTTTACACATTTAACAACAACAAAAAATATTATACACATTTTTATCTACATCATCCTCCGAAATACAATTTTCCAAACAAACAAATTAAATAATTAAATTTTTAGATAATTATATTTCAAATTTAAGAGCGAAATCCGAATCTCGAAATGAAAAAATAAAAATTAAATATTTATAAAAAATATACATTAAATTATTGTGCTTTTCAAATAATTGTAATTCAAACAAAAATATTATAAAGAATTTAAAAAAAAAATAAAATAATAAATATTATACTATATTTATTATGCTTATTAGTTTATTACAACATAACTGCCATTAAAATGAACCGAACAACAATATGAGAACAACACCAACAACAACAATCAAATCCAAGTGCAGAGTTTTAAATTAAACAATATTTTTTGTCTCCCCTAATATAAAAACATAATTAAAAAAAAAAAAAAAACTGTTTTAAGTTAAATACTTTATGTTTATTCAGAGAATTTAAATAAATTATTTATTATTTTTCGTATATTTTTTTTAGTTTAAATTTTCTTTTTGTTTAAGAAATAACATTCAATAGTTTTAAAAAGTATCTACTACATCAATTTTAATTTCAAAACTAAAATATGTAATGTAAAATATTTGAATGACAACACAAATTTGGTTGTCATTTCTTTTTTTATTTTTAAGTTAAAAAATAAATTTGCTAAGACAGATCAATAATAAAGAAAAAAAATAAATTAAAGTGTACAAAAATCAAAAAAAAAAAAATATTGTTTTGATTTATTTTATGTGCATATCTATAAAATGTATAGTAAGCAAGATAAATGGATCTATCTTTCTATACGAATTTTTGTATGCAATTGGGTCGATTTAGTAATAAATGATGAATGATTGCGTACGTCGATTTCTAGCTTTGAAAATTCGAATTAAGATATCTTGCCTAGCAACGAACTGAAAATAAATTCAATTACATTTTGGTAGGCATCACTAAGTGGCTATAGATAGAAGATGAGTGTAGTATTTTGTTTGGTATTTTTTTAAGGCATTTATTTGATGATTTACACTAAACGCGAATATGTAGATGTTTTAATGAAAAACTTAAGCAGAATCATTTTTGAAAATTTGTGAATGCTAAAGTTTCCAGCAGGGTTTTTTTTTATAGAAAAAAACATGCTTGTTGTAACGGGTGATTTTTTAAGAGGTTTAGAACTTTTTTTAAAAAAAAAACACAAAAAATTCGAAAAAATGAATGAAATATTTATTTGAATCGATAGTTTGAACCTTGCAATTTATTGTTTAAAGATAATTTCATGCAAATGTTGACCGCGGCTGCGTCTCAGGAAGCCCATCCGCTGAGTCCAATTTTGGCATACTCTTTCACACATATCGGCCGGTATCTCACGAATGAATGCATGGATGTTGGCTTCCAGTGCGTCAATCGAAGCGGGCTTGTCCCTATAGACATTAGCCTTGACATACCCCCACAAAAAATAATCTAATGGTGTCAAATCGCACGATCTAGGCGGCCATTTGACCGGCCCGAAACGTGAAATTAACTGTTCACCAAACTCGCCTCGCAATTGCGCCATTGTTTCGCGTGCTGTGTGGCATGTGGCACCGACTTGTTGAAACCACATATCATGCAAGTCAAGAACTTCCATTTCGGGCAAAAAAAAGTTTGTTATCATCGCTCGGTAGCGTTCACCATTGACAGTAACGCTGCGATTCGCATCATCTTTGAAGAAATAAGGCCCAATAATGCCGCCGGCCCATAAACCGCATCAAACAGTGGCTTTTTCGGGATGCATTGGTAGCTGTTGCAATGCTTCTGGCTGATCTTCACTCCAAATGCGGCAATTTTGCTTATTTACGTACCCATTCAACCAAAAATGAGCCTCATCGCTGAACACAATTTTTCGATAAAAAAGCGGATCCTCGGCCAGCTTTCCAAGAGCCCATTCACCAAAAATTCGGCGTTGTGGTAGGTCGGCTGGCTTTAGTTCTTGCACCAGCTGTATCTTAAAAGGCTTTACGCCCAAATCCTTCCGCAAAATTTTCCACGTAGTGCTGTAACAAAGGCCTAACTGCTGGGAACGGCGCCGAATCGACATTTCGCGGTCTTCTGTCACACTAGCTGATACGGCCGCAATATTTTCTTCACTACGCACAGTACGTAAACGTGTTGGTGGTTTAATGTCCAACAAAGTAAATTTGGTGCGAAATTTGGTCACAATCTTCCGAATAGACTGCTCAGAAGGTCGAGAATGCCGATCATAAAATGGAAGCAGCGCGCGATGAACATTTCGAAGCGAGCACGAATTTTGATAGTAAAATTCAATAATTTGCAAGCGTTGTTCATTTGTAAGACGATCCATGGTTAAATTGCAAACCAAACTGAAGCTGTTTGACAGTGACACAAGGTACTAAACACACGTCAGCTGTCAAAACCAGTGTTGCCAAAACCAAACCAGCTAAAAAATCACCCTTTATATCTTTGTCTGTGTTCTATGCATAGACTTTGGACTGTTTAGAGAGCAATAACCTTTATTTAATATTTATTTGTGATTTGAGGACGAATTATATCGAAGATATTTTAAATGGGGTGGGTAAGATGGACCGCATTTCAGAATCTCACTTTGAAAATCTCCCATAACGAAATCTCGAATTATCAAAGACTCGCATTATGGCACACGAATTAAAAAATATATTTTATTTATAAATAAATTTACTATGTGTACTAGCATAAGTAGGGTAGGGTGGGGCAGATTCGACACATTTTCTGTAGATAACTTTAATAAAAATGCAAATTAAATCTAGATTTTTTTTTATTTGAAGCTTTAATAATTGTCCTAAAGGAATTCACAAACTTGAAGACTTTACTCAACCCTTATAGTAAAAAAAAAAATGTTTTAGAAAACAACTTCAAAATGACGAAAGTGCTCCATGGGTGAGGCACTTTCGTCGTACTCCTGGGGCACATTCAACATGACACAAAAAGTAGGAGAAATAAGATACATTCGTTGCTCTGTTGTGGCGATTGGCTTATTATATTTAAATAAATCAATCTTCTATTTAACAAAAAAATAAAAATTAAATAATGAATAATAATAAGAAACTTCAGAAATTCACATTAAGATTTAATTTTAATATAAAATAAAATCACAAAGAAAAATGAATGATCGATAAAGGTATCGAGACTTTTTAGTTAAGGTAAACATTTGGTGTAAAAGAATTCATTGCACGTTGTTAGGGCTGATGTCAACGTCTTTTAAGAAAATAAGGTTAGAATATCACCTGTCGTAAGTGCCCCAAGTGCTTTCGTCGAAAGTGCCCCATGCTTTGTTTTTTTTTTGAAAAATATTATTTAAGAAAAAAACTTGTAAAGATAACTAAATGCAAAGTTAAAAAATATTATGATAATAAAGGGTCCGCCAAATAACTTTTTTTTTTTTTTTTGAAAATGGCGCAAAACATCGAGTGTAGCGCCGTCCTGTTGAAACCAAATGTTTCCAATATCCTCCTCTTCAATTTTTGTGAACAAAAACTCGGTCAGCATGGCCCGATAACGATCGCCATTGACTGTAACGGCCACTCCGTGCTCATTTTCGAAAAATGGCCCAATTATGCCTCTGGACCGAAAACCGCACCAAACTGTGACTCGTTGTGGGTGTATCGGCTTTTTAATGTATGCGTGCGGGTTTTCTGTGCCCCAAATGCGAAAATTTTGCTTGTTTACTACCCGCCAAGATCAAAATGAGCTTCATCTGAAAAGATGATTTTTTTTGGCAAAATCGGCATCTTCTCTAAGTCGATTGCAGGCCCACTTAGCGAAGCGTATACACAACCATATTCGTTCAGCGGAAGGATTAAACTAATTATCTGTCAAATCAGACATGAGCTAAGTGTTACCATTCACGAAATAAGCACTATTTGAAAAAAAAACGTTAGATGGCGGACCCTTTAGTATGCCTACGCTACCACTTGAATGGGTGTCCACATTCCGTTATCAAAAACTTAAATATCGCTTACCTCGTGTATGAGTAAAGTTGCACAAAATCACTCAGCTCTAGACACCATAGCTGTTGAAAGAGAACTGTGAAAATTCGTATGCGAGAGGAGAGAATAGTGTGACCAATAATGCCATCAAAAGTTTTATTTAGAAATCAAATGTCTTTTTACAATTATTGTGAAAGTCAAATGTTGCCCCACCATCGAAAATGCCCCACCCTACCCTATTATATACTCCAAATTCATTTACACGAAGAAACGATTTGATAAGGAGAGAATTTTCTCCATTTGCAAGATGTTTGTCTTTCACAGCGAGATTTTGAATAACCAATTTTTCGTCATACGGGGTTTATTCAAAAACAATGCGATACTTCGTTATCAGAAATTAAAGTTTGCTGTCGATCGTACCACTCCCATATTGTCTTAGTGGTTTGATATTGGTTTGCACTTGTTCTATACGTACGATGACCATCCGTATTTATCAGTATTTCTCGTATTTTAATATTTAAGAAAAAACAGGACGTACAAATGTCCCATATTTGTGCCTTATCTGTGTATTAACTTTTTTTTTAATATTTCGAGTCAGTGCGGGGTAAATATCTTTCTAAGAAGTTAAAGTTTTAAGTTGGGTTATACTTTTTAATGTCCCTTCCAGGCAAGATGGAGGCAAGTTTTTTCTTTATGAAAGCAGCTGTCAATTATTTGATAAGCTGGAATCCAGTTCAAAAAAGGTTAGAAATATTCACACATTTCTCAAGCATTTGTTTCGGAAATCATTTAAAAATTATGGAATTTGATTTGTATCTGGTGTCAGCCAATTTCAAGTGCTCAGAGAAAGGGGGTTTTCGATAGTGAAAAATAGCTATAATACTAATAGCAATTGTAAACTACAATTAAAATATAAGTTGTCGGTGAATTCAACAAATTTTGAGGCAGTAATTCGCAAAATTTTGTTTTTACTGAACAATGATTTATTGCACTTGTTGGTTAGACCATTTAAACAAAAAACAAGATGTAAGAAATCTTAGCAAACTCAGAAATATGAACAGGATACTTAATGTTACACGTTACAGCACATCAGGAAAATTTCTCAGTTTTGATCAGGGTTGCCAGTTTGGGGGTTTCTCCCTAGATTTAGGGGCTTTTTTGTCGTTGGGGGGTAATCTGGGGGGACGAGATGTTTGGGGGAAATGTGGGGGGATTCATTTAGAGCTAAAAGGTTGAGGAATCGTATGGGTATTGAAACAGCTGACAGTATTCTACGAGTTAAATATACCTTACATTCTGAATGGCATAATTTTACACGAACGGAAGAAATGCTTAAAACTTTCACAAGTGAAAATATGTATCAAACCGACACGACAGTCAAAACGAAGATCACGATAATGTATTAGTACTATTTTAAAGAACTGCAAAAAAAATTGTATTTCCTTTATATTTTAATTTTCATATTTAGGTATCTATTTCTCGTGAGTTAAACCAGAGTAAGCTAGCTCTAGAAGTAAATTAGCCCACAATGAACTGGAGAAAGCAGTTTTTCGGTGGAGAATGAATGCGGAATGACTTAACAAACTCTTTGCATAAAACATCAAAAGCATCTGTTCAGTTAATCCTGAGTTAACACACCAAATTTTATGATTAAACTAGCGTTTAACTTTAATCGCGCATTGAAAAACTGGGCTTGTTTCACAATGTCTGATTAAAGTTCTAAATAAGCCACTTGGAACTTATTAGTCAATTATCAACCTGCCTTATGTTTCCCAATATGTGAATAGTACGTATAGCTTATAATTAAAGTTTAAAGTATTTTAATTGCCAGATGAAGTGTCGATTAGCAAATTTGCTTGGCAATTTAAATATTATTAACTGATTTTTTCAGGGTTTCATCAGCCAAAACTATTTTGTCTGGAAAACTGGAACTTATAATTAACACATATGTACATTTATTATTTCGAAAAATTGTGAAAGTTTTTTACTGGGCAGAAGACTTCAATATGGTTTATAATTTGCCGCGTTGTGTATTGTTGTTATCACTTGTGAAAAAACAGCTGACGCAATAATAACCCAAAGTGTCTAAGAATTGTTGGATAGGTGGATAGCCTATCTGATTGATTCTCGAACGCAATTCTCGTTTTCAGCAATTCTTTCTATCAATATTTTTGTTTTCAATAAAGAATTACTAATTAAATAATCCATAATCCAATACAAGAGTTTTTCTTTAATTTTTGCTGTTTGTTATTACAACTTTTTTTTTTTATTGTAGTCCCGGATTTCGCTAAATATATGGCGATTTGAATAGAGTACATGTCGCTCTGGGCGTCCACTACACTGTACAACAAGCTAGAGCCCAAAAAGTTGAACCTATTTTCATAAAATTTGTTACAGAACATTTTAATGTAATTCCCTAGAGGTAAGATCGAATTTCAATTAAGCTCATCTAAAACGGGTAGCTGCCATTCAATGATTCTGATTTTTTTATAATCTTCTCAAAAACAGCTTTAGCGATTTTGATTAAATTTCATACCTATAATGTTTAGAAAAACTGTGTTTCAGATTTTTGTCAATAGTTTACTTAACTAAAATAGAGTTTCTAAGTTTTTTGGGGAAATTGTTTTATTTTTATATTATAATTATGGTATTTTAAAATAATTTTTTTTATAAACAAAAAATATATCAAAAAAAAAATATCCTAAGGAATAAAATAGCTGAAATTCGTCTGACTTTTTTCAAAAAAAAAAGTTCTGGTTGATTTTCCACTGCCGTTTTTTGAGCAGAAGATTATGTGTACACAGACGTTTAGGATACATAACAGTGTTGTAAATAATGAAATGTTTTGTGAATGTACGCTTTGAAAATCGTTGATTGAATTTAATTTAATAATTGCATTCATTGACTTCACTTTGAGATATGGACTTCAAATTATGCAATTACCATTCACCAGTCAATTGAATGCAGTCTTTAGGGAATGCATGCATTCTCGGAATGCATACATTCTTCTGCAATATGGAATCTGCTTGGAATACTAAGTGTAGTGCGTATAGATGAGAAGTGAAACTGGGGAAATTTTTTAATGAGCCAGAGCTTTATGGAAGTCAAAAATAATGCAAAGAAAATGCAGAAGAATCCTTGAATTCTCAAAAGATTACATTCAATTGATTACTTTAAAATTAATGGTCAAATGATTGATTGCATTCTTTTTTCTGTCAATTTAATGGTGATTGCATAATTTCAAGTCGAAGTCAAAAAGTGAAAATTGTATTCACTAAATATTCCATTTTTTTATAACCTTTGATATACAATATACGAATACGAACCCCGTTAACTAATTTGGGTTCATTATTAAAAGTTCAAATTGACCACAGTCGGACAGTCGGTTTCAACTGGACTTTACATTTTACTGTTTCTCAAAGTCTAAAGCATACACAAAAGCTTCTATTAGTTGGAGAGAAAAAGTGTGAGCATACACCAAATTGTTACAACTTTTGTGATATACTAGGGCTGTGTCAATCAGGAACGATTCGATTTGTTTGATCCGATCATCGAAAAGTATTGATGATTGAAATCACAAATTTTCATTTCAATCGATCGCAATCTCAATCATTTCGATGATTCTCGATTTTTCATCCCAATCTCAATCATTTCAATGAATCTCGATTTTCGATATCAATCTCTATCGATATATTAGTCGTTTTTTATTATCAGATATGATCCATATAGATCATCAAAATACATGCATTACAACAACAACATTAGATCCTGCTCTCTATCGGGATCACGTTTCATAAATCAAAAGTTAAGTTTTTGCTATTGCTTCTTAGCTTTGCAAATGGTAAGGAATTGTGAACTGTATAGTGTAAAGATAAAAGAAAAAAACCAACAAATGAAAAATGGAGAATCGATTTGGGAGGTGGAAATAACTTAATGTCACGCACAGCTGTCTAGGTCGGATAGAACACTTTTAATGTGACAGTTGTCAAAATTTCAAATCATTTCCGAGAATACGCGCTACGTAACGTTGTACATCGTAACGTCGCACAGAGGAAGTTTACGTTTTTATTTCACTCTACCGCCGACATTGATGCTTACACATCAAAAATCGAATCGGAACGGTATGAAATAATGAATTGAGTGGAATGAAAATGATCGAATGGTCGATTGATTAAAATGCTCCAATCATTTTGGTTATCGATTCTTGAATAATTCGATCATTTGAAATGCACGATTTAAACAACTCCATGATGTACTCCCTTTTTTCATCTTGTTAACTATGCCTAGATAAGTCAATACTTTAAATTATAAGAACATTTACAAAAACACATATTTTTTAGCGTTTCCTTCACACCTTTTTAATTTTCTAAAACAAAATCCGCTGATGTTATGACAGTGAATATCAAACCGCAGATTTGTTTTAAAGTGAAACTTTACTAAGCACGTGTGACGTATTGTAAGTTGTAACTTCTTCTTTTCCCTTGTCTGTGCTTGCGTCATTAAAAAACAAAAATGTATAATTGACTAGTTGGTGCAGCTACAAGACGTAGGTACATCAAAAATGCTTTTAACAGAAAACTCAGATCAATCAGAGAGTGTGTTATGATGACATGAGTTGTTTTCCTGGCACACGAAATAACTTATGCGTGTCCACTTTGCTTAGAAAGTAGGTATCTATCAAGTCCATTGCCCTTAACCCTTTGTTGTTAATTCAACCATTTTTATTTATGTGACCAAAAAAAGTAGGTACTTAATGGAAAGACATAGACAAATAATTTTTTTTTTTTTTTATAAAAAACTTTACTTCCGAATGACGAAGGTGTTGCAATTTGTGTGCAGTGAAACTTCAAATTCAAACAACTATAGCTAGCTAGTCGTGATAATAACAACAATTTAATAATTTTTCAAGTGCTCATCTGAGTGAGTGAATTTAATTAAATATTTATAATTCCTAGATAGATACCTGGTTCTAGATAAATGCGAGTACATTCTGAGGTGGCGGTTTTCTTTATCGATGATTTCCCATTTCTTGATCGAGGTTCCAATAACTAGTTACAACTCAGCTACAAAAACTTGTCTCTTTCTGTCTCTGTCTACCTAGTCTATGAAATATGATGGCTTTTTAGGGCTTGGATAGGTATAGGAAAGTAGGTATAAATGAAGTATCTAAAGCAGTTTTAGTTACTCAAGTCAGGTTTACGTTGGATTTTTTTTTTCTCTTTTTTTTTTATTTTATTTTGTGGTTATAATTGTATATTTTCAGGAAGGTAAATAAAATCTAATAATGCCGTCATGGGCGGAGCAGGGAAGGCCAGGGTAGGCAGTGACGGATTCAGGGAGGAGGGTTATGCATTTTGGCCTTCTAAACTTAAAAATCACATTGAATAAAATTAGAATGGGTTAAGAAAAGAAAAGGCATTTTTTTAATTTTTAGATTTGTCAAGGCCTGGAAGTTTTCAGTAGGGAAGGTCTAGACGAGGAATGCATGTCAAATACAAAACTCGTGGTACCCTCATTTAATAAAACAATTGCATCCATATAACAAATAAATGTTTTATTTAAAAAAAATGGATTTTTTAAGCAATTTATGTGGTAATACCTACTTATCGATTTGTAGTTCCGTTAATCCTTACATTTGGAATAAGACATTCCTTAGAAATCAAGCTCATTATCTTACTTTTTATGCAGAGGTTTTGCTCACAGGTTTATACACAATTTATTAGTTATTGTTAAATAGGTTGAAATAATTTTTAAAGATTTAAAATAAAAACCAAGACCGAAGTTACACGATGAAGTCTAGTACAATGATAAAGTTATTTTCTTGAATTTGTTAAAGAAATACATATTTAGGTAATTTTAATTATTTAAGGAATTTTAAGTTAACTAAGATATTTTAAAGTTATAAAAAAAAAGAGACTTTCGTTCCGTAAATCCCTGCGGGTAAGAAGTTTTCTAACGTGTGTTCCTTATCGCACGGGAAACTTGTGATAACTGATCTCGATATTGCTGTTCTTCGTTGAGTTTAGCTCTGATAACAACCGTTTCGTTAAATGTGTTTCCTTGTGTGTTTCCGTGTTCTTGTTCGAAGGGAAGTCACCGTTCTTATATAACGTAATACGGACTAAAGTGATAGATTCCTTCATTAATTTAAATACAGTGGGTCATAGAGTGCTTGGACCACATTCGGACATTTTCTATTCTTTTGTGTCTCAATTACTTTTAAGAAAATAGCCTTAATTCATGCACACAAAATATTTAACAATAGGTCTTTCCAAATTAACATAGAACTCAATTACTCTTGATGAGCACATTAATTTATGCACAAATTGTTCAACAACAGTTTCTATTTCCTAAGAACTTTATTACTTCAATAGAAATTTAAATTCATTCTTTTATTTGTTTAAAAAAGTTTTGTAAAAAAATTAAAATTTTAAGAAAAAAAAGTTCAAAAACAAATTCTACTTAAGCATTTATTTGTCTTTTAATATTAAATGTTCGAACGTCAAAAACCAGAGAAATCGAAGTACATAGTTTTTTTTTATAAAACGAGATAAAATAGGGGTATGACTTCGGGTAGGAGCTACGCAAATTGTGTATTTTATGCTTTACACCTAACACCTTAAGAAACCACAAAAAACTCAAAAATGTATGCGTATTAAAAATGGTGTGTTTAAAGTAATTACTCCAAAAGAATAATTTTTTAAGGAAAAAAGTTTTCATAATTTTCGATTTTCTCAATTACTTCCTACTAGAAGATATAACACCGTCTGATTTTCAGCGTTCTATTTTAAAAAAAATAAAAATAAATTTTTGACGGTTGGCTGATGGCTTCGAGTAACTTGACCCCCAGACGGAATTCCTGGATCCGCACCTGATGGACTGGGCTAGCAACGTTTTAAAGTTTTGATTATATTTTAGTGAGTGCTTGACTGATTTGTGATTTTCAGGTGAAACATTGTTTTCTCAATTTTTTTCTTTTTTTGTATCATGAGCTCAGTAAAATGTTGCAATATTCGTTATTATATTTGTTTTGGTTAACATATGACTGCTAATTGATATAATTCGTAATCAGAAGTGATTGAGTGCTCCGATATAAATCGGTTTTATTTGGAAAAGTGTTTTTTTTTTTTTTAATATGGAATGGTATATTCTTTCTTTGTAGCTAGGCAAGCAAGTTATTTTTATTTTTGGGAAAAACTTGTACCAATTTGAACTGAAATATTAACACCTCTATGGTATAGTAAAATATGGTATTTAAAATTTATAAATTGTGAAATTATCTATGTTGTACCTACATATATTGATTTTTAAGAGGGGAAATAAAAGATGAATGCATATTTAGCTTTTAAGTTAATGAAAAACTTAAACTTTAACTTCCTCAATCGAGTATCAGGTACATACATATACATAGGTACCTCTGTAAGGTTTTTTTTTGAGTTGGCAAATTTAAAAAAAATAAGTTTCAAAGTTAAATTCTTTTTATTTTGGTAAGAGAAACATTGTGTTAAGGGAGATAGTTAAGTATATAGTTTAGAAGTTTGGACAAAATCTATCTTGAACAACAGTAAACCAATTTGTATCCAATTTGTTTATTGTAATATAATTCACGGCTAAGTTACACGTAAGACGCGTAGAATTTGTTTTCGATAAGTTTTTTGCGATTTCTTCAATGCAGTTGCCCAAAACAAGACGGATTTTTTCGCCGTCAATATTTATTTCCTCGCTAACAGTTAAAGAGATTCCGATCGCATTTTGTATGCAGAAGCTCCTTGATATAGTATCTAGGAAGAGGTACCTTCTAAAGAAATATGCCAGACAAACATTTTCAAATAGCATATTTAAAAAAAGAAATTACTATTAATTTTCCAGGGTCTTTATTAAATTTCAAATGTTGTAATTCTAAGGCCCAGTTTATCAGTGGAGGGTTAAACCAGATTTAGCGAACTCTAGAAGTAAATTAACCCACAGTTAGCTGAGGAAGCAGTTTTTTAGTGGAGAATGCACTTTGAACGAGTAAATAAACTCGGTGGATAAATGATCAAATGCATGTATTTCAAATTTGATGAGTTAACTTGGGTTTAACATTAATCTCGCACTGAAAAACTGGACCTAAGTGGGCTTACTGTCGTCCATTTTAACATAATTAAATACCAAGACAGACCTTAAGCCCACTAAGGATCACAACATTTAAAAACAAATATTTTGAAAACTGGTTTGGGAATTTCCAAACATTAGGATTTTTCAGGAGAAATAACATTCAGGAATTTATTGCTCAAGAAGTTTTTACTAGCGTTCTTTAAAACTTTGTTTTTACCATATAATTGTGTCGTCCATAAAGGTAGGCTTTGAGGAATTTTTTAGCCCAGAATTTTGAAACAAACAAATTATTTTCCATACATATAATTTTTTTTCTTAAAAAAAAATCCACAAAATCTTAACTTCGATAGGAACAAATTTCTGTTCCAATGGGATCCTAGAGTAACGCAAAAAATATTTTGTTGGCCGTTGAAAAATGTATTTATTGCGTTACTCGAGGATCCTATTGGAACAAAGAAATTTGTTCCAGTTGGTGGATGCAAACATTTTTTTAGTTCAATAAATGCCCAAAATTTCAGTAAATTTATATCGATCGGTGGTTGAACCGTTTTGTTTTCGCAAATGTTCAAAATTGTATTAAAGAAAATAAGAGATGATGTTAAGTGCTCCTTAAACTTAATTGACAATGATCATTTGTTTCGTTATTTTTCTAACAATTTCACTGTATTCAAATTTTTAATATTTACAAACAAAAAGGAAAAAATTATAATGCTGGTTGCAGTTTTTTTCCAAATTTGATCTTTTTCAAAATTTTGATTTCTTATCAATACTTATTTAAGGTGAAATTGTGAGAAAAATAACAAAAAAAATTGTAATTAAATTATCATAATAATTATTTGGGGATGTAAGAAGAATATTGTGATCTCCCGAATAGCACAGACGGGTTTTCATTTGGTAGATATAACTCCAGTAAAACAATCAAGTTGTTGTCCATTTATTTCAGAAACATATTCTGGTACAGTTGTGTAACCCAAATAGCCGCATGTCTCCTCTTATTTGCAACGAACTTATGGTAATTGGGTTCTATAGAAGATAAATTTTGTCGTTTCTTAGTTTTATAAGTGTTATTTGAACTAAGAAATGTTAAATGTAACTTAATCTTACAATTGTGCAACTTTGATTGAACTCGACGATGAGTTTACTAATATTGCAAAAATGTTTATGCAAGGATACTTTGTGTTTAAAACAAATCACAATAACTTGAATAAAGTTTCATCGAAGTTGCTATTACTATTACTTTAACTTTTTCTGTTCTATTTTGTTATAATATAATGAGAAATAATGTTTCCGAAAACATTATAAAAGTCTCTGTAAAGTTGCTCAAATTCTTTTTAAATGTATAATACCTTTGAGATGTTATAAAAAAGATAAACTTCAAAGTATTGAATAAAGTCAAAACGTCTAATATTGTGATTAAAAATGCGATTTTCAGTTATTTATGAACGGAAAATCTAATACAAACCCCATTTTTATCATTAAGATTGAACTTTTACTTTCAGAAAATTCTCGGGCCACCTACAAAATTAAAATTGGGCGGAAATTTGAAAAATACAAAAATAATCATGTTTGTATTTAGGCATTCAAGTTGCAAAAGTATTTATAATTTACATTTTTAAACGAAACTTTCAGCCGTTTCCATTGAAATTTACTATGGAAAACGTGATACTAACTGGAAAAATTAGTTTAAAAATTTCGTATTTAAGATCAAATTCTAATAAAAAGTCATTAGATTCTGAACAATATGGCGCTTGTTGCAGGAAATATCAATAAAACATTGTCTCTTAAAACTAAAACTTACATGTTATTAAACCAAGGATACAATAAAGTAAGGCAATTAAATTCTAATTTTAACCAATTTACACTGTTTGTAAAACAGAGAAATATTCTTCTTAATCATATTTTCAAATCCCCGTTACTGAAACTAGTATTCTAATGTTAAAAAAACCATAATTTTTTTTAGGCGAAAAAAAAATGAAGCAACAACTTGCATTTTACTTTGGTCTATGTCCACCAGAGTTGCCGCACTTCACTTTTTGTTTATATTTTTAAAACATACATTTTATATCAGATAAAACGTTAAATGTCAAAATATCAATTTTCTCTTTTTTCGAAACCCCATGGAATGTCAAATTAAAGAAATTAAATTTATCTATAATATAACGATAGATTAAAAAGAAACCCAAAAACATCAATTTCTGTGCCCTTTTTTTAATGCTTCATAAAATCTCGATTTCTAGGCAGCCTGTTGACATTTGGAACGAAATATTTATGAAACGTAAAAATGTGTTCATATGACAAGACATGCGATATAATTTTTCTATTTTTAGTTATGTGTGTTATGGTCATCTTAAAATCTACAAATTGTTTAATCTGAATTGTGACAATTTTTCAATCCAGCAGCAACTCTGCCATGTATAGTAACTCTTTTCATGTCTAAGCAATAATTTTTGTTTGTTTACTGTTCATTGTTGATTTGAATAAAGTATATAAAAATATACGATTAACATTTATAAAACCTCTCTACTCAACTAAAACATCACTTGAATCTTAAGAAATGTTGAAGTTTTGTTTCAAATACAAACAAAATGTTTTTTTTTTTTCAATTCTAGTACTTTGGTTACCTATTTGTTTTATTGTCGTTTCAATCCTTGTTTCATGTTTACGAATAAGAAACCAAAATAACACAAAGTCTCCACCAATGAAAAGCATAAGCAGTTATGGTAGTTATGTTTCAACTCAGTTTCAACTAAGGAACGATGTGTATTCAAACATTTTGTTTGTTGCATTCGTGTTATTCCAAATTTAACGAAACGACAACACAACAAAACACATTTAGAGCTTCATCTTTGTTTTGACGTTGTTAATAGTAACAAGAAAATTGAAATGTAATTAAAAAAAAAAAAACAATGGTGGAGATTTATGCTTACTTCTTTAAAAAAAATAACCATTCGCTATTAAAGGAATGATGTATTTATTTCATTATAATATATACATTTTTTCGTATTGAGAATAGACAACACCGATTGACTTATTGTTATTTATATATAATTGTAAACTTGTTCATTGAAATTCTGTTAAAATAAACATTTTGGGAGGAAAAACGTTACAAAAATGTTTTCGTTAGTTGTTTCCCCCTTCTTAATTATAAATTATATTAAAGTTACCCAAATGATTTTACAGATTGTCACAAGAAAGTTATTTTAACATTTAATTTAGAAGATAACGAAACAGAAATTCAATAGATGTAATAAAAACTTTTTATCAACTTTCAAATGTTGGACTTGCTTATAACCCTTTAAGAACAACTTCAGTTTTTCGGGAACAAGTTCAAACTTTTACGAAACCGATTTGTAGCATTTTAATTCACAAAGTTACCACTGTTTTTCGATGAACAATTGAGAAACTGAGTTGCAATAAATAATGTTGCAGATTACTTCAACAAAACACAAATACAACCAAATTCTAGTTATAAATCGAATTCTGTGCTATTCGGGCTACCGTTTCTGTCGAAATTTCAATGATTTTGAAAAATAAACTAAGCTTTAATTTGAAGTTTAAAGTATGTGTTACTCCCGTGACTAGAGATGAGCAAAAAATCACGACCTGTGATTTTCGACTCTTTAATAAACCTGTGACTGCCCTAAATGTGATTGAAAATTACAACTGTTGTAAAATCACAACAAAAAGAAACGATTCACAAATCACGACAATCGGACAATGAACTTTATGAACTGTGAACAAAATCACGACGAGAGAAAAGTCAACAATGAGTAAAATGAATCAGAACGAGAACTGTAGTCGTGATTTAGTTATTATTTTAGCAACTGAACGAAATCACAATACAGAAAAACAAAATCTCAGGACTCATGATGAAAATATGAGGAACAGATTAATTCTTTTATTTTTAGTTTAGGATCTAGAAGGTAGAACTGAATTGTGAACTGAGGTCCTGGCCTGGTTGTGATTTTGTATACAAGGACAAGGAAAAGTGAAACTAAAATTTTGACATTGCAAATTTTCAAATTTTCAGGTTTCCACTGGAACTAGAGAGCTGGGCGAGACACTAAGGTAATTTCCACCTCCTAAATCGATTGGCGTACTCCGTTTTTCGACCCACCGTAATAAAATTTTGACAGTGCAAATTTTCGGGTTTCCACTGGAGCTAGAGAGCTGGGCGAGACACAAAGGTAATTTCCACCTCCTTAATCGATTGGCGTACTCCGTTTTTCGATCCACCGTATGTATTGGAAATTTTGGGCATTCGATATTTTAGACATTCGAGATTTTGCTATTCGATAATTCTGAATTCGGGACTTGAGGTTTTTAGCATTTTTGTATTCATGGTTATGTCCTACGAGGTACTTTTAATTACTTATTTGTTGTCCTCATTTAATTACTTTATATTTTACAGAGAATTCTTTTTTTTGGCCTCCAAAGATATTCCAAACTTTCCAATCACAATCACAGGTTAAACTCACAGTGACTCAGAAATCACAGTCACAGTTATACCTGTGATTGGAAAATCACAGTTTAGCTCATCTCTACCCGTAACAGGGTTACATTTAATCATTAAACTTTAACTTTCGATGACAATAATTTCCTATTCGAATATGTTTATTTTAGGTCAAGTTTTTGGGTGTAGGTACATTTATTTTTAGAGTTAGCTTACTCTGGTTTAATTTTAACTGGTACCTGCCATAAAAACAGTAATGAAAGACGATATTTGTATGGGTGCGTTCAGTGACAAAAATCTCTGAAGATCCCCCTTCAAGCAAACTATTCCGTTTTGGATTCGTGCACGTAGTCAACAACGTATGGACGACTTCGCACACGTATCCAAATAGGGATCTGCAAAACTGTGCTTGGCAAATATTGATGTTTAAACATATTTACCGTGAGTCCTGGCACTCTATTTTTTTTACTTTAGACTTCTCATTGTATAAAGATGGTCTTTTAAAGCCTTAATAATATTGCATATCAAAAATTAAAAAACAAATTTGGATTTAAAAAAATATATTTTTTTTTAAATGCAAAAAAAAAATTAGGTATCTACCTTTAAAAAATATTTTTTTAAGAAAACCGTTTCAACGATTTTTAAAATTCATATTTTTTAGAAATTTAGATGATGTTCTTTGTTTTTAGATTAGAACTCTTTAAGGAGTCTGTTTAGAAAATTTAAAGAACGAATTTCATGGTTTTTTATCATTTTCTATGATTTATTATATGAATGTTCTATTATAATTATAAGATCTATGAAATTCTAAGCAGTCGTGCATATTTTTTAAACTGTTGAAGAGGTCTTATAATATTTAATATTTGACTAATTTAAAAAAAAAAAAATCTATGTAAAAACTTTATTTTTAGCTCAGAAAAAAAAATATGTTTAGGTACCTACCATTAATCATATCTCGAGATTAAGAAAGAACATTTGGCCTGTTCTTTTTTTTTTATTATTGCCTCTTATTTTCGTTTGTGATGTGTAAGAACTCATTTCCTAAATCTGAACCCTCCGTTTGATGATCTCCATATTTAAACACATGTTCACAAGACCTTTGCGACAAACGGGTTTTATTTATTATTAGAAAATGAAGCAAGTTTTGCTGTGTGCTGTTTGTTAAATGCAATCGTATTCTTCGACCTCATCTTCTTCTATTTTTCTCTCTCTTTCTCTCTCTTATCAGTTTAAACATAAAGAGAAAATTGGATTAAATAAAATTTTTGAATTCTAAAGAGAAACTTTCAAACATTCAAAAATCTCTCCGATTTTCATTCTCATCTCACCAGACAAACAATATTCTAATCATGCAACAAATAAGAAAAACGTAGCTTGTGGGTATATCAACCCCCAGAAAGCCAAAACAACAACACACTTTATCTTAAGCACCAGCCAAAAGCAAACCCAACCTATCCTATAGAGCCCACAATCTGAAGAGCACATCAGACAAGCAACAGCTTCAAAAGCAGCACCAACAACAAAAACATTTACTACGCGGTCATTTTTTTTTTTTTTTTGTCTAAGTACCAAAAACAGTTCGTATTCGTACGTACAGTAAAAGTAAGCAAAAACGAACAGTTGAAGCAACAAAAAACAAACAAAAAGCTTTTAGTATCTTTTATAGAGCTCTATGTGCCCTAAAGTTGAGTATGAGTATCTGGATTTTCATCGCATTCGCATCGAGTTCGAGTGTCGACTGTCGAGTCGAGTAGAGTCAGTCCAGTTGTTAGCTACAAAATCAGAAAATCGTCTGCCGCTCAGTAACACCAGTTTAGTCAGTGTTCTTAGTTCGTGGGTATAGGACGCGTACGTTGGGGACTCATCCGCTTCTTCTTTTCGTCATATTTTGTGATTCTGTCGCTCACCCAAAATCACATATTAAAAGAAGTGAATCCTACCTAACTGCTGCTCTCCCAAAAAAATCTCAGCGGTTCTTTCCATCTGATTTTTTGTTCAACAAAACTATAATTTTTTTTGTATTTATTTAAATATTTTTTTTTTGTTTTAAACTAAAAATAATCGCATTTTATACGAAACTTAGAACAAGTGTTTAATCACACGCCCCATCATACACCGCCCTATTTGCACTCCGCGTCGCAGCACACAATAAGCATAATTATCCACTCGCGGGATTTTTCAAAAAAAAAAAACACAAAAAAAGGACACAAAACAAGTAAAGTACTTTCTATACACCGAAACGAGAAGAGTGAAGTGCCTGTTGCAATACAAATTTAAAGAAAAAAAAAATAAGAACAAATTCGTAATCAGCAATCATGTCAAAGCCCGAGATGAAGAATGGAGTGGCTTCAGCAACTACCTACGACTTCCATTACCCGCAGCCCAAGGAAAAGGAAACCTTCTTGGAATTCTGTTACAATAAGAAAAATGGAACCTATTTTGGACGCACTATGAGTAGTTGGGGTAAGTTTAAAAAGGAGTCTCACTAAGGTGGAAGCTAGATAAAACAGGTCTTGGAAATACCTTGCCCCTAAAGTGCAATGGAAAATTAACAAAAAAAAAAAAATGTAAATTTACAACACAATAAAATATTTCCTATATTTGGTTAGTCTATGACTGATAAGCCATTTATTTCCATTTGATAAAAAGCGATAAATTTGCTTTACACATTTTGCTAAGTAAAAGATAAAGTCTTTTCAGACGGTGTATGCCTTCATATTACAATAGTTACATACATGTATGCAGTTGTATATATATGAGATTATTGTACGTGTGCTTTGAAATTTCATACAAAATTTTCCTATGAATTCCCGTTTTATTTAGATTTTTTTTTATTTTAATTTTAATTTGTTTCTTATTTGTTTCGAAAAATTAAGGTATTGTCAATGCTAACAAACAATAAATTCAAAAACAGATAAATATACAGAGATATATGTATGTATGTATATAGGGTAGGTACGTTGAATTGAAATTCTTTATTTTGTAATTTATTAGAAAAGAATAGTTTTTGTTTACTCGTTGAGCGATAAATTTTTGAGGAAACAAAATTCCCTATACGTTCTCGACAAATTGCAAAATAAACACAAATGTATTTTGAGTAGAATTAATTTTATGTAAATTAAATATTTATACCTATACATATTGTTTACAGTATGTTTGTATGTACATTATTACGAAATATAATTCTTTGTTTATATTTTTTTTTTTAACGGAAAGGTGTTTTTGATATAGGTTGGTACCACGTTAGGGTGACCATATTTTTTTTTTTTTTTTTTGAGTAATTTATTTTTGACTTGCGATTATAAATGTTCTATATGAGAAGAGATTTTGATCAAACTTGACACTACGATGGTATGAAAAACTAAAAAATGGTTCTTGCAATTCTGCATGTCTGTTCGGCTACAGTCTAAACAGATGGGTTGATTTTCTTAAAACTTTGTAGCGTTTTTTGGGACAATCCGCCTACATAACTTTACAACATTTTTTGGCTAGTAAGGAAAATGTAATTTCTATCAAATAAGACTCAACAGTAGTGTTGCCAACCGAGCCTTTTTCATGCTTTTTAGGCATTAATTCACTGCCTAAGGCTTTTTTTCCAAAAAGCTTTTTTTTTCATTTCATAAAACTACATTTCTGTTTGGTTTTCTTTGAGATATTTAAATCTGGCTACGGAATTTAGAGAACTAATTTCACAGTTTTGGAGCAAGGCATTTCAATTGGAAAAAAGAAGATGGTTTGATTATGTTTGCTTTTCTTGAAAAAATATTATGCTTGCCGCATTCCTCGACGGCCGACCATTGAAAGGCATTGATTTTAATAAAACAGAGCTGAGAAATAGACCGAAGCCAGAAACTTTGAGTGGAATTCTTTACGCAAAGACGGTTTGCAAAAATTAAAATTGCTATGATCTGAAATTCAAGGAGGTATATGATTTTAAGGAACAGAACGATCTCGATTAAAAATGTGCATTTATTTTGTAATTTAAATGACTAATGTAGTTAATATTCCTTAACAAGATATTTATTGCGATTTATCCAAGTTTTTTTTTTTTGTTTAATAAAGGATTTTTTGAAGTGACCAAAAAAGCCCGATTTAACTTAACAATCATAGTTCAAATAATTGGTCTAATTATTATAAATTCAAAGGATTGTTTGTGTTTTATTTTAAAAAATTAATTTAAAAAAAAAATAGGGGAGGCTTTTTTTAATTGAAAAAGGAATCTTTTTTTTGCAATTGAGCAGTATTTTTCCCAAAATGGTTGGCAACGCTACTCAACAGTTTAAAAAAAAAAATCGTTAATTTTAATAGGCAAAGGCTGAATTTTAATTATGCAATTGGTTCCGAAAACTGCTTATTGATGGTATATGGAACATTTTTTATGTTGGTTTTCTCGAAAACGGTTAAACTGATTTTGATCAGTTTATTTTATTTTATTTTTTATTATTTTATTCAGATTTATTGATAAATTTTTAATAAAATTGCAGATAGATACATATATGTACCTACTATTAATTTAAAAAAAAAATATATGTTTCTGGTTTTTAAAATTCAAAGTTTCATTTTTGAAGTCAATATATTGCAAAAAAGGCTTGGCCGAAGGCAAGACTTATTAACAATTAGAAGATCGATTCGAGATAACTCTGATCCAATGAGCTCAGGTCATTCCTATAGTGGGAAGTGTATTTTGTCTTCTTTTAATCAAAAAAATTTACTGTGGATCCATAGATTTATAAATCTTTTTCTTCTGTCTAAATTTGCCTTCAATCAACTATTGGAAGAATAGAATATCCATGTGAAAAGTTCTTCAAATTCGAGGGCGCATCCAGTTCATTATCGAGCATAGGCCGTTTCTTATTTTGTTCAATCGAAAGCCAAGATGAGCTAGTACGGTTTCTTATAAAAAAGTTTCTAGTTTACATTACATAAATGTATGCGTAAACATTTTCAGAAAAATAATTTTTTGGATTTTTAAAAAAATTCAATATTATTTTTAGAAATTTCGATACATATTTCAAAAATCGGTTAAGTATTTCTTTAAATTAGATCTAAAAATGCACAATAAATACTTAAAATTGGCGCACCAAAATATATTCTTAAATATTTTTACAAAATTAAATATAGGGTAACTAAATATAAAAAAAAATGTTTTTTTTTTTAACCGTTCCAACGATTATAATAAACTTATTTGTTAAAAAATTAGATGGTTTCAGAACAGTTTAAGAAGTATGAAGGTTCTATTTATATACAGTGGTGGATATTAAGAGTGAATAGCTATATTTTGGAAACTTAATAAATTCTTTGCTTAAACCACGTTCTATATGGTAACGTTGGTGATTTTTTTAGACGCCTTCCTGGTTCGATTACTTTTTATAGTAGTTTTTGCTTCTCAGTGCCTTGGCAAGAACGCATGGAGAACTATGAAGAGCCTCTCCAATAAAATTGTATGTTTTGCCTTGATTTCTTAGTCCAAGGATCAAAAGCTGTTCTTGCTCGGAATAAGGCTTAATGCGTGCCATCATTACAAAATAAATCCATTTTACATACTTAAAACAATTCCCGCAGATTAAAGAATCCGCAGAACGAGTTGACATAAACACAAAATATTAAAGATTTACACAGCACTCTTAAAAAGAGCGGAGACCTCTCCAAATAATCTGCTACAATTATCAATTTCGCTGATCGAACAGCGTACTGCAAAACGAAAAGGAGGACGAAATTTTTCGCTTATGATTTCGTTGTGTCATTTTTGTATGAGATTTTTCGTTTCGCATTAGCAGCTTACTAGGCTTAAAATGTTATCTTACCCATTTGCAGATTTTTTTTTTTTTCAGAATTGAGCTTGAAAAGATCACAAATAATTAAATAATCGCTTTGAAAGAAGCAGAGCTTTGACAAGCAGAATCTTTCCTCAAATTCATTTGTAAAAAATTAATTTTAAAAAATTCAGCTTCAAAATTTTATCAAAAAATGTGCAAAAACTAAATAGTGCTTAGTGAGCTTTAAAACATGATTCATTCTGCATTATTTTCACTTAGGAATGGAAGTAAGGCCCCATGTTGTAGCCTGATTTCGTAAAGCGCTACTTCACGCCCTCGTATAAGCTTCCCAGTCTTCATCATCTATTTTATATGTGTGTATTTATCATACAAAACCCCCTTTAAACAGTTTACACACACCTATGTATGTATTTATATATATTTTTTTTTTTCAATTTGTGTATAAGGTTTCCTTTAACTGAAATTGTAATTCTTTTTCAAATCGGGAAGAAAATAATAAAAAGGGTTTAATTTTTATTTATTAAAAACCAGTTGCATTGAAGGCTAAAATAATTCATCAAAATTATGGGTAATCCCCTCCCCCTCCAAAAGAAATCTTGTCTATGTTGCTTTAATAATTCCAAAATTACCCTTAACAATATTCAAAACTAAAATCACAAATTCACAACCATAAGAAAAACTGTTTGATTTTTTTTACTCTCTGAGGAAATAAAAGTTCTTATAACATACCTACTCAACTCTCACTCCTTTCGGCTGATATCCTTATTTCCAAAATATTCCATTAATATATTGGTAACTCACTTGGGAAAACGAAACTTGAAGAACGCATTCATTTTATAAATATTGGCTTTGCTTGTGAGTTGAGTTTTGGGAAATATACATAAATAGATTAACATTCGCAGTTAATTTATTAAGAGTCTATTCAAGCATCAATCTTTCACGTTTGTTTTTTTCTTTTCAACTAAAGCATCACGGCTCAATAATTTATTTATAGGTAGGTATAAGGGCCCTTGCGAGTTTTGCAAGGGGAGATGGAGCATATTATAATTTCGTTTTCGTTTGGACGTTAGGAGTTACTACTGTTTCACTTTTACTGCAAATTTTCTACTATCGATATAGGAACAGTTCTGAAATCCACCCGAAAACAATATAAGGCTTACCTAAAAATTTGTATTCATAACTAAATTTACGAAGACTCTGCAACCATCAGATGATATACTTAAATGATCGTGTCCTTAGACAAAAAGTCTAAAAATCTACATTTAAATTCCCAAAGCACGAACCTTTTATGTTGCATCTGGTTTACTATACCTTAATTAAAGAAATAAAAGACTATGCTCATTTGTGTCTCATACAAAGGAATGGAAATATTTAATTGTCCCCATTGGAATATTCTATTACTTAGTAAACAGAGCACATAAGTATATTTGCATATTATTTTATAACGACCCATCCCACTTCAATAAAAAAATAATATTTTCATACATATTTTTGTTTTACTTGCTCTAGAGGGAAAGTATTGGTTTCGTGTGAAAAGAAAAATTCAAGCTTTTAATCAAAATTCATATTACGATGGTGGAAAAGTCCGAAAAAGTGGATATAGTCATACCACCAGTCCCGTCGCGTCGGTGTGTTCGTTTGAGCGTCCAGGACCCATGTTCTGTAACTTTCGCATCGATAAAATCATTTGTCGATGTGAGACTTACAGAACATGGGCCAAGGTGTAAATCCAGCTTGAGTACGAATTTGCTTGAAATTTAGCACATAAAGGGAATTTTTATGCGATTTCCTAGAGGAAAAATTTAAACTTTTGTTTTAGCTCATCTTTGAAAGGTAGTAGTCTAAGAGCTGCCAGCATATTTTTGGTTTGGAAATATAACCAAAAATTGAGTACGAAGGTTTGTAGGTGTATGCTTCGTGATATCGAAAACAAAAGCCTGGCAGTTTTTTTTTGGCGCCGGTGGTAGGGGTGAGGGTTTTAAAAAGGCGATTTTTACAAATTTTTTTCACAAGAATTATCAATTAAATTATTTTTTTTTAAATGACGAATGATGCACTGTCATTTTTCCTAAGTGTAAAGACTTTTATCTTGACGATCCGACTAACAAAACTCAAGATATAAGGTCTTTAAGCGTTTTTTGGAGACTTTTGTTGATTTTATGCATAACAAAAAATAAACAACAAAATAATCACAGCAGAATTTATTTTTTGTATTAATAGTGATCTAAGGCCCTAACGAACTAACTCCCAAAAGAGTTCACTCCCAATGAACTAACTAAAATTCCCAATGAACGAACTAAAAATTGGCACTTGATTCATATGAACTAGCTCTCATTCGTTTTAGGAACTAAAGCCCAAGGTAAAGAGACATATAAGTTCCAAAATGAACTACCAATTTTTAAGGAAAAATATAAATCAAAAATGAAAATTCTTAAGGAAATTATGTGATGTAATTATATTTTATATAAATTAAAGTTATACTTTATTACTCTCTTGAGACTCCGAAAAGTTCGATAGAAGTCCGAAAGCCTTCCAGTTAGAACTCAACTGTTACACAGTAAAAATCTACTTAAAACATCGCCCAACCAAGCATTTTTAAAATCTAGTATTTTGGCGAAACGAACTAACTTCTAATTTGTTGCTTCGCCCAACAAATAAAAATGAACCAACTCCCATTTTGTTCACATAGGGAATTGGTTCATTGGGACTTAGTTCACAATAAACTAAGTCTCAACTGATCTAACTGCCAAATTTTTGAACTATGTAAATTCCAGGGATTGGGTACGAAAACTCGCATCACAAAATCTCGTATCACGAAAACCCCGCAGGATCTACTACAATGCGACAGCGCATACAATTTTTCTTTCCCATAGAAATTGGTGCCTCGATTGTTTGAGGATCACGATGAACGAAGTTTCTCACTATTTTTTGTGGGCCGACGACTATGGTCTGGTGTCCGGATCTGGTCGGTCGAAGGCAGTGGGTCTGACGGGGGAGGTTCTGGAGGTGGGTCTGGAACTGGGACAAAGTTTCTGGCCTTAGATCTGGGAGATTGGTTCTGGCCTTGGGTCTGGGACGGAGATTCTGGTTCTGGGACAAAGCTTCTGGAGATAGATCTGGAATCGGGACGAAAGTTCTGGAGGTGGCTCTGGAACTTGGACAAAGGACAAATTTTTTGTTTTGGAAACAATTTTATAAATTCAAAAAAAAAGTTTTAGAAGTGGGTTTGGATCTTGGACAAAGGAAATTTTTTTTTTTTTTTTTTGGAAACAAAACATTTTTCATAAACTTTGTTTTACAAAAACAAAATGCTCTTCTAACTGCCTTTTTCGGTTCTCTAAACCGCTCACGTATAACTCCGTTCAGTCGCTAGGCAGGCGTCTATGTCAACAGTTTTCTTGGACAAAAGTGTTTTCTTGGACCAAAGTACCTTGCCTGGCCCGCTTCGTGGGTTTCAAGGATTTAAACTCCTTCTCTGGGGGGCTTGGTACGGCTCACGCAACTCAGTTGCTCCGTTTAGGGTATGTTCAGTCGCCTGGCAGGCGCCGTCAACAGATTTCAACTAAAATTCAACTCTTTTTTTCAAAAATCTCAATTTTTTAAATTTTGTTTTCAAAAAAGAAACAAATCCCATTTTTTATTTAAAAAAAAAAAAAAAAAAACAAAAAAAAAATAAGTTAAGGAAAAAAGATGTTTTTTTTTTAATTTTTCCAAAAAAAAAATTGAGAAAAGTGCATTTTTTTCAACATTCTTCCAAGTGTATTATTTTTTTCGAAATCACCATCAAAATTCTTCCAATCGTATTTTTTTTTTAAAGTATTGAAAATCCCGCAGCGTACTTTCTTGCGGGATTTTGTTGTATTTGTTGTACTTTCAGCGGGATTATGTGCTGCGGGATTTCGTAACGATCCCAAATTCCAGCACTGATAAAATTAATGAGAATAAGTTAATTCCATCTAGTCGGGTTAGCCCTTTTGGGAGCTAGTTCGTGGGGGGAAACGTGATATTTATCCAAAGTTTTTATTCCAGAAAAAAAAAATCAACTTGGAAAAGGTAAGATACAAGCTGTAAGTGTAAAATCTTAATGAGACGATTTCTGTAACATATTGTGTGAATTTATAAGTAAATTCATTGCAGAAATGATTTACAATTGATTTCGTCAAACATTCATAAATAAGTCAAGCTTCTTTGAGTTTAGTACTTTTTTAGCACTTTTCACATTTTTTTCATTAACAATGTATATACTTATAATTGCATAAATAAACTAACTGTTTAAGCCTATATCCACTTTAGTGCATTTAAACCCCAAAAGCAAGTTCATGCGATTCAGTCGTGCATGTTATATTTATTTTATTTATGATATAGGTACATACGTATGATTAACTGTTTATCATCCAAAACACTATACCTTGTTGTGGACAAAGGTGTAATTAATTGGTGTGTTCAAGTTATTTTTTTTTTTATAAATAAAAATATTTCCATATGAAACTCATATACAAAATGAAAGAATATTGCGTGAATTGTCATCCTTCACCAACAGCGGGGTCTATTTGTTCA
Source organism: Leucozona laternaria (assembly GCA_932273885.2). Taxonomy (NCBI): domain Eukaryota; kingdom Metazoa; phylum Arthropoda; class Insecta; order Diptera; family Syrphidae; genus Leucozona; species Leucozona laternaria. Next base: position 1,168,607 of record OW026366.1, read on the forward strand.
ATATAAAAAAAAAAAACAAAACAAATAAATAATAATACAAGAGAATTTTGTCTGACAACCTTACGAAAGTAAGCATATATGTAATTCACGGAAATATATCTTTTTATTTTTTGTATGAAAACGTAGGAGGTATTATGTCAATAATATTTTCCATTGAAATAAATATTTTATTTTATGTTTGAATAAATATGGTTCTTTTGGGTGGATAAACGATTGGCTGTATTTCAATATCTCGCTTTTAAAATCTCGTATGATAAAATTCTGGCATTTTTTTAATAAATAAAATAAATGAAAATTTGCACTATCAAAATCTCTTATTGAAATCTCGCAATTTCAAAACTTTGCAAACTAAAATCTCTAGATTTTTTATGGAGAGATTTTAATAATTTTAATAATTTTTATAATGCAAAATTTCGCATGGCGAGATTTATTGACAAAAAAATGCTAGATTTTGTTAATAGAAATTTTAGTTTGCCGTCAATGGTACCCCTCGCGCTTGGTTCTTTATCAATTGTTTGTTATTTAGGCTTTAATGTATTGTCAGAGGACAAATTTATTTAATAAAATTTTAATAATCTTCAAAATATCGAATTTATACCATTTAAATGGTATAAAAATTAAATATGACTGCACTGCAACCAGAAATATTTATTTATATATATTTATTATTTTCATGCGTCAAACAAAAGCTATCTAGTGATAAAAACACTACACCATTTTTGTTCATTCATAAATTGGTAAAAACTGGTCTAAAGTGTGACTTAAATATCGCATTATAGAAATATGATCAAGTTTCAGTGCTGAAACTGGAAATATAGGGCTAATTTAATTATTTCAGAATGAATATGATGTAAGTGATGTCAATAACTTGATAAGCCTTATCGTATACGAAAGTTTGAAAGTAGCAGAATCAAATCATAACACAGTTTTGGTCGAACAAAAATATATATACTCCTAGTTACAATCACACCTATTAGTCAGAAGTTACAAAAAAAAAAAAAACAAAATTAGTCAGAATTTGACCCTGGTTTTTCTTACAAATTCTAGATAACGTCAGTTCAGTATCGATCGTTCAATACTTCAACGTCATAGACTTGTCATTATTTTTATATAAATATACTCTATTTACAGCACAATGTCAACTCCTATATACTAACATCAAATGTTTAACTATTTTGACATTGTTTTTCTTGTCACCTTAATTATTATCATTATCAAAAATCGCTTATCATTAATCAAAATCTTAGTGCTGAGCTTTAAGAAAAATGAGAAAAGTAGTTACAAATATTGTTTTTTTTTTTTTAATGAAAAAATTCTTGAACAAAACTTACACATTTTATAAATTCAATCTGTTGTTTAACTATAGCACATGCTAATGCTATAATCTGCTCATTACCGATTAAAAAAAAAAAATATTAAAAGTTACTAATTACAGCTTAATAGTTCGGTTGAAGCGGAGCGGTGAGAGAAAGATAAGTAAGCTCAGCATGATAATTAGTATAATTTAATTATATTTCTACCTGGTTAGAAAACCAGACGAGTTAATTGATTCTAAGTTGTGTTTTGTCGTAAAGGCATTACAACAAAAAAAAACATAACCAGTTTGTTATATAAAAATAAGATAAATCCATAAACGTTCACACAAATAAAATAAAATAAAATTAAATTAAATATTCTTCGAACAGCGTTGTTATAATGAAGGAATTAATTTCTTGAAATTCTTTTCATTTCAAGGAGATAAGAATTTCTTTAAAAGTTTGAAACGAATTCGTCTATATAAACTTTGAGTGGTATCAATGGTGTCAAACTTTTGTTGTCGAAAAATCATATGAAATTTCGACACAAATTCGCCTGAAAGACCTTCAATTAGAAATGATACAAAATGGTTAAAATTGTATTTTCGAAAAGTCGTAAGAAAATTTGACACACATTCTTCTGAGAGACCTTTCAATGAAAATGATACAGAATGGGTGAAACATTTTTTTTTATGCTTTCAAATCCAACAAAAAAAACCTTCACGTTGGGCGCCAATTAATTTATTTGTTGGATTTAAAAGGTCATTTTCAATTATATGGTCAAAAAACTTGAAAAAGAGTTACATACAGTGTTTCCTAACAATAATTTCTAATAATTTAAATGTTGAAATAGTCTCTATTCTTGTTTTTTTTTTATTGTAAATATAAATAAAGAATCATGAATTGAATTAATTTCCTTTTTAAATCCGCCAAATTCTACCAATTTTATTTCAAAAAGTGCTGCCAAAATGTACAAACAAAATTAAATTTGACTAAAATTGGTTGAAATTGATATTTTTGGGAAGTAAACGAACAAAGTTATCGATTCCGTTTGACTATTAAGAACCTTTTGTGCTTTTGAATAGGAATAGCTGTTAGGAATTTGGAAAGCTAAATGTTGGAGTACACATGTAAATAATTTTTCGACTTTTTTTAAATAAAAAACTATAACAACGCTGTCTGAATCTGTGATTATTCATATTACATTTTTATGACTGAATGGAATAATGAATTTTTATGACTGAGCTTACACAGAGATAGCTATGGTTGACAAAAAAAAAAAAAAACCGTCCGAAACACCGCAAACAAAAGTTAAAATATACAATTGCAATAAACCCAGCCAGAGATAGTTGTTATTATGTGTGCTTACAAATTTGTACAGAAAAATCATCCTCAGATAAGAGCCACGTGTTTGCACACAGAGCACATGTGTTATATAGATAAAGCTGACAACTATAAAACGATTATGCATTTCTATCGAACTATGACGCAATGAAGAAATTTAAAGCGAATCGAGCAGATGACATCAAAGTCTACCTACCTAGGTGAACTTTTTCACATCTCTTTTTCTGGTAAAATCAGATATAGAACCCAAAAAAGTTATAACTAAGTATATAGTTCAGTGTTTTATAGCGCTGAGAATTTATGTATCGAAAAGAATTATTATTAAAAACCTATAGATAATTGTTTTCCCTGTAGATAATGTCTATACGATTAAGCCAACAACAACAACAAAAAACTTACTCAGATATTTATAGCCTCTATAAAATTACGAGTAGGTATATGTACCTATCTATATCGCCTTGAGAGAAACACGGGAAAGAAAAGAAAAAAAAAAAACACAGAAAGCTTCTAGATAATCGAAATGGGGTTTTATTTATGTTTATATTTTGTGTTGGTGGCTGTAAAAACATTTATTTTGCCTAAAAGCAGATGTGACGTAATATACAATTTTCTTCCATTTTCCATATCTAAATTTACCATCATTAGAAGGACTTACTCGATATTATTATCTTTATCATCGAACAACGATAAAGTTAAAACACCACTTCATAATCATCATAACATACATATGTATATGTATCTTCTTTTGATCGATATCAATCACATGGTCAAACAAAAAGATAAGAGATATTAAAAATACAAAAGTATCTACGAGTTTATGTAGATATATGTTAGATAGTAGGTAAGTGTGAAGCTCATTAATGCGTCACAAACATTGAAGAACCTGCTGCTCTTACTGACATATCGATATAGGGAAGAAAAATGTTACTCATTGTGTCAGTCAAGGGTGTGTCGAATTACTCTGACCAATTATTCAGCAATTAACGAACATCAACAGACCACCACATTCATAGAGTAATTATACTTTTTTCCAGTTAGAGAGGACACTTTTGTGTCGCACTAAATAACAAAAAAAAATACATTAACCCTTAATTTGTCATATTTCTGGATGTCTTATATGTAAGTGCGTTTTGTCGTTTTTTTTCTCAATTTTTTGGAGAAACAAAAATACACACATTTAGCTACTTGGCCTCATTTAATTAGTAAACGAGGATTTCCTTAGCTTATAGCAAGTCCTTCAATAGGTTTTATAGAACGTCGGTTACACACTTTCGAATCAAACATGGCAATTAAATTGCTACATACTTAAAAAAAACTATAAGCACTTCAGTTTTGGTATACCCTCACAGGTAAAGTGTAATACTAACAACTTACCTTTCAAATTAAGGTCTCTATAAAATTGTTTTGAAATGGCTAGACCTCGTTTCATTTCGAAAGCCATTAGGTCTTTTGACTTGAAAAATCTCGTAGAAAAATGATTGCACTGGTGTAGGAAGCAAAAAATTAAGTGAATTTACTGTAAAAGAATTAAGAAAGAAGTAGGACATAGTTCCAATTTTTATTAGTTCCATAATTCAAATGAGAAAGTGTACGAGAAGACATCAACATTTCAATTGAAACAATTAAAAATTATCGAAAGAAAACACTTTTCTTACAAACACCCCTATGACCACATATTCAACGGTGCCAAAAAACCCTGCTTAGTGTTTTGGTTTTTCGACGATTCAAGAAATTTGTCTCCTATTCTCACCTGGCACCATTGGGGCATATTGTGAATAAAATTTCCGGGGGAATGTTTGCCATCTTCGATCTGCTTCATAAGCTCAAATTTGGCTTATTGAAATGATAGCCGAATTCACCTGGAAAATTTATTCGCGATACCATTAGATTCTTGAAGGAGGGAAATATTCCCAGGGAAATTTTATTCACGATAGCTCCCAATCTATTTTAAGTCTGTATTAGCCAAAAGCTTGAGTAGAACCTTTATATGGGCAGGCGCTCATATTACCCATTTAAATGCCTTGGGTAGTATTCGAAATAGAGCTTTAAAAATTAAAGGTGATGTAAATGTAATGGAAACATTTGCATCTCTGCATCACTGGCCTTTAAATAATACTCTCCTTGCTATAGGAATGCACATCAGATTACTCTTGAGCCTAATTGTGGACTTACTGTCAAGTATAGAGAATCTTTATTTAGCCGGACTACACGAATGTAGAATGTTTAACATGGTTCTATTTTTTCCTCCCACATTTTGATATCGATAACTTCAAAACTTTTGCTCCAAAAAAATAAAAAAAAAATAACTTGGGGTTGGTTTTACAAAGCCGAGATAAAAATGGAATTTCAGTTGGACTTTTTTTTTAGAAAATCTCAACTAAAAATTGGTGAAACAAAGAAACAAAATATTTTGTATTTTTTTGTTCTTTTAAAGAATTAATTATAGTTTGTCCTTTTTCCTCATTATAGATATAACCATGCAAGTGTTTCTATACTCCTACTTGTAATTTTTGTCCAAAGCTGTCGCACAGATTAAAAATGTTAATTAAAATAAAATCCAAACAACTGAGAGATAAATCAGGGACAATTGAATTAGTGACGAGGCCAATTAATTGTTTTACTCTTCTTCCGATTGCATTCATAAGATTTCATATATGAACTTCATGGATAAAAGTCTAGACGTCGCTCATAGAGTATTGTATCTATAGTGGATGATGATTTGCAGGCTCAAATTGTTTCAAAGGCCTAGGCCAATTGTGTGTAAGAACTACTCTATAATAGCAAGTGATAATGTTTGCCCATTTAATTAGTTAATTACAAGAGAGATTTTTTTTGTTCAAGATTTTGATAACATTTTAACCAATTAACATTTTATTGTAATTAGATAGAATTACATAAGGAAGTCCTATGAGGGTATCATTTTTTTGTATGGTTTTCAGGATTTGCGTAGGCCTATCATATCGGAAGTGTGTTCGATTCCAAGCCTTTTTTACCTAAAAACAAATATGTTCATCACTGACTTTGGAAGTGCAGAAGTCTCCAAGAGTATCTCTAGTCATGATTAAGTGCCTCTCACTTTAGCCGTTCGGGTTTGACATAAAATTGTAGATCTGCTCCATTCCTGCCGATAACACGTACACAGGAATGGTTGATAATTGTAGATCACTAGACCCTGGTTCGCCACGACCTGTTGATGTCACGCCGCCATTTTTTTTTAGCTAAATCCGAATTTGATGGTGCTACACTAACATTAAACATTGTTTAGTCCTGGTCTGTTTTTTTTAACAAGAATTTCTTGTATAGAGAGACTGGTTAAGTGTGTTTTGATCGTTTCAAGCATAATTTAGTCCAATTTTTTTAACAGTCAATTTTGTAGAATTTTAAGAATTTTTTGTTAGATTAAATTTATTTTTTTAATAAAACAAAAACATAAGCGCTGGTATTTTACGTAAATCATTGAAGTTATCAAGTCAGTTCCTCTGCTGTAATTTTCTAATTTTCCACAGTACGTCCCCGTATTCAATAAATTCGTAGGTTTTCATCAGAAGAGAGTATTCACGAAGAGATTAGAATATTTCGCCTTAATGTGAACTTTTTGTCCAAGAGACAGACGTTTGTGGGCTGAAATGTCAATTCTGCCAAACATGAGTATGTCGATAAAAACAAAATAAATGCCAAACATCATATCTTGCGTATCAATAACATGACGTAGTATAGGTACCTACTCGAATTGAAGATACTGTGCATTTGAGGTCCTCTACTTTATAGTCTGTCCAATTATTTTTGGTGCGCTCAAAAAAAGGTTAACATTTAGAAACTTTTCCAGGAATGTAAGATGATACGCGCCACAACTTGTTTTTTTTTTTTTTTTTTTTATAATTAGACTTAGATAGATTATTCCACAAAATAATTTGTTACCCACAAGATCTTAGTATTTGACAGCTTATAGCCAAGGAAATTGAGTTTCACTTCAAACAAATTCAGACAAAGAACATTTGTAGTAAGGCAAAGGAAATGTCAAAAAAGTACCCGAAATTTGGACCATGGCTTTTGAGTTTGTGGGGCGAAAATGTCAAAATTCAGTTTTTTTGTAAATGTACCTACATGTGCCTTGAAAACTATTATTTTTTTAAGTATGTTATATTAAAGCAACTATTCTAGGTTATACAATTTTACATAAAAACGATTCTGCCATTATTTTCGTCAGAGCAAGAGATTTAAAACAAAAAAAATTCTACACAAACGTAGTATCTTACACCACTGTGATGTTGAATAAAGTACAATAATAAAACAAACAACTGATATTGTAATTTTTTATTTTGGCAATAGGGGGACGGTGCCGCCGCACAGTGGTCCGTTTGTTTTGGCAACAAAAATAAAAAATATTTCCCAAATTAATTCTTGACGGAAACGAGTGAAATTTTTTGAAGCACGTTTTTCTCAAAATCTATTGTTCTAACGAAAAAAATGTTCAATTCTTTTTCATGTAGAATTTTATAAGCTAGAATTTTTGTTTTGGCATTTCATCAAATTGTTGATAGTTTTCAAAATATTTAAAAATTAACATTATTTTATTCTATTTCATCACACAAAATCAAAAACAGAGTTTCATATATGTACAGGTACTTTTCAAAATGAGTTTAAGATGTCAAAACAAAGCTCCGCACCAAAATTTAGCTTTGTTAGAATTTTTCGAAGTTTTAATTTTCTTTATTTAATATTTCATACAAAAGCTATAATGAATGCTAATAGTTGAAAGATTTTTGTTCATTTTTTCAATTGTATATTTAACATTGGTAATATGTACGAGAGTTGTTCTTCTATAACTGTCAAAAATGACAGACTTCTTCTTCTGACATCAGATTCAAATACGCTAACCAGAAAAATCAACTAATTTTTTAAAACTATTATTTTAGATTATTTCCAATTTTTGAATATATGACCTAAAATTTGGTAGGCAACATTTAAGTGTCAAAATTGTCAAATTTCTATTAAATTTGGTCTTAAAATCATTTTCAATATAAAAATGTCAGAGCACTATCACAAAAATTTGCTATAATCCGATAGAAATATTGTACAACATTTTGGACTTTTTTGGATGTTTCTAATTTGGTACATATCAACATTGAAACAGTAGGTAAAAGTAAAGACTTAAAACACATATTTAAAGCCATTTCATTTCAAACATTAATTTGTGTATATCACTGACTTTTACAATGCTGTTTTTATGAATTTTGAATTTTCGTACCATATTCTGACCTAAATTGTCATATTATGAATTAAAAAAAAAATATATGATGTACCACTGTATTCAACGTTCCCAGATCATTAAATGTACCAAATTTCATTTATTTTCGTGGGAAATGATTTTTTTTGTTGCCAAAATTAAACAAACCTGCCAAAATAAAAGTTTTTGGGGGCCATTTTCGTTTCAATTTTGTGGTGTAAGTGGCCAATGGCAATAGTCAAAATTATTAAAAAGCTAATTAAAATTTATAAAAATTCCAATCTTCAAATCTGCTGGAAAACTATCCTGGTACAACTACGAAATTACTGGAATATTATTGCAGTATAAACATTTTTAACGGAATTTCACCACCCAGTCGTCAAAATTTGACAGTACGGGAACAGAGCTACAAGCCAAACAATGGATCAAGAAAGTCTGATTGCTTTAAGAGCTACATTTATGTATATTCATCAACCTCTTCCCCCTCCCCCTAGCAATGGGTATGTATAAATATTGAATCTATATGAAGGTTGGTAAATATTTTTTGAGGACATATAGATCAGAGCCCTACAAAATGACACATTCCGTAACTGACACAATGCGGCCCTCGCGCTTAAGAGGGTAAAATCACCGTCAACATCAACCCCAACCTTAAAAGTAATGTTCACGTGGACACTGCATGTGTGGTTGGTTGGTAAATGGTAACCATAATCATCATCGCTTACACACACTCACACACACGCGCTGACCTATTATAAATATATCTTGTGTCAACCACATACACATACATATAGTATACTGCCTCACCTTGTGGCCGCGTTTTTTTAAAGCCTTGAACGAAAGACTGTACTTCTACTGTGCTTGGGTCGTTCAATTAATAACAAAAAATAAACACTCAGAACGAAAAAAATCATAACACATCGCAAACAAGTTAACAACAACAACAACAACAACTATTCTATAAACGACGAGCTCTTTTCAATCAAATCCGCGAATCCGGAATATAATTTACTAAGCAGAGTAGAGATACCTAAATCATTTTTTTAATTTCCCTTTAATTCATTACCTTCTATACGGATGAATGGACGGATGGACGCACGGCCGGCCCACTATCATAAAGTCTATTTGTTCCGCTTAGACTATATTATACGAGTAGTGTATTACCTTGATTTGTACTATTTTAATTAAGCCTTAGTCTTTGATCGACAAATTAACCAACAGATGAGAGAGACAATTATCAACAATCAAAAGTTTGTGTGCAGAGAAAATTAGTTTTGTTTGTCTCTGTGCCCGCGCGCCGGATGAAGATTTGATTGAATCCGATCAGTCTTCTATACACACCTCTCCTGCCTCTTTATGAATGAGTTTATTGTACCCTTTTGTACGTAATGCTGCTTAAAACCCCCACTGTTTTGGTACAAATACAAGCAAATCGACAACTGACGACGCACGGCGCCAAGACTATAGAGTCGCAAAATGGTGTCAACAATTCAATGAACCTCCTTACTCGTGCGATGTCGACCCTCATTCTTCAAAACAAGGGAATAGAGTCATCCCTATACACACAAATTTGCATCCAAGTTGCAGAAGTCCTAGAAATTGTACTATATCCAGCGCGAAAATCTGATCCTTGTAATATTTTAATTCAATGTTTTGCCACAGAATTTGAATGTAGGTAGGTATGACGAACGGCTTACAAAGAGGCTATAAACAGGGTAAAGAGGGTATAATGGCGGACTCTTAAAATGCACTATCCAAGCCTCGAGACTTGCCCAATGTAGGTAGGTATAAGGAAAAAGGAAACTTATGGGTATATAACTCAAACTCCACACCCCTGCTATCTATGTACTTATAAATGGGTTTGAAAAGATGGCTTTAGATGATTAGGGCAAAGCATAAATAAAGTTTTCTCTATAGTGCGGGTTTTATGTTTGTTCTTCTTTTTCAACTTGCTGCGTGCGACTATGTTACAGAAATATAAATTCTTCGTTCTATATTTGCTCGTCGTGATGGTTAGGCAAGGACTTTGAGTAGTCGAATGAGCCACCAAATAGGGTGGAATTAATATTAAAGGAATTCATCCACACAGAGGTGGCTGTCAGTGTTGACAGTCCCGCTCTAGCATGGTGTAGAGTATAGGTTGAAGGTAGAGTGGAGTCATCTAGTGCATGACATCACTCGGAGCTCGGACGCAGTATACTTGGGCTTGAAAAGGACATTTCTCTATGTGTGTGTGTGTGTGTGTTTCTCATGATTCGCAATATGGGGTCATTGAATTTGATGATGGGGTGATTGGGCGTGTGGGAGTAGGAGTAGGAGTGGAGGGCAGAATGGCATGTCTAAGTGTATCTCTATAGATCTATGTATAGGTATATATTCTTGTGGTATAGATAATATAGTAATGCGATATCTATGTCGGGAGGTTTACTTTTTTTCAATTCCTTTGGTTAGAAAGTGGGGGAGGGGGGTGATTTCATCAAAATCGAACTCCTATACCTTAAAATTTCATTCTCAAAAAGAGGAAAACATAGGTAAAAGGCTTCTCGTCCTCCGCCTAGAAACAGAGAGTTCTTTCCTTTTTTTCATTTCTGTGGGAGAAGAATTTCGTTTAATTAAAAAATTATTATGGTACAATGGTGTGGTGTGGTATTGGTGTAATGGAATTGTTTCTTGTTACGAGATGATGCCTCTTTCAGTAACACAACAAGTCAATGTTTGACAACTTATCAACACAAAAGTGTCAGATAACGTCATGCATATTACATGAACTCTATATAAAATGATAATTCCTTCACTCAGATTATGATGATGGGGTATCTATGTATCTATCTTTTGCTGGGTTTTATCTAGGTGGGGTATTGTATATAGATTATGATGTTTACACGAGCTTAATTGTTAAACAGTTTGCTAATATTTTATGCATATATTTCTTTTGATTTCAAGAAAGTCTTGATGTGTTTGAATTATTGAGGGAGGCGAGTGTCAGATGAATTTTTATTATTATACCACTGACTGTAAAATGAAGTGAAGTTTTGTTTGCATTAAATAAAATTTTGTATTGAAAGATTTAATAGACACCTTCTCTTACCTTCTCTTCACCTTAGATGCCTTCTCTTTAACAATATCAGACACTATGTACATATGTACATAGAAAGTAGGGGAATACAAAATTCCATGAATAAATTTGGACTTAAATCGACAGCTTTTAAAATAAGAACTGATTTAAAAGAAAAAAACCAGTGAAAAGTATTCCAAGACGATCGAGAAGATTCTGTGTCATGTTGTGTAAGCTTTAAGCAAATAAATTAATGTTTATTGATAACAAATTATCGAATATTTTTGTCATGATATTTTCTGATAAAATATGGGGCAGGTATATCAACCATTTGGGGTAAAATGAGTAGGTATATGGAGTGCAAGTTTCATAGGGATTTTTCTAAAAAGTCACTTAAAACCGTCCGATGTTTTTGGTGACGGCATTCCACAAGGAAGTGTTCTACGACCAATATTATTTTCTTAATATTTATTTTGTTTTGGCCACTCCAATTCCTTTAAAAGAGTTTAAAATAATATTAAAATGCATGCGAAATTAAAGGAAATCATAAAAGGCATTCCACAAGGAAGTGTCGTAGGACCAATACTTTTTTTCTTCGTTTTTAATCTAATAGATTACAGTGCCTATTTAATAGCTTATTTTGCAAATCTACATTAATTAAGCAGTTAAACAGGAAGTGATGCTAGCTATGATTGAAAATTGTGTATATTTGTTCAAAGGGGTAAGAAAATTGACATAACTGTGGCAAGACACATCTAGGGCAAGCTTTAAAAAAGTTAATTAACTTATCCAATTCTCCTATTTTCAAGTTAAAACCGAATTGAACTTCGGATTATTCGACAAAGGGTGCGTACCTATTATTCACATTACAGTCTATAAGGGTTGCCAAAGTTTTCTCGTAGTTCGGCAGGCGGGACAAATGACAAAAAATATGGAAAATACCGCGATTTCAAAATACAAAATAAATACTCAAAAAGTTTATCAAAATAATAAAATACATAAACGTTACCTAAAGATAGCCCTAAACGACGAACATGCTCGCCGAACTTGTTCTCGCTCGCTTTATTTTCGTCGTGTAGGGGCTGGTTCGCGAGCGGTTCGCCGTTTGGCAAAAAATTTCGATTTTGTCGTGTTCGTTGGCTTCGATGTTCGCTGTGTAGGGCCATGTTCGCGACCAAACCTCATTTTTGCTTTGTACGCCGTTGAGTGCATATAACGGACTAAACACAATGGCTTCAGTCAGCCGCGATTCTATATCGATGTTTATTTTTTGAAAAATCGGAATGAAATGAATGTTCGCCAAATGTGTTTGCCGTGTAAGGGATAACGCAAACGAACAAGTTCGGCGAACATGTTCGACGTTTAGGGCTACCTTAAAGGTAAGTTGTTTTAAATCCATAAATTCGCATTGCAAAACAAATTTTAACTAAGAACATTTTAAAAATCCCGCCTAACTTGATTATTTCCTTATCACCATGAGGTGAGAGTCAATGAACGTCAAAATGAGTCACGCGAAGTGTGTCAAAAAATGTAAAAACTGTATTTCAATGATATTAGGTATATACATTCATATGTTCCCTTTGCCAATTTTAATACAATTTAATTTTGTTTGTATGAGCAACCTGACAGCTGTCATTTAAATTGGGAAAAAACGTATACTTATTCCCTTCGTAAAATTGGAATTTTCTTACAATATTAGTCCAAAGTTTTAAATTAGCAAAAACGTCCTAATAGTTTCGAGAAGAAAGTGCGTATAGTTTCGAAAAGTAAAAAAGGTATAGTTTCGAGAAGTAAACGAACTGACGGATTTTCTCAATTTTAAATGACAGCTGTCAAGTTTCAAAAATCAAATTCTAATAAACTAGGTGTGTTTAATTGAAATTCTAACGAACATTTGTTAAGGTTAAATAACGACGGAGTAGTCATTAAAAACATAAAATGTTAGGGATATGAATATTGGTCGAAACCAGGAAAAAAGATGTCTCGGTGGAACAGTTGAATTTATGTATCAAATCCGGGACGTTCAAGTTAAAATCTTTGCTATAGTTTTGTTTCGAGTCTGTAAACACTTTCGGGTCTAATTTGAAAGAAAATTGGTGTAATTCAATTGATGATATTTGATTAGGTTTCATTGGTGCTTCAGGTCCTAAAACTTAATTATACCTATATAGTTGTCGTGCCGATGGTATACTACGTAATCAAGCATTTTGAAAAACCACTAACACGCTATCAGTATCAATACTGCTTAGTGCAAGCATTTTTGTAAAATTATTTCTTTTCTCTTCGGGTTATTTTTCACCGTTAGATAGTGGGAAATATGGTTCAACTTGTCAGGGTCATTATTTAAATATCAGAGTCAGAGTCATCATATAAATAATTGACTACAAGAACGACAACAAACAAAGTAATGTTGTACATGTCAAACATGTTCAAAGTAATAAATGGGTGACAAATATTAACAACACCCAAACAACTTGTGTTTTGAGTAACTAAAGTCGAAAACATCGTGGTTTTCACTGGCCCCATGTTTGTAGTAGTTCTCTTTAGTTTGGTTTCTGTTACAAATTGTCAGTAAATCATTATTTATTTTTATTTAAGTGAAGGAAGCATTTGTTGTTCCTTTATTCTTCTAAAAATTCAGCTGAAATCATAACAGGAATTTATAAACTCTCAGCCATTCTAAAGCTTTCAGAAAATTTGGCTCATGGCATAGTCATAGTAATCTGGTGGATCTATACTGTGACTATAATTTGCTGATATTCTCTTCGTAGATATATTTCACAAATTCAATGGCGGATTAATGTCAAGTTGATGCAGTTTACATCTAGTTTACTAAAACAATTTGATTCGATAAATCAAAATATTTTATATAAAAAGCTTGAGTATATTGGTTTTCATTGAGAGAAGCTTAAATGGATTTCTTTCTATTTGAAGAACTGGCCTCAACGCGAACTGATTTAAAAATAAAACTTTCTAAAATTATAAAATGTACCTACTTTCGGCGTTCCACAAGGGAGTCATCTTGGTCCTTTACTTGTTATAATAAACACTAATGATATAGTGGACGAACAAGCCTTTTTGATATAATAGTGGACGTTATACAAAATTGTAATTGTCTGCTGTACGCGGAGCGTATGATTTAATTTCAATTTATTTTTTTTAAATAAAATGCTTCATCGATGATTGTGGAAAAAATGGCTTTTAACGGCCTTTAGTCCATAAAAATTGGCATTGACTAGTGAGGGCCTTGCCAATACGCAATTTTTCTTAAGTTCAGTTCAACTTACATGAACTTTTTGACAAAAATCTAATGTGAACTTTATCCAAGACGATTAAAAGTTTTAATCATTAAGCTGGAAATTTTTGCCCAGGCCAAAGTTCAATACGATTTGGATCGTATTTCATAAATGTCCAGTTGTTCAGTGCGAAATTTAAGATAAGACCCAGTTGACTCCTCAAATTTGGTTGAGTTAATTCAGGATTAACTGAACAAATGCTTTTGATATTTTATCCACCTAGTCAGTTTATTGTTTAGTCCTTCCGCGTGAATTCTCCACCGCAAAACTGTTTCCTCAGCACACTGTAGGTCAATTTACTTCTCGAGTTAACTAACTCTGGTTTAACTCACCACATTAAATCTAATCCTCTGATTAAAGTTAGCGATTTTAAACATATCGATAACATTGTTGCAAAGGTTAAGTTCGTTTTGGGGTCGAAATTATTTTTGTATATCAAAATTGTGTTTCTCGAAATTCTGGCTGTAGTACATAATTCTGTAGTTCAAAATTCTGTAATTCAAACTCCTGTATTTAAAAATGCAGTAAAATAAAATTCGAATTTTAACCTGTTCCCGTATAATTCATCAAAAGAAATACACACTTTTGTCGAACTTCAACCTGGAACTTGGTGATTATAGGGTGATGGCACTAGTAGTCGGCCCTTTAACTTTTTATAACGGGTGATTTTTTAAGAGGTTTAGAACTTTTTTTTAAAAAAAAACACAAAAAAATCGAAAAAATGAATGAAATATTTATTTGAATCGATAGTTTGAACCTTGCAATTTAATATTTAAAGATAATTTCATGCAAATGTTGACCGCGGCTGCGTCTCAGGTAGCCCATCCGCTGAGTCCAATTTTGGCATACTCTTTCACACATATCGGCCGGTATCTCACGAATGAATGCATGGATGTTGGCTTCCAGTGCGTCAATCGAAGCGGGCTTGTCCCTATAGACATTAGCCTTGACATACCCCCGCAAAAATAATCTAATGGTGTCAAATCGCACGATCTAGGCGGCCAATTGACCGGCCCGAAACGTGAAATTAACTGTTCACCAAACTCGCCTCGCAATTGCGCCATTGTTTCGCGTGCTGTGTGGCATGTGGCACCGTCTTGTTGAAACCACATATCATGCAAGTCAAGAACTTCCATTTCGGGCAAAAAAAAGTTTGTTATCATCGCTCGGTAGCGTTCACCATTGACAGTAACGCTGCGATTCGCATCATCTTTGAAGAAATAGGCCCAATAATGCCGCCGGCCCATAAACCGCACCAAACAGTGGCTTTTTCGGGATGCATTGGTAGCTGTTGCAATGCTTCTGGCTGATCTTCACTCCAAATGCGGCAATTTTGCTTATTTACGTACCCATTCAACCAAAAATGAGCCTCATCGCTGAACACAAGCAGCGCGCGATAAACATTTCGAACCGAGCACGAATTTTGATAGTAAAATTCAATAATTTGCAAGCGTTGTTCATTTGTAAGACGATCCATGGTTAAATTGCAAACCAAACTGAAGCTGTTTGACAGTGACACAAAGTACTAAACACACGTCAGCTGTCAAAACCAGTGTTGCCAAAACCAAACCAGCTTAAAAATCACCCGTTATATTTTCAACTGGTCCTTAAAAATCAAATATTCAATAGCGGAATAGAGTATTTAGATAATGTGATTATTGGGATTGTGTAGATTATAAAATTATAAACGTTTTTAGTTAATTTTTTACCCAAAATAAATTATTTTATTTTATTGAGATGAAAGTGTGATTCTTGAGTAGTCAGCTTCTTAGGTTCCAGTAATCGGCCACTTGAAGTATCCAGTAGTCAGCCCTCAATAAAGTCTATAGCATAAGCGGCTGACCATAGAAATATGTGTCTCCTGTGGTCAGCCGTCTATTCTACCTTCAAATTTACAGTCAATTCTCTTGGCAAAAATCAAAAGAGAATAATAATACCATTCACTTTGCATACTCAGTTAAAAAAAAAAAAAGTGATTTTCGATAGTCAGCCGGGGAAGTCTGACCTAAGGGGAATTAAAAAAATGTAAATATCTGTTTAACAATATTTAAAAAAAGAATTTAGTTTAAAAAGTTAAAATTAAACTATAAATAATCATATAAATCAGCTAACTTCAATATTTTGGTAATTATAGTTCTTTTTTTCCAAAACATTTTTACTAATTTAAATTTAACAAAAAAATCACACAATCGATATTGAGAAGAATTTGAAGCAAACTTGCATTTTTAACAAAAAAATTCTTGGTAAATAAACTAAAACCGTTACTATTTTGCTGTATTTTATAACGAAGTGGCTGGCTACTAGAGGGGGCTGACCTTACATGCCATCACCATATTATGAAGTTTAGGTTAAAAATAAAGATCACAAAATTCAAAATCAGCTGTTTTTTTCAATATTTTCGCTTGAAAATGGGAATTGTTCTCAAGCTTAAAAAAACTAAATTCAAACGGTTTTGGAGTAAATACATTTTTTTAATGTAAAAAAAACCTCTGTTTTGATTGAATGTTTTTAGTTCACCCTGTCCAAAATTGATATTTATTTTTTACCATTTTGTTTGATTAAAATTGTAACTTATACCAAGCGGACAACTTTAACTCGCCAAATTTGGCGTTAAAGGGACGGTATGTTAGCATATACACATGTGTTATTGAGCAGATAGTTTTTTTTTTTATTAATCCAATGTAAAAAGTCTTCGTATACAAACATCCATCCAAATTATTAAACTCCTTCAATCCTAAAAAAGAAATCCTACAAGCTGTGATCTTCAAAAAAAAAAAAGAACGCCCTTCTCAACGACACCCCTGAAACGCACCTGGTTACAAATAGAAAAAAAAGTGCGTTTGATGATGTCATCATACTAAAAAACAAAGACAAAAATCCCCCTTTGTATTCCAGAAACGCTAAAATTCTATCCCTAATGTAAAATCAAACCTGATTTTCCCGTACAACAATTTTGAATAAAAGAAAAAAATACGTTTATAGACTTACCTACAGTTTAAAGCTCTTTCTTTATTCTTTTATAGTTTTAACACGAACATCCTCCATCCCTTGGGATTTCAAGCGGGAAAACATATTTTGCTGAAATAAACAAAACATAATAGAAATATGAATAATTCCCCATGGTATTTGATGATGGTTGTTATATTTAGTATGTGTTTGTATATAAAATATGTTCCATCGAAGGATATAACCAGTCTGAACCGTTTCTTTATTTTTTAATTTGTCTTAAGGCGCTCTATTAGCTTAGCTATTTTTTGTATTATTTGTGATCTCAACAATAGAAATTGAGTACCCAAGTACTTGTAGATTTCATCATTTTTGCATCGCAAACCCTTTGTGGATTAAGGTAGAGTTATACAGAGTAGAAACCCGATACATATACGCATCACACCAGAGGCTATTGTATACCTACCCTAAAAAATATCCTTAAGACATCGCAGTTTTCTGTGTTTTGAGGAACACCACTTTTCAAAAATTGTTTTGAGTGCAAAACTTCATTCATTTATGACGTTTTAAAGTGATTAAAAACAAAAATAAAATACAAACGATAAAAAAAACACTTCATATCATGCCTATGTCATTTTTCATTTCTATCTTTATCTACCTCCAATTTTATACCACCAACAGCAAAATGCATGAACATCATAGAATATTTACGTCTGTTTGTTGTTAATATTTCGTTTAAGAAATGCGCAGGTGCATAAAGTATAGTAAAATATATGAATTGGTTGCTCGTACTTGGAGGCGTTGAGTAAAAAATGGAAAGTCGTTCAAAACCTCAAAAAACTAAATAAATATAAATTCTTAAATATCGAATCTTGAACTAACTTTGTGGGGCTTTTATGAAATGACACAATTTTTATCTCACCCAGGTCAAATCAGGGCCCTATATTGCACCAGCAACTCATCACTAATCACGGAGCAACTTATCATGAATTTTTATACGTGTTTGCTGCGGTGGGTTGACATAATTTCCCTGGAATAAATCTCCCTGGACTTTATGTCCAACTTAAGGTCCTTGTACAATTATGTCTGCAAACATTTTTTCATCCTTTCGGAACAAAATTGTACCAAGAAGTTGGTTAGTGATTAGTGATAAGTTGTTGGTGCAAGAGTGCTCAGATTTGGTTTGCAACTCATTTCTGAAGAAGAAAATCAATCGACAGTTTCATCGGCTCCATTCAGTGCTTACCTTCAAATAAAACAGTGAAAATGGCTTCAAATGAAGATAAACAAATAACATTTATTTTAAAATACGGAAACCGTTTCAAAAACGAACAAACGCGTTTTATGTGACTGATTGGAAACACATTTCAAGTTATTATCGATTTAGTCATTTCAGATGGGTTTTGAAATTTGCGGGTGGCAGTGGTTAGTTAGGTGTTGTAAACTATCCCCTCTACCCCTCTACTATTAAAAACGGCGTGATAAAACATACACATCTGTCAACTGATAGTTCATAATAATACAAAATGTGAAATGGACGTGACAGGTGACAGCGAGCGGATAACTTAAACTCTCCAAATTTGATGCTTAACAGACGGATAACTCCTTTACACACACGTGAATGAATCTCATTCTCATAGAACAGTTTACCACTACAATCATATTTTTCATAAACCAGTGCATGTATTTGCAACACATATTGGAATGTTGCTACAATTTGATGATGTGCTGCCGTGCTTTCAGTTATTTAGTCTGGAAAGACTTCATAAAGCTAAAACATTTTTATTAATAAGAAAAGTTATCAAGTGATGGACAAGTTCATTTTCCTTGTGCCAGCTTACTCGTTTGTTAAGGAGCGGAGAGTGATTTTGATGTGTAAACATCTAGGCTTTCGGTATGCGGAAACTGCAAATGCAATGGCAACAGCAACAGCAATGGGGAGGCGTATTACAGAAACAAAAAGAAATCGTTCTCAATTTGCCTTTCTTTTGTTCCCCAACGGCAAAAACGAATGCTTACACATTTTCTCCGCGAGTCTCGTAACTCACACAATTTCGTTTATTAATAAGGGTAAAGCTATATGTATCTAAAATTAATTTTTTTTTTGATGAAACCAATACTTCCTGCCTTAGAGCAAGTAGAAATGTATCAATGCACACAGTTCAATGGACGTTCTATTTCAATTTTGCATCTGCGCATTTTACAAAATATAGAATTTTACTCTAAACAAACTTTCTTTGTTTCTTACATAAACACCCGCCGCGCTGCATAGTCAGTCAAGTCAGTCCCACCAACTCCATTTATATAAATTATTATACGTGGATTACCAAAAACAACTATAATTACAAAATTGAATTGTTCACTGAATCGAGCATAATTTTCATTTCATTTCATTTTATTTATTTTAATTTTGTTTTCTTTTGTTGAATGCAAATTACTTTTAAAAATGGAAAGCTAAAGAAAAAAATTCAAGGATTTGCTTGAGTATCGTTTGATTGAATAGAAAAAAAAAACTATTTAAAATTAGATTTGTTTGTATTGCATTATATTTTTAGATTTTTTAATGTAATTTTCCGTTTTAATTTTTATTTGTTCGCTGAGTTTTAAACTTTTTTTTCTAAGTTGTTTTATTTGTGGCTTTTCAATCTTTCTCTTGTCATTATCTATTTTGTTTTTTTTTTTTTTTTTGGGGGGGGGGGGGGCGGTTACAAAGAACGAAGAATGATTTGCGTCATTATTTTTATGTAATTTATTTACAAAACAAAAATATTTTATTCAAAAAAAAAAAACACAAGCACAATCACAGTTCTGGCGGCTAGACAGAGATAATACCTACATATAAGCAGCTTCAAATACAGTGTGTTGAGCAAAAAAATAAACAGTCATTTCATGAGTTATTTATTGACTGTAAAATTGTATTTATAAAAAAATCAGAAATTAGGTTAAAGAAAAATAAAAATCATTCGAGATTCATGGCTTATGTTCTGTTCAACGAAAATTGTTAGTTCTTGACTAAGGGAGGTGCTTGAGCAAAACAAATTGCCATTGAACCCACTGACTACCCTGCACAGCGATGGGCAGGATGATCGAATAGTAGTGTTTTTTTAGTGGTTTCTGTCAAAAAATTTTAAGAGGTGAAAGGAACAAAAGACAATTTTTCTCTTTAATTTTAGAAAATATCGCAATTTAATAAAAAAAAATGTAAAATGACAAAAATGTCTGTTTTTCCTGTGTAACTTTTAAATGGTGAATTCCAAAGTTTTTACATTATGTGACCCCACCTTACAAGAAATTCCAACCTTTAAAAAGATATTTTTTTGATTTGGTCAAGTATATGTTAATTTTAATATTTGAAATAAATGAAGGCCTCATCGCTCGAAATGGAGTGTAGTACGGAAGTTTTTTTTATTTGGTAGCAATATATTTTTTTTGTGGATAAAATTTAATCCAAAGCAAAATCGCCACTGACATGTTCAGTGTTCTGACTGGGATCGCTACAAAATCCCGATTTTTTCAGCGACACAATCCCGAATTTCAAAATCCCAAATTACATTGCAGAATCCCGAATTTAAAAATTCCGACTAACAAAATCGCAAAACGCGCTTTTCAATACCAAAAAAAGTACTAAGCCATTATGGATTCTCTAATTGGGGATTTTATAATTTGTGATTTTGAAATTCGAGATTCCGTAAATCGTGATTTTTCATTCTGGATTTTTTAATTCGGGGTTTAGTAATCCGGCAGTTTCTACCCAACCCGTTCTGTTTATATGTCAATTTCCTCAGCGTATGTGCGATTAATTAGACATGCATTTAAAAAGCTGTTATTCAAATCTTAAGGTGAGAGTTTTGTCACCATTCTTTCAAGAATGAATTTGATGTTTTTTTTACATACATATTTCGATATTGATTACATATAATTATATTTAACATATTTTATATAATTTAATTAAATCTTTAAGATTTTGAAAAACTTGAAATAAATGAGGAAGAACGTCCGGCCAAGTCATCTAATAAATCTCTTTTACCTTGGAGGGAGGCTTAAATATGAGTCTGTAGTGTAAAACTGGTGTAACATATTTCCAAAAAGGCGACTTTATCATCTTTAACCAAAAAAATAAATACATATCTAATACGTATTATTGTAGATAGTTTGAAAGCAAAAATAGTTTTGTTTTTATGAAATATGGGTTAGACCACTTTTTTTCACTCACTATACAGTTGAAATCTGCTTCAAGAGATCGAAGACCAACGTAACGGCCGAAAATTTGATGTTTTCTACTATAAAATATGCTAAAGTAATTAAATTTTAAGATATCACCTCTTTTTTCTCATTTAAATGGAAAAATATCGATCTTAGAACAAAACATATTTTTTTTACCAAATTTCTATATCGTCGGCTTTCTGTCAAAAACCTCCATATGTCAAAGTTTAAAAATAGTTCACGAGACGCAAAACAACGATTTAAAAAAAAAAAATGAAATTCTTAGAACCTGTAGCAGCCCTATCAAAAAAAGCGAGTTATCATTAAGTCATGGATTGAGTGCAAAATCGCATTAATAAAATGTCTGCTAACTGACGTTTACTAACTGCCGGTAAGCTGATTCACCGAAAGAGGGTGGAGTAGAGAAGGCAATTTTTTCAAGTTTATTTTTTTCCGAAATTTCGACTCGCGAGTTACCTCCTATTCCATGGTTTAGTGAACTCACGAAATAGTGGTTAATTAAGCGTTTTCTTATTAATAGGGCTGTGGCTGTTTTAAGACTGATGAATAGCGGCAAAAGAAATCATTGTATAGAAACGATGCATTTATATTTGAATTATAATGTCATTTTTGGACTTACTAGGTTTTGACAGAAAGTCGACGACATAATATTATGTCTGTTTGTTAACTTGCAACTTCTTGCTTTTTTGGCTACTTGTCAAAAATTTGTATGGGATTTGACAGCAAGCTGTGCTACGTCGTATGACGTTTCTAGCTACCAAACAGACATATCTACCTATTATAGAGAATTCAATTCTCCATAAGTTTTATCGTGGCCATTTTTATTCAAATGTTAAAAAATGACCGAGGTATTAAAAAAGAAAAAAATAGTTCTCTCTGAGATTTGTGATTTGATTACAGTCTAAGCTGCAAACTGTAATCCAAAAATAAGCTGTTAAACAAATCTGGATTAAGTCTTTTCTCTTCTTAATCCCCCTCACCCGCCCTCAACTATTTGTAAAATTATATATTATGGTAATTTGTATCCATTTCAAGTTTTATCTTCTATAGGGCTTTTAGGGAAGCATTTCACCGTCATCATCGTAATATCGTGTTTGATAAAAATCTCGAGTTTTTTTTCCAAATGCTTAACTTTTCCCCCATATAGTAGATTCACACCTACAATAGGAACATACATACATATTGCAATTAAAAAAAAATTCACAATATTAAAATTGCTGATTTTTATTTCTTTTTTTTGCTGCAAAAATATAATACCGAAAAGAAAAAAAAAACACGCCATAGATTGCATATAGTGCTGCACAACAAAACAACCACAAATCAACCCACTTTGTCGACAGTATGTGTGGTCTGTGGTGGTTGAGGTATATGAGGTTGTTGAGTATAAAAGGCAAACCCCCATAGTACGTGTTTTGTAATTTTATTATTTAAAATTATACAACTTATTGAAATTTGATATAAAATTTGTGTTCATTCATCATCAATGTTATTCACCTGCTTTGTTGAAAATCCTTATCATTTCATGACTAGCCCGCAGAATTAATTAAAAATTATATTTTTTTTTTTTTTTGAAATTCCCGCCATATGACATCCATCAGTCAGTTAGTTGTCTTCTTTTTTTTCCAATATTATCATAATGGATGAACTTTTTTAGTTGATTTCAAACTAATTATTTAGAGTGTTGAAAGTGTAAAAACTTAAGTTTTAATAATTCTTTCAAGTCGTGACTCGTGACGATAAACAGTTGCTAGGGCATTTTTTTGTCATTAATTTGTATCTTGTAGCTATGCAAATATTTATACTATGTATCTCGAAAATTCCATTGCTTGCAAATCAAATAAACAAATTCGTTAAATCCAATTCAAGATCATTTGTCTGTAATATGAGCTTAGGAACATCCGTAGAGTTCATCAACAAGAGAAACACTACAAATTGCCAACTAATATCCGCTGATGAAATTTGATTCAAACTGTTTGTTTGTTTCCATGCTTTTTTTTTTTTTTTGAAAGAGAAGTAAACAAAAAAATTCTAAATGAAAAATTTGCAATAAAAGAAGTCTTCATTCTGAAACGTTCAGTGTATGTTAACGTCTGTGTGGATGCGATTATTTTGGTAATAAATTTGCACGATTTGCAAACGCTGTTCAGGAGTAAGTCTAATCATTATGAAATGGGCATAAATCAAGTGACAGCTGTCAAAAAGACCAACTCCGAAAAAAGTATTACCAGGTTGAAAACCACACGTCTTAAAAAACACCCTTTACATTTGATAATGAAGAATTCTTTTTACTTCAGATAAAAGTTTCATCTTCATCGTCAATTTTAACACTCATGAATAAGAAATTGGTTTTAAAATTACCATGACGTCACACATAAAGTATAGACAAAAGAGTTATGCTTTTCAGAACACTGTAAATACTAAGAGGTCATATAATTGCAAGTTTCTTGAGGAAGAAATATCAAACTAAAGTTTCAATCTAAAATATTTCATTTTTTTTTTATCGAAATATGCATGAATAAAAAATAATAAAAATAAATTTTTGGTAAATTAAGAAAATTAAATCTACAAGGTGGCGCAAACTTAACCACCCTATCAGAAGATGTTATAATTTTTGCAAATGGCGTGGTATATACGTCAAACATATATTTTACATTTGTGAACTAGACAGCTGGAGTATACAAACAGGCAAGTAATGGAGCGCTATACTCCGCTGTCAAGCCATCCTCAATCTCAACAACGAAGAGGTCGATTTTGTGTCGAAAATCATCATGAGCGACGAGGCGCTTTTCCACTTAAGCCATTACGTCAATAAGCAAAATCTTCGTTTCTGGGGCACTGAAAATCCGTGTGTGATGCACGAATAGCCATTACATCCACTCAAAGCCACTGTTTGGTGCGGCGTTCACGCGGGAGGAGTGATTGGGTCGTATTTTTTTGAGGACGCTACGGTCACTGTTACTGGCGAACTGTGTGAAGAAAGCGCTTCCTGGTCGCGTAATCTTCCGTTTTGGCGATTTGGCATGGTCCGCAAGATCGCCCAATTTAACCATCACAGACTTATTTCTTTGGGGCTGTCAAGGGCTTATGCCAACAAGCCTCAGACAATCGCAGCCCTGAAGGAGAATATTCGACATGATTGCGAACAGTTATAACTGAACTGTTACCATGCGCAAAATCATGGAAAATGCGATAAAACGGGCACAAATGTGTAGCAACACTGACGGCAGCCACTTGACGGATATCATCTTTTCCACTTAACACAAAAAATTGTTAAGGTCCAAATAAAGATTTCCAACGCTGAACTGAAAATCATTTTTTTTTTAATTGGATGATTAATTTTGCGCCACCTTGTACTTCAACATACAGATTTTTTACTTGTAAATTTAACGCAAGAACTTGTCAACTAGTTAAAATATAAAAAAAATAATGTTTAAAAAAATCAACTACTTTTTTACCTGTATTAATAAAAAAAAAATGTCTCTCTTCCTTCCAGGTCGGCTATTATTATTCTACATGATATTCTATGCCATCTTAGCTGGGCTCTTTGCAATTTGCCTTCAAGGTCTCTTTGCTACACTGAATGATCACGAGCCCAAATGGAAATTGGATTCATCGTTGATCGGCACCAATCCAGGACTTGGTTTTCGACCATTAAGTGAAGAAACCGAACGTGGTTCAGTAATACAATTCGATACGAAAAAACCTGGAGAATATAAATATTGGAAAGATTTAATGGATGTTTTTGTACAACGTAAGTTAATAAGAAAAATAAATTTAAAAAAAAAACTTAAAATATTAGAAAAAAAAAACTGAGGCCCGTTTTCTTAAATAAATTCATAAATTTACTAATTTATGAAACTCTCCATTAAATTTAAAATAGTCACTAAAAATGGTAAATTTATAGAATTTGAATGAATTGTTCACTCTCAACAAGTTATTTTTTGAATAAAGTGCCCCTTTAATCGTGTACTGTTTGAATCTTAAAACCTAACAGATCTCTCATATTTATTGACGATTTTAAATTTAATATGGAGACTGACAAAATTAAGGCTAAGTCGATTAAACATGTAATCATTTAAGTTTAATTTTTGGACATGTTAATTTTGACAAGTCACGTATAAGAACTTCGTTCGACTCTTTCACCGTCGTTTAATTTAAATGATTATAAATGATTGGTTAGAGAAAACGGCCCTTAGTTAAATAAAAATCTAAAATTATTAATACAATTCTATAATAGCTTACAACAGAACCGGAGAACCAAACACAAAAGTCTGCCAATTTGGACAAACTCAAGATTCAAATAAAGTTTGTATCGTTGATATAAATTCATTTGGCGAATGTTCACCGAATAAAGACTACGGCTACAATAAAGGTCGTCCATGTGTATTTTTGAAGCTGAACAAAATTTTCGATTGGACTCCAGACTTCTATAGCGATGTTAAAAGTTTACCCGAAAATATGCCAGCCGATTTGGTTGAACATATTAACAGCCTTAATGAGACTCACGTAAGGAAAAACGTGTAACGTATTTACAATATTTTAACTTTTTTTTTTTGTTTTACAGCGTGAACAAATCTGGATATCCTGCCAGGGACAACATTCACTAGACAAGGAGAATATGGGACCCATTTCATATTTCCCATCTCGTGGCTTCCCCTCATACTACTATCCCTTCCGCAATCAACAGGGTTATCTGAGCCCCCTTGTCGCTATACAATTCGAACAATTGAAATTGAATCAACTGCTAAGCGTTGAATGTCGTGCTTGGGCTAAGAACATTATCTATAATGGCAGTATTCGAGACCGAATGGGGTCTGTGACCTTCCAATTGTTTGTCGATTAGAACTGTATAAATATGTAGTATTTTAAAATTTGTATAATTCACGTAAAATTTTTTAAAAGATATAATATACAAAAAGAACCAATTTTGATAGAATCAATCAGTCAATCATTCATTTAAATTTTTTTTTAAATTATACAGAAATCAAAATTGAATAGATTAGCACGAAAGATGCCTAAAAAAAATCACATCATAAACCAACAACAACATACAAACATTGCCGAAGTTGTTAACTTCTTCGTTAATTTTTTTTTTTTCGTTCAGCACAATATACATTAACCCTGCGTAAAATTAAATTCATATTTATGAAGTATTTATGCTAAAAATTAAAAATTCAAATTAAATATAAGATATTTCCAATTTTTTCGGAAATATAGAAAGGAAACATAACTACATAATGTATGTGTTCTATAATAAATTACTAAGTGGTTTCATAAGAAAGAAAAGAAGAAAACAAAAAACACGAAGCTTATCACTTATCACTTATTCTCCTTTGCGTTAAGTTAATATTTTTAAAATTAAATTTAACAACACGATTTCGTTTGGTTAAACAAAACATAAATTACTAATCAAATTCTGTTTTTTTTTTTTTTTTTGTTTTCGTTGTGACCTGTAAATTAAGCTGAAACAACAGTCTGTGTATTTTTTTTGTAAATATTTCAATAAAAACTAAAAAACAATTATAACATTTTCTTTTATTTTCGCTTTTATTTAAATAAAAATTAAATTTTACACCATTTTGTTTTCTCTTTTTTTTTCCACAATTTTAAAGATGTTATGCTAAGGCTCTTAGCAAAAGAGTAAAACTAATTTTATTATAAATATTACATACCATAAGTTTTGTCAACAAAAAAAAACTAAGATTATACATATTGCATAATTTATTTATTAAAATATCTAATAATACCTATTGCCTTTGTTTTTATTTTGTTTTATTTTTCATTTGCATTAAAACAATTTTTATTTTCCAGGAAGTTTAATTTAAAAAAAAAAATATTTATGATATTATTGTTTTTTTTTTTTTTTTTTAATTTTTAAACATTTTTTCACATACAAAAACTTAATCTATGAAATATTGAATGATTTTTTTTTTGGCTTGAATTTGGGATCAAAGTAGAGATAGAATATATTGAGAAAAAAATATATAAATTGTTTTTGAAGGATTAACAATAGAATGAAACCTTTAAATTCTTTCTAAAATCAATAACTATTTTTTGTTTGTATCTATGTATGTAGGTATTTTGTATAATATATTCAAAATTATATATAAAAAATAAATTGAGAACAATTTTTATAGCCCACTGAAATTTTACAATTTAAAGCGCACATTGCATCGGACAGTGTTGCAATTTAAACGAAAATAAATTTAAAAAAAAAATAAAAATAAAAATAAAAATATTTTTACAGTGAATTTACTAAACCTGATTTATATAAATAAATAACATCTCTTCATATATTTATATATTAAATCAATAGTTATACAACAACAAAAAAACAACCTAAATAGATTTTAAAAAAAAGAAGAAGAAAAGATAAACGATTCTCTTCTGCTTTCCAGGTAAAAGTTAAAATTTACACAAACTGATATTACGGTGTTTTAAATGTATATTGTAACTTAAAAAAAAATCAAATGAAAATCAACATAATTTATCAATAAATTTAGCGATATATATTAAATGTTAAATTACGTATTTATTTAATAATAAAAACAAAAATCAGTAATTGTAAGCACTCTTTGGTAAAATGAATAAAGTGTATAGCAATTTAAACATTTTAAATTGCTTATGTGTAATCGGTGCTTTATTATTTATTACCCTGTGGTAAATTATTTCGATTCAGAGAAAAAAGTGTGTAAGCCTTGAACTACTGGTGGACAAGGAGTAGGACGAATCTCAAGTGGCCAGGGTTCTAGTATTTTTTGTCTGATTACAAGTATTTTGCAGCGCGAATCATAGTTTGAGCATAGGTATAACAAATTCGGAGAAATGGAAAACTCTAGAGATATGCATTATTTAATGAAAACAAAATTAAACATTAGTCAAGGATAAGACAACCGAGCCCGTTGTCTAAGTTAGATAACTTTTAGACAACAGTTTTATAACTTGGACTAAAGTTAGACAACGTTTAAATATACGACTGTATAATTATATGGTTGATTCTTTGCCAATTGATATGTATTTTTATGTCTTCTTTAAGGCTTTTGTTTCTTTTTAAATTGGCCAATATACATAAGTCTCATTAAAAATTGAGATCTTTTACAAATAAAAAAGATTATATATTTTCCATTTTGATCAGAACCTTCAATTTTGGAAAGATCTATTGTGAATGAACCATACTCAACTCTCAACAGTTTTCAATAAATTCTGGCCCCACTGAGAACAACTAAGAATGGCCACGTTCAGGATTGTATTCAAAGCGATCTGGAAAGCTTTGCGTTGTTGTAATCCCTTGTGAAAAAAACAACTGATGCAACAACAACTTAAGGTATCTGAAAATTTTTGGATAGGTTGACACCGCCTCGGATAGTTTCTTGAATGCAAGTATTCTGATTACGCATCGAAAAACAGCGATTTTTGTAGTGAAAAGGTGGTGGGTTGAAACTTTTTTTCTAGAATGGCGGTGTTTTTATAAAGCGAATTCAGGAAAATGAGATCTCAAGATTTCGCTCCGTCAAAAAGTGAGCGAGTGAATCCAATTTTTTCTCCTCAGATTTTGACAGCAAAACTGAGAAATTTTGTGGAGGAATACTGTTCATGTAACTGATATTCCAGAGGTCTCCGAGATCTCATTTTCCTGAACATGCCTGTAAACAGTAACCCTGCTGTCAAAACAAAACAAACTCACCTCGTTAAATTATTGTTGCAAATAACATATACATATTCTTAATCGACACGAAACAAAATAACTCATTAACAACAAATATGTAAACATTAGAGTTTTGAATGGTGAAACGTATACGAAAGATTTACTTCTTTATAATTATTGATAATCTCTCGATACAAGTCTAAACGAATTCACTCACTTATACAACCGACGGTCACGAGCACGACGCGACGGACACAGAGTAAAATTTAAAAAAAAAAGTTTGATATAAATGTCAAACAATAAACAAATTCCAGCAATCAAAATTGACATAACCAACCGACGCGACGGACATAAACATTAATCACTTAATAATAATTATTGACTAACGTATATAATCTTTTTAAGTCACCACTTTTCTTTTGTTATAACGAAAAACCAAACGCAACACGATCTAAAGATGACAGATGATTGATATGAGATCGAGAATTTGAGGTATATTCACAATAGGTTCATTTGGAGAAAATTGAGAAAAGATCAGCAACGTGAATTTTTGTGCCGAATATGATTAATTTATCATTTTATTATTTTACAAACATTAAGAAAAAACCGTTAGCATTTAATGTCATGAGGTTTTGAATTCGTCTGCCTTGCCTTTTGATATTTATGTATTTAGCATGAAGCTAAAATATCGAAAGGCAAAACAACTTTAAAACTACATACATTTATATAAATAAAACTACGTAAATTAAAAAAAATTGCGAAATAATAATGAGCGCAGTAGATAATACAATGCGAAATAATGAAATGCGCAATTGCGATGTGAAATGATGATTATGCGAAACGGTACCAAAAATAGCCAAATAAAAAATTTCCAAACAATTGAATGCGAAATGATTTAATTGCAAGACAAGAATTTGCTAAATAATGGTTGCGAAATGAAAAGCATCAAAAGGAGACATTTAGTTAAATTTGCTAAATTCTAGATTTCCACTAACACTACGATTTCAACATTTGTTTTTTTTTTTTAATAATTTTGTGTTCGCATTATGTATTATTATTATTTCACCTAACGCAAAATTAAATTACACACAAAAATTAAGGAAAAAAAATCAAGCATTTAAAGCTTTATTTAAAAAGAAAAACAATTTAAGGAATTTTTAAACAATTTGAATGAAAACATAAGCCCAGAAAGCAGACAATTGAAAAAAAAACTCACTGAATGATAATATAACTGTCCATCTAAGTTTTTTTTTAAAAAAACTTTCCATCAATCTAAACATTTCAAAAATATTTTCTATCTAAATGCAATTCCTACCTAAATTTTTTTTACATAAACTAAAAGCCTCTTTTATGTTCAGAACTCAATCCTGTACTGATTGTTTTTTAAGCTATTTCATGACGGATTTTAAAGTTTTTTTGTTAAATTGTTAAATTTGTTTTTATCATATAAAAAATAAAGCTTGTATTCCATCAAAAATAGTTTCTTGCTTATGCTTGCTTGATTGCTCATACTTAAAATATGTAGGTAAAATGTTCTGGTTTATTTGTTGCTTATATATTGCAATTTTCTTCCTTTTATCTCTCTCTCTCTCTTTCTTTTTTGATTTTTTGCTTACTCTAAATATACTTTAATTTAAATATGTCTTTCTTTTAAATGTAATTTTTCAAAGAAAATCGTATCACAATTTGTACCGAGAAATTTTCGATTTTAAAAAGTGCTGTATTGTAAGGTTTGTTTGTTTTTTTTTTTTTTCTTTTTTGAAGAACTAATGACAGACATAATATTATATTTTCATAGACAACAAAAAGAGAGAAAAATAGTTATTAATTTTTTTGTTAAACATTTAAGAATAAGAGTTTTTTTTTTTGTTGTTCTCAGTAAAAACATTGTTTAATTTCTTTTAAAGTCAAGACTTCTTATAAATATAGATTGAGTTGATATTTAGATTCACGCATTCAAAAATTATTAAGACAAATGCACAGAGAAAAGGTCTGATGGGATTTAGTTTTTGAAAAGTCTTCATGATTCTTTTGCACCCCATAGATCGGTTTCATGGTACATTCGGTTGATATTATCGCGTATTAGTTGCACTTTATCTAAAGACACAAACAAAATTAAGGATTTTATTTTAAGCAAATTATCAATTTATTTTGTGTTTACCTTTTGGTAGTCGAAGAGTTGCGTTTTGTTTCATGAGAAATTCTAGACACAAATCTTTGCTAATACCAAGCGAGTGCATGTTACAAGTGAACGTTCTACAAATAAAAATATAATGGTAGGTGTCTAGACAAAATTCAATTATATAGGGTGTTCAAAAAAAAAACATGAACTAATATTACCAGAAAAAAAGGTAAAACTTCGAACTAATAATTTAGATTTAGTCAGAATTTTACAAAATTTGGTTTCTTAAATTCTGCATTTCAATATATGTATATGCTTTTTATATATTTTAAAATTTTGATCATTTTCAATTCGTTATTTAAGGAATTGTACATATTTCTATCAGCCGAATTTTAAGCCACTGAATATCTAAAAAACAAAAATCAATGATGAAATTACTTTTACGATAGTTCAAAAATGTTTAAGAACCGAATCTTGGATACAATTTATTTGGGAAGTACGAAATTTATAGTAAAAGGAATATTGAGAATTTTGGCAAGCATTTTTACTAGTTTTTTTTTAATTAAAAACTGAGTTTTAGAATCAGAATTTTGGTACAGCATACAATTTTCACACACAAATAAATATTTAATTGGCAAATATTTATATGTTTGAAAAATTGTACCTCATATTTTTATTTAAACACAAATTTTAAATCCAGTATTTTGACGTATCTAGTCCAAATTTTAAATAAAGTTTTTTTCAATACTTCAATTTTCATAAGTAACGAAATTTCGACGCAGTACAAATTTATCGTTATACAGAATTTTGATTACAGTATCTACCAATAGAACCCTGGTACACAGAATATTAGAACCTGAATTCGAAAAAAATATGGCGATATTGATTCCTGTACAAAAACTTTGAAAATTTCAAAATAAAGAATTTTGACACACAGAATTTTTAATAGTCATAATTTTGAAAGATTATAAAAATAAAGTCCCTCATTTTTCATATGAATCAAAATTTCGACGCAATTAAAATTTTTGGCATGTCTTAAGAATTTCGACACTTTAATCGACCAGTAGAATTTTGGTACCCGGAATATTGCAAAGAGAATTTCGGTACTTTCAAAATAATCGCCCTCATTATTCTTTACTATCCAAAACCTTCGAAACTGTCTAAATTTTTAAAATAAAGAATTTTGACAAACAGAATTTGGGAAAATCATAATTTTGAAAAATGTATTATTTTTGGCTTTCTTATAAAAATAATGACCCTCATATGAAACAAAATTTCCACACATCCCAAATTTAATCTACCAGGAGAATTCTGGTACAGAGAATATTGAAAACCGAATTTCGGTAAATACAAAATTATGACCCTGATTTTTCTTATGCAAAATCTAATTTCCAAATCAAAATTTCAACCCAATTCAAAATATAAACTCACCCCAATTGTTGGAAGGCAATATGTTGTTGGAATTTTTGATTATCTGTCAAATCATTGACACCACTAGCTGCAAAACTGTGATGCGATGACGAACTAGACGAATCCGAATGTTCCTCTTCGCCCTCACTTTGTCCACGGGACAGCGATTTCCAAGGATTATTGGGATTATTTTTGCCACGTTTTTTCTGCGAAACTGTCATACGCTGTTCGCGTTTGCTTTGTAGCGACTCATAAAAGGCAGCATTCCAAAATCGCAGTGTATGCCAGATAGGTTGTTGTCGAAGGTAAGTAAAAAGGTATTCCCTGTAAGGCTCACAGCCAGGAACTTCAACTATTAAGCATAACAAATAATGACAAAATAACGTAACTAGAAAATATTTTAGTCAAAAATACTAACTTTCATGATAAAATGTAAAGCACATATTCATAACGCTCGCCGCTGGCGTATAGTCCTCACTCTCTGTGCTCTCGAAGAGAATTATAGCAAAATTCTGCACCAACGAGTAAAATGTTATCTCATCCACTCGCTTCGATTTCAGCTTCTGAGCCATGACATACCGACAAAACCACAACCGGCCCATTTCCTGCCTGGCCATCTGTCCAAATTCCGACTTGAGTTCTAATCCGATGGTCGAAGGATTGGTGAACATGATGTCCACAATTTTCTTCATAAACTCCTTCGCAGGGTCATCGGACTTATGGTCGTCCAAACTTATCGAAGACGCCCACGATGGCACCGAATTCTGAGACTCTGAGCGAATGTAGTTCTTCCAGTCTGTTGACTCCAGGCTCGGACTCGCTTGAACCGGGTCATGAAGGCTGGTCAATGTACTGCTGTTCGAGGTTTTGCTGGGCACCTGGTTTGGAGAATTGCCAGCAACTTTTAGCTTTCCGTCGTTTTGTATAAAATCCGTGGTTGCTGATGGCTGTGGTGGTGATGGTTGGTGGAATGGTGGCGAAAGGGGGGTGGATTCGACATCAATGGCGGGTGGTGTACTCAGCAATTCATTGATTTTTTTCAAGTCGTTTTCTATGTCTATGTCAATGTCATTGTTGTGTGTGGATTTCGAATCGATAGAATTGCAACGAGATTTGTGGCCACCACCCATCGACCCACCACTTGAACTTGATGATGACGATGAGGCTTTTGTCTGGGCAGCAGCTGTACCTGTATCCAATCTGGCCTCTGAATTCGGACATGTTTTATTTTTGTTGTTTTATGGAAATAAATTTAATTGAATGACTTACTTGGTTCCCAGTTGGGATGACGATATCTGCCAGAAATTATTTCCTCATGAGCACGGCGTGCCTTAACTCGCCTTGACTCAAAATCGATTTTTGTATAATCTATTGTCTCGTCATCTGTGAATTTTAGGTTTTGTTTTTGTGTTTTTGTGTTTTTGTGTTTTTGTTTGTGATTTGAATTTAATATTTTATGAGGTGCTTGGAAAAAGTACTTACATTGAGGAACTTCTTCCTCATCATCGTCACAGTAATCTGAATCACTGGAGCTTATACTAAGTGTCAGCTATAAATAAAATAAGCTATTATAGTATAAAGGAGCCATTATAGATTTTTTTGTATTAAACTGTAGCAGGATTTGCGGTTTGCAGGGAATTTAAATTTATTTGTCTTCATCCTCAGGCTTTATTAGATGATAAAGGTTTTGGTAAAGTTGCGATATTGTTAATGTCTTTTGTGCTAGTTTGCTCTATTTAAAGTTGTATTTGAAGCTTAAGAAAGTCCATAATGGTTTTAGATATGTATAAAAGTCGTTGAACAGTTTTGCTTGTTCTTCAAAGCTTTCTGGTGATGTCAACAAAATACTGCTTTCGTAATGAACTTGCTTGTTCTAAGACATACCTTAGCTTCAGAAGTTAAAAAAAAAAAACAAGTAAAAGAAAAGAACATTCAAGGACCTTTTAAATTTTTTTTCGACAAAAGAGAGCGATTAATGGCAACTTTCTTGACAGAGCTTAAACTCGAGAGCTTATCGAAAAATTAGAACCTAAAACATACATTTCTAAAGCGAACTCCGATTTAGATCTACGTATGAGACAAGACCTCAATAAATTTGGACCTTCAAATTCGAGGGTTTAGGGTGTTAGAAGATAAATAATCTTCATTCTTGAAAAAAAGTTGATTCTTATAGACATTTAAAACTATTACAATTAAAATGAATTAGGGAATATTAACCTGAGAGACTTTTTGAGCGACCCTAAACCCCAGACAAAAGCCAGCAAAAAGCAATTTTGAATGTTTGAATTTTGTATGGTTTTTGATTTTTATCTCTTAGAAGAAGTGGGTTTAGAAGTCTTAAATTTTGAAAAATGATGGACATTATTAATTTATATTTTTGGTGAAAAATTGGAATTTCTGCGTAACCGTTAAAAGGAGAAACCTTAACAGTTGACTTTAACTACTAAAGCTACGATTAGACGGTCAACGAATATGGTCAACGCGTTGACTCTCTGACGTCAAAATGACATCAAATTCCGCCCCAAAGTTGTCTTATCGTGTGATCGTCAACGCAGAATACTGTCCATGCGTTGACGCCGACGTTGACATTGTTTTTTGACCTTCAACGCATTGACTTTTTTTATTGAACGTGTAATGACCCTGAGTAAATGTTGGGACACATTGACGCATAGTTTTGACCATAATCCCAACGTTGACATGGCATACTTTTCTGCCACGTCAACGTAGTCTGCGTTGACTTTCGTGTGACATTGACGGACTAGCGTCATTCGTGTGATCGTCAATGTGTTATGCGTTGACATGGTCAACGTTGATGGTCCATTGGCAGTGTGTTGATGACTTTTTTGGTGACGTCAGAGAGTCAATGCGTTGACCATTTACATTGACCGTTTAATCATAGCTTAACTCTTGCGTGCGCTTGCACGGATTAATTTGGTTCTTCCTCAATAAGCAATTCAGTAAACTGAATATTTGTTTGGTTTATCAGACAAACAAAATTAATCTGCCCTACAGACGAACAAAAAAGACAAAACCTGTATTTAATACAGCAATTTTTTTTAGAAGTGGCTGTTTTATATTTTAATCTTAAAAATAAGCTTCAACTTTGAGACTATTCATTTTTTTCTAGCATAATGGTGAAGGCATATCAATATTAATATAAGAACCCGAAAACTGATTCCAAGAAGAGATTTTTCGACTGATGTTTAGTTTGAAATGCGTCATTTTGAATATGTTTTTTAAATGAATTTTGATAAAAAATAATCACTTTGCGAATATCCCACAAATAAAGTGCCAGAATTCGCTGATGGCCTTGAAAAACTTTGACCGATGATTCAGAATTTTCTATGACTGGCCAATCTCTGAAACTTGTTCACTTTTTTTGACCTTATATTTTGTTGGACATTATTGGAGTATTGCACTCGAGCAATAAGCTGGAAGGTCTTAAGTTATCAGGTGGTTCAGGGTTACCTTTGGGGACACTTTAGTGTCATTTTGACACCTTTTCAACTTTTTAAAACTACTAACGCAATTTCTGCAATTTTTTATTTGTTCATGAAAATTTGAATTTAATCTTGTTTTAATTGAAATTTCTAAAGGACACCTTTTTTCCTCTCGGACACCTTTTTTGACACTTTATGAAAATTTTCAGAGGTACCTCTGGGTGGTATGAGCCTTTGACATTAGTTCGAATAATTTTACCCGCGCAATCGAACGTATTATGTGGTATCACAAACCCTGGGGTCCACAAACTTCATAACTTGATTTGGAACTACTTTTGTTACAGGTAGATACGGCATTAAATAAAACACTTTGGGATATAAGGTTGCTCAGTAAGGGTTTCGCATGATTTTTTAGAAGAATTTTTAACCTTTCTCAAAATACATAATTTATATGAGACAAGACAATAACCAAAAACTACCATAGGTTCCTTTGCAAAATTGCTCAGTAGAGTAGGTTAGGTAGGTATAGGTATAGAAATGGTGGCCTAGAGCAACCAAGCTCAGTGACCCCAATTAGCGCTGGAGTGCACCGTTTTGAAACCATAACTCGTATTGGCCTGTTGTGATTTGATTAGAAGTATTTGTGGATATACCCCTTTTCAGATCTAAAAGGGGTCTTTCGCGTGGTCTAAAGGAGGCATATGGATACAGAAGTTCAAACCTTGTCCTAGTTCTACTTCGTCGCG
The DNA here is from genome assembly GCA_932273885.2 of Leucozona laternaria. Taxonomy (NCBI): domain Eukaryota; kingdom Metazoa; phylum Arthropoda; class Insecta; order Diptera; family Syrphidae; genus Leucozona; species Leucozona laternaria. The sequence continues at coordinate 1,205,357 of OW026366.1, forward strand.
CTCAGAAAAGAGATCAAATCTTTGATCTTCATCTCAGAAATGTCGTCGAGGTCGTCAAGAAAAGCCCTTCCAAAAGTCTGTACTCTCATTCTGGCCAAAGCGGGGCCAGAAACAACTGTTTCCTTTTCCTGCTGGTCCCCACAACTATACGGCAATGACTATTGTAAGGACTTCCCAGCCTCTCCGCATGCTCTCCGATTGGCCAGTGACCAGAACAGGTCCCCACGACCCTGGTTATGTGTCTCCTGGGTCTAAGTATAACCAAGGCCAGATCTTTCTGGATATAACGCAGTTTGTTAAACTGCGCCACCTACGATTGGATTCAGTTAGAAAAATTGAGAAAATGTCGCTCTTCATAACTCAGTTCCAAACTCTTAGGGGTCTTTAAATAAGGGGCCTCAATAATCAGCCTTATTGGGAGTTTCATCCGAACAACATTCCACCAGGAAAAATTTAACATTTCACCTTTCGCATATTGTGAGTTTCCCCCGAAATTTAATTATCCAAAAATTCCACTTATTGTGAACATTCATTTCGGGCGGAATGTTGTCATTTTCACTTCTTTTTTGTAGCCGAACTAAATTTCGTTGGGGCGAAACTAACAAAAGCTTTTAAAATTCCGGGCGAACAAAAATTTTAAGGTGAAATATTTTTCGAATGAAATTCACAATAAGACTGAATATATTTGAAAATACTTATTGGAAAATTTATTGGAAAATGTATTGTTACCACAATGAAATTTCCCTCTGCTTTATTGGTGCCTTATTTATCAACACTCTATTTTTTTTGTTGGTGGTTTACTGAGTCAGATTTCAATCCTCTATAGCTATAATACTTACCAACAAAACACGCCTATTACCCGACTCTAAAAATAAACATTATAATATACAAAAATAAAAACCCTGTTTAAAGGATCATTATTTATTTCTCTGACCGACATACATGTGAATGTCTAAAACAAAAAAGTCACTTTTAATTTAGTAATTTTGTGGCCACAAAGGTAGAATTAGCTTCACTTCTAGTCTATGATGCATAGAAGCTATGCCTACAATTTAAAAGCCTTTAATTTACTTTTACATGCAAACCCATATGCCATAAAGAATCTGAAAAAAAAAACTATTTTGGCATGCCACAAACATTACTCTCCCTTTTGCAGGTATATTTTCCTAGATAGTGCAATATGTTTCTTTAGACTTTCCAACCTCTATTGGGGCTGTCAAACAGAACTTTATATACATGCAATAATTAAATCGATTTTATAAAAAAAAAACCCCATCACCAACCAAAATTTTATAAATTAAGTTTTTCTCATTAAAACAAAACATGTTAAACAAAAAAAATAAACATACGACCGACAGAAGGAAAAAAAAATTAACACGTAATGGGATTCCCCCATAGATAAAGGCATACCTATCCCTTTTACACACAGTTTCGTGTAGTACAGGAAGTATAAAACTATAGACTCGTGCCGTACATGCACTTAATGAGTTTGCACAAAAGCTTCACCACCTAAAGTATCATAATGCATGACATCCCGTAATAGGCGATGTAATCTTTACAGACAATATTCCTAGCCTGCAACCGCGCACCCACTAACACCCTCCCTCCAACACCCACCCATATGTAGTATATTATACATACTCTATTTGAAATCCCATTGAGTAGCTCGTTGCTGTTGCCGAGAACGGTGAGGAATTTCGACTTCAATATTCCAGGTGTCCGCCCCATCAGGCTCTTGATTTTCGAGCTCTCCCCCATCGGGGGTGTTGGGGGCATATTCAAGTCCACCATGCTGCTGCTGCTGCTGCTGCGGCTTTTGGGGTCCAGTCGATGGTCAATGGGTCAGGAAAAATTCAATATACAAAGGTAATGGCGCCCTTCATTTACGCCGCAGACACACACTTCCATTAAAAAAGGTCCTCATTGCTGCCAGCGATATGTTTATAATTAAAAAAAAAAAAAACCTTCAAGTTCAATTTTCAGATGTGTCGTAACGGCTTGAAATACGCATTGCACCTCACATCACCGTGTCAGTGCGATATAATGGCATTGAAAAATATATCCTTCGCCTTAAAAATTTGTTTGATGGTGCCAAGAGTTAGGTTGGTAGCTTAGCTATATTCCTTTGACGAAAATTATTGATTTTTATTTAATCCTGTTGACGGATTTTCTCGTTGGTTTTTTTTTTTTCTTTTCACGGGTTTTATAGGTTTTTTTTTTATTTTGTTTTAATTTATTTGTATCTCGGAGATACAAAAGTTAACTTCCGTATTTTTTCACTTTTGTTTGTTGTTAAAAGTATGACAAGGCACTTATTTGCGGTAAATAAGTTAAATAAGAATATTCTGTGTTTTTTTTTTTTGTTGAATAAATAGATTTTATTATTTAGTGTTTTTATTTGTGTACTGTATTTTATGTTGTGTGTGAAGTGTTTAAGGTTTTTTTAGGGACTAAATCGTGGATGGCAAAAAACTGCAGACTTATGCCTGGCCATGCAATGGTTTTTGGTATGGACGTCTGTAGGTATATGGCGGAGCTTTTTAGTGCAGATGTTCGAGTGTTACCACAATAATTTAACCCTCTTGTTCGGGCAGAGACTTATATGCGAAGAGCTTTCTGTTTGTGAATTTTTGTGATTGTTTGGGGCCAGAGAAAGTCTATAGAAATTATAGAGACTGTGTATGCCCTTTAAACCAAAGCGGAAAAGCTTTTTGTTTTGTTTACACATTTTTCTAATGTGTTGACGGAAGCAGGTATATACTGAGTGCCTATACACCTGGTTCATTCATACAATCAAGAGGTAAAAAAAAGCACCCACAAAGCTCACCACAGAGAGATGAATATAGGGTATAAGTTAGAGAAATATAGACGATTTTAACAAATAGAATTTATGAAGATTGACCGTTGGAAAGCTTAAATTTTCAAATATTAATTTGCTTTTTTTTCAAATATCCCACAAATACCGTGATAAAAACCCTACGATTCTGAAAAAAAAACTTTAAAATTTCATAGAAAATTCTATGACTGACCAATTACTGTAACAAACTAACCTTTTGAGACCAATTACTGACTTTTAAGATGGAATACCTACTTGTTTACGAATATCCCACACAACTATACGACCTTAAAAAAAAAACTTTAAAATTCTATTAACAAAAATCTGTGGCTGATCAATTATTAAAATAAAATGACATTCCATTACCAAGGAATGATCTTTAAAATATCGAATATCCCACAAATAAAGTGCTATAAATTCCTAATACCTTGAAAAAACTTTTGAAAATTATTGAAAAAAAAAACTATGGCTGATCAATTACTGAAATTAACTGAGCTTTTAGGAACAACAACAAACCTTTCAGACAGCATACTTATATTTTTTTTGAATATTTCATATGAGATACTGACATCTCTTAAAGGTGAATTTTAACATAACTTTAAAAATTCATAAAAAAAACCTTCAGCTGACAAATGACTCAAAGCAAGTGGCTTTTTGTGAATAATTAATGCCATTTTATATGGCATACTTATTGTCTGAATATCCCACTTCACCTTCAAAAAATGCATACAAAAATGTTTGTATCGAAGATACTTATGATCTAATATCCCAGAAATGACTGAATGTCCCAAAAATTGCTGAATATCCCACAAACAACCTTGAAAAATATCTAATGTTGATAAATTACTGAAATTAACTGACGTTTAATAACCAACTAATGGCTTTTTACCTGGGTTACTTTTTTTGAACATCCCACAAATGAGTTTTTTAAAATCCCCTTAGGATTGAAAAAAAAACTTAACAATTCATAATAACTGAAACTCGCTGACATTTTGTAATCAATTGCTAAAATTTAAGATGGTCATAGTATATTAAATTCCGAATATCCCACAAATGACCGAATGTCCCACAAAAGACAATGACAAAAACATTTGAAAAATCATGAAAACAAATCTATGGGTGATAAATAACTGAAACGAAGTGACCTTTTATGACAAATGAATAAACTTTTAGATGGGTTACTTATTTTCGAATATCCCACAAATGAAATGCTTACAAACAATTCGAAAATTCTATGCTTTTTTAATTTTTATCAATTCTAAGGTTTTATAAAATTTAATAATTAATTATTGACTAGCAAAAATAGTTAAAAAAAAAAATGACAAACAAATGTTTCCCAACTATCTGCAAATCTTTCTTGAAGATAAATTGTTTGTTGTTGAAAATTGTTCAGCAAACTTTACAAAGCGCGCATCTTTCATCAAATTGTTGAATTTCGTCGCCTAGTTTATTTATCTTTGCGCAATTCAGACCAATTTTCCACACGAAATGCAAACGCACTTCTCTTATATAGTCTAAGAGGACTCCCGAAAACAACGGTCTCTCGTTTCGACATCATGAAATACAGAAAACACAAATTTGCATACTCAGAGTCAGAGTCTATCTGTCAGTCCTACAACCAAAATTTCTCGAACAAATTTAGTTTATTTCGGTATTCGGTGGCCACTGAACGTCTACTAGCTCTAGACAATCTGATCACCACCAAAAGAATTTTTGTTCGGTTTTTTGACTTTTTGTCAAAAAAAAATAAAAGAAAACAACCTCTCAGGAAGTCTTCTTTTCGTCGCGCTATGTATCTTTTTCCGCCTATAGAGAAATACATCATTCGAATCTAAAACTTGTGAACGTTGAAAAAATTCACCTGCATTCAGAGGGAATATTAAAAAAAAAAACACCGCCGACCACACAAAAATTTCGGGACTGAAAACAACGAATAGCATAAAAAAAAAAAATTAATTAACGAAAAGTGGATCATTTCAAAATTATTGAAAACGAAACGAATAATTTTAGTGATATTTAAAAGTGTGGGTTATATAAGATTATATTATACATTGTAAAATATTTTATTTTTTTTTGAGTGTAAAACACTGTGACAAAAAAAATCCATCCTTGCCAAAAAGGAGAAAGTTCAAAATAGTTCTTGCACTATTTTTTCAGCAAAAGTCTTCTAGTTCTATCTGATGTGTGTTTATAAATAGTTGCAATTCTAAAATAATCCATAAAATATACCCTGGGATAACACAGTCCCCCTTTTAAAACATCAACACGAAGAGGAGACGATTTATTCAAAAGATATACGAAAAAGGAATAGTTGTATGCCATTAAAATGAATGTGAGTCTCTATACACATAGCATTTAATATAATTTATATATTTTTTTTTTTTAAATAATTAAAAATTTTGGAAAATGTGCAAAATTTCATTGGCGGAAGAATAAACTGTCGACATCAACTATCTCTCTTTTGAATTAAAAAGAAAAAAAAATAAAATAATCACATATATACATATTTTTATTAATAGATTGGGATACACAGGCATCTTATAGTGCTTTTTGTATCTCTTATAGGTTTTTTTTTTATTTTTATTTTTTTTTTTTTTTTTTTTTTGAGTGAAAAGTGCTCGTGCTCATGCAATTGAATACCCGGCATTCTAGATCAATGGTGCAACAGATATTGTTTTGATTTTTCGTTTTCTCTTACAGGAAATATGTGACACAACAAATCATAAAAAAAAAACAAAGAAGAAAGAAGAAAATTGTTATTTTTAATAAAAATTAAATATTTAAAGAAAAGCATTTTATTCAAATTGTTGTTGGTGTTTCTGTACACAAAAGTGTGATTGTTGTGGGTGGATTTTGAGATGCAATTGATTTTTGTTTGAATTATATAGATCTTAGAAGCATGACAGGATTGTTAGATTGTATATGCTTAAAACTTTTCTCACAGTTACTCTTTCAACGGCTGAAAAGTGATCATAAATATTCTTCTACAACAAGACACACCTAATTTTCGTGAATCATATTTTCTTAGCACCACCTACGCATTCAATCATCAAGAATTTATTTTAAAAAAATATATTTTAATATTTGGGGGTTAATATATTTTCAAAAACTCCCATTGAGTGGTTTTGTATGCAGAGTCTGTTTTTTTTTTTAAGAAGTTCACGCAAAAAAGTGTTTCTAGTTCAGTATTTTTGATTTAATGTATTTTTATTTTACCAATATTTAATTTGTTAGGAAATCTTTATTTTTTTATAAGAAAAAATATTGATTTATAAATTTATTGGAGAAATACTCTACCCTACAGGATGATTCAAAAAAAGATTTTGAAAGCTAGCCAAATTGTGGATATTGTTGCATGAAAAGTTCGTAAGGGAATAGTTAAGCTTGTGGCATTTATTTAACTAGAAAAGTTGTAAGACTGTTTTGTTTTGCTTACTCGAATATTACTCAGCCAGTTTTGATCAAATTTGTGCTGAATAGCTGAATATAATCAATGTTATATTATCTGCATATCAAAATGTTCAACAAAAAAAATAGAATTGTCAATAGAGAGACTTTAAACCGATTTGTTTTTTTTTTTATCATTTTGGAAGGTTCTTAGGTACCGCTGGCTAATTTCAAGTTAAAAAAAAATCATTTTTTTCAAAAACAGTACAAATTAATGTTTCTGAATTTACACTTCATCACCCCATAGGGGTTATAGTTGTATGGAGAAGCGGTCATGGGTTGATAAAATCTATACCACTCCATCGAATTTGATGAACTTTTAAGGCACGATTATTTATGGTGTAATGAATAATCAAAATCATTGTTGAGGTGCCGGCCGTTACATCCTCAAAAAGTGACTGTTTGGTGTGCTTTATGGGCAGAGGTAATCATTGGTCCAAATCTCTTAAAAAATGAAGCCTTCAAGATCGTGCGATTTAACACCGCTGGACTATTTTTTGTGGGTTTATGTGAAGTCACTTGTCTACGCAGATAAGCCCGAGACGATTGACGCCTTCGAAGAGAATATTCGGCGCGTTATTGCTAACATACGGCCCCAATTGCTGCAAAAAGTGGTCGAAATATGGGCCTCTCGGCTGGAATTTATTCGAGCTAGGCCTAGGCTACTTGCCCGAAATCATTTTTAAAACATAATGGCAAATCCTTCTTTATAATTAAAATCTGTCAATGTCAAAAGAGACATTTTGTGGCAACTGACAGATGCAGAATTGCAAAACGAAAACAATTTATGTACAAATTTAAAATGCAACTTTAATAACAATAATAAAATAATGTTGGTATTTGTATTTATATTTCGAACACAATACCAACACAAACAATTGATAAGCAATTGTCAGTTGCCACAAAGTAATGATTTTGACATTTAAAAAAAAAACGATTTGGTATAAAGTGCTCTATTCTGAACTGTAAAAAGTGAAAGATCAATCAGCGCAAGTAATAAGTGAAAGAATACAAAACTAAAGGCCTGCTCAAACAGAGCGCGGTCTAGAGTTCTTTGTACAAAATTATAACAAAATAATTTCTTTTCTTGCTTGTTAATTGTTGACCGTACCACCCGACTGCGTTCTGTTTGACCAGTCCTAGATATAGGGCCACAAAATGTTAAAGTTTTTTGAACTCGTTTTTAAATCGTTTAATGATTTCAAATGTTCCATGCTGTTAATGTTATAATTACAACATTAAACATAATGGGGCATATTCATAGTCACTGTTAAACCCCAGTTTATCTTAGACTGGGGTTTATTCAATGTTATTTAGATAGGATAAACCCAGGTCTAAGATAAACTGGAGTTTAAAAGTGACTATGAATATGCCCCAATAAGTTAAGAAGGAAAAATGACTCATATTTTCACTATCCTACAGTGATCTCAATTTGACTTTGAACACCAGTTTGAAGTCTCAGTATTTTATCTCGCTCCAACATCATATAAAAAAAATGTATTCGGAAAGAAATTTCGGCCATAGAACGGGTGAACACAATTTGATTGGTTTTGGAAGTTTGTGCGTCACTGTGTATTTGTGATAAATAAATTCAAAATCCATCAGAAACAAATTACAGTTTTCTGTAACAAATTACAGAAAACTACTTCAACAAAATTAACTTGGTAAATTGAGATTTCAATTCAAAAATTATTTTTTTTTCGATTTCAAATTGATTTATGTAGTTTCGTTTGGATCAATGTTTCAAAAGAAGAAAAAGATGAGCTTGATGAAGTTACCGATTCATCTCTAATACATATGTATTTTGTTGTTTTCGCACACAGAATAAATTAAACAAATCAGAAAATATATTTTCAAACTGAGAGCTCTAAATTATGCAGGTGTTAGCACAGAAACGGGTAAATCTACCGAACAATTTAGATTTTAAATCAAAAATCAATCAATTTATTTTGCCCAATGGAACGCAAAAATGGTCAAAATCGGCTTTTTGATTTATTTTACCAATGGAAAACCTCATTAATTATGTACATACATATGTATTTATATGAGTGTGTAGTGCTGCTGGTTTTCTCTCCTGAACTGTCATTTTTTGGGGAACGACCAATCATAAACGACAAACAAAATCCTCCCTCACTTGGCTGCAGCTTTCGCACCATGAAATAGGAGGAGATAAAATACTGAGAATTCTAAATGAGTTGGCCGGAATTAGTTGAATGTGAAAACCGTTTTTTGTATCTTATTTTACGATTAATATAATAGTTTGACAATTCAAAAATTAATGTTGGTTAGAAAGGGTTTTTCAATAAGGGCGGGTAGATGTTGAAATGGAATAAAACAAGCTGTGGGTGAGGTATTAACAACAATCTTATTTTATTTGAAAGGCGAAAAACAGATGAGGGCTCAAAATAGATCGCTGTGGAAAACCAGCTTTTATGGTATGTATGGAATATGACATCGTTCAAATGCCCGCTTCTACTTTTTATGGTGGCATGGATCCGTGTGGTCCAATTTTCAATGACTCTTCCGCATTGATCCGGCTATAAATTTGAGCGATTAGCTGTGTTATGTTCACCTTAAGGGCATCGTTCTATTGTGGTTTATTCGCGTAGACCTGCGACTGCAGGAAACCCCATCACAAGAAAAAGTCTAGCGGAGTCAAATCGCATGACTTTCCTGGCCAATTCACGTCACCTCTATGCGAGAGATAATCTTACCCTTAAATCGGTCATGCAGAGCGACCATTGTGGCGTTCGCTGTGTGGCATGTAACGTCGTTTTTTTAGAACCACATATCGTTTACATCCATATTATCCAATTAGAGACAGCAAAAAATGGTTATCATGGATAGGTAGTGCTATCCGTTGATGCTGATGGCAATGAATGGCAATGACATCGTCGTTTTCGAAGAACTACGGACTCTCACCAGACAGCGTCGATGTTTCTTGAGTTTCCTTGATGCAAGGGTGTTGGCTGATTATTCACTAAGTCGTCCAAACAAAATTTGGCCACCAAACTTTGGATAATCGACTTGGAAGGACAAGGTGCGGGCGCAACGCATCACGTATTGTTGCCCCAAAAAGAATTTTAATATTAAAGTTTTATCATTTGGACGTGTTGTTCAATCGTGTAACTTGCCATGGTGATTTGGCATCAATAACTGAATGATAAACAACAGATTTGACAGATGTCACTAAAACATCATCGCCGCTACAGGCCGCCAAAATCTACCCGCCCCAATTGCAAAACCCATATAATCTGAATTCAAAATAGCTTCAAGTGGCTTTAAGTTTTGGAAAGCAACAAGTAGTCAGTCGGTGGCTTAATGGTTAGTGAATAAGACTGTTGGAGGTCTAGCTTCGATTCCTAGCATCTTGCATCTAAATAGAAAAAAATAAAACGGTTACTGCCTCTTGCAAGGGAGTGACAAATCCTCCAAGACTACCTATCTCTTGTCATGAATAAATGCCTTTCACCTTAGCCATTTGGATTCAGTAGAAAATTGTATAGATCCAAACAACACGCACACAGAAAATGGTTGAGAGTTGTAAGTCACTATAGTCCCTGGCTCTCCATGAGCTGTCGGGCTATCAAATTCATTTATTTTTAATAAACACATTGAAAACCAGCTGCCTCTCACCACGTCCCGCCCAATAATAATTTATGTCCTTGAAATTGTTGGTAAACAAATAATTGCAGAGAAAGGTATGATTTACTCGATAGTAAATTTTTATTTTTATTCTCTGGACTTAGGGATTTGTATGTGCTGAATTGCTGATTGGGTATGGATTTTCGTTTAACATTGGATGGGATGCCTGCACCCAACCAATACACCAAATTAAGCTTCATGAAGCTTCATAAAACCCAATTAAAAATGTCCTAAGCAAAATAAAAATGAAAAATTGCCCCATAAATTCAATTAATACCCCATATGAGACCTTACTATAACAATAATGAAATTTCCAGACTTTACAAAATCATAGCTAAAAATAAATTAGAGAAGTTATAAGACAAATTTAGGTTGTGTGCATGGGGTGGCGTTCATAGTCGAGTAGAACCTTTAATTTGGAGATGGTTTACGTTGGAGAGGGGGTTTGAGTGTGTTTGAGTGTAGCCCAATGTCCCTAAAGTTTAGAATCCTTAAAATGGCTTTAGATAGTCAACCGAAAAGAGTTTAAATGACTTGAATAGCAATTTGTTGGCAATTTATTTGTGCTTCGAGTGTATATGGTGTTTCTTATGATGGCGTTTCCATTGTAGGCAATTTGTCCGTGCCAAATATTTGTATCTATAAGTTTTCTGCATCAAACAAATACGTGAATTTAGCAACTTGTTGCCAAAAGAGTTGCTTAGAACTCAAGGCAAAATAATTTAACTGGAAAAATGTTGAATTATTTTTAAAATATAAATTTGATTTTTATTGTATGAAATCAACAAATTTAACATTAATTCATGTTTGACAAAAAAAAAACACGAAAAATTAAAAAGATTTGTCAAATCAAAAAAAAGTTTCTATACAAAATTTTTACTCTTCATTCACCTGGCGTTTTAGTTCATGCAATATTTTATGTTACTTTATATTTATTTAACATTAACAACTTTTATGTTCGGTTTCACAAATATTTAACAGGCTTTTAAATTTTTAAATGACGTATTTTGTATGGAACAAACGTCATTTAAATATTTAAAAGTCTGTTAAATAGTTAAAAGGGCTTTATGAAATCGGCCATTAGTTAATAAGAATTTTATTTAAGATATTATATTCTAAATTTCATATTTATTTATATTTACCTATAGAACTCAACATCGAGAACAAATACTCTTCCTACCAAACTTAAAGCGGAACGCTCTATGCCCAAATGGGTGGTACGTATACATATCAACCATAATACATTTATGCTATATTTTCTTTTAATTGGAAATCTTTCAAAAATAATATTTTCATTAGACAGAGGCAAACGACCGAATTGGACCCAAGCCACCAGCACCACCACCTTCTTCAGCTACCAATGGCGGAGCTTCAACTTTCCGGCCACCAGCATTGCCACCAAAAAAGAATCAACCCGAACCCGACTATGAAGTCATTGAATTTTCTGGTCAGCAATATTCGAACGAGCCGACAACGATAGCAATGCGTCCAAAAACTCCTGGTATGTAATAATATATATATGCTCATACATACTTACTCGTACATCTAATTATATTTAAAAGAACAAAAAAAAAAAAAAAAAAAACAAAACAAAAAAAAACACTGGAACGATGCAGTTTAAATAGAAAGGCTATTTTCAGATGCAAGACGCCCCGAATCTGCAATGAAATGCACTTTATGCGGTTCCAATAGTCCCTGGGTAACATGTGACGAATGCGCTCAACAGATATTTTGCGCATCATGCGATGATATGTTCCATAAGCATCCCAAACGAAAAACTCATCTGAGGAAGGTAATTATCGGATAATTTCAGAAGAGACGGATTAGATTAGAAAAATGTCTTCATGAAGTCTGATTTTTTCCATGGGACAAACAAAAAATGGAAAAAAAAAACTAAAAATAACACAAAGGAAGACACAGTTCAGTTGACCTAGTTTGAATTGTTTAAATTAAGATAATTATTTACCTAAATAGATTTTTCAAAACTCACAAAAATACATTAAAATTGGGCAATTATTTTTAGTTAAAATAAAATTGATTTCCAATTCTAATGCATGAATACATTTCAGAGGTCCTGACACCTGATATTTTCAAGTCATCAATGATTTAAGGACAAAATCCAAACACATTTAAAATGTACGATAAATAGCCACATCTAATGCTAATTGAATTCAAGAACCTCTCTCTTCTATCTTATTTGTAAGGCTGACTGGTATAACCTGCGTCTGCATCACCAAATTTCAAAAATAGATACTTTCTGCAGATTTATGTATTTACTATTTTATTTATTTTCCCTTGTCAAGCTGAAACATATAGCATCAAAAGTTAGAGATATTTGTGGTGTTTGGTATAAACTGGTCTAAAAATCATTTACATGCCAATCTGGCATTCCACTTTGGAAATATAAAGACTTCTTTTAAGAGGCTAGCAAATTGGTAAATTTTCTTATCTTCCATTAACTGTTTGATAATATCACTTCGTAAATTAGACCAGTTTATACCAATCAGTTAATAAATAAGCTCACATTGTCACCTATCTCATGAACTGATGGATTTTTTTCACGTTTTATAAAACGCGTTTTAAAGGCGTGTATTTATAATATCTTTAATTAGTCTTCTAAATTGAGGTCTTAAAATTGAGGAAAAATATCAGGCTATATTTTCTTTTACAAATTATAAGGAGAGGTAAAAAAACCTCGTAAGCTTTCTAATAAAACACGCTTTAAGTATGAATTTTCGATAGAAGAAATATTGCACTGTATAACAAAATTAATGAAAAGAAATAAAAAATAACAAACTCTTGTTTTTTTTCAGGCAATTGAACGAAAAAAAGGAAGCATCCCTCTTATCCCACCAAAGGCTCTAAATCCAACTGCCCCTGTAGCACCACCACGTCGTAATAAAAAAGGAATGCCATCACCAATGCCACTTCGAAGGGATCAGGTACGACTCTGCATCATCTCATAAAAAAAAAAACAATAAAATTAAATTAAAAAAAATCCAAAACCAAAGCAGAAAAATAAAAACAAACAAAAAATGTTCAAAACAATCAAATTGTGTTCCGTGTGTTTTCAGCAAACAAAAAAGAAATTATGTGAATTTTCATTCCTGGAATTTTTGAATTTGATAAATAGAAGAAAATTAATAGTTTAGAAAAATTTTAAAAAATTAAATTCCATAATGCTATTTCCTTTGAAATGCACGTTTTTTTTTATCTTCAAGGTATTTCCCTATAAATATAACAGAACTTTTGAGTTATAATTTTTTTCCACACTTTCTATAGCATTGTTAACTTTTATATAAATATTTATTTATTTATTTAAAAAAAATAAAATTTAAAAAATTCTCGGTCTTTTCAATCAAAAAAAAAACATCAGTAGTCTATTTTTTTTTCACAAAGGCAAATAACTTAAGAACTCAATCCTAGGTGATAGGTTCTACAGCAACAACACCATCAGTCTCACCTGTGCCTGGGAGTCAGCAACAACAGCCAGCTTGGCAAGATCGTTTAGGTTCCTTGATGAGGGGTCTTAATCTAGGCAATCGGCCATTGCCGGAGACACCACGAACTCCCAGCGATGGAGTTTCTTCGAGATCAACCACTCCGAATAGCAAATCAGTATTCGATCAAATTCAGAAGCCTCCATCGATAACGCTGGAGAAAATCAAGACCAAGGCCAGTGCTACGCTGGATAGAATGGCTTTATTGCAACAGAGATACCGACAGCATAAGCAATCGGACCCAAACGATAAATTTAATGGACAAAGGGAACAAGTGAGTTGAATGCCTCCTCCCCTTCCCCCCCCCCCCCACAAAGCTAGATCCAAATGACTGACAAATATTATCATTTACACATTTGCCATTTATTTTAAGCCATTTACAATTGTATGTCAATTAATGACTTCAAAATGACAATTTGTCAGTCGTGTCAGTCCTTCCTACCGACAACCTTCATTTTGTCCCTTATTTTCATTCAAAATTTTTATATAGATGTTACCATCTGACCAATGGTCAAACATTTCATCGCCATCACAATTTCGATCTGGCAGCATGTCATCTGGCATCAATTCATTCAATTATCCTGATGAGTCTGCGTTTCATTTTAATCAGCAGATGTCGATGGGCGGCATGAGGGGACAAGGTCCTTCGGCAAGAAATATGAGTAGTTCGGTGTTCAATTTGAATCAAATGAGCCAGAGGCATAATCGGGATCACCAATCACCCATGTGGATGGGTGGTGGCAGTCGAATGCAACAGGTTTTGTTTAAAAATATATCAAAAAGCCCCTTGATTTTATTTTAATAGTTCCTCAAATTTTTCAGGCACAATCAATGGCTCAATTGAATTGCATGAATTGCCATAGTCATGGAGGTTGGAATCAGTCACAGCAACATTCGGAAGATTGGCCAGGAGCAGCGAATTCGAACTTGAACCGATCCAATATGAGTCTGAATGTGACGCATGGTTTCTATCCGAGTCCTCATAACCAACACATGATGCATGCTCCCCCGGTGTTTATGAACATGCCCGCAATGTATCCATATCCCATGGGGATGCCTATGACAGCGATGAATTCAGGTATGAGTAAAAATTTTCACCCAAGCTTTCACTGATCACTGTTATTTTTTTTTTTTCTTTCAGGAATGATGGGAATACCGTCATCAGGACGTTCTCGAGCAGCATCTCGTGCCGGTTCGAGGGTTCCCTCGCCCACCCACAGTCGAAAGTCAATGCAAGTTCGCAGCAAGAAACGAAATGACTTCAGTGAAAATGAACTAACCGACGATGAAGACTCCGATAATGATGATCGACGATCATTGATGTCACAACGATCAGGAATGGTAAATGCACGACGCACTCGAAGAGTTTCAAGTGTTTCACAGGCTTTGGAGCAAGAAGATCCCAGAAGTCTCAGATCAAAGGCCATAAGTTCCAGAGATCGTCGAGGACCTTCGATGCCAAAATCTGTGCAAGATGAATGGACTCCGACGAGACGGCCTTCGATAACAAGCAATGCAAATTCAAACTTCAATTCATATCGAAAGGTCTATTCGGACTCGCCAATTTCACCAGATTCCGAGGCATCCGAAGCACCACCCACAAGAGCACTGGTCCAGGCTAAGATTCAAGAAAAAATGCAAGAATCCTCTTCGAAGACTAAGCCAAAACCTTTGGAGCTGAGCGAGAATGAAAAAACACCTCAATTACCAGAGCCAAAGAAACACATTGAAAAAGAAGAAGTAGAATACCAAAATGGCAACGATTTGAAACAATTCGAAGAGCCTACTGCGACCACCACCACAACAATCGCAGAGGATACTTCTTCACTTGGTCCTCCACCATCGACACCCGACCACGAATGGGAATGTGAATTCTGCACTTTTGTCAACGAACCTAAGACTAAAATTTGCTCCATATGTTGCAAGACACCCCAACAAGCTCCACAAAAAGCTTTCCTAAGACCCGCAGCAGCATCAGCAAAAGTTACAACATCAACAACTACAGGTGTTACCAATGGCATTGCAAAAGTGAAAATTTCTCAACAAACCGAAGATGAATCCGAAGATTATACAGCAGCAGCGGCTAAGAAGAAAGGTAGGAATCGAAAAATTTCATTTTTCCTCGGCACCAAAAACTAACTTGAAACAAAATAAAAGCCAATCAATGGAACTTGATTTTAGATTAGATAATTTGTATATAATATTTGTTTGTTGCTGTTGTGCAAAACTATACCTTCCTAACGAAATACACCTTGACATGATCCACATATTTGTTGTTTCTCTTAAAAAAAAAGAAGAAAAAGATTGATTTGACGGATTGTTTTTTTTTTTTTTTTTGTATGGAATGGCAAGTTTTGAGTTTGTATTAGCTTCTTGTCTCAAAAGACCTATTTATAGTTTAAAAATTAGACATAGAATTAAAGTTTTAGTACAAAAAAGATACCAACAAAAAATACCCATACTTAAGTATTAAGTTCTAAACAATTTGAATTTAAAATGTATTTCAGTCCTTAATGTTTCTTTAAAAATTAATCCAATTATTAAGTAATTTTTTTAAACTGCAACTTCAAAGGAATTTCTCAATTTTTTTCTCAATCTTAAGGCTCTCCCAAACCAACGAGAAACATTCGGAACGAAACGGTTACCGGTCGAAATCAATTAACACGGCGATTAGTGGGAGTACCCAGTACTCACAGTGAAGAAATAATGCTATGCAGCAAATATTTGAACATTCCCTGCTTACAATTTTTTTTTTATCGTCAGTCGTCGAGATTATGCGCCTATTTGTGATACGTAAATTGGTCTTACGTAAATCCTTTGAAACAATCATTAAGTAATTTTTGTTTAAAATGTTAATCCAACTTTCAAAGGTCTTACTTCGACTTTACTCAGTTCTAAGGCTCTCCTTAACCAACGCAAATAATTCGCAAGGATATCAGCAACGAAAATTTCGACTGCCAAAATCAAATCTAGATGTCCATTACTGATGAGAGTACCGAGTACTCACACTGACGAGAAGATATTATGAAGTGAATCTTTGAACTTTCACTGTTGAAAACGTTGTCAACGTGTTTATATACATACATTGGTCTTCAACAAATCTTGCCGATGATGTTTTTTGAACAAAGTCTTCGTAAAACCAGTACCCAACTAGATATTTACGAAAAAATTGTTTTCGACATACATATTTGTTCATTCATAAAATGTTATTTTCAAAATTTGACATTTTTTCAAAGGTACTACTTCTACCGAGAAACTGACAGATATACACACAGAAATGGCAAAGAGTTGTAAGGTCTGGTTCCCCATGAGCTGTGAGTGCCTGATTACATGGGTCTTTTTAATGAAGGTCGTTTTACGGAACTCGTGATTACACCTCAGTCAAAGGTTTTTTCGTGAAGAAAAAAATCTTTGACTTTAATCTACCTTTCCCTATCTCTCACCCTTAAAATCCATATATATCTCATGCACACGTTTCATGCTGAATCCGAAAATATTAAAAAACTGGCTCATTGGTGAAATTTAAGTGGAATCTACCTTCTCTTTTTTACGTACATAAAATCTAATCTACCTGTCTCACCGATGCGCATTTCAGTAAAACGACCCATGTAATCAGGCACTGACGTCAGCAAATTTATATTTATTTTTTTAACATCTCGAACTGTCCACTTGTAGGGAGAAAAGTGTCGCAATCTTTTAGCAGAGAATTTTTATAATTCATTAATTGAGAACAAATTATTTTCAGAAACTTCGTCATTTAGCAGTTAAAGCAAAAAACCGGTATTTTTGAATATTTTCTAAATGATCAGTCGTAGAAAAAAAAGCGTTGAGAGCTTTTTTGTAGAGAATCGCATGTTCACTGTTGAAAATTCATAAGTGAAAAATTGATTTTTTTGACAGTGACAGTAACAATGATTAGTGGGGGGGGATCTTCAATTGGACTCTTTATGCAGTAAAATTAGTTTTTTTCTGGGCTATTAGAAGAGTTCTGATTTTCTGCTACAAATAAAATTGTTCTGACTACGAACCTGAGGATTCTGGCACCAACATTTTATAAATAAAAAATTTCTTCAAATTTGAAACTCTTCTTTATTGAAGACATACCTTTCAGGAACTCTAAGCCGTTACATACAATATTTTTTTTTCTTCATAAATATCTCTACAAATAATTTCCAAAAGCATTAAGTCACAAGTTTCGATTTCTTAGATTTGGAACCTATCGAAGATATTTGGGCAACTTTGGACGAAAATATCCAAGCCGAGGCCAAAAAGGCTAAACGAAATGCTGAAACTGCAATCGAATATAAAAAAGCAAAAGATCAACAAGCATCGGAAATGAGTAGAGCATCATCATCACCAACTATTGCAAAAGAGAAGAAAATTCAAAAAGTCTCAACGGGTTGTGGACCTTCGCCACCAAAAGAAATCACATCAAGAGAACTAAGATCAACAGCAACTTCACCTGTGCCACAGAGTATGTCCACTCAGGTAATTTATCAACAACAAAAATATATGGAGTATAATAATATGGAGAATCTTGCAGACTTATGATGCTGTTCCAAAGAGAAACGAAGAAATTCACATTAAAACTACAGAAACTTCAACTGAGATGCCAACTAGTGATTTTCAGGTATCACAGCATAATATTTCTGTTCCTGCCAAAACCTTAACTCTAAAATTAATTCCAGAACCGCTCCTTTTCTCCGCCAATGCGAAACTTTAGTCCCAAGGAGATGTTCGCTACTCTGATGCTACCACCAGAGCCTTCGACATCAAGAGAAGGTGAAAATCTAGCATTTATGGATAGAAATATGAGGTTTCACAGAAAAATGCCAGGTGAACGCTATCGTAGTTCCACTGATATTCGATCAGGTGATCTATCACCCATGGTTCAAGCTACTCGGTCTCAAATACCGTATTATCTATCCTTGCAGAAGGTAAGTGAAAAACCACTTAAGACTCACATGTCCATAACTCACTCACTCATCCACAATAAAATTCCCCCATTTAGGCTCAAACATATCACAATGACATATTCTTTGATCCATATGCGATATCTAAAAGAAATGAGCCCACCAGAGGTCCTGAGATTGAACTATTTACGATGTTAAAAGTATGTGTGAATCATAACCCTTAGAAAAAAAAAAACTAATACAAATTATTTTAATTGGTCTAATGAGCTATACCCTCCCTAACAGGAAGCCGAGCACTATAAATTCACAGCTGAAGAACTACATGCAGCCTTTGAGAACTGTGGCGACACACATCCCATCGTTTGGCTTCGGGACAACTGGTCGAAATTAGTTCAAACCGTTCAGAGCCTAGCAACCGAATACGGGCAGGAACGAATCGAAAACGTTATTGGAACCATCTCAGCTATTGAAGCCCGAGAAGCTCTTCGTTTGCATCGGGGTAACGTCTGGCAAGCTATATCTGAGTGTGTAGAACAACGTCAGAGAAAATATCTTGAGATTTCGGCGAAGGGAAACTATTCGCGGGAAGATATCGTCACAGCTTTGACAGCTCATCATGGAAACATGGACTTGGCCCTACTGGACCTTAGCAAAACCCAGTTAAAACCATTTCTGATGAGAGTTTGGGGCTCTCCTGGAGGAGTTGAGAATGAAAGTGCTAATTTTATGCCACCACAACCTCCGCCACCAGCGCCAAAAAGTGGTTAGTAGCGGAACCTATATTTGATATACTTTACTACTACTCTGTTTGGAATCTTTAACCAATTTTTGATCTTCTCTAAAGAAGAAAATATTTTGTTTTTTTTTTTGTAATTTTTTGTTTTTTTTTTTTGATTTTGATTAAATTAGTTTTAGATAAAATCCGCTTTGTTTTTATTTTTCGTTTCTTCTTTAAAAAAAAATCTTTTTTTTATTATTTTTTGCAAATTTATTTTTATAGAAATCAATTCACCAATTCATGAATTTCTAGCTGCAAATGCAGAACAAATAGCATTTGCACAAGATCAAGCTTCATACAGAAATACTCGATCATCAATGTACAACATCAATCAGTTCGAAACAACAGACGATTCGTTTAGCTCACAGAGTAACAACAAGAATGTCTTGAAAGATCTTGAGATTCTGATTGGTAATATGGAACAGGTACAAGCTAAGCAAAATAGCCAGGTACTTCGAAGTATGGAAGATATGTTGGGTAATCTTCTAGCTAAGAAACCCGTAGAGGCTGAATTGGATTCTGAAGCGGAGAGAATTTGTATGAAAAGTCCAATTTATTCGAATAGAAATGTTGCCAATAGAATCGGTGCTTCGAGTAAGACATCAGGTTATGATGATGTGAAGAACTTTGTTTGGCAACACATACAAGACATTGTTCCGAATCTTGTTGAACAAGTCGAAAGGGATCTTCTTGAGCCGGCATCACCACCAGTTCTTGAAGTTGACGAAGCCGTACGACTTGTTGAACCTCCGCCAATAGATGCCGATGAATTTCTAATGGAGGAAGTAATAAGACCGAATTTGAAGCATTCAATTGAAGAAGAAGAACCCGAAGTAGAAATGGAAGATGTGAAAATAATAGAGGACTTTAAGGCTGATGAAGATAAGGGTTTATGGAGAAAACAAAAAGAGGAATATGAGCTAAAGTCATTTAAAAATGCTCCTCGTCGAGTATACAAGATGGAAATAGCACCTGAATCATCAAGTGAAGACGAAAGCAGTGAAGAAGAGTCTAGTGAAGAGGAGGACAGTCAAGAAGAAATATCTTCTAGAGATGCACAAACTCGTTCTACTGTAAATAAGAACACAGAATCCGAAAGCAAAATTTCGACAGTTGATGTTGTCAAAACCATTCAAAAATCTAACTCTCCTGTGCTGCAGATACAAACTGAAGCAACAAAATCTGTTGACAAAAAAGAAGAGTTTTCGCCAATTGAAAACACTGACGAAAATCCAGAGAGCACTGTTGATACAAACCATATACAAAATACTGAAAACTCTGAAGATTTACCATCAACTAATATTGAAGAAAGAAATGAAGCAATAAAGAAAGTCAAAAGTCAGGAGGCCAACAGAGGATTTACTTTTCGCTTTGGCTTTAATAGTTCAAGAAGAAATAGAAGGCCAAGAGCTCGGCGGTCGATTAAGCGGGAGAAGAAAAAAACTGGAAATGAAACTGAGGAACACGAGTATCTTCAATCTCAAGACCATGCGACGGAAAATCTTTCTGAATCTTCTCCACAAGTTTTTGAAAACCAAGTTCCAGACGAAGGTCCTGATCTATCTTCAGAGCAACAAAATCAAAGTGGTCTGAATGAATCTGGATCAATATCGGAGTCAATTTTAAGTGAAGAAATCAAAAGTGACCAAGCTGAGAGAGTTTTAGTAGAAAATCTCCAAGTTTCATCTTCACAAAATGAAATTATTCAATCAGGAGCTCTAGGAGATAATTTGGTCAATGAAGCAGCACAAAGTGCTGAGGTAGTAAACAAGAAGAGTAATAAGAATATGAAGAAGCGTTCAAATATTCCATCACGTTCAAAGCCAAAGCACAGCAAAGATACTGAAACCACTCCTCAGAAAATTCAAACAAACGAAAAAACTGCGGAAACAAAAAACACTGAGGACGCATTTCCAAAAGCTTCGGAAGTTGAAAATAAGGTAAGGACACCCGGTGCTTCACTCAAGAGTATAGACACTGATAGTTCGAAAGCAGACTTTGAAAGTTCTCAAAATCTGCACACGTTAAAAGCTTTGGAAAAGCATTCTGAAGATTCTGATTCGAAGCCTAGTACAAGTTCCTCACGTAAGATTTCACAGCTTAAGAAACCTAAGGCTCGAAATACAGTTTTAAAGACTGAAGATATGACACCTAAAATTGATGACGATTCTTCTATACCTTCTACAAGCTCCAAGTCAAGAGAACCCCAAAAAATTACTGATTCAGAAAGTTTGAAGGTTGCCAAGACAACAAAGACAATTCAAGATACAAAATTGGAGCTTAGTAGTAGCTCAAATATAAATATTTCAAATGCAGAGCCTCTGGATACAAAACCAAAAGTTGTATATAGAATTGAAGAACCAACTATTGCACAACAGAGTCTGGTAAGCGAAAAAACGGATGCTTCTTCATCAACTTCTAAAAAGAAACCAACCTCCAAAATTCCAGTAAGACGAACAACAAGCTCCACAAGCCTTAAGTCCATAGAAAGTACTTCGAATTCCCTGACACCGACTCCAACGGCGACATCTTCTAAATCTCCGTTCAATTTTGAAAGCGATGACAAAGATCAAAAAGGTTTCTCGACTGAAGACGATGAATTATATCAAGATGTTCAAAGTTCTTCCGAAGAAGAAGATGAACTAAATTTCTACAATGCTATTGAAGATGTTATTCAAAAAGCTTCAACTGAAAATAAAAATTCAGTTTCAAAAGAAGATGAAGATAATTCAGATCAGGAACTTTTTAGTATTGGTGGTGAAGAACCAAATACTCTTAGTACTCGAGATCTAATGCAATCTCCATCTTCTGAAAATGAAGTTCTTCTAATTCTTGAAAATCAACCTTCAATCAATTCAACAACAATAACACCTGTGTCAAGTAATAAATCAATTGATTTCAAATATTCCGATCCATCGAAACAAAATTTATCTGAACTTGTTGAAGATACCCAGAGATTGATAAAACAAATGAAAGAAGAAATCAATACTGATATGGCTGCATTTGATTCCGAAGATGATGACGATGATGAAGACTATAGTGATGATTATTCATATGAAGAATATGAAGAGGAATATGAAGAAGAGGAAGAAGAATATAATTCAGAAGAATTGGAGGAAGAAGAAGGAGAAACTGAAAATGAAAATGAGGAAGAGGAAGAGTACAGTAATGCTGATCTAGTTGATAGTGAAGCTGATGGAAATGAAGATCTATTGGAAGATGTACAAGAAGAAACTGCTCAGCAACAGATCGAAATAGATGCAGATGAAGCACTTGAACCATTAGAACACACTTCATCTACAGATCATGCTTCATTAGTAGTTGTAGAAACATCATCAGGCTTTAATAACGCAACACATCAAGCAGACACAGATCTTAACACAATTTTAGTAGTTTCAGGTGAGTCTCTTGAACCAGCTATTGCTACTGAAGAAAACGATTTGTCTTCAACAAAATCTGCAGAACTAGTTTTGGAAAATGATCTTCCCACTGAGCTTGTCGAAACTGAATTAACTGATACATCAGTAGTTAAAGGTCTGAAACAAGTTCAATCAGAAATGAAGACAGTTCTTGAAACCGAGTCTCAAAATTCTGAAGTTACAGATTCTATCAATTCCAACTTTGTAATGGAAGATAACACACCTTCAACTAGCAAAGCTATAAAATCAGCAAAGGAGAGTAAGCAAGGTGAAAATTCAAAGAAGAAGGTTATTCAAAAGTCATCTCAAGAGCTTCGGAATAAATCGAAAAAACCCAGCGCAACTGACAAAAAGAATGAAAATTCAATCTCAGAAGGTCAAATCGAAGAAACAAAGCCTCAAAAAGAAAATGCAAAGTCAAAAGATGTGCCAATTAAAACCACAAATTTAGAAAATCTTGTGCCTTCCGAAAACATATTGCAATCTTCTTCTTCAAAATCTGTTGCAGAATCAAAAGGTGAAGAATCGAATATCGAAGAAGACAAAATACACCATGAAACTCAATCAACTAACTTAAAAAATGAATTATCAGAAGATCCTGGCAGTCAGAACAATTCAGTAAAACCAACTCAAATTCTTGAAATAAGCGAATCATCTACATCAAGGCCTGTTTCTGAATTAAGAGGTGAAGAACCAATAGCCCAAGACCAAAAATCTTCCTCAGAAACTAAATCAACTGAGTCTAGAAGTGAATTTTTTAAAAGCTCAGGAAATCAAGGGGAACCAGAAGGCTCAACTCAAATTCTTCAAATAAACGAACAGTCAACATCTTCATCAAGACCTGACTCTGAGTTAAAAAGTGGAGGACCAATAATTGAAGATCATAAAAGTTTAGAAAATCAAAGGCAACTAGGGGGCTCAACTCAAATTCTTGCAGTAAATGCTCCTTCTTCAGCAAACCCTGATAAAATGGCTCTACAACAAATAGAAAATCAAGAAGAAGAAGATTCACAAGTAAATACACAATCTTTTGAGGCAAATGCACCTTCTTCGTCAAATTCTGGTGATAGTGTTCTTCAGCAAATGAGAGAAGAACTTTTAAAAAATAATTTAAAGGCCAACAATTTTGAAAATACAACTGAACATGCAGAATTTTCCATAACTAACAATGAAAGTCCACAAACAAGTTCTAATTCTGCATCACTAGTCTCTGCTCTTAGGGGTTTACTTAAAAACGATGAAATTGTAACTGAAACTCCAGATGAACCGACAACTTCAGTGACGCAAGTTGAAGAGTCAAGGCCAGAAAATACCCTGTCAAAAATTGCCACACAGAGTACTAATGCCCAAGCATTCCCAGATAACAAAAATCTTCAAAACAAACCTACAGCCATAGATAGCTCCTCAACAAACTATGCAAATGATAACGTTCCAGGTACTTCGAAAGACTCTACTGTACGAAAATCTCCATCGAAAAAAACCGTCAGCAAAATTCCAAAACCCAAAATTAACTCAAAACCC
The DNA here is from genome assembly GCA_932273885.2 of Leucozona laternaria. Lineage (NCBI taxonomy): Eukaryota > Metazoa > Arthropoda > Insecta > Diptera > Syrphidae > Leucozona > Leucozona laternaria. Next base: position 1,229,416 of record OW026366.1, read on the forward strand.
ACACCCGCTCCAACTCGATCGAAATCCTTCTCTGCACCATCGCCAATTGGGGTTTCTTCAGTTCGTGCCATTCAACAAGAGCTCTTCAATAAACAAGCACAATTGGCAAAAACTCCAGCGCCCGCCTTTCAGAAACCTTTGCCGCCGAAACTTGTTCGTAAGAAATCCATCACAGATGCCATTACGAAGTTTTCTCAAGTAACTTCTGAGCATACTGTTCAAAGATCTCGCACACAACCTAAGATTCCTAAGATACCCAAGAAGAAATATCACGAAACATGCTTTAGTGATGATGACTACCAAGATTCAAGCTCAGAAGACGAAGAGCCCCCGCCTGTAGAAGCTCGTTTAAGGAAACAGAGTGCTCCGGTTTTTAGGACCTATGCCAGCATAAAAGAGTTACAAGTCGAACAGCCTGAGGTGAGTTTTTGTTTCCACAAATAAGAAGATACAAAAATTCAAAATATATTTCATGTAGATCTGTGCCAGAAGGTTAATCGATGAGCAATTGGTCTCAAACATGGCAGAGGCTCAGATTGCAGCTGCGCTAGTTGGAATGAGATTTCAACAAGACGTTTCAATTTGGGCAGCTAAGGAATGCTGTGATCTTGATCAAGCAATATCACTCTTGCAGCAAGAATGTGAATTATGCATGGGGTCATATCCGTTGAATCAGATAGTTTCAATGCTCAAGTGTACCCACAAGTGTTGCAAGCAGTGTGCAAAGAACTATTTTACAATTCAGGTAAGCAGAGCCTAAAAAAAAGTTCAAGGCATATAAACGACTGAAAATTTCTCCATCGATTAGATTACCGATAGAAGTATTAACGACTGCAATTGTCCGTTTTGTAAAACACCAGAACTACATGATCCAAATGTTCTTGAAGACGAGAATCTCGAGTATTTCTCGAACCTTGATATTTTCATTAAGAACATTGTCGAACCAGAAGTACATGAGCTGTTCCAGAGAAAATTACGCGACAGAACGTTGATGCAGGATCCGAATTTCAAGTGGTGCATACAATGCTCGTCCGGATTCTTTGCAAGACCCAAACAAAAGAGACTCATTTGTCCGGACTGTGGTTCTGTCACCTGTAGCCAGTGTCGAAAAATTGTAAGTCCATGTTCATGGGTCGATTTTCCCTCATAAACTTTGACCAATCTAACTCCAAAAATTTTACTTTCAGTGGGAAAAACAACATGAAGGGCTAACTTGTGAAAAATTCCAAGAATGGAAAGACGCCAACGATCCCGAGATACAAGCCAAAGGTGTTGCTGAACATTTAGCCCTCAACGGTATTGATTGTCCAAAATGTCGGTTTAAGTATTCCCTAGCTCGAGGAGGCTGCATGCACTTTACCTGTACACAGTGTAAATTTGAATTCTGCTATGGCTGTGGCAGGCCTTTTATGATGGGAGCCAAGTGCACTATTTCGCCATATTGCTCAAAGCTCGGTCTACACTCACATCATCCGCGCAGTTGTCTTTTCTATTTGCGTGACAAAGAACCGCATACCTTACAGAATTTGCTGCTGCAGAATAATGTTCAATTTGATGTAGACCCAATTATTGGTGTTGAAGAAGGTGCTAAATGTCCCATTCCATTGCAAAAAGAAACCCCCAAGGGATTGGTTGATACTGTATGCAATACAGATGTGCAAAAAGATCATGCTGGACTATGTCGGTAAGTTTGGAAATTATTTATCTAGCTTCAAAACTTTATCAATCTAAATATTTTTTTTTTTAATTTATTTTCAGCCAGCACTATGTAGAGTACTTGGCTAACAAAGTATCAAAAGCCAGTATTGACCCTTTGCCCATACTTGATCTAACAGATTGTGTGCAGGAGCTCCGCAGACGAGGTCTACCTTTACCTGAACGTGGTCCTTGGGACACCGATGAGATTTACAGGGAAATGTGCTCGAAGGTTGTTTTTTTAATTTTTATTAACTTAATTTAATTTTAAAAGTTCCGAAGTTCATGGGCTAAACAAAATGACACGAAAACAATACTTGACCTATAGACCTTTTAAGTTGGTGTATTAGATACCTATAATGGTCCAACACAGTCATCTAAAAATATATCTTTTGCTTGTTTTTATGCGAATAAAATTTTATTTTTAATCTTAATTTATATTTGCAGGTTATCAAGGAGAAAATTCCTCTCTAATGAACTTGAAAATCCATCCCAGCCAAGGTTGGCATTAAATTACTTTCTTAATCCAAACAAATAAACGTCTATGTATTTATAAATAAGAAATATCGATTTTCTATGGGTTGAATGAAGTAAATCTCAAAAACAAGCAAACAAATATTAAATTTACCCGTACGACCATTTTAAATCACCATGAGCACAGGACGAGCAAGCTCTTTCAAATGGAAAGCCATCAGGGCGAAATGCATCAGAAATGCAGTCCACTGAAGCGGTTCTATAAAAACTTAATTATTTTTGATCCTTTAAAAGGGATGCAGGCATACAGAGTTCTTATAAATTGTATCTTTTTTATAATTTAATTGAAGTTATACATATACATATTTAGCATGGATGAAATTCAGATCAAATTTGACTTTATTTATAGAAAGAAATATATGGATTGCTATTTAATACGATTATTGAAGAATATTTTTGGGTCTTCGTAAGATGTAACATCATTATATTCAGGTAAGTAAGATGCAAGCGTAGGTTTTCAATTATACAATGATTAAATTGCATTTAGAACTTGTGTCCATTTCAGATCAATCAACTATTGGTTATTTAAAGTAATAGAGGCAAAATAGTCCAAGAAGATTATGATAACTGAGTTTTTGATTGTTTTCGATTGTTGCCAAATTTTCGATTTCTGTACCTTAAGGGCCAGTTTCACAGTCAGAAAAGTGACACTTAAGTGGGGAATGTGAAAGATTAATTCCGTGTGAACCCTTCTGGAGCGATTCTGAAAACAAAATCAGAAGCAAATTTCTCTTCTTTTCAGAAAAAAAAACTGTCATTCTGACCCCAATCGAAAAGGCCATTTTAGTTGTCCTCTCACTTCGCTTTTTTGCAGGAAATTTCTTATGGTGATGTCAAAAAATAAAATATTACGTTGGAGGACCGTCGCGCCTACTGCAAGGACGCAAAATAGCAGAAATAGTAACGATTGCAAAAAATTTATAAATCAAAGAAAGGTTTGAGACAAAATGATGTCCTAAACATCGAAATACTTCCCAACAATATTACCGATAGTTTTAAGAATCGTTTTTTTTTTTAATTTTTGAAAGCAAATTACATTCAAATACTAGTACCTCTCTACTCTGTTACTTGTCCCAATTGAATGCTTTACGCATCTCTTAACACAAATTTCCTCTGTCTAACTATACATAAATATGCCTATTAAGCCTTTTAAGTTTGATCCTAACTAAACAGAGCAATAGACGGATATTGTATACTTCTTTTTACAATAATTAGGTAGCCAGTTCAGAGTTCTCTGATCTAACAGTTTATTTTTCGTCACTTTGATGAAGAAGGAGGAGAACTTTTAATACGATTTCACAGGAAGAAGTCGAAAGGTTCTTGTTTACTTGCTTTTAAAATGTACCTACCTAATGTTTAAAAAGACTGCCCCATCAAAGGTATACGGCCTTATCACAGGCCCCGTCGTAACAGATTCGTACTACGAATCATGAAAAAAAGTCTCATAGTTCCCGTCATAAGAAAAATATTGTCACGAAAGTGGGGGGCTATCGATATAAATTCTATGAACTCAAAAAATGTGTGGCAATATTTCTGTTACGACGGCAGCTTCGATACTTATTTTTGGGATTCGTAGTACGAATCTATTACAACGGGACCTGTGATAAGGCCGATTATTTTTCAAAGAAAAAGTGAGTCTATAACTTTCTATAGTTTTAAATTATCGTTGAAGGTATCAAAAGAAGAAAATTTTAAGACAAATATGTTTAGGTAGGTAGGAACATTGATAGGACGGGATACCTACTCTGGAACTATCTTCGTTTAATTTTATGAAAACAAATGTTTGATAAAGATATTTTCGCATGGCAGTTTTCCAACACGTGCCATTTTTCAATATCTAGTGAAAAGGACCCTGTTTAAATTGCAATTTTTCACTGCGTAGGTGGTACTCACTACAATATTTATATTGTTTTCAATGCCTATTGCCGCTCCACTCACCGATTTCACCCACAATACATCTTTTGGCGTAGTTAAAAGCTAGAGCATTAGGTCATATTGTTAAAAAGAATCCTTACACAGCTTTTGTTTAGGTTTTTATACTTTTAGGACAAATGCTCGTCGAAAAGACGATTTTTTCAGAAATCCAACTACATATGTAGTTATAAAGGTATCTACATAATTGTACGTATGTTTATCAAAGGAAATATCTATTCATCAACATGATGATAACGGATGATACGCAGTCATTTCAGAATAGAATAATTTAATTGAAAAAACTTACCCCACTTTTCGAAAAATAGGAAACAAAATTTGGTGCATTTTTTGGGATTCACAAACTATATTTTAAATATTGTATTTAACTTTGATTAGTTTCACATAACACGCAATATTAAACAAATAATTCGTAATTTCATTTTAATTTTTTTGTAGAAACACCATCGATACAAATACAAACTGAATACTGAACGAACCAACGAACTTTCAATATAATAGGATTAATTCACGATGCCAATTAGAATTGGTAATTGTACGAAATAAATTATTTTTATTTAATTCACAATAGGCGTTAATCTTTTTTTAGTTCAGAGTAGATTCTGACTTGTAATAAAAAAAAGTTTGTTTGTGTTTCATTTTTCGTTCAGAGCAGGATCAGTAAAAAACAATTTGAGCAAAAGCTGAGAACAGGGAAATAAAGAAAAATAAATAAGAAAAAATTGATATGACGAAAGAGAACTTTTTTTAAACTAGCTACTCGGAATACTCTTAACACGTTTGTTGATATATAAAAAAAAAAAAACAATATAAATATGGCAGATGAGGATGACAGGTACATAATGTAAAAAAGTGCTTAAGTATGTTTAAAAAATAAATCTAAGCGTTCAGAACACGCTCGGTTCAAAGTATGCTCTGAGCAGAGGTCTGTTTTGAACGAAAAGAGCCTAATGAAAGTGAACTTACCGGATTTGTTTTTTTTTTTTTATCAATTAAATTTAGTGAGAGAGCATAGATGGCATGGCGACCGATAGTTTCTTATTTTCATACTCACCACATCGCCAATGTGGGGTTCTCGTATGAAATAAGCTATGTTGTGGTACTTTACCATTCTTGGACACGATCATGTGGTAGATTAGATGACTTTCAAATTTTAAAGTGATAAATAATCCGTTATTAATTAAATTTATCGAAACAGTTCTCTGAAAAGAAATTTTATTCAATAATTTCAAAGAATTTATTTTCATTGGGGATTTCAAGTGAATTTAATCAAATAAAATGGATTCTTTTCTTTGGCTGATATAAATCATTTGCTTCTAAATCTTCTTACATTTTAATTTTTATTTTCACAAAGCAAAATTCATACAAAATTCAAGAATACAGAATCTGTCAAAACTAATATCGAGAATAAATTGTGCTAAGCAATTATTTTGTGCGATAAATAAAGGTATATAAGTAGTGTAAGGTGCTATTAAAAAAAAAAAAACAACTGAAATTCAACGAGTCTGCCAATATCTTGTTTATTGTTTTTGATCAATTTTATTAACAATGTAATTAATTTCATTCAAATTTACTTCTAGTAATTAGCATAAACAAAAGAGATTTATGTTTCAAAAACAAAACACTGTCTATGTTAATTTCTAAGCCATAAAAAAACATCCACGCAAATCCCTCAATCGAGCGGGAGGGAATTTACCAACTCATATACTACATTAACATGTTTTCCTATCAAATAAATTTTTTTTTTTAAAACCAAACTAAAGTTGTGAGGAAAATAAAGGACTGATTTTTTGTTTGTATTTCATTTAGATGATTATTTTTAACAGGAATGACATTTAGCAATAAATAAACACAATCTGACTTATGACATATCAGAAACATGTGAAAATGGCAAATATTTTTTTTCAAAATTTACTAAAATGTTTGATTTCTTAATTCAAATTCAAACCTACACACACGGTCAATGTCAGACGATTTCTTTTTTTCTTAATTTTTTTTTGAAATAATGAAAAATCAATCAACGGACTATCAATTTCTTGTATATGTAGATACGTCATTTTTGTTGTTGATTTTACTTTTTGTTCCTCAAATCCATCTTATAATTTATTTTTCCCCGCTGTGAAGCGAATCGATAGATAGATGGATAGCCTTGACACGAGATGATCAAAATAGCAGTCAAACAATGTAAAAAGAAAAATTAGAAACTGACGAAATATTTTCTCATGAACTATAGGTTTCTTCTATTTTAAATGTATATAAATAAAAATTTACATATTCCTTTCTAATTTTTAATTATAAAGTTTTCAATCAAAACACATTTGCATGCATCACTAAATCAGAGACTCATCGCTCGCAAGTAATCGATTATACTTGTTTGTACATCATGGGATTAAATAGTTTCTTCCTTCTTTTTGCTTGCATTCTATTTATATACAATTTTATTTGTTTAATGAACCATTTTGCACCGTAAATTTTTTTCTTTAAATTAAAAACAAACGTAAACACATTTTTATTTTAAATTTTTATTTCTGTTTTGGGTATTTTTCTTTATATATGTATATATAAATATATGTATAGGTAATGATAAGATAGAATAAATATTTTTTATAAATTTTACAAAAATATTTTTAATTTTATAATTACATATAATTATTATAATTGCTTTTTTATATACACTTAAATATTTAGTATATAGAATTTAACGTTGTAAAAGCGAAATGCTATTTTATATAATAATTGTTTATGTTACTTTGTACGAATGCTAGAGCTTATGAACTATTATATTTATAAAAATAACTAAATGTATGTATGTATGTATATATTTACAGCCTTTATTTGCTAGTTTTTTTTTTTTTTACTCATAATTTGACATATATTTTTACTACAAATTTACAATACGATCACAAATTTTCTTCTAATTAACATAAGTTACATGATTTTTGTGTTATATAAAGCAAGATAATATCTTTGAAGAATCAATTCAGGCCCTTTAACTTCACAAAATCATAAAAATTTAAATTCAACATAAGTTCCAATTAACATTCCCGAGAAAAGTATTCTTCTACACTCGGGACAAAAATAGGGAAACATACCATTTCTGAGAGAAATTAACATTTTTTTAAAGATATTAAAAAAGAGTTCGAGACTTACGGGATTTTCCAGCAATACTTCAATAAAACCCCCAGTGTTTTTTTTAGTTTTTAACACTTTCTTTGTTAGGGTTGTGATCAGAACAAGGAATTAACACAAAAAACGCTTCGTAGGGAAACTTATGCAGGATTTAAGCCATTTGTCAATTGCGTTAAAAATGGATTAAATTTTAAATTTATACCGTGTATTTATTGATTAAATTTTATCACTTAATTAAAAATTGCAATATTACATAATGTACGTGTTAGTGCAATTGTGAATGGAGCTTTTTATTATTAAAACGAAGATGGCTGTGCTTAGCAACACCTTAGTTCTGTTCCCGTACTGTGAATTTGTGTACATTTGGATTTTAAAGAATATCATGTCTATACGTTCCCACACTTTCTCCATCTTTTTGAAAATTTGCAATCCTTTCATAATTCGACAATTAGTTTAATTCTGCAAAATGTATTGGAACGGACCTTTTTTCGATGTCAGAGTTAATTTATTCTTTTATACTTTTCGATATTTTTATTATTTACCCGCCCCCCCCCCCAAGTGGTACTACCCCTGATGTGGATCACTTTTATTTTTATATTCAAATATTTTTGATTTTATCAAGCAAAAGGGCTAAGTTATAGATTTTCTAACTTAATTTTGATGTTTAATTTTTGAGTTAAAAAATTAGTAGCTATATATTTGTTGGTTGTTTATAATTATTTACATAAATAGCATGGCATGAAACTTTTGATATGTTGCGTATTTTTTTTATTTTTTAAATTTTTTTGTTTTTTTTTTTTTAATTCTGTCAGCTCTACGAATGTTCCTACTATGGCCCTGGTTCTGAAGGCGAAGTACCGATACGATACTCCACCCACTTATTGTCAAAATATAAATTTTTTGCACATTAGTGAATGGTCCAAATAAAGAAAACAATTTCGACAAAGGTTTGGAGGTGGATACAACAGCTATCTCTGGTAACCACACACACACAAAACCTTGAGAACAAGTTTCCAATTCAAAATCCCACAAAAGCATCCAAGATATTGGAGCTTCTACCTCACACATACCTACTGGTACTTGGCTTCTGAGTTTAATTCACTTTGTTCTATGTCCATGACTAAACTCTCCACTGCGGTGTCAAAATTGTTGTCACATGTTGACAGCCAGTCTAAAACTCTCCGTCTGACAGCGGTCTGATCGATTGTTGCATCAAGCCCATAGCTGCTCATGAGCCTCTTAAGCCGGGTATTTTTGTCATCTGAAAATGACTTGGTCTCCCGTTGGTTGAGATATATGCAGGAATCCTGGTCGGGTTGGGGAGAGATGAGAGTCGCCGATTTTGACGATGAAACCTTGCATTCAACCCAACGATCTTTCATGTATTTGGTGATTTCGGTGATCTTACAGCGATCTTCATGATCATGGCTTAGATACTTGCGGAAGCATCGCATCAAGCGTGGTGAGAATCTGCGGAAGCTGTCAGGAATCTTAGTGGTTTTTCTTTCTTCGTACTTCATAAAAGCTGCATAGTTACTGTCCTTGACCCAGTCAGCGGACTTCCATGGGGGACTTCCGGTCAAAATGGAATACAATAGAATACCGAATTGCCAAGCATCGCTGCTTGTTCGACAAATAAATCGTTCGTTCTTGACAATCTCAATTACCTCTGGTGGAACAAACGCCACCCACGTATGCTTCACCTTGTGCACCAGAACACCCTTCTTTGTCGTAGCTCCAAAGTCACAGAGTTTGACTCGCGAAAAATCAGGAGCAAATACAAGAACATTTTCCAACTTCAAATCTCGATGAACCAAATGCTTCGAATGCATAAAACCCAATGCCGAGCTTAATTGCTCCGAGATCAACTTACAAGCATTTTCATGTAGCCCATTCGATCCCAAATTAGCCGCCAGATCACCATAAGGTGCAAATTCCATAGCAAACACATAGTAATTACTTGTCTTGAAAGCAACATTGTACGCACTCAAAATATTCCGTTGATGACTCAGCTGGTAGTTGAAGTGGAATTCTTTTTGGAAGTCCTTCACCGAAGTCAATTCAGCATGAACGGCCTTGAGAACGACTTGAGTGTTCGTCGGCTGATGCAATGCTAGAAGGATTTTAGCAAAACAACCCTCAGCAACAGTTCTCTCAATGGTATATTGATCGGAAAATGCCATCAATGGAAGTTCAACATCTGGGATGACATGGATTACACCACCATCGGTATTTTCTGGTGGTTTCTTATAGACACTTGTGCGACGTGTAAATGTTGCAGTTGGCACTAGAAGTCCTGCTTTTCCATTGCTCGAGCCATTGGTGTTGTTGGAATTGTTATTGTTGTTTTGATTTGAGTTATTGTTGTAGTTCGATGAGCCATCAATGTGTCTCATGATACGAAATGAAAGACGTTTTTCTGGAAAGATAATTCAAAAAAGGTGCAAATTAATATTCAGTTAAGAAAGGTTGTTATTATTCGCTATTTATTTTATACTATAGTTTATACCAATTAGCAATTCAATAAATAAAAGAATATTAAGGCGTTCGTATATCTACTAAGCAATACAATTGATTTGATATGAAAATATTCAAACAATATGGGCAAAATATAGTTATTTTCAAAACATTTAGGGTGTAAGAGTATTTTTATCTATACCATTCAGGCACATATGATGAACATCAATAGAGAAAACTAATTTCTATTAATATTCTTTTAAAAAATTGGCAATTAATAATCATACCAGTCTCGTAAATCATACTTATACGTCTTGTTTTCGACCAGTTTAGACCAATCCTTAGTTATATAAATACAAATAAAGCAACATATTCGTCAACTTATTACTAGATTGACATATGCAGGTAAATTTGCAAATATTCAAATAATACATGAATATTTTTTTATTTTTGACATTTGTTATTAAGGAAATAATTTTTTGGATTTATACCAGTCAAGCAAACAATACGAGTAATGATCAATTATGTTGAACCAATTATTCTCTTGCACTTTTTACCATGACAATCTGTTCGCTGTATTTGTTAGACCAGTTTATACCAATCAGCATGAGCAAATACACATATGTGTAATGTTAACGTGTAGGTATTTCATGTTAGAATACAAAAATAAGATCTCCAAAATGTGTTTGTTCCGCAGTGACATCAAGTTTATCATTTTTTGTTTGTTTATACCAGTCAGACAAATATCAGAAATATGAGTAGGTAAAGATTAAATTAAATCAATTATTCTTATACTAGTTTATTAACTTTCTTTCAACAGCTGTAAATCCAATCTGTTCACTTTATGCTTTAAACTAGTTTGAGTAAACCAATCACAAGATTAATACAAAAAAGTGTGATGTTGTCATCTAAATCACTTTCAAGTGCGCTTGAAGTATTGAAGCAATATATTTCGACTCTTGAAGCGTAGACGCAATCAACTACTTCAAGTTTATTGCCAAATATGTGCTACTAAGTCATGGTTTTTTGTACACATAATTTTACAACATGCTTGTGCGACCAAATGGTTCCATTAAATTCGATTTTTACAAAAATAAACATAAAACATTTCCCAGCTACACGAAAAATGAATTTCAACAAACCAAAAAGTCAACACTCCACTTAAGATAGCAGCTAGATAATTTTTTATGATTGCAAGTCCGGCGCAACTGAAAACCTATATATTCGAACTACAACTTGTGCCTTATGCTTTATTATGCGGAAATCTTGATTGCAATGCACAATCCGTATGAAAAAAAAGAGTATACCTCCTGTTTGCTGACGTCAAACGAGTTGCAATCGCATTAGTCTGCCAGATTTGATTGCCAATCGCGAGCTCCACAAAATAAAAAATAACATCAAATGGGCATTATGGGCATAGTGCCAGAATAAAGAAAAAGTTTCCAGGAATGCTACTAAGTCTGGTGTCGGGCCGGTCGGTGTGTTTGTGTTGAAAATTACAAATTATTTTGGATTATTTAAGAATATTTTACATTCATATAATATGCAGACAAATTAAAAGAATAATCACTAGGTAAATAGCATTCACGAGAAATTGATCCCGTGCGTTAGATTGAAGGAACAATACATTTTAAGAACTAATGTGGTGGTAAAAGTCTTTTTTTTCCAACTTTTTGATGAAAAAAGATTCAACGAATAAATAATCCAATCAACAAATTCAACTAGAAAGCACTTGGTAGAATTAGTTAAAATTGGAAAATATTTTTACGCGAACATAATTTATTTTCTGTGAACTGTCAAACGTAAATTCACAACTTCAAGACGCATTCCACCACAAACCGGCCTCAAACAGTCATTTTACTTGTTTATATTTTATGATAGTTCGCAGCGACCAGTGATTTGAATTGGCGCGTTCAACACACTACGATTTACATCCGAATTTGCATAATTCTGAATTTTTGCCTTTGGTTTTGGCCAATCAGAAGTTCCAAAAATTAAGATGAAAAACGTTATGGTTCGAACGTGCCCAATGAAATGTCAAACCATTTGCAATTCACTTTCAGTGAAATAACAATTGAATGAGTTCCACAATCTTTTCTAAGCCATATTTTCATTTCTAATTAGTAACTAAAATGGAAAATGCTGTTATTTTGTGGGAAAGTTTAAAATTCGACAATCAGTAAATATTGTGCCAGCATAAAAACTATGAAATATCATTTTTTTTGTAATTTGCTCTTCTATGAATATCTCAGAATTACTTTTAAGTTACCTATCTCATTTATTTTATTTTAATTCTAAAATGTTGTTGCCATATAGTTAATACTTAAATTAAATATGAAGGAAGCTCAAAAGAATTCATACTGTCAAATTTTTGACAACCAATGACAGATTGACAATTGATATGTTAATGTTTTTCATTTTTTTTATTTTAAACAAAAAAAGTGATAAAAATACACCAGGAAGACATTAAATTTGTTTTGTTATAAATGAAATAACCACATCATAATAATTGGTCTTAGACAACAACAACAACAACAAACAAAAAACAGACATCTTTCTGTTTCTTATTTATTTTGCATTTTTTTTTTTAAATCTATTTTCTTTCAGAAACCTAACTAGGTGTCATTAACTCGGCAGCGTAAACAAAATATCAAAATAAATCTGATCCCATGCCTATATTGTCATTTTTATAAAAAAAAAATTCCACTCTTGAATTGCGTCTGACATTTTTTATTCTCCTAGTTGCAACATTATGTGTGTCTGTTATATTGACTGAATGGCAAAATCTGCTATACTCTTTTAAGCAAAAACAAAATAAATAAATAATACAAATTGAATGAGTTACTTTATGCAATCTTTGCATAAATTGTTGGCTGACACAAAAACTTTTGACACTGTTTGATTTAAACAACAAAAAAAAAGAAACAGATCTAATTTTAACTTGTTTATATTTTTTTTTAAATAAATAATGCCCCAGAGGCATTAAAAGGATGACAAAAATTAAAAGCATACGTGATGTGTATCAGAGAAAAAAAAAAGAGATAGTGTGTGAGGTTGCGTAAATATGGCGGGTGTTGTCTTTTTTTATGATTATACATAATTATGTAGGTATAATGTATTCAAATTTAAAATGTATTTATAAACACATAAGATGCTCTTCATGAAGAAGCTTGCCATTAATAAATTTGATTTTTTTTTTAATTGAAAAAAAAAAACTAGTTTTCAAAGCACTCTGATCTGTCAAAAACAGATCTGTTGTTCTTTTAGCTCAGACATATCAGAGCGCTCAACTTGTGTTTCATTTTTAAATCAGAGCTAACTCGAAGGATGTTCCATGAGCTCAGAAACTTCACATAATTTTCATGTAATTTGACAGATTTATTATTAATCATATGAGAATTCAGTACTCAAGTTAGTTTCATAATTAAATCAGAAAACTCTGATCATACCGTACTCAGGCTATGCTTAGTGCAATAATAAGAGCTAAAAAAGAAAACGCCTATTGAAAAATTGAATGTCTCCGATGTATTTGTATGATTTTTGAAGTGTTGTTTTTTAAGCCTCTTACTTTGTTCATTGAACGTACCCACTCTGGAATAGGTTTGGACAACCAATTGCGCTGTCTTAGTTATACAATCAATAGAAATTGTTTATAAATAAGATTTTGGAGTAAGAAAGCTCTCTTAAGTTAAGACATACTTTGGAATAGGTTTATTAATAAGACTCTGAGTATATCTACCTATCACACGTTTATGCTAAAGTGGTGGATTAAGAGGGGGAGGGGGTTTTCTAAGATTTTAGATTGATTTTTTGTTAAATTATTAACAAATCGTTAATCAACAAAAAGTCAACAAAAGTTGGAAGAACTCTGAATTCTTAACCTCTTTTGGATCTATCTTCATTTTATTTCTGGTTTAAACCAAAACTACATGCTCAAAGCTGTGTTGTCTGAGTTGCATAAGGAATACTTTCTTTTGAATTGATTGTAATGGAAAGTATTCCGTAAATCTTAAATATAACTGTGTACTCTAATTTATCTAACAATAAGTCAAACAGTCAATCAGTTTCTAGATTTTTTTTTAAATATGAATTATTATGTACTGAAGAGGTCATTGCGTTCGTCTACTTTGACTCTTTTTTACTGCGTGGGGGGCCTAAACACCCTTATTTCAATTTTTTTTGCTCTAAAATATCCAGGTAACCAGTTAAGAAAGTGTTTGGGAGTTTTCTTCACCCATACTGCAATTTTTAAAATCTAAATACAAATGGTACAAGCCTCTCAAAATTAATAAGAATTATATAGAGATACAACACAAAAAAAAACCACTCACACCCCTTTTAGGTGCCACAGCGTCATAGCTCTCTATCATAGCTATTTAATGTCGCGCTGCCCTATTCCACTTCAAAACAACAAAAAAAAAAAACATACACACTTACTCAACATGCCTCCCAGAAATCAATTGACGTCAGCAATGCCCGCCAGCATCAGAATTAATCCGCTTCTTTAATTTTTCACAACGCACATATACGCTCTACACCTTAAAGAAATTTACAAATAACAACAACAACAACAAAACAAAAATTGAAAACGCTCAGAAAATGGTTTTCTATTTTCGAAAAATGTCCAAAAGATTGCTCTTTTGCTTTTTTCTGTGCTCTGTTTGTTGGTTATAGCCGCCTGTCTTATTTCCAACAGCTCGCTTGCCCCCTTCTTCCGCTTCATCCATAGAGGTGGTTTTGTGATCATTAATTAGAAAAGTCTTGGCGATTTTCTTTTTTCGCACTTTAATATTTTTTTTTCTTTGATTTTGTTATAAAATTAATTTGAAATAAATTACTATTTAACCATTAACTTTAAGGTGAAATTAGTTTATAAACAGACAATATTTTTTTTTTTTCAAATATTATATTTCTTGTAATGGTAGTGGAAAATGATGATTTTGAAAAGAATTCTTGGTAGCTTATTATGCTGTTCGTGTGATGGATCGAATGATTCGATTCGATCCACTTGGACAGCAGAATAGGGTTGTGTATCTTTAACCCTGTCTGGGGGACAAAATGTATCTCTCTGTCTTTCTGTCTGGAAGAAACAAACACAGACACACATAAAATATATATAATAATTATAATATGAACTTGACTTTTCCATTCGATCTTTATGGGACATTAATTTCGAAAATTTAATTTTCGATGAAGCGACGACGGACAAAGCGACCAACACAAAATTATTTCGATTTGATCTCTTTTTTTCCTTGTGGCCAAATTTGAGTGGTGATTTTGACTTCACACACCGCGCGCCTCCATCGTTCGCGACGATACGATACGATACAACGCTTTTCTCGTATTTATTTACAAAAACATACATAAACAATTCTTTTTTTTGTTTTAATATTATTTTTGTTATTCTTGGAGAATGACTAAATTTTTGATACTTCTCTGACTGCGTTTCGGTTCGGTTGTTTTAAAACATTTAAAACTTACGCATTATGACGAGTCTTTTGAGTTTAAAATGTTTTTTTTTTTTTGGCAACCTCGTCGTATTAGACGGTTTGGCGCCCTCATTTTTATATAGAAAAATTGTATATTGATTATTTCATTCTTTTAAACAGATAGGTATATTTATTTTATATAATCACATCAAAGGCAAAACATTTATCACTTAGTTTTTTTTTTTTTTTTGTTTAATGTCTTTGTGTTAATGATTTATTTTTATTTTTTTTCATTTCCAATGAAATTCAAAGAAACGTTTGTCCTTCTTTTTTTGGTTCTTTGTGATTAAAACAGTTGTTGAGAAAAAAATGATTTAATAACTACAAATTGTCTCTTTCTAATTGACAATGTTGCAATTTTAATTATAGCAATTTCACTTGGGAGACAAGATAAAAAATATTTTAAACTTAAATTCATAAATAATTCATTTTAAAAATGCTCATTAAAAACTTTAAATAAACTAGATCAATCGTAGAGAAAAAAGCTGTTATAACCGAAGCTGAAGGGAATATGATTTTGAACATTTTTGTTAAAAGTTGAAAATGAGTGAGTTATTTAACAAAAATCAATTTAGCATAGACTACAAATGGCGCCCAACACAAATTTGGCAAATTTTTGTTCATGGCTTCAATATTATGGATTTAATGCCACGCTTGGATAAAACTCTGCCAAGTCCTTCAGAAACCCTTTTTCTATAAGGAAGAAAAGTCTCGTTTTTCATTTTGCTGAGTTTAATTTTCTGAGACTCTTTGTTTTGGCTTCCACGAGAATTTTTTGGAGCTATGACGATTTTTCAAAAGAGCTGCCTGGACATTTTTAAACGTCTTTTCAAGCTGATCACTATCGCAGATTGCATTTACTCTATTTACAAGAGCATTTACCCCGAAAGTAAGCTTTAGAAACTTTTTCGAATAACTTACATAGAATTTTGAAAACCGAAACCAATTTTGATGCTCGATTGCGTTAACAACGCTATTCAAACACTTGGGTTTTGGATCCGAAATTCAGTAAAATCACTTTGGATGAATATATTTCGAGAACCAAGAATGTTTTGGCTTAGATGTGCGAATAAAGTTTCAATAGACCTCTATTTTGATGTATAAGTCGATGGGTTTCAGAAATATTTTTGAAAAAAGCATTTTTTTTCAAGGGGTTGACCCATATTTTTTTCGAAAACTTCTACTAAAAAGAAGATAAATGGAATGAAATGCTATTACGTAGAGTATCACATCGTGAAATGAAAAATAAATGAATTCCACAATGTCATGTGATCATAAGAGAAAGGTCAATGGTAGTATGTGGTAAAGTTTGACATTTATCAAATAAATTGGTCTTTTTCAAAATAGAAGCAGTGGAATGTTAAACCATATACATACTCGATTGAAAACCAAGTACATAAATAGTTTTATTCTGACAATGAGTCTGATTTTTTTTAAATTGTAAATTTTGTATTTTTCATTTTATATCAAACTATATTTGTATCGAATTTGTGTATGTATGTAGACATAGTAATATATAAAAAGATGATTCGTCCCAGACTGTATGGTTTCTTTTTGTTGTAGAAATAAAATACAGATCACAAATACGAGTGGGATGACATCATGAATAAAATTTATATTATTTATGTAAATCGTTTGATCTTGATTGTACATAATACTTTTCAGAATTTGTCAAATAAATTAGATTTAATATTGTTTTATTGAAATATAGAACTAAATAACTTCAATGTTTGGTTTGTGTATATGAGACAATATGATGGCGTGGCCAATTAAAAATATAAAATTACAAATTTTATGAGCTTATTTTTTTGCAAAATATTTTAAAATTTAGCACACGTAACACTTCGAGAATTGAAATTGAAAATTAGCTACTATGGACAGGAATAACATATACATTACATATAAGTAAAGATACAACCTTAAAAAAAAACACTGACGTGTTAATGAATTTTATACTAATAGAATCTTTTCTTTTTTATATTTTTTTTTAACACATCAAAGAGTTGCAGGCAAAATGTTGAAGGATTTATTTCTCAATAAATTTTAATAATTTTCTGTTATTTTGTTTTTGTTTTTTGACTTAGTGGAATTATCGAAATTATTATTAAGAAAAAAAAAACAAAAAATATGGAATCTAATAATTGAATTGTGAAATTTTTGAAGTATTGATGATTCAAAAAATTTAAATTTAAAATTAATTTATATATCATCTTATTTTATAATGAAATTAGTCAGACATATTGAATCATAAAAAGTTGAATGGAAAATCAAAACATAAATTATATAGTCATTTAAAATATTTATAATAACATAGTTCAAGCTGTCCACATTTTATTTATTAAGGAGATATATGTACATACAGTGCCGAGCAAAATAAAAGCAGTGTAATCTGTTAAAAAATATAATTTTTCATATCTTTATAATGTAGCCACTTTTTCTAACTTCTACTGTAGTGTGGTGCTCATGAATATTAAGTTAACCATTTGAAGTAATAGTTTAACGGATCTTAATGCTTTGGTTAAATGTCACTTTGTCTGGTGTCTTTCCGTATTTTACGCGAGCAAAATAATAGCAGTGTTTTCGTCAAGTTCAATTTAAAGTATTGTGTTTCCTTCAATTATGATTTAGATGTTATAAAAAGTAAGCCGTATTCTTTTACTTTATATTTCAACCGAATTTGTTTAAAAAAAATTAATAATTTATAAAGTGGGTTTTGGTAAACACTGGACACCACAAAGGCGCCAACTCATTAAAACCCTAATTATGGACGGCAACACCTATGAGGAAGTTCAGGAACTGGTTAGGTGTTCGGTGAAAATGGCAAGAAATGACATAATATTTGAGGGAAAGTGGAAACACGGTAGCGTAAAAAAGTTCTTACGCCATCTTACATAAATCGTGTTGTTCGGTTTTCAAGAATGCATCCTACTGCTGCAACTATACAGATTGTGGGTGAACTTGATTTACCATGCGGTGTCCACATTGTAAGAAGACGATTGAGGGATCACAACTTGAATGCCCGCAGTCCAAGAAAAGTCCCACTTGTGAAGAAATAGAAGTTTGCGCGAGATCATTTGGGCTGGGCTCCTGAAAAATGGATTAATATTCTTTGGTCTGACGAGATAAAAGTTGCACTTTATGGTGGGAAAGGAGGTCGGCAGTATGTAAGACGATCACCAAATACCAAATAACAAAATACGACAAAACACGGAGAATCTAGTATCATGGTATGTGGATGCTTCACATACTATGGAATTGGTCCAATATATTGGATCAAAAGTATAATTAATCAACACTAATATGTGGAAATTTTGCAGAACATCATGCTACAATATGCAGACTTCGAAATGCCGCTTAAATGGGTCTTTTAGAAGGATAGTGACGCAAAGCACACCAGCAGAACAGCTAAACAATAGTTTCAGGACTAGAAGATTGAGGACTAGGAGTAGTGGCCTGCTCAGTCTCCGGATCTCAATCCCATTGAACATCTTTGGGCCGACACGACATAAGAAAAGAAGTCGAATGCCAGCAGGTTTGGAGATAAATATCACCGCAAAGATGTGAGGGGTTTTCGACTCAATAGAGTGTCCTTGCGAAGCTGTGTTAAAAAATAATAGTCATGCTACTAAATAA
Organism: Leucozona laternaria; assembly: GCA_932273885.2. Classification (NCBI taxonomy): domain Eukaryota; kingdom Metazoa; phylum Arthropoda; class Insecta; order Diptera; family Syrphidae; genus Leucozona; species Leucozona laternaria. Next base: position 1,248,285 of record OW026366.1, read on the forward strand.
TAACTAAAATTACAATATATTGAACTTTTTAAACCTTTATTTTGACTTAACTATACACAATGGAACAAGCACTGCTATTATTTTGCTTCCTTTTTTTTGGCATACATTTTGGTTTTTTTTTAATTTTTCGTTTTTAATTTTTGTCTAAAATTATTTTTTGTTGCACTGCTATTTTTTTGCTCGCAGCTATATGTACATAAATATAAAATGTTTTCAATTGAAGATTTATAAATGCTTCTAAATTTGCTGATACTTCCTCGCGCAGCTTTTTGGTTATGATTAAGCTGCCAAATCGAAAATTATGAACATGTGAAAGGTTGAAGCTAGAATATATTAATTTTTGTATTTCACGCACAAACTTTTGAGTAAAAATAGAAATGGGAGTGAAATTAAGCTCGTCTATTCCACAGCTCAAAATTAAAAAAAAAAAAAAAAAAAACCAAAACTCTTTCACTCTATTTTAACTTTTTTCTGATCCTGGATGGTAATGGTCAAAAGCTTTAAATTTGAAAATGAGGCATTTTCAAAGATTTTAGAACATGTTAATTTTTTACTTCAAGAGATTTGAATAATAACCACTTTAACCTTTAAATTAAAAAAATGTCTTCACTTCGTTTGTTTTTTCTTGAGTTTCTTAACGCAGTAAAGTTCAATCCATCACAAATTGAAAAGAAAAAAAAAAAGCAAATCCATAAAATGTCAATCAAAAATAAAATCATGGGACAAAAATGTATTTATTCAGGACGGTATTTCAATTAGTCATCAACAAAAAATTTCTAAGTAATCAACATTAAATTTTTGTTTTTATTTATTAAATTAAAAATACATTTTTAAAATTAGGTCAGCAGCGGTCTTCTTTGATCAGATTTATGGTCATTGAATAGTGGAGGAGACATTTGATGAAAGAAGCAATTAAACTGGCACAAAATTCCTGTTAAAATTCTATGAATATGTATAAGTGTGTATATCCTCAACATTTACACATACATACGGTATAAAATCACGTACTTTTATTCATTACTAATCAAATGACAAGGGTTTAATATGCTGACAAAAAAAATATTTTTGGAATTGACGTTTTTTTATGTCAATTAAAGAGGGTAGAATTATATTAGTCGAAGGCAAAAAGAAGGAAGTGTCATAATTCTAGGTAATTTTGCAAAAACAATGTCAGTTAATTTTTTATTTCCTCGCGGTTGAATGATATAATCCCTAATAGAATATGTGAGGTAGAAGTAGCTTTCGACGGAGAGTCTACACGCTTAGAACAAAATGCTTGGTCCGTTGTGATACCACATGGATCAAGGAAGTTATTTTCTTACTTGTTAAACCATTTTGAGGCTCTTATGAAGCGTGTAAGACAACGTGTAAGAGTGTTTGCCAAATCACTAGGATCGATGTCGTAGAAGTCATCCAAATTCAGTCTACGTCTTTGGGATAGATTAGGACATGCCACGCATGGCATGTCTACCTATTAGACAGTGTCCAGTTATGACACCTATTACTGAGCTAAATTGCAATTTGGTTAAAGATATCAAACACATATGTTCTCATTTTTCCTTAGCGTAAGCTGTCACATAAACTCTAATGGTGAACATAAATTCTTAAGTTTTATTTCAGCAAAAGGGCCTTAGAGCGCTTCATATCCAGCGTGGGCCAGATCTGATTTGTCGAACATGCCCAATACCAGTAAGCGAAGACACTGACAAATCCTCCAAGAGTAGGTACCTATCTCTTGTGCCTCTCATCTTAGCCGTTCGGATTTGGCAGAAATAACAAGAACACATCAGGAATGGTTGAAAGCTGCAAGGCACTACGCCCTAATGGTTCTCCTCAAACTGTAGCAACACCAAATTTTTCTATTTATTAATTCATACTGCGGGCTTCAAGTATAAATTAGGCTTAAGAAAAAATTAAACAAGAATTTTGATATGTATATTCTTAAGCCTGGGTACTCATTTCATGAATGATCCCATAACAAACTCTTGAAGGTCGTCAGAGATATAGTGAGCACTGTTTGCTCCCAACTTGCTAATCAACAACAACAACAGCAAGAGACATAACCAAAATCGCTTATAATATCTCTCTAGAAGTTTCCCGGTGACCAGGCTCAATGTAATTTGTAGCAAAACGTTCCGGGTGAGTATTTTATTGAACTCGCTTAATGTTTAGTATTTATAAACACGTCTAATCCGATAACTTAGAAAATGTCAAATCATATAATTGTTGCTCCTTCCTTTGGCTATTAAAGTCCACATCCATAGAGTCCAGTAGATCTTCAATCCAAAACAGTTCTATTTTTTATAAAATATATAAACAACAAAAACGGACATATCTCGTTTTTTTTTTTCTCTCTCTCCTCCCCTTTCCCCTATCAAAATCAAAAATTAATGGGAAAAGTCAAGTTCAAGTGATTATAATTTTTCAAAATTTTCCATGAAAAATAACTACTAAGTTGTATTCCTCCATCAATCCAGTTTATTAGTTTTACAAAATTTTGTTGAGCTATAAAATTTTAAAATAAAAAAATTAAACCAACCACCACATTTGACACACTTTTCTCTAAGACGAGTGTCCCTAATGCTATTATAGTGTTCTATTTTTCTATCGTTACATTTTTAATTAGCTGATGATGGTCTGTTCTTCAGTTTTGCTGCAAAGTGTTTATGGTTGATAATTACTTTTGGCTTTCGATAATTAATTTTGTTTCTTTGTTTTTTTTTTTTTGCACAGCGACACTTACGAGACTGAATATAAAAACAAACATTGACGTAGCAAAGAACGTTTGAATTCACAAAATGATTTTAAAACCATTGGCCATAGGCAATATTTGTAATCACTCGAATTCCTATAAAAACTTATATATATATTAGTTAGTCAACAATTTTTTTCTTTTAAAGCATTTTGTGACACTTTGATGTCGAGTACTTTGAAGAGGAGCAAAATGTATATTGGCACCTATCCTCTGCCTCTTTACTTACTATGAAAAATACTAAAATAATCTTTATGGCCTTGTTGATTGGTAATATCTTAATTCCAATCTCGTTCAGACCGAAACGAAAACCACTCAAAGAGTACTTCACACTTAAACTGACATTTGGTATCAGAGTACAAACAAAATATTACTCATACGCCATGCATGCCCGTATAGCGAGTAAGATGTAATTATTATTTATTGCAATTCATGCGAAACCACTTTTGATTTTCATTTCGTGTTGCACTGGCCTTTTTTTGAGCAAAAGAAAATGCACCACCACCATCTCCTTATAGCCACCCGGTAATTTTGGCAACAAGAAACAGTTTAAGGCAGCAACAACTACAACAAAAAAAAAAACCATCCCCAAAAGCAAAATCACTATAGTTTTTGCTTTGTAGGTCCTCGCTATCTCAAATTGAGCACATGCACGTATGTGTATCTTCGCCGCTGATGATGCTCTTAAGATCTGCCGAGAACTGCGAGATGCTGAGGGACGGCAGGTGACCGATAATAATGTTGGCGGTCTATTTTTGGTTTTCTACGAATCTCGAAATAGCGTGTGGGTTATCAAAAATATCCATCACTTTACTGCACAGTGGTGCCTTGTTTTGTGTGTAGGTATACTGTGTGTGGCGATATAATGTTTTAGAATTCATTTGGATCGATCAATAGATCGATTGATCATCCAAAAACATCCGTACATCGCCATCGCCATCGCTATCGCCATCATCATCGCATCATCCGGATCCGTGCAGCAGCATTTGCTTGCTAATTAGGTTTAAATGTATTTTGGTTGGGGTGCATAAAGTTTACATTAAAAACGATTTCGTTTATTTATCAATGGTAAATTGGAAAAACGTTTGGTTTAGAATTCGTTTTTATATAAATTTCTATTACATTTCCATCACAAAGTGATCTCATGTTTTTGCATTTGGATTTCTTATTCTCTTATTTGGTTGAACTTTCAAAAGAGTGAGAGAGGGAGATATAAATTACTCTTTAATTAGGTTCTTTTTTTTTTGTTGTATTCCTGTTGTTTTTAATTGCTGCCTTAATATTTTGCTAATTTTATTTTTTGCCAGAGTTAATATCTATACTAAACGATTGTTTAGTGAAATGTGGGTTTTAATTTGGATGAATCATCAATAAACAAGATGAAAGGTATAATGGTATATGTGTGTTTGATGAAAATGTTTAGCCAACCACCATTGTTATTACACCCGGTTGGTGGTGCGATGATGTGTGGTGGCGATAGGAATCTGTATAGAAAATGTAGGTACAAATAGATCGTAAATTAATTGTTTAACGATGGTCATATTGTTTACATCGGTATTTTGTTCTACTGACGCAGTTTAGTGTTATTTTTAAAATATTAATCGATTTCAATTTTTGTTTTTGGTATTTTATTTTTCAAAGAAAAAAAATAGTCTGAATCATTTTAAGTATCATAACTTTTGACGAGAACAAGACGAAACACTTAAATCACATACATATGGACATATTGATAATATTTTTAGTTTTTATTGATTTTTTGTGGTTCCGTTGAGGATAAACAATTGCGTAGACTTGTCTGATGCTGGCGGAAAAAAATGGGTAAAAGTATAATAAAACACGGATTGAAAACGAAGTGATTTAGCACTTGAGTAACTTGTTGTATATGGTTGTTAAAAGTGTTTTGTTTGTCATTTTGATTTTATTGTTGTTTTTTAACTTACGACATGGGTTTAAGTGCTTCAAGGTTAGTTTTCCAATTCGATCAAAAGGTCGTATTATAGGGATTTCAATCAAATGTTACATATACAGATTATAAAGAAGATGAAGAAAGATGATGAGTCTTGCAATGCAACAAAAAAATTCAAGCTTATTGCCGGATAGAGACTTTTATGAAACTCATTTTCGAATCGAATTCAAAGGAACTGGGAAAGGAAAGTTTCCAGAGTTTGTTCTCTTTCATCCATTTTAACAATCACATTACTTTAAAAATTATTTTGTCAAATATGAAATTTGACTATGATTGATTGATGACTGTTTTTCGCGAATAAGCTTTATTTCAAAGAGTAGCAAAATGTTTGATAACTTTTGACTGCATTGAGTGGTTCATAAATAACTAAATATTACAGTCAAAAATTATCTAGGCACCGCCCTCAAAAAAAATATCAAAATGTTGGAAAGCTGGTGGTCTATAATTTTTGTAAAAAAATACAGTTTAAGTTGATTTGTTAAAGAATGAGAAAAATACGAAAAAAGTAAAAGAAAAATATTTCGCGAGCAGACAAAAAATCTGTATATATGTATAAAAATTAATCGTGTTGTGTTCGGATGCTTAAAACTCGAAAACGACTGGACCATAAATTGGATACTTGTTTTTAATTACTCCGCGAAGGTTTATGAAAAAGGAAAAGTCCTAAAATTCTCAACAGGTGGCGCTGTAGCTAAATATTTCTTTTTTCTTTTCCATTCAATTACCGTTCAAAAGGTGGCGCTGTAAGTGGTTATGAAATAGTTTTTGGGATGTTCTTTTTCAACTTTTGTTATTTGTAGGTTGAAATGGGGTCAACATAAAATAATATTCCGATTTAAGAAATTCGTTATTTGTGTGAAAGGTTTTTCTTAGGAAATGGCTTCAAGGATATTCTTTTTTAAATTTTGTTATTTGTAGGGTGAAAGTGGCAAAAATAAAAATTGTTTAAATTTTTCTTATTTGTAGTGTGAAATGGGGTAGACATAAGAAAAAATTGTCCGATTTTAGAAATTCTTTTGGTTTTTGAAAGGTAGTTTTTTGAGGCCATCCTCAGGGATTTTTTTTCAGATAATTGGTATTTATAGGGTAAAAGCGAAAATTAGCATCTGATTTCAAAAATTCTTTTTGTGTTTGAAAGATTATTTAAAAAAAAATTCTACTTCTATAGTGAAATGGGATAAAAACAAGTGGTTTTTGATTAAAAAAATTGCTTCTGTGTTGGGAAAGTAATTAAGGTTGGACTTAGAAGATCGTGTTTTTATATATTTAGCCACTCATAACGTGAAGTAGGTTAAAATCCATAGAGTAGTATTCGATTACAAAAATTAGCTCAATTATCTATTTATATTTTCTTTTGTAATTTCTTTTGTAATTTTTATGCGAAGCTTAGGTTTGTCTACCCGTGCGAAGCCGGGCGGGACAGCTAGTTTAAAAATAAAAGATAATTTTATTTCCAACAATTTTGGCCCTTGCAATTTTTCTGCTAAAACTAAAATTGCGGATTTCCGCAGAGGTATGTCGTCCAGAGAACCTGGACTTCAGCTTTTTTAATAGATAGCCTTTTTTCAAATATGAAATATTCTGCACGACTGGATCGCACAAATTTTCTCTTATTTCCGTTTTGTGAATTTTTTGCCAAAAACCTGAAACGCAGTGGTCTTACAATCACTTTGGCCATTACAGTCACGGAGTTTAATCAAAATCGTTACAGCTGTTTTTAAAATAAAATCGTACTAGATGATAGCTAAAGCAAAAATGTAAACTTACCCACTAGAGAATCACATAAAAATGTTTACAAAATATCGACCCACCCGTTTAGACTCTAGCTCAAATTACATTGGACACACAGACCGACAGATGGCATTCGTAATCTTAGTTTTGATTACAACCTCGATTTTTTAAAAGAAACCAACACTTGCTTTATAGAGCAAGTATAAAATTCTCTCGTCCTTTATTTTGTTCCACAAAAAAGTCTCTCTTTTTACAGTTTTACAATGCACACTTATCAGAATAGGTTGCACATAAGTTTCCCATATTGAGACTTAATTTCATAGCCTAGGTAAGTGACATGGGGGAGACTTGCCACCTATTAAGGTAAGTGTACACTGGTGATATTACGCACTTATCTTCCATATTGGCCATACTTTCTCTTACTATGAAATCGGGCCTTAAAGTTCTAAGCCCTTATTTGTTTTGAATTAACGTTAAGCTACTTCATATTGTTCTGTTTCTACATATATCAATTTTGAAGTTTGCTTAAATTATTTCAAATCTTTAAAATCATTTAAAATGTTTGATAAGCTCGGCTGAGCATTTTGTAGGCACTTGATGGAACATCTTGAACAAAGATCATAAAATAAAAAAATTTGTTATTTGTTAAAATAAACAGACATAAAACACAAAATATTTTAAATTGCCAAATAGACCTATGCAATAATAGTCCACTTTTAAAGCAATTGTTTTCATTTAATTTGAAACGTCAAATAATGTTAAAAATTCATTATTTTCTTATTTTTTTTGTTGACTTTTGTCTTCATGTTGTGTACTTGAACTTTGTACAACTCTGATGTTAATGCATGACTAGTGCCCTGAGGATGTCCTAACAAGAAGAAAAGGGTTGGCTAAATTATTAACATTAATATAAAAAGTAAAAATACCGCGTAACAAAAAAACAATTATTTTATTATCTTTATTCTAGAAAATGTATGTGTACAATTTTGGCTCTACAAGCACACAGACATCTCGTTCAAATTGAGCTTGAATGCACAAATTACCCATAATCATATCCACACTCATACCAAATAATATATTTTTATTGAACATTTTATTGGTTTTCTGTGTCATATTAGAATTTAGGATGAGTTATGTACATATGTATGAAATAATTTATGATATTGATCATATAGGATGTATAATGAAAGTAAACGTCTTATATCCAATTTGAGGACCCATATAAGCAATTTACAAAAATTTATTACAGTCTGCATAGTATTATTAACGTATAGTATTATTACAGAAAAACTTTCATAAACAAATCATAAGATAGAATTTATATGATTGATAAGGACAATTTTCTTTGCAATAAAAAGGAACAACAACAAATAAGAAAAATTCATTGTATAAGTGCAATAAAATTCATGACCACTAAACGTGGTGGCAGTTCTTTGGAAAAAAGACAATACACACGATTCAAAATGTATCTTTATCGTTTATCCATAGGATCTTTTCGCGTGTATAGCATGTGCTGAATAAATTGACATTTTGTATGGAAATCTCACTTTTATTTTAGATTTTGTATCAACATTTAGGAAAAACAATATTTCTATGCATGTTTTGACTTCTCTAGATGTAGTAAATGAGCTTTATATAATTGGCAACTTTTTTTCCGAATTACATCAAAAATCATGAAAGAATTTTTGTAGAATTTGTATCAATAGAATAACGTTACGTACTCAAAATCCAATGAAAGAAAACAAAAACTTACAATACAAAGGTAATTTCTATTTTTGCTCCAAGACAAACCAGACAATAAAAAAAAATTGAGTAGTAAATTTATGAATTCCCAAACATAGACCAGACCAAATATACCTATCCAGACGAACATTGTAACTTTTGCCTCGACACAGAAACAGACCAAAAAAAGAAACTGTTGAATATAAAAATAATTTATAATTAATTGATTTAAAATTTATTATTATTCCTATGGTTATTCAAACTTGATTTGTTCGTTTTCAGAAATGAAAATATTACCCTCTAATTTCGATATAATGATGTAGCCAGGAATAAGTAGAACAGAAACAGAGTATAAGCTCATCATATATCTGATGTAGCAGAGAGAGTTCTTTTAATTTATATTTATTTATCCAAGGTCCAACCAAACACACTGGAGGTGTGCAATTTATAAGTCTGCTGAAACTGCAGAGATATCTTCTTTTTTTTTTTGTATTTTATTTTAAATTAGTTTACCTAATAATGTACACACAGCAAGCTCTAGTTGAGTTTTTGCTCTTCTATATTTTGCGTTAGAGGCAAAATCAACCACCCACGATTTCAATTACTCATTTTTGCAGTAGTGAGAAAAATAAAAAAAAATACCATCCTCAAATGATGCAAGCAATCAAGATAGTGTGACGTCAATTCTACGTGATGGCAATGAACTACCAAATCAGGAAATACCAACCAACCAACCGACGAAGAAAAAAAGTAAAGGACACACAATCATTTATCATTCTAGCACACAACATTACAACAAATTTTTCCGGTTAAATTTCCGTTGTTGAACTTTACGTAGGTTTTTTTTTTTTTGCATAAAATGGAGTTTGCTTTTGAGAAGAAAAAATATTACGTATACGCCACAGTGTACATAAGACCACCGCGGAAAGGGATGACGACTGACGACTTCCTACTGACATTTTGTTTCCGTGGAAATTTGTTCTTTTGCGTGGTCGTTGTAGACACCTTAAGGTGGCTATGAAATTAAACTGTTTTATGCGTATAAATTACAAGCTACATAATATACCTAAGACATGCTTTTCTCCTAACGAAGCCATATTCTTATATAAAAATTTTCAAAGGCAAACAATTTTATCCAAAAATAACTACCTTTGTGTATAACAAATAAATCTACAGACAATACCTATTTCTATGCATAGGGATTCTCCATAATGCCAAAGTGACGCAAATCGAAGGACTCTCTCTATTATTATAAATCCAACCCGCTGTTGGATGCCGTCGGCATGGCACTGACATTCACCCTTTCCTTGAGATTCGCTGTCTATCGTGTCTGCCTTTTTTTATCTTCTCACTGCGTGGGTAGTTCTGTGGAGTTTTTTTTTTTTTTTTTTTTATTTTTGTTGATGCTAAATTTTTTGTTGTGATCATAATTTTTTGCGGAAAACAGATTTTTTTCCATAAAGAATTTGCGGTAAAATGAAAAAAATAACAACAACAAATGAATAAATAGCTTGAAAGTAGCCAAATGATATTTCATTTTGTTTTTTTTTTTTTTTTCTGTCTCCATCGAGGCATGAGAAATGAAAACAAACGTTTTTCAGATTCGAAAATAAAATTTCAAAAATAATCGATTCCTAAATGAATTTTAGTTTATTGACCACGAGTCGTTACCATCATAGAATGGCAAATTATATAGTGTGATGTCAATTAATGAGAAAGTACTAGCTGTTTATTGTAAGATCCTTGAGCGTAATAGATGAAACGATTGGTTTAGCTTTGAGTATTTTTTTTTTTTTGAAATGCGTTTTTGGCACGAACTGAATTGGATATAATATTTTCTTTTTTCACACGTCATTTTGTCGTGAGCTTTCACTTCTTGTGGGAAAAGAGAGGGTTGGACATTTTTATTAATATATACCTTGGTGTTTTTGTATATTGTTATTCTTTTTTCATAAAGAATCTCAGGTTAATTAAAAGTCAGACATGACCTCGAAGCTAAGTTTATTGAACAGGATTTATTGTGATAAAAATAGGAGACAGCTTGAAAGAGATGTGAGAAGATTGAGAGGTAGAATGTGTAGTGAATGTGATAAACTGAATTTAAGTAGGTAGATAAATATTATTCGTGTGTATTTATATATTTGTCTGTCGATTATATTTTTTATTTTTTTTTATAAATATTTTTATTTATGTACATTTTGGAAAATTAATTTCAAGCTCAACTTCCTCTTATTGTTTTTCTGTCATGTGGTTGTTTTGACCACCATAAATTACAACAATAATTATCAGATGAATCCAATTGTTTTTTTTTATTATTACCCCCAAACATCTGCACCATGTGCTCATTGTGTGTGTTATATTAAGTTTTATTTTTTTTTAATTTATTTACTTTAAATTTTCAATCAATAAATTGATTTTTTCTTCTTCTTTTTTTGAAAAAATAAAAAACTAAAATATTTTTGTATATGTACTTTTCGATGAAAGATTATTTTCATATTTCTTGAAAAAAAAAAACATTTGTTAAGCTATGATAATAATCATAAATTAAATATTGAAAAATTAAGATCATTGATGATAGCGATATGGTTGAGAAAATAAAAACTAAAATCAATTTGATAATAATTTAAGTTTTTTATCTTTTTATTTATTTTTTTTTTTCATTTAAGACCACCGTGATAGATGAAAAGTGTGTGAAAAGTGAAAATATTTAAATTTTTTGTGTTCTTGCAAAAATACTATGACAGCTCAATCGAATTAAAAATATTTAAATTAACGGTTTGGGAATGTTGTTTAAGAATTATAGATAGATTAAAAAAATATATTTTTAGATCTTTATTTTGGTTTTAATTTTTTTATTTTGAGTGAGAGAAATATAAGAATAATAAATATTGCATTTATCAGATTTTGGTAAATTTGTTTTAGCTTTTTTTTGTTGAAATAATAAGCAATTTTATAAGTGCAAATTGAGGATCAAAAAATATGGATATTTTTTTTGTTTTGACGTTTATGTCAATCATAATTGGGGATTTAAGGAAATAAATACAAAAAAAGCAGTTTTTATTTCTGTGTCTCAGTTTGACGTAATATTCTAGAGTACACTGCACGAATGTAAAGCATTTTTTATAAACCACGCAATATAAATTTTAAACATTCTGGCCAAATTTATTTCTTATTTAGATTGTTTTAGTTGTTGTTTTTAGAAAGGAACTTTAGACGCAGAGATTTAATTTTTAAAACGCACTACACGAGTGTTTTATCTGCCCAATTTTATTTTTGATTTCATTACTTATGAGCTATGGATCTTAATTTGGCTGTATCATTACAACAGAAAACTTCTTGGATTCGATTTTTAACTGGTTTTCTCTGAGTTTTATAACAGTCAGAGGGAAAATGAGAACAAATGTTATATTTTCATCTTCTATTATCACTAGATAGCTCTTACTAACATGTGCAAAGAATTTTACTATAAACACTTAAAATATTTATTTTTCACATCTGTGGCGTAAAAAGGTAGCTTTTTTATGTAAACCATATCAGCCATAGGCTCTCATTGAGATTTAAGAGTAATCGATCTAATTATGCGGACGTGCTTCTTGAAAAAAAAATGACTTTCAAACCGCACTTTACGAATGCTAATTGGCCTGATCTGTTTATGAGACGATTTCTGTTTCCATGTCTTAAACGGGGCTATTCACGTTGGACAATCGGAAATTTCGTATAGGTAGAGATCTTCAATGGAGAATTGACAGGTTCTATCGTGAATGCGGTTCTCCTGTGATCGCAAGTCCATTAAAAATCTGAACGAACCGACCGTCATAACTAATTTCTCAAAGTAAATGGCCGCGTTCGGATGCCAATCCGATAGGCTATCCAAGATACCTTAGTATCCGATATGTTTTCGAACGACCAAAACCAGATAGGTTACCTTTGCTGTCAAAAGACAAGGCAGCTGAAAAAAGGGAAAACTATTGAGTTTTTAACGCAACGATGTGATTCCTATTTTATTGCAAATCCCTTCTGAATCATCAATTAAGTATTCAGTACCATTTCATATCACACTGGTATACATTTTAACCCTTATTTGTTATTTTATTCTTTAAACGCACAAAATCAGACGCGGCACCAAAAAGCAAAATAAGTAGTCGGCTGTAGGTATAATCAGCTGTGATCAGCTGTTCCCCAAATTTCCATCGGATAGTTTAGTATATCGAAAATTTTAGGATAGCTTGGGATTTGTTTCTGACAACAGCTGATTGGTTCATCAGCTGAATTTTTCTATGCGATTACAACAACACAAACCTATCCGGATAGCTTTGGATAGTTGACTGAACGCGGCCAATGGCTTCTTTAACTTTACCTCTGTTCGTTTACTTCCCAAAGCAGCCAATTTCTAATAGTTTTAAAGTCTTTCTTCTTTCTTCTTCTTCGCACTAAAATCGATAGAAATTGGCAGTTTTGGCAAGTAAACGAACAGAGCTAAAATCAATTCTGCAATAGGCGTTTTTCTTTTTTAGTTCAGAGTTGGTTAAGATCAGAGCACTGAGCGAGCGGCGTAAACTCCGAGCAGAATGTGTTCAGAGCATTTTATTCTGAGCTCACAGAGCGCGCTCTGAACATATGCTCAGAACTAAAAAAGAAACACAAATTTTTAGCTCTGAACGATGAGAGCTAAAAAAGAAACACAATTATTTTTTTGACAGTTCAGGCTCTGCTCTGAACTAAAAAAGAAAAACGCCTAATGAATGCATTCAGAGCGATTTGGAAACAGTTTTATTTGATTTATATCACTTTTGAGCGTATGAACATTTTGCAACATTATACTACGTTTTCACCAAGAGGTAATCCGGGATTTAAGGTAGGAGATTTAAAATTAATCTTAAAGTGTTTTCACCACAAAAAAAGGAGATTAATTTGACGTTTTCAGTCTGAATTGCCATTCAATTGTCAACTCAATTTGACAAGAGTAAAACAAATATAATCGGCAAACGTATAGCAAACGGAAAAAACAATTTTTGAGCAATAAAACAATTAATTTTGAATAAACTATTTATTAAAAATGAGTCTAGTAACCTAAATCTATTGTTATCACACCATTTTATTCTTCAAAATAATATAAGAGTGAGTAAATTTAATAGGAGAAACCATAAATACAGAAAAAAACACAATTTTTCGGCCCACTCTTCAATGAAAAGCTCCCCATCCTCCAGTGTCTAGGTTGTCCGTTGTTTTTTGTTTGTTTTGGTTGTTGCGTTATCTGGAATTTGTATTGTTTACCAAAATATTATTATAAATATATGAAATACATTGTAAATACTTGCATTTTTATTCCTACACCCAACGCGCAAAAATATTTATTATATATTTAAACTGACGTTTAAAAGGGTGCGTTCTACAAAATTAGGATTGTTTGATTTGACAATCTCCTTCTTGCAAGAAGATTTCAATGAGATTTATTTTTAATCTTCATTTGAGGAGATTTAAATTTGTATGGTAAATCTTCGAGATTTGAAGAGGATTTATGCTAAATCCTCTTAAATCGCGATTTAGTGCTCAGTGAAAACGTAGTATTAATTTCTAATCTGGCTTAACAAAATTAAATTGTATGGTAAACCTGAAGAGTTTATGAGGATTCTTTTTAATAATGGCGAATTATTGTGCGTTGTTCATTATCGAACACAAATTTGACAAAAAAAAATAGCCTTCGCGAGTGAAAGATGTTAAAAACTTTCAGTGCAAGTGAAAACTTTTCAATAACAATTTTCTTTAAAAATATATGTGTAAATAGAAGTTCAAACAAATAAAATGCACCAACAAATTGGCACCGTATAAGCTGGCTAATATTTTTTATTTATTAATTTAATTTTATTGGTAAAACATTTTTCTCACAACAAAAACAGACAACCTTAATAGTTTTGTGAAAAATTTGTTCAAGTTTAGGGTCAATTGCAGCTGACAAGTAACACAAACACAATCACACAAAAAAAAATCGATTCTTTTACGAAATACGAATTCCTTTCAATTGACAGAAAAAATTCGATTCTGTTTAGAAAAAATTCGAATTCTTTGTTGAAAGGAATTCGCCATAAGAGAACACTGCACAATAATGTTAATCGAATGTTAGTCCCCTTTCACACGAGGAAACTGAGTTGCCAGCAACAATCAGTTTGTTGGTGAGAAGGGCAAGAAGTAAGAGAGGAAAATGAAATCTCCCCGGTCAACGATTCGAGGAGATTTTTTTGACATTCCTCTTCACACACACAGTAGAGTGTGTTCAACCAAGCTATTTTAAAAGGAAACTACAGAAAGTTTCCACGATTTTGTTTCTTCGTGTGAAAGGTACAGGAGATTTTTAAGGAAATTAAAAGAAAACGTCAAAGAAATCTCCAGCAACTTGTTTCCTCGTGTGAAAGGGGACTTACCGTGGGACTAGATTTTGGTTCAACTTGAATATACACACATCGTTCTTTGGACAAATTGAAGTGAATCTACATGACACAATTTGTACGAGTATTTCAACAAATCTATTTAAATTTTCTTTGAAAACATTTTTTTTTTAATTGCACTTTACGAGTGTCATTTGGTTTCTCCAACTTAATTTTTGTTTACATTAATTAAATTTATGTCATGGTAAAACACGTATACCAATCTTCAAATTTTCATGGAGAAAATAGAAGCTGACATGCAGGATTTTTGACTATTTCTATGCAAATAAAAAACCAAGTTGTTTAGATTATTCCTTAACAACTTGCGACTGTTAAAGTGTTCATTAACATTTTGCTTTGATGAGAGCAATAGTAATTTCCTTTTACGATCTTGAAACTTAAAAACAACAAAAGCTTAAAAAAAAGTGTATGATATAATTTTATGATTTGTTTACACAAAGGAAAAAAACACTACTCAAAGCGGCTAGACGTAAAATTTGGCTCTTCCTTCTTATGTGTGAAGATGAATTTATTCAACAAAAAAAAAAAAGAAGAAGATATGGCCTGTTTTTTGTTAGTATATTTTTTTTTGTTGCATAAAAGAATACATTGTATTAGTATTCAGCTATTTTTACATTTTATAAGTTATAAAAATCATCTATTTTTGTCTGTTAAATTTGTCTGTTTTATTTTACTTTTGAAAAAAAAAAACAATGAAAAATCAACTATGAAGCTAATAGACTAAAGGTGTGGTGTGTGTTTTTTATGTAGAATTGAGAATAAACAGCTCAGATGAAGAGGTCTAATAAATCAAGCGTTTTCGAGTTAGACATAAAAATATGCTTGAGATTTCTTTAATTATTGGTCATTGAACCGAATTCAAAATTTTGTAAAAAATTTGCACAAAAGTTAATCATACATAAATTTGACTAATGGGCTGCTTCTAATGAACAGATTTGAAATTATCAATATTGAGGCATCAGAAGGAAAAGACGTCATTGGTGGTTTGTCAAAAGTTAATATTTTAATGGAAAAAAAACGAAAAGAAAAACAAATATCTCAAGAGTTTAAACACATCTGGCTAAAATTTCATCATAATTTCGCCATCAGTCGATGTTTATCGGATTTCACAAAATTTCTTCAGACAATTTGACGAAAACCAAGTTTTTTTTCGATTTTTCGGTCAACACAAGTCAATTTTATAAATTTAACTAATGTGTGTAATTAATTTTCTGCGACGAATACTAAAAGAACTCATCTCTGAGTTTCGATTCAAAATTTTGTCTCAGATCAATTATTTAAAATTGAAAACAGTTTATTTTGAAATTAATTTTAATGGAAATTGCGCAGCGACTTATACATTTTCCCTACATACATACATAAATACGTCATATATGCATAGGGTTCAAGTTTAAGTGAAGTCTGGATGCACTTCATATTGGATCGGCAGCTCCTCTCTTGATTAGTTGCTCCATTTTGAGTGTATGGTTATGTTTATGTATGGAAGTGAGATCCTGTCTGGCAAATTAAATACAATTATTTGAATTCAAACCTAGACCATTAGTTGCTTTGTGTGATTTTCTATACCTACCCCAAAAAGATGCCTTTTGGTTGCACTGAATTTCAGTGTTAAGTTAAGATTTCGATATTTAGAAATGTTGAATAGACTATGGGGCATATTCATAGTCACTTTTAAACTCCAGTTTATCTTAGACCTGTGTGTATCCTATCTAAATAACATTGAATAAACCCCAGTCTAAGATAAATTGGAGTTTAAAAGTGACTATGAATATGCTCCTATGTGTTTATATTTATTTAGTATTTGAATTGTCATATTATTTGTGATTCAACCTGCAAATTCCTTAGAATACAAATAGAAAATCGATCCTAATGATGTGCAAACAATAAGCTCACAGCTTAATCTACATAAATCAAAATCGTAAGAAGTTTTTTGTAGCAAAAATATTATTTTCCTTAAGGTTATATCCATTTCAAATAATTCACAACATTTCGGACAGCCAGCTAATAAAAATCTTTTAAATAAGTCTTCAAAAGCTCTAGTCCACAACTTACCTAAACTGACGATCATTATCTTATAAAGATGGCACAACAATTCAATACATTCACCTCTACCGGGCCGTAGAGAAATTCCAGGAAAATATGAATCTGATGAAATCACGGAAACTAACACATAAAACCAATTTTAAATTAAAACTTCTTTTAAATTTTCCTAGTAATAAAACAGAAGTAATTTAACAAAACCGAATTCATCGAAATCATTGCGAGTCAATTTCATAATTTCCTTACTGTGACCTAACCCAGACAGTTTTTGACAGGTATAGCTTGTGATTATGCAGAGTTGAAACGTGATTGAATTTATACCTTCGTCGAGTTGAAGTGGGTTTGGTTCGATGTTAATTCGAATACAAAAAATAATAACTCCAATAAAAAAAAATGATTATAAAAACGGACGAGACTAGAGACATGCCAATTTATAACAGTTATATCAGTTTTTCGCCATTAAAAGTGGGAGTATGTTAACGCGCTTCGTGCGACTTAAATAAAAACTCTGCGTGCCTGAAGTATACCCACTGGCGGAGGACCCTGGCCCTGCGGGGCCGCGTTAACAGTACTTTTATAAGTTTAAGCTTAGCTTAAAATTTTAACAAAAAACTGACGAAATATTAATGCCTTTGTACAAATGAAAAAACTAAATTAAATTAGTGGGGGTTTCCTTTGGTAAATTTAGATGTGGAACTGATCAAGAAGAACTGTCAAACTGAAGGCTGCTTATTGTACTGTTGTTATAGTAAAAAGAGGGATAAATCTGGAAAAATCTGAAAAATTGATTTCTGGTCAAATAAAAATCAATTGTGTTTGCCAAATTCGGTATTTTGATAGATCTAATTATATCAAAAAAATTTAGATTTTTGATTTTTTTACCATTGGAAAACCCTATCAGTAAAATTGTATAATGTCTCACAAAATGAGGTTTAAATTACAATTACATACGGTTTTTCGATACTGCAAGCTGAAAGTGTAAAGAAACAGTTTTTTGAGATTATGTTGCATCTGTTACTTTCTCCAATCAAATATTTCGGCATCCGAAAGTCCTACGAAATTATTTTTGAATCTGTCAAATTACTACTTATACTACTTATGTAATTTCCAAAAACCGCATTAATTTAAAAAAAAAATTATAAATCTTTACTAAAGAATACAAATTTAAAAAAAAGATATTCCAACTGTTTTTTTTTTCAAATAAGATTCCTTAAAGAGTTTATAAAAAAAAACACTTTACGATGTAAAAGAGTAAGCTCAAACAGTATTAATTATTTTAAAATGTTTTCTTGAATTAAAAATTACCCAAGTGTCTGCACATTGAGCATTCAAATAAGATGGATCAAATTCTTTCTTTTCATGTGACTACAGCCCCTTTCAAAGCATAATAATGAAATTCTTAATCTTAATTAACTTCTTTATTGGATTTTCTAAGGATTCTTTAATAAAAGAAGGACAGAACAAAAAAAAAAAAAAAAAACAAATATTAAACTTCTTGTGATTCCCATCAGTCGGACTCGAAAACGTTGCGTTGTCTGATTCCTTAAATGGTCCTATTTTTTTAAGACTGAGGGAGTAATTGTTTTTTTGCTCCCAACATTATTCAAATCATTGAGCTTTCTTTTTTTTTAATAGCAAACCTGAGTATAATAAAAACAAAAATGGAATCCTTTCTTTGACCTTCTATGTCGAGGCCATTTGCACTCAAGTCACTCAAAAATTAATTAAAACCAGAAGAAAAAATAAACCTTACATTATACATATATAACCTTGCATAGGAATAGAATCTTTTTTTTTTTTTGAATCTTTAAAACTCAATTTATTTTTATTCTTGTTTGCAATCCAATTATTTCTCGTTTATAAAAGGACCTTTCTTACATCCATCCTACACGTCACTTCGTCATAATCTCATATCCTCTGTTTCTTTATAATCCCTACCTTTTGCAAGAAACCCACGCTGGGAGTGCTTCACCTTAATGGCGCGCAAAATGTAACACCTGAGAATTAATAACATTTATGACTCTTTTAAAGCTTTTCTCATCGCAAGACTCAAAATAGAAATGTTCTTTGTTTCGAAAATAACACATTGCACATGCTAGTAGGTATTTTGATTTACTTAGAAAGGTAAAAAGAAGGAGAACTTACCTAGGCTCCCCATGAGGATCAAGCAATAAACAGCCGGCGGCGTCTGGAACACTTGTAATTACAAATCCAATTTTTGAAAATAAAATTGATGAGTTTCCTAACTCAATTTATTTAGGTACTGGTAACTGGTGTATCCTGGGAACCTTTTGTCACCACAATTTATCACCCTATTTCACTTTGACACTTCTTTATCTTTAGTGAAATGCAATTAAAACAGTCTCTTCACATTTCCGATAGAATAGATAGTTATTTTTTTTTTTAATATATGTAGTTTCACAGCTTAATCCGTAAGATATAAAATCAATTTCGTAAAAATATATATGTACAACAGCAATTTATTTTTTTTTTTTTTTTTAATCTCAATTTAATAAAATCCTTGAGGAAAAAATTGAAGCAAGTAGTGTTTTTCAATGAAAGAAAATAATTTAAAAATCATACAAAAATATAGAGAACAGTTATAGCGATAGAACAGATGAGATCCAGAGGATGCGTCTAAACTTAATGCCACCGAATTTTTCGAATCTCACGTTTTTATAAGTATCTTTTGAATAAACTGCCAGCAACATAGTATTCAAGCAAGCAGTGAGTAGTGGCGGCGAAGGCAGCAGTCGAGCAAACGATGCTTCCAAGTATTTTTTTTTTTTTTGCAATTTTTACGGAGAAAAGATGGTTCGCTCTCTCATATGTATAGGAACGATGCTGAGCTGAGCACGAAAGCTCCAGCGGCATGTTCCGCCATTGGTTCTCACATTCTAGATGCTCTTCCATTGTTGTTTTCGTGTAGATGTCGTCTCTCATGTGCAAAGCTAGGGACAATGTTGTGGGCCTGATGGTTACCACTTGGGGAATTTTTATTTCCAACTTTAGTGGTACTTTAAAGAAATGGGTTCAATTATGCAGTTAACGGACTTGGACATATGGGTAAGCTTTTGTTTCTTGTCTTTAAGAATGAAATTTTAATTAATAAGTTTTCAACATTTCAGAATGGAAAATCCATACAAAAATGTCCAAAATCTGTTATTGAGATTTTATCAAATCGAATCATTTATTTGGAAACGGAATTGGCCTTAATTGTTGTTTTTATGTTGTAAGGAATAAATAAAAGTAAAGCATCGACTTTCGACTTGTTATATGCGCGGGTGTTGACTGGCCAACATTTTTCAAAACGTTTAAGTCCGCATTTCTGACTTTTTTGTAAATACTAATTTTATAGAGGTTTGGAATTTCGAGTTTTTTTCGGATTTGCAGAATTTTGAATTCACATTTTTCAATAATTTGACATTTAACAATTTTGTATTCATGCTATGTTTAATTCAATTTTGTCAACATTCAGAATCACCACCTTAGTCCATTTGTTTTATTTTTTGAGTGGCAACCGTTTAATTTTAAGTGGTAGAGTCGAAATCGAGAGAATTTCGCTCTAAATAAAAAGCTCATTAATCAGAAAAGGTGTAGAAAATATCCTTAATTTAGACATTTGGGGGAAGGAGGTTGCTTCTGGGCTTCCTGGACTCCTTTAGAGAAAGAATGCTGATGCTGTTGAAAAAGACTTATAGCCAAACTAAAATATATGCATATACATTTATGTACCAACAAATTTGTGATGTTAAGCTTCTTAAGGTCAAGTACACAAGAACTCGCTATAATAAGGTCCCCACGTATCCTTCTGCAAAGAGGAAGATAGAAAAGAAAGCTGTCATCCTGCGTTTGGTTTATGGAAGAGGAATGGTTGTCATCACGTTGAGTGCGGGTGCTGTGAAGGTGGCAAGGACAGAAAAGCTTTAAAAATATTGCTGTTGTTTTTTGCGCCTCTTCTATACCTACATACATAATGTATGTATATAACTTAAGCGCGCTCTGAGTTCAGTACATACCTAAAGTGATATGGAGGTTTTATTTTTAGATCTGAACATTTATATTTAGCGGGAAAATAAAATGACTTTCTCTTTTTTTTTTAATATTTGCGTTGTGTTGATTGTGCTGTTTATAATTATATTTATTTATTTATTCTTTTGTAAACAAAATCCTGACCTTGTCCTGCTGAGGTCAATGATGGCCATGAATTCGTTGTAGGTACCTAGATAAGAATGATAGGAGCAACCTTTTATCAACAAAATTTATTTGTTTTTAGATATTCGACCTTAACCATCAGTGTTTTGAATCATTTTTCGACTTAAATCTTTTAAAATGTTATATGCTTTTGATTTATGAACTTTATGTTCAGTTCACAGGCTTAATTTGTTTGTTTTTTTTTATTTTTTACGGGACATTAATTGTCAAGAATTAGTTATTATTTCATAGATTTATTTTCTGTGACGTCAGTAACGTTGTTTTTTGCCAAAAAAAAAACTGCTTTCAAGATTTGTTTTTATGTTTCCATTGTGTAGGCGAGGGGATTTTTACCTCAACATGAACAAGATCGAACATAACGGGAGAGGAGGCATATTTGCTTGGTGTTAAACACGATGGCAACACTAGGTAGGTATCCTATTTTTGCAGTGAATTTCAATTAAGGAGTCTGGAAGAGTTAACGACCTACATATATGTACATATAAATACATATCTCCACACACACGATTGTGCTGTGAGATTTTCAATTACAATAATTATGTTGTGTCAAACCTTTGTCCTCAACTAAAAGTCTAGGGGCTATTGACACTGAGGCTCAGCGGTCAATATGAAATGGCCATAATGTGGTTCTTTTATAACATCAATCATATAGGTTATTGTTATTAACATCCTTAAGCTATGGTACGAGCGCTAGTAAAATGTACTTTGTAACGTCTTTTTCTTTTCGACGATGTACACAAGAGAGAAGATAATGGCCTCTGGTTAAATGCATGATGTCGTATTGTCGTCGTGTCGTTCGCCGATGGTTGTGTTGACAAAAATTGTATATCTTTAATGATACAATTTAAGATTGAGAAAAATTGAAAAGCCACAGGGACAATATTGACGTCATTGTCAAGTAAATTAAAGCTATCAAAATTTAGTGCGACTACTACCTTCAGAGCTTGAATGTGTAGTGTATGGACGGGTGGTTTTTATGGCAGATAGGCACACGCGTTTATAAATAAAAACAATAATAAATACAGGCAATTGGGGAAACTTTTTTTTTTGTTTTGTTTAATGTTGTTATTAATGTTAGTACTTATCTTTGGTTGAATGTCTTTTCTATGAGAATATATAGCAGACCAATAATAGACGCGGCAAGCTGTTTATGTTTATGGGTCAAGATTAAAACACTATGATTGACACTTAATTAATTATGTGTTACCCATCCTTTAGTTCAGTATAAGTTATTGAGCAGTGAAATCCCTCTTGATCAAACGTATAAGAGTTTAGAGTAAGAAAGCATAATGCAGCTCGTCAAATGAGGCAGTGAGGCAGACGTATTGAGTTAAGTTCACTTACCGTACCTGACGTGACAGGGTGCTTGACGAGTTTATACTTGAATTAATACGATTGCAACGTTTGTATGATACATTAAGTATAGGCTTATAGGGCCTTTACTTATGAAACTTAAATGAACTACTTCAAAATTTCAAAAATATATATTTTGCTTTTTAGCAAATGAACAAAAGAGTATAATTGGGGCAACTAGATTGACAGAAGCCATTTATTCGATTATTAAAATATTCTTCAAGTTTGTAACCTAGAACTATGCTAACATCATAAGACGGGTCTTTCCCTTACCTAATTTAGGATTGGAAGCCAAATCCCTCTGGACCCTTCTAAATAGCTTCTTGAAAAACTTGGAAAGCTTCTGGTTTCGCATTCAGAATCGAAACCAGAGGGCTTCTGGCCCTTTTTTGGTAGACCAATATGGAAAATGGAACAATTAACTAACAAACTTTGACGGATAACGACCCACTTATTACCATAGCCAGTTCCTTATTTAGTTCAGTTGAATCAAAAACAATTGGCTTAGCCAAATAAGGAACTGCCTATACTCGATTAAATCAAGATACTTCCTAAACCCTCTTTTTAATTCGCTTTTTTTCATCTACTTTAGTTGAAAACAACTTAGATTGTGTATAGATTTTTATTTTTCAAAATAGTTTATTATATTTTTTGTTTGTTATTTATATACACACAAGTCTTTTACATCTATTTTGATTGTTTTACATACACAAAATTCAAAATAAAACCTTAGTGCTTAAGCTTGATTGGATTGAGGGACAAAGCGGACATTGAAAATTTGTAGTTTTTTTTTTTTTTGTTAATTTTGTTGTCTTCTTTATTTTATCTTATTAAATACATTATAATATTTATATATGAAACAGATTATTTATATTTTTTTAAATATATAAATCATGTTTTAGAACTCATTTATTTTTGGCATTATACAAAACCTAGTAATACTATAAAGTGATAGAGCATTTTTACTGCATTCTTTTGTTTAACGGATTTTTTTTTTTAAACACACATTTCTCAAGCGTGGTGTATAAAAACCTACCGATTGAAATCGGATCATTTGTATCAATTTTGTTGGCATAAATAGTGCAAATTTTCGAATAACAACAACAAATACTCTCAAAAATACTATTAACAACAAGTAAAAATCTAATAAATAAACACACACACACACTTTATTAGCTGTGATTTCTATAGAAGAAGTGTTGTAGCTTGGTGTTGTAGATTGCAGTCCATGATGTTGTTTGTTTGTGTTTATGTTTTAAGGCCACGTTGGTGTCTTTTTACGCGGGCATATGGACCCACAGCTGGATCCATAATAAAGTCATACAACACACGCACCCATGAGGTGTGCTGCGGCATAGAATCATAAAATTCTGGAGCAATCTTTTTCACTTCTGGCAAGCGGCTACCCGGCACAGCTGGGAAATCATGGTGTTCATTATGATAACCAACATTGAATGTAATCCAATTGAGAGGACCATAATATGAATATGTTTCAAAGCCCTTGGCAAACATATAGTGTTCCGATATAAAATGTCCGGCAACTGGATGGAATCCCATTGCCAAAAGCGAACCCACTAAGAGATAGGCCAGAGCTTTCCATCCAAAGAAATACACAACTAGACCATCGAATGTTAGTTGAATAATTGTGTTGATTAGTTCCATGTTAGTCGGAGGTTTTGGATTGATGATTAAAGGTCTAAAAATGTAGAAAAATGGCTGTAGGCAAACCCAAATAAATTTGCCAAATGTTGTACAAAATAGTTTAGCCTCGAGCAGAGTGGGTATGTCGGTGTCTATCGCTTCATCACCTTGGTATCTGAAATTTTATACACACAGTTAACGAGAACTATACTTATTGATAAGAAAATGAAACACTTGTTTAAGAACTATGCATAGGTAGGAAGGACAATTTACTGTTTTTTTTTTGATAAGATTTTTAAGACATTTTTAATTGCCTAATAGCAGCTGTTCAAAGTTATAAGATATGAATATATTTATTTCAGTTTTCTATCAAATATTTTGGTATTAGTAATAGCAAAAGGGATTTGTTTGGGCAATAAACTGGATGAAGATTACCTCATTTTTTTTTTTATTTTAAGATTTGTTTGACCATTTATTCAACAATTAACTTTAGAATTTAAATGATCTGAGAACAGAATTAAGGCATTGAAGAAAGTAAAACGGGCTACATCTGCCTGTTCTTCGATCTGAGATAAATTGTTTGTTTTTTGGATAACATCTGCAAACCGAAAATACATTACGATTGAACTACATAAATACAATGTATTTGAAATACTTTAAATGATAATACGGGACAAAAAGATTACCTGCCTATTCGAAAATGTGGACAATATTCTGGTAGAGTCCGAATGGAAGACTAGAGTGCAAAAGTTAAATTAAATTAAGAATAACGTTTGCATTGTAGATTCAATAAATAAATAAATACAAATAAGTAATGACATTAAATAAACTTCCTAATAAATATAATTGGATAGTTTAATTCAGATTCCTCACAAATTTTGCCCCCTCAAAAATTTAGCAGGCGAATCCAAAATGTTGTTTCCTCAGTATTTGACACACATACTGAGAAATTTAGCTGAGGAGTCGTGTTAAATATTTGTCAGAGTTTCGGGCATCTCCGAAATCTTAACTGATCAAATAGATTTAACATGATGCATGTCTAAGTTTTTCGGTCTGATAGCCCCATTCGTTTGGATCCATACTGATTTTCAAAGTTTTAATCTTTAACTTAAGATCCCTTATATGAAAGTGGCATGAAACACCTGTCCCAGTATCGCCTCTCATTAAAAATGTATCCTAAACCTGCCCTTTAAGATTTCAAATTTTTTCTAGAATATAATTTGTACCTCTTTTTTGTTTTAATTTAAGTCACAGGAAGTCAAATTCGTAATTAATTTTATTTAACACGCACAGTAATTAAAGATAAGAATTATTTTCCTCAAACTTTGTGTATGAATAACGTTGATTCCGTGGCAACGTGATATTTCTCTATACCCCTACTCGAAATTACCAACAACATTCATTGTGAAATTCTAGATAGTGTGTCTGATAAAAATCACAAGTTGATGTAACTTAGCAAACGTTGGCAAAAAAGTACATCAAATAGCCCTTTGCTTGTCCGGGGTGCGGTGACACTTTCACACCTTATATCTACCTAATTGGCAATTCATTCGTTCTATTCTATATGCCATGTCTCTCCATAGAAAGTCACGTTGGTAGCAAAATATATAAAACACACAAACATAAAAGAGAATCAACAATTATAGTTTTAAGTCTTACCTATGATGTTCCAAGTGATATTTCCGGAAAGATATGGACATTGGCAATCCAATGGGCAAATTACAAATAAATCCCATGATCCGATTGGCCAACGGACGGCTATGACCGAATGCCAGATTGTGCGAAATTTCATGCACGGCCAACATCAACGAATGATTTAATATTCCACCAAAGCAATAGGCAATCAGGAATAGCGCTGGCCACGAACAGTCTTGGATTAGGAACAGCATTAGAATTTGTGTCAAGACCATGGAGCCAGCAACGTACTTGAACTTGGGATCATAGCCAAAGAGTTTCTTGATTTGTGGATATTTTTCGAGAATCAATTTGCGGCGACTAGCATGTGGTTCCTCGGTGTAGACCCATTCGAAATCGGTGCGGGATACTTGTTGTCCCATTATGATTGTCCTGATGGTTTTCTTTTATTCCTCCGAATTCTATCCGCAATTTAATTTTCACCGTTTTGTTTTTTCAATAGTATAAAAATTTTCTATGACTAATTTTGTTTAATTAATTTTTTATCGCGCAACAAACTAGAACGACACTCCACTCCTCCCCCAACAGACCAGAAGTAGAAGAACCAAGATTTCAGTATTCGATTCAGAACATCATGCGTTGATTTGCTATGAATGAATGTCAAGTGAAAAGAAATAACGAGGAGAAACCAGCTGTAGAAAGAAGTTGTTGATGTTTTGCCGGGCTCGGATTCCTCGTAGAAAATTATGACTTTAAATAAATAAATGATAAAGGTGATTGTTTAGGTGGATTGTTGATAACAAATTAAAAAAAAAGTAGAAGAATTAGAACCTTGAGATCGGGCTGAAGTTTTTTGTTGATTTGTAATTTTTTCTTTTTTATGTACTTCTGTTCTGTCCCTACTCGTGACGTCAACTTGAGCCGCTGTAAAATGGCACACAAGACAAAATGCTAAGTACACTTATAACGAAAACTATTTGCCAGTGGTAATTCATATCTTGTATATGTGATATAAATTTTCAACCTAATTAGGCTTTTCCAGGAACTATCTTTGTCTTTTCTCTTTCTAATTTTGACATAAAAATATGTAGGGAAAACAAACAAACGACCAATCACAATCACATGTTTTTGTTTTCCCTACATATTTTTCTGTCAAACTATTGATTTTTTTTTTACTTGTTTGGTACTGAAGTCTGGTGGAAGTTCCAAATTATTTCGTTAAAAATTTGTTCAAATGCTAGGTATGTTCACGAACGAGAGCTGTCACCTGATTTCAAAATTTGAAATGAAATTTATGTAAATCTTTGTTTAACAAAAAAATTAACGGACCTTCTGTCCAAAGTATTAATTGATAACATTAAAAACGTTATAAACTTTTACTTAAACTGGAGTCGTCTATCTAACTAAAAATAAAAATCTCACACATAAACAGTAGGGATCTTCACACATCTGGTTAAATTGTTGTTGCAATTCACATCTATTCATCGACGCGGGAAAAAATTACAAATACAACAATGTAAACAAATGGGTTTTGGAGGGTGAAACGTACGAAACTGAAAAACTGACAGAACAATGGAAAAATTCATTCTTTTGGCAGTATAGTGACAGAAAAATGCCAATTTGTCAACTCATTTTGTAATAGTTTTTCTGACTGGAAAACTTTTAAAAATGATGCAGAAAGATTAAATTTTGGTTTAAAAAAAATTCTATATTCTTTTTCACAAAACAAATGCGCTAGTGGGAATAAAATATTTTTACTTTTGTACAAAAGTACTTTTTGGCTTATGTAGTTAAGCTTTAAGCAAAGAAGCATCGAGAAATATCTTGATAAGTTGTTGATGAGATCGTTACGAAATCCCGCAGTACGCTGAAAATACGATCGGAAGAATTTTGATGGTGAAGTCGAATAAAATAATACAATTGGAATAATTTTTCTGGACCTGGCCAGAGATGGATTTTTTTTTTTGTGAAAAAAAAAAAACATTTTAAAAAAAATGAACTTTTTTTAACTTTTCTTTGGAAAAATAAAAAAAAAACATCTTTTTTCCTAAACTTTTTTTTGACAAAAAAAAAAATGAGTTTTTTGAAAATAATTGTAAAAAAATGAGTTTTTTTGAAAAAAATTGAAAAAAGAGTTTAATTTTAGTCGCTTGGCGCCTGCCTAATATGCCCTAAGCGGCGCAACGGGATGACCACCCCAAAAAGTTAGTTAAAATCCTTAGAACCCGAGCAGCGGGTCAAACAAAGTTTATGAAAAATGTTTTATTTCCTAAAAAAAATTGTCCTTTGTCGAAGTTCCAGACCCGCCTCCAGAACTTTTGTCCTGGTTCCAGATCCACCTCCAGAACCTTGTTTCAAAAAAAATTGACCTTTGTCCAAGTTCCAGAGTCACCTCCAGAATTTCTGTCCCGGTTATGCCGAAGCGCTACGCAAACATTTGACGTTTGTGAATTTACTGTTTATGTCATGACTATCGTTTTCTTGGGTACCGTTTTTATTTGCCTTTGGTTTCGTAATTCGTAATACGGGCCCTGCTGTTGAAATTCTACCAATATAAAATTTTTCTTAAAAAAAAAATATATGCCTGCGTATAAAAACAAAAACAAGGCAGTCACAGCCCTCGTCAGTTATTATCGATTCAAAATTCTTTCCTTTGATGATTAATCAATAAATTCTAGACTATAAAACTTTTAGTAAAATGAAAAGACCTTCACGAAAATTTCTCCTATAGAGCAGTTCGAATTCCTTAAAAACTCTTATCTAAAACACGCCTAGCACATGTGACATATACAAAATCCTACATCATCCTCGGTTGTTTAAGATTAAACAAAATTAATTACCTACTGGTCGAACACACAAAGTTGAGAAAAACAAGGGTTACTATTTTTTTTTCTCCATCATAACAATGTGCATCGAGAGACATATAATTAAGTAAGAATTTTTATTAGATTTCTTTAATTACAGTATAAATAGCTAATACTCACATTACCTACTGAAATGTTTTACTTTTTTTTTGTTTCTTTGTTTTGTGTTAATAATTATATAATTTAGTTTTTTGTTGTTTTTTGTTTGTGTTATATAAGCTGATAAGGTAGAAAAAAAAAAACAAAATAAACGAATGTTTTTTTCTCCATATATGTATCTCCTTAAGTATATATAAAAACTTTTAAATTAGAACAAAAAGTGGGAATCTCTAGAAAAACAAAAAAAATGTATTCCTTCCACGTTTTTTCTCATGTTTTTTTGTATAAATATTATTTTTTGTCAAACAATGGATGAATGAATAAATGTTAGCTTTTTATTATTTTTTCAGATATATATCTATAAAAAGCTAAAACAATATTGTTGGTTTTTATTGTTTTTCTCTTGTTGTTTTAGTTGTAGCTAGTTGTTGTAAAACTCTCTGCTGAGCGCACTTTTTCTTTGTTGTTGTTGAAGTTTGTTTTGTTTTTATTTAGAAGAAGATATATTGCTGCAGCTCAAAACTTAAATCAAATCAGCGATGTTAGCTGGCATTTCTTCAATAGTTGTATGGTAAAATTGTTCAATATCCTTCAAGATCCGCCTGTCCTCATCAGTGATGAAGTTAATGGCCACACCCTTACGACCGAAACGTCCACCACGTCCAATTCTGTTGCATTCATTAAAAATACACTCATTTAGATTTATTTGAAAAAAAAAAAAATTAATGGATCATACCTATGAATGTAGTTTTCACGATTTGATGGTAGGTCATAATTGATGACTAGGGAAACTTGCTGAACATCAATACCACGAGCCAACAAATCGGTAGTGATCAAGACACGGGATGAACCCGAACGGAATTGTTTCATAATGACCTCACGATCCTTTTGTTCCATGTCTCCGTGCATTGCCGAAACAGTGAAGTTGTGGTTGGTCATTTCTTGGGTCAGTTGATCGACCTTTATATTACAAAATAAAATTATTAGAAAATTATTTTAATTTATTATAAATGAGAATTTACCTTGCGCCTAGTGTTGCAAAAGATTACCGATTGAGTAATGGAAAGTGTATCGTATAAATCACATAGTGTACCCAGTTTCCAGTTCTCTTGTTTTACATTAACATAAAACTGTTTGATACCTTCGAGGGTCAATTCCTCCTTCTTGACTAAAATGCTAACTGGATCACGCATGAAACAACGGCTAACGTCTAATACATCCGATGGCATTGTGGCAGATAACAGGATGACTTGTACATCATTTGGAAGCGTCTTAAATACATCTTGAATTTGATCTTTGAAACCGCGAGACAACATTTCATCGGCTTCGTCCAAAACGAACAACTTGATGTTGTTTGTCCTCAAGACTTTGCGACTAATCATATCGGATACACGGCCGGGAGTGCCGACAACGACATGACAACCACTTTCCAAACTGCGGACATCTTCACGGACATTAGTACCTCCAATGCAAGCATGACTGAAGACTTTCATGAATTCACCAAGTGCATTGACAACACGTTGAATTTGGCTAGCCAACTCACGAGTAGGTGCCAAAATGAGTGCCTGACAATCGCGAATGTTCGTATCGATTTGTTGAAGGATAGCAATGGAAAATGTTGCAGTTTTTCCAGTACCTAGAAAAAGTATGTATAATAGAGAAAAGGTCAGAATGTTAAAAGTTAAAATAAATAATAATTGAAAAGAACTGCGAAGTCAAAGAACATCAATTTCTGAAGAGAATTTAATCTCAAATAACAGGCGTGATTAATATTTTAATTAAACAATATTCGATTCTATAATTGCTTTTGTTTTCGAAGTGAACTAATGACAAATTTATTGGCGAAAATGAATTTATGGAAAAGATTATGTGAATTGTGCAGAAATAGCTACTTAAACAAATAAGAATCGCCACCCACCATATGGTTTCAAAATAAACACCTGAGGCCTTCTACACCCGGGGCGTCTGGTTATTTAACTGTACAGCTTGTTTAGATCACGCTTACTTCAATGAACAAGTGCAAACGTACCGAGAACTGAGCTTCTTCGGCAAAGTGCACACGCTACAAAAGTCGCTTGCAGTACACCAGTTGAGTTTCTATTTACTCATTTTAACTTGCTAATCGGGCGGGCCCTTCCGTTGGTTTCTTTTCGCATCATAAGCTATTTTGATATAAACAGCTTGTCAGTAGAGAGCACTACCAACGCAACGCATGCTATGAAATTGAGGATTTGATTCCAGCAAGAAGGGGCTATGTGCCACATAAGGCGTCCCCGAATTCTGTTTCGTCCGTCTGTGACTCGACCTACAATCTAAACCTTACGTTTGTAGATGATCCCATAGTCAAATTATTGCTTAGCTCCGAAAGTACTTGCCACACAATGGTAGAAAAAAAAAAACATTCTTCAAACAATAGAAAAAAATTGTAATTTGTAAGCACAAACGACACAAACTAGGTTATGGGCCTAAAATTAATACAGAATTTTAAGTTTAAAGGTACGAAATCATTAAAAAGCTGACTAAAAACACGAGAGCTATCTAGTGTTGAGTGGCCACAGCCCTTGGTTGTCCATCATGATCGATCGTGGATGGCTAGATCAAACACAACAGATAATTTTCTATGAAACATAATGAACAGATTTCAACCAAAGAAATGCAAAAAGAAATTGCTTAAATAATATGATGTACATATGAATGTATTACTTTCTAAGTTGATTTATTTATTTATTCAGACATTTATTCCGGTTAACCAACACTTTGATTTGTATGCAATTAATTTATTGTGCATATTAAATTGTATGAAAGCGTCAGTGGTATGAATTTAATAGAAACAAAGCTAAAATCAAATTTATGTACGTGGCCCATTGGTGTGTAGTATCTGAGGATAGTTGAACTTATTTTCCAAAAGAAGATACATACATACATAGGTAGTATTTACTATTATTTAGTCCGAATCGATTGAAATGTAATTTTGTAAGATTTGAACAAATTAATAAAAACCAGTACAAAAATGACAGCTGATTTTCAAAATGTGTTTTTACTTGTTCCAATAGCACACACGCATGCATGCGCAATTTAGTGGTTGCACTCCGTGTCGTTTACTTTCATACAATTCAATATCAATTTAAAAATACTGTTTGGTTATAAACTTGTCTTTATCATTATGTTAATCCCGAACGAAATCCAACGAGGTACCTACAGCGAAATTTTCCTGGCTGTAACATTTGTTGTTTCTTCACCACTGGCGTTGAAAGTTTCATATTTTGTATTCTTTGATTCGTGCACTAAACGGTTCAAAACGATTTGCATATTTCTACAAATGGCTAAGCACGAGTTGCAGATTGCAGTTAGATTACAAAAAACGTGTAAAACATGTTAGTTGTTTATCCAACCAACTGCAAGTAGTAAATTATTAGACCAAACTGTGAATACAGAGAATTTAATTTCCAATAAATTTAAACCGCAAATCTGCCTTCTTACAAAATAATTTAATACGTGTTCACCATTTGTGCTTTAACAGACTTCATCAACATTTTAAATATTAATTAAGTTAATAATAATGATGAACGCATGAACAACAAAAAATAGGTACCTACCTACATTCACAAAAAAGTATTAAATTATAAACATATTTTGCAAAGTTTTCTTATCAATGCCAAGTGCCAAGGCGAGACAAATAATAGCCATGCAAATTTTGCCTTTGAGAGGAAGCTAAAAAATAAAACTCCACGTTCTGAAAATACAGAATAAATGTTTTTCCCCGAAATACATTCAACTTTGTTCAAAAATTAAAAACATCCACTTGGCTGGAATGAATCATGATGTTTCTTCTTCCTCGTCGAGACAAAGGCATACGTCCACGTGACGTGAAATGCAACGGATTCAGGTAGATACATACATATAGTGAAAAATGTCACGTTAGGCCTCAAAATAAATTTTAAAACAAAGGAAGAATAGAAAACACAACCCTGTTTGGGATATTGAAGGTTCAAAACTAGTCTTAAATAGGAAACAGGAAATGATAGTCCTTGAGTGACCTAAAAATGCAGTTAGGGGTTTTCATAAGGCGGGTCTGTTCTGGTTTTGTTATTTTGCAGTAGCGTCATCATTTTCCTCAAACACATGCAAATAAAATGATGAAGTTGTGAGGAAAATGATGTCCATTCCAAGGATCAGTTATTATTTTTTTGTGGAAATATATTTTGAATAGAAAGAAAATAATGATTCAAACTTACCAGACTGGGCCTGTGCGATGACATCGCGACCTTTAACACAGGGAATAATAGCACGCTGCTGGATAGCAGATGGCTTCTCGAAACCATAACCATAAATCCCGCGCAGCAATTCCTCCTTGAGGTTCATGTCATCGAAGTTATCGTAGACTTCATCCCATGTAGATTCAATGACGCCCTCAGGGTCCATGCCAGCGGGTCCATCCTGAGGTATATCTGTACGATCATCCCTAGAGATAAGACAAGAATTTAGTAAAATCCCATAAAAACCTAAATTTTTTTAATAAAAAAAAAAAAACTTTACAAAAACAAAAAAAAAGTAAATTGGAAATAATTTTAAAATTTTCTCCTCCCCCTTGCGAATCCCGATTCCCAACCAAACCAACAATTCATTTTCATCGCCTTCGCCATTTGCATCTGCGAAATATTTCATTTCATACACGTATGATGAAGAAAAGAAAGAGAATTGAGTGCGAGAAAAGTTGAACGAATCAGACGAGGTGTATGTTGGGGGGGAGTAAGTAATCGGGACGGGGTACAGAGTACAAAAAAAAAACGTAAATTAATAATGCAGACGGCAGTATTTTAGATCAAATGACTGGTATTTCCATACATTTGTCGAATTTGATGTAGATATAAAAAAAATATTAATTCTTAATTTAATTTTTGTGTCCTTCCACTTCAAGATCAATCACAAAAAAAAGTTATTTGAAAGATAGAAAAGGAAAAAGCACCGAGACGAGATGATAATTTTTGTAAATTCGATTCGCTCATTCTAGAGCACAATCATTGTACGAAGAACACGAGAAAAATACTACATCGATCGACATTTTTTTCTTTTTTTTTTTGTTGAAACACCCAAAAATTTTTCTATGAAATCTTTCGTTTTTTTGTAAAGTCAATAAATATAAATGGTATATTTGTGAAAATTATATCAGACGATAGAGAATTTTGAAATCTATTTATTGTGATAATTTTAGTAAATTTTTATTTAATATTTACGCACATATTACGAGTTTAATTTGGCACTTTTTACACACGTGCTGATTCTGATTTATGAAAACCAAGCGAAAGGCTCCATCTTGCCGAATTCTGAGTCACTTGCCATTCGAAAATTCGTTAAGTTTTCACAGGTCGTTTTTTTCGAGGTTTCGTTGTGTAATGTGTGTTGTGGCAGCACTGGCAGGTGATTACGTTCAGGTGAAAATTTCTATTTTCCTCAGAAATGAGGAATTTATGCTGGATTTACACGACTGACAAATTGGTCCCCTTTCACACGAGGAAACAAGTTGCTGGAGATTTTTTTGACGTTTTCTTTTAATTTCCTTAAAAATCTCCTGTACCTTTCACACGAAGAAACAAAATCGTGGAAACTTTCTGTATTTTCCTTTTAAAATAGCTTGGTTGAACACACTCTACTGTGTGTGTGAAGAGGAATGTCAAAAAAATCTCCTCGAATCGTTGACCGAGGAGATTTCATTTTCCCCTCTTACTTCTTGCCCTTCTCACCAACAAACTGATTGTTGCTGGCAACTCAGTTTCCTCGTGTGAAAGGGGACTTGGCAATAAACTGTCAAAAAACTGTCAGAAGAATGAACAATACATTCTTTTGGAAGTCAAACTGTCAACTTGTCAGTCGGGTAAATCCAGCATTAACTGGAAACCATAATTCAATTTTTTTAGATTGCTGTTGTCTCCGAGATCTCAAAAACTTGAATTGGCTAAATCATAATTTACGCAACAGCCATTTTTTTGGAGGTGGTACTATTAGGACAGGCGCGCACATGCAACTAAACAGTTTGGTTGCGATTTTGAGCACTTGGCCTTAGGCCCAGCGCACACATGCAACTAAACTGTTTGGTTTCAATTTTGAGCACTCGGGATTATATGAGAGTGGTCATTTTCAATGGAAAGCTCAGAATTGATTTCCCTACAAAACTCATTGGGGCATATTCATAGTCACTTTTAAACCCCAGTTTATCTTAGACTGGGGTTTATTCAATGTTATTTAGATGGGATAAACCAAGGTCTAAGATAAACTGGAGTTTAAAGGCTGTCCCAAACCAACGCGAAACATTCGCGCGAATATGCGACGAATGAAAAATGTTCGAAGATTCGCATTGCGCCAGTGTGGGTGCTCCCATTAATATCCATGTAAATAAATAAAGACAGGCGGAAGTTTCGTTGTCGCGCCGAATGTTTCGCGTTGGTTTGGGAGAGCCTTAAAGCTAGGACCGCACTCGGCGGAACTGCACTTCAGCGGAACTGAACTTCACGACTTATTTGTGGGAAATTGTATGAGCTATATTGCACTAAGCGACAACTGCACTTCACGACGCGACACTATGCGACAAAGTTGGTAATCTGACCAACTGTGTCGCGACGTGAAGTTTCGTTCAGTTTTGTGCGAAAGTGCGCACGGTGTCGCTGAAGTGCAGTTCCGCCTAGTGCGGTTCTACCTTAAAGGCTCTCCCAAACCAACGCGAAACATTCGGCGCGACGACGAAACTTCCGCCTGTCTTAATTTATTTACATGGAGATTAATGGGAGCACCCACACTGGCGCGATGCGAATCTTCGAACATTATTCAGTCGTCGCATATTCGCGCGAATGTTTCGCGTTGGTTTGGGACAGCCTTAACTGTCAAAATTTGTATGAGCATAATTTTCTGTAGATCTGATAAATTTATCTCATCAATTTGATTCAGAAAGCGTAAAGATAATTCTGATAAATTCGAAATGACATTTTTGTAGTGTGTTTGATGTGACATTAGGCGTTTTTTTTTGCAAGTCGAAAAAAACGACATCGGGACTTAGGAACTTCTTACTTACAGTACGTAAGTCCCGATGATTATCTGGACTTAGCTAAGTCCATATGGATTCAAGTTGTTGTTGTATTTACGTGTAAAACTATTAGTTCCGATGTTGTTTTTTTCGACAAATCCATATGGACTTGTAAAAAAAACACGCCGATTTTACAAGTATTTCTAAGGGGTGTTCATGCCAACGTCCTGCAGAAAGTTATAGTTTTCTACAAAGTGGAAATTTATCACATTGCATGAATACTCTTCTTATGTGAAGGGTACAAGATACGTCAAAAAACCTCTTTCAAATTGTTTCTTCGTGTTAAACGGAACTTTCGAAATTCAAATTGTTTAACAAATTGGAAAATACTGGCAGCACTTTTTTCTCAAACTCATTAAACTCAACGAAGGTAATTATTGACCAATGGCCTGTTCACATGATAGTCTGCATTTACGTTGTCTGATTTTTCCACGAAGATTTTTCCAAAAATCGGGTGAAATGTTTGCATTGAACTATTTTTACATTGAGATTTCTTAGTTGCCCTCTTCATTTTTCATTGCTGTCCCCTTCATTTTACATTAAGATTTACTCACACCATCAAATAAACGGCACATTAACAGGAAATACACACAAAAAACTGGAAAGAAGGTAAATAGAACGAAAATAGACTGGAAAAATCGTGTGTTTTGAGGAACAAACGATTCTATTCTTTCCCCTCACTTTTTACTCTCTTTACCCAGTAATAAAAGATCGGCATTGAAAAATTCGTTTAATGTAAATGCAGACACATAGTCGCCTGTAAAATAATACTATGAGTCTTTGACTATTTTTAAAATTCAGTGAGTGCGAATTTGAAATCAGATCTTTTTCACCGGCCCACGTCCTGTTTGTCCGTTTCGGTTTCTAAGTCTGCTATTATACGACGACTTTTGCGTCGTGACTCTTTTCGAACATAATGAGTGCAAAAGAGAAGAAAAATGAGACGGAAAACAACTGCCCTATGAGTCGTGGGCCAAATTTCGGCGACTCATTTTTGACATTATTTTATTTCTTGTTTGTTATTTTAGCAAATTGCTTTATTAATTTTCGTTATTTGTGGAGCGCACATGTACCTATAGCTGCGGTTGCTAAGCTGTAGAGCATTAGAGAATTTCTATGCTGGAACAAAATCGTTTCATTTATGTTTGTTGTTTGTTTGGTTGCTACGAGAATTTCATTGCCGAAGAAAAATTATAGAGGATTGCCAAATTTGAGTCATGACTCAAAAGTCATGGTGTAATAGCGTACGACTCACAGGACGAAATTTTAAAGAAGAATTCGAAGAAGAGTCACGACGCAAAAGTCGTCGTATAATAGCAGACTATCATTTTAGTGAGCAGACGAACGTAATTTTACGATCCGTAATCGGATCCGGATACGTTGTTGGCTCCGTGTGCAGATCCAAAACGGACGAGAAAAGAAGTGTAGTCTCTGGAAATGTTCAATCGGTAATTTTTGTAAGTGATGCCAATCATCATTATAGTACTAATTATTATTTTTATTCAAAATTAAATTTACAATAACTTTGATACATCTTGTTCTTATTCCAACCACCTTCTTCGGTGGTCACTTAGTAGAAATTTTGTTTTATTGATAACATTTTGCATCTGGTCCGCATGGAATAACGCATTACCCTTCGCTATTCCACATTTATTAATTTAGCTGAAAATGTATTATTCCGAATAAATATGAAGGTTATTCCAGAATATATCCCTCTCTTTTTTTATTCACAAACGTCAAAATATCCGTACTTTGATGAAAAGAAGTCAAATTCAAGTTTTTTTTGCGATCTTGTCAAATGCGTATATTGCTCGACGTGCGTATCATTTTGCAATTATTATACTTAAAAAAAAACAGCATCGCTTCTTGAAACATTAAAAAAAAATTCTTTTTGTTTGCAGTTTTGCATAAACATGTAAGATTTATCAAAGTGATAACTGTCACTTTTGACGTTGACTTTGACAAATTGATAAAGTTTTGATTTAAATAAACATATAAAAAGGATGTGCAATTTTTATAAAAAAAAATAATTGTAAAATAAATTGTTTCGTTATTTTATTTAAATTATGTATATATCAAAAGCCAAGGCCTGAATCACACAAATAAACCAAAGAAAACAATATCAATTAATATCGAATCTAGTTTCATTTGCTTTTTTTCTTCATTGAAGGTTTGCCCTTTTTCACAAGCTATCAAATAAAACTAAATTTAAAAAAGGACTAGAAATTTATTTGATTTTTTAGCAGATTTTTTGAATTTTCTTAACATATCCGTGATAGCTTTGGATAGTTCCTCGAACCCGAGTTACTGGCATGCCAAGAAATAGTTTGGTGAATACAATTGAAATTAGCTCTGCACACGAGGAACCAAAGATATAAAGCATTTTGTAAGTACCGTTTATAGGGTCACTGTGCAGTAAGTGAAAATATATTTTATTTTAATTGTATCATTGTGTTTATAAGTTATTTTTCTTAAGCAAATAATTTTGTTTACCAAGAATGGAAAAGGTTTATTGGCATCACTTCACGCATTTTTGCGTCCTCTACCGGTCTGACTCACTCAAAAAACCGGTTCGTCATATTTCTTTTTTCTCCATCGCCGTTGGAAGATAAAAAAATCCAAAATCTACTACAGTAGAGTTTCTGTTTCTACCATAGTCATTTGCAGCCGACATCTCACCGTGAAAAGTTTCGTTTAGTAAAAAATCCCGTGGTGTGCCATTTTCGATTTTTTCTACCTTCAAAAAAAAAGTTTCTCAATAAAAAAAACTCATTTTGCTGCCAAAGCATATCTAATATTTTTCATAAATTAAATGTAGGTGGTTGTTCATTTTTTTCCTAAATCTTTGCAATCATTTTAATATATAAACTTAAAAAAAATTGAAAGAAAAAATCTGCAAAAAATTTCCAATAATTTCTGTGTGCATATATACACATACACTTCACTACAATAAAATTTAAACTCAGGGCTTTCTCCTTCTCTCTGCAACATTTATATACGTGCATCTTTATTTGCCAAAAGGAGACAGCTTTATCAACACTTCGACGTGTGTATATTTTCTATGTAAATCGAAAAGAATCGAACATATTATATTCGAAAGGAACTACCAAATCCAGTATTGAAAAAAATCAGTGTGAAAAATTTTGCCTTGCTTTTCTCTCTTTCTATTTGAATTATTAAATTTAACACCAAGTTTAGTAATATTCCTTTTTTGTATTTGAAAATTTAAATAACAGAACAAATAATATACACACATCCAATATGAGCTGGCAGGATTACGTCGACAACCAACTCTTGGCCTCGCAGTGCGTTTCAAAAGCGGCCATCGCTGGGCACGATGGCAACATCTGGGCACAATCAAATGGTTTTGAGGTAAGTTTCTGAAAAAAAAGTTTAAAATGTTTCTACTTTCGAAGGGCCTAAAAATGTAATACTCTCAATCATTTACATACCTTTGAGGAAGTTTGAAAGTGGCCATTCTCCGGGAAGTGTTCCATTTTTTGCAGTCACTAAATTATCTTTGAAAAAAAGAACCAATTACGAATAACAGCGCTCAAATTGTCATCGATAATCAGAATCACGCAAGTTCAAGGGTGTGACCAGCTTCAGCCAGCACGCCGGTATCGCATTTTCTTTCTTTTCTTGTCCCTTGTTCCTGCACTGTTTCTGCTTGCGCTATCATCGGTGGTGTGTATTCCGATTCTCTGATGTTGTTTCTTCCTTTTCTGGTTTTTCGTTTTCAGTCTCTCAACAACTCGCCCGTCCGTCACCCATAGTTGTTTTCATCTTTAGTTAAGGGTGTGGGGGTGGGGTGCAGTTGTTCGAACAAGAGCTCGCGTGGAAAAACTTATCTTTTGTCCATGCCTCTGTTTCTGTCTCTGCCACTGCAATGTGTCGTTAAACACCGAGGGGGTTGAAAGAGGCAGAGAAGACAAAACACAAAACCCAAAGTCGAATCGAATCGAAATTCGAAAAAAGGTTGTGCATGTTTTGCTGCTAGTTTGCCCGTTCGCCGGGTGTGTAGTGTATCCGTTTCGTATACATAGTACCTATATAAATGAGTAGGAAGGACGAGAAAAGGGTGTGTGGGATATCCACACCGCGAATTAATGATTCAACATTTGATAGCCGCTTATATACCGCGACGATCTGAATGTATTTATGTATATAATATGATAGGCCCTCATGGACGTGTGTATAATTTAGCCAGTACTCGTCTCGACCGGGGCTATGTACTTGTTTGGAAGCATGAATCATTTTCCAAAAGTTGCTGCTGATTCCTTTATTCTCTGATTCTTATTTTTTCTTTCTTTAGTTTGTCATTTTTGGACTTTGCCTTTTTTCTGCTTATTCGTTCAGGTTCAGAAGTAACTTGCAGTTGTGAAACTTTTTTTTTGCGGCAAATTCAAACAAACAAAAAAGTTTATATAAATTTCTTATCAAAATGAAAAGTGTGGGCCGCCTGAGTGAGTGGAAGTGTGTATATAAGCAAAAAATCAAACATAAAATGGCTGCCAAATTAAAGTTGTATTTGTGTTGACGACGACGACTCTGCTGAGAACTGTGATTGTCGCGCAGAGTTTGAAGCACCAAAAACAAAGGAAAGACTGAGATAGATACAGACAGCGCAATTTTTTTTTTATTTAATTCATATTCTTCTTTTCGTATGTGTGTTGAATTACGGCCGCCAGAGAGATTTTTTGCTGCTGGGTTGCTTCTTTCTAAAAACTAAACATGCATTAATTTGGTACCTATTAAAGAAAAAAAAAAAAATGTTGGCAACAATTTTTTTTTGAAAAATATTTGAGTTATGAGTTAAAAAATATGAACTTGACAATTTTGACGATGTATGTAAAAAATTAGAATTAAGCACTTTGTAGTGGCGATAGTGAAAATGCACCCACAGACACGGCACATAGGTAGGTATCTGTGGGAAGATAAAGAAATCTGTCTTGATTTTGTAGCCGGTTTTTATAGGTGGGTTGGAAAATAAGTAGAAATCGTTTTTCGTAAAATGGAAATAAATGACCTTTGATGGTTTTTTTTTTTGTAATTTGATTGAATGACCTTTTGTGGTGCATTCTTCCCTTCTATTAAATATTATAATTTTTCTTATGTGAAAAGGGATCCTTGTTCTTCTTTGTTTATGACCACAACATACAAAGTTAATTTTCAGGGTGGGGTGCAGTCGCCAGATTGTGTTATATAGGTACCTACATATTTACTTAATACGTTGGCACATGTGTAAATTTAAAAATAACTAATGCTAAATTGGTGGTAATATGGACAAATATAAATCCTCTTGCATTGATAAAGGATGTCTAAGCAGGTATCTACCTATACCTAAGCATACCTCGGTTGTTGTGTTACCTGGTGCGTGTAATGTCTTGTCTTAGGAAAGCACAGGATGTTTTGTTCTTATATTTTTGTCTTCCTTGGTTTCTAGTTGATTTGTATAAATTAGTCATTGAGAATGAGAGTACCTACCTACCTACCTACCTACCTATATTAAAGAGAAGTAAAAACTGTAAAAGCAATTTCTATGGCTCAGGGCGCGTCTTTGGATATATTTTTTCGTTTATTTTAATTTGATTTTAGACGATACCTTGGTACATACATATG
Source organism: Leucozona laternaria (assembly GCA_932273885.2). Taxonomy (NCBI): domain Eukaryota; kingdom Metazoa; phylum Arthropoda; class Insecta; order Diptera; family Syrphidae; genus Leucozona; species Leucozona laternaria. The sequence continues at coordinate 1,289,443 of OW026366.1, forward strand.
TACCTACATAGGTATGTTGATTTGAATAGACTAAGTTTGTAGGCGTGTAGATTCATTATAATGAAGGTGTAATTAATTATGCCTTTAGATTTTTTTAGGTAATAGGTATGTAGGTATCTGTTAAAGCTTTTCTTGATAAGTTTCATTGTCAAAAGTACCTACTTCAATTGGACTACAATAACCGCTCATCTTAGTATAACAACAAAAATTGTCCTTCAACTTTCTATTTCTTCTACTTGGGAGGTAGGTACATTATGTATGTACCTAGATAGTTTTAAAAAAATATATGTACTTATTTTGTTAAAAATTGGGATTATTCGGTTGTTTGCGCTGGTCAGTTTTAATTGGCACTGATCTGTTCTGACCTAAAAATGAGTTTAGAGTGATGATATGACAGCTGCGCACCTCACTGGGATCTTAATGGATCTATTGCATATTCTTCAGGATTTAAGTTTGGCGTTTAAAAGCAAACAAAGAGTCAGTGGTAAATTAGGCATTGGGTGCCTCTCTTAGAGCCGTTTGCTGATACGAAACATAAATATTTATGTTCTACTTAAACGTTTCAGTTCTACTTTTTCCTCAACGTAAACTGTCACATAAGATCTTATGTAGAACATAAACTCTTAAGTTTCGTTTCAGCAAATGGGCCTTAACGAGTTTGAATTCTGAATGAATTTTAGGGTGTCTTTGGTGACATAGGTAGGCACCTAGTCGATATACCTATAGGTATTGCTCAATAGGCTTTTCTAGTTTTTCTTATCTAACAGTACCTGATACTAACAGTATATAGGTTCCTTCGAAGGTCTTAAGCAAAATTCTTTGCCCTAAAAAACATAAAGTATCCACTTGGTTGACTCTGGTAGATGTAATGTAAAATGTAACTTAACAAATATGTGTACCTATTGCTGCAAATCAGCACAAGAGAATTTAATGTTTATTTAATCTAATTCTAATAAATCATACACACACTCTGAATGTTGATAAAACACCTTCGTCATAAAAATAATCTTTCATTGTTTTCCAAACAAAAAATCAGTAGGTACCTACCTACCGATACACCTATTCACTATAATATGTAGATACATATGTACAGATATTGGTCTAAATATTCTTAGAAACCGTGATAAAATGCCGTGCGTCATAACATAACAAATTACTTTGGAATTATTTCAGTTGATGACGCATAACTACGTGTTTAAGCCTGAGTGTAATGTATTTATGTGTACCTAATCTTAAATTAAAAAAAAAAAAGAAACATAAAATGTGTAGGTACCTTCTTTTACGAAGTTAAGATCCTATGATTTCCCTTGAGGTTGGGCTTACCCTCGTGAGACTTCCAAGACTGCTATCAACATACGAGTGGGAAGATACTTTTTTGGTAGGCTGGGTTGTCATTTATAGGCATGAGAATCCCTCGTGCTGACCACTCGTCATCCCTTCATGAGTTCAGTCATGGTCTGTTATGTCAATTGTATATATTTTAAAGCTACATTTATTTTATTTGAACAAAAATGCGATAAGTCGATAATTTATTGACCTCTTTTTGATATGATTGAGGGTACTTTTATGTCGAAGCTGTGATAAGCGAAGGCCAAAGCAACGAAAATTCAAAGCTTGACTCTACTTTTTTTTGCGTTCATATTGCAGCTGTAATGTGTTCCTTTTTTTACCAGCAAATAGGGGCAGTTTACGTCTCCGTGTGTCATTGTATGTATATTGAAAAAAACGTAAGCAACACAAGTTACACCCAAGCGCAGGACGGGTCTATGTCAAAATAGCCTGATGTGCAGAAGACACAATTTACATTTTTACGGCTGTGTAGGTACATACTTTTAACATTCACTGCTAAATTGTGGTTTATAATTATTGTTTTTGTACACTCACAAATTAAAGAAAGTTTGATTTATAAAAAAAGTGAGAGATAAGAGAAATTTGTTCAAGTTAAACGGGCCAATTCCAAATATGAATTACCAAACATAAAATATTACCTAAATCTCTATTTTGAACCACCAGACAACTATGGCGTCGTTGAACTCTTTCTTCCTTATTAATAAAACAAAACACTTCTCTTTCGACGCGACAAACATCTTATAGGTATGCTACAAGGGGACTTTTTTTTCTAGATAATAATGCAAAATAAATTTTCAATTTGCAAAACTGGAAGATTCGATAATATCAAACAGAACAAAATACCTACATGCACACATAGATAAACTAACGATAAGATAATGAAAAACTTGCTTCTACGAGTAGGTATTGTTTATGTGTGCACATTTTATCTGTCATCGTATATTAATTCTATGAGATGTGATACCAACGTTGTTGGATTATTGACCTTGCGGTGCTCTTTACTTTTTTTTTTATTTGTACTTAGGTAGGTATTAAGAGGATTTATAGAATGTGAATATACATACATATTTCAATTTAAATCATGATTTCATAAAGTTTTAAAACATAAATTTGTATACTGATCCAGTTTAAGAACAAGTTATGATGAAGATGTCACTTCAAGGTCGTTTAGTTTAAACAATTCATATTTTCGTACGAACCGATTTGTTAGCTTTAATTTATTTTTAATTTTATTGTTTCTGTATGAAATTATGGTTCCAGACTCTACAAATTTCGGTGTTATTTTTTCAAAGAACAAAAAGGTTTTTGTGTTCTTTATTGCTTGGAACTCTTTATAAAAAAAAGAAGAAACATCCCGAAAGGAAATAAAGCCACACAAATTCTATGGGTAGATTGCAAAAATGAATATTTAAAAAACCCTGAAAATAATTCTAAATATTATTATGTATTTGTCATTCTTATTCTGGGGTAATTTCTGATAGGTATTCCTTTTCCAATTCCGAATTTTTGTTTCCATAGCAGTTTTTGGGGTAAGTTCTTCGAGAGTATATAGTTTCCAAAAACTGTGTTAGTGAATTGAGAATTAAATGTAATAAATCTATCAAATGTATCCAGCTGCCTCTAAATGAAAGTAGATGAGTAAGCCAGCATATTTGAAAACGCAATAAACAACAATAAGTGGAAACACAGACTACAAAAATATGAAGCCTTTGGCGTTAAATCTATTGATGTTTCACTTCGCATTGATGAAGCCACATTGCAAATATTTTATCAAAAAAAAAAAAAAAACTAGTTAAGTAGGTATGCAACTCCGATCAAAGCTGAAAACCTTCTAAAAATATGCTAATTCGAGTTGCAATTTGTCACTGTTTATTAGCCTTGCAGTTTATCATACATAATTTTCTCGCAAATGTTCTTGAAAGTTTGCCAGTTTTAAAGTTAAATCCCTGGGCAAGCTTAATTTATGGCGGACCCCATCATAGAATTCAAAAACTGACTCATCCATCAGGCTTTTATTTTTTCGTTACCAATTTTTGCACTAAATTAGCTAAAACTGCAACTGGTATGAGGTAAATAAGTAACACCTGAAACTAGATTACCCAAAATCTAATTCATTTTTCGGTGAACACTTTGTCAATGAAATACAATTAAATTGTCGATCGAAAATGGGAACTTATCAAAAGAATTCAAATTTAAATTCTACTCCAATTCTTTGTTGTGGATTCTGGGTTTTTTTTCTTTTGGAATTTGTGGTACCTACCTATTATTTATATAACATTGTCGAATTCCTGGTCGTTTGTAACCCAAGACATTTTTGTGGTTTATGGGATACGATAAAACATTTTATTTGGACAAAAGCTAATCAAATTTTAAAATAATATTTTTTTAGTGTTCGACTATAGGCAAAATTAGCAGTTTGATAAATCCACCCTTAAAAGTTTTTTTTTCAAATTCAATTTCAAAGAAAACTTGTAGGTATAGCATCGATCAGAAAGTGAACAAAATGCGATCCTCAATTTTCTTTTTTCTGAGATTGCTCTTTTTCTAACTATCTTATGCGGGCTTCACCAGCTTTGTGAATTTGTAAACCATCCCATTCGGAATGTGAAACTCATCACTCATCTAGGACTTTCGGATTCGGGATTTGTGTTGTAGGTTTCCTTCATTTGCTGCCAATGTAAGAGAATAGGCCCCGGTTCTCAAATTGCTGTCGCGACATAAATTGATGACTTCATTTGATCCGATTCTAAAAACAATTGCAGTGGCGATCTTTTCATTACGACTGCTTATAGACAACCTGCAGTAGGAGCTTTTATGTTCGTTCTCTTGCGACCTAATAATGTATCTTAAAACGGTACTGGCTGTATGATAAGATTGCCCCAACTTTTCCCGGGAGTTTTGATTACTTTTAGACAACTCTTTGTGGTAAGCTTCGCAAATACATACAAATGTATATATTCCAGATGCGTAACATTGAGAATAAAAATATGTATGCAGTTCTTAAGTCAACCTGTCTATTCAGTCTGCCAAAAGGATTTGTAATCTAAAGCTATGGAGATTGATTTGTTTTTATTTACTACATATTTGAATCTTTTCGGCCTACAATATGACCACTGCTAAAATTATGTATGTAGGTATTATGATTTTATCTTTAGCAAGAGCATTATCTGTTTCAGTTTCTCGATTTCTAAGAAAACACGTATTCTACATTATCCAGTTACCTAAATTTATATAACGACTTATCTAATGAAGTTATCCATAATGAAAACAACAAAAATCAAAAATGATAAATAGAGATAATTATTGTTGGCTTTGTATACCTACCGTTCGTGAGTTTTAAATTCTATTTAAATGTCTTTTCTACTAAAAAAAAATCGATCCGATCAATCTCAAACTTTCTACAGTAAAATCAATACATACTACCTTTGTTTACCTATTGCCCGGGGCCTAAAAGTTAAAACTATTCTTCAAAGCAAAGCCAAGAACTAAAGTAGCAAAACGGCTTTCGTAAAAGAAAAAGAAAAGACAAATGGTTCCACTCGACTCAAACAAAAAATTGTGAGAATTTGGGGACATCTGAACTTTGTTGTAGAATATTTTTGAATGTTCTGTTATAGGTATTTGTTTTTAATTTTTGATCTCAAATATGTATTTTGCATCTAAAATTAATTTTTTTTATTCAAGGTGACAAAAGACGAACTTGCAAAATTGGTTCAAGGTTTCGAAAAACAGGAACTCCTCACCAGCGGCGGAGTTACGCTAGCCGGCCAGAGGTATATCTATCTGTCAGGAACTGACCGCGTAATACGTGCCAAACTAGGACGAAGCGGTGTCCATTGTATGAAAACGCAACAAGGTTCGTAGACAAAGATTCTAATTTACATACTATGTACCCACATAGCTATATTTAGAAAAATTGTAAAGAAAAACAAAAAAAAAATAATTCGAACTAAATTTGTGTATAATAATTAACACCAACTATACTGGCTGGTTTATTATTCAGCCGGTTTTTCCTGTACCGATTTGCTGCCGCTGCTCGTATGACCGTTAAGGTCAACAAACTATAAGAAAAAGCATGGTTAACAATATTGCTGGTGATGATGAAAATGATGGGGCATATAATTTAAATCCTTCAATAAATTCATCTCTCGCCTTCTTTTGTGTTGCTGTTGTTGTAACACTGTAAAATGATAAAAAGATCATTTATGGCAATAACCTTGCGGCTTGAGATGTGATTTCTAGAATACGTATGCCCTCCATTTGAGTCGATTGCCATTAATGGCATCAACAATCGTTGTCGACATCGTTCTCATATTCTCCTTCGAGTTACTTTTTAAAACAGACTATATATCAATGTAAAACGTGTTTTTTTTATTTATTTTATTTTTTTTTCTCAATTTTTCATGTAACGAATGTATTCTCGTCTCTCATTTTTTTCTCTCTTCTGACTTTTTGTTTGTCTATTTGCAGCTGTTATTGTTTCCATCTATGAAGACCCTGTACAGCCACAACAGGCTGCTTCCATTGTAGAGAAACTTGGAGATTATCTCATTACTTGTGGGTACTAGAACAAAACATAAAATTTAATATCTGCTATGGAAATAAATAAAAAAAGAAAATAATAATTAAAAAAACAACAATCTAAAACATAAAACAAAAAACTGCAATTGTGAGAATAAAAAATCATTTATAATTTTTACGATGTGTTGTGTCAACTTTTGCTAATCTTAAACTACTTGAATCGTATCGCTTTTTATGTTCTATTATTTGATACCAGAAGAAACAGAAAAAATCCAACAAAAAAAAAAACCAACAACAACAACAATATTTAATATAATAAACATAAAAATTCAATGTGTATTATTTTTCATTTGCTGCTGAGCGCGACAAAAGGAAAAACAAAAAAAAAACGAAACAAAAACAAAACTTTTTAAGTATATTAATTGTATGTAATAAACAAACAGAAAAAGAAAGTAATAATATAAAAAATAATAATGATAATCGCGGGGAGTCCATAAATAAATAAAATATTCTCTTTTTAATCGTAGGCTATCATCCGTTTTATACAATACAAAAAAAAAGTAAAAAATGAAAAAAAAAATAAAATAAAAATATCAATAAAAAATAAGATTTCCCAAATTTTTCTCATGTGTTTTTGCTTTGTACAAATTCATACTTATTTTTTTTTTGTTTCAATTAATTGCGCTAAAATAAATTCAAACAAAAAACGCTATGAGTTGTGGTGTTGACTGTTGGTTTTTCCTTGCTGCACACTCAACAATAACGAAACAAGAAAATCAATTTTAACAATATTTAACACTGTTGGCATAAACATATAAATTAGCGATTGTATTTTTGTTTTACTTTAGATAGTTTCACATTTTTATTATTCATAGCTAAGTTGATTTGTTTTTTTTTTTTTTTTTCAATTCCCGTTTGATGATGAAAACTACATATGTATTGCTAAAAATATACTATTTTCCAGCGCTCTGACACGCTACTTTCTTTTAACTAGTATTTTTATTTTTATTTTCAATTTTAATCTTTTTTCTCTTCTAATTTTAAAACGCTTAACAAGAAAAAATATTGTATTTATCTTTTAGTCATAGCTTGTAAAATTTACTTTGTTTAGTAAAAAAAAAATGATATAGTAACTAGTAGATAAAAGGGAAAAAAGAGCTGTTTCGCGAGAGATTTTTTTTATTTTTATTTTAATTTTTTTTTTTGAATTTTTGAGATTTTTTATTTTAAATTAATTATTTTACATTTTATGAGACATTTATAAATACATTTTCGCTATTAGTTTTGTAAACGAAAAACCAAGAACAAAAACAAAAAAAAAAAAACAAGAATAAGAATAAATAAGTTTATAAATAATTAATCGTCTGTTACTTTGTCGTTCCTATATTAGATTATGGGAAGAAAATATTTTCAATTCACTTGCTCCAATTTAGGCCAAACGATAACACAGTTCTGGAATTCAAATTCTAACTATTTACATACCTACAAAGAAATTTAATGAATTTATCGTATTTTTGAATTGGTTTCATTTTTGAGTTAGTTTTGAATGCCAGTCATTTTTCGAAGGTGAGATTTTTTATAATGTTATTTGATTGCTGAAAAATCATCACCAAAAATTGAGTCATTTCAGCAAGTTTTTATTTTGTTCAGCTATATTAGAGTTAATGAGTCCTGTTTTGTACAGAAAAGTACAAGATTGTTTGATTCATGAATAGAGAGGGAGAGAGAGAGAGAGATCTTCCCCAATGGTAAAGACATTACACAAAAACTGATGCTGGTCTGATGCATTTACAAAAGCGAAAGTTGTGAATGATTTCTGTAATGATGCGTTTCTGAATTTTTACGAAGCTGCAAATTTTTGTTTTGAGAGTCAACAAAAATGTCAAAAAAAGCAGATAGAAGAACTACCATTGTTAGTTATATTTTTTTTTTTTAATTTCAGAAAACGTTCACTTTAACCTTCGAAAAGTTAAAAAGAATTGGAAGAAATGCTAAAAATACATAGAAGAAATGGTTGAGTGAAGATATTTATCTTGATGAAGATGAATTGGCTGTTATCAAAGCCGATGGGGTTCGGCCAACAATTTGAAGAGATTTATTTGACATTTGTCTACAAACTTTAATTAGTGTGCATTTAACCAAGAGGTTCAATCTCCATTTTTTTCCTTTCTTTGGTGGAAGAGCTTTTAAAAATAATAGAAGTAATATTTATGTTGACTTTGACTATGTATGTATTGACTTTTCTCTGTAAACATCTATGCCGGCGGAAGGGCATAAACAAAACGTGGGCCTTGCGTGTCACACGTTCCTTGTAATGCATTGCATGTCGCACCTAAAAGTTACGATTTATTGCATTATGTATATTGAGTAAGTTCAATAGCAAAAATTCGTGAATCTGACGAACGTTGATGTTACACATCTTAACCGGCACTCACATTTTTTGTAAAACTTTCAAAGTCGGAGTTTTTGAGTTTAATGATAAAACCTCTAAATAAGTCTTTTTTTACCTTTTAAATTTTAGAAGCTTTTTTTACACTTAAATCTTGTGTGATGTGTTTTTAATTGTTGGCTTAAAGAAAATAATCAGCCCTATCATGAATTCCATCGTAATCGGATACTTGTAACGAATCCCGAAAAAAGTATAACAGAATCCATCATATCGGAAAATCTAATACAAATTGCCATTACGAACGGATTCTGTGATAGTTTTTTTCGGTATTCGGAAACATTACGATTACGATGGAATTCGTGATAGAGCTGAATAGTTCTGCTTTAATGAAAGCACCACCAAGACTTAAAAATAATAAAAGGTAACAAAATATACGACCACAAAATAAACAAATTATGTGGCAGTTTAGGCGGAGAAAAAGGAAGCACTCGTTCCTAAGCGTTTAAGTTTAACTTAAATATTTAGGGAAAATTTACAAACATGCTTTGTACGTTTGAAAGAATAAAAAAAAGATTGATTCAGATGTGAGATTGCACACCAATACATATTTTTATTTGAATCTATGCACTTTCAATGCAAATAATCGAACAAGTTATTTTCTTTTAATTCCTTTTCAAGGTAATCGCTATAGGCAAGTGGTGCGTAAACCGCCTTCTTTGAGTTTGCATTAAATGCTTATGTAAGCGCAATCGTAATTCAGGGCACTTCTTTATTGTTTGAACAACAAGTTCTTCTCTAATTTATTTATTTATGTATACATATAAATCCATAGATTTATTATGGATTTTGCATGTTCATTTATCTGTATTTGGTATTCTCTTCTATGCTATATCTTTAATATAATGCGTCTCGTAAGCATTTTTTTTTTGCATACCTACTAATTATTAATGCTTATTCTAAAGAGAAGAATAATGTGAAAGAAGCACACATGATGAGAAAGAAAAGAATGGCTTCGACTTAGTGTATATTAGAGATGAATTTTTGTGTGTAAACAGATAGTATCTACGTACAAGGTCTTGTTTGTAGTACTAGAGTATCTCGAATGTAGTTACAAGGTTATTTTATTCATTGCCAACCAGTCCCCGAGAGTGTTGTAGACAAATTAGAGATTAGAGGCGGGGCTCGAGACTACGGGAGAGGTAGAATAAAGATTCACTGCTGGGGGTGAATGAATCACATCGGATTCCCCGTAAACAAAAACACACCCAACATTTAGACAATGTACAGACAATTTCTCGGCATTGCCAACATCATCATCATAGTTCGAAATCATCGACATTATCATCATTAGAGAACAACGAATACGAAAATGTATCATTGCACCATTTGTTTTGTGTTATTCGTGTGCCAATATGTAGTTGCTGTTGATAAGGGCAATTAGCTGGGTGTCATTTTAGCTGGTTTATTGATTTGAGAATCTTTTCTAATAATAGATGGTGATTGAATAAATAGAGATAGACATAGTTTTGTGTTATGGTTATATTTAACTTATTTGTAAACAATTCAATAAAAACGAATTCGTCATGTCATGGTATAGCAAAAGTTCTTTTCGTTTTTGCAAATTGGGACTCATGAAAATTATGAAGGCATTGAATTTCCTGTGATAAGCAGTTTTGATAGCAAGAACTAAAATCATGTGGTGGATGTGGGATTGGTCTAGATTGCAGTGGTATTTTTTATTATCTTGAGTTCAATGCAGATAAAATGAACTCATTTCTGATTTCTGAGGAATCACAATAGAAATGTTTAATGAAAAAAGAATTCATGAATAATTTGAACACAAAAAATATCAAACAGTCGGCAAAGCAAAGATGAATAACTTAATTTAAAAAATGAGTCACATTAACGTCTGTTGCTGGTGGACAGAACCAAATAGGAGACAAAAATAATTTACACACAATGTCGAGGAGATGACTGCTGCTGGGTTAAACGAGAACAAACAGATGTTGAACATGAATTGGTTACGAGTGTGTCTCTGAAGAAAATCAAGTATTTCGTCGTTAAAGAATGGGGAATTTAAGTGTGTGGAATGGAAATTATTGTAGGAATCGAATGGATTTTTTTCTTATTTGGGTGAATAACCGCAAAAAGATTTGTTTGAAAACAAAAATGCTGGTAAGTATGTGTCTGAGCGATAAGATTTGACTTCAAAAATTAACGAGTCTTGGAAAATAAACATTTCGACCAAAAAATTGTTGTTTTTTTATTTTAAATTTTTGTTTCGAGACAAGATTTATTTTAACAAGTTGTCCTCAGTTTTGAAGGAATTTATAGTACATTTATGTGAGGTCAAATACAAATACAAACTAGCTATCGTAAATATGCTATTGCCGAGTGAACATGTTGTCAGCCAATGTAAATAAGTAAGCCTATCATTTTCGGTTTTATGTACATATGTAGAAATAATGGCCCCTAAGAGACTTGGTTACGTAAAATCTTGACGCAAAGATTTATTTTTTCACTAAATTTATACCGATTTCGTTTGGTAATCCGAAAGAATATGCACAGACATGTTATATGTAGGTAGACGTCTTTTGATGTAGGTATAAATTGACAGATTTCTATGTCAAATTTAAAAATCCTATTCTTCAAATTCCTGATTAAAATGGCACTCGTAGCAAAATTCTTATTTTTTCTTGTTTTGTGATTTTTGATAAACAACATTCTACAAAACAAACAAAATGGTGCTTTTAGCCTGTTAACTCGACCTTCCTACCTTCAATTTGTTCATAATTGGATACCATAGACGGAAATGTACTTCCAAAAAGAACCTCCATAAACATAGACATACATACATATATTGTAGGTATACTTACTTATTGTTATTAGAGGTAGGAATACACATGTATATACCTACGTTAACTTGAGACTTTATACCTTTATACAAAATACATTATTAATTCCGCAGAATTTCCTTTAAAACAACGTATTCATTATGATGAGCAACACGTTTCCTGATAACTTTGCAAAAAAAGGAACTAATTTGTTCATCCACCAAGCACCAATGCAACATATTGCAGGTATATTGACCCATCGAATTAAAAAAATATGCAATGCTTTTCATTTCAATAAAGCAAAAGCAATACAAAAAATAAAATTAAATACAAAATTTATTTCAAACAGGTAGGTATGTATGTAGGTAGGTACCTACACGAAATCTGATCGGATATTATTTTATCCATTTGCGCTCATTCATGAAAATTTCCATTACCCAATGCAAAATGCATGCACAAGGTATAGACAGCGGGGTCAGCTCAGAGCACCTCTAAATTGGGACATCCATTTTATTCCCCAACTTCGATTTGTTTTGTAAAGAGGTTCTAGATCGTTGGTTTTGTCCTCCCTTTCTCATCAGCGCCATTTAAAGGTAATCAAAATAATGTAATTCTTTTTTTTTTCTTATACAGAATTTCAATTTGTATGTATTTCAAGATTTCGAAGAATTCCGAAGTACCTAATTGAAAATTAGAAATTTGACTTGAATTTTATTATTTTTGTTTTTCTTTTTTATACCTGCATTATAGATTTTTTTCATATAAAAGGAGGATTTTTACAAAAGCTCGGATATAGTTGAAAATAATATTAGAACCATCGACATGAAGTTCAAAGTTATTGGTGTTGTAGTTATTTTAGCTAGTTTTTCGATACCGTCTCAAGGATTACCATTTGAAGACTTTGGATTGGAATCAGTTGCTGAATATGAAGAAGAACCAGTAGCTGAATTGAAACGAGACAAAAGGACTCTAACTACAATTTGTGTTGAGATTAAGCCAAGCAGTCCCTATGAGGAACCCTACTTTATGTGCAAAGGAACCGATAGCCCAAAGTATTCGAAAGGCAGTACCAGTAGTGATTCATATTCAGCAAAACCAAGTTACAAACCATCAAAACCTTCGACGTATGTGAGTGGCGAAAGTGATTCATATCATTCGGGAGTGCAGAAAAATAATGACTACCATGCTCCATCGAACCCAGAATATCATGCGGAACACTCAAAGTATGACAAACCATCATCGGCATATGATTCAGCCAAAGAATATTCATCACCATCGAAGCCAGTTTACAGTAAAAATCCATCGTATAGTGACCATCATGGAATTCATCACAGTGATGATGCATACCCCAACTATGAAGTTCCATCCAAACCGTCATCATATGCATCAGGAACCAAGCCGTCTTATGCAGATCACCACGACAGCCAAGATGATTATGCCAAGCCCCATCTGGCTCATAAAGTGACTTACGAAAAACCATCTGCACCAGCATACTCATCGAAGCCACAAACCTACAGCCACGAAAATCCATCAGCGTACGACCACAGACAGCAATCAGCGGGATACTCAAAACCAAGTTCATATGAGAGTCATACTGCGCCAGGAGGGTATTCTAAACCTAGCAGTTCTTATGAGCCAACAGAATACTCCAAACCCAGCTCTTATGACCACAGCAACTCTCATCACGATTCCAACCCTTCCTATAATGGGGAGAGCCATTCCAAGCCCTCATACGGCGGAAACGATGGACATTCATACAGTGCACCACCAGAAACGAAGGTCCTCTATTCTAAACCAGCTTCTTACCCTGCCAAAAAAATATCCTACGAACATGCAGATAACGCGCAGTATGGTCAATCAAAACCATCCTACAGTGAACAGCCACCATCAAAACCCTATTCCAAGCCAACCCAGGACTACGGAAAGCCAGCCTCGTACGGCCCAAATGAACACCATTCAGGCTATGCACCACAACATCACAACTACCGAATGATGCCTCAAGACCCGATGCAGCCAACATGGGAAACTCAACCGCAACAGTTACAATATGATGGCTTTGGTTATCGGTCGTACGGTGGCGGAGCGGCGATGGAATATCAAAACCTCGAAACCCCAAGGATGATTAACCATGAGTCGCAGCTGTACACAGGCTTGGAGGGGCCTTTAAGGGTTGACCTATCGGATACTGATCAAGAAGCACCAACATTGCAATCACCTTATCCACATCAGACATATTCTCCACCTGCTCATCAAAGCGCTTCATACGGTCCAGTTGCTCCATCGTACGCCCCACCTGCTCACTATGCCCCGGCAGCACCCTCATACCCTGGTCCGGTCTACCCATCAGCAGCACCATCTTACGTTCCAGTTTCACCTCCATCGTATGTCCCACTCCCAGTGCCATCTCCCTCTTACACACCAGCCACTCCAACTACTTCATCTCATAAATATCAACTACCTGCTTGTCGACAGAACTACATGTACAGTTTTCAACCAGTTATTATGTCAGTTCCGTGCTATTCTTTGTCTGGTGGTTATAGTTCATCCACCTACGGTCAAGCATTGGGTTCTCCAGCAAGTCCACACAATAATCCCGCATCAAATATAAATCCACTTCAAGATCATAGCAGCGCACGTTCCGAAGGCAACTCTGAACCAAAGACCAAATCTGAAGACGATCATTCGGGCTCTCAAGAATCTCACGAAAGCGACAAAAAATCGGGCTCCGAAGTTGAAACCATCAGTCAAACCACAGCTAAGAAGTCAGACAATTTGAAGAAACCATCAGACAAAACAGAAGAGCAGCATCATCAAGTCGATAAGAATTCTCAAGACCACGCCATAGTGGGAGCTGAAAAACCAACCAATGAAGCTCAAACTATTCAAACTGGTGGAGTAGTAGCACCTTCAAATAATTCCGAAGTTCCTAATACGAAGGAGGCTTTTAATGCGATGATGAAAATGGCTAGAATTGCAGCTCAACTCAACAAGGATGACGCAAAAAAAGGATCCACTGATGCGTTAAAAGCTTCCGGGTCGGCAGCAGCAGTGCCAGAAAATGAGAAACCATCTGGGGCCTTACCACAATTCTCCCGAACAAAATAGAAGCTTCTTTGAGAGATTTTTGTTTAATACTTTTTTTTATACTTTTTTATATAAATACAAGAATAATCTGAATAAAAGATTCGAAAAAATAAACGTTTCCGTTTCATATAATTAATTTTTATTGGTTCAATTTTTTGTTAAGGCATGACTTCGAGTAAAAATCAAATTTTAAAAAAGTTATAAATTTAGCTTTAGTTCACGTTTCAAGAGAGGAAATTGAATTTCCATACAAAAAATGACGATGTAAAATTTTCAAAATTGTATTCCACAAGCTTCGATTTAAAAACAATTTATTGCTATTTTACCTTTTTTCCCTGTATAAAGATTCTGAATAATTAAACTTAAGGCCTGTAAAAGGCAGTTTCAAGAAAAAATTGTGAAATTGTGAGCCGTGAAATATCTAAATAAAGAGTACGTTCCACAATATTGTGGAAAAAGTTGTGGAACCTTCTATTTCATTACCGTAGGTGATTAATCTTCAAGGCTTTAAGCCTCCTATAATTATCTCCATGGAAAAGAAAACATGAATATACGTTCCACAGACTTTGTCATACACTACATAAATATCATCCAATTTCATTGCGTGCAAAAGTTATTAAAACCATTTGTTTAAAATTTGTAGATTGTAGATAGTTGTACTTTTCACATCGACTTTTTTTGTTACTGATTTTAAATTTTCATTCAAAAGGTGCATACGCGTTTTTTTCATGAGATACATTTAAATTTTATTTCAAATAATTTCACTTCCGGTTAGGATTTGTAAACCTGTCTATCCCCAGATTCGTTATCTCCAAAAGACATGAATCATTGCAATTCAAATTTCCGTCTGAACATCAGAAAAGACAGGAAGAAAAGATAACTGAAAGGTAAAGTACTTATAAATGGTTGCTATCGAGTATTCCGGACACGTATAACTTAGCCATCGTTTTATCGTCTTTTTTTTGGTTATAGAGACATTATGGTGCCAATAGTCTTCCTGCAGAGGTACCTATACCTAAAAATTGTTGCAATTAAAATTCATAAATCAATTTTTTTGCTGAGCAATTACTTTAAAATACTCAAAGGCTATAGCGTCCTAATTAAGCATTTCTTGTCATGGGGTGATTTCGTAAAAGAAAACAAAAAAATATTTTACAAATAAATAAAAACGCCCATGTTGAAACCTCCATGTGTCGTTAAACTGGGACGCGGTCAAAATAAAAAGGTTTTTTTTTGTAAATGATATTTGTAATCCGAGTTTATGTATGTATATTTTTTGCTATATAGAAGAGTAAGCCTGAATGGACAAAAAAAAAAGAAACCGTTAAATGCATTTAACAATTATAGAAAATAGTAGTTTAGTGTAATCCAACGAAATTGGATGCGGATGGGTGTAGGTAAATTAGCTTTTTAAGTATATTTTCCATTTTCGCAATAACAAAAAAAAAAAAAAAATAAAAATGAAAAGTGTCAGTTTAATTATATGGCTGGGATGTTTGTGCCAAGTGTCCTTATGCCAAAATTGGCAGCAAGTTGATGAGCCAGGATTTGAAGACTACTATTGCATCGACACATGCAATACAGATTATGGTGAGGGCGAAAAACTTGTTCGGACACAACGATCGTTTTTGTTAAAGAAGCTTTTTAAAAAATGGGGAAAATGGTTTCGGGATGACTGTGTTGAGTGCTGTCAAAAGAGTGCCGGATACTCGGGTGGTTCGGCCGGGGAAGGAGATGGTAAGGTTGTGAATCCGTGCTATACAAACAATTATCAAAATTCAAATAATGGCTATGAAAACTCAAATTCAAATTACGGGAATAATAATAACGAACAAAACTATGACAACTATGGCTACGATGATCAATACAAGACACCGGATATTCCTATAAACCCTAATCATGGTCATCTTTATTTGCCTTTGCCGCATCCTCATCGAGTAATGACGCATTTACATGGTTATCTTAATAATAAGCCATTTCGTGGTGGTTATTCTGGAGCCAATAGTGAGTCTAATGTGTACCCTCCTAAGGAAGCTTATGTAGATGAAAAGGTCATACCAGCTGCTGAATCGGAGGTGGAAACAAATGCAGATGATTATGAAACACCAATTGCACCAGTAGAAGAAAGCTATGATAATTCGTATTCAAGTGATGTGATTGAAGAGAAAAAGAGTGATTATGAGGGTTATAGTAGTTCCAAAGACGATACAAAAGATGCAGGTTTGGGCGGGCTAACACAAATAATACAACCAATTGTGCCAGTGTATATTTATCCACCGAAATATTCTGAGGGTGATGGTTCCAATAACCAAAAATATTCCGAAGAACAATCTGCATACAAGAGCCCACCATCAGGATCAATCTATCCGCCCGCATCATCAAGCTCATATCCAGCATCATCATCCAGCTCATACCCGGCATCATCATCCAGCTCATATCCGGCATCATCAAGCTCATATCCGGCATCATCATCAAGCTCATATCCGGCATCATCGTCTTCCCCGCTAGGTCAGTCATATTCCATCATATTAATTTCACCAGCGAAACCATCTGATTCTCCATCAACTCAGTCGTATTCACCTTCGCCTCCCATGTATTCACTACCAGCTCATGCCTACATATCACCGGTTCCATCGTATTCACCCGTATCTCCTGCTTACTCACCACCTGCGTCTTTCTACTCACTATCACCAGCCCAATCGTACTTACCATCAGCTCAATCATATTCACAACCAGGTCCTACTTACTCGGCACCAGCTTCATCATACAGACCACTAGTTCCTTCGTACTCACCACCACCATCAGCGTTCTCGACCTCATACTCCCTACTACCACAATTCTACTCTCCACCAGCTCCATCATACGCACTACCATCACCATTATACTCTCCACCAGGTCCATCATACTCGCCACCAGCTCCATCATACTCTCCACCAGTTCCATCATACTCGCCGCAAGCTCCATCATACTCTCCACCAGTTCCATCATACTCGCCGCAAGCTCCATCATACTCGCCACCAGGTCCTTCTTACTCACCACAACCATCCCCATCATACTCTCCTCCAGCTCCTTCATCATATTCTCAATCCTATTCACAACCGTCACCCCCAGAGCCATCATATTCTGATTCTGAGCCACACTCATTGGGTCCTTCCATTTGCGGTCCCACGCCATATTACAAACGGACTTACTCAACATCTCTGACGTACGTGCTTCCACCATGCAGCCCGCCGTCCTATGAAAATGACCAGAACATGAGATCGTGCCCAGAATTATTTGCATCGTATAATGGATAGCCAATGTCTCCCTCATCACCATACTAGACAGTCAACGCTTAGATTATTATATAGGCACAGACGCGACTTTAATGCCTTTAAAAGAGATATTTATTATCATATCATATAATGAGAAGCTGATAGCTGATTTTTTTATATAATTTTTTATACCATATTCTTAAAATAGAAAATAAAAAAAAATAATAAAATTTAAAAAGAAGAACAAAAAAAAAACACTTGTACTTCAATTTTTCATTTTACTTTCACTTTGCGTGAGTTCGTATAGTACGCATGGTGCATACTAACTTAAGGATCCAAAAGAAACAGAGTAAATAATTTATTTAGCTGGTTTTGTGCCAGTTCATGGACTTTTGATAAGCTGTATAAATAGAATATTAGTGCCAGGGCCATTATTGGCCAACTAAAGAAGAATATCCGCTAGTGTGCTTTGTGCTAGCAGTTCACATCACCCTCCCCCTGCAATAAATTGGCGAAGAAAGATCTTGCTATAATCGTGCCTGGCCTGGCATGCTTTGATGCGATGGTACATATTTTTTGTAGTTCTTCCTTCAAGTATATTTGTAGGTACCTCTACTCATGTGGGAGGTGGATCTAGAGGTATTCATACACTCTTGATCAATTGAATAGACAAAACTTTTGCTAACACATTTATTGCTAAAAAACAATGGACGGAACGGACCTTATTTTTGCTTTGAAGAGCACCAAGTTTATTGGCCGGAGTTATAATTAGTTCACGGGAACAAACTTAGATTGTGACTTTTCAATACGCAACAACCATGGTTTTGTTGGCGACAAATTTTACACATGTAAATTTTAACGAAAAGCCCTCAGTAAAACGACCATGTAATCAGGGACTTTGGTTATGTTCAGTATAGTAAGTATGTGCATTTTTTGATTGTATAACTTTTTTCCAACAGCTGGGTTCGAACCTAAAACTATGCATATACCTCTACTTTGCCCTACGCAATGCACTACCGAAATGATCGGCTCCATTAGAATGCAAATTTGTATTAAAATAAAATTGAACCTGTTTGATTGAATGGGAGTGTATGTGACATAAATTTCCACCCGGTGCACTCAATCGTTCCTACATTCATTATTATTTTTGTTTTAATATTTCGAGGTTGAATGACATGCTTCGCTGTATACTTGTACAAGAAAAACTACAGCACGATAGAGACTTTTAAAATAGACTTCTTGTGGGATATTTAAGAAATACCATAACAAATTAAAAATAAATCTAGAGTGAATGAAAAATGTGTAGAAGTAGATTTATATGTTAAATGTTGTGTATTTAAAAATAAAATACTTTGTTATAAATTGGTCAGATATTGGAAAATACCAAACACATAACTTCACAAATAAACACAAAATATTAGAAAGATGATTTTTCTCTTGTTTTATAACAAAAAATAGCCACAAATATTTTTACATTTATATTTTTACAAATAGGTAATTGTACGCGTGTACATATGTATGTTTATATAAAATGAAAAATTACAAAACAAAATAGTGTTGGTTATTTTGTGGGACTGTGGATTTATTGGTTGGGTTAATTATTATTTACTATAAGTTATAGGTATCTAAAAATAGGTAATTTAAATTTAATATTTAATTGAAAAGAATAATAATCTAAGTTAAACAGTTTTTGAAGTTTTAAAAACGTTTTCCAGAAAATTATTACTCAGGCCAAGTACCATGCTCAACTCTCCTAAAGGCTCGCGTCAAATAGAATGCAGTCTGGCAGTCCGGAAGAAGAAGTAAAGTTGACCGACACTTTCTGTTATGTAAAATTTATTCGGGTAAACAAGGGTTGCTCTGCACCTAAAATGGACAAGAAATGAAAACCATACATTCGTTTGATTAATGTTGGCACTGGCACCCTATCTCTGCTTATGCCTTTGTTTTTCATTGTATTAATATTCATACATTAATTTTCTTATACACACCTTTTAAAGTGTGCCCGTAGCGCTCCTTGTAAAAATCTACAACTTGAAATTGGCCGTCGCGTTCTCTTCTGGACCGCGCGCCGATACTGATTCCCGCTTTCAGTTTGCTACCCGCACCGACAGACAGCCTTCTGTTTGACCAAGCCTTAAAATGAATGCGTTCCACACCGGAGGTAGTGGGGAAAAGCTCTGCATTACGTTTGTTACAGACTTTTTTGGGCAAAAATAGGCAGTCTATTTTGGTGTCAAAAAGCACTAAATTATACAAAAAATTCATGAGTTATAAGATAAACGCTATAAAAATAATACAACCTAGCAACTTTACCAAAACTAAAATAAATATAAAAGTAACACTTGGGCAACCCTCAGTCAAAGTCAACAGCTTTATTTTCATTTTTGTTTTTGTTTGTTATTTGAATTTAAAAAAAAATTTGAACCTGCCGATTTCGCCCAAATAAATTTCTTGGGCAGAAATTCTCAGGAAGAAATGAAACAAACTTTTTTTCAATAAATGGTCGCGTATCTATCCGTTACTATCCGAAGCAAAAAAAATAAACAATAAAAAATTGTTTATTAAAAAAAATTATTCCGAAACGCACCGAGATCACATCAACAGAAAGGTCTATTCAAGATCTTTTACAACCTTGAAAACCATTGGCTGTACGTGTACCTACTTGCGACCAAGGAATAAGATCCATCAAAAGAAGCCTTTTAGGCTGAGTACACTTTCCTTTTCTCGGTTGTTTCGTCTTTCGTCATTTTGACAGATTGGGTGAATGGAGCTACCGCTACGTTTCTGACCCCTCACCCCATCTGTCAAAAAGACCAAACAACCGAAATAAGGGATTGTTTTAATCACAAATTAGATCAATCAGGCTCTAAAATCTTAGGGGGTTTTTGTACTGCTGTTAAATACAACAGCGATAGTTGTAACTAAATACCATTTTCAACATTAGATGATGATTCAAAAGAAATTCCTTATATTTTGACACTCATGATAATGATAACATTAAAGTGAGTAAAAAAAAATCAACAAAGTAAAACTCCAATGGAAAAACAAACCGCAACCAACCACATTCTTCATTGTGCAACCAACTCCAAAATTCCATTGCAACCTTAACGAAATTCATATTATGCAATCTGTTCTTATTTCATAGCTTAAAAGTAATTCCATACTCATAAATGAGTTCAGAAATAACAAAAGAAAATTTAAAAATTGCATTGCGTGAATAATTTATCTAGGCTGCCACAAATTGCATTTCAGTGCACAAAAAAATAAGGAAGTATTTGTCAGCTATTGACAAAACTATGTTAAATAGTAAGTATAAAATAGCGTTAACTCTATCTAGCAGGTATCAGTTATCATCAGTAGTTTCTTGATTCAGTTAACTAATTCTAACAAGAAAAAACTCTTCAACATGCAATCGTTCATTGTATTTGCACTTTTCGTCAGCGTTGCCACTGCTGCTTCCCTTGGATCGGCTCAGCAAGGAGTTGCTCAAAATATCCTTCACACACTGACTGAAGAGTCGAACATGAACGCTGCTCCAGCTGATTTGGCCCGGTCGAAGAAATCCGCCTATGGTGGTGGTGCACCAGCATCTTACTCAGCCCCACCTTGCCCTAAGAGCTATCTCTTCAGCTGTCAACCCAGCGTTGCTCCAGTTCCATGTGCTCCATCAGGAGGCTATGCAGGAGCCTATTCCGTTCCAGTACCAACCTACGCTCTTCCAGGCGCTCCTCAAGGAATCCCACAGGAACTTCTCAGACCATACCACTATTAACGACTTCATTAAGTTTGTTTTGTACAAAAAAAACATTCTATGTGCCCAAAACTCGAATAAATAAAAACATAATTTGTATAATGAAAACATTATAATCGTTTTATCTATTTTCTTGCAACAAACTGCTGCAGATTGCAATTCCTTTTATTTTGTCAGCATAGTGTGTCCAACATCTGTTTTTTTGTTTGTTTCTTTGATTTTATTTTATTGATACTATTTTTAGCTCTGGATTTTGTATTGAGATAGGAGAAGGTTTTGAATATCCATCCAAATTATGGCTTGGTTATGTATGTGCGAGTGCCTGCTGATATCGCGACGACGACGACGCGACCCGAGCACCTACTGCAATGTTATCTTACACTCGCTTAAGTGTTTATTTTTTTCAACTTGAAGACATATGATATTTATTCCATTGATGATAGGAATTTTCAAGCAAATGCATTATCCAGAGAAGAGATCACACCCTTTGGACTTCCGTTTAGGAAAAGAAAACAAATCTTTGTTGGAGTTGAGGGTTTTTCAATATCGAATTTTCGAAGTTAAAATAATTGTTTTGAAAGATAAGATTTATGATTTATTGCTTCAAACGTACCTATTGCAGCTTCCTAGCTTACACTCTATAATGACGCAAAAAGTGCTATTGGTATGATGGAGTCAACTGTTTGTATCTACATTATGCACAATAATATGCACATTATTTAACAATAATTGGCGTTAAAACCATCTAGATAATCTATAATTCTTTGAATTCGAGCTATAAATTTACGAGAAGTATGCGTGAGTGTTTAATTCAATATTATTTTATAAGAAGTGACTAGACATGCCAATTATAACAGTTTTGGTTTAGAATAGTACTATTTATGAGGTCCAAGCAGGTCCAGGTCCAGGGTGCTCCGACATACTTCGGGCAATCAGAATTGTTTTTTTTTTCAAGTCGAGCGGAGCGCGTTGAGGCACACCCACTTTTAATGGCGATAAACTGTTATAAAACTTTTATATGCCATTTGTCACTCATAAATGGTAAAATATGAATGTTGTGTTATCCATACTTGAAATTTTTATCAAGTTTCCCAAACCTGCGATTTTGCTATGGGTTTTAACAGCAAATTGTGACTTAATATTGCAGTCATTATTTCTGCATTTTCACGTTCATGTAAATCTTTACATATTAATGGAAGACTTTTTGCCTTTAGAAAAGGATAGGGAAATTTAAACATCTGTCAAATTTAATCTTTACAGCCACTAGGTACTTTGGATAATCTGACAAAGAATTGAAGATTTTGACCTTGACGAGAAATGGAGATATTACTATTTAGTACAAATACCTTTCATGGCAATCAATAGCTTAGATATAACAGAAATAATACAATTTTTGAATGAAAAAACAACTTTTGCTTGTGATCGATTTGGCACTCGTAAAAATAGCTTTGAATCCAACCTAAACATAATGGTAGCACATTTAAAAAAAAAAATTACAAGTTGTGATTTTCTGTTCATGAAATTTCTCGGCACAGATATTGGGGTATTCATGCAACGAGATAAGTTTACCAATTGTGTAAAAAGATAAGTTTACATGAACGTCCTTTTTATTCATTTAGATAAATGCTGCGTAATTGAATCAGCTGTTCTTAAAACGTCAAAAATTTAGTTGTGCAAAAAAATTATTTCCTGAAAAAAATTCAAAAAAGTTAAATAAAACATGCCAAAAATAAGCAAAACACAGAAATTAGTGCAATTATATGAACAAATTGCCTTTAATGATTTACTCATTTTAGAACTATTTGGAAAAAATGATAGTTTGTGCATTTTGTGTAACAAAAGTAAAATCCTTCTAATTAACTTTTAACAATAGATAAACAGAAAGAAAGAAAAAGTCACAATGACTTTTGTATTTATAAGTTTATCCAAATAAATTTGTATAAGTTTTCGCAGCAAAATCCTTAGATAATGTTATCCAATTTTCGTAAACCATTTCCCATACAAGATTTGACAGTTCATTTACCAAAAGATAAACTTATCTAGTGTTTTTACGACGTGGCATGAATCCCCTTATTGGCACAGTTGATCGAAATGTCAGTCTATTGTTTTATTCACATTAGGTCTGTTTGGTAACGTGAAATTTTTCAATTTTTTTTATTATTTCCTGTCAAAGCCCATAGGAAAAAACCCAGTTTCGGGAAACTTGGTGAAAGTTCTGTCAATGTTTTTGTAAAAAAAAATAAACTTGTACTAAAAATGGTAGAAATGAGTAGTTTTGGAAAGGATACGAACATCCCTATTCATACTGTGAATGCCCACGTTCGCGTTTGATTTTTTTGTAATTTCATCTCGTGTCGATGTATGTGAATTGCAACAACAATTTAACGAGGTGGTTTGAAGATCCATAATGTCTATTTGTAAAG
The DNA here is from genome assembly GCA_932273885.2 of Leucozona laternaria. Lineage (NCBI taxonomy): Eukaryota > Metazoa > Arthropoda > Insecta > Diptera > Syrphidae > Leucozona > Leucozona laternaria. The sequence goes on from OW026366.1 coordinate 1,313,052, forward strand.
TTTTTACACATGCTTTAAAAAATATTGAAATGGCTGCCGAGAATTCTCAATTTCTCATCTTCTTGTGGATAATCTCTGGTGGAAGTCAGATACACTATCCACCTATCCAAAAGCTTTCAGATAGCTTTTATTTGCTGTTGCATCAGCTTTATCTTAACAAGGAATTTCAACAAAACAAATCTATCCGGATAGCTTTGGGCAATTCGTTTGTATGCATATGATTTTCCGTATTTTTTCGTAGGTTCGAACTTTTCGGAGAATTTCATTATTATGCTGGATTATGAAATGGGAAACAAGATTCCTTGATTTTCTCTGAACCGAAAGCTCATTCAAATTATTGCCTAATATTCTAGACTGCATTTTAAGCTTAAAGAATGTTGATATCGGTGGTAAATTGAATTTGCTATTTTTTCTATGTCCTATGCATAGGAACAAAGAGATATTTATCAGCCAACAATTACAATGTACATACATATAATTGATTACAAAAATAAAATGTTAATCGAGAACGAATATGCGTTTACGTTATAGATACAAAAAAAAAATACTTTTCCACAACAAAATAATTTGCCCTGATTTCTGGAATTCGATTTTCGATATCATAATAAAAAAAAAACAAAATATAACAGCCTGCCAACCCAATAAACTTACTGTAATATAAAGAGTCATCGCTTTCTTGGTTCAACTCTTTAACTTTATGTGGACATCAGCGCAATGAAGAAAAAATAAAATAAAACAAAGTCAAATTGCAGGCTTATGGCCCAATTTATCTACAAATCCAAGTGTTAACAACCTATCGCTTATGGATAGTCACTTTAGTTATGGTAAATTTTTTTGCTGACCTTCTCAAGATTATGGAGTTTGATGTTTTGTATAAAATGGATAGGCAAGGGCAGTTAGGACATCAGTCATTTAGTTCTCTCTATCACAGACAGCACATAACTTTAATCATAAACAATAATGAAATCGGTAGCTTTGATTGCTTTGATGAGTTTCGCTGTGGCTTTGGCTGCTACTAGGAACAGTGATAATTCCGACATGGTGGTGCCAGACACCCATACTGATCATAAGGACGAAACACACAAATATAGATCATATGGGGCACCAGCTCCTTCTTACGGACCACCACCATCCTATGGTCCTCCACCTGCTCCAGCACCCGCATATGGTCCAGCTCCAGCCCCAAAGCCTAGCTATGCTCCATCATACGGACCGGCACCAGCTCCACATTATGCCCCAGCCCCGGCATATAAACCAGCTCCAGCATACAAACCAGCACCTTCGTACGCTCCTGCCCCAGCACCGTCATATGCCCCAGCACCTGCACCATCATACGCACCAGCTCCTGCACCATCATACGCACCAGCTCCAAAGCCAGCATACGCTCCTGCACCATCATACGCACCAGCCCCAGCTCCAAAACCATCATACGCACCTGCCCCAGCTCCATCATATGCACCAGCACCAGCATCATACTCTGCCCCACCATGCCCGAAGAGCTACTTGTTCAGCTGTGCCCCACATGTGCAACACGTCCCTTGCGCCCCCAGTGGTTATTAATTTAACATGGTAAAATGCAGACTCACCGATCGTAGAACCGTTTCATATTTCATTGTTTTTATATCATTTTTTAAAAATAAATAGACTAGTTGAATATTTACATTTGCAATGTTTCTTGTTGGTTACTCTTTCTTCTCTTGTCCCAATTTACATGGAACAATGTAATGCTGTATTGCTGTATTGCTGACAAATGGTTTATGCTATGTCGTAAATATCATGGTTTTTCTTAATTTCCTGACTAAAAAGCCTGAATAAAAAGAGCTTGATGTGAATTTTATGAAGTAGTAGAAGTTCTCCTGTCTAAACGGTCAAAATGAAAATATTTTCGGTGGTTTTTATTGTTCTTTGTAGTTGCGTTGCAGTTGCAGTTGCATCTGAAATATCCTCAGCGAAGAGTGATCTGATTTCAACACCTTGTGGATGTGATGCTATGGAAACGACGAAAAGACACGAACGTAATACACCCCCTTTCGATGAACTTTCTGGACAAACTTGTGGCTGTAAGTCATCACGTGATCCTCTTAAGCGATCGCGTCGTTTTGCAATTATACAAGCTCAACCTGGTCTTTTGGACGAACTTCTTGCATCAAGTCATCATGTTGTAGCAACAAAACCAAAGAAGGCAGTAGCTTACAAACCAACTCCAAAGATAGTTCATAAACCGAAAAAAAGCTTTCAACACACGTCATATTACGTAGGTTCGGAAAAGCAGCCTATAATTGGATCGGAAAGACATTATTATCCTCATCCCCAACCGAATCATCAATATCAACCATCAGTACCTCAACCTCAGCATCAACACAGTTATCAGCAGCCATACACTAGTTCGATTTCCTGTCCTAAAATGTACCTGATCAGTTGTTCTCCAGTTGTGATGCCAGCACCTTGTCAGGCAGCAAGCTATTGATAAGATGTTTTTATGTGCTTATTTTACTGTATATAAGTTTTAACGAACGATATAAAATTAAATGTTAAGTTTTAAGGAATTTAAAAAAATTGGTTCATATTTCTTTGAATAATTTAAACATTTTAGATGGCTCAATGAAGCCTAATATTAAGATGATTAATCTCTTGTTTGTACCTAGCCTTCTGGTTTTGATTCTGAAATACATTCATCAGAACGATTTCTTCTGTAATTTTGAGGAGTTCAGAACGGCGCTTTGAATCAAAAGAACGATCGATGGTAGTTTCTTAAGCCCACACATTTTCCGGTACTTTACAAATAAAGCCGTATGCGAATTGGATCAAAATTTCGACTAAATTTTATCCGAGATTAAATTTTGACGTTTCTACGAATACATTCAACCCATAAGTGTTAAAAACTAAATTTTGTATACAATTAAACGCAGTTTTAATCCAATTCCCACATGGCCTAGGTCGAAGTGTTTTTTCCAATACATTGTTAAACAATTTACATGTAAAATGCAACAAAAACTAATTCCAGGGCTTAGCCTAAGCCTAGTACAGATAATTTTCGGGGCTTAACATAAGCGCCGAGAAATCGATATTCCGTGTGCTCGTTTACTTACCAAAACTGCCATTTTTTTACCATTTTTACCAGTCAAATTGTAGAAATGGGAAGTTTTGGGAAGTAAACAAACAGACCTATGTAATTGTAACAACAATTTAATCTGGACCCATGTTCTGTAACTCTCGCATCGATAAAAACAGTCGAGAAACGATGGAAAATGGAACAAAACTCATATGATTTGTTTCAATTTTCATCGTTTCTCGACTGCTTTTAACCATGCTAGAGTTACAGAACATGGGTCCTGGTGTGTGAAGATCCCTACTGTCTATGTGTGAGGTTTGTATACACACATTTTCATTTTTTATCTGATATCTGACAGCTCAAGCTTGTAGGCAAATTAAAATGGCTGCCGGGATTGTGACTGCTCACTACGCAATGGCGACAGTTTAGTGGTGAAATCGGTGAGGTGGCAAGGGAAGCAACAGCCAGGAAGAAAATATAAAAACTGTAGTGAGCGGTCATGTTTCATTTCCTAAATGTTCCATTTTATTGCATTTTTTCATTTTTGGCTTGTGCGTTGAAGGGTGAGGTAGAAAAGAATACAAATTAAAAATGCGTAGTGGGTCGAGGGAAGAAGCAGAAAATGCTTTTTGAATAATTGGTTTCATAATTGCAAAGATACTAAAGCAGATTTAATTGCTATATATTCTTTATTTTGCAACTATTTAATTATTTAATCTTTGAAGTCAGGGTTCTTGATTCTCCCAATCAAATGTTCCAATTCACAGATAGTTCAGAGATGCACATGAGTGAAAATCACAAGTGTTTACAGGTATTGACTTTTCACTACGTAGTGGGCAGTCAAATGTCGTTTTCGAGTGGACGTTTGGAGCTACTCCTTTTTCACTCCTTTTACTCCAAATTTCCCATTTTAGATAGGAATGGAACAGTTCCGAAATCCAAACGAAAACGACAAAAATCTAAACAGGGTCATATTGGCTGTACCGAGTAACATTTTCGGACTGTTTTTCTGTTCCTAATGAGATAATGGGATAGACGAGGAACAAAAATACATAAAAATACCAGAGCATTTATGTTTTTTTTCCAGAGCAGACACATCCAGATCACTCAACTTACCTATGTATTTTTCTAATCAAGGGATGATCGGAGTATGATCTAGAGCTCAGTATAAAATCAACGAGCAACTGGAGTAAAAAAGGTAATTCTCATAATTTTGCATATGTACATCAATTAAACGATTTCAACCGACAACCAGTAGAAAAGACCAATTAACATCATCACATAAAGTCTGTTTGATCACAAATTTTCAAGATTTGATGTAAAAATTGTTATTTCATTGATCTGTAAGAAAAAGACCTCAGTGATTGTCCATGTAATGATACAGTTAGTCCCCAAAACTTGATGTTGGTTGATCTCTGAGCTCTGCTATGCTATAGAATAAGCCCTTAAAAACCCATGTTTTGAGATTAAAAAAAAAAAAAAAACAACCATAAGAGGAAAAATCAACAACCCAAAATCCATCAAAGAAAAAAATCAAATATTTAAATTCAGTACAAAAGCATAATTTTTATTTATTAAATTACAATCTATTAAAGTTCTATTTTTTGTCGTTGATAACATACATATCAAAAAAGTCTAAACCTCGGTGATAATTGGAACAGCATATTGGGGATAAGCGTATTGTCGTGGAGCCATAAATTGTGGAGCGAGATATTGTGGGATGTTTTCAGAGTAGGATCCTTGGTATGCTGCTGGGGCTGGTGCGCATGGAACAGGCTGTACGTGTGGTCCGCAGCTAAACAGGTAGTTGTTTGGGCATGGTGGTGGAGAGTATGATGGAGCTGGAGCGGCGTAAGATGGAGCTGGTGCTGGGGCGCCGTAAGATGGAGCTGGTGCTGGAGCGCCATAAGCTGCCTTCCTCACTCTCAGGCCTTCCAAATTCTCATTAAGTCCTTGTTGGCTTTCCATCAGTGGTCCTTGAATTGAAGCAGAGAGACACTGAGCGATGCTTGCAGCAACCAAGAAGAATGCAATGAAGAATTTCATACTGAATGTAACTACTGTTCGTGCTGATTGAATCAAACTGATATCGAATCGAAGGTAAATTCGGCATTTTATACAAATCGATTTAACAAGTAGTGTAAACATATACCTCCTCAAGAACCATAAGAAATCAACTTTCGATGAATTTTCGCTGTGTTATCAATAAAGCCCCAATTTGTTTTTTTCTTTTTTTTCAATTGCAAACCTACTTAAATATTAATTTGCTGAAATGAAAAAAAGAAATTACACACACTTTAAATTAAATGTAGAAAAGAGAACAATAATATGAATGCGTCAGCGAACGTAGGCTAATATTGCACCAAGAAAAATTGCAAAACAATGTCATACACGTTATTATAAATTTGTAAAAAGCGAAACTATGTCACTGGCATGGAATCGAATCATAGTATATTGTTTGTGTTTACATTTGATCAGAGCAGATATTATGGAATTCCTTGAACCACCGGAAACAAATCCCTATTCATATTTATTGCCAACGAATATTTATTCAGAATCAGATCGCTTATACTTACGCCAATATAGAAGACGAAAGCTGAGAAAATCCTATTATTTATTTGTACATAACAATCCTTGCTATCTTCAAAGAATTACGTTTGCATAAATTTAATTATATATGTAAGTACAACAATTTGTGTTTTATTTAAGTATGGACAAGGAAAAATTGCCAACTTCTTCTAACTGAGAATTAAAAGTTATACATATTTCTTCAAATTTATTCTTCAAAAAAATGGCTTTCAATTTATGGAATGAATTAGTTCAAAACTAAAAACTATGCTCTTGATAATTTCATTGTTTAGCCCCAACTTCGTTGTTTGTTATCATATTTCTTTCGGTTCTTAAAAACGCAAACAATGGTTTTTTCTTATGGCTCTTGATAGCAAATTTTGAAAATTTGTAAGAACTTTCAAGTTTATCCCATGGAAAAATGTTTTTATGTTGTTTAAATTCAGTTTTTATAATCACCCCCATTACAGAATGAGCTGCGGAAGGAATCAGACTTTGACATTTCGCTTACCTGAAATTAAAATGTCAAAATTGAGTTTGACTTCCTCCACAACTCATTCATCGAATTCCTAAATCGTATTATATTTCTAGCTTGTACCAAAATGTTATCAATTTTGTTTGCTTGACTTTCTCAAAACATAAAGATTAATTTTTCTGCTTTGGTTTTAGAATATATAAATGTAGCTATAACGACTATTTAAATCCAACCAATCTTAAAATTAGAATTCACAACTTTTAACAAATTTTTATTTTTTGTAAGAATTTTGTTTGCAACTTAATTGTATTATTGTAACCTCTCATTTAAATCCCACAAAAAGTCATCTACTGTGAATTAGCATCTCTCAATATTTGACATTCATTCTTCTGTGCTCAGTTTGCTCAGTCAGTTTGTCATTTGAAAATTTTGTTTCTGTCCCCTGCTTGCTGTTCGTTTTTATTTTCAATAAAAATTAAATAAAAGAAAACTAACGTGCTTGGAAATATTTAAAATATGCACATATTTCATAACTAAACTTGTGTTTATTCCTAGTGTTAAAGAATGTACAAATTAGCAACATCATGGATGACATTGATAACTTCCTTACCTCACATAGAAATAAACTACAAGCCGATAAATATAGTTTAGTTTTGAATAAATCACCAAACAACAAACAGAATTGCATGTTAAAAGAAAAACAATTCAATTGCACTTTATTAAAAAATAATGATAAAACAGAAAAATCAACAAGAAATGAAATCGACGAACTGCAAGACAACAAAAATAAAAACGCAATTATGGATTTTCTTCAAATGAATAATAACAATGCCATTGAACCTTTGACAAATGGTAGCACAGCCGGTGCCGGAGCCGGTTATGTGCAGCAGCAATTGCAATCACCACAACCAACAACATCAAACATGTGCAGCATGTACTCTTCTCCGTCTCCCATGGCAACCGCCTCGCCATCGACAATGCCTAATCAGCAAAATGCACCTCGACAAGTCGATAGTAGCAGTAGTAATTTCCAGATTTATGATAATTTAGGACGCAAATATTTCAAACTTAAACACGATAATTGTGCTGACAAAACAGCCAAGAATTTGACCAATTTAAATGAGCGCCAAAGTGCTGACAACACGAATATTGTTACTACTTCCAAATATCGCGTAAACAAGGTAATTTTCGAATTCATATTTAATTTTCTATTGGAATGAAATTATTGCTAGAAAAAGTAAACCTTTGGGAACAACATCAGGGTATTAGCAGTTAAAAATTGACCAAAATCGATTTTCTAAAATGTCTTCGTCAAAATTAGGTACATATGTATGTGTTTATTTCCATATTGTTTTAATTTATTTTAAGAGAAATATTCTACATGCTTTTAAATTTGTATCATTCATTTGTGTGTTCTATGATGAACTCAAAGGTAAAACAGAAATTCCTTTCCTAAAATCAATTTCTAAACCAATTTCCTTGCTATTTTGTACTTACAGGCTGTAAGTTGTCTTCCTCATTGCACAATTTGATTTTAAACTACGGTTTAATAAAATCATTTTCTGAGTCATTCTTCAATATGAAGGTTTCGTCTGTTCTGTACAGAGTTTTTTTCTTCAGAAAGTGTTGCCATGTCTCCAATCCTTCATTCTTTTTAATTTGTATGTTTTTTCGCTAATCTAATCTGTTTCTCCATTTTTTTAAATTCAGATCATAAGTAAAATAAAAGTGAATTTGTCCACTTTTTTTCGAAGTAATCTCCCTCGTACATACGACCTATGTATTGTACATGCGACGCTGGAGTAACTTAGATTCCAATGCCAATTTCACGCATCGATTGGTGATTCTGCTGGTCGTGCTTATGTTATGTATCTAGGTGCGCCATGCAATTTTCTATTTCTACTTTAAGTTTAGTTTTGTTTTGTTTTTAATTTCATTTGCCATCACATTTAACAACCACCCACTACTAGGCGATAGCTTCGTCTAGAAATCGTCTCTTGTACCGAATAAACATTTGAAAACTAGCTCATCAGGGTAGGACTTCCCTTATTTCTATAAAAAAAAAAACAACTCCATTTGTGAGTATACACGAAAGCTTTGCGCTTGGTTAGTTGTTAGTTATTGTTTACTTTTCATCAAAGGTGGAAGCGTTTTTTTTGTTTGAATTGAATTAGAAAATTAGACAAACTTGAGTTGAGTTCAACCGTGCATCGACTCGGAGTGCGAAGTTGTAATATCGCGAGTTGTAACAGGTCGGTAATATACATATACATACATACATACATATATCTAATTTATTTCTTTTGTTTGTTCCGTTATTTTTCTTTTGATTATTTTATTCTCACGTACATTGAAATTTTGTGTTAATAACATTGATGTTAAACAAGGAAATTTATGATTCTTTCGGAATTTGTTTAATTATTCAAAGAAGGTGTCAATAAAATGTTTTGTATCTTGTTTATATTCGTAAATAATAATTAATTGAAATGGGTGTTGATGTTCAGTAGAAAAAGACCTTGAGAATTTTTGTTTTGTTTTTTTTTTGAAAGGGGTTTCTTTAGTTGTGTTTAAATACCAAAATTCATTTCGAAAAATCTTTTCATTAGACCTGGACCTTATTAATTTTTCAAAATATTCCAACAAAAATATTACTAGTTGTCTATAATTCCAAGGTCTTCTCTTTCGGATGCAAACATATTGTTAGGCTTCTTCATTCCGAATTTTCAACAACAAGCCATATAGTTATTGAAGAATTATTCACCCCTACCATGGTATCCGTTCGGAACGCAATTTTATCCGATTCATACAAAATTTTGTAAAAGTGAAATGTTTCATTTCGTCATACGATTAAAACTTTTCTATATTATTACTTGTAACTTACTAGCACTCGGCTCCCTACAAAGGTAAAAGATTAGCCAATAAAAAAACTATAAGGCCTTTTTCGGAGAAAATTCCGTGCCGATCGGATACCATGATAGGGGTCATTGTGCTGTTAACTTGTCGTTGTTAGTAGCATTCGCACGTGCACATTTTGATTGATGTGTAACATTTCTGAATGTTCACATTAAGGACATTCTTTTCTTAATTCTTAAAATTTGATTAAGCAATAAGCTAGAAAAGGAATTCTTTCAAAATGAATAATTTCAGAATCGAAAGAACTTGATTTCCAAAATATGATCAAAAATTATTTGAATATCAACATTAAAAAAGAACTTTAAATTTTAAAAATTGCAAAAATACTATGAATTATAGCTCCACAGGATCGGGTTTCTCCAATGCACATTTAGGACAGTCAAAATAGGTTTTGATATAAATAGAAATTGAATAGTCTTATCGTTTTGGTCCAACGTGATATGGGCCGTTATGTAGTACGAAAAATTTTACTTTCTTTGTCAGTGACCAGTTTTGTTGCATTTAAAATTTTCTAGTCATTAAGTTCCCGATCCGTGCTCGCATGGAAAGTTTCAAGCATAAATTATCTGCATATCATTTTTTTGATTTTATTTTTCAGAACATACATGCATATCTACACACATAAATATAAAGGAGAAATTATACAGATGCGGTTATTTTCTACTTTGATACTCTGATAATTGCATTTTAGATTTACTAACAGAACAAATCTATACCTAAACAAAAATTTAGAGTAAATCAAAGAAAAAGCCATATTTAATGGATTTTTCAGAAAATTAATTTGCTTTTACAAACACGATTTCGAAATCATTCTTTGCTTTGAAGATTCAACTACAAATATTTTGCATTGACATAATATTTTGAATCTGACTATTCTTTTACTTATATTATTATTTAATTCCACTATTCTATACACTATTTACTTAAGGGTTCAGAGGGAATTCTATATTTTCAAACGTCTTGCGGTCTATTCGAATTCTTCACTTCAGTGCTCAAGGTTGGTTTTAGACTTTATAATTTCTTGAGCAGGTTGTTTTCTTTGGGATAATGCGTTGGACTGCCATGCCGGGGGTCTGGAAAAAGAAAACTGCCTTTCATTTTTTCAAACATGACAAATTCTCCCAGAGCACCTCAAGATACAGTGTTTCGAATCTTAGCTGTTCGGATTTGGCAGAAAATTATAGGTCTCTTCTTAAAAAAACACTCATATTGGAATGGTTGTAAGTTGTAAGTTACTAGGCCCTGCTACTCCACGAGCTGTCGCTCCATCTAAATTCATTTACATATTTGTATACCTGGCACTACAGAGTATTTTTTATTTATTCTTGCACTGAACAAGAATGTTATTGAGAAGCTTGTCAATAATTACCATGGTCTGTACGTCAGTGGGGAGATTCTCAATTTTCTATGCACTTTCTATGTTTGTTGATGCTGTGCATGAGACAGTTTTACAGCTATGTTGGCGGCTGTAATTAAAAGTAAATCTTCTAAATATTCAATAAACGTACACAATATGGTTTTGAATATTAACAACATAAAAAGTAATTTTACAGAATTATATTTTAAATTTTGCATCGATTTATAAGTAAATAAAATCACGTATTTTCTACAAGAATATAAAAATATCAGAGGCGAATGATAGATTAAGGAAATTATGTAGTTTTGTTAAACAAAGCTAAATAAATTTATCCAAAGGTTCATTTCACTTATGATAATTTTTTCTAAGGTAGAAATGACAGTGTATCTTGAATATATACTACTGATACTGAGAAGAGATTGCTCATTTGAAGTTAAAGTAGTCCAAACTATTACGGAAGCAGCAGCCTTTCTAGTTATAACCAATAGAAATATTGCTGTTTATTATTAATATTTTCTTGTTTATAAAACAATCCTTTTATATTGAGTTTTGTAATTATGTATAATAATTTTTTTATATTTTCAATATTATTTGAAAAAAATCAAACTAAAACAAAAAAAAGGGGTGTTCGGTTCTCTTTAAAGTGAATCCTTTGTGGTTATTGTCCAACAGCTTTGTCTTCAAATTGAATATATTACTACTAGTACACCTTTTTTTATCATAAAATAAAAAAAAATTGCAGGTTATCTAATACGTACAAGGCCTATGTTTGATTTGGCCGTTAATTTCTTGTTTTTGTTGTTTTATCTTTCTGTGTCTATTTTGTCTACATCGAATTTTGACACTTTCAATGAATTCCACGTTGAAAGGAGTTCACTTGGGTCTATTCGTAAATTTTTCACTCTATTTTTACCGAATTTATTTCAAATTTGGCTGAATTTACTTAATTTTGAATTGTGAATTTAAAGGTAGCGGAAATGAAGTCGTTTGAAAACCTGAAGTCCCTTATATATAAAATGATTTTTGTTTGTGCTGTGCTATATGGTATAAAGCATGTAGAAGGACTTAACGAACAGGGAAGATAAATCATCGAAAGCATCGTTGAGTTAATCAATAGTTATCTCACCAAATTTGATGAGTTACCTAATTCCGATTTAACTTCCCTTAGTTGTTCTAGAATCTTGAAGTAAACAGATGTGAGTATCCAGATGTCTTAAAAAGATTTCATCGATTTGAATCTTTGTATTCTGTTTGATAAATATTCCATATTTTAACAGTTTTCATACTTGGTTTATAATGCTATTGCAGTAGCAAGAATATTTCCATAACAATGTTGCGTGTGTAATTTTTCACTCATACATCATATCCCTCATAAAAGACTCATAACAGTCACTTTTCCTAACTCCAGATTGTTTAACACAAAGTAGTTATTCATCCTCAACAAAACTAATTAGTTGATTGGAAGCTATAACCTCCAATATCTTTTCATTATGTAAGTAGCATGTTGGTGGATGGCATTCCTTTGTTTTGTGTTCCTCGCATTCTTCACTTTTTCAACTGGAATAACATTTTATTTTTTTCAATCTTCAGAGAATTCGTTTGCAGTTAATTTGAGGTAGAATTACGTCAAGTAATATTTTACAATTTAAATCGTAGCAGTCACTTATTTACTCATTGATTGTTTCGTTTATTCTAAATTTGGAGTATCAAATAACTTAAATTCAACAATTTATAGACTCTCAAGTGAAATTCCAGCCTTTAGCTTTCTTTATTTCATCTTTCAAAAAAACCCACATTTTTTTGTAAATTCAACAATGCAAAACAATGCACATCCGTTAAATGTAAATACATTTATATTAATGTGAATATCATTCTAAACCAATCATTAACTTTATTGATCTATTAATCTAATGAGCTGTCATCAGAACTTTATTGAAAGAATTCATTCTGAAAACTTACAATCCATGCACGTATGTAGTATGTATATACCTTTAGTTTAATGCAATACAAAAAAGTCTTCACATGATTAAAATCATCATGCAATTTACTTAAAAGCAATTTCCTCACTCGCCCGTAATTCACCTTCGAATATGAATAAACCCCTGCCTATCCATGTACCTACACACAAACATATCTACCATCGGAAGTTTATTCAAATTTTTAAATTTTTACCCAAACACCTTTCATGTCTAGAATTTTGTTCTTGATTGCAGCTGACTGATATTATAATCCTTTTAATAACGTAATTACCACGTGTCACACCCAAACAAAAAGAAACGGGGAAGGTTTTTTTTTTTTTAATTTGTATTTAAGCCTCCAAAGGAAATACCTTTAACTTGCCTTTTCCCCGTTTTCTTCTCTTTCGATTTGAAATCTTTTCTTACTTCGAATTTCACGGATCGTAAATTTTATACAATTTCAATAATAATAAAAAAAATACAAACAGGAAAAATTGCGTGCTTTGGGGATATATATAACTTAGGTTATACGAAAACTAACGAGTCCACCATATCATATTGTTAGAGAGATACAATTGTAAATCGCATGTTTTCGGTCAGACTTTTGCAAAAAAAGAAAAAAAAAACACAAATCAATATTTAAAGCTCAACTGTTGGATTCAAGCAGTATAAAGTTTATGGTTGGCGGAGTGGAACATGGTTGTTTCTTCTTTTTCTTTAATAGGAAATAGCTGTGTCCCAAGGCTAAATCAAAAATAATAACCTTTCAGAGACGATCCACGACGGTCTTTCATGATGTGAGCTCTCCAAACTACTGCCGCTTAAAATATACACCACTTTTTTGGTATTTTTTTTTTTTTTCTCAAAATGAAAGTTATTTTTATGAATAAAAGTAAAGTTATTTTGCACACCTATTTCTTGTAACCTTGTTCTCAATTTATTTTCATTCTCATTTTCCCTTTGGCTTGGTTTTGTGTTAACTCCATTTTTATAATTGCTTGTTTGTTTGATTTATAGTCGTGATTTTTCACACTGACTGAGCACAGCAGTCGCCTTTAACTAGCAATGTACCACAGTTTCGTTGTGATTGTTTGTTACATTTTTCTTTACTTCTATTTATATTCTTTAATCAAACTAATTAGAATTGAACTCGATTAAATCTGTTTTTTTTTCACTTTCAGGATGACATGGAGCAATGGGTTTCAGATACATTTTATTCCTATTTTCCTGGCTACAACAACGAAAATCAAAAACGTCAAGATATACTGCGTGACCGTCAGCTAGAATACCAACAGAATTTTCTTAAACATCAAGTAAGTCTTGAAAGAGTTTTTGAACATTTCTTCATAAATTTATATCTCTTTAAATTTGTTTGCTAAAGATGAAAGAAGCTGCTGCGAATAGTGGAAAGAAAAAACATTACCATAGCCATAACAATAACAACAACAGCAACAATAATCCAGAAGAAAAAATAGAACAAAACATTCCTCCAGAAACGATAAATCATAAGCCACCACCTTCAACGTCACGCTCCTCCGATAAGACTGATTTAGAAATTATAGTAAATAATCCAGATTACGAGATAAAGTCTCCTCGACCAGGTAGTGCACGGCATAGACTATTGCAGGATTTAAAACACACGGAAATTTCGAATATAGTAAATAATGATGGTGTCACGGAACGTAATCGACGCAATGCCGAAGTAGGTTAAGACTTATCAACATATTTTGAAATGATAACAATAAACTGTTCATTCATTTGTAGATGGAAATGGCTAAGAAAAAGGACTACCAAAAGGAATTAATGGCACAGATAGAGGAGCATCGACGATCGATTGAAATACTCAAGGAAAAAGAACGCCGACAGGACGAGGCATTAACTAGGTAGGTAGATCATTTTTTATATACCGTCAGTATTCTAGTAAAAAAATTTAATTTGATTTCTTAAAAATTAAATAAATATACTGATATGGTATTATACTCTTCTACATCTGTCCATCTTCATCGCTTACCAAATTCGAATCAAATCAATTTCAATCTAGCAGGACCTCATGGCATCCCTTTAATTCTTATAAAATCTAAAACTTGGTAAAAACAACAATATCACACTTCATTGGGTACCTGGCCACTTTGGTGTCTAGGGTAATGAGGAGACAGACCCTTCAGCAAAAATAGGAGCATCAACGCCCTTAACAGGGCCTGAGTCATTTTTCGGTATAGGAGAAAACGTGATTAAAAATAAAATCAAAAAGAAGAGGAGGCCAAAAGATCAAAACAAATTGAAAAGAACTACCCAAGCTGAGATAGGCCAAGCTCATTCTTGGGAACTACTCATAGGCAAGAACCCTTTGCAAACCGTAACAGCTTAAGTAGGAAAAACAATGGCCCTCCTTACTGGCCGTTGTACACTTAGAAGACACTTAAGTGTTCTTGGTCTAGTGAGAAGTGCCACATGCAGATTCTGTAATATTCACGAGGAATCACCGGACGACATACTGAGCCAATGTGATGCACTTAGGCACCAACAAAAAACACCTGCGATACTACCTGGTAGAAGAGCGTGGCTTATCCTCTCTTAAGATACCTCCAATACTCAAATTTCTCAGGTAAATAGGTTTGGAGGAAGAGCTGTAAAATGAAGAATCTCATTTAGCTCTATGAGGGGGCACAATAGATCTTTAGGTCAGAATGCAGTAACCCCAATATTTATTCATTCTTATAGAATCTAATTTTCACTCTCACGATATATTTTTCGCATGATACTTTTCGCCCATGATATTTATTTCTCGCCTGATATTTATATTTCTTACTCACTTACTTAAGGTGGCGCTACGGTCCAACCAACCAACAAGCTTCTTCCAGCCAGCTCGGTCTCTAGCTAGCTGTCTCCAGTTTCGCACGCCAAGGTGGTTGAGGTCCTCTTCCACTTGCGTGCGCTACCTGAGTCGCGGTCTTCCTCTATTACGCCGTTCCTCATGGTTGGATTCAAAGACTTTTCGGGCTAGAGCTTTGGTGTCCATTCACTTTAAATGACCCATCCACCTCAGTCGTTGTCTTTTTTCGGCTATGTCGGTGTCGCCGGCCTGTTTATGTAGACGGCACGAAAAAACTTAAGGAGAATATTCCTCTCAAATTAACCTAAAGCGTTTTCATCCACCTTCCATAGGTCCATGCCCTAATATACTTCTCATTTGAAAGGCTTTTTTTGTATAACTCAATCGATGTCCAAGGCAAGTTTTAAAATACTCAGCTTTGAAAAAAGGAGCAATGGGTTTCGTTAAAAACTTCGGATAGAAATATTTCCGCAAACTCTGCCTGTGGAGAAACTATTGGTTCTAGATATTTAAAACGCTTTACAAGATTAAAAACCCTTTCGAGGTCAAGAGACAGATACACTTGGCCCTCTTGATTCAATGATAATTTCACATTAACAAGAAAACCATTCAAACATGAAAAAAAAAAATAATCTATGTACAAGGGAAGTTCAATAAAAAATTCTATCTGAAACATTTTATATTTTAAAAATACCTAGGTTTTTTTTTCATTTTAAAAGGAAGTGTGTATTGTTAACAAAAACAATTTATAGATAACGAGGGGGTTGGTTTATTGTTTCAGGAAGCTTGAGGAACAATTAAAAACAATGCGTCTGCAGGAAGAATTAGAGAAAGAAAAAATGAGAGCCGATAAGGTAAATTAATAAAATGTGAAAAAAATCTCTCAGCAAAAGAAAAACTAATTTTATTTAAATTTAAGATGCGCTTTGATAGTGAACAAAATCGTCTCATGCGTGAGCATTTACTTACCAAACTCGAAAACGATACAAAGGTCCTAGACGCATCAGTTGTCAAATCTAACTCTAAAAATGATAAAATCAGTCCACCAAAAAATAAAGTCTACAAATATTTTAGCAACTCAGCTCGCCATGAATTCCGTCGAGATCCAGCTGATGAACAACCAGCATTTCATCTGGATCTACCAAAATCCACATCTACTTATCGTCGTCCCAAAAAGTGCTTCCACCATATGAATAATGACACAAATATATGTCCGTTTTGTGACTCGGCGTTGAAGAGTTACGAAAGTTGGTGCCTAAAGTGTAAGAGAAGAATATTTGACACAAATGCCGAAACCGATGCGCTTATTTGTGCTAATTGTAAGAAGCTCTATTCGATCTGCTCGAATTGTGATAGAGACGAAGAAACCAACTGCATGCATTGCCAGAGAAAGCTTAATTTCTGTTCGAGTTGTCGAAGGACTTTATGTTCCGATTGTATCGATGCTATATCTGTTGGAAAGGATAGCAGTAGTCATAGACATAAAGCCGATTCGGAGAGATCTTTTGAGATATTAGAAGTAAATTATCCCGAAAACGACGATGAAGCTGCAAATGACTTGAACAACAACCACGAACGAAATCGGCCACCATACTCGGTCAATATTGATCGTAATTCCATTTTTCATCATGATTTCGATCGCAGTAAATTGTACGATGATGAGAATAGCATCGAAGAAATTCGACACGAAACTGATAAGCAGTTATCGCGGTATTTGAAAAACTATGGCGATCTGGCTTGTAAAGGACTGCGCGATCGAAGTACTCAAACAACTCCTGACAGTGCCTCAAGAAGGGATATTGTAATGGTGGAGGAAAATAATCTATCGATGCCACTTTTACGAGAGATGCCACGAATGACACGCAAGGAAAGTAATCTGCAACAAGCTGAACGAAAGAAGAAAACTACTCGCATAGAAAATCTTGCTACTAGATGGGAGGTGAGTTTTTTTTCTGGCTTGTCTCGTATGAATAGGGATTGCTAATAAATTTATTTTTTTAGGTTCCTGCTGTTCAAAAACATACAATAACAACGAACTCCCCAAAGGTTTTAACACAACTAGGGGCAATTAGAAGACAATTGCAGTCAGAACAACTTCATTTGGATTTTTAATCTGAAATCCTCTTTGAACAAACAAAAAACTACTTAATTAATTTTACTAACCAAGTGCTAATGTAACAAATACGGTGCCTAAAAAGTTTCCGCAATTATTGCTTTGAACTAAAAAAAAATAAAAAAATGTTTCTTTTTTGTTATGTCTAATTGTTTACACAAAAAAATGTTATTGTTTGCTTTCCTAATGCTACTGTTAGTTTTTTTATATACGTAGAATAAAATGATTTTTTAACAAAACAATTTTTCTATTTAAAAAAACACCCAAAAACTTGGTTTGAATAATTCGGGATACAAGTTGTTTCAAAATTATGAACTTGAAATCTAATGGGGTTTTCCATTGGTAAAATAAATCAATTTATTTTTGATTTGGATCTGACAAAAATCATATTCTGAACAGTTTTACATTCCATTGGCCAAAATTAATGATTTATTTTTGATTTAAAATCAATTTTGCAGATCGATTTTTTTCGGCAGATTTACTGCCCTGTACTTACACCAACATAATTTACAGCTGTCAGTTTTCAAATGTGTCTTTTGATTTGATTAATTTATTTCAGGTGTAAAAATTGTGTTTAAAAAATTGGTGAGAAATAATTGCTCATTTTTATGGAAGAGTTTAAAATGAATCGCTTACTTCAACAAGGTCATCTTTATCTTCTGGAAGCGCATCAAGGGATGAAGAATTTTTTTCAAATATTGACACAGAAACGAAACTACACATATACAATGATAACAATAAATCAATTTCAAATTATGTTTCATTCGCCCCAAAAAATATCAATTTTAAAATTGAAACCATCTGAAAATGAAAACCCCATAAATAAGTTGAGTATTTCAAGAAATGTATTTGTCAAGACTATACTTCACAGGTAACCAAGAGTTTGACATTGACATCTAAGATTATTTGCCTTTGAGGTACGTGAAGTTACATTAAGCATATGGTCCCTATTGTGACTCGCGGCTCGTCGAATCGCAAACTTTAATGCCAAAATAGTCACATTCGCCAGATTTTTCTTTCGAGTCCCGATTCATAATAGGTGCATGTGATTTAAACTTGATTGTTTTCCATTTATTTCTTTTTAACATTTTCAAGTTCTAAGAAATTTTCCCCCCTAGATTGTTGCGGATACTTGGATGGTAAATGAAATGCAAATCTGATGTCTTTAACAGTTTCCCTCATTGAACGTGTTCCTTGACACAACCCGGTGCAGGAGCAACCAGAAAGGAGAACGTTCACAATTTGTAAGTTTTAATAATTTTATTAATATGGCTGAGGCAAAAACGAAATAATTTACTTTACACGCATAATTCTTGGATTAAACTGGTCGGTAATTCAAAAAATTACATTTTTTTCGCTAAAGGTGACATCTGGTTAGTTTTGGTTAAACGAAAAAACTTATGCCCAATAAACATGGCAGTAGTGCTACGTTTTTAAAGGTGACGTGACAATAAGTTGGGTGAAATCGGTTCTGTTTCACACGTATACTTTACGACACAGTTGCATTATTTTTACTGGGTATGGGTACGTTCAATAACAAAAATCCGGCACTCGGACGAACGTTTGATCTTTTCACATCTTAACTGTGAGTGTTTTCGGAAGTAATTCTGAATTTCCTGCCTGCCCTGCCTGCCCTGCTTTCCTATTTCCATTGTCAACTCCCTTGTTGTTTTACCAACAAGTTGATATCTATGGAAGATCACGCTGACAATTTTGTAGGGAATTTGAATTTAATGCTCGAATAGTTTGGATCAATTATTTTTCATTTCACCAATTTTTCCGACCAAAATATGTTTTGGAAAATTCGATTGTTTATAATTTGTATAACTGATTATTTTTTTTATAACATACCATATCTTCTCCGACTTCTAACTATCTTTGCCTTCATTCAAAGCGAATAATGGCTCTCTAGCAATACAAGACACCAAAAATGAATAAACAAATTTTCAGAGGTTCACGAATTGCCCAACAAAATTCAAATAGCTGAAAACAACAAAAAAATCCGATGCAAAAAAATTCTTAAGAAAAAAGTGATGAATTTCAAATTTAAAAACATTTTTTATTTCAACCAAAAAAACACGAATAAAAACAAAAAATAACAATAAAATTCCAGTTAGTTATGTCATCGGTAATCATCATCAGTCCAGATCCAGATTCAGGTATAGAGATGTCTTCAATAGCGTGGAGCGTATTGTTGGTATTGGTACTGGGCATATTGGGGCAGAACATATTGTGGAACGTATTCTGAGTATGCACCAGCATATCCACCACCACCACCAGCAGCGCATGGAACTGAAGCCACATTTGGTTGACAGCTGAACAGGTATGACTTAGGGCATGGTGGGGCTGAATGGGCACCACCTCCATAGCTGGATCCCAAAAGTCCATCCTTCTTATCGGTTGTCTTATCGCCCATAACAATGGTGGCGATGGCAGCCAAAGCAAACAAACAAGCAAAGAATTTCATATTGAAATTTGAGTAAAGGTTTAGTTTGCCGAGTATACAAAGGTAAAGAGCTTTTGATAACTGATGACCAAACCATGAAATGGATATGCCTTTTATAGTCAAAAAATAATATTGTGCGTGTGGGGGCTTCGTTTTGACCCCAAACTGTAACTATTGCTGATTTGTCATAATTATCAATTTTGCTGCAACACAAATTGCTCCCTCGAATCGAATTTTAAGTTTTTTGAAGTTGTGACAGAGTGTATATGCATTTTTTTTTGGGTTAATGCAATTTATTGGGTAATGTACTTTATATAGGCAGTTTAAAGAAACGACGGCGACGATGTCGTGGCTTGTTGGGAGCGAGAAGAAGTAAACAACTATTGTGTATTATGGGGGTGTAGTGGGTCAAGAGAATTTCATTGCAACCCTCTACCCTTAACCTTTGAATTCGTTGACTTACTTAACATTATTTGTTGAGAGAGATTTGACGACTGACTGTCTCTCGCTCTCGTATGTTGGGGTTGTAAAACGTGAAGAGTTTTTTTGTTAACTGGATGAGCGTATACTCACTCGTAGGTATATCCCTGATGGTAGTGCGCAAGATTTCAAACACTCAGCTGTGTTTCTTGGTATAATCATCAATGCCCCTAAAATGTACTACCTCAACATATGATTAGCCCAAGAGCAAATACTTAAAAAAAATAAGTTCCATCACTGGGTCGCATGGAGCTGCTTTTGTTTACTGAAAATATTTAGATGCAATTAAACCTCTTATTCGTAGGTATGGAACTCCTGTATTTCATTGATAAAATAACCTCTAAATTATGTGTAACCAGACGGTTTCATATACCGTTAGGATTCAGTAGAAGTAGAAAGCTAAACCTCTGCAAATTTCAAATCCGGTATTCGTTGATGTACAAGCAATGACCGCTACGGAGTCTGGACGATTTATAGGCGTTTTTCTTTTTTTTTTTAACTCAAAGCAAGGCGCAGAGCGTTCAGAAAAATGCGATCTCAGATTTATCTCCGTCCAAATTTTGTTCCTCTGGATTTTGACAGCAAAAATGAGGAATTTAGCTGAGGAATCCTGTTCATGCAAGCGAATTGTCAAAATTGAGCTTGACTCCTTCAGCTTCCGGGTGAATATGAAAGAAAATAATAGAGAAACAATCACTGAATTAATTCGTAGTTACTTATGTATATATTTTTTTATTACCTGACATTATTCCAATCGCATTATATTTTATGATAAGCTGTCTATCTTATTTGAAATACGATCCACATCAAACGTCAGTGTCATTAAGTTGTGTCGTATATCACTTTGCAAATTAATATTGTAGATAGTTAGGTACATATGCATGTACATGCACATTTATATGTAGATTTATATAAAATAACCATTATATGTAATTAATTTAAAATCATTTGTATGAGTTTGAAAATATTCGAACTTGACACTCCCTTTGACCTAAACGAATATAAACCAATCACGTTCCAGAAAAAAAAGTGATTCTATTACAAATGTAATGCTACGTGTCTCATCGAGTTATAAAATTTGGATTTAAAATAGTATAAAATAAAAATTCAATCAAAAGGTTTTATCAAAAAACATCATGAGAACTCAAATCAAAGTCGTGTCAGTTTTTTTGCTCTTGCATTGTGTAGCATCAAATGAAATGTCCTTTTTTAAGTAAGTCGAGTTTATTTTTATTGAAGAAAGTTTCTAAAAAAACATTTTTTTCTTCCGCTTAGAAGTTCAAATTTTGCTCATGCTCGCCAATATAAGAACAACATCCCCATTAGCGCTGGCCGGAGACCATCCCCATCATCTTCAACATCCCCAATTCAATATCTGGAAACGCCTAATTTTGATATTATGCTCCTAACTGAAGAAAATTCTAATCCAACATGGAGAAAATACTCAGAGCTCTTCCAGCCGAAAGATCTGCGCAGTGCACCACATATTGAGGTAAATTATGGAAATCATGAAAATTTTCCATATCCTTTTATTAATTTGGATCGTTCCGATATTGAGGCGGTTCTTGCTTCGTTGGGTGACAAAAAACACATATTTGTAATACATCCACGAAATTGCAAGCCGCACTCAAGTTCTTTGGATGAATTTGAAAATGAGTTTCTTCCCGAATTATTGCAGAAATTGCACAAACCATCAACAACAGTAACTAATGGTGCTGGATCAGCTTATAATAATAATATGGATCCAGTTATAGATCGTATATTGACTTTGCTCGATAATGATGAACAAAAGATGCTAAATGATTTGAGGAAGACTTTTGAAAAACCAACTTATACAAACACAGTTAATTATCCTTTAAGGAGAAGGAATCCAGAGCCAATCGGAGTGGGGAGTCAAAATGCAGTGGGTAATTCAAGAATTATAAAAAATCAGGAACCCAAGCCTCAGCTGAGGGATTTGCTGTATAAGGTGCCATGCAATGAAGGATATGTGTTTCTTATTGAAAGTCAGAAAAATCCAATGAACCCTAGTGCTTTGAGTGATTTGCTTTTGAGGGTAATGAAAGTTGTCACCAAAATGTCCTGAGATTGTTTAATAGAATGAAAATAAAATTATTAATATTAAGACTATAATAATAATTAAGTACATATACATACCTACATCCAAGCGGCTTGAAATAAATAAAATATATTTCCTACACATTTTACCTACATATATGTAAAATGTACATCGCAAATTATGGGAAAACTTTTTTTATCGAATGTTTTTACAATCACATTTCTTTTTACGATGGATTATAAATTTAATAAAAACAAATATCTTAAGGTCTGGAGTTTTCAAAAGCAAGTCGCTCGGAATAGTGTTCAAAAGAATTAAATTCAATTAAAAATACAAATTTTGTGAAATTTGCAAGTCTACTTTCCACAGTTTTCATTTTGAAACGAAATCGATTGATTAAGGCAAAGGAAAGCTCTGTCTATTTTCTATTCGGCATCGGCATTGAAAACCGCATCTTCTTACAACGCTTGGTTGTGGCAATGTATTCATCTATGTTTTGGATCGAAATTCAGGAAAGTCGTAAAATCACTTTGGATGAAAATATTTTGAGAACCAGAGCTTTTTCAAGCTTTTGGTTTATAGGTGCAGATAGAGTTTCGAAAGACCTATCTTTTGATGCATGAGTCGATAGGTTTTAGAAGGATTTTTGCAAAAAGTTAAAAAAATAAAAACCAATAATACATTTTCTGTTGAAATGTGTGTCGGAAAGGTCTGTTAATTTTTTTAATTTGGCACTGAAAACCGCAATCTCTTACGAGGCTTAGTTTCGGAAATACTCCTATTCAAAACCCCAAAGCCTTTTTCGGGTTGGTTCGAAGTATACTAATATCACTTTGGTGGATGCGAATATTTCGAGAAACACTCGCACAATATTTTATTTTTCAGTTTTAGAAATAATCAAGAATCTATATTTTTTTACAAACGAATAAGTCACCCTGTACCAACAATGCCCCCCATTTTGTTGATGGGAACTAATTTAACTACGTTCAACAATTCACACAAAAATTAAGCTCTCACGCAAATTTCCGCTCGCACTATAGGTACCTACTCTTCTTTTGGTATTATTATTTCAATGGTCCCACTCACTCACACATACTATTACCATTTTTGCTGTTAGAAAATAATATCTAACAAAATTAACTTGTAACACACATAACCTAACCTCATCGTCAACTTCATCAATATATCCCCTGACTTTTGAGATAAAAAAATTAAACAAGACACCTCAATAAAATTGACATTAATCACCGGAAGTCCTTCATAAATTTAAGCACTTTAAATGCATTTTACTTAAAATAAAAATGTCTTACTCTCAATCATATTAACTAAAGTTCGTTAAGAATCTCTCTTCGAAAAATAAAAAAAAAACTATACCATGAGCGAATTTACTCCTTCTTCAAGTGCGTTAGATAGTGTGTATAAAATAGTATACATGTGTAAGTGGTAATATAGGCACAAACACACAGATCATATACCAACTCATATTATAGTAGAATTCTGGCATTCTCCGCTCCGCATATTGTTTCCTCCTCTTATACCAATCAACATTTTTTGGGTTCTTCTTATAGAGACATCAAGCAAGAAGAAGCCAAACTAAGAACCGTCAACTCTTAACATTTACTTTCGTTTTTGTTCTATGTGGCGAAGGATATACTACACTTTAATAATACACCTGTGTGTTTGGCAGGATCCTACTACTCTATACTATACACACATATAGATAGATAGATAAAAAAAATAATACTTACAAAAAAATAAAAAAAAAAAAGAATATACCACATAAAATAGCAAAATAATCCTTAAAGCACACATCGCCGTACTCCCATCGCCACCACACTATATATTCTCGCATATCCTTTCAACACTGTTGCTGTGTTCTCCTCACTTCTTGTCGTCGAACAGAAGGATACAAAAAAAAAAACTAGATATTTGTTGTAACTTCACTTCCAGCAAAAAAAAAAACGCTTTTCCCTTCTCCTATAAATACATACATTTAATTTTTTTCCTATTTCGTCTCCGAGAGGTCCTGTGTGTACTAAATTGTGTAATGTCAAGTGCTGTCCTGTAATCGTTTTCTAATCATCCACATCGCCATTGCCATCAGCCATCATCATCATCTTAGTCCTGAATATTACCACACTTTTCTCTGTGTACCTAAATCTTTTTTTATTTCAAAAAATGTAAAAACAAAAATGTAGAAAAAGTGTAAAAAAATTCCTGCGAATGTCCTTTTTTTAACTGGAATTTTCAAGACAAATAATTCGCGTCCAAGTTCAAGTAGAAGATAAAAGTTTTTGAGCAAAAGTAGTATCATATTTCTGTCGTGTCGTTTCGTTTCGTGTCGTGTCGCCTATCGTTGTCGTCGTGTGTTGTGTGTATATTGAAATACACCAAATGTTATCATCGCGTAAAATTACATCAAAAAAGTGTATATTCAATGCTTTGTCAGCTGGTAGAGTAAAAAAAAACTCTACAAATCAGATTAACAACATATTTACGACTGTGCTGTAATTTTATTTTAAATAATTCATAACTGTTTCATTGTAAAACAACAAAAAATAAAATAAACTTCGGTTTTCGATTTGAATTCACTGTGTCTCGTTTCATTTTTTTTTGTCAGGAGGTATATCCTTGCGTGTTTCGTGTACTTGTAGAAAAATAGAAGAAAAAGAAAGAATATCTTCACATACGCCCTCAGATACTTCACCACCCCTTTTTTCGCTTCGTTCTCTCTCAGTGTGTGTAGGTGTGTGTATGAGGATTTCTTTTTCCCAAAATAACAACAAAACGTGTGCTAAAGTTTTCAAAGGATATAACAGTGGCTCGAGGATAACGACAAAAAAAAAATAAAAACAAAACACACCAAAAGTGGTACAGTGGCGAAGGCATATACAAAACAACAACAACAACAACACAAATTTGCCTAAAATAACAAGAAAAACAAAACACATCGGTAGTGTGTAGATAGCTGGTAAAATAATTAAGAGCGAAGGACTATCGCTATCCGAAGCTTTTGTGTGGTTTTTTTTTTTTAAAGGAATTTAAATTTTCATATTGAATTTACTATGTGTAATGTTAAATTAAAAAATAAAATACCCTACACGTAATGTAGGTAAATGGAAATCATGTGTGAAATTGTTTGTGTTTAGTTATATAAGAAACAAAAAAAAAAAAAATCAAAGCAAGTTATTAACTCTCTTGCTATATTAACCAATATATAATAAATCGAATCACCAACATAGACCACCGACAACAGATAAGAGAGTAAAGCAGAGGAAGTTTTATTGGTTAACAAAGGATTGCAAAATTAAATGTGAGTACCTTACTAATTCTTTGTATTTTTGTAAGAGTAGAACTTTTTAAAACATTTGTTGCTCCTTAACATGGGTGTTGTCTTCATGTATAACTTATCACCAATTGTATATCTGTGGCCGGGTTCATCGAAAAGAAAATAAATCAAAGATTCTTAATTAATTTCATTTAACCAACAAAGTTAAAAAAATATGCTACAAATAAAGGGTCTTCCAATAGGGACTTCTGAACTTTGACAGTTGATAGCGTCCATATTGTTGAAGCTGGATCTGTCAAATTGGCGTAATTTATTCAGTTTCTTTTTCCAAATGACCATGGACGGGTATAGCGTTCAATGACACGTGCAAATGATAAAATTGTTCTATCAAAATGGGTGTTCTGTTCGGGCAACGTTCCGCTCGCTTTGCCTATTAACGGTCATCTTCAGCGATTAGGCCCATTTCTGGGTGAATGGGTACGTCAACAAACAAAATTGTCGAATTTGGGAATATACCAATCCACATAAGATCCAAGAGCGTCCAATGAATCCCGAAAAAGCCACTGTTTGGTGCGGATTTTGGGCTGGCGGCGTCATCGGTCTATATTTCTTTGAGAACGACTTTGGCTAGTCCATCACCATCGACGGCGAGTGCTATAGGTCAATGTTTACCAACTTCTTTTGGCCTAAATTGGATGATATGGACACCAACGATATGTGGTTTCAAAAGGACGGCGCGGCGCTGCGTACCACACAGCTCACGCCCCATTTGAAATTCTGCAAGAGCGATTTGAGGGCATGGGTCTCTCACGTGGAGGTGAGATCGTGTGATTTAACCCCTTTTGACTTTTTCTTGTGGGGTTTTCTGAAGTTGCAGGTCTATGCGAATAAGCCACAGTCCCCCTAAAAGCCAACATAACCCATGCCATCGGTCAAATTCAGCCTGATTTATGCGCCAGAGTCATTGTTGAATGCACGCTACTCAGAGAAGCCGCGGCGGGCATTTGAACTATGTTATATTCCATATATAATGGCATCGATAGGCCTCATACACACTTTGTTTTATTTAAATTTAATGATAAGAAGTGCTTTATGAAAGACTCTGTATTTTGTTGACAGAAGCCGCCTGAAAAAAATACAAGTTTTTGCCAAATTTAGTCAAGGCCCTGGAAAGTTTTCAGTATGAAAAATCTAGAAGAGAAAAAACATCAAATACTCGCGAGGCCTAATAAAAATTTGTTGGGCAAGTTTCGCTATCTCCTCAAAAATACATCCTTTACAACAAAAACTGCATAACCACCATACATAAATAAAATATGAAAAATTAAAGTGTAAACTTATTCATTGGTATTGTGAATTAGCTCAGTGGTTAGCGTATCGGACTAGCGAAGGGAAGGCCGCAGAATAGAATCCCAAATGAACCAATTTTCATTTTTTTTTGTGTTTAGAAGCAAAATCATTTATAACTGGTGAGGGCCTTGTCATTTTGCTAGAATGACAGTCGGAATATTGGTATATGTTAAACTTTCTAGGGCCTTATTTAAAACTAGATTCATTTTGATGGCGGGAAGGAATACGGAATACCTTTAAATAAGGTTAAACCTTATTTTGTCAAAAATAAAAATAGTGGTTTTCAACGGATATATTGCTCATGGTGGACGTCATCGTGTGGATTTCAGTGGTCCCAAATGTTGCATTTTCTTTTAAAAATTGGCCTCTTCGCTGAAGATGATTTTTTTTTGCTAAAATCAGGGTCCGCTTCCAAATGCTCCGAAAACCAGTTAGCAAACACATGACGTTGTCTATGGTGGATTTTCTTCAGCTCATGGGTCAGTTGGATTTCGTAAACGGAAGTTTATAAAACAACATGGCCGCGTTAACTGTCAAAATCCAACCATCCCTATTGGAAAAGCGTCTGGACGTGCATTCACACGCATTTACCCCCCCGTGACGCGTTTGCGGCTGCAGCTCCATTGCTAGATAGACGCGCGTCATAATTTGCGTCTATTATGTTCAGCCAGTAAGATTGTACATCAAAATTTTCCAAAAGAAAAGAGTTTTTGATTTAAAAAAAAATTCACCAAGCTTATTTCTTTTTTTTAAATTCAGATGAATAGCTTTATACTCAGGCTCAAAGACCACTGTTTGATCGAACACCATGTAGATAGATGCAAATACGTGCGACCTATTCGTGCATTTTATTTTTTAATCACTCCTATTACCTTTTTTTCTATACAATTTCTGAGGATCTTCCAGACAAAAGAATACGCACTTATTCGCTCAAATATTTTCTCACTATTAGCACCGACCACATCAAAGGGCATAAGGATCTATGCCAACTGCCGCAAGTACCTGCTTACTTTTGTTGTGACAACAACCAGAACTAACTTTGTGTTCTTAATTAAAAAAAAAAAACCGTCTTCGGGTCTTACAAATGCATTTGTAGTGGCTTTAGTTTTAATATTAAACCAAACAAAAAAGAATTAAATGCATCACTATAGGTCGCACGTGCTCGCTCTATCAGATATAATATGTATGTAAATTGGTGGCGTAACCGCTCGTTTAGCAGGGCCTCGGTACTTGCAACTCTTAACCCTTCCTGTCTGCGTATGTTGTAGAAGGGGTTTGGCAGGTATGTAGGGGATTTACGATTTTCTGCTGAATCAGAACGCCAAAAACGAGACACACACCTATAGTAATTGATATTCCTGTTGGATTTGTCACTTCGCCGTGGAGGCGGTATCCCTGAAGAAATATTTTGTATTTATGTAGGTGATAAAGGCAGGGAATTTGATCTCAAGACTTCCGGGATGACCGAAAGTTAAAAATATCTTACTGTACTATTCGCCGAAAAAAACCGCTGTAACTTATACAAGAAATATCTGTTGGGATTAAGGCGGACATTTTTGGGACTGTTCCTCTGTGGCCAAATGACGTTGGTTTGAAGGAGACCAAGAGTGAGATAGAATTTAATCCACGGATTAATTTTTGACGTTTTCACATACATTTGTATGTAAATGTGCTCGTTCAAAGCCTATCTGAACTTTCGGAATTCTGAATTTTTGGAGCTCCTCATTCGCCAGATGTCATAAAAAATTCTGAGAATACAGATGACATCTAACTTTTTATGACAGCTGGAAAATCAGAAGCTCCAAGTATTCAGAAATCTGAAAATTCACATATGCGTTGAACGCGCACAATCTACTTCACTTCTGTCAAAAACTAAATCAAATTTAATGGTCTTTTCGATTGGTCGTTTCAGATTGACAGTTCATCTTCTGAAAAAAAGATAAATTTGCTTCTGAGTTTGGTTTCAGAATCTTTCACACGTATCAAATTGTTCTTCCGGATTACTTGTCGAAAAGTTCATAACTGATTTACACATAGACTTTTTTCAAACTTACACAAACAAGACACAAATCCAAAAAACACGATCATGTACACCAAAAACATATTTTCTTATTTTCGATTCTTTTTTAGGATTACTGGAAAAAATCTCTGGTTATGATCATGCATAATAGACTGTTTCGGTACTTAAAAAAAAAACTATTCAATCATTCTCTTTCACGATTAAGTACATACATACAAACATAGATAGTTATTTTTAAGCTTAAAAAGTATTAATCCTGGTACTCTTTGGAATATCTTAAAATTAACATAGACGAACAGATAAAATTTCAGGGCCTTCGAATTGTTTTACGAATGCATAAACTTACCCTTCCGAAAGCATCACCTAAGCCCTAGCGCATATTGCAAGCAAAAAGGTGCACAAGACGAATAAATTAGAAGCGGGGAATATGAATGCCTTTGCCTAGTTCTTGTCTTTCTTCAAGTATAGTCCTACGACAAATGGATGTATGAACATACGTAATTTGTATGTTCTTATTTGATGCAAGAATGGCTTTTTCGGATTGCCCCAACCGAACTGACACATTTTCATGTGTGAGAGAGCTTATAACATTTTAAATACTATATATGTACATAGCTACAAGCGAAAAGAAGAAATGATTTTAATTATTCAATGAAATGTTTGCATTATACATTTAATGTGCGAAATCTGTCTTGTTTAATATGATATCCTTGAGTTTTCTCTTATAATTTGACCCATATCTGAATTCATAATATGTAGCTACATACATGAACATTAGAACACCAAAAAAGACATACCGACTTTCTTGTGAGGGCGGTGTGGAAATGGATGTGAAAGAAACACCAACAACAAAAAAATAAAATGCAATTATAAACCCACTCATGTTGCATTTAATTTATTGCAGAAGAAATTTTCTTATTTGTTGGCATATGGATGTGTGTTTTTTTTTTTTATTTTATTTAATATTTTATGTAACTTATTCTTGGTTCAAAAAAAACTACAAATTTTTACACTCACAAAGGACGAATTCTTTGAATTCTCTCTCTTTCATCATCAACACAATATGTTATATCCGGAAGATATTCATTTTTGCCACATTCATTTCAAATTATTGTCTTTGTTTTGCTGTACATTTGAACAAAAAATAAAAATGAAATATGGAAGCAACAATATTTCGAATAAGCAAAAAAAGAGATATTTATAAACACTCAAGTGCAAAAATGACTACTAAACTATTTGCGGTATTTTTTTTTATAGAAACGATTGCGGAAACTTGTAGATAGTCTATTTTATACTAAGCGTGAAAGAAGTTAAGTAATACTACGTTTTGATTGGAGTAAATGAGGTAATTTCGTTGCAAATTTCCAAATTCGATTCCAAATTTCCAATACAAATTCACATTTCGAAATGAGGTAATTTCAACCAAATTTGCACGAAATTAGGTTGGAAATTACGTGCCAACCTGAATGAACACATTCATTTGGAGTCCATTTTAAAAGCTTTGAAAAGATTTTGTATTGAAATGTCAAAACTCGGTGCATAAGAACCAGAAACAGAAAGAGAAAACAACAAAAACATGTTATTATCGGAAAATACGCTAGAAACGTTGTACGACATCAAATAACTTGCTGTCAAAACCAATAAGATTTTTTGATAAGTAGTAAAAAGTATAGTAATAAGTTTAAAAATAATAAACAAAGATATCAAGATATTCGAGTTGTTGAACACGCCTAAACCGATGACAGTTGTTGCGAAAAAAATTTGGCAGATGTCATACGCGCTAGTGCTATGTGTAATAATTGAATTGAAATTATTTTTCATAAAGTTCTATTAGTGAAAGAAATCCGAAGATCTCTTTTAGTTTAAGTTTTTTAAACTTTTCGAAGCTGAGGAAGAGACACGCAGCTAGGTATTTAAAATGCATTTGTCCATTTTGAAAAATTAAATTAGTGTGGGCAGTAGTATACCCATTCTTCACCTGAGTATAAATTCATAGGTAGAGTATGTTTATATAAATACAAAATATTCTTTTTCACACATCTTCTCTCATATAATGACCCTGTGGCAAAGTAATTTGAGTCGTAAATACTATCCGTTTTTTTTTGTTGTTGATTTTGTAAGAATAGAGAACACGTCCACAGCAATGGTATCTGATATTTATTTTTATTTATTTTTTTAAACAAAACAGACAGAAAAACCTATAAATTTGCATGCAATTTTAACTTGTATGTATAGGTACATAGATATGTGCAATATTCTTCCCCCCCAATCGCACATAACACATTGTGTGCTATTTTGAAAGGCGACTCCTTCAAGGTTAGTCAAAAAAGAAAAAAAAAATAAACCATTCGCAACAGATATCTTCTCTTCTGAAATTACTATAACCAAACAAATTGCCAGTATCTCTATCTATCGTTGCAATTTTATATGAGCTATTCAATTTAGATACATTGCTGCCAGAAGGATTTCCCATTAATTTTACTTTATTTTCCGATAAATGATCGATTGAGATTTTTGTAAGACAAAATACCGAGTGAAAAAGTTTTTCCATCAATATCCAAAATCAACAGATAATTTTGTTCAATTATGGGTACGAAAAATGATTGTTTTTTTTTTTTTTTGTTTTCGGTTTTTTGTTTGTTAGCTTCAAATCAAAATGTAAGCAAAATTGAATTATTGCCTCTTTGCAAAAAATTAAATTAAAGTGCGAACTATTTGATAATAATAATTTATAGTTTGGGGAACTACACTTCATACTCTTTTGCCCATGTTCTACATTTTACTTATTGAGTTTGTTTCTTTATTCATTCCAAACATTCAGAATATTCGGAATATTCAGGTTTTGCGTTTCTTTATTCACAAAAATATCCAGGATAAACCATTCTGTTGTTTTTTTATTAATTCTAGAATGCATTCATGATAATATTCACAATAATGTAAATAATTTTAAAACAGGAAGTGCTACGTATTTAATGTAACAAATTATCAATTTTGAACTTTAGGAATATGTATGTACATAATTACGCAAAACCAAAATGAATGTGTATTCAATTGTTTTGACATATCACCGAACAAGTGATTGCCATTCTTTTTGTTTTTATTCATTCCATCCTGGATATTCTGGATAAACATTTTGTCTTTTCCATCTATTCTATTCAATATCCGGAATTAATATCTAAAGAAGCACACTCATTGTGAATTCGGGTGTTCCACAATTCGTTGGAAAAGCTAATTGTGAGTTTGAATTTCGAAAATGAAATTTGGTGTTCTGCATTTCGGTTCATTTCGTTTTCTGAACGTTGTGAAATCGACACAGTTGCAGTTATTTCCATGATTTGTGGGTTGGATTTCCCTTAACACATATTATAAGAACACATCTTTGCTCAATCTGAAACTACCATTAAAACTTTCAACAAAAAAGAATAAGCAATTCATCACAACAATACCTCATAGTAAGGCACTCACACTATGTCAGGCAAATCTAATATGTTAGATTTCACTCCCAAAATTATTCGTATAGGTAATTTTTTATCTAGAGTTCCGCCTCCTTTTTTCCTTAAAAGTGCCAATATTATTGAATCCTTTTTCATCCATTGTGTAATTTCACTTCATAAAACAATTAAAAATGGATGCACCTTCAATTTTGACAGTTCGAAGTTATTGCGAAATTTTCGAAAACGACCGAATTGTAGTACCTAGGTATATGGCATTTAATTTCACGTGAAATTGACAATCGATTTCAATTCGATTTGCAGAACATGGGCGTTTATGTTATTTGGAAGAAAGGCTATCATAGGCAAAAACAGTGATTTTTTTTACCATTGACCTACACATTACATAATTATGTGATGGTCCGATTTTACCTACTACTGAATTTATGGCCGCAAAACTCTAAAAAAGTGTTTAAATAGCAATCGAGTCTCGAAATCGGTTGCGATTTTCAAAATATTTTAAACACCTATCTAAAAACAAAATATTCTTCGAATATTCTAGAAATATTCGAATCCAAAGTGAAACTACGATTTGACTGAATTGTCTTTAGTTCATCCACCGATGTTACTCAATTTAAAATTGATTACAAAATATGTAAGTGTATCTCAAGTTTAAACAAATGCCCGTTAATTCTTAGCCGTTGTGATAATAAATACTTACCTAATTTTGTGTACACAAATGCAATGATACAAAAACTTTCAAATCAATCAAGTTGTTCTCTCCTGTTCCATTCGAACTCGCAATGGAAGCATTCTACCGGACTAAAAAGTGAAAACGCCATTAATATCATCTTCGATTTAAATCTCAAATGTAATATTTACCCCCGCCTTGTCAATATGACAAGTCAAAACTTATGGTTTTAATCTTTTGGAAATCTTTTTATGTGTTTC
The DNA here is from genome assembly GCA_932273885.2 of Leucozona laternaria. NCBI lineage: Eukaryota > Metazoa > Arthropoda > Insecta > Diptera > Syrphidae > Leucozona > Leucozona laternaria. The sequence continues at coordinate 1,346,347 of OW026366.1, forward strand.
CAGAGTTCATCGTTTTTTAAATCTCCTTACCAAATAAAAAAAAAAAAAACAAATTTCTTTGATACCTATGCCATAACCTACCTTACCTACATCGTCTTTTCTATTATACACATACCTTTATAAATAATGTAAACATAAATGCCATCATTATGCCCAATAAAGATACTTTTTAGCTCACGTTTATTTGAAGCATTATGAATTTCCGTTTGAAAATTTTTGTTAGTACCTACCTACCATACTTTTTTTTCTTCCTTCTAAACACATAATATTAAAAGTTATAGGTAGTATAGGTATGTATGTAGGTACAGCAAATTTGTTCTATGCTCAGCTCAGGGATTAAATTGAAAAAAAAAAAAAACATGGGACATATTTATCAAAATATTGTTGTTGTAGGTTTTTCATATAAAAAAATATTTTCACTGACAGTCTTTTTCTATTTACCGCGAAAATGTAACGATACTATACCAAAGGAGTTCTATAAAGTACCTATAGTGATAGAGAGAGAACATTTTTCGATGGAAATCCAAAAAAAAAAGGAAAAAAAAAACAGATACATAGATTCGGATCTATTATTCCTTGATAGAAAATCAATATTATTTCTTCCTTGTTTGTAGAGGCATTTAATGCCTGCTTGTCTGATGAGCCTTGGAATACGTTAAGCGATTTATAGGTTGTCTACTGGGACAATGTATTGATATTTCCCCAGAAAAAAAAGGTTTACTGTAAAATTTAAAAAAAATCTCTATGTACATACTAAACAATAACTACTGCAGTATCAAACCACACATCTAATGACACTCCCAATTGACATGACACAAATAAAAAAAAACCATGCCAGCAATTTGACATTAGGGACAGCTTAGCCACACAATATGTTAGCTGCCAATGGTCGCCTGTTGTATGTGCAATCACTTTTCATCCGTAATCACATCATCCACACTGATGGTGACGTTTATAGAAGCATTTTCCTTTCAGCCACATCAGCCATGCTGCCAAGTGCCACCTGTTACACATAATTCTATACCTCTACCAAACCAACATCCGTATTCGTATTATAACTGTACACGTTCTCGTTCGACAAGCTTAATTTTGAATAATTGTCCTCTGGGTGCGATTCAGTCAGAGAGAACATGCCATTCCGAATAAAATATATCTACCATGCGACCGCAAGCCATGGAAAGCCAGAAAGGCATTTTGTCTAAAGTAGTTATAGAGTTACAAAGGAAAGGAAGCCAAGGTCATGTTATATACATCATATTTGTTGAAAAGTCTACACCAAACGCCACACACCCACCGCCCCCACCACCCCAAACCACCCACAACCCTTCGCCATGCTCAAACTGCATGCAATACACTTAATGCATAATAGTGTGCCTATTTAACTCTGTAAGCATAATATCTTGGCTTTACACTTTTAGTCTTGCTTGGCAAAAAACAATGATCCTTGGCAAGGAGTTATTTTAATGGCGTTAGATTTGTTGTGTGTAATTGTTAGTTAATTGCTTGACCTATATTTAAATACATACATCATAATGTGTGTTTCGAACAACACAGTAATATATGCACAGGCAGGTAATTACGCTGGTTGACAACAAATTGTATGTTATTGTCGATTAATTGTTACAACTATTAGTAGGTGGGGACATATTGGATGGATCTTTAGATTTAGTGTGTAAATTATTTTAAAAATGCGTTAAATTTGATACTCAGTTTAATTTTGTACACTTCAGAGAGGTGGATTTATACATACATATGTTGAAATGTTAAAACTAAGATAAAATTCAATCAACATTTTTCCGGACATTCCAAATGTGAAATAATTCGAGGTTTTAACTCCGGACATTCCAAATGTGAAATAATTCGAGGTTTTAACATAACAGAATATAACGATGACAGAGAATAAGTAAAAAGTCATAGCTTCATCCGTTAGAAATTGGTAGTTTTGGGAAGTAAACGAACAGACCTATTATATAAATAAACTTATACACAGACACTATAGTTCCTGTAGTTCTATTACTATCGGTCCTAATAATTTACATATATGTCCTAAATAAATTAACACGTTAGAGCCTTGCAAGAGCAACGGTCAAGCTGGTGCAATATTGCGGTGGATTTTATATTATGTCCCTACTGTGTCTGCCGTATAGTATCAACATTTATTTAATGATATTGCTTGAAATTTCAATAAATATTTATATTGACATATAATTGAATATTTATAGAAAAAAAACAAAACACATTATTTGACCCCGACGTGATTTGAACACGCAACCTTCTGATCTGGAGTCAGACGCGCTACCGTTGCGCCACGGAGTCTTTTATGTGAATTAAATTTGAGTTAATGGTATCATGTTGATTTAGCAGTACCTACATATATATAATAATAATGAGATAGTGAGGCAGAATTTTTAAATTTATTTTTGAAAAAATGCATGCCTTACTTGACTATCTATTTCTAATCATGAGGTTCAGTGAGATAAAACAAAGAGATGTCAAAATAAGAGGCTGATTACACGTTTTTTTTTTCGGTTGTTTCGTGTTTCGTCAATTTGACAGATTGGGTGAGAGGTGTATGAATGTAGGAGAATGCAGCTACGTTTCTACACCCCTCGTCATATCTGTGAAAAGGAAGAAAGACGAAATAACCGAAAAAGGAATCGTGTAATCAGGCTCTAAGTCCTGCAGAGTGAGTCGAATGTGGGCATTGTCTTTTGAATATAAACCAAATGTCAAATTTGTATAAATGGAAAACAAATATCGAAGGTACCATTCGCCACCGAAAATTGATAGACGGACATTTCACCACCGCCGATTGAGTGTTGGATCTTTAAGTGCTGCCATTTAGTGCTCAATATTTGAATGCCGCCCGTTTAAGTGTCAGATTTTTCGTTTCTGGATATTTTGTTTTCGTGTTCGCAAAGTAGTGTAGATTTTATTAGAAATGGTTAAATCGCAATAAGAATTCATTTATATTGAATTGCGACTTTTGCAAAATAAACACGAAAATTTAAAATAAATGATGCAAATTAATAGAAAATCATTTATTAACACTATTTTTACTGGCGTGAGACATTTTTTTATGTTTTATTGTCAATCATAGCAAATTGAAATTTGCATCAAAAATAGAATCATACAGAACTCGCTTGTTTAACAAGATTTCAGTATACATTGCAATGAATAAATTATGTTCTAAAATGGTGCACCATGCAAAAGTTTCCAAAAAATCACGGGTATTACTGGCAAAAGAAACAATTATGGCCATATTGAATATTAGGCTTTTCCAGAAACTATCTTTGTCTTTTTCTTTCTAATTTTGACATAAAAATATGCAGGGAAAACAAACAAACGACCAATCACAATCACATGTTTTTGTTTTCCCTACATATTTGTCTGTCAAACTATTGATTTTTGATTGATTGTTTGGTGGAAGTTCCAAATTAACACTACATTACAGTGTTTAAAAGTCTAGTGTTGAAAGAACGACAGCGAACTACCCAGTGGCGGAACCGCTGTAACAAAAATTCCAACCACTAAAGCATGTGGTGAAAATCTGGTGGTGAAGTGTCCAACGGTGAAAGTTCGGCACTGAATAGTCCTGCTTCGAAATTACACATATACGTCTTTCATTTATAAATCTCATCATTTTGTGGAAACTGACATTTGTTTATCAACTTTTGAAAGCAAATATTGGAATCTTGTACGATTTATCAATGTTAATACATATGTACATAGCAAAATTATTGCAATTAAAATACATAACCCTTAAAATACAAAAATTTGCAAAATCTTTAAAGACACATCTGCCAGTGTTTAAATTTTTACCAACCTTGACAGCAAATATTTTATTGATTTTTGAAAAAAAATACTGATATACTCCCTTGCAAAAAATAATTACAAAATTCGTATAAATCGAGAAATCCGAGGAAAATCCGTTTCGATCGGTTACGTTGATAGTTAGTATTTGTTTTTCAATTTTTTTCAAAAATGTTTCCGAAGCACATCGAGCTGTACATCAAAAGAAAGATCTTTTCAAACTTTATCCACACCTGTTAACCAAAAGCTTGCAAAGTGTCTGATTCTCGAAATGTTTTCATCCAAAATGATTTTACTGAATTTTCATGCAAAACCCTAAAAAAGTCTTCAGATATCGAAATTTCCACAATCAAGCCTAGAAAGAGGTTGCTGTCTTAAGTGCCGACATATTTCGACACATTCATTGATTTTCAACATAATGGTTACCCGGATTTTTTCTACTAATAACGAAACGCTTATTCTGAATACTCGGAATGAAAAGAAACACAGTCTTTATTAATATATAATTTCCCAAAAGCTTTTACTACCTTTATTAAAAAAAAATCGTGCAATAAATAAGAGGAGAAGGTATTCCATGAAATACTCCCATCGCCATCGTTACCTTGCCATCGCTTTTGACGATGAATCCGAATAATTACTCTACAGTAAAAAGTGTTTTACCTTTATTGATAATGAAGACTAAATTAGTACATACCTTTAAAAAGAGTAATTAATTTGTGTTGCAGCCATAAATATTCAAAGCCTTCAAACCAATATACCTACATATGTATGTATATGCGTTTTATTTTTAATTTGTATTCAAAAAAAATATTTATAGCAGTACTTAATTATATTGTCTACCTACATCGACTTCACCTCCGTTTTTTTTTTATAAATGTTTATTTTTTAATTCAGTATCATATAATGGTCGGTTTATATATATGTATGTGATTTTCTCCATCAGACACTGTATTTTCCAACTGACTATCATTAAGCCTTTTAAATGAATCCTACGGCAACGGTTGAACAAAGAACCATCCATCGCCCTAGCCCATCCTTCTATCATTGATTTGTTCGTCCCTTGTCAGTCATATATCAATTATGTACCAGAATCGTTATCGCGCGCAAGTAATTCAGTTCTCAAATTGTAATTCCAAAAACAGAACTCATCAGAAAAACCTATATAAGAATTGCTCGTACACACAAGGATTACAAACAACCAGTCCGAATGTGCGGTTTATATTATGTGATGGCTGACACGCTACCCATATCCGTCGCTAATTGAATATATGTACATAGATACAACGACAGCAATATTTTCCATCACAATCTAATATATCATTGGGGTATGACCGAATGACCAACAACCGAAAACCTTCATTTAAAGCATTTTCTAATGACCTCGAAATTACTAGCTTTTATTTCAATAGTCGAGGAGGTAGCGTTTCAGTACATGCTACTTCTTTGCACACAGATTTCACAGCCATGGTTGTCAGTCATATACTCTGCTAACATTATATATTTAATACCTCCTTCTTTATTCAATGAATTCTAAACCCCAAAATGCAACACTTACTCACAGACTATACGTAAACAGAAACAAAAAACTCTCCCTCGTGTCCTTTTGATGAAAGGAGTCCACCAGTAGTTAAAAGGAAAATTAAACTTCATTAATTTCACTCCGGAAAATGACTTCACATTAAACGGACACGGTGTCATCCTGCGAAATAAATTCTCTGTTTGGTGTTTTTTTTTTTTTATTCTTCACAAAACGCGGTAAACTCAGAAGTTAAAAGCAACTCCCAGCTCCCTGAAGGTATTCAAATTATTATCAAACCACACTGGTTATAATAACGTGCAGGGTGGTGTTGCAATTTGTCCCATTGAAACATTTTTGTTCTTAATTGACAAGGGTGGATAAACAAAGTAGGTATTCATATATTTTCGCGCATTAAAGCACAGGTCTTGCTCCTGTATGTTGTCCTCCTCCTCATCGTATATTATAATGACATGTTTTGAAAACAATTGCAATTGCAAACCAACAACGACAAATACGACGACCGACGACGACGGTGACGTTGGCGAAGACAAGAACTGTTGCGACAGCGGTGACGGGAACGATGTGTGTTGAAAATCAAGATAGGATTCCATCGCTGCAAGGGTTTTGAGCCAAGGAGACCTAGAGATATGGTAGAACGATAATAGGCTCCTTTAAATGAATACCTACGACGAATGAAACTCGGGTGCCCTTCCCTACATAAAGAGTGCTATTCAAATTAAAAAAAAAACATTGTTCTCGTTCTTGAAAAATGTCTGTTGTGGTGAATTTGTATGTGGACAGAAACAGATCAAAATAAAACTAAAATAACTAGAGCGTTGCCGTTAAGGATTAACCAAAAGTTCAACTTTTGACTAACAAAAAAACTGCAGATACATTTTTTGTTGCTTCATGCAATGAATGGATCCAACCAAAGTCTAAAAAATGCTGACACTAAACCCAAGGAGTTTACTGGTATTTATAAAATGTGTTCTTGTTTTTTTTTTTGTTGTGTTCTTTTAGGAAATTGATTTCCAAGCTATTTTTCACAATTTGTTTTGCATATTTTTTGTCAATGCACCAATTTCTGTAAATTAAAAAATAGATAATGAACTTTTCAATAAGTTATTGTTGTTGAAATTCTGGTGACAGTAAATGCACATGAATAGGGAGAGTCAATGCGGTTTTTGAAGGTGGTAAATGACGGATAGCGTAGGGTTTTCAAGGTTTTGTGTCGTATGTAATTTTAATTTATAATGGTAATCATGTAACCATAAGTTACAATACATTATGAAGCTTTTATCACCGGAACCAAGTTATGATCCATGGTGGAGTCGATTCTTCCCGTACAGTAAGGCGGTGCTTCCCTGACACCCAACATTAACTCCACAAATTCCTTATTGTACTTACACCACTCACTTCTCAGGAAGAAGCCACCGAGTAGAGGAGCGACTTACCACGTATTGGGAAAGAAAATTGAGTGAATTGCAACTTGCTAGCTAGTCCTTGCTCTTGTGTCCTCTGGGTTAACTGGTATAATTTATATTTGCCGACTTTTCATGGGCCGATAGTGGGTTCTATCAAATACTAGCTGCTTCGAATTCTATAATCAGCTCACTACACAAAAGATAGTCCAATCAAATTGACCTTCTGTATTCTAATTTTTGAAGTTTACTTTTGTATGCAAATGAATCACCGTAAAAAAAACGACATAAGCAATAACAAAACTCATAAATTTCTCTTAAAAGATATTTGTTTTTATTAATAACACCTCAAATTGCTTCATTTTTTGATCATAATAGTTTGCGTTTGCACACATATTTGTATAGCTAACTTTTTGTTTACTAAAAAGTTGAATTATTCTATTTTGAAAAATATAAATAACAAAAAATTAAATACATTTAAAAGATTATGTAAAATTAGTAAAAATAATTTCGTCTCAGTTGGAATGCATTTTCTTACTACCTCCACCGCCGCCGCACAATTTCTTAGCCCGTGTTTTGGCCATATGTGTCATCAATAAGTAAGTTCCTGGCAGAACTAAAACTATCAGATAGAATTTAAGAAACGATGGCATATCGAATGCGAAATTCCATTTATTCGGTAATTCCACCGACAATCTCTTGGTCTCCTCAAAATAGGGAATGTTTCGCAAGATTATAATTCCTTCGCATAGAATTCCCATTGGGTATAGTGGAATCCAGATTGTGTAGCGCAACCAAGTCAACAAACCAATTTCAGAATCAAACATTTGGGTGATGTAGTAGGGATATCTGGAAGAGTGTAGAAAGAAACGATATTAGATTGATATAAAAGTGAGAAGAGTCCGATATAGGTAAACTACCTGACAACTTCTACCAACGACCAAATACAAAATACATAGAAAACAACTGGCTTCGTTTGCATCCTAGGCTCCAGAGTTAACATCATAAATAGAACGAAATTCCTTCCAGTTACCTGGCAAAAGGGAATCAATGGTCCTCCTTTTGTATAGCCAAAGATTGGATGTAGAACTTCGAGGTACTGAAGGAGTTGGCAGAATTTCAATGGATTGCCAACGGACTCATAAATCTTCGACATGGAATCCGGTCCATCCCGATAATAGAGCACCGACATTACCAACAGCACATACAAAAATCCAACGAATTGGCAAAGATTGTAAAAGACCATGTAAACCTTTTTGCCACTCTCTGGGGAATACAAGAATCGATTAAGAAAAAAATAATCTCAAAACAACCCAAAGAATTCTCCCCTTTTACCCTTAATATAGCCCAGCTCCTCCAAGTGTAATTTCCGACTTGCCGCCGAGTAATCTTCCATTACGTCTCTGGGTTCGTCCTCGTCCACGATATCATCCTCAGTGCGCCATCGGTCGAAATCGATTTTTAACCAGTGTGGCTTCTGTGGGGTAGCTGATAACCTTGGCCACCAAGCAGGTTGTTCTTTTCTGATTGTAAATTCAATTTTCGAATCGAAAACTTTGAAATGCGATTCCTAAGAAAATTACATAAATTATATTTTGGTCAAGAACTAGTGTGTCTGCAGCAATAACTCACATCATCGTCAATTTTCGAATACAAATTGAGTGCAAATTGATAGTCATTCAATCCCCGAGCACCAAGTCCATGAGTGCTGAATTTTATAGATTTTTCATCGAATCTCACACTTGGTTGCTGTAAAATTAAATAGCTCATAATCAGTTGGAGATTATAAAATAATTAAATTACTTACTTTTGAGTCTTTTAATTCAACTTTTAATGTAATTTGGTCTTCAGTTTGGGCCCAATAGACAAGTGGAGTGAGTTGTTGCTTCGAAGTTGTGGTGGTTGAAGAATTCATATTAGGACTTCCTATTTTTCAATAAAACATATCATAATCTTTGTTATTACTACTGTTTCTCCAGATTTATTATATAATAATTAATTTGGAGGTAATCTAATTGAAAATGAAGATAAAAATAAAGTTTTCACAGAACTGCACACAAATTTTCATGTATCTTGAAAAGGGAAATAAATTATGACTGATTCTGGTTTGACGTTTCGGAGTTGAGTAGTGATATGAAAAAGGGAAATTTCTGCTGATGTACATGTCCAGTGTGCTGGGATGGTATATTTATTTATGTGAGAATTATACTGGGAACAGTTTAATATTTTATTTTTCATAAACGATATCAAATACTGATTTTGTCCAAATCAAAATCCCGAAAAATTATATAAAAAAAAAACATTGGTGCAAATTAAATGTGAAATCACATTTCTAAAGGAACAAGGTATTGGTTTTTAATTCTTGTATTTTTGTTTCATGATATGCCAACCCTGTTTTCTTTTGATTGATTTTCCACATCTGCGCACAAGGGTGGTTTGTTTAAAAATTTAAACTAAAAATACTGGGAGATTTTAAAAGTTCGTTACTTTTTAAGCTATCGATTTGAAATAAAATATAAATTTTTTTTTTAAATAACTTTTCAATCTTCATATATCAAAAGTTGATAATTGATTTCAAACTGACAAAACAATTTTTGGATCTATTTTTGTTGATTTCCATTCGAAAAATTATAACAGTTTTACATGTAGAGAACCCATAAGTGAGCAGCATTTGTTTTAAGCAAAACAGAGAATTTATTTTTAAACGCGTTTTATTCTTTCCAACAGGTAAACCTGATGAACATGCACCGAACTTTTCGCTTCCGTTACTGTTTTTCCAATAAATAAATCATAAATTTTACTAAACAACATATATTTCCATTAAAATAAAGAAAAAAATATTAATAAGCATTTCGCGATGTTTATAGGTAATGCGCCGTGTAGATGGTAAGTTATTGTTTTTTTTTTTTTAAATAATTGTTTTTGTTGCAAATATTCGTTATGGTTTTGATAGTTTAAAAATGTTTTGTAGAATTTTATGTATAAATCTACATTATTTTTTAACATCCACACAGTGAGTTTTAAATGACTAATATAATGTTAGACATTATGACGGCCCCAAACCCCAATAAATGAAAATGTTAAAATAAAACACAAGAAGCTTGAAGAAATATCCCTCCTTTGAACCCAAATGTCCTATAAACGTTAATAATTAAATTAAATTTATGATTAATTTGGGTATTGTTTCAGATAAACACCTCAAATAATCAAGTGCGTAATGCGAATATGTAATTTGTATTTATTTTCTAAAGGCCTAATGAGCATGAAACCTTCTTAATAATTCATATTATCCATGTGTTGTAAACCGTTTTCGAGGGTTCTTAACACGAATACGTTAATATTATAAACACCTATTTAGTGGTCCTTTGTAGACTATAATAATGCTTTTGAATTGAAGTTTAGTCTTATTCCTTCATTCGGGCGCGTTTCACGTGATAACCTTTATTAAATTGGAATATATAGAATTAAAGTGCAAAGATGACGTCTCTTATAGCTCATAGAATGATGAAAATAGGAAAATCAAATAAAGTGGATATCCTCCATGTTCCACAATGTGCAGTGAGTAAAACATGTTTTGTTATTATTTAAAGTAAAAAAAAAGACAAAAAAGCAGAAAATTCTATTAAACATTATATAGGATAGCAATATTTATACTCTCCCGAGTGAGTCAATGGAAAATCGTCAGCGTGAAATTTAAATTTTATCTTCCACACAAAAATAAAGGATTTAAAAAAGTCAATTTTGTTCACACTTCTTAATTGGTTGTATGACGATATTGAAAGTTTTTGGAACGTATTTTTTTCACGGGAATTTCAAATTTAAATAAGTTTAAAATTGATACGTTCCACAATATTTTTCAAGTGATATTTTCAAATTCAAACTACATGAAGGCGATGGCAAAAATTGATGCAGTGTGGAAAAGTGTTATGAGCGTAAGTAAGCTTTTTCCCTTGACATCCCATACTCAAAAATTGAAAATATGGCTATTAAAAGTTTGTGGAATGTATTAATTTTGAACTACTAAAACTATATATCTGCTTTGTTAACTGGTGGTGAAGGGCTCTGACTCTTCGAGGCAGCCTCTACAGTACTTCGAATGTTAAAAATAATATTAAAATACAGTTGGAATTTGAATTTTTCCTAAGGGGCTTATTTCACTTGCCTTTATTTCGCGAATGCTTTAAAATTCGCAAATAAATTAATTATATTTCAAAATAAAAGTTTATAAATTTGACGCTGAAAATTAACTGTTGATATTTCTTTTTCACTCAAAATGTGTTTTGTGTATTTTCACTCATATATTAGTCGTGTTCCTTTGGAGGTGGCGAACTACTCATGAGTAGATCCAAATGATAATCTAGTACTACCAACTACTCGTGATTTCATAGCGAGTAGATGAGATTTGTAGGGAAATTAATCGTCTGCGTTCCATTGAAAATGGCTAGCAAAGAAGTACTTATGTGACTGTGAATGCTTCGCCATATTCAAATGAACACGGCTATTATTGTTTGATGTTTTTGACGTTCGCTTCTATTTAAAGCGTACAAAAAGCGTACCTGTACAAAAAATCACTGCTTATTTGCAATTGTTTTTGCCATGTTTCTAATCATTTATTGTAATTATGGTGTTTTATGAAAAAATGAGAAGATTGTTTACAAAAGAAAATTTTACCTAGAAACTAAATCTTTTGCCTTCAGCTTTGTTATAAGTTTTATTTTATGTATTATGTATGTATGTTATGTATTTTTGGTCGCTATAAGTTAAAGTCCTAGAGCTAGACCCAAAGTATTTCTATCCGTAAAGCTTGCACCAAAAAGTTTTAAATACAAAGCTTAGTTTGGCACAGACAAAGTTTCTTTTAAAGCTTTTGGAAGAAAAACTTTAAGCCTCAAGACTTTTCACCTAACTTACTGTTTACCCTTTATAAGTTCTAAGTTCCTTTTTTCAGTAACGCAAAAGTTATCGCCCACACACGCAAAAACATTCCAAATTCAAACAAATATATTAACTGAGAAATTATAGGTGTAGGTTATAGGTTGACTTCTCTCGAAAGTTTAAATATATCCTCTCTTGTTGTAAGATTGTATTTGTGTGTGAGAAGAAAAATTGCAGTTAAACGTAAACCAACAACAATATTTCAAATAAAAAATCACTGTCCAAGAGTATCTACATATATACCTACCTTTATTATGGGAGTGGGGAAATGCCTAGGAAAATTAATATCAAGCTCAATTTATTATAATGGACAATTGACTTTAACAGCTATAGCACCTCCAACTGACATCAGTGTGGTGCTCAGTGAGTGTGTCATGTCGTCCTCCTCGTCCTGTGCGAACTCTATAGAGAGCCAAAAATTATATTTATGTGAATATAGAGTCGGGAGTTTTGTACTCTGCTGCGCGCAGCAGAGCGACTTGTTGATACTTATACAAAAAAAAAAAAACAAAAACCATGACAGTAATATGGTGCTCTGTTTTGTAGATGGACGAAGGACGACTCGACTCGACTCGCTGCGCTAGTTGTTGTTTTTTCTTGCAATCGTTTTTTTTGAGAAATTTATTGGGATATTCAGCGAATATGAACGAACATGCCACATGTTGCGCATACACTATGGCTATTGTTATTGAGCACTGAATAACTTTTTTATAGGTTGGACACGAGTTTTCAATTTATGTACCAGACAATTATAATAAAAGCCTACGTACTTTGAATATATATTTACAATCTACTTTTATATATTACGAACTTTTTTGGTGAGCTGAAAAAGTTCATGTTGACGATATATTGCTTATTTCGTGAAGTGTAACACTTAGCTCATGTCTGATTTGACAGATAATTAGTTTTATCCTTCCGCTGAACGAATTTGGTTGTGCATACGCTTCGCTAAGTGGGCCTGCGATCGACTTAGAGAAGATGCCGATTTTGCCAAAAAAAATCATCTTTTCAGATGAAGGTCATTTGATCTTGGCAGGTAGTAAACAAGCAAAATTGTCGCATTTGGGGCACAGAAAACCCGCACGCATACATTGAAAAGCCGATACACCCAAAACAAGTCACGATTTGGTGCGGATTTTGGTCCAGAGGCATAATTGGGCCATTTTTCGAAAATGAGCAAGGAGTGGCCGATACAGTCAATGACGATCGTTATCGGGCCATGTTGAACGAATTTTTGTTCACAAAAATTGAAGAGGAGGATATTGGCCACATTTGGTTTCAACAGGTCGGCGCTACGTGCCACACAGCCGAAGCTACACTCGATGTTTTGCGCCATTTTCAAAAAAAAAAAAGAAGTTAGTTGGCGGACCCCTTAGTAATAAATCTAACGAACACACAAAAAAGAAACAGTTGAATCAGGGAGTAGTTCTACTCCCAAAATAAAAAATATTTTTGATTTCATTAAAATTTTTCTAACAAAATGAAAAACACGTCAAACTTTCAGACATTCAAAACAAATACATATCATGAACTTACACACAGGCAAACGCACAGTCGTAAGCAGGTTCTTTCATACCAACTATTCGATCTCCAGCGCCAATGATGGTTTAACAAATCGAACTAACCTAAACGTGCTGAACGCATTCAAAGGAAAATTTAATTTTTGAAATGTAATATCCAATATAAGGCTCGTTCGGAATGGGGAAAAATTTCTCCAAAAAGTTTGTACATACAAGTAAAATCTTTTTAGCCAAAAATGTCAGCCACTTTATAAATGCTATAAAAAGTGAACAGTGAAATTTTAATAAATAAATTTTCTTCCTTAAAATAGTTCTTAATGTCAGTTTTGGGTAGTAGGTAAGAACAGATTAATAATCAGCTTGTAAATCTTTGTGCGGCGGAAACTCTACAATCTAAATCTACATAGATTTATTTAATCTAAACGAGATTAACTTTTGGTGGAAACATAACACACAACTTAAAAATGTTTGCTCTTCAAAATTTGAGCCTGCAGCCACGTGCCAATTTATTACTTGCAACTATTTTTGGCTTGAGTTTAGAAAAACTTGAAGTAATTTTAAGCAACAAGTTGCTCCGTTTCACGTGTCAATTTTTTTTTAATATAATGTTTCCGGTGACAAAATTTTCTGTTGAACGCTCTTGCTTTACAAGAATTCAGATGGGCCATGGGCACTTAGCTTTAAATACAAAGCTCTTTTCCAATAAACAAAAAACTAAAACCTTACAAACTTTTTTCTACTCATCCCCTTGTTTTTAAAAATATCATCAAACTAATGAGACAGACAAAACGAGTGATTTTGCTTTTTTGAAATAAAATTCCAAACCATCAGACACATGTGTGGTGTAAGCTGTAGGTATAAGGGATAGAGATAAATGTGTTTCGTATATATTCATTTAAATTCTATCGAATATAAACATAAGAACATACTCTAACGTCTAAACAACTAAACGGATTTCGTTTAAATCTCTTTTTGCACTCTTCTCGAACATATACTTCATCCTGTTTCGCTGCAGAGAAACACAGAAATATACGAAGCTCCTATACGTACATATATGTACATACCTAGATGCAGGAAACGGAAACAGCAAAAACTATGAAAAGTAAAATCTTTTAAAAAGTTTCTCCTGCTGCTTCTAAAAGTTGGATATAATTTTTCTCTCCGAAGAATCAGAAGTCTGAATCTAAACATACATACCTACTTATAGAAGAAAAAATCACAATGAAATAGAATGCACCAAAAAATGCACCCCCCCCCCCCCCCCACAAAACTTTCTAGTGCTTGCTATCTCTAACAGTGAAACTGTGCTGATGGTTTGATGTGGTATTAAGTATTACAATTCCATACATGGTATAGAGTAGAGGTGTGTGTTGAAACCCCTTCCCATCCACCATCCGTTTTCACACATTTTCCAATGTCAGCAGAGGTTTGTAGTTTAGGCTTTCGCTTTTCACCACACATCCCAATGGTGTGGAAATTGGGATTAAAAGCCTCCTTTTGGGTAGGCATATGCTCTCTCTGCTTTTTAACTATCGCATCCAACACGAGTACACACACGAGGAGAACACCATCACCGGAAGAGAGCAAAAATGGCAAGGCGATGCAATGGGAATCCTTGTGCTGGCATTTATAGCAAAAGCTGTTTGTAAGAGACCACCCTCACCTCAGGCGGCGTGGCGCTGCTACGCTACGAAGCTGGTTTTCTTTCGGACAAGAATCAACCTACACATTCACCTAAAAGGACGATCGCAGGTTAAAGAGAGACGAACATACCTACACGCAGAGAAGGAATTTAACATATTTTTGCTGGCTTCTCACAGTGTCCTGCCAGGAGAGAAAATACATTCTAGTTGATTTGTTTGATTATATTTCGTCCTGCTGCCTGACAGTGGGTTTTTTTGTATCCTTCAGTGTTTTTGTTCGTGTCGTTGTGATATGATCCTTCGGATTTTCGTTATTATTTTCCCATTTTTTGAATTCGCATTGAGTTTTGTACCAACCAACAAAAAAAAATAAATCTCTTAACTCTTAACTCAATTTTAATTTAAAAAAATACCCCACTTTAGTGTGTTAAATTAAAATTTAAAATTAATAAATAAATGAAAAATAAATTCAATAATAATAGTGTTAAATTAAAATTTGAAAAAAAATAAAATAATAATAATCAAAAGTTCCTTTTTAATGTGAATCCTTGTGGATATTTTTGTTTTGTGTCTGTCTTATTGGTGTTCTCCTTATTTTTCTTTGAATGAAATGTTTTTATTAAAGCCATTAAAACGTGTACGATTGTTTTCGAAATTTTATTAACTCTCGAGTATATATCTTTGTATAAAAATTATCAGAAAAGCTATACATACCTATAGTAAAATGTGTTAAGTTAATTTTTTTTTTCTTCAACTATAACGAAGCGTTTATTGATTCAAAAAAGTGATACAAATTTCTCAGTGCCTCCCTCGTATATAAAAAAAAATAAAACACCAACAACAAAAAGTCGCAAAATTGTTATAAAGGATAGTTTTCATAAATATACACACGTCTATGTATTTTTAACCGTTTTTTCGCTCTGTCTCAAACTTACAATTGGCATATATGATATATGGTTTTTTTTTTTTGTGCACTCCTTCTTCAAATGTCTACAGAACGATGATGATGTGATGAATATGCCAACTTGGATATAAAGAACAGCAAGGACATTTCGAAAGAAAAAACTTTTCAACTTAAATAAATAAAACAAAAAGGAAAAAAAAAATTAAATATAAATCACAAAGTAAACTAACACAGTGTTTCAAAGTCGTCGCTTTATCTATTTTTCTATTCTAAAGAAAAACTAAAAAAAAAAATAAAACTAAACAAAAAAAAAATTTATCTTGTAGTTCTAATTAAATTCGAATTTCTGTAAAGTGTAAATTGGCGTCAAAATATTTGTAATTTTATGCCTTGATGATTCTTTCTCCTTCAAAAAAACACACAAGTTCGAGCTTAAGGAATATTTTATAAAGGAAAAACAACAAAATAAATTATTGTTTTGGTTCTTTTGTTTCCTATGTAAATTTCGTCAATCCCACAAAAAATACAAGAAAAAAGGATTTAAGTGTAAAAAGTAACAGTAAAAAAGAAAACAGAAATCATCTTTCGTGAGTAAAAAGTAGCTGTAGAACAAAAAAATCAAATCAGAATAATATTTCAGAAGCCGTTTTTGATTGATTCTGGATGATGGACGATATACGTATAACACCATCTCAGCAGCTGCTTATTGCTGAAATTTTATAATTGAATTGCTGGGTCTTGGATTTATTAAGTTGATGTATTTTTGATCTTTTGTCACACTAATTAAATCTCTCTACGAAATTCTCCATTGATTAATAATGTGTATTTTATTTAATGCCAACAACATCAATATCGACCTTTTGATCAATCGACCTTCGGTTTTGAATGAATTGCTTTAAATCTCAAAGGACTTCCATCATAATTTTGCTGAGTTGTGAATTTTCTTAGAATTTGTCGTGTTTCCCCCTTTGTTTTTTTTTATAATAAATTTTCATCATCATTAACATCATCATAATCACCATGGTAAATGTATAAAATTTTAATTGGAATCTTTGATCAAAAAGGATTTTATCGAAAGTACCTATGTAGGTACAGATGGATAGCCTGCCCCCACATAAAAGCGTGTATGTAACACACACGATCTAAATATGAGTAATGAGTATGTGTGCAAGTTTATCCTATATTTTATAGATATTTTGTTAACAAGTTTCTTGGAACTCGAACCCATAAGGATGAAGTTGAAAAAGATAAAAAGTTTTCTTTTTCATCTAGTTTTTTTTTGTGTTTTGAAATGCATTTAAAAATAAATATATGAGGTTTTTTTTTTTTTTAATTTATTAAAGTGCGAATATTCAAAAGTGATATAAATAGTATAAATGTGAGATGGCAAAGTTAATACTTAATGGCCCTTCAGTTTTTGTTTGATAAAAATAAGTTTGTTTTCCTGCGAATACATACCTACGTAGATACATTTCTACTTGTAAAGTAAATTTTCCTTGTTTTCCCTTTGGTATAAATGAGGTGCGATTAATTTTCTTAATTAAAAACAAGTCGAAAATATAATTTTAAAAATACATTTCCGTATGTTTAAACGAAGGGGTGAATTTATGCAAGAAACTTTATTTTAAATAAATGTTTTCTATTTTTAGGATGGAAGAAGAATTTTAATTCCTCAAATTCAATAGAAAAGTTTGATAAAAGTATTTTGTTATGTGAGGTAATTACGAAAATTAACGAAAATATGTTTTCAACTAGTTTGCGAATTTCGTTTGACAGCTGGTTAAATTTCTGCATTTGGTTTGACAGTTGTTGACGTTTCTGTTATATATATATAAATTAATGCCGAATTCCTTTCAACAAAGAATCGATTCTGTTCAGAATTTTTTCTAAACAAAATCGATTCTCTTCTGTCAAAACAAATCTTGCGTTTTTAGCAAGATTTCACATCTATTTGCACACACACTATGAAGACTTGACATTTCTATTACGAAAGTCGCGGAATTTTTGGAAGAGGAGTTGTTTATTTTTTGGTTTCAACGAATTCTACATAATTAAACAAAAATGCAGCTGTCTAGTAACACACACATCACACGAAAAAATTCTATTCTTTTACGAATTCCTTTCAATTGACAGAAACAAATCGATTCTGTTTAGAAAAAAATGAATTTCTTTGTTGAAAGGAATTCGCCATAAAACAATTATCTACACGGAAACTTAGTCCCCTTTCACACGAGGAAACAAGTTGCTGGAGATTTTTTTGACGTTTTCTTTTAATTTCCTTAAAAATCTCCTATACCTTTCACACGAAGAAACAAAATCGTGGAAACTTTCTGTATTTTCCTTTTAAAATAGCTTGGTTGAACACACTCTACTGTGTGTGTGAAGAGGAATGTCAAAAAAATCTCCTCGAATCGTTGACCGGGGAGATTTCATTTTCCCCTCTTACTTCTTTGCACTTCTCACCTACAAACTGATTGTTGCTGGCAACTCAGTTTCCTCGTGTGAAAGGGGACTTAAGACGGTGTTCACATTGGACTGTCTCCTCCGATTTTTTTTGACGTCTCTGTACTTGTGCTCACTCCCACTTCACGGTGAGAAAGAGATGGCCGAGAAAGGTAGGATTTTTATTTTTTTTTTTAAATCAGTGGATTTTTTTGACGTTTTCTTTTGTGACATCTGTTTACTCTGTCTGTGATTTATCTGTGGCACTTAAATCCTACAGAATCGAATTTTTTTCAATTGGAAACATATTTATCTAAGAAGATTTAAATTTTGTGAGTGAAAAATGTCTAATTAATCCTTCAAAGAGCACTGTTTGCTGTTTTGTTTTAACGACTGCTGAACGTCAAAGTGAGTCGGCTTCACGTCAAAAAAAAATCGGAGGATTCAGCCCAATGTGAACACCGTCTAAAACAGATAATTTACAAATACATTATATATGTAAATTAAATATGTACATAGATATCGAGACATAACCCCCATTATATAGTATAAGCGACAGCGAGATTAATTTCCGCTTTGCAGAAAGTTAACTATGCGTATCTTTTGTCTATGCGGATAGCGGTTTTCCAGCAATTTATTATCAAACTCATTTTTTTTACTTCAATAAGCTATCATTCACAAAAACAGGTTATTAAGTATCATTATTCTTTTTTGATGTGTAAACATCTATGCCGGTGGTAGAGTGAAATAAAACGTGAACTTTCCTCTGTGCGACGTTACGAAGTCATACTTTGCGATGTAGCACGTTACGTAACGAAAATCTGCTTATTAGGATGTTGGGTTCGTTCAGTGAAAAAAATCTAAAGACCCCCTTCAAGCAAACTATGTCCGTTTTGGATCCGTGCACGTAGTCAACAACTTATATGGACGACTTCGCATACGGATACAAATATGGATCCTCAAAACTGTTGTTGGACAAACGTTGATGTTTACACATATTAACCGTGAGTCCCGGCACTCAGACATTTTTTTTTTATTATAAAAGTCCAATTAAAATACAATTAATACTTCAAATTTTCTTAACAAAAAAATACATCTAAAATTAGTGACAAAATAAAAACAAAAGGGAGGAAATTTTCTAAATTTTGACTTTGACAGAATTTTTTTCAAGAAATATTGAGAGAATTAATTTGATTTAAAAATTAAATAAGAGAATGGACTTCTGGCTTTCAAAACACGTATATCTACAAATTTAATGTATGTATGTGTTGCCCTTGTTTTTAAATATTTTGTTTTCCATTTTAAGTATTTTTTTTAAGAACATTTCGCCAATTGCATAAAATGGGGGAGATAGACCCCCCCTCTCATATTAAAAAATACTTGTATTTTATCCCTCTAAAAATAACCCTTCATCAATTTTTTTAGTTATCGTACTCATACGTATATATTTTTACATGGAAATGCGTTAGCGCTCACATTTTTTGACTTGTAAAATTTGCAGTCTGGACCTCAGCTCGGTCCCTGGCTAGCTCGCTTCAGTTTCACACGGAAAGTTGATTGAAGTTCTCTTCCACTTGCGTGCCCCACCTGAAGCGGTCTTCATCTACTGCGCTATCTAGACCTCTGGGGTGGAGTCAAAGATTTTTCGAGCTTGTTTTATAACGAGCATTTGATCTAAACGTGTAGACGGTTGTGTCTTTTTAAGTCTACGTGTTTACCCTTTAATCCAATACTAATTATTGTTATTTGCATGTCATTAATAAATTATAATTTTTAAACCTTTTGTCTTATGCTTAACATAATGAAAACAATAACACTCAGAGCCGTTTTCTGAAACGAAAATGCTGTTTTACTTTTTCTGCTGCGTAAACTGTCACATACATAAGTTCTCATGTTTAACCTAAATATTTAAGTTTCGTTTTAGCAATTGGGCCTCAATGACTATTATATATGTGTACATACATGAAATACACAAAAAAAAGAAGAAATAAATTTTAAATTTTTTACAAAAACAAAATAATTGAACTGTGAAATAAATCTATTTAACGTATTTCTTTACATTACACAAATAAAATACATATTATTAACATAATGTAAAACAAACCAAAAATAATCGATAGCTTAATCATAAGAATTTTACACATTTAAATAAAGTACATTAAGAATAATTCAAGTAACATTTATATTTAATTAAAGTCGAAAAGTATAAAAAATAACCACTTATCTCAATATCTTGGGAAAAGATGATATGATTTAAATTGAAAACTTTCGAATTGCATGAAATTATTGAATTTATTTTGAAACCATTAAAAAAAGAAACATGATTTTAATTTTTAATCTTAAATACAAAAACCAAAAACATTATGAAAAATTATATTTGTTTGTGAAATTATATTCAGTGTTGTATCAATTAAGTTTAAGATAACTATTCTTACGAGTAGTTTGTTTAGTGTCCCTTGACAAGGGAATAAAACTATTCTTTTTTATATGTATAAACACAGTAATCGTGTATTTATTTTATTTTTGTTATTAAAATAATTTGTTTTTATATTTTGTTCTTAAATAAATTCAATACTTGTTATTATTAGAATTGTATTTATTATTGAAAAAAATCGTTTTGTTAATTTGATATTATTAGTTTGTAATATATGATTTTTATGCCATTATGTAAAATAAATTTGGTGTTTTTATTTTTCTTTCTTCTCTCTGGCATATTTTAGAGGATTCAAGAAGAGCTAATTTTGATGTTGTTGATGGTCTCCTTTCAAAGAAAATCACTGAATTCAAATATCAAATGCCTGGTAATGTATCATGATTCTTTTTTAAAACCTTCTGATTCTACGAGTCTTCAAATTTCGATTGAAAAAAACCTCTATGTTCGGCTAAAATTCGTATGGTTGAGTTGGTTGTTTTCGAAAAAAGCCACGATAATATAAATAACCAATTGGCCCTCTACGGCTTCGCATGGGTAATCAAACCTAAGCTTTTCATAAAAATTACAAAAGAAAATATAAATACAAACTTAAACTTCTTTTTTTGTAATCGAATAGATGTACCTACTACTTTCTGGGTTTTAACTACTTCACGGTATAAATGGCTTAAAAAATATGATGCTCTAAAAATAAGTCCAACGTTTATTGTTATCGCAACGCAGAAAGAATGTTTCTAATCGAAAACCACTATTTTGTTTTTATCCAATTTCACTGTACAATAATAGAAAACTTTAATCGCAACAGCATGAACGGCCGGCAGCGCACCGATGGATCGATCGAAATGAATATTTATAGTCAACATTTTGTTCAAAATCGACATAATAAAGCATAGTTGAGATATCTGCTAGCATTCTGTACGATCACATTATCAAGCATCATTAAGTCTCTTCAGTGCTGCGATGGAGGACCACGAAATGAACGACGAACGTGGACTTATTTTTTTTTTTTTTTTTTTTTTTTTGTAATAATTATAACGTTAAATTTTTAATATAAAATTTAAAACACTCTCATTTAAAAAGATTTAAAAACAATTGCCGATGTAATTACCCATTTTCGGTCATCTTAAACGACAAAAAAAAATCACTGATCAAAACGAATATTTAACAGGTAAATGCATGGAAAATGTATGTTCAACATTTTGTTTAAGGTTGATATAACAAAGCATAGTTGAGAAATCGGCTAGCACTGCGAACGATCACAATATCAAGCATCATTAAGTCTCTTCAGTACTGCGATGGGGGACCACTTTTTGGTGGAGATATTTTTTCTTAATTTTTTTTCCTATTTTTTTTTTTTTTAATTATAACGGTCGATTTTCAATATAAAATTTAAAACACCCTCATTTAAAAATATTTAGAAATAATTTCCGATGTAATAATCCATTTTCAGTCATCTTAACCGACAAAAAAAAAAAACACTGATCAAAAGAATATTTAACAGGTAAATGCATGGAAAATTGAAAAATTATCGATTCAGCGGCACAAAATCGACTATAAGTCGTAAATTACTGTATCGATCATGGAAAATGAGGTGTCAATAGAAAGCTTAATTTGTCACCAATTAAAGGAATATAAAAAAAAATGTAGTGTTCATATAATTTTAATTGCTAAGGGGCTTGGGAAGAAAAAAAACAAGTTTATTCACAAAATTTCGAATAACATTTCTATTTTCCGACCAATTTTCAAAATTCATATTTCATTATAATCTTGACCAGCATACGGTCATTTTGACGTATTCAAAAATTTTCTGCGTCAACCACAAGCTTCAATAAAGTGTTTTGAAAATTCTTTAACGCAAAATTTAACGAAAATGCAGTCTTATTGGTCGTTCGGATTAGGTGTTCTTTTTTTGTTGGTTAAGATGACCAAAAATGGGTTATTAGCTCGGCAATTGTTTCTAAACCTTATTAAATGAGGATTTTTTAAATTTTATATCGAATATAGACCGTTATAATAAAAATAAATAAGAATAAAAAAATTTAAAAAAAAAAAAAAAAACACCCATCCGAGCACGGGTGTCATGGTTCGTCCCCCATCGAAGAACTGACGAGGATTTTGATGCTTGATATCATGATCGTTCGGAGAGCCGGCGAAGCTTTCAACTATTCTATAATGATGTTAATCTTCAACAAAATGTGGAATATAAATATTCATTTAGATTGAAAATGAAAATCAATTTCAATTCAATTTCGATCGAAGTGCGAAACATGATTGCCAAACCTTTGTCGTCTTAACTTATTTGTTCAAATGACAGTACTTATATTTGTAATTTTATTTATTTTCATGAAAATGTATGTTGTTGCCTAACCATAGATTCAATCAGCTCCAGTTATGAACAGGCTAGCCTAACATAATATGTTATTAAAAGGTACTTACGTCAGATTTTTGCAAATTGCATGCAAATCCTATATAATTATATAAAAATGAGTTTGTTCGTATTTCATGCGGCGTCGTACGGTTAATCCGACTGCGATAAGACTTTGCTGACTTATTGCTATCTGGTATACGATTTCAAAAATTCTATGTGTGTTTGAAAGGTTATTTAAAAAAATGCCTATATATATATAATACCCAATGCCAATTGGGTATTTATATAATCGTCGCATTTCTTTCGAAACCTCGTAATCTCTAATAACAAAATGAATTCCTCAACTCGGCCATACAAATTTTTTAATAGACGTTTAGCCGAGCATAGAGTTTTTTTTTTTAAATCTAAATTTAAAGACTCATAGAATAAGAAGTTTTTAAAAAAGAATCATGATACAGTTACCAGCCATTGATACTCGAATTCAGTGATTTTCTTTTGAAAGAAAACCGACACCATCAAAATTTGCTCTTCTGGAATCCTCTAAAAAAATGCAAAAGAGAAGAAAGAATATAAAAAGAAATAAAAACACCAAATTCATTTTACATAATATCACAAAAATCTTTTATTTATAACATTTTTAAAAATAATAATATTAAATAAACAAAACGAGTTAACACTTAAGTGATACAATTCTGAAAATGAACAATTGCTTGGGTTATGTAAATGATTTTGTTAAATTATTTTAATAACATTTATTTGTGTAATGCAAAGAAATACGTTATATTTGTTACATAGTTCAATTATTTTGTACAAAATTTAAAATTAATTGTTTTTTTTTTTGTTTAATTTATACATATATGTACATATTATAATAGTCATTGAATATTATTGTTTTTTTTTATGTTAGGTATAAGAAAAAAGGTTTAAAAATTATAATTTAAGTATGTTATATTGCCTATTTAAATATATACATGTTTTATATTGTTATATTAGATTTTACTGTTGATTTTGTGAACGAGATTCAAACATATAGCTGTTACGTCACATTTGTTGATATCTTGTCTCTCCTGTAGAATGAAAAAAAAAATAGTGTTAAAAAGTTAATTATTTTTTAGCATTAAAGGTAGTTCAAAAATTAAAGATGTTTGTACTGAAAATATACTATAAAGAAATTTACTTAAAAAGACCGAGTAGAGGTCTACATCGCACTGTTATAGCGCCATTTTGAGTAATTAAGTACATGTTGGGTAAAATACTTTTATTTTTGGGGAAAACTTCCTTGTTTCGTGTTTATTTCAATGGTAAACACATCCAATAAGGATCTAGGCGTATAACAACAAAAGATAAAAGACTAACAAGAAGGCGGGAACACTACTGCCAGTACTATTCCCCTGGACGGTGTTCACATTGGACTCACTCTGCGCGACTCATATTGACATTTCTTTGTTTTATCTCACTTCACCTCCTGATGGGAAAGAGATAGTCTAGTGAGGCAGGATTTTTTCAAAAAAATCAAAAAATCCTGCCTCACTTTTGTTATATAGTTAGGTAGAATGAGATAAAAGAAAGAGATGTCAAAATGAGTCGCGCGGAGTAAGTCCAATGTGAACAACGGCCTGAATGCCCAACATAAAGGCAGTCTATACATATTCTGTGTTTGTTCTCTAATTTATGTAATTTTCTTAACAAATAAACTTTAATCGATTTTTTTTTTACTAATTTCGTAAAAAAAAAGGGTTTGGCTATTATTAAAGTGAAATTCAGAATACTTTTTTAAATCCGTGCGAAATTCGACTTCGCTTACGGATTGGTTTCGGAACGGAAATCAGAACAGGCGTGAATTACTTTTTACCGGAAAATATTGCTATTTTTATTGTTTATCCAAATTTTTGAAGAATTTGAGCGCGAAGCTTTATTCGCATCCCTTTTATTGAATGGCTTTGTTAGTGATTCATGTCGCCCGTTAAATGAAATCCCATTATTTTTTTTAAATAAACTTCAGCAGTTAAAATGTAAACATTAACAACTAACAATCTACATTGTAAATAAAAGTCACGTTCTTTTTTTTTTTGTTTGCCACATGGTTAAACAACGACAACAACACTGGCAACGAAATGAACATCAATCAACATCCTTTAATAAGAGAAAAATTGCAAATTGATTTTTGTTCAATTTAATTCAAAAAGAAAGGAAAGGAAAAATAATAACAACAGATTTAAATTAAAATTCACGAGAACAAATAAAAAAAAAAAAACAACAAAATAGCAATCGAAATGTTCAATATACAAAATAGCTCAGCGCAGTAAGACCTGGTGCAATTAAAAGGGCTTCATACTATACGGAAATTTCCTCGCTCCTCCTCCTATAGACTTATCTGCCCAACGAACGAAACAAAAGGTTCAATCAATAACACACTTATCCACCCCATCGTGTCGGTCGTCCGTATGGATACATCATGTCCTTCCATCCAGGTTAAATTGCACACAGTAGAGAAAGGCTCTCGAGTACATAAATTATCCTGGATATTTGTGGGCACTAGTTTCGAATAGTGGATAGTTGTACCTTGTACCTGTGATAACAATGGCGTTTAAAAGTTAACAATTGGGATTGAAATATTGATTTTTCTTTGATTATTTTTGCATTGTATATTTTCATTATCTCGTGTGATGTGAAA
Organism: Leucozona laternaria; assembly: GCA_932273885.2. Lineage (NCBI taxonomy): Eukaryota > Metazoa > Arthropoda > Insecta > Diptera > Syrphidae > Leucozona > Leucozona laternaria. The sequence goes on from OW026366.1 coordinate 1,372,017, forward strand.
AATAAATACAAATGTACATAACGTTCCACATATTTGAAAGTCTTATTTTCATTTTGTCTTTTAAGTTGTAATTGTCACATGAATAAAAGTTGTCGAAACCCCGAAAAAATTGTCATTTGCCAAAAGAGCTCTTTAGATTCTGTCAATTGCCACAAAATGATTGTTGTCACTTTTGACATTGACAGATTCGTTAATTTCCCTATCCGTTCATGTGAAGACTTGTTCATGCATACCACGGGTGAAATTTACATATATTGATTTATGTATTAAAATCTTAGCTTTGAATTTTCAAACTAACATTCCAGTTATTATTTTAAAATGAATTTGAAAAATTGACATACATATATGACACTTTCTCAAATTAGCAAAGCTTTTCATTTCTAGCCTCCAAGACTTTAATACATTCATACTTCATACTTTTTGCTAAAAGTAGGTACAATAGTGAACAAGTACATACATGCATTTATATTCTAGGAATGCTTGCTTGTGAGAAAGTTTACCCAAATTGTGTTTTGTACTTAAAGGAAGACACTTTTATTTTGGTTCCAGGAGAGTTTCGTTAAGTTTTGATAACAAACTTCCATTCGGGTGCTTCTTTTGTTGAGCTTAATGAAAACTAAATAAAGTGTTGTTTTATGTATTGTAAATTAAAAGCAATCATTTCAACTGGTGTTTCGTTAAGTTTTTCTTAAAATCATCAATCTTATCAATTTTTCAATCTTCAATTGGTGTGAATCACAACTGATTGAGATCATTTTCTAAACCATTTGAACTTAATAATCGATTTTGTGTGAATACAAAAAAAAGTTTCGTCAAGTTTTAATTAAAAAAGTTTCCATTAAATCATTGGGTAGCTTGAATTTATTGGAGTGGCAGTATCTGTTAAGCCTTTTAAAATACATATTTTGAAAAAAAAAGTTTCTTCAAATCAAAAACTTCATTTGCTATGAATAAAAAGAGTTTCGTTAAGATTTTCAATTAAACTATTCACTCTAAAATTGTGAAAATTGCACAGCATTCTTTTAGATAAACCAAAACTTTTGGATGAGAGTGTTGTAAGTTAAGTTGCAAGGCAAATTTTACCTGACAAGGCTTGTTATACCTTCAGAGCTACACCACATATAACAAACCCTACCATCTTATTTGTTATGCTCACTCTATTGAACTATACATGTGGGGTGTGGCAACTGTTAGGACAGGTAGGTATAGGTTATAGACGACTTATGCCCTCTTTTATATTCAACCAAGAATTGAACTGCTTTATTCACCTATATTTTGGTTTGTTGCCGCACTTGAAGGACGTCCAAATCCAAACAGTTAGTTCTGTTCTCTCTCTCTCTCTCTCTCTCCTATATTCTAAACTAGCTTCCTTCAGAATAATATAAAAAGTAAGGCACAAAAATACATTTAGACCAATATGCTTTAACCAACACTTCGACGATACCTGCCTGACTTTCTGGCAAAAATTCAGGACTTGGCAATCGAACAGCAACATTAAATAAATAATACGCTAGATAAAGCGAAAACTAGGCAGGCACTAAAGGCATCCACAAACAAAAAAAAAAAAACGAATGGCGGTAAGGCTGGTGATTAGCCTTTTCTTCCATCTGGAAATAATATATTTTTCTTTGCCTGTTTCGTGTCCTAAATAAAATTTAAGAGAATTTGCCTATATAACCCACCAAAATACACATAACCCAATTTATTTTAGGGTGTAAATGTATAATTTTGAGAAAGCAAAACGATTGTGATTACTTTTTACGATTTGTTTTGTTACAAAATATTTCTTCTTAGACAAACGCAATAATTGTATCCTTTTAAAGAGGCTGACCTGACCCCGGTCATCAGTAAAAAAAAAATGGTAATAATAAGGAAAAAAATCAGGATTCATATTTCATTCCGCTTCAGTCAAGCAAAATAAGTGTGTTCTTGAGAAACAAACGTTTAAGGACTCGCTCCTTAATTATTTTGACTTTGAAAATAAAACGACGACGGCATTGCACACTTGAAACAGGGGAGAAAAAAAAAATATGCAGATGATTATATGCATCACAGATCACACATATGCAAATGCATCCTACTATTCTCGTACACATAGCACCTTGAGCACTTTTCTTCAAGGAAAATAGAACACTATATGCTCCTAAAAACAATGTTTACATAAATGGATGTGTTCTTTTTTTTTTGTTGTTGTTGTGTGAGAGTAGAAGTTTCAAGTTCCTTATTTTTCATAGACGGAACTTTTCACATACCTACTAAATTTTTTGTGTTTAGCGATGGGGGAACATTTTTGTTTGATAAAAGATTGTAGGCTAGGCCTAGGACCTTTTAATTTTTTGTTTTAATTTAAAATCAAATCCAACAGGTAGAATTAATCGTTAAAAAGACAAGAGTGTTGAAGCATTTATGCCTTAAAGTCCTGGAAACGTGGAATTTTAGTTGAATGACATTGATTTTTTTCAACCCAGTTCTTATTCCTTTATGGAGCTCTTAAACCTTGCTGTTTAATAAATTGTAACACAGACTTTCAATGTTTCTAAAAATCAAAAATTTGATTGTAAATATTCAAATGTCGTTTTTGATTGGATTTAAGGAATGCTCCACTCTTTTTATATTTAATTTTATTAACGGGTTCCTCAAGCGTTTATCACTTTTGACAAGAAATGCGACGTAAAAATTTCTGTAGATACGTGTTCCGTGACTACTTTTTCATGAAATCTGAAACATACAAAAGACTATGACAGCATTACTCGGAACAGGCAATAGAGCTTTGCACCAAATAGAAATATATCCCTCTCTCCCTTTATTCACAAACGTCAAAATCATCACTTTGTGGAAACTGACAATTGTTCTACGTTTTTTTGAAAGTCGGGTATATGTATATGAATAAATATAAATTCTAATGCTGGATTTACACGACTGACAAATTGGCAGTTTTCTGTCAGTATACTGCCAATATAATGAATTTTTCTGCAAGTTTTTTGACAGTTAACTGCCAAAATATTGCCAATTTGTCAGTCGTGTAAATCCAGCATAACATTGTTGTAATTAATCTTCTTCTTTAATGACAAAAACTGGCTTTTATTCCTTGCGTTTGAGAACTATCACTATCGTTGTTGTTGTTGCATCAACTATTTTCTTCCCAAGGGATTACAACAACACAAACCTATCCGGATAACTTTAAATAGTTCCTCGAACGCGGCGCAACAAAATGATAGCTGTCAAATTTGACATTGACGGATTTTGAAATATCCATTTCGAAGGCTTTTGGAGTAGTGGGAGTTAAAAAGGAGAAAAAAAAAGCACGAAAACGACATAATTAAAGCAACATTTTGTGTACGTTCGTCTTGTAAATTGAAATCATTTTTCAGATTGACATTATTTATTCGTGTCGCATAGATTTCTAAATATTTACACTGTAATTACTTCTCTTCTAAAATATCCAACGGAATGTTCATGCTCAAAATTAATATTCACAAGCCGTGATAGTACAAGCAAATGGGTAGACACTTTTGCATTTTGTATACCTATATAGCAACTAAACAATAAATTATTATTTCAAGTATAACTAAACATAAACGAAGATTGTTGCTAAAGGAAAATAATTTATTATAAATGTATATTGTGCGATAGCAAATTTTGTACATGCTTATATATAATTCATGATTATAATATTCGATTTTTTGTTTGGATAATAAAGTCAAACAAAAACTTACCCTTGTGACATTTTGTTTGCAAGGATATTATACATATCTATATACTCCTGTCTGTGTTTTTTTTGATTTCTTATGTCATATGAAAAATAACTTTCACTTTGGTGGAAAAAAGACATAATAAACTCACGAGAATCATTAATTTATATAATTATATAATATAGATGTTCTATTAAAGTGGAGTCTCTCTTTTAGTGTGAGTTAAAGTTTGCAAACAAAATTCTATGATACGAGTATGTATAGGTAACTAATTATTTAAAAAGTTTTTTTGAAAAGGCTACATTTTTGTTAGTCCTCATTTTTTAACGTGTTCTATCCACAATAGTTCCAAGTTTCTTAACCAGATGAACCCAAAGTTTCTTAACCTGATGAACCCACTTGCACCCAATTTTGTGTGTACACAGGGGAAATTTGTGCGTGCAGAATTGAGGTTTAGAACATCTCCGAGTATATAAAAACAAACACACCGCTTAGCCTTTTCTCACTTTTGACACATTGGTCAACAATAAAAATAAATTTGAGAACAAAAATAAATAATGAGAACAAAATGACATTTCTAGAAAAAGAGCAATAAGAACAACCATCTGTCAAACTCTATCCTAGTTATCAAATGTCAAAATAAAATCGGATAGAGAGATCGCTAACATCTATTCATAAGGCGTGTATTTATTTATTCATATGTTGTGCTGTTGTATATTTGGAATGCATTGTTTTCATTCCGTGAAAGGTGGAATAAAAAGAATACTGGGCGCGTTCAGTGTAATTGACGTAGCTATACCTATTCTCCTTTATGACTTATTCACATTGGTGTTAATTGAACATTGAAATAAAGGTCGCACGCCATAAATGCTACGCATTTTATTAAAAATTTCTTTTAAGAAAAACAAAATATATGTTTATTTATTTGTTTTGACATATCACCAAACAAGTGATTGCCCTTTTTTGTTATAATTTTGTTTATTTATTCATTCCATTCTGGATTTCCTGGATCAAATTTTTTTTATTCCATCTTTTTATTCCTTATCCCGAATAAATAAAGAAACCTTCTCAAGATAAAACAACGCAACACAACTACACATTTCATGTTAAAATGAGCATTCTGAGAGAAATAATCTCCTTTGGACGAATTGCCTCTGTTTTAGGTGTGTTCCACTAGATTTTATTGAGAACATTGTTGTATCATACTAATACCTTAACTTCAGGCTGTTTAATATTTTCTGTCATTGTGTTTTACTGTCCAAATTCTAAATTAAAAAAATTAATAAAAACCAAAACGCCGTTTTTTTTCTGTAGTTCAACCTGATTGTCATGGTTACAAAACTTTGACATTTGACGCGCCAAAACTTTGGTTGTCATGCTCTGACATCTTACGGTTTGGTTAGTATTTGAATTAAATAATTTATTTATTCGTAATATTCTTTCTAAAATTCCACGAAAGCAATATCTTATATAGACAACGTCTAATACTTAGCAAAAGATTTTGTCAAATAAGCTGTCTGTCAACCCAACAAGAGATTTTGTCAAATAAGCTGTCTGTCAAGCCAAAAAGAGCAGGTACTGTCCGAAATGGGAGGTTTGGCTGTAAGCAAAATACAAAATATTGTATTTCACGGAACTACCATTATAGCCTGCTAAATAAACAACTATGCATTAATTTTCGTCCTTGTTTCCGTTCTGTTTAAAAATCAATATAGTTAAGTTGAAAATAATAGCTAGATCATAGGACACCTAGTCCATCTATTTGTTATTATACTACTTCATTTTCTTTGCATTTGACACCACTGCGGTACACACCAACGTAAACAGTTATTAATTTCTTATAACGCCAGGACTTGTTGAACTGTATAAATGGATAAGGGTATATGTAGATACTACGAGTATTTATGTATGTCTTACAATCGAAGAATACAAATGAATTAATAATGAATTAACTTTCTTTTTTTTTTTGTATTTGAACATATTTAAGAAATGAAATTTTATATTTGGCCTTAGAAAATTGCTGATTGTTTAATTCTTTAATCTGAATTCTTTATGAAATATGAATTGAAGTTTTTCACTCTACGATCTATACGTACGTATTGTGAATTTCCGGTGCTTAATTGCAAATTAAATATTTAACAAGATTGAATTGAGACTTGACTTGCAAAGAGTCAGCGTCAGAGTCAGAGTCAGAGTCATCTCCATCTTCTACTTTTTGAAAGTGCCAAATGGAAACGGAGTCTCTCTGCTGCGCATTCAGGTGCAGAATTTTGATGCTGCTGGAGCGGGAGTCTCATAATTAGATTGAATGTTTTTTATGATTCTTTTGTGAAGGATAATATTCTCGTTGTTGCGTTGTGCTCTATAAAGGTAAATATTTGATGACAAAAAGATAATCATAGAGCACCACCAATGGTTTTCATTAACGCCCCAAAAGCAAAAGCAACACAAATGAAAATTAAAATGAGAAAAAAAAGCAGAGAAACTCGTATATGGAGGACGAACAAATCAACAACCGCTAAATGGGAAAGAGAACGACACTAAAGACAGAAAATGCGGGATTATCATTTGCGTGTTTACGATAGGATTGCATGGTCGCATTCTTTATCGATTTTTTTTTTTCTTCGTGTCCTTTACAACATATTTCACAGTGTAGCAGATGCTGAAAACGAATAGCACATGACATATAAAAAAAAATAAAAAAAGATTTTTTTTTCAGGGTGCCTCTTCTACAAACACATTATTATATATACAAAATTATATAGGTATAGATAAATGTTTGTACATATAAATGAAAGCAAGTCTTTCAAGCCTTTGGCTTAGCCCTTCTATTATTACTTCAGGCCAAAAAATTCACAAGTTAAAAAATTTAATTTATTCCTAGTGGTTGCTTCGCTACTTCATTCTACTTTATATAGGACTCTACACTATACGGTCTTCGGTCTTATGGTATCCGCAGGACGCTGTGGTTATTTCTTTTTCTTCGTTTTTTTTTTTTACATAAGTAACTTGGCTTTTATATTATTTGGATTTGAGTGAATTTTTTTTTGGCTTAGGACGAGTTTTGTGGTAATATATGTGGTTAGCCCAAAGTGACTTTAATTTCAATTTTAAAGTTTTTTTTTCGTGATATGGTATTTTGTTCTCTGTGGAAATTAGAGAGGGCTTGAAATTGAAAAGAAAGCTGACAATTTGTAGAAACTAATCACGAGTTCTTCGTTGAGTTTTTTTGTTGTAATGAATAGTGTTTTTAAGAATATCATTAAATACGTTCAAGAAGGAATGAATTAAGAAAAAAAGTACGTACACGCCACAGTGAATCAATGGCAAACTAGAAGGTTTTTCAGTTCTGTAGAATTGAAACAAGGCCAACACATATTTGACTGGTAGATAAATTGTAAGTTTAAAAATCTGTTCACCTTCTTTTTAAGAAATTTACAAATTAAAAAACCTTTTGTATAAAATGCACTTAAGGCTGTGATTTGTGGTTAAGCTTTAAATACTTTTAATACCTTATATACCTTGACAGTACCAAATTTTTGTAGATTCTTTAAAGGTTTAATAGGTATGAATGATAAAAGAGAGTGTAAGGAGTGCTCTCTCTCTCTCTCTCAGGAGATAGTACTATATGGACAGTTAGAGAGGTTTTGAGCTACGTTTCAACCCCTGTTGAAATGGATTTGGTTCGACTCAATTGCTCTGGCTCAGAGAAGTTGATTCGAAATATTTCTATTTGGAACCTCTGCCATACATCATCAGTGTGTATAAGAATGTACACAAATTTGAGACTAGTTCGTAGAAAAGTCGGTCCCATTTCCAATTGGGCTTTTGAAGAAAGAATCTATGTCTCTTCTGATTCTCATTTTGGCATTTCAACAACAACCTTTGTTTTTTGTGAAAAAAAGTCAAAAGTTTAAAATCTTCTACACTCGAGACAAAATGACATATGGTGAAGTATCAAACGCCTCTTCTCAAACTCTACATATAAACGGGGTATATTAAAAGAGGGTCAAAGAAATGTCAGATGGCGCAGTTTCACCAAATAGTTAAAGAAACAAACACAATGAAGATGTTATCGGCATTGGTCACATAACGATGTGAAGAGTAGAATCCTGACTGTCAGGTGAGCTTAATAAAAATGTCTTTAAGTGTATGACTCATGAAAATCAAAAGAAAATCTTGCCAATAATTTATTCATAGAATTTCTTATACATATCTATACAAAATTATTTGATTCGATAACACGAAAATACGTAATTTGACATTTGTATGCAAATTATCGACAGAAAATTGGTTAAAATGATTTGATTTATATACATAGCATCATCTTTATTGGAGCTACGAAATAATAGATTTGTTTTTTTCTAAGTCCGAAGAGAATTGAATTTATCTGTTAAATGCAATTACATTGAAATTCCTATTACACCAGACCAAATTAAGCTCAAAGAATTTTTAGGACTGTTATTCCGGAAAAAAATGATAAAAAGTGTATTACCGACTTGAATTATCGCTTTTTTTTTGTCGATAGTTTGAAGGGAAACGTCAAAATATTTTTGACCTATTGATCCGAAATCCTTATGTGCAGATGTGAGACAAAATTGTTTGTATAGAGCATGGAAGGACCACTAATTCGTGACAAAAAGTGTGTTTTTTGAGATAACGAGGGAACTGGAAGCAACAAATAGGTCAGTGCTAAACAATTTCAATGTTTATTACAACAACAACTATGGGCTGAGCTAACCTAACTGCGTCACCGGTATGAATTTAGTACTTGTTATCGATAGTATATATAGAAACGTACATTTTTTTCTGTGAAGGCATTCCTAATTCTCTGAGTCGTTTCTTTTATCTAGTTAGCTACGGGATTGGACAGAAAATTAAAAACACACACAAAATTAAACCTGACTTCTTCCGCAGCTAAGTTATCTGATTGGATAATCGGGGTGATTGAGTTAGGGTTTAAAATAAAAGCATATTCTACTTGTAGTTAAGTAATTCGTGCTGCGGTAAAAAAGTAAGCGATCTTAACCGAATTGAAAATTGAAATTCTATTTTTCGAAATCAAAAAGTTTCCTTAAATCTACTGCGAAATCTACATTCATTCCATTGCAATTGTATCTTTATGAACGACTTAAAAAAAAGCTAAACTAATCAGTTTCCTATATTCTACTTTTCTACTTTTTTTTGTGTCGTTTACCGACTTTCGGCTTCTGTAAGCATTGACATGAATACATCAGATCGAGAACAGAAAAAAAAACTCCGACAGCATTACCCGGAACCGGGAGTGAAAAAGGGGTACAAAAAGAGTACTCCGAACGTCCATAAGAAATCGACATAAGCTGCGTTTTACTATCCACAAAATCTGATCCGGATCATTTTTTAACAAATTAATAAAAAAAAAACAAGTATGCAAAGACACTGACAGGTTGAATATTGCAAGGCGCAAAAAGAATAGGTTTGTATCTTTAAATAACTCTGTGTTCAATTTATTACTTTGGAGGCCGCAAAGTAATAACCAACTACTCCATGCTGTCCCTGTCCTGCAGAAGTAGATGAGAGAGTGATTATGTTAAGAGATTTTTCATGCAAATGACATTTGTTGTTCAACTAACTTTTTTTTTTTTTAAAGAAACAAACCGACATTTAGTCATAACCATTTCTTTTTTGTAACTATTTTAAACTTAACTTCTTCCATAAAAGATGCAACACGCAAATACAAAATAATAAACAACTAAATCTAGTAAGAAAACCAAAAAGTATAAATAAGATGACGACTGCCAACAAGAGAAAGTTTGTTGTCTATCAAATCTCTCGACTTTGTTGTTGGTGGTACAAAATATAAACTTAACATAATTAAAGCATATGTTGAGGAAAATGAGATCTCTCGGAAGGCTCAGCAATCTTAGTTAAATACGCGGGATTTCTCAGCAAAAATAAAAAATACTGAGAAAAAAAATTTTGACAGAGCGAAATCTGTGAGATCCTATTTTCCTGAACGCGCCTTATGAATAATTGACAATCACAAATAATATAGTGGATTGACTAGCAAAGTCCTGTTCGATTGCATTTTCAACAAAATGAAGACTTGCGTTTGTTTATGAAAAATTAAAATTTTAAATAAATGGTTCGGAGGTCTCATTTGTTCGTTACACCAATGCGATGAATATTTTCCTTTTTCACTCTATAGGTATATGTCCCGAAAGAATATCAGGAACTTGGAAACAAAACTATTCTAAGAATCATACAGCAAAACGTGACCATTTCGTTTTTAAATTAAACATGCAAATTGAACAGCTATGATAATACATACTACTGCATAAGTTACTTAGTTTTGAATGAAAATATAAATTTATATTTAAGGATAGAAAAAGGAAATTGAGTTTGAACTGAATTCGTAATTTTTTTTTACATAAAAGTTGAAAATTCCACTTGGGTCCACTTCCAATTTGAATATGAGGATTTTTTATTTGAGATGCCAAGGTAACCACTCCAAGCCATTTTCGAAAATTATGGTAATTAAATAAGATTTTTGTAAAAGAATGACCTAAGCCTGAAATTGAAAATGAGCTCACAAACATAAATATTTAAATACTGTAACATTTGATTTTCAGCATTATACATAACTTAAACATCAAAGCCTTACAAATTTATCAAAACCATAACGAATATTTGAAAAACAAATTTATATAAATTTTTTCTCCATTTTTTTTTTTCTAAGCAATAGTTTTCATCCACAGCTCAAATTATTACGTGTTCCTTGCAAAATCCGTCTACTTCTGTTTAATGCTAAAAAAATCACAAAACTAAAATTAAACAGCATTAAGAAAAAACAAACAATCTTTTTCAACCGAAAATAAATTATTATAATTTTGTTTATACCTCAATATAAATGTTACTTAGATAAAAAACAAAACAAACAAAAAAGTAATATGTATTATCCCAAAAGTGTCTTATTAAATGAACAAAAAAAAAAAAACATAAAATCCTTTTTGTAAACATAGTTGAACATCAAATTAAAAAAAAATAAAAATATTTTTTACGTTATTGCTTCTTAGATAAACAAATCAAATTAAAAATATATATATAAATAAATGTATTTATAAATGTTTTATATAATTATAGAGTATTGTATTTGAAAAATGAAGATTGTATTAGCCAATGGTAATTTGAAGTAACCCTTGGATGTGAACACAAAAACGCGCTTTAATGTTGTGTAAAATTAGTTAATTTTATGTTGAATTATTTTTTTTATAAAAGTAAATTTGCTAAAAAATTGAACAAAAAAAAACAAAAATAATACAACACGGTTGCCAACGGCTTTTAAATTTAGATAAAAATCTTACTTTAAATAAGATGCAAATGATATATTTATGTTAAACATTTTTTGTATAGAACGGTTAAAAGAAGAATGACATTTAAACTAAGTACAGAAGTAATAATAATTTGAAGACAATACAAAATAGAAAAAAATTAACAAAAAATAAAAATTGAAAAATAGGCATATTTTTGTATTTATTAAATGAAACATTTTTTAATTAGTTTTTTTACAAGTATATAAAAAAAAAAAATAGTTTTTTATAAATAAAAATCAATATAAATAAAAACCAAAATTTATATACAAAAAAAAAGCAGCGATGTTATAATAATTTATTTTCATATTGTATTAAGTTTTGATAAGCAAAAAATAGATATTTTTGTCAATAGTTTAGTTTATTTTTTATATACGAAAAGAAAAAATAAATATATTTTTCAGCATAAAATTAGATGAAAAAATAAAAACAAACCATAACAACATTATAGATGGTTTCAGTGAAATTGTAAAATTTATTTTTATTTTTTAATCAAATCAAAAACAAAAGCAACTAAAACAACACCGACGTTCAATTTTTGTTTAATATACAAAAGTACAATCAATTAAAAAAAGAAAATTATCATTTTATACATTTTTTTAAATTTATTTTTAAACAAAAAAAAAACCTGCGACAAAAGGAAACCAAGTTTTTTTATACATAAATATACAGGGAAGCTTTAGAAAAACGACATTCAGCAAAAATCACAATCAGCACAGCAAGGATAACAAACAACAAACAAAAAAAAAACAACAAAACAGGATAGACAGACAATTCAGCAACAATTCAGCGGAAGAACTTCAAATGACCGCTCGAATTTATCAAAATTTTAGGTCTTAGATCCAGAGAAATCAGTTGATTATTTTTTTTGTATTTATTTTGTAAGAGAGTGACACAGATAGCGAACATAAAATCTTCCAATCATGTATGCAGCAGCAGGCGGTGCCTCATTGGCATCGCGACAAGCTCGTCAGCGTCAACGACAACAAAACAAAACCAAAGCGGCCCAGGCGAAACTGCATCCAGCTTCGAAGGCGTTGGCAATTCAGCTGGCAGCGGGCACGCCGACCACCAGTCAGCAGCAGTCTAGGCAATTTCATCAGCTGCCCTCAACCTATCTACGAACCCCGCAGGCACAGGCTCGGAAACTCAGTGCCAGCTATACCGCACAAAGTAAACTCCTACTGCCAATCGATGAAGGCGACGGACAATCGCTCCACACCCACCATGTTCATCGCCATCACGATTTCATCGGAAGGACCTCAAAGCTGGTGCACCGACACTCGGGCAGCGGTGGGGCAACATTCCACCACTCGCATCTAACCAAATCAGCCACCGCTACCCTTCCGTTGGTGTCTCAAATGGAAGCCACACCACCGACTTCGCCACTAGTGGCGGTTAACAACGCAAAACCCTCGGAAGAGGACGCAGGTGGACGCATGCAAATGCAGGTCCCGCAAGACTCAATCATTGTCACACCTGCCACGCCTATGGCGTCACCAGGTCACGTAGCTCGTGACCCCAACGCTACTTCCAGCGATGAGGTAAACAACATAGCGCCACCTATGGGCCAGTTGGAACGCAAGTGCAGCGTTTATCGTATGCGTCGCAGTGATGCGTTCGAACAGGACATGGCGGACAATGTCAACGCAGCACAACAATTCGAACCATGCACCGATGAGACGAGTTTGATATTTAAGGGTCTTCCAAATGGGGGCGGTGGCGGACATAAATGGCAACCGTGTGCGTATTGCGAAGAGGGCATATGTGTTTGCGAGCACATTGAGGTAATTTAAATAAATTTGATGCTTTTGCTATACAAACAAACAAAAATGTGCCACTATAAAATTTTACATTATTATGTATGTATATAACAAGCCTATTTATAAATTTGTGTCGTAATTTGATTGCAAATGAGATCCCCAAAACGATGGGTTTCATGGTGTTTACAGTAAAATTTATATTTTGAATTATAAATATAAAATAATATTTTTTTAATAAAACGCATGATTTTGGCTTTTGATGGTATTTAAATTATAAACATGTTATGTTTTATGTATAATTAAAAAAATATCTAAGTGTGTTGGCATGCTATAAAATTGATTTAATAATATGTTGGCATAGGGTGGAAAGAAGATTTACGTGGTAAAATTGCATACGAAGGAATTTTAAATTAATGTGATGGTCAAATTGATTTTTGCGAGGGTTGGGAGTTTGATGGGTTTTGGGAGTTTAAACTAATTACTATTTGTTCAAATGTTTTTTTTTTTCCTTTTTAATTTAAATGATAGTCCCTTGTGAGATTATCTATGGTTATGTATAAGGGGTTTGAGCTAGGCGGCATAGTGCCGCCCTCTCTGTTTTAAAAGTGAAAGCACAGTTGCGTACTTTGATTTCGATGAATTTTTGACCGGTCAAAATTAAAGTAAATGTTACACTGAAAAAATTCTTCTGGGTAAATTCGAGTTAAATTTATTTTCTCAACTAAAGGCCATTTGTACAAACCTCTTTCAAACATAATTCTGCCATTTTAACTCAACGATTTCGGTTTAAGTATATGTGATAATAGCCAATTACATCATTAAACCATCGATGAACCTCATTTAATCCGCCGGAATCGACGAGTAAAAGTTGCTGAGCCACTGATCAATATTTGAACCACGTTTGTACAACTGGCCCTTACTAACTCTAGTTTAACTCAGACTTAACTCAGGGCTAAAAAACTGACACTTAAAGTCATACTCTGATGCATTGTCTACCAGGGGTAGACTCGAAAACTCGTCGAAACGATCTTTTGTTGTCCTACGACAATATTTTAGGGAATGGCAATATTTTGCTTAGGTGGGCGTTTGATGTCCCGGCAATTTCAGATAAATTCACTGTTTATGATAACATAAAATTAGAATTCATTTAATTTGTTGGAAGGGTTCTCATATCTTCACCTTTAGTTTCATAATGACGGAGAATTGGGGAGAAAGCATTTTGAAAAAGGCGAAACGTCAAAATACGATGGGAAGCAATAATTGCCTTCCATCTACCGGGCAATATTATATTTCCAATGCCATTGCAATGTACCAGGCAATTTATTTGAATTTGCATGGAAAATGAAATAACTTTGAAATGTTTAAATAAATTATTTAGTACAATCGCTATGAAATTTGGGCTTGGGCATCGTAATTTAATTCAATCGAAAAATTTATATTTTCGACATGAAAGAAATCCCAGCTGGCAACTCTACAATTTCATCATTCCACCTGACAAATTGATTTCGAATTCCCTTAGGTGGTGGTATCGCAGGTATTTGCTCAAGAAATCATTAACTGGATACATAATGTATTATATAATTAAAACATTTTTTTTTTGTATCTCGATCCCACCGGAAGCAGAGTCATTAAAAACAGCATACTAAATTTCATCTGAATGGAGAAATTCCTTATAAAAGAAATGAAGCAACAAACAATTCTCAAATTCGAATCCTGGAACTAAATTTAATCCCAAAAAGCATACGACGACGAAGACGAAGACGACGATGATGATGATAATGATGTCGACGACAAATGAGAGTTTTCAACCTCGTCCTCTTTGGTGTCGTATTATCAAACACCCACATGGTTCTAAGATAAAGTTGATGAAGAATAAAAAAATACATAAAAATAAAATGAAGAAACACAGGTAAAATGTTTATTTTTGGCAGCACCCAGCACAGGTAAAGATATAGAAGAATATAACAACTACTCGTACAGCTACTATGTCGACTTTGTATATATCTATATATATGCATAGTTACACATTGTTGTAACTATATAACCAGGGCGTGTACGTAATACCACCAGGCCAGCGCATGGAGAAGAGAGACTATGCTTTCCGGCAATCGATAGCGGTGTAATGGCTTTGGAATGTTCGCTATTCATATTATCCCGCAAGCAAGGAGAGACATTGCAATATGGGATTAGTGCTTAGATACAATACATAATATATAGATGGATATACGGGTATACAGTACGTACAGGTACCTAGTTTTCGTTTTTTCTTTTTCTTAAATTAGGTGTATTCGCTACAATTAAAGTACACAATGTACAGTACATATAGCATTGCAGCCCCTACTAAACCAAGGAGAGTAGTTATACTAAAGGGATCAATTTTGGTATAGTTGGGGAATTAAAATGCAATCCAGAAATCTGTGATTGTTGCCTTCAATTAGGGCGCAGTGCCAAAGTAATCTTATTTTATGTTACGAATTAAGGGTTTTCTGTTAACTAAAGGAATTTAAATTATTGAAGTTACCTTCCTTTACGATAGAAGTTGGATAGAGTAGAAATGTTAGATTTTTATAATGGTTTAGCCAGGCAGAGAAAACTTCTTACAATTAGGTAAAATCAAACCCTTAAGAGATTTTTTACGGTTGGAGGTTTTTTGACTAATTGTCAGTACTTGACAATTTTCAGTTTTGTTGTTTTGTAGATTTTTTCTTCAAAAGCTTAATTATTCTTTTTGAATTCACAATTTATGAAAATAAGTTTATTGGTATAGAACATAAAAAAAAGGGTGTTTTTTTAGAGGTATAGAACTTTAAGTTGGCAACACTATAACTGGCGGCCATTTTGTCAGCTGTCAAGTGATTTATTTTTAGTTTCGTTTGGCATTTCAACATGAATAGACTGACGGCTGAACAACGCTTCCAAATTGTGCCCAAATGGGCCCAAAACAAGATTGCCGTTGATCCCAATTTTCATAAGCGAATTTTGTTTAGCGATGAAGCTCACTTTTAGTTGAATGGATACGTCAATAAACAAAACCCCCGTATTTGGAGTGATGATAATCCTAAGTGTGTGTTGAGACACCGTTACATCTACAAAAACTGACTGTTTGTTGTGCTTTGTGGTTTGGTGGAATAATTGGTCCGTACTTCTTTAAAAACGATGCTGGCCAGAACGTTACAGACAATGGTGCCCGCTATAGAGCCATGATGTGCAGGAGCTGTGTCATACAGCTCGTGCCACAATTGATTTATTGAAGGAAACGTTTGGTAACCGCACAGTTTCTCGTTACGGATCCGTGGATTGGCCTCCAAGAACGCCGCTTGATTATTTTCTGGACAACATTCGTCGCGTTATTGCCGATATACGGCCACAAATGTTTGAAAAAGTCATCGAAAATTGGACCTCCAGATTAGACTACGTCCGAGCCAGCCGTAGCGGTCATATGCCAGAAGTCATATTTAAATTATAATGCCAGAAGATTTTCTTTCGAATAAAGCAAATTTCATGTCAATTTAAAAAAATCATCTTTGTTTTATTCCATTTCAAAGTTCTATACCTCCAAAAAAAAACACCCTTTACAAGAAAAATGCTGAAGTTCCTCTTTCTTGCGCAAAAACAGTAACAAGTAGCGTTGATGGCCACTTCAAGATTCTATATTGTAAACTCAAATAAAACATTAAGTAATTCAACATCAGTTTCTGAACTTAACAAAAAATTCACTGCAGGGTTTCACGTACTTTCCTCCTTGTACCTTTGAAGTGGCTTAGAAAGTGAATTATGAACGTTACTCTGTCAACATACATACGCTGCATTCCATTGTACCCGTGCTGCCCAAAGAAAATTACCTATATAAGCAATGTTTTTAAAACATAGTGGATAAAATAAATTCCCGAGGGAAATTTTAAATCCCCTATGCAAATTTTTAATTTTCCCACTCCAAATTGATCATCCGACTAAATCCCATAAAAATTACTCTGGTGATTCATGGCTATAACGTTGCTAAGCCTTAATAAGGTAATTTTCTCAAAAAGGTCGAAACCCTATTTTATTTATTTGATTTTTTTTACCAAAATTCTGAAATGTAATACTATTTCAACGAATTAAATCAAATCTTGAAATACACGAAATCGTTGTATAGCAGCTATCGGTTCTAGATGAGTTCAGACAAATATTCGAATTTATCCTCTGGGAATTACATAAAAATGCTCTGTGCCAAATTCTAAGCAAATCCGTTTATCCGTTTAGACTTTTACGTACTCACAAAGAAATAAGCATCCTAAAAACTACTTTTTTGAACTTCTTCATCATCTTTGATTTTGATTTTCGATACGAATCCAATACTTACTAACCCCATATAGAGCAAGTAAAAAATAAATAACGACAATGTGTCATCACATATGCTTTATTTGTTTACGGAATTAAGATGAATTTATGTACAGCATATCAGCATTTGACAAAGAGGCTTTAACAAATTAATATGTGTACCTCTATATCCTCCCATTTCATCGACTCACAATAAACTTGTTGATTGAGATTTAATCGTTAAGATGAATTTATTTGCAAAATGCTTCAAAGCCAAACAGCACCACAAAAGCAGCAAAGATATCATCAGCATCCTGGCTTTAAGGAAACGCTCACATCACTTTTGTTAGAAAATTCAGGCATACCAGCTTTTCTCGTTTTCGTTGTGTACAGTGGGACCAGTTATAGACAAGAATTGGAAGAAAATTTAAAATTCAGATAGAAGCCACTCAAACAGATGTTAAACTAGAAAAAAGTACACAAACCTGCTAATCACATTTCTAACACTTTTGAACTGTAAAAATAGACCTGCCATAGATATTAAGAAATGGTTGTCTTTGCCTGGATTTCTATGTATATTTTTCAATGGACAAGTCTAGAGACGTGCCAATTTACAAGGGGTTATCCCCGGTCAAATTATGCGTGCAAGAACGCGCTTCGGGCGGCTTGAAAAAAAAAAACGAATCTGTCAACGCCAAAATTGACAGCCCTCATTTTGTGGAAACTGACAGATGCAAAATTACAATCCAATGATAAGAGGAGGTTTTTTTTTATCTTGAAAGCAGTTTGTGCTTGATATTGGAATTTTAATAACAATAGCTTTGTTATTTCTATTAATTTGCTGTCAGCTTCCACAAGTGATAATTTCGACGTTTGCGAATAAACGAGAGAAGGATACATTGCTATGTGTATTTGGTAAAGACCACTACTCTCGGTGTGAGGATACATTTTCAGATTAATCTTTCCATTGATTTAAATTATTCCCATTCTTAAGCTATTCTGCCCCACAGTGTGTGTGTGTGTCAAACGTTGCCGTACAAACATAATCTTTTCCATTTGCCTTGGCTAAATTGTTGGCTGTGAAATATTGCATGTCACCGCCTCTTTTTGTCTCTCTCTATCAATTGAGGTATTCTTCTTGGTGTTCTATCTTAATTGAATCAATAAGGCTTGGCAGCATAGCTAAAGCAGCAACTATCGTTAACACTGTTCTCAAGTGGGATCCTTGAAGCTGTTGGCTGTTCGATCTTCAAGCATGCACATCAGACACTTCTTTTTAATGGCAAAAGCCTCTTCTTTACCCAAAGAAAATCGATTTATATTTGAATATGCATTTATGTACGAATTTCTCAGTATCGTCGTTGGTCGTCGGCGTCGGGCGTCATCTATATATAAAAAATCATTTTCTGGCTTGAATTCTGATGCATAGGCTCGAAACCTCTTCTAAACCTATTAAAAAAAAGAACCTCTCTTGAATTCAATATGTTTTCAATTTTTTGTCAATCAATCAGAATGGCAAATCGACAAAACAAACGGATCCAACAACAACACAATACTAGAGATAGATAGTAGTTAAAGTGTGCAATTGAAAAGCACTGCGGGGATTGCATATAGCAAAAGTACCTTCATTTATATATGCCATATGTGTCAATTAATTGCCAATCAAAACGAGTGCTTCAATGTATCATGAAACCAATGTCACCTATTGTGCTAAAGGAAAACGTATAGGAATAGTGCACCAGAAGGGGTAAATAAAACTTCAAAATGGATGATGGGCAATTCCGGTCTGGCCAGGGTTAAGCCTTTCGGGAAATACCATATATTTATTTATATAGATATATATGTATGTATTTTTTTCGATTTGTGTGAATGTTTTTCAATCAATTGTGTTCGGATTTAAATTGGGTATAGAGATGTGGGAAGTTTTTTTTATTAACGTTTTTATTCAATTTTGCAAAAAAAAAATAATAAAAATTGATGGATATAATGCGAAAAAAGCTTTTTTTGTCACATGATGAAGTGTGTCTCGGCATCAGCTAAGCCACTTAGAGGTTTATCAATTTCATTTCAATGGATTATGTACGAAACATTTCAATAACACGTTCAAATATTTAGAGGAATCCCATGGCTCCCAATCCGATTGGAGCCAAAATGTATTCAAATTGCAGATTGCGAACAGAAGTTTACAGAGTTGCCATATAATTTCGTTTTGAGAAGCTTATATATTTCAGTTCAAGTTTAAAATCTGTTTGAGCAGTTGCTCCGTCCTGCTCGAACCAAAAAAGCTCGAGGAGACACAATTCAGCATCAATTAGCGGCACAAAACAAAATACATCTGTCTGGAGCCATTTGACGTCTTTGTAAAATTGTAAGAATTAGGCCACATTTATGACATTATTTTTGCCCCACCTTGTAGAAGACGTTTATCAAAAACTTCGTTTTAACAAATATTTTGAATTCAGGAAATAGAGCTCTTTAGCTTTAGTCTACTTAAAAATAAGTTACATTGTGAAGCTGTTTTTTATTAAATTGATTTTTAAAGGAATGCTAAAAACTGCATTTTAGGTTTTTTCAAAAAAAAAAAACAAAACGGAGTTAGGGTTTTAAAGTTTTTTTTTGGGGAAATTGTCTTATTTCCGTGCTATTGTCATATATCTCGTGAATGGCTCAACAGATTTTGTTACAATTTTGCAAACTGCTACTTAGTACAGTCAAATTAGTTTTTGACATCACAATAATAACTAACATATTCGACAAAAAATTTGACGTTCTCGCGTACCCAGCACTTCCCTCTCATGTTGGCTTTCTATTTTCCAAATCAATTTATTTCAATTCCTATTGGTAAAATTTGTTACTATAGATTCGAGCAAGGCGCCAAAGTTTCAAAAAATGAGTTCAACACATAAAAAGACAGATGTTTGGAAACTTTCTCGCCGCCTATTTTTTTAAGGCATTAGGTGTGTTCAGGAAAATGAGATCTCAGAGATTTCGCCACGAATTCAAGTATATTTTTTTTTGGAACTGAGATTGCTGAGGTCTCCAATATATCATTTTCCTGAACATGCCTATTAACTTTTCTTATGCAACAGATGATGTTTTAATTCATTATTATACAAGATGTGCTTTAATTTCCTCTCGATCGCAGAAAGATTTACATAATCAATGCGTGAAGCTGTAAAGCGCTATCTACATATATTATGTACCAACTGTCAAATTCAAAAATCAACAGTTAAAATAAATAATTGTTTACCTTAAATTGAAATAGCAAAAAAAAAAAAAAAAATAATGTCCAAAAGTTATAAAATAAAAAAAACAAATACCTCCATTGCCAACGATAACATTCTACACATAACATACATCACATAAATAACACACACACAAATTTCATATTCCCCGGAGTGTGTGCAACTACTACTTCCCGCAGTTGATCTTACGTTTCCGTTTGGCACACCCTTTAACTCAGTCGACAGGTAAAAGTAGAAGTTGTAGGTAGTGCCTAGTAGTATAGAAGTAGTTTGTAGTCACGCTGCATTTAAATAATTAATTAACAACGAAAATGAATACAAAATCGCACATTGCTGTAGCCGACACATGTATGCAGTAACATTAATACTCAGTCCTGGATTTAATGATTATATAGCTGAATATTCAATTCATATTAATTTTTTTTGGTGGGCGCCATATCCTAGAAACTGAGTTGTATTCTTATTATTATTTATTTAGTTTTTATAAAGGGCAGTTTATGTTTCTGAGGTGCATAATATATTCTCTTTAATAGCGGAATTTGACAGTTAAACTGTCAAAAACGGAGGAAAAAAAACTTTAGATTCGCTTGCTTAATTTTTGACAGATGAAATTCGGAAATAAACATTTTTTTAGGCAAATTAAAGAATCGTTTGGGGCAAGATCACAATCAATAACCGCATAAGCTCAGAATTTGGGCTTTAATATAGGGGGCGCTTAGAATAATAAAATTGAGAAACTGCGTCCAAAAATTGTTTAAGAGGATACTGCCAGCTAAACCCACGCAAATTACAATTCAATCGAAAATTTGTTAAATTTCATTTGTTGATCATAAGATTTTGGAGAGTTATTTCACTTTCAAGTAAACCCTGAAAGATTTTGGAGAGTTATTTCACTTTCGAGTAAGCCCTGAAAGGCCTCAAATCATCTGAATCCGGCCCTGAACAATAGCCAACTTTCTAAAAGTCGCTTTTTCACTTCTAATATGGAATAACGTTAAGCAGCCGTAAAAACAACAACAACAACAACAACAACAACTATAAGAACTCAAAACAGCGTGTGTGGGATTTTCAAATGAAAATATAGGACTCTTATTGCCGCTCAGCTGCTATAAAGCGAGAGAGGTAATGTTAAACCCTGCTGATTCTCCTCCTCATACCATCATATACACGTGGCATTGTTACTTTAACCTTAAACATGCCCTTTAGTGGCATTCATTTTACTTTATTACATTTTATTTCCGTTTTATGCAAATTTTCAGTTTAACTTTTATAACAGCAAAATGGAATTATTGTATCGAAAGTTATAAAGTGAGTTGTAGTACAAAGTTCGTTGGTACAAAAGTCGATTAGTTAGTTTTGTTGGTTGGCTGATTGTTGGTTATGGTTTGCTTTGGCAAAGAAATCTAGGTTGGGGTTTTGAGATATCTAAATTAAAACAACCATCAACGTTCATCTACATAATGTAGCTACTTATATACCTGGCTGCAAATATAATTCTAAATCACAGTTAGTGTGTGCAAAATGAGGTATGGTTGCAATGTCCCATCTGATATGCATATGAGCTGTTTATGTATGTGTGTGTGTGTGTGTATGCAATGCTATGCAATTTATTTTGATTTATTAAATATGTATGTATGATAGCATATCATGTGGAGTTTTTCCATCCCTCGAGTGACGTTTTCAGCTTGATAAATTATTGAAAGCCGCTTTGCATACGAGGTAACAAAAAAGAAAACACATGAAAGTTTGCACGTTAATGCTCCCATATGCATTCATTATGCAAACTTACTGGTTTTTAACAAGCGAGTAGATACAAAAAAAGAAAACAACAAAAAAAGGGAAATGGAGGATTTCCGATACCAAATGTGACTTTCAGTAATGAAAATGGATCCACCCAGCAATTCAATTTAAATTAAAAAAAAAAAAACCTCAACATCAATAACAACGACACAAGCAGGTTTGATGACTTTAGCTGTGATTTTGTTTGTATTATTGTTTTTTACAGATTACTTATACCGCTGTGTGTGGACATTTAAATGTGTACCCCCCATTCCCCAACGAATTATATATATATATGTGCATTTCAATAATTCATACATATATATGTAATACATACCTACCTACAAAAAAAATAGTTGTTATAAAACAATTGCATATAGAACGATTTAAAACAAAATTAATACAAAAATTCAACAACTCTAAGTACTTATGTACATACATATGTGATCAAAGACCCTTTAAAAAAATAACGATAGAACAATTATATTGCCTTACTCGATACGTTTTTTTTCTCTAATTAAAAAAAAAAAAAAACAAACTCCTAAAAACTCTTCAATACATTCGAATTTACCAAATGTCGTATGATCTAATGCGAGTTATTGTTAACTTCGTTTTACTCATCGTTACATTGTTATCGTGAATTTTTAACGAATCGTTACTTTGTTTAAACGGACTATAAATGTGTTTGTGTCATAGTAGTAAAATAAAATCAAAAATGAAAAACCAAAAATTGCGTAAATTTACTAACTTTACGAGCGTATCAAGTTAATATTCAATTTTATTCCAAAATATGAAAAACTAAAATTAAAATTAATTAAAAAAAAATTAAAATTTAAAATATTAAAAAAAAAATAAAAAAAAAACATTAGTCAATTAAGAAGAGTTTCACATAAATTATATGTGTCGTGTTGCGAGTGCGGACATTTTAATAATTAAACGGAGGCGTCGCAAACGCAAAAGGACGCAGAAGACGCGAAAGGGACGCAGAAGACGCAGAAGACACTACAACCAACATGCAGGCGGCTTTGATGCTAAGATCGAAATCTCGGGTGGCGAGAAGAAGAAAGCTACGAAAATTAGGTGGAAGACTTGAGTTGCCTAGTAATGTAGCAACTAAAGAAATAGCTCCATTTCCTCGTTATCCACCTGAGTCATGGGTAATAACCTATAAACAAAAAATTCAAATTAAAAAACTTTTTTTACTCGTATTAACAAAAAAAACAAACAAAAAAAAATTCAAATCTTAAAAACAAAAAAAACTTCTATACAAAATACAAAAATTTCTCAGAAACAAATAAAAAACATTTCAAACCAAAAATTCAATTTCAAACAATTATTTTTTTTTTTTTTTTTTTGAAAAAAAATAAAACAGAGAAACACCAAAAAACAAATTTATTTTTGACAAACTTTTGTTAATTGACCCTATATTTTCTGTCTATAATCTTCTATAACTGTTATACATTCAAATATAGTCAGATGTACTCGTATATCTTCTGTCTTTCTTATTCTTCTGTTATATATATAAATATTTCACACCCTTTACCTTATCTTCAAACCAGGCATTTCTATTTTTTCTGTTTGTTAAATTGGATATCAGAAACATGCCTCTCCCAACTGGGTTTAAGGGCAAATAAATCTCAAGCCCCCTACAGAAAGGTCACTGTAAAATTAAAAAATTGACTTCTTCCTTCTACTATCCTGAGATCTACTACTAACTTATATTCTTTGATTTTCATTACTCCTGAAAATAAATTGGCACAGGATAGAAGTCATCACTTTTCTTTTTTGATTTGTTGTTGTCGTTTAAATACAAAAAAACTTCAGGTTAAATATTTATAAAAAAAAACAAGTACTTTGGTCATCTGTGCAAATATTACGATAAATTAGTTTATCACACATGCTTTAAAGGTGTTTTAATATAGCTAAGCAAAACAATAAAAAAAACATTATCTTAGGAAAACTGTTTAAAAAAAATGCTTTAATAGCTTTTTTCAGCTAAAACATGCCTATTTTTCATTATTAACATAGACGAATATATAAATTTAACATTTGTATTATAAACATTTGCTTTATTTTTCAACTGCAAGCTAAAATAGATTTTCAATTTTATATTTAAAAAAATATTTTAAGATTTTTGTTGAGAAATCACTTAATTGCAAAACAGCTATGGTGGCGACCATGCACTCAGTCAATTGCGACAAGAGTTGCCAAATCTTATATATTTTGATATTTATGTGCTTATCATATATGTATTTAATGTAGCTAAATATGAGTATTTAAAAAAACACATAAAACTAAACAGCTACTGTCGACCATAATTGCCAACTTATGCTTATTACGTGGGTTGTTGTTTTTTTTTGTCAATTCAAAAAATTGGTTTACAAATTAAAAGCAAGTAAAAAGGGTATTCTTAAATTCAGAAAAAGTATTCCCATTTATCAGGCAATGTCTAATTAATGGTTTAAAATTAAAAAAAAAAATTAAAGAAAAAACAAAAAATTTATAAACCGTCAATTAGCACCTTGCCGATTGACTCTCATAGCCGCTTCTTCTTCAATCACACTGCGAACGCACCACTGACCGCTCGCTTGGCTCGGCCGTTGCTGTCAATGTCGTCTGCGTAAAAGAAAAAAATAAAAAAATTGCAAAAAATAAATATGAAAAGAAACAAAGCTAAATTAAAAGCTTTGTTGATTTTGTCGAATAATTTAGAATTTATCGACAAAATATTTTGTATATGCATTTTGTTTTAAAGAAAAAAAGAAAAATAATTAGTTAAAAAGTGTTTATTTCTATTTTTAATTTTACATAAAGTAAGTGTGTTGCGTCCTTAAAAGTGATGACTTCTTTTTGTTTTAACTGTTTATAACTGTAAGACTAAATATTTCTCTTTATTTTCAAGTTTATTACTCTCCTTTAGTTAAATATTCTTGTTGTATTATTTGATTTAATTATAGATAAATAATTTAAACAAAAAAAAATAATTTTTATTTAATATCTAAAAACACGTTAAATACGTCATACAGTCATATCGATTTTTTTTACAATTATTAAAGTTTTGTTTCTTTTTTTTTGTTTTGATTAATTTTCTCTTTGATTTAAACATTTTTAGTGGTCCCCCTCCCCCACCCCCACTTTTGCCCCATGACCCTACTATTGCAACTAGAAGTTGACCCCGAAATGTTAAAAAAGCTTATATATTTTTTCTGTAGATAAACTTAAAATATACATAGATAATCCCTTATTCCAACTCTATGAACTTAATCATTTAGAGTTTTCTACTCCGTCCTTTTTGCACTGAACTTTATCCTATTTTTAAAGAAAAGACCCTTCTCTTTTCTCACATTTTATCTCATATAGTAACAAAATCTTATATAGAAGTATTATTTTTGGAAATGGAAAAAAATCAGCCTCTAAATGCTTTTTACAAAACAATATTAGCGTAAAAAGTAATAAATTCAAGTCCGTCTTGAGATCTATAAATAGAAATAAAAAAAAAAAAACAAAAACTTTTGTTCTTGTTGAATGATTTTTAGATTGTTGTTATGTTGTGATTTGTTTCCGACAGTCAGTTTGCTGGGTGAAATGTTAAATCAATAAATAATAATAATTATTCTTTTTTTAGAATTTTATTTTTTAATTATTATTTGTGTTGTTTTGCTTTTTTTTTTAAATAGAAGAACACAATGTTAAAAATGTCTCATGTGCAAGGTAAAATATAATAATATGCTTCTATTTTTGCAACTGAACAATAAATTGGTAGTTTAAATTTAAACAAAATAAATAATTTCAATAAAAAAAATAATCATAATCACATACAATAATTATTGTAGTTTGCTTCATTTCTATCATTCTATGTTGTATAAAATAAAATCAGTAAATTTCCTTTCTCCATTGTCAAACTTGCTGTCGGTTTCTGAATCCTATGTAGTGCTCTCTCTCTCTCTCTCTCTCAATCTCTACACTTTGATTTTTAATTAAAAATAAAAACCAAAAAAGAATTTAATACAAAATTTATTCAATATAAAAAAATATTATACGGTATCAAGTTTTCCCAAAAATTAAGTTAAGCTTACTTGCCTCTCATTATTCCCGTTTTCGATCTAGGAGCTCAACTTGATTCAAAATGTTGAAAATGTTGCCACAGTACACAAAATAGTAGTAAAATATTACTACGATTTTTATTTTTAAATAAATTAAAAAGTATTTAAAAAATAAAGAACAAACGAAAAAAAAATATAAAAATTTGTGGAACATTCACAAGTTGAAGCAAGCAAAAGAAACAAACAAAAAATAAAGAGAGTTGTAAGTACTGGAATGCAAATTCATACATTTTTGAGGTAAATTTAAACATAAATTTAAATAAAAAAAAAAAAAAACTATATTTCAGCGCGATGTGTGGTAAGTTTAAATAATTTACTGACAAAAAAAAATTCTGTTTGATCAAAAATATAAATTGTAGATTAGTACAAGTTCGAGTAGGTTCTAGCAGAACAATAAATTCAAACTGCAAAATTTAAAAAAAATATATATACATCTATAAATTGTTACAAAAAAAAAAAAATTAAAAAAAAACCAAAAATAAATGGCTTAAATATATTGTAGCATATTAAATAGTTTCAACTGGCAGTGTAAATATTTATTTAATGATTTTATTTACTAAACAAAAACAACATGCATCTTTTTAACAAAAAAAAAAAAAATATTTTTATATAAAAAAAGTCTCATATAAGCATGTGAATTGATTATTATTTTTGTTTAATAAAAAACAAAAAAAAAAACAAGCTAGAGAGGTCGCAATTCAGAGTTTTTAACATACTTCTTGTGTTAGTGTATAATTTTTTTTATAAATTATAAAATAGTTTTTATATGTAAACATATCTACTACCTTTGGATATTTTTGTTAATTTTATATAAATATTAAATTAATTTGAATTTATTTTAATATCAATGCGAATTTATTTTCACATAATATACTACTCTTAAAATAAATTGAGAGAGCATTTTGAGGCCAAGGCATGTTGAACATTTTTAATTCTTATTAAACGGTCGTTTGGGCATTCTTTATTCAAACGCAATTAAGCTTAAAGGAATGGGAAGACTGAAAATATCGTTTGAAAGAAATGCACACAAATTCACAGGCAAATAATTTTTAATTAATATTTTAAGATGGTATTGGTAAAGCGGGCATAAGCACAAACAATTCTTACTAATAAGTTATTGCAGTTATGATTACCCTTAAAATTTTTAAACTCAGTGCGGGTGTTAATTAAAATTGGATAAAGAGATTAGAAGATATAGATGCACATTGATTTTGAATATCTGAATATCGCAATGGCAGGGACAAATTGAGATACATAGGTGAAGAATTCCACAATGAAGGAATCTCTGTAGTTCGCAAACACGTCAGAAGTTAAGTTCTGTCTTCATCAAACATTACCATCAGCGAACTATGAATTGGCAAAGATCGTGAATTTTGACAGTGCTGACAACTGCGAATTGTAATAAAATAAAATGAGTGTTTGATGTTTGTGGAATGCGTCCTGATGTTGTTCAGTGACAGTTCGCAGAAGTTGTTCAAGAGACACAAATGTTTCTGTTATGAGACTGTCTTCCGTTTACTTCAAAGCCCTGTTTTGAATTCTATCCAATACTAAAATCGCAAAATTGGTTTCGATCGTGCACCGAAACCACCACATCCGCGAGAATTCATGTAACTGCCTGAACACAGTGGAGACGGAGCTACAACTGAAGCTTCAGCCGGACTAACTGTCAAAATATTGAATACACATAATTTCAGTGTTGCGAACACAGCATAACACAACACAACTCAACACAGCACAACGTTGCTGCAAACGGAGCCGCAGCTGCAAGAGTTCACCAAATTTTAACTTTTGCCTGCAGCATTTTTGACATTTCAACTCGATGAGTGTTTATATAGGGGTTTAAATGAGCTTCAAGCTCTCTTCAATTCCTCATGTTCACAAACTTAACAATAGATGCAATCAGCTCACCCAACAAATGACATCAAAATATCAAATTTCAGAAAGCTGTACAGCTGCATATTGGGTAACAGCTATTGACACCTCATACAGCTGCAGCTCCAGTTCCAGTTGCAGCATTCTATTGTGTTCAAGCATTAAATTATATACGCCAAGCTCGGCAAAAAATATCTGCTTGCAGCGAAAACAAAGCTCACCAGATGATAAATAATGATGATGATGATAATAATGACTTTGGTTATGAATTTTCGTATTATTAAAATGAAAATTGAAAAATGTAGGTACATAGGTACTTGTAATAACTTTTTTTTAATTTTTATTTAATGGTGGGATCTTTTTTTCTGGGGAATATAAGGAGGTATAGTTGTCATTACTTTTCTAACTCTGGTTGGATTTGTACAATAGTGTAATTTCTATTTTGGGTTAAAAATTGAAGAATTCTTCGCATTTCAGTATTGGATTACCTAAATGGATTAGACTACTTAAAAATGGCTCTTACATTTATCTCTAAAAGTGTTATCAAATTCTAAAAAAACGATAGGCGTGTTTAATTTATTGAAATGTTCTATAGCTGGCGCAGTCAAATTTCTTTCAATAAACAAAAAAACCAAGAGGGTATCGATAAGTAATCCAGCAATAAAGTGAATATGATTACTGAGAGAAATTTTACTACACTAGCTATAAAGTTTCCACCAAAACACACCTAATATAAAGTTGAAAGCAGTTTTACAAAAAGGTACAGTCTGACTTTGAATGATTGTTGTTATTGAGAATCAGAAGCTCAGAAAACCAAAGCAGTGTAATTCTCATCCCACGACTTCCCTCATTGCAAGAAAAATCTTAGCATTTATTTTAGTTCTACAACTCAATTATTTGAGTTGTATTCCTTTGCTTATTTTTTTAAGTCTTAACATGAAAACACAGATTTATGGCAACTTTGTCGCCCAAGCTAGGAAAGAGAGTTTGAACTATGACAAATTAATTCATACCAAATATTTTGTTTCTCCAAAATGGATGAAAGGCGGTGGGAACGTCAATTGTATGGTAATTTATACTTTAAGCTCCCATATAGAAACAACAAAATTCAGCCTATTACAAAATCTTTTTTCTGACAGTTTAAAAAACAAATAAATACCTACCTAGATACCTTAATTGTAACAGAGTTTTTGCAATTATATATTGAACTATAATTTAAACTTCAAACAATCCTTTAGAAAATAAACCAACAGGATCTCCACTCAACTCATATACATAGATATAGGAATACATAGAACAAAGGTGAAACAACATATTCCTTGATTTATGTTTGCAGTTTCCTGGCACTGACCTAGTTCAGATTTTAATTTTCAACATACACACAACTATTTACACACGAAATAGGTTAAACACAAACACACACACAGACATTGTACGAATGCAATTTTGTTTTTTTTTTTTTTTTTTTGTATTATTATTTGTATTCATTAAATATTTAACTCAAACATACACTTAAAAAATCATAACTATATAAAATTCATTTCTTCATCTCCTCCTTGTACAGCAAACTTTTTGTTTCAAGCCAAAAACAAAAAAAAAACCTAAGGTCCTTTTCGAAAATTAGCTGCGCTTTCCGTCCAACTTTTTTAAGGCTACCTATACCTACTCTTCAATGAAACGGGAGAATGAGAAGTTTTAAATGTCCTCAACATTATAATACAGAAATATGAAAAAAAAAAAGATTGAAAGAAGTTCGCCTGCGAGAATTAAATTTAAAATAAAAGAATAAAATTCCAAAGAAACACACAAACCAAAAAAATGTAATAACAAAAAGAAAATTAAATTAAAAAAAAAGAAATGCAAAAATAAAAGTATATTTACCCTAGATGTGTTTTTTAAATGTCAGATTTACGTATGTATGTGTGTGTATTTTCTATGTATGTATGTATATTTGTGTTTATGTCTTATATTTATATCAATCTACATAAAGGTATGTTTAACTAAAATAATATATGATGATGACGTGTAGAAGTGCATGCTATTAAGAGACCATAGAACGAACGAACGCCTCCCCCACCCCCCACCCACCCCATTTCACAAAGTAAATACAAAAAAAAAATCAATATTTTCTCCCGTTCGTGCTTCATTAACCTGAAGCACATACCTATTCGGATCGCAAAAAAAACATGCTATTATACCCCTATCTACCTAAATACATAAATGCATATATTCTACTTTCATACACATACACCATACTTCATACACACTGCATAATGCAATAGGGTTCAATTCAATTAAAAACCATATGAAAACATGCAGGTTTATCAGATTTTTCGATTTATTATTTTGATTTTGTTTTTGTTTTTGCCCTCTGCTATTACCTTGCATCCTTTTGCCACACAAAAATAAATAAATAGACAAAAAAGGTCAAAGGATATTACATCTCTAGCTCGCTAAGATGTGAGCTTGGTGTTATTGATTTTTTTTTTTTTTTGATATGCAGGAAATTATTATGATGATAGAATCTCTATCTGCCTACTATACTGCCTATGATGAATGCCGCACTATTAGATTATATTGTGTTTTTTTTTTGTATTTGTGTCTATTTATCGTCCTTAATAAAGATATGAGAAACAAGGTTATTTTTGTATGGATTTGGAGCGTACATTTTCCAGGTGTGTTAAAAAAAAAGATCGTGATATACGAAGAATAAAATCATAAGTAGACACACATTCGAAGGTGTATTCATAGGGGCGAATTTGTAGTACAGTACAAAGCCCTCAGGAACCCCATTTACCCATTTTAGTAAATGGGTACAGTACAGGGTTTTCTGAGCTGTTTTTTCTTAACAAAACAAGACGGAGTAGGTACTCACCAGATACTATTTTTTCTTAAATCTCCGCAGCAACTTATTTCCATCATAATTATGTACATAGATATGTTGTGATAAATCCGTATTAACTTTGAATATTTTTATTGCAATTCAAGTCATTTTACAACAGTCTTTGTTTTGATTTTGGCAATAACAACAATATAATTTCTCCCGAAAAAAAAAAACTTCAAAAGGGTTGCGAAAAACTTGCATTTGTCGCACCAAATACCTATAATTAATATGCACTGTGCGCGCAGCCTAATTGTCAGTTGGAACAATAAGGTGAAGTTAGTTGCGATTCAGTTTGACAGCTCTAAACACAGATTACCCACATGAAGATGATAATCCCCGGCAGCATTTTTAATTTGCCTACAAGCTTGAACTGTCAGATATCAGATAAAAAATGAGAATGTGTGTATAAAAACCTCACACATAGACAGTAGGGATCTTCAGACACCGGTTAAATTGTTGTTGCAATTCACATCTATTCATCGACGCGGGAAGAAATTACAAATACAACAATTTAAACAAATTGGTTTTGGAGGGTGAAACGTACGAAACATTCTCATCTTCATATGGCTAATCTGTGGCTCTAAAATTTCGATGATTGTACAGTAATGATGGAAAATATCAGCATAATTTTGATTGTTTCCACATGGTGCAAGTTTTGTAAGTCCCCTTTCAAACGAAGAAACTGAGTTTTCAGCAACTTTCAGTTTGTAGGACAGAAGGGCACGAAGTAAGTGGGGTGAACAAATTCTCCCCGGTCAACAATTGAGGAGATTTTTTTTACATTGCTTCTCACACTCAAGATAGCGTGCGTTCAACCAATAGACTTTATATGGAAACTACAGAAAATTTCTTACGATTTTGTTTCTTCTTGTGAAAGGTACAAGAGATTTTAGAAGAAATTAAAAGAAAACGTCAAAAAATCTCCAGCAACCAGTTACTTCATGTGAAAGGAGACTAAGGTGCGCAAGGTTTCTAAAAATAGCGTTTCTCAACAAAATTGATTTTAAGAAGCTACAGTTTCCTTAAAACTTCATCTTTTTCATATACCCAGTTTTCATGAGGTAAACCTTTGTAAGCCTGCATTGAGTTGAAATGAGCTTGGACCGACTCCACTTCAGAAGCGGAGTCGAGTCGACATTTTCGCTAAAAAAATTTGGGCTGGGGAGTTGGTTTGACATTACGTACCGTTTTACATGTGTGTGTGTCCAATTTTTCTTGGCTCCTGTCTAGTCTAGTGGGGTCTCGTGTTTTAATTTTTTTGTTGACTTTATTGTCGGCTTTGAAAATCTAAAAAAATATACAAATATATAAATTAATAAATAATAAATAGGATGGCATCTCAACATCATTTCAACTCAACCCAAATCGAGCTCTAAACTCTATAGGAACGAAAAACCTGGTTCAAAAATCTGACCCTAATCCAACTCGAGCTCTCGATCTTGCATATAAACGGCGTAGTAGTCAAACCTAAAAGACAAGTCTTGACGCCTCCAAAAATCTCATTCCTGCACTGGATGTCGAGCTTTGTCTAAGACGATTCTTAACTTTTTACCACACATTCCTTTGAAGATTATTATTGTCGTCTTGACAAAACACAAATAAAACAAATGTAATCTCCAACAATGGCAACTGAACAAAAAAATAAAAACAAATTCTACTACAATAAGAGTATTTTCATCAGAACCTGCATTAAATAAGTAAAATAGAAAACTATAATAGTGTCTCTGTGTTGGTTTTGTTTTTGTTGTTTTGTTTTACTCAATGTATTCTTATTTGTATCTCAATCTCAATGCGCCTCATTCGATGAAGTACTCACTCGTGCAGTCAATCTTTCGTTCAACAATAATAATTCCGTTTCCTCCGTTTTTTGAATTGAAATAAGAAACATCTTTGCAATATGCTGCGCGTACAAAAAAACACAGGGATGGATTATTAATGGCGCAAAGTAAGGAAGTATAGGTAAGGCACTTCGGTTCATAATTGGGTGCTTCGGTAAGAGGTTATTTATTCTTAACCTGAATGGTTTTGTCAACAGAAATTATGTTCAGTTATGCACAACCTTCTCTCCATTTTAAATTCTTTTGGAGCACGAAGGCTGGTTATGTGTCAAAAAAAATCAGAAAGCGCGTAGCTTCGTTAACTCATACGTTTCATATTTCATAAAAATAAATAAATTTAAAAAAATGTAAATACATATTTCAAAATTGTTGCCAATAAGGTGTTTATCAAAATGGCGCACTCTAGCGCTAATTGGGTCACAGAGCAAGGCTGCCCTGGGCCGCCATTTTTACCTAAGGTTTTTAAATCTGAATTTACAGAGAAAATGGCAAATTTTAGTATTAAAATGTATCAAAGTTTTGTTGAACATCGGAAAGTGTATTTTCTTAGAGCCTGGAAATGTACAATTTAATTCAACCCTGTCAACCTACGGTTTTGTTTAAGTTTTGTTCAATATTACTCCAAGATATGTGAGAAGAATTTACATTATCCTCGGAGCAAACAAGTAAAAAAGTATCCTATTCATTTCAGTAATGGTATTATTTCTATAACTATTTTTTTTCCTTGTTTGTTTGGCTTTATTAGGAAATCGCATTGGTGCGATCTACCAGGACATTTTTTTGATTGTGACATTCGAAAATGAATATACCAAAAGCCATTATATGATTTAATAAAATTCTTTGAATATTTGTTGATCTGATGGAAATATAGTTTGAAGGTTATTTTTGAAAACTTATTTGTGATAGGGTTGCCATTTTTGCATCAACCAACGGTTAAATATAAACATTTGTATTTGTTCAAAGAGGCAGTTAATTTAATTCCGTATACATGTTTGTAAAAGCTGTAAGAAAAGTGCTTTGAAGCCATGTTCTAAAGATTTTTAACTAAAAAGTCTAAGGCCCGTTTGTTGAAGAACATTTGTTAAGGGAATATAAAGGATCCAAAAAGATGGGGCTACAGCTGATAAAGCAACTTTCGATTTAAATCGTTATTTAAATCAACTTTAAAATCTGGTTTAAGAGTGAACTCAAGTCTAACCCCGAAACTCGGATGATCTCGCACTGCAAAATGGGCCTTAGTGCCTTATGTATGTTGAATTTATGATTATATTAAGCAAACGGTCCTTAAATATGTAAAAAGCTTTTAGTATGTTCCACACAAATTTGAATTAATGCATGATTTATTTTGTCCACCTTAGCAAAATTTCACAGCGGCAACCCTGTGCACTTCGACTAGTAAAATCCCTTTTTTTTCGTTATTATATTTTCAATGCAGTTGTATTATAAATGCGGTTAGAAGTCATGGTCAGGATGGTGTTGATAAATAGAATCCAAGAAAAGTAGAAGATGAAGAAAAAAAAAACAAACCTGAGAAAATTCGAAGACTTAAAAAGTTAGGGAAAACTTTTTCAACAATACCTTCATAAAGCAGTTTAATATTAAAAAATCTTGGGGAACGACGATGGCGAATATTTTCCATCATCGCTATATTCCTCATCGCGCTCCTTTATGATGGACAGATGTTTTCTTTTTATTTTCATTCTTCTTCTTTAAACTGTCTGCAGATGGATTTTTCTGAATCTTATATTGAAATGAGTTCTGATGGCTACATACAGTTTGTCGAGACTATGCTGGCGGCATGTGAGATTTATCTTGTTCAAAAGGATATTTTTTTTATTGTTGTAAATGGATATACACAAACATACATACATGCAAACATAAGGAAAATATTTTTTTGGCATAGAATTTCTACTTATTGAAAATTAAGACATTTATTGCACAAAGAATAAAAGTTTATTTAGCATGACGGAGACGCAGTGAATGTGAAATGAGAAGGGAAATTGATGATTTCTTTTCAGGAAATAAGTTTCTACGAAGTATCATGTTTGGAGAAAATTACTAGTTGCGTTTCCTTTTGGTTGAAATCGAAAACGGTCATTGGGCTGAGGAAAAATAGGAAAGAAACCGGAAACTGTAGGCAGTGATTTTGTTTTTGTTTTCTTTCTTCACCGGAATTCTGAGATTGATTTAAAATTTATTGCATTTACAAGAAATTTAGAGAAGCTAGCATCTTTTTATTATCAAATTTTTTTTCGCAAGAAGAACATTTACTCAATAGACCGTTAAGACTTAGACTCTGCTTTGAACAATGAAAACAACAGCAAAATATTTTACAAAAGGCATGTTCAGGAATGAAATCTCGGAGACCTCAGCAATCTCAGTTACAAAGGATTTCTCAACAAAATTTCTCAGTTTTGGTGTCAAAATCCTAAGGATCAAACGCTTTGGATTCTTGCTCACTTTTTGACAGAGCAAAATTTCTGAGTTCTTATTATCCTGAACGCACCTAGTGTCACTTAAAGACAAATGACATAAGTGAAGTTTCGTTTGTCAGTTCATGAGTTTTTGCTTGTCATGCCAAGTCGTTGTCAAACGCCAATGAGATCTTATGGCCTTTTCGATTGGTAATTAGTCGAAATTCTTTGCCTGTTTAATATCTCTCAGATGACAAATGTCAGTTAAAAAAATCATTAATACTTCTTTTTCATTCTCGTCTAAAAGTTGCGTAAATAAGACACTAAAAGGAGTTGCCTACGCGTTGAAAATTTGAAACTCTTTTAATTGGTGAAAAATAGGAGTAAATCTTGAGTAAAACGGGGTGTTGCGTTCTTCCTTTAAAGTGGAGTAAATCTACTCCAATCGGCGTGATGTATGAACACTCTGCTTCGTAATCATAATTGTAGGAATAACATTCTGGAAGATGTACCTTATCCATTCAAAAACAAAGTTTCTACCTTCCAAAAACTGTTTAAAAACTTAAAGAATATCCTTATAAGTGTAAATTATTTCTGACAATTTTCTGACTGACAGTCCGTGAATATAAACAAATAACATTTCCCGGCGGCAAATTATAGTTTTCTTTTTTTTCTTACCAAAATAAAAATAAACAAATGGTTATGATGGTGCTTAATTAAAAACAAGCAATCATCTTTCAAATAACAATCATAAAACCCCCTTAAGACCAACTAAAAGGTAGTCATTTTTTGTTGTTGCTTTCATTTTTTCTTGAACGACAAAAGCATCAAGTAAATTGCTTATATCAAGCAGCAGAAATAAAAAGGATTCCCACAGAAAAAAAAACACATTCTACCTATACGAACGTTAGTGATGTCTTCCATACATAATCATACAAACATACTTATAGTATACATATACGATATACCTACACCACAGGATGGGTGCAAAACGGAATTTCATTTTTACCAAAACACCCATATAACCATCAGCTTTTTTTTTGCTACTCTCAAATAGCCTCCTTCCAGTTCTTTAAAAGTAGTATACTGAAATCTATGCCAGGGTTTTATTTTGTCCATGGTTCGACTATCAACAGCTTTAGCATTGCCCCTAGTCCTAATTTTTTTTTGTTCATTTGTTGTTTTTTTTTTTTTTCTTCTCTCTACATTGTTATTATTTTGTCGGTATGTTCCACCTTGCAGCAGCAGCATCAGGACATATATTTTTTTTTCTCAAAGAGGGGATCAACCTCCACAGATTGACATCTCTGAGAATCCTTTGGAAATAAATGAAAAAAAAATAGAAGAAAAAGGAAGAACATCATCACCGTTTCCAAAAGCGATATTTTTTCTCAGGAAGGATGTTTTAAGGGGGCGGCAAATTAAAAAAAAAAAAAAAACTAAAATCGGTAAACATTTGTGGCAAATTACCTCTCCTCCTACAAACATTTTTGAACGAACAAAATCTCGACTCTCGCAACATATTTCGAAGGTCAAAACATCGAAAAATTTAATTTCGATATCGAAGAAATCTCAAAAAAACACGTTCGGTTCAATGTTTTTTCTTTGTTTATACTTAAATGTGAAGGAAAAAGTTTAACAAAATTGTTAGAAAAAGGATTATGTGTATATAAAAGGTTAGGTGATGAGGTCTAACTGCAGGGACAGTTCCCACATCCGATAGCGGACACTGATTCTATTTCCGTTCCTGAATCGGCAACCGTATTATGTTCATCAAAGCCTCGTTCTAGCTTTCCACTCATATATCAAGTTTCTCTGTTTTTGGCATATTTCTTATTATTTGTCGATTTTCTCCCAAAACGTTTTCCCATAAACTTTGCGGTAAAATGCTAAATATTCTAGAAGGATTGCTCTTTCAATAACTATATCAATATTGAGCACAGATCAATAAGAAAATAAGTGAATATCATAATATCTCAACACAATTGATCAATTTTCCACAAGCAATTGCTTCAAACTCGGTTTCGTTAAGTTTTCGTCACTTAGTTTTCCAAAGCCCGTTCTCATTCTTTTTTGTTTCAATGAATGTTATACATAAAACAATGAATTAGGCACAACTTACTTACTTGTTGATAGTCAATTGACTTCATATTCTCATAAAAAAACTCAATTTCGACGAGTTTTATATAAGGCTGATGACTTTAGAAAGAGTGACTCATTCGCAAACTATCTTAATACATGTATGTATGTACATATATTCGAATATCTGACAGATAACTGACAGTCGATCAAGTCAAAACTGCATCCAGTTCACATTCTTTTGAAATGTTAAGTTGTCTTTCAGTTTCGGTGTTTTTTGAAAACAACTTTTTCGTACGCAAACAGACAATGACAATTTGGCAAATTTAAAAAAAAATCGATCGATTTCTTATAACAGATTACCCATGTAAGGTATGTGAAGATACAACAGCAAATTAGGCAAAAATTATTGACAATCGCTCCCATTGAAAGTCTTTACTTCATATTCTGACAAACGTGCCCAGTCTCGTTGAGTTAAGAAAGAGGAATTCGAGTCCAGTTTCTTCAAGTTTTTTTTTAGCTGTGGCTGATTTTCCAACAATCAATATCATAAACGTTTTTGACGTTCTCGTTACCATTTTTTCGCTACACCATATTGTTATCTGAACAACTAAGGAAAACTTAACGAAGAATTATGAAAAAGAAATTTGTTTTCATAAAATAAGAAAAATTTTAAAAAAAATGTATATAAATCCACCCCTGAACGTATCGTCATCATCGTCATCTTCATCGTTATTATCCTCCGTCATCACTATGCTATCACTATCATGCGGTTCCCAGTCTATTTACCGTCCAGTATAGTTGTTATGCAGAGAAGGTGTAGGACCATGATGCACTTGACTTTGAATGAAGTCGTCTATTTCATATAAATTATGCAGGCGAATGAGAAAAACAGAAGGATTATTTCTTTTTTAGACAGTCGTCGTCGGTGCGGTGTACTGTGTACGGTGGTTGCCTTGGTTTTGTTACTTTTCGTTTTGTCCTTGGTAATTATTATTATTTTATATTTAGAAAAGTTTACCTATTTTAAATAGTAATTTGTGTATAGAATTTAAATAAAAAAAGAAAAACAAACTAAATGCTTCGTTTTGAATAAGAATTTAGAAAAAGGCAGGAATTGCACATGCTTGTTAAGAAGAATATCTCATTAAAAAATTAAAAAAAAAAAAAATGAAAGGGCTCGTACACTACAGTTATATAGAATTTGAATGAATCCTAAAATTTGAAAAAGATAAGATTTAAAGCACCTTTAGTACTGATGCACATAAAATATTTTTTAAATCAAAAGAAAAGAGATTTTTGAGGGAATTTAAATGTTCATTTCAGAAAGTAGCTTTTTGAAAAGACAAATACCAAATATACAGTACAGACAACACTTGAAAGGGCACTTGCGCGTCTCTAAATCCAAGTACTTATCAGGCTTAAAATTAATTCATTCACATAAAAGCCGAAGGATGCCATCAATGTAAATTGCTTTGAGTCTCTTTTTTTTCTGTTCACGTGATATGCAAAAATGTTAAATCAGGAGCGAACATTTTATGACATTTACAAAAATTAAACCAAGTGAAAGTAAATATAATGAAGATTTTTTGTGTGATGTTAATTTACGAGAAGCTTTTTAAAACAAGTTATTAAGTTAATTTTTGTTTGTGCTGCATAAGTGTACATTTTTGATGACATAACTTGTAAATGTAGGTATGTTGGAAGCAGAATAGCTAATCCTAGTCTAAGGTTTTGAGATAAATTAGATTAAGTTTAATTATAATTCAAATTTTCATAGGAAAATATGACAAACATCTGACAGTTAATCTTGATGGTAAAAGTTTGGTTGATATACATAGTCTAGAAGGTGGGTTATATAAAAAATAAACATTCGTCTCGTTAATATAAAAAAAAAACATTTCTTTGTATGTCTGTGTTCATACAAAAAACTCTTAGTCAAGTCGGTTTCTAAGGAACAGTGATCCACATTGGGCGCCACTTAATTATTTTCGTTTGGTTTATTATAATTGGATCTTATATTTTATAATTTTCAAAGCTTTTAAATAATTTTCCAGAAAGGAGTACTGTAGAATTTTCAATTGAATTGGTATAAGAAAAATAAATTTTGGATCTCCTGCTACAAGTTCGCAAGCTTCTCGGTGACTACGAGTAGACATTTCCCTTTTATTAAAAAAGCACTACACTATTTGAGCCAAATAGACAGTGTTTAACCATTTTAAATGATGTTTATGGGTTCCACATTGGGCGCCATGCAGTTTAAATTCGCGATTTACTTATTAAATTATATTTTAAACTAAAGCTTATTCAATATAACGAATTTACAACATAGATCCAATAGTCCAAATTCGTTTTCCTGGAAATTCATATATCGCGCATACTCAAAAAATGTGTGTAATTTAAGAACATAGGCTAGGAAAGAGTTTCTAAACGTCTCATATTACAATTAACTTTCGTCATATTACACCTCCAAGAAAACTCTCATAGTTTACTAAGGTTTACGTAAATAAAGCTAACTGGCGCCCAACGTGAAACTTCACCTTATGAACAAAATTGACCTTGGTTTTGACATTCAGCCAAAAAATGTTTACATAACCTCAAATCATTGTTGACTTCATAGTTTCATTAAGATTACAGAGGTGAACATCAGTGAGGTCTTAAAATTCAACAGCTAGAAACAACAGGTTGAAAGATGAAATACTCAAAACCGCACATTTTAAAGTTCCTCTGACATATCTCTTGGCAATCCTTAATAATTGTTTTACTTATCTTTATTATTTTTTTTTTATTTGGATCCCACCAGAGAACTTACCCTACAGCTATATGTGTCTACAGAAAATTTCATATTCTCGTTGTCTGTTTTTCTACACGTGTGTGAACACACAAAAGCAAAACAACCACCAACAATAACAACAACAAAATTATACAAACAAAAATTTCGTGTTACTTTGCTACAAAATAGCACAATGACTCGCAGTGTCAAGGTCGAGGATATGTGTGTTATTTTTCGTTTTGTTAAGAGCCTGCTTTTCAGAGAACATATGTGAAGAAGGTGCGTCTCTTACCACAATT
Source organism: Leucozona laternaria (assembly GCA_932273885.2). Lineage (NCBI taxonomy): Eukaryota > Metazoa > Arthropoda > Insecta > Diptera > Syrphidae > Leucozona > Leucozona laternaria. Next base: position 1,412,409 of record OW026366.1, read on the forward strand.
AATATAATGTATACACCAAAATATACCACTAATACAAACTCATTAAATTTGTTTTTTTTTTTTTTTGCGTAAGTACCTTCAATATAAGGGATTTCATTTATTGCAAAAAAAAAAATAATGACACATCGTTCCCAATTGGAAGTAACCTTTCGATCTCTATATCACACAAAGAGGAAGAGAACCAAACGCAAATAATATAAATCATTCTCACGGCGGTGGAGTGTGATTTCAAACAAAAAATAATAAAAAAACATCAAATGGCTAAGGTGGCGTATACGTAACATTTTTTTTTATTTCCTTATATTTTCTTCCTTTTGGTATGTGGATAGGTTTGCATTTCTTCTTTGCTCATCATCAGTGTAAACACAGTATGAAGCATGACAGATTTGCGTGGCACAAAAGGTAAATAACGAAGGCGATTTTTCTTTTTCTCTAACAACTTTTCATATCCTCCACTCCCAACCACCATCCTTTCTTATGCCTTCCTGCCTGTCAGCCTGTTTTTTTTTTTGTATTCAAGGACCGATCGATTTTTGCCTCAAGTCATTAGTTTTATATGATGGGCTAACGTATAGAACAACAAAAGAGGACACTTACTTTAGCCACACGCAGAGTGGTGTAAATTACTAGGTTGTGGCCAAACTTAAGGATGCACGAAACTTTTATAGTAAAATTGAATATTGAGGTAGAGATTCTAAATATATGAGAAGGTGTGTGATTGATATAGTTTTTTTTTGTCGACCAAAGAATTCAAACTATCCTTTGCGATAAAAATAACAAAATCCAAAATATCTTAAATAATTTACTAATGTCGTCGAAAACAAAACATAACTAGATGACACAAGGGATTAGGTATGAAAAATTCCACAGCAAAAAATAAAGGACTCTACCAAGATGACATTTTAAATAAATGAAATTCAGTTGACATTTTGACCAAAAATCCTTGAGCAAAATGCCACAAAACGACACGTTGTTTATGTATTGCTGCTATAAGTTATATTGTAGACCCTCTGTTACTTATAGATGGGCCTTTTGTATTTGGCAAATATATTTATGTACATGTGTATATACAAATATCTCAGAAAGATATTATGCCTTCGATAAGAAACAGAAAGAACATTTTTGAGAAATTCCAAGGATATTGTTGATTTTCTGTGGTTTGCCATGGCCCAGACCAGGCCAGTGTGTTCCATGGTAAATAACAACATTTTGTGATTTCGGAAATGGCAAAAATATTAAATTCATCTTCAGACAAAAATGCGCATTTCATTTTTCACAAATTGTTTATTTTTTTCTATTTTATGCAGGCTTATCATGTATTTTTATAATTTTTTTTTTTCATGTGCGGAGAATACTCTTCATCCACTTGACATTTGGGATCCAACGTACCATAGTCCGAAAATTAGAAAACTTCCTATTCTCTAGAATTTTTTTTTTGTCTAAATCTATTCCTCGTTCATACACAAAAGATGCGATTTCCTAAATCACCCACACCCCTCCCCCACTGTAGTATGAAAAATAGTATAATAGATTTTACACATGAAAAGACACTATATACCTATTCAAATATATTTATAAGTAGGCACACTAGAATAACCTTTTCAGTTATAGTCTGGTCAGCAGTTTACCTTTTTACCTACTCTGTTTGGGAATAGAGAGGGCTTTTGGGGCTTAGAGATATAGAAAGTACAGCTACACTGTGTATAATATGTACTCTGCATGAGGCAATTAAGGTCATTGGGGACCAAAAGATATTTCTACCACTTAATATTTGGACTAATTTGATAAAAATAATAATATACCAACCCTGCATTCACACAGGAGTAGAATTTTGTTGTTTAGAGAGTTTTATTTATATGTGTGTGGCTTGTATTTGTATGTGTGTTAAGCAATAGAATTTTGTTTTTTGCATTTTTTGCATGAGAAAACTTTTGCTGGCGTTTTTGGTATTGCATAATATATTTTTGAACTAGAAATGTTATCTATACCTTTATATAATTCTTTTTCTTATATCTTCCATGCATGATTCTCCGAATTTTATTTTATTTTTTTATTTTCATTTTTGGATTGTTCCTTTTTGGTGTGATTAAATAGTAACGAGAAAAAAATAAATTGTTTTTTTAACATTTCATCGTTTCCAGTTAATATATATATATCTTTATTTTCATTTTGTATTTTTTTTTTTTTTAATTTTTGGTTTTATAAATTTGTATGATTTTTTTTAATTATTTTGTGTCACCCTGTGTAACGAAATTTTTAGGAATGTGTTTTATTCCGTATCGAAAGCCGTAAATAATTTGATATATATATCTATATTTTTGTTTTGGTTTATTTTATTTTTTTATGAAAATTAACTTAAAGAAATCTATTTAATTCAATAAACTTATTCAATTTTCTTTGTTTTTTTTATTTGTAAATTTATTATTTTCTAAAATATAGTGCGCACAGGGTCGAGCAGCATGGCTGGAACGCGGTCGTCGTTGTAGCGTCCAGGATAACAATCCAACTGCCTGCCATCGAAGATGGGTGAAACGAAATCGAGTAAGTATTTTTTAAAAGAAAACAAATATTTTCTGAATTCTTTTTAACAAAACATTACTTTTAACCAACGACATACAAACAATTATAAACTGACGAAAAAAATGGAGTTTTTCTTGCTGTATTTATACACATTTGAATAAAATATCTTAAACCAACCTTTTTTTATAAAAGAATAATTATTTCTAACTGACATTCCAATTTTTTCATTTAAAAAAAAAAATTAAAATCAAGATACAAGATGCATCTCTTGGTGGCTCATCGGACGATGAAGACTTTCTGGGCGTTTTAAGGGGACCTAGCACATTTGCGAATGCCTTCCTATATGTTGGATTAGGTACAATAGCACTTGGATTAGTAATAGCATTCGTAGGAACCGGCGAAAAAGGGTTCAAAACTGTGGAATTAAGACTTATAGGACCTTCATTAATAGGTGAGTTCTCTCTCTCTCTCTTTTAAATCAAATTTGAACACCATAATTTCTAATGATTCAATTTTTCAATATAGGTATCGGATTAATATGTTGCATTTTACGAATATTATTTTGTATATGTCCATCGCATTGCATATCGTCAAGCAAAAACGCTCGCAAAAAGCAAGGCAATAAAGTTGATGCCGATCATACAACTTCATTGTTGCGTGGTGAATCGAAACGTGTATCAATAGCTAGAGGACCTAATAATGCACCGGTATATGAATAATATTTTATTTTTTTTTTAAAGAAATTATTTATTAATTTGCTTATTTTTTTTTTTAAAGAAATATCCCATCACTCACAAAAGAAGTAATAGCAAAATGCTCAACGAAGGCATGGAAGCACTCCGTCAAATCGCCACAACATCGTTATTCATGCAAAACGATCAAAAACCTACGATGAATCGAGTAGTTCCTATCATCAAAGAACCAGAAAAAATCGTGGGTATGTTAATAAAGTTAGTTTTTATTCAAAGCATTTCGTATACAATGGTTGGGTACGACTGGTATAAATACACAAATTGACAGGCAATTTCATATCAAGTTGTATTGACAAATACTTTTTCAACTTTTAATTCATAAAGTGGCTCTATCTTATAAATGATATACGAAAAATTAAAAAAAGATTTGTTTACATTTATCCTCTGATTGGTATAATCTGGTCTAATTCGTGGATAATAAATATTTTACAGTATGTTTCTTTATCACTTTATATGAAAGTTTTCACTTGCGATTCGTTATGTCCGTTAGACCGGTTGCTTAACCAATTTTGGATTGGTATGAAATGGTCCAATTTATGAACCTATTGGAATTTCTAGGAAATTTTTGCCTTGCTATACTTTATAAGGCCAAGACCAGTGTTTATACCAATCAGAAAATTATTCACTGGACTTTTGAGATTCTGTTATATGTGACCGAGACTAGTTTTTATACCAATCAGCAAATGAATTTTTTTTTGTCAGCTAGTAACTTCACACAACGATTTGAAAGGTAAAAATAGTATAATAGTTTGTGAATGCAGATTTTAATGACACTTGCAGGAATAGGTGTTAAAAACACGAAATCAGTTTCAAAAATTTTCACTGCTATTCAAAACGATGAAAAATCGGAAGTAGACAAGCCAGACAAGTTTTTTGAAATTAATTGCGAAATGTTTCACTTCATTTATCTCGTTTCTCGGCTACTTATTTAAAGAATCAGAAAAGGCGGTTAGTCAAAAATTCTGTCAACTTAAAGTTTTGTTAGTGTCAAAGTAAAAACCTAAAGATTACCAATAGGTACAATGCGCATTAGACCAGTTTATACCAATAATGAGATACATACATAGATATAATGGAAGATTTGTTGATATAATTTAAATGTGGCATTCCTGCGAAGTTTATGGAGTAGAAGCTCAAAAATTGTATTGGTTTTACCTCTGATTGGTATAAACTTTATAAATTGTAAATTATTAAATAAAAAAAAACCTTTTGACATTAAATTTTATTTTTATTTAATTTAGAAGCACCGCTGGAAATGAAAAAGCTCGAAACTACAAATGTTTGTGAAATCAGCGAAGACGAAGAAAACGACGAAGATGAAAATACTTCAATGGTAGTTGTGCCCATCACTTGCACCACCAGTATTGTCAATGAACGACCGCCATTAGAACGAACTTCGGGTAAATTGTCGCGACAAAGACTGTCACTAAATCAACAGCAACAACTTCAACAAAAGCAACATCTAATCACGCAAACGTCAAGTGAATCCGGTGATTTATTAATGGAAACGTCGCTAATGGTTATAAATCCTACAGCAAATGCTTCTGCTAGCAGCAGCAACAGCAAAAGAAGCGTGACAATACGACAACCGCCGTCGCCGACGGGGACGACGACGAAAACAATAACAACAACGACGACGACGCCGCCGCCGCCTATTACATCGAAAGAAACACCACCCCCATTATCACCACCAGTGCTACCCTCGACCTCTTCGAATACTCTATCGCCACCAGCAGTACAATCAATGTCATTGCATGTCCAGCATTCACCACCAACCATTAATAGCAATTTCGATTTACCCCCATCGACTCCCCACAAATACACTCGGGCAATAGTTACAACAAGCAACAACAATGCGCCACCATTAGCGTCTCCTTCGACATCATCACTATCGCCATCCCCATCACCAGCGCAATCCATAACAACGACGGCAGCAATAATGACCCAATACCAGCAGCAACAACTACAACAACAACAAACAAATGTCTTACCTGGCCAGGTAATAGATACTGGGAATCTTCTGCTGCTGCCTACATCGAAATTGGCAACACCACCACTGCCAGGAAGCAGCAGTAGCACCAGCATAGAGTCGAAAACACGTACAACGCCAAATTTGGCAACGGCGGCAACTAGTAGTAGTAGTATGCTAGGAAATACACTGATACCACCCCCACCAACGCCATCGGCAGCAGCGTTAAACTTTGAACCCGAATTACTCCTGAGTCCTGCAAAACTTGGACAGTAAACTGTTCATTTTTTTTTCTTTTTTTGCCCCTTAAACCTTCTCTCCTACCAAAAAAAAAAAAAAACAAGCAAACAATACACTGTAGCTGCAATAAAATAAATTCAATATCTTGATTTCCAGGTAGAATAACGATATGAATACCTTCGTATGTTTTGTGTATGTGTATGTATGACCGGAAATGTCGAAGGCAAAAACAATAATTATTATAATAGGGCAACAAAATTATTTACCTATAATTTAGAATTTCCAACTTTGGAAGGCACATTTTATAATTGAGATGTTAGATTAACATTTAGAATTTTTTTTATTTACCACACAATGGCAATGAGGTATACATATATGTATGTATTTGGGTTGATTAATTATTTTTGTATTTTAATTTTTAATGTTGCATTTTTAATTATAGGTCATTTTTTGTTTAAGCTGCTTCATAGTAGATTTTCCATTTGAATAAAGTGGGGTTGTTGGGAGAATGCTTACTGTTTGAGTCATTAATTGTTTTCAGTTAAGGAAACTTGAGGATGGTACGGTTTTGTTATGGACGTTTTTATTGTTAAAATACAGTGGTTCAATTTACATGGAAGAACGACAAAAACTTTAAAATTACTGAATTTTGAAACGGATACTGTTGAAACTTGGCCAAATTAAAAACCGATTTGCATTGATTTTGCTCATTTTGTGTTCAATGTTTTTTTATTTATTTTCAATTAAGTTGAAATAAGGTTCGTGAAACCTGAATAGCCAACTACAGTTATGTAGAATATATAAAAAATAATTATCATTTAATTTACTTGCGAAATATTCAAAAATCTATGAATTGCAAAATATATCATGCCTTTCCATTACTCTACTTCTTTAAAAAAAAATCCGTACCATGCACTGATCTTCTGTATACCACCCATAGTAAATCAAGTCCAACCACTTATACCAAAGCATTATTCTTCCTGAACGGTTTTAAACAAAATAATAAATTTTAAATATTCCACCGCACAATTCCACAATTATAAATGTTTGATGGTCATTTTGCAATTGTTAGTTATAATTAAGTTATAATGTGGTTACGCCTTCCAAATTTAAAAAATCGTTTCTAAAATAAAAAAAACATACAAAAAGAACAACAATGGAATTGAATACTTTTTTGAAATGTGTCTTCCCGGTTTAACACGCCTATACAAAGCTAAATAATAATTATCTTTTTTTTATTAAATGTCTAAGCTTCATGTGCATTATTTAAATTTGCCTTTCTGTAACTATGTAGTTAAAAAAAAACCCTTAAGTTTAATGTGCTTTAAACAATCTTTTCTTTAAAGAAGCGTTTAAGAAAAAATAAACAAAAAAGTTTTGCCTGGTAGGTAAGAATGCAAAAAAAATTACCAAATGTATTATAATTAAACAAAGTAGGTATCTATAAACTATTCGTCTAGCTGTGCATGCATTTCGTACTCAACAAAAAAAAAACTAATAAAGGAGCGATAAAAAAAATTATAGTAATAACAATTAAATAAAATTCATATAACGAAAAAATGTGTATAAAATTATTAGGTGTACCTATGAAAATAAAACAAAAAAAAAAACTATAAACAAAATTTAATTAAGTCCTGTATATTTGATTTTAATAAATAAAACCAAAAAATATATTAAAAAAAAAAATAAAATAATTATATTTTTAAAGCTATTAAGTTTATAAACATATCGTTTATCTAAATTTTAAATGAGAGACAAAACTATGTTATTTGTTATAGTAATTGTGAGTATATAAGCAAAACCAAAAAAAAGGGAAAAGATATGGATTATTTATTAAAGATATAAATAAAAGAACAATTAAAATATTTATTATATATACACAATATATATATACATATATATATATATAAAAAGGAATTATTCAATTTATGAGCAGGTGTTTGCTAAGATTTAAAATATAAAAAAAAAATACAACATAAAATATACACCTAAATAAAACGGATGAGAAACATTAAGATAATTATATAAGTTAATGAAACCGCTAAATTGATTCCATAAACACAAGTGTATATATCAACAAAAATATGCCAGATAAAAAGAATAAAAAAAAAAAAAAAAAACAACTAGCAAAGGCTCTCAATGTAAAAAATAGATATGTAAACTGAATGGAAAGAAAAGAATAAAGAAAGATTGTAACGTAATATGAAAATATGGTGTTCTTGACTTTTTTATTTTATGTGGGTATCAGGTTATGTGCAGTGCGCAACTGGATGGCGGCGGCTCGAAACCGGGATGGGTGGAGAGACTTGTTGAAGGAGGCCAGGACCGGACCCCGGTTGTCTAGCCGACGATGATGATGATCAGGTAAAAAACCTTCTAACGTTCTTACATTAAAGATCAAATAATGCATTAGAAAATGAAAGTTAGGTTGAAATTCAAGTCACTAAATTCAATGGTCAAAAACAACCCCTGGTCAAATTCCTAAACGCAAGATTTGCAAAGCAAAACACATGCAATGCAAATGCAAGAAGCAAGTTGAATTGCCTAAAGCATATGTCTGCAATTCATGCATATGATGTTTCGGAACGGACATCTACTATATTTGTTGATTGTTGCTGGAATAAATAATGGACTCCCAAACTAAAATTATTTTAATAAAGACCTTTGTTGCACCACAACACAAATTTAAAAAAAAAAAAACAAATAAAGTAAATTTAACACGCCAGAGCCAAACAAATTCAAATGCAAGTGAAGTGCGCAAGATATTTTTTACATCTGCACAAATGCGTTAACATTTGCACAAGAAAAAAAAAATCCACTGCGTTTTGGGACAATCTGCTTTGCGGGATTTTTATGTTTGCTTAGCATAATTTGCGCAAGTTTTGCATTTAGGAATTTGCCCCCTTATTGCGAGTGTTGTTCAAATTTCAATGCGGCAAAAATCGATCGTACCAAAATCGTAGAAATTGCGATAAAAATATAATTAAGACAATAATATCCTTTTTACAATTTCAAAAACAAGTAGGTACTGGTTAAGATTAGGCACCGACCGCCAATAGCAGTCGTAAACAAAAACGAGTATCGTTTAAAAAAAAAACGACTATCGTATCGAAAAATAACGATAAAGACGGATTTTAAACGATAATCGTAATTCGTAATACAGGCTCTGGTAACGACCAAAAAATACCGCTTCAGAATAAAATCATCTACTTTACGCGACTGTTTGTTGTTGGTCATTTTATCAAGCGATTAGCATCGCTTTTCACAAGTCGAACTGCGTTGTGGTTCTTAGTAAAATATACCTAGCACATCCAGCGACATTATTTTTCAGTAATGTTATTCTGTTGCAGAATTCAACTATCTTCATACCTGATGGTTCATTCTTGTAAACAATGGAGAGTTTGTGTAACCAGTATGTACACCAACCGACTTTAAAATTGAATTGAAGGCTTATCAGGGTATCCTATGTACTAATTTGACCTTGAAAGTCAATTTACTCTATAAAATAGTAGTATCGAAAAATTAAGAAAAACCAGCACGGGGCCGACCACTTTTTCTCTTCAACCAATAGGAATTGAAATATGTAAGTCGATTTAAAAAATAAAAAGGACCAAATAGAGATGAAGCGTTGCGAAGGGGAATATGTACTCAACATTCTGTTCACATGCTTTACAATTTGAAGAACAATAAAATGCAAAGTCCAGCCTGTTGCAAAAGATTGTGATGTCACAAGTTAATCTAACTGCACAATTTTGGATTATATTGCTAAGCATATTTTGCGCAGGATATGCGTGTACGAATTTACCCAAACTTTTCCGATACAAATTTGTCCGTCATCAAGCTTTTTAAAGACAACTTCTACAAATAAACCGAGTTTTCTCAAATGGAATATTGAGAAATTCTAAGGAAAAATTCATTACTTGTTTCTATATTTTCAATGATTTGTTTATGATGCGGTATATATATAAGGATTTTGAAGTTTAATAGAAAACGACCGTCGCGAAGTTCGCAGGAGTTAAGTATATAAGTAAGTTATTGAAAATTGAACTATTAAGTTTGATACATCATGTCAAAAGTATTAGCCGGTTCTAAAATAGTCCCCTGCAGATAAATAAGAAAATAACGCTAGTTTAAGACAATTTTTTTTAATTAATTTTCATCATCAAGTAAAACAATAAACTAACATGGAAATAAAAACATATTTTATTTGGAAAGCATTTTTTTTATAATCATCTCGATGTACTCTTTCTCCAAATAACTGTATATTTGATATATTGTTTCAGGGTTATGGAAAAAAAATCTTACCGAGATTGTTTGCTTTAGTATTACATTCGTTTTTGTTTTCGTCAATTTATAATGTTAAAAATTCAATTAAACATTTATTTATTTTATAAAAGAATACTTATTTGTTTTTTTTTTTATTTATTTAAATAACTAGAACTGTTTTTTTTTTTTTTGTTGTTCAAATAAACTAGATTTCAAAAAAATATTTACAATTCATGGAGAAATCAAGAAAAAAAAATTAGATACATTCTAAACAACAACACGGTACAACATGCTTTCAGCAGTTTTCTTTTTGCAATTTAAATTCAAGACGAATTTAAAATAGCAAAATAAAAAAAAAATAATAAAATTAGATAAAACAGTTTTACAAACATTTTATAATGTATTATACTTTTTCAAACAAAGGACATTGGATGCCTTTTTTTATTGTTGTTTTTTGGAAATCAGTGGCAATGGTGGGTACGAACGACGAATAAAATGTTTAGGAGAATGTGTTTTTTTTTTTGATACGTGGATGAAATAATCTATCTTAGCGGACGATAATACTTAAATTCTAAAAATCCAGAGCCCATTCGTTTTCGGCGAGAAACGCATCGACGACTTCTTTCATGGAGAAATTCGGAATCAGTTGATCTTGAGTTAGTTTGACTCTTGTCACCGGATCAAAGTGCCCCACTCGTTGTAGATGCTCTTCGATATCCTTGCGTTCGTATGTGATGCCAGACGGAGTTATCACGGGTTCCGTTAAAATTTCAAAACTTATTTTACCACACAGAAAATCTGGCACATCACGTTTCTGATAGAATGTTTATAAAAAAAAGAACTTGGTAACATTGGATTTAGTCTAAATCAAAACAAAAATTACCCGTCTTCGATCATCTATTTTCGCGAATATGTTATTTAGCTCAGTTATGTGATCATCCTGAAATATATGAAGTTTTTTTTATAATTTATAAAAAAAAAAAAACGAGAAACGCAAAATTTACACGAGATCAAAACATGTATTGGCAAAATAAAGATGAGAAATAATGATGAAATAATTTATGAAAGAAGAAAATAGAAGTAAAAAAACATACATTTTATAAGGCTTCCTCTAAAAATTTCCCAACATGGAAAACGGTAGAGGACGTTCGATTAAATTTCTTGAAGGCACAACATTTTCGACAAAGAAGCGAAGCAAAAATCTGGCATTCTATGAATTCAATAGACCATGAAAACATCTATACTTTAAGGTGTTTTATCAAGATTTTCAAAAAATGCTTTTATTTCTTTTTTTAAGTTATAGCAAATCCAATTGAAAGTATAGAAAAATAAGTTTGTACATAAGGTTCTGGACAAGGATGCGACGTATAATTACGCAGCCTTGAGTATTAAACAGGGAAGTGACTCTAGACATGCCACTTATAACAGTATTGATTTATGAAAGTACTGTTTAAGCGGCCCGTAAGGCCAGGGCCCTCGCCGCGACGGGTGGGCATACTTCAGGCATCCACAGTTTTTTTTCAACTCGCTCGTTAGCGCACGCCCACTTTCAATGGCGAAAAACTGTTATAACTGAGCTTGAGAACACTTTTCCATTGAGATAAAATTCATAGGGTTTGGATCATCCTTTTGAAAATGCTCTTTTTTGTAGTCTTAAAATACCTGGGTGCAAAACTATCAACATCTATGCGATGACACTGTCTGTAGTTTTTATTATTCATGCCAATTATAACAGTTTTATTTTATAAAAGTGTTTTTTTGGCCCCACAGGGCCAGGGCCCGACGATGGTGGCCATATTTTTGGCACCCAGAGGCCCACTTTTAATGGCGATAATGTGTTATAGCTGCTATAAATTTGCATTTGTCTAGTCTCGTCCTATGAACATACCTTCATTTAGGTTTTGGCAAAATTTTCGAAATGCTGTATGATTGATGATTGGAAATCTCGAACAAAAAATTTTGGATTGATATAATTTCTCGGAAATGAAATGATAAAGTATGTATGTATGTATGTATATAAAAAAGATATCTTAAAAAATCGTAAAATTCTTTTTCAAAACTCACGCATTCTTGTTCGATTTCTTGTTGCTTATCTTTCAAATGATCCTCGTTCACATCATCAACCAATTTAAGTTTTGCCAATCTATTTTCCATGTCTTCTTTTATTAGTCTGCAAATATAGAAATGGGTAACGTAAGTTAACGAATCCACCCAACCCATGCTCCAACCAACCTATTAAGATATGTTTGCAATTCAATTTCTTGACATATGCGTTTCTCCTCCATAACATTCCAACGCTTCTTTCTCGCCAATCGCAACTGCGATGTAATATCATCACCAAAGTTTTGTTTTTGTTCTTTGGCCAGGTCGTAAGCTGAAATAAAGGAATTCGCAAAAAAATAACACAAAATACCAGATGAATAAGAAAACAAGTTGTAATTTAAAAACAACCCACACACCCCGTTGCAAATGTTTTATTGCTTCGTCGTACAATTCCAGCTCCATCAGACACTGCCCCAGAAAGAAGTGTGCCTTCACCAGACTCGGATCGATGTCCAATGCCCGACGACAGTCTTGACATGATTGATCCCAGCGTTTTAACTTCAGATGGCAGAGCGCTCGGTTCGTGAAGTATGTGGCATTTGTTGAATTTTTAATCTGCAATTAAAGTACACATTTTGGTTTTTGGTGTCAAAGAAAAAAAACAGCAAAAGTGCCCCTCTAATAGAGGTGTCACTTCTTGTCCTCATCATTTTATTGATTTATTTTACTTTTTTCACCCCAAGTAAATCGAAATGATTTCATAAGCATAACTTAATTGCTGGTCATTTATATATTATTAATAATTATTGTAAAATTGTATGACTTACGATTGCTTTACTGTAACAATTAATAGCATCATCGAATTTGCGAGCCGAGAACATTTGATTGCCCTGCTCTTTGAGTTGGACATCAGAGAGGTTCGCCGTGGAATATGTATGTTTGCTCATGATGGATTTTAGTCAATTTAATATAAATTTTTAATCAAAAAGCATTTAATTAGCTTCGAAGATATTTAATGCAGTGTCCTGCTGGTTTGTGATTGCAATTTTTTCCTATTGTATTTTGTCTTCTTTTTTTTGGGTAAAAATTAAAAGAACAAAACTTTAATCCCACGACGATTTTCACTTTGTTTTGAAAGTCTGCAAGTTTTTGGGAATTTAGTCGATGGACCGAGTACAGTAGGAAACAAAATTGATTTCAAACGTCAAAAAGGGGACAGTAGGAAACAAGTTTATAGAATGCATTTTCATGTTTTCTTAGCCGTGTTCCATTGGGCCTTCCAAAGTACTTTTTAGTACTTCCGAGTAGATGATGAATGGAATGGTTTCATTTTGCCAAAAGTAAAATCTAACCTCAATATCAATTTAATTTCTGTTGTTTGTTTTCGTATTTTACTTTTAACTAGAAAAATGTCAACAGCAACAATCTACTACGTAATTTCTTTTGATTGGTGATGTCTTTTTCTTGTTTGCAAACATTCTGTAACTAGATTACCGAACTACTTTGAACTACTTCGACCACAGAGTAGAAGTAGTTGACTGCAGCCAGAAGTACTTGGCAGTAGATACTGGAGCCCAAAGGAACACACCTCTTGTACTGCGCATTATGCTCTTAACTGGCTGAGCACAATTTGGAACATCCACCAGACTTCAGTGCGGAACAAGTAAAAAAAAAAATCAATAGTTTGACAGAAAAATATGTAGGGAAAACAAAAACATGTGATTGTGATTGGTCGATTGTTTGTTTTCCCTACATATTTTTATGTCAAAATTAGAAAGAGAAAAGACAAAGATAGTTTCTGGAAAAGCCTAATAGTCGCGCGTTCGATCGCACGTGATTACTAAAACTTATTTAACTCCCAGAGTCGCGTTCGCGGCTGCGTCTCCATTGTATTCACTTTAACAAGATTTCACGTATTTTAACTTTGACAGGTGCGAACGCGCGTTCGAATGCGCTTATATTGTGTTCACCCAGTAAAGGGTACTTTTTTTTAACTCGATGCAAGTTGAAATGTCAAATAAATTTTATTCATAATTTTTTCCTCGAAAAATCAATTTATGGCTATCGTTGGTAATATATCAATTTTCATTTTTGGTCAGTTCATATTTCCGAGTCCTCACTAATTTTTCCGTAAAAAATTGAGCAAGTGAATCAAAAAACTGAGAAATTTAGCTTAGGAATCATGTTAATATTTATTTGAGAGATCTCTCCTTAAAAAATTGGATCAATAAGGGTATTCATTCAAAGAAATAAATTTCCGCTTTGCAGAAAAATATAACTTTCCGCAGGACGTTTGCATGAACACCCCTTAGAAATACTTGTGAAATGTCACATCAAACACACCACAAATGTCATTTCTAAATTTATCAGGTTTAAGGCTTAACTACATAAGCCCAAAAAGTGAAAAAGTACAAAAGTGAAAATTTTCAAACTCATTTTGGAATAGTTTTTCTGACTGAAAAACTTATAAAAATGATGCAGAAAGCTTAAATTTTGGTCTAAAAAAAATTTGTATAGTCTTTTTCATAAAAAAACTGCGCTAGCGGGAAAAAAAATATTTTTACTTTTGTACAAAAGTACTTTTTGGCTTATGTAGTTAAGCCTTTATGTTTACGCTTTCCGCATCAAATTGATGAGTTAAATTTATCAGATCTGCAGAAAAATATTCCAATACAAATTTTGACAGTTCGTTTCTGTGCAGATAAAATTACTTGGTTTCTGAGGTTTATCCGGGTTTTCCGCCATTGCATGAACATCCTTAATGTGTGGCTCTTAAATGGTCTGAAAAATTCGGCTGGAATTCCCTGTTGACAGCTCTTGAGGGGAATTCCTATTTCTACGTAGATCTCAGTAAACTCAGTTATATAAATTTTGCCAAAATTATGACAACGAAAGCAAAAAGGAAAACCGAATCAACACATTTATAAATAACTAATTTGTTTATTTGTGGGAATGATGATAAAATTATAAAAAAATATTATTTATTTAAAACGACAGGCGTTTCCAACCGAGTTGCCGTTTTTATTAAGCGAACAAACTCTTTCAATTCCATTGTTTCTGATTGTTCTAAAACATAAATCACCTGTTCTTCGGGAAATTCCTCAGCATCTCGGCATTTTAACAAATTTGCATTTTCAGGTGGTAATGGTAGTCCACCATGATAATTCATAAAAATCATTACCTCCATGTCATTACAAACATTTACAATTTGATTTAAGAAATTTTTGTTCTTCCAGTTCTAAAAACAATAGCAAAGAATAATTTGTTATTATTAATTTGTTTTGTGCATTTGATTTGACTTGTTTGAGTAGTAACTCAGTAAAATTGGAAATAAATACTAATATATGCGAATGATTTCTAATATTTCCCACAAAAGATAAGATAATCCCACTTTAGGACAAACTGTTTTTCTTTATGCAGAAATACAAAAAATACGGTTGTAATAAAAGAACCTGTAATCTCTCGCATCGATGAAATAAGTCGAGAAACGATGAAAATTGAAACAAATCGTATGAGTTTTGTTAAATTTTTTATCGTTTGTCCACCAATTTTATCCATGCGAGAGTTACAGAACGTAGGCAGAGGGTTCAAAAATCAAAAATTAATTACCGCTTCGCTATTTGTTCCATCAACTTCTATAATTGCCTCATTAATCATTTCTCGATTTTGATACTCCTTTAGTAAAGTAGTGTCTTTTATAAAAATACAGTGTTGTCCCAGATTTTTTGACAGAGCTATCTTTTGCGCAATTTTTAAAAGATATTTTAATCCTGGTTCCATCGTATTCCAAAGCACAGATGTTTTTCCATTAATATTTTCGATGTATGTTTCTGTGTTTGATAAATCCATGTCCTCCCATTTCTGTTTAAAACAAGAAGCCTATAAATTAAAACATTCTTCTGTGCAGTAATTTGACTCACAAGTTCTTCCATTCTAACATTTCGTCCAGCCAAAGGAATACGAAATTGAACAGCATACTTTCCAAATGTAATATAATTGAATATTTCGCCAATTTTATTTGCCACGTCAAAGAAAGCCCTTTTCTCCAAAATATCAGTATGTCTGTCAATTGTTAAAATTGAGTTTGTAAGCTTCGCAATATCTCGTACTTCAGATTCAGATCGAAGATGGGATACTTGCAAATAATTGGCAAGTAATTCATATGATTTTTCACTATCAGTTCTGTTGATTAAAACGTTATTAAAACTAAAGCCCGAACCACTCTTCTCTCGTGTGGTATGTTGTGGAGTAGTGTGTCGCTGTCATTCCAATGTATTTCATAGATTCCGACACAACACATCACACGATACAAATATGGCTCTACGCATATGAAATACATTAGAGCGATAGCGACACACTACTCCCCAACACACCACACGATAGAGTAGTGTGGTTCGGGCTTAAACTACATTGTGATGCCTAAACTTTTTGTTTCCTTACCTGACTGAGGAACACTCATTTCCAACCCAAATGCTCATTAAATTCTTGTTCTCATTCGAAAACACTTGATTCAGACATGGAAACAAATATGTAACATCAATTCGACATCTTTCGTGGTAAACCCGAATGTGTTCTATGTATTGTTCATCATCGAAATAATAATGAATAGAATCGGGTTTTTGAGATGTTCTCATGGCATCTACACAAATGTTGTTTTCAAACTGAAATTTAATGAGACCAATTTACTTTGATTTAAGAGTAAACCTAACAGGTAATCAAATGTTAAATTCATTTTAATTATTCGACCCAGTCGGGATGATTTAGATTACCTTTCCTTTGGGAATGATAAATTTAATTCGAACATTTGATAGTTTTCTAAAAACTCCAGGATTGCATTCCATAGGTGTTTTAACAAAATCCTTGAGTAAGAACGGCTGAATGGCGAGTAGCAATTTGTCTTTTAAATTATATGAAATCGGGCAGTTTTGTATTGTAACAAAATGTTTCTTTTCAAATCGCAAAAGTAGATGTTCGATGGAAAAGCAGTTGTTTATTTCGATCTATGTAGAAAAAAAACGATTTTTACCAATTAACGGACTATGAGTTGAATATGATTTAATTTTCTATTGACTTTAAATATGCCCGCTTTTGAGTAACTACCTAATACCACAGATTAGCCACATGAAGATGAGAATCCCCGGCAGCCATTTTAATTTGCCTACAAGCTTGAACTGGCAGTTATCAGATAAAAAATGAGAATGTGTGCATAAAAACCTCACACATACACAGTAGGGATCTTCACACACCTGGTTAAATTGTTGTTGCAATTCACATCTATTCATCGACGCGGGAAGAAATTACAAATACAACAATGTAAACAAATGGGTTTTGGAGGGTGAAACGTACGAAACATTCTCATCTTCATGTGGCTAATCTGTGCCTAATACTACGTTTTTATAAGAGAAAATGAGATAATTTCGTTTTAAATTTTCCAATTCGATCCAAAATTACCTCATTTCCCATACAAATTCACATTTCCAAATGAGGTAATTTCAACCAAATTTCCCCGAAATTAGGTTGGAAATTACGTGCCAACCTTTATGAACACACCCAATTGGAATCTATTTTAAAAGCTTTCAAAAGCTTTATATTGAAAATGTCAAAACTCGATGTGTGAAACAAAGAAACACAAAAAAGGTATTCATGCAACGGCGGAAAACTCGGATAAACCTCAGAAACCAGATAATTTTAGCCGTGTTTTTTTTGCAAGTCCATATGGATTTGTCGAAAAAAACGACATCGGAACTTATAGTTTTACACGTAAATACAACAACAACTTAAATCCATATGGACTTAGCTAAGTCCAGATAATTATCGGGACTTACGTACTGTAAGTAAGAAGTTCCTAAGTCCCGATGTCGTTTTTTTCGACAAATCCATATGGACTTGCAAAAAAACACGCCTTTTATCTCCGCAGAAACGAGCTGTCAAAATTTGTATGGGAATATTTTTCTGCAGATCTGATGAATTTATCTCATCAATTTGATGCGGAAAGCGTAAAGATAAAACCTGATAAATTTAGAAATGACATTTGTGGTGTATTTGGTGTGACATTTCACAAGTATTTCTAAGGGGTGTTCATGCAAACGTCCTGCAGAAAGTTATATTTTTCTGCAAAGCGGAAATTTATCTCGTTGCATGAATATTATTAAAGAGAAAACAACAAAAACAAGTAATTACGGCGAAATAGAATTCAAAATCAAATGAGCTGTCAAAAGAAATGAGCAAATTTGAGATGAAAACACTTGGCCCGTAATTTGTGAAACAACCTCATTTCGGCTCTTATGAAAACGTAGTCTAAGGCCAGGCGCGCACATGCATTTAAACAGTTTGGTTGCGATTTTGAGCACTATGGGATTATATGAGAGTCCGCGCACATAAACCGGCGGACTCTCATATAATCCCGAGTGCTCAAAATCGAAACCAAAATGTTTAGTTGCATGTGCGCGCCTGGCCTAAAGGTTTCCGGATAAGTTTGAGTTGTTGTAATCCCTTGTGAAAAAAACAGGTTTTGCAACAACAAACCACTATAGGCTCTCCCAAACCAACGCGAATACTTCAGAGCGACGACGAAACTTTCGCCTGTCTTAATTTATTTACCTGGAGATTAATGGGAGCACCCACACTGGCGCGATGCGAATCTTCGAACATTTTTCAACTGTCGCATATTCGCGCGAATGTTTCGCGTTGATTTGGGGGAGCCTTCTCTGAACATTTTTCGATAGTGGATAGCCTATCTGTTTCTCGAACGCAAGATATTGTGTAAGAAATCAAAATATCCAAAAATTATTTATTATCTACATCTATCTATCCAAACGTTTCAGATGTCTTTGATTTGTTATTGCTTTTTTAACAAGAGATTACACACAAAACCTATCCGGATAGCTTTCGATAGTTAGCCGAACGTGGCCAATAAAAAAAATGTCCTTGAATGCGTCCACTCACTTAAAAAAAGTACTGAAATTTCACAGAAGTGGTCCTGTTTCCACAGATCACAAATACTTATGTTTGTTATTTTTAAATGACTACTACTACTAACTACTTACTTCTTCAATGATCACCATTTTAAAACTGTTTCGTTTGTAGAAATTAAAAAACGGCCAGTTGCAAATATTTATTACTCACTAGCACTAGCACCAGAAGCCAGAAATATTCGATTTCTGCTGCAAGAAAAATAACTGTAAATCTGAAATAACTACTAACCAGGGATGTTCTATGAAATTATTTGCTATAAACTTTTTAAAGGATTCAACCCATATTTGATATGCGATGGTGCTTCATTTGGACGGAGGATAAATACCAGCCATATTATGATCTGACCCACATCAAACTATTTGGTTGTATTTCAATGACCCAAAACCTTTGGAAGTAAATGTTTATCTTTATTGAAAAATTGTGAAAAAGAGAGAAAAAAAAACAAAAACTTATGGCGAATTCCTTTCAAAAAAGAAATCGAATTTTTTCTGAACAGAATCGAATTTTTTCTGTCAATTGAAAGGAATTCGTATTTCGTAAAAGACTTTATAGCTGCAATTGACGCAAAACGTCAAGAAATTATTCACAAAACTATTAAGGTTGTTTGTTTTTGTTGTGAGAAAAAAGGTTTTACCAATAGAATTAAATTAATAAATAAAAGATATTAGCCAGCTTATACGGTGCCAATTTCTTGGTGCATTTTATTTGTTTGAACTTCTAATTGCACATATATTTTTAAAGAAAATTGTTATTGAAAAGTTTTCACTTGCACCGAAAGTTTTTAACATGTCTTCCACTCGCGAAACTATTTTTTTGTCAAATTTGTGTTTGATAATGAACAACGCACAATAAATTATTTTTATAGCTGTATTGACTGAATATATTGTTGAATATTTTGTTAAATTATGTAGAATTCGTTGCAACCAAAAAATAAACAAATCATCTTCCAAAAATTCCGCGATTTTCAATTTGACGTATTAGAAATGTCAAGTCTTCATAGTGTGTGTGCAAATCAGTGTGAAATCTTGCTAAAAACGCAAGATTTGTTTTGACAGAAAAGAATCGATTTTGTTTAGAAAAAATTCGATTTCTTTGTTGTAAAGAATTCGCCATTACTCTGGAGATGTCTGTGTGCGAATATATTATGTTTGATCTGTCAGAGATCAATCTTAAACGCCACATCTTTTGCGTTCGTTTTTTTGCACACAGGCATAGTGCATGTTTTGGTTTTTCTCTTTTTCCAAAAAAATCTTTAATGAAGTAAAGGTAAAAGTAAACTACATAAAGGCTTAACTACATAAGCCCAAAAAGTGAAAAAGTACAAAAGTGAAAATTTTCAAACTCATTTTGGAATAGTTTTTCTGACTGGAAAACTTATAAAAATGATGCAGAAAGCTTAAATTTTGGTCTAAAAAAATGTAAATTCTTTTTCACAAAACAACTGCGCTAGCGGGAAAAAAAATATTTTTACTTTTGTACAAAAGTACTTTTTGGCTTATGTAGTTAAGCCTTAAGCCCAAAAAGTGAAAAAGTACAAAAGTGAAAATTTTCAAACTCATTTTGGAATAGTTTTTCTAACCGGGAAATTTTTAAAAAAGATGCAGACAGATTAAATTTTGGGTCAAGAAAAAATTTGTATATTCTTTTTCACAAAACTGCCCTAGCGGGAAAAAAATATTTTTACTTTTGTACAAAAGTACTTTTTGGCTTATGTAGTTAAGCCTTAAGCCCAAAAAGTGAAAAAGTACAAAAGTGAAAATTTTCAAACTCATTTTGGAATAGTTTTTCTAACCGGAAAATTTTTAAAAAAGATGCAGAAAGATTAAATTTTGGGTCAAGAAAAAATTTGTATATTCTTTTTCACAAAACAACTGCCCTAGCGGGAAAAAAATATTTTTACTTTTGTACAAAAGTACTTTTTGGCTTATGTAGTTAAGCCTTTAAGCCTTAAGGCTTTGTACAAAAGTAAAAATATTTGTTTCCCCACTAGCGCAGTTGTTTTGTGAAAAAGAATGTACAAAATTTTTTTAAAACAAAATTTAATCTTTCTGCATCATTTTTAAAAGTTTTCCAGTCAGAAAAACTATTCCAAAATGAGTTTGAAAATGTTCACTTTTGTACTTTTTCACTTTTTGGGCTTATGTAGTTAAGCCTTAACTACATAAGCCCAAAAAGTGAAAAAGTACAAAAGTGAAAATTTTCAAACTCATTTTGGAACAGTTTTTCTGACTGGAAAACTAATAAAAATAATGCAGAAAGCTAAAATTTTTGTTTAAAAAAGAATTTGTATATTCTTTTTCAAAAAACAACTGCGCTAGCGGGAAAAAAAATATTTTTAGTTACTTTTGTACAAAAGTACTTTTTGGCTTATGTAGTTAAGCCTTTAACAATAATAAATTAAACACTCGTTGAATGATACCATTTATCTTCAGTTCAGCAAAAAAAAAAAACAAAACTAGTGACATTTTGTACAGTTAAAAGTAACATAACGTCTGTCAAATTTGACACTTTCCTTTTATTTGTGAAGGCACTTTTGAAAAACGTGCGTATTTTGTGTGGAAAAATATTTTCTGCAAAATTTCAACGTAATTTACATTTAAAGTTATAAAAGTTTAAAATCATAACAAATGCGTCGTCCTAAAAAGGTAATTACTAATATTCCCTAAAATTTCCCCTACAAACAGAAAAAATTCGAACTAAATGAATTAATACAAAAACCATGCTTGTTTTTATTTCATTGCAGTATCAGTCCGGTGAGGCTGCTCAGTATATTACCCGGAAAGCTGCTCTCAAGAAGCTCCAGCTGTCTCTGAATGATTTCCGTCGATTGTGCATTGTTAAGGGAGTATATCCCCGTGAGCCAAAGCACAGAAGAAGAGCACAGAAAGGTTCGTCAGAAATAAAGGTCCTCTATCATGCCAAGGACATCAGGTTCCTGTTGAGCGAACCCATTGTATGGACACTTCGTAACTACAAGGTAGGTCTTAGAAGCAATGAAATTGTCATGAAATAGTAGAGAACCTGTTTTTTTGTAGATTTTTGCTAAAAAATCAGGACGTGACCGTGCAATTAAAGACTTCCGCAACTTAAAACGTCGACTCGCCCTCTATCCCGAACTCAAAATCGACCACATCGTCAAGGAACGCTATCCCACTTTCATCGATGCTGTCAAAGACTTGGACGATTGCCTGACTCTGTTGTTCCTCTTCAGCACCTTCCCTTCGCTGCGTCTAATTCCCCGCGAACAGTCAGCCTTGTGTCGCCGTTTGACTGTTGAATTTCTTCACTATATCATAGCCTCCAGGGCCATCCGTAAAGTGTTTATCTCAATCAAAGGCTACTACTTCCAGGCCGACATCAAGGGACAAAAGGTCACTTGGATCGTTCCACATTACTATCCATTTAAGCCACACTCAAAGACCGAAGTCGATTTTAAAGTAATGTCCATCTTTGTCGAGTTCTACACAATCATGTTAGGCTTCACCAATTTCCGCTTGTATCACAGCATCAATATGGCCTATCCACCACAATTCCCAGAAGGAGTGGTGGCCGACAACGAAGACACACTGAAAGATGAGTCTTCATTTGTTTCGAACCGAATTGCTGCCCTCAATCATGAACTCCTTCGGATAGACAAAATAGAGGAGGAAGACGAGGATGTTGAAATTGATTTGGAACTGCTCGAGCAAGATGGTGACTCGAAGAGAGTTCTGAAAATGAAGCAGGAAGCCCAAGAAATCCGCAAACTCAAGTCACTCTTTAAGGGCTTGAAGTTCTTTGTTAGTCGCGAAGTCCCCCGCGAGCCTTTGGTCATTTTAATTCGTTCATTTGGTGGAAAGGTATCTTGGGATAAGACAGTCTTTGATGGAGCGACATTCGAAGAAACTGATGAGACGATCACTCATCAAATTGTTGATCGTCCAGCTCTGGCGCAGCAATACATCTCCAGGGATTACATTCAACCCCAGTGGGTGTTTGACAGTGTCAATCAGAGAAATCTTCTTCCCACTAACAAGTACTTCGTGGGAGTCGATTTGCCTCCGCATCTATCGCCGTTTGTCGATGCCAAGCGGGATACATATGTTCCGCCCGAGGAGAAGGCTTTGCTTGATCCATCTTTGATCGAAACTCATGGTAAGTTCTTCAGTTTTTCTCAGTTCGATGAATCCTTATGAGTTCTTCTCGATTTTCAGAACAAAGTGATGCTGAAGAAGATGAGGAAGAGAACGAAGAAGATGAAACTGCACAAAATTTAATCGATGCCCAGCTCCAAGCTGCATATCAAGAAGAGAAAGCCGAATTTGATGCCGATATGCAAGATGGTGATGTAAATGAAGAAGATGGTTACGAAGATGAAGAAAGTGGTGATGACGACGACGGCGAGATGGATGAAAAAGAGAAGAAACGTCTTGAGGAGGTAAGTCTTTCTTTTTCCTTTGTTCCTTTGCGAGCAGTTGGTTTGAACATTTCTTTATAAATTTCAGAAAAGTAATATGGCTGTTGCATCTGGCAAGGTTCACAAAGATAACAAACGGGCCCAACACAAAAATGCCGTTGAAGAACATCGTCTGCAAGCAAGAATGGTCAAACCACGTCACAGAAATCTATTCAGAAAGCTTATTCGTGAGAAACAAGATAAAGACAAGGAACAGTGGTTGTTGAAGAAGAAGCGAAAAAATATTGACAAAGCTGAGAAGATAACAAAAAAAGCTAATAAGAAAAAAGATAAGAAAATCGTACAATAAAATGTTTGTTTATTTTTCAAAATTTAGCTATAAATATTTTTTGTTTATGTAAGTAAAATGAAGATGGAATATATTTTAATAAAAAAAAAATATGCGTCTACTATGAACTCGAATTCAGATATTTTCTTTCTGGGTTGTTGCTTGGAGATGGAGTAATAAATTAAGGAAGTTGAAGTTAATAAACTGAAGATAGAACAATTTTGAAACAACCGCTGACTGGTTAACTTGATAAAATGTATACAGAGGCTAAAACTTAAAATCATAAAGCAAGCCGAACCGAGGATTGGTCAGTTTTATTTTGACTAAACAGCAATAATTGGCTACAATTTTTTTATTGTTTCAAAATCCATTGATTTGTTGGAAATTGAAAGTTCTGTTTTAAAATACATAGCTGTTAATTTTTAGAAGGAAAATATAATGAGATATTTTTTTTTCGCAAGAGTGAGCAATAGAGGCAAAACTTAACTTCACCAGCTTTGCTACTATATCGAGTAAGAGATTCGGGCAATTTTTGGTCACGTTTGCATAGACGGCGAGTGTATGAGAATATACAAAAATGAACTACAGCGACACCGACCGAGCGAAATAACTACCACGGCCAGTAGAGAATGAACGTGTCTCCGGTGCCACACGATTACGGTAGAAATGAACATGTTACTAAAACACTAGTAAAACGACACGGCTCTAGAAGCGTTGCAGTAAAACGACTAACACAACAATGTTAGGAAAAGTGAAAAAGCGAAAAAACGCTGAACAAAAATTGGATTGGATCCCCAATCATTTGACTTTATTTTTAGTCTTGGGCCAACGTCTTATCCATAAACGAGATCAATTAAAACAACATTTATTCCTTCTCAATACAAATATGTATGTATGTTAATTGTTAACATAATGTATATTTATTTTTATTATTTTTATTAATTTATTTTTTTCATTTTTATTAATTTAAACTTGACAAAAAATTTAACCAACATTGTAATGAAAAAAAAAATCACTTAACAAAATAAAAAATAAAATAGCTCTTCTTTTTTTTATTTAAAAATTGCATATAAGAAATAAATGTTTCTCATATTTTATTTTTGATTTCTTTTATTGGATATTTGTTTAAGGCTAAAAAACTGCGCATACGTTAGCTACTTATACTAATTGTTTATTATTTTTTGTTTTCTTTAATTTTTTGTTTTATTTCGATTAATCTGAGTCTGAATCATCATCATCACCACCATCATCATTGTCGCTATCTTCAAGCTCTGGCATAGGGAAACGTAAAATTGCTGCAATTCCTGTTAACTGTGATAATTCTGTGGAAAAGGAAATTCAAAAAAAATAAACAAAAGGGAAACAAAATAAATAAACATTAACATAACATTTTGCGTATGTTTTTAGCTGTTGCTGTTGTTGTTGTTGGAATTATGTAATAAAAAAGCTCATAAAAATCTAGGATTCCTAAAAATATGATTAACTTGATCCCTCTGGACATTTTATGCGTTCGTAACGTTCTGTTTAATGACCTCATTGAGATTTTTGTGTTATGCTTGCTGCGTGCATTTCGTCGAAAATAGAATATTCAAGCTGTGTGTCCTCGTCCACCAAGTCGTCTGCCACAAACGCAGAAAGTGTGTTGAAATGCACAAAGGTACACAACTATCATGACAAGTAGAAGAAGCCGAAGAGGAAGAGATCGCACACGATCTCTGTTGGGCTATGTGCCAATGTTTATATATTTTTCTTTTATATCTTTTAACAAAAAACGCACAGAATAAAATAATCTAAAATAGGCTTTTTTCGACTTGAATCAAATGAGGAAACCCCTGTGTTGTGCGTTTGTGGCCCTATATCAAGATCTGGTGTAGTGAGTCATCAATTAGAGTGGAGTCGTTAGTACGCACGTGAGTTAAAAGTTAGTCATGCATTAGAAAATCTTGTTTTTTTTTTTGTTGTTGTTGGTGGTTTGTAGGTTCGCCAACACGTAGTTACACCCACAGGGATTATCAATTATGCAAAAATTCCAGGTTCAAGTTAAATGAATACAACATGAAATTCATATTAAAATGTTGTTAATCTCTAAAAGGCTTATTTTTCATGTGGGGCATTTGTTTATCTGTTATTTTACATTGCACGTTCAACTCTGACTATATTTGGGTTCTTTGGGAGACTTTGCTTTTTTTTAAGGTTCATAAAACAAATTTTCCATTTTTTTAAATGTCTACTTACGTTCCCCTGAAATGTGCATACTCGAGAATATTTTCACTTCGCCACCGGCATCTCGGACTGACTCCACCAAAGCGACATATTCCTTCCTTTGGCTGACATCTTTGCACCTGAAATAGAAGTAATAGCCTCATTAAGTTGTTGAGTAAACAAAGAGTAATGTTTCTAGCCGAAACAAAGGTTATTTGATAATTCATAAAAAGTCTGTTTTATCAGCTCTAATTAACAACGTGTCATAAATTCCGTTAAGGTCTCTAATTTGCATACATTTAGACGCTTTTAAACTCATTTCAACACAACAAAAAATAAGTATAACGGATAAACCAGGTTTAAAAAAAGTAAACTCAGGTGGTTTCAGATCAAATGAATCACAGAGTAAGTAAATAAGTGATGACATTATGTCTAAAGTGAGATTTGTGTATGCGTAATCAGCACTTAATCTTATAACGATAATTAAAATTCGTTTTGAAAGTCAGCTAGCTACATGACTAGGATTCTAATAGCTTCTAATTAATCTTGATTATTTAATATTTAATTTTTTTTTTTGCAAAAGAGGTACCTACAAGGTCACACACCTTTTACATTCTCAATACTAAAGCAAAAGAGAGTGTTAACACCGTAAGCTATATTTACCTGAGCTAAAAGAAAACATAATTTTCACACATTCTTCTGAAATTACATGCGAAAAATTATTAAAGAAGATAAAATAATAATCCACACGCCGGGTAGCCCTCGAATAATGCCAAAAGGTTAGAGGAGAATCTTCTTGCGTTCTTGAGACTATGCCGATGCCGACCGTGAGAGTTCTTCTGTGGCTTTGCTTTCTCTGTTTCTCTTTGAAAATCGAGAAAAAAATACAGAAAAACTATAAGTTAACGTGGCAAGTGGGTTTTGTTTATTTTTATTATTTTTTTCTATCCTAAAACCTTCAAAGAATTTATAACCTCAGTCGTCTGGGGCAAACATTGATGTCGATAATCGAAAATTATGCGGATAAAATTGTATGATTGGATATGGTAAGTGGGTCGTCCCTGATTATGCAAAAATAAGTACTAAAGCTGTAAGGATTGTGCTTCAGCGTCCATTTTGAAAAATATATCGAGAACGGTTCATGATGGAAACAAACAGCTGGGATCTATTTTATAGGAAAATTAATCATTTTTATGGATTATATGAGGTTGAGCCCTGAAGTCACCCTGGGTTCCTCTAAAACCGTTGGTTTTTTTTTAAACCTAAACTCACTCTGGCTAGCAAACTCTATTTTTTTTTAGACCTGTGGCTACCCTTAACTATTGGGGTTGTCAAGAAAACCTGTGTAAAGTTCAAAGAACAAAGTATTTTTGTCAATTGTAACGGCTTCAGTTAAATAATCAAAATCGGCTTTTGGACAGATCCAAATCATAAATTAATAGGTTTTTTTTACCAATACTCATGACCTCCCCCACGATTAGTAAACAACAATTACGATACATAACGATAGCACCTGGGCTAAACAGTACGTGAGTCGCAATATAAAACAACAACATTCCACCCTACCTTACAACAAAATTATACAAAACAAATCTTCACTTGCCTGAGAGAATAAAAATCATCGATCACATTTAAGAGAACGATAAAATAATTAATTTTAGTTAAAATTCCCTTACACTTGTCCAACACACTACTCTTTGGAATGATCAACAAAACAAAAAAAACGTGTAGTCGTCAAAGTCGAAGCGCGCTATGCCAGTTCTAGCTGCTAGCCTGCCAGTTAACAACAGCCAAGTAAGCCAGCCAGCAAGCCAAAACCAAGAAGTAGCAAAGCTAGTATAGTTGATGAAAGAAAAAATATTTTCTTCAGTCGCATTTGTGACTGTCCCCAAGACGGTTCTATATTTAGTTGTGTTGGCGCCGCCGGTTTAGTTTTTTTTTTAATACGAGAAAACATTCGAGTAAAACACCGCAAAGTGAAAGTAGATTTCTCAGAGGAGTTCCATTGGAATTTTCTTTAGGTAATGTCAATAAAAAAAAATATGTATGTAGATAGGCCCTCCATATCATCGTCAATGGTTTGTTGGCACATTGATGATGGTAAATTAAAATGTTTCCCACTTGACGTACTTATTATGTGTAGCCAATAGATTGAAATATGTACTCACTTAAGATTGCTAAAGCATCTCGTCGGGGTGATGATGACGATAAGTTGTAAAGTGATGATCATTCAATGGAATCTGCTCTGATTTTAGTTTATTGTTATTCATACGAGTATGTATAGTGATTGACTCTAGAATGAAGTGATGCATTTAACCTTTTCATTGTGTTGGCGATATAATAGTATTTTGATTGACTGGTGGTGTGAATTTGTTGATAAATTAAATTATTTTTTTTTTTGTACGTAATCTTGTAATTGTGTTGGAGCTCAATATGTTAATAAACCATAAACTACCCGCCCTTATCAAAGTTATTGTTTAGTTTTAAATTCCTTAGCTGATAAAAATGAAAGACAACACCGAACACCGATAAGAAAAACGGTATTTGTCTCATTTAGACAAACTTACAATACAACAACAACAAAAAAACTAAAGAGTTAGTATTTAGCAACCCTATAAGCCTTCCCCACTCAGTATTTGATTATTCGAGTGAACCGTGTGAGCGGATTCCATAATTTCTGAAACCCGAGATAACACACAGGGAGTTCATTGAAAAGGTCATTGTTGCAACTCCAATCGGTTATGCATTTAGAGGACTATATTATAAACTATGTACCTACAAGCAGATAACCAGTTTATAAACCTGATACACAACTTTCGGATTCGAGTCTTCCCATCATCAGAGTCAGAGCTTTAACTTCTGAAAAAACGGCTCAGATTTCGTCTCTCTTGGTTATAAATATATACATACATTCATTTGCAGATAGAGCCTTAGTAGAATAAGACCTACATTAGTAGAGAAATTCCATTGGAGGGCTTTTGCCTTTTGTTGCTGCTTCGTGTATTCTTTTGTTTTGCACATTTATGCACATTTTCTGTTATTGCTTGTCCTATTCTATCTTCTATATTAATGGAAATGAATAAACCCAAAGCAAATCGAATGGAACACACAAAAGGGCAATTCTTTGAGGTAAACTAATATTGTATATAAGAAAAAGAAGATCCAAGCGGAAAAGATTTTGTTGAACAAAAAAATCAAAAAAGAAAACTTGCATACTGTGGGATTTATTCTGTAAACGAATGAAGCGATAATCCATATGTTTGGTGGGTGGTGCTGCACGACGACTGGTGCTGGGATACTGGTGGTCTGGTGGGGTTTTGAATGCTTTTTTTGATGTTGCGTTAAAAGAATCTGTATGCGCGAATAGTGATTTGATAGCATTTATAACTCAAATTAGATAACTGAACGGTCGGTCGTTTACTTTCAAAGGAGAATCTCGTAATAGATCTCTAAATAGACCTGGCATTTTTTTTTTTTTTTGTTAAGATGTAGGGAAAGATCATGATATTTTTATAGTTTCGATTGTGGAACAAAGAATTTTCTTTGACTTGTTAAGGAATGTCTGCAACAACTGTTGTGATGAGAGCATCTGGAAAAATATTCTTCAATCCAAAAGAAGACTGCCTTTTTTCATTCAATACTGTTTACTGAATGTTTTTCTTTTGTAATGGTTTTTTTTGTCTACTTTAAGAGCCGTTGGTTATTCCAAGCAATTTTTCTTTTAAGGGACTATCTTCAGAATCTGAGAAAGCAGACAAGTGTCTGAGTAATTTTTTGTTTAATCTTTACAACTCATTAGAGATGACTCATTTCACCTTAGTGAGCAACCTTAAAAGAAATTTAAAAAAAAATATGCATACAATAAAATCTTATGATTGAGTCGACTAAAGTATGCAACCTCTCAGTATCATTGCTCAATTAAATGGCTTGCAGGAAAGTGCATTTACGACTTTAAGTTCAGTCTGAGCTGGACGCCACCCGTGGGGTGATAAGTACCGTCGCCATCCGTCCGGCATTGAACAGATAAGGGGCCTATTTATTTAAAACTTAAAAAATAAAAAATGCGTGTAATTAATAACTACAACGCAGAGACGGTCGCAATTTTTGTAAAGATTTTAAATGCAAAACTGAGAGGTTCTATGTCTTGACAAACAAATAAAAAATCAACTCGTGGGGAGAAGATTAGAAGAATACAAGAAATGATAAGATATCAAAGAAAAGAATTTTAATTGCACACTTGTAATTCTTCTCAAATAAGTTTTTTTTTTTACTTGCAACTAAACTTGAAGCAAACTTCGTTTGCAATTTAAATTTCTCGCACTATACAAGTAGTACGAAAAATCTTTGTATATGGAACACAATTTTATAACTCGATACTTCATTTTTGCTTATATAAAGTTATCTAAATGATATCAAGTCAACCATTTTAAGTTAATGAAACTGAATATATAGGTACAATATAACTATGTACTATGTAATAAATCTCAAGGAAAAATAAAATGGAAAATATGTACCTATGTAATTTAAAACATCACAATATCCTACAATCTTCTATAAGAATATTCTTGTTCATAAGCCTGGGTGTTATTTCCATATTTGCAGTACACTTGTAAGATATTTCGAGAATGAAACAAAATATTTCGATCATATTTACAGATTTTAGTGGTACAGATAAATTTCATGTCTCGATTTAGAGGCCAATTTCACAGCACACACTTACTTGAATAAGTGGCACTTAAGACTCTCATATTGGTACTTAAAGTCCAGTACATATTACAGTCTGATTTGTGGCACTTAAATGACCAATATTGGAGACTTAAGTGTCACTTATTAAAGTAAGTAAAATTGTTAAAATTGGGCCTTAGTTTTCCTTATTGGGAAGACTAAGGCCGCAATAGGAGTCAATAACTCAAGTACTAATCGATCAAGGTACACAATATCGATTGAGAAATCAGTCGACTGACGGTGATAAAGTGCTGAAAGTGCGATCGCTGATCGATAACCGCAATAGAGCCCATTATCTTCTTCATCCTCATAATATCGTCGCCAAACGAACTGACGGAACTGACGTTTTTTTTTTTTAATATTTTACACAAATTCTTTGGAAAGGTTTATGGGCATATAGGTTTTACGTATTTGGTCTTAATGATCAATTGAATGGTTTTAAGAAAAGCCATAGTTAAAATATGCGTTTCCCTAAAATGTGAAAAAGCAGTTAAGTGAGTTCGAGAGGTGAGGGACGATTTAATTAAATAGTAATGCCTAATAGCACTGTAGAACTAGATTTTGTAATAACAACAATGCGTAACCGACAGGCTTGTTTCCAAAGCAAAACAAAGCTAACTAAAAGCAAAATGTAGCATAAAAGATAACATTTTAAAATAGTTTATCTGAAAACCGAATTTCTATTCTTTACTATTGGAACCAAAACATCTTTAATGGAATATCCCTTCCTACTCCCATATAACCACCAAAATCACGTCAATCTTAAAAATAGGAAACAAAAATAAACCTGTCTTTGGTGGGAGCTGCGACAGTTGTTGTTAAAATTTAAACTATTTTTAGCCGCTGTTATCAAAAACGAACAACTTCAAAAAACATTACTCATTTAAACCAAACAGAAATGTGAAAAAAAAAGACAAACATCTACAACCAATTTTTCGTACATGAAATTTTTTTGTTCAAAGTAGATAAAATAAAATCCACCCAAGACACATCAAACACGACAGATCTGTCTGCCAGTTAAAACAAATGATCGAATTGGAAACCAAAATCGAAAATGAATTCAATTGAAAACACATGTTGAGAGCTGCTGGAGAGTGGTTGGGGTGACAAAAAAAAAGAACAGAAATAAAATGTGCGACTTTATTTATTTACAAGAAAAGTACTGTCGTGTGTTATTTTGGATTATTCCACTTTCCCAAATGGGGGATATTTTTTTTGTTGGTTTTTATTAGTGCCCGCCTACACAAAGTTTGTCTCCATCAATAGACATGCCTTTTACTACCTGCCATGATGGTTAATTAAACTATTAATAAAGTAAAGCGGTGGGATTAAGACTGTAGGATTCCTTATGAAACAAATCCGACGGCGGCGGCGACGGTGACGCCTTAAGCGCTAGCCTTCAATCAGCGCAACGATGATTGTTAAGCAATGATTGCGCTTGTACCAAACTCGCCTGCATTAGTAATTAGAGCAATTTGCATTTTTTTTAAAGAAGGTGCAAAATATCTCACTTTTGTTTTGTTTCAATTTCAGATTTGCTGAGTTTTTTTTGTTTCATCAGAATGCAACTAACGCCAGATTACCTAATTTCGGAATGTGGTTGTCCACAAGTCCCCAGTGCAACAGAATACCCTGCCAACCTTAAGGAAAACTACTTTCCAAGTTCTAAGCTTAGATTTCACAATTATATCACATCGTCGAGAAGAAGACTGCTACCGAGAAGGGAATCACTCTCGGATTACTATGACAAACTGTTGATGAACTCAACGGCGCAGACGACAGACACCACCAAAAGGCAACAACCCATGCAGGCTGATGTATTAAAACATATGAAATGTGCTATGAACGAGGCGATTCGCAAGGCTGATAAGCAATGTAGTCGGTAAGTCTATCTTTGAGACACTCTTGCATTACTCATGATAGTCATTGATTTCTTTCTCGTAATAGAAGTCAACACTCGGCTAATAATGAAGATAGCAATAAGAAGCAATATCGCTGAGAGCTAGAGAGAGAGAGAGAGAGAGAGAAAGAGAGAGAGAAAAACATGAGAAGAGACACATTGGAATTCTCAGAAAATTAGTTTAAGACATTTTGTACATATTAATAAATTATATTTCAAAGATGATTCGTTTTGTATTTTTCGAAACGCTTGACCATCGACACAGGTAAGTTTAGACAGTGAAATTTAGTTGTTTCTGTGCAACTAATGCTAATGCGACATCAATAGAATACAAATTAGCCTCATATATGGCTCGGACTATAAACATATATATGTATGTATATCTACACAACACCCATCAGCGAGCACAAATTCAAAATACGAAATAATAAAAAGGTAAAACATATAGATGGCGCGACCATTTTTAACTCCTTATTAGCCTCACACAACCTTGATCAAGAGTCAATGCTGCTGTTGTTGATAGGCAAATTGGAGCACATCGGCTTCGGCATCATTTAATCGTGCATTGAATTGAAGGTTCCTTGGCCGTGCAAAAATAAATACATACATATATGGGTATAATGTCGTCTTTCGATTTTTTTTTTTTGCTAATTTTATTTTACACTTACTTTGCGGTTAGTGGTGGTTTTTCATGCGTGGAATTCAGACATTAACTTCTTTGCAAAAAGAAGGCAACAGACAGTTACGTTTTCGTTTTGTTTTTTTTTTTTTTTTTACTAAAAAAGGGGGACAGAGGAAGAGAAACGTCAATGCCCGCTTATAGATTAAATAGATTCAACGTGTAGGTGCAATAAAAAGGTGAATGTAAGGAAAAGAGTTCATGTGTAAAGTTGATGCCGAAGTACAACTAAATTATGTAGATAGGTAAATAAGCAATTAAGTAAGTGTCAACTTAGGTAAAATCTGTATTCACAAAATCAGAGTTGTTTTCGTTGTATTTTTTTGGTTGGTTCATAGAGCAATATTATGTAGGGTAGAGTGATAAAATGTAATCACGTTCAGGCAGATATGATTTTGTCTTCAAGACACAGAACTTGTTGCTTAATTCACTAAAAAATTACACTAGTTTAGAAATTTCATCCAGTGTACCTTTGAATGAATATTGTTGGGTATAATTACACTGCGACCTTAAGATCGATTGTACCCCTTTCTAGAGCTGGATGAGAATGCTCATTCTGCAGCTCGTCCTCCAAATTAGTCCCTTTTAGAAACTCGACGATTCCGAGTACTTTTAGAGAGGATAATATGATCTCTTCTATCTGGCCCAAATGCAAATAATTGTAGTACGTTACATAACCTCAAATATAGCTAAAAATGATTTTTTTTTTCCAAAAAATAAATCTTAGTCTCTGGAACAGACTTTAGCAAAAACATGTATTTAAACGAAATTCAAAATTCTATACAGGATTTCACAAAATGTGTAGTTGTTCGTAAAAGAGAGCAAAGAGTAACAAATTTCTTCACCTGTGAATTCTAGTTCAGTAATTTCTTTGGCTACTGAAACTTAGAAAACATTAGGGCTAGTTTCACAATGCACACTTACTGGAATAAGTGGCACTTAAGTTTCCCATTTGGACATTTTAGGCTGAGTCTTACAATCTGTGTAAATGGCACTTAAGTGGCCAAAATAAGAAACTTAACTGTAACTTATGCAGGTAAGTGTACGTTTTGATATTGAGCTCTAATCTCCCATATTGGCTACTTAAGTACCACTTACTCCCACTGTGAAACTGGGCCTTTAACATTGAGGAGGAGGAGTGAGGAGGAAATTCTCTAAAAGTGTTGACTCGGTGAAATTTGGCACTTGGGAAATTGGGCATTTCCAGCAACTATCTCTATCAAAAAAAAAGAGTACGTAAATGTAATTCTGAAAAAAATTAAAAGTGGAGTACCGTTAATAACAGTATTTATGTATGTGCAACTTTGTTCTTATTTTACGAATCTTTTATTGAAATAATAAATTTTATAACCCTTATCAGGGAAGGGGAGGGAATGGAAATCAATTGTTTCTTGGTCCAATTGGAAAACTTCTGAACTAAACTTAAAAATTGAATGGAAATGATGAAAATAGAACACATTAGTCCAAAATGTTTGCTCACCAAAAACATAATTTTTTCTTTTTTCTGTACAGCTTAAGTTTCACCGTTCAAAAGTTTCGAGGGAGATTGTGCTTTACAAATAGCAAACGAAATTAGTAAAAAAAAAAAAACTTACCTAAACAGATTATCTGATATCAGAAGCGTCTCAACAGCCATAGCTTCAGCAGCCATTTGAATATGTTTCTTTCCATAAAATGCTTTAGCTGGCTCACATTGCAGCACAGTATAGAATTGCTCCAATGCTTTTACTTCTCCAGCTGCTTTTGTATCGGACATTTTTGCAATAACAGCTGGTTCTTGGAGAATTTCTAAAAATAAGATAAATTTAGAATGAATTGATAGACATTGATAAAAAAAATCAACAAACACACCTTTTAATGAATGTTTAAAACCCGATGAAGAATGCACCAGCATAAATTTACTTTTATTTTCTAAAAGAACCTAGAACAAAAACAATTAAAAAAACAGAATAGAGTAAAATTTATTTAGAAAAATAAAATCATAACATAAGTTTACCTTAATGTCAGAATTCACAGCTTGTTGATACATATATTCAAAAAATTGGTCACGTACGAAACCAGGCGAGGCTATTAGAATACATTTGACTACGTCGAAATTTACATGTCGCAAAATTCCTTGCATCACAGATTCATAGAACTTTGCCAAACCCTTTTCGTGTTGTTGGACATTACCCTTACGCTTGCGTGGTATTGAAATTTCGATTTTACTTCGCACCAATGTCATACTAGCTGTAATAAGGCAGACATGAGCCAATCCTTCTTGCATGACAACAGCTGCTACATCAGCCGATTGAGTAACATCGCACGCCATATCGATGCGTTCTAAGGCAATTGAATCCCACTCGGGCTTGCATAATTGGAATTTTCGATTTAATTCCAAATCGAGTGTATGATATGCACCCATCTAATGAAATTCAAGAAGAAAAATAAGAAATTTATTATTATTATTATTATATTTTTGCAAGATGTGAATTAGTTGAGTGGATAAAAAAAAAAAAAAACATGAACATACCTTAACATATTGATTTTCTTCAATGTTACGACCCTTTAAACGAAGGACGCATGCCTGAGTATCAAAATCTATAGACTCTACGCGAATAGTTAATGTTGTTCGAACCCGATTACTTGTTGAGGAACCAGTAGCTGTTTCGTTTTGTACCTAGAAAGGGATCAGTGTTATTTTATATTCAATACATTTATTGTAAGTGCTAAGTTTTTTTGAAAATGGTCTAAGAGATGTCTGATGATACGAAACTTAGATATTTATTTATTTAGTTAGGAGAAAGATATAAACTTAATTCATAGTATGGGAAAAGTCCCAAACAAATCAAAAAGTAGACCTAGGAAGGGTTCATTCAATGAATATATGATAATAATTTCCAGTTGCTGTGATTCGCCCAATTTTAATTCAGTTTGCTATTTGTAAAGTAAAGAAAGCTCCTGATCGCAGTACATTTTATTTGTGCCTTTGTTTTAAAGAAAAGACGAGATCATCAACCTGAATAAACAAACCCATAAAAACAACAAAAATATCTTCTTTTTCAAGCCATTAAATTATGGAAAATCTCGGCCTGGATCAGCATTGCTACATATCTCAAATTTGGAATGGCAGAAGAAGCATTGCCACACATGTTTCTCAAAATCTTCTAACAAAAGTTTATCGATTTTGGGGATGGCACTTGAGTCATGTTAAGAAAACTTTTTGAGTATAGGTAGAACAGTTTTGAACTACTTTAACAATTCAACATTACTTTAACTTTAATCAATTGGATGTTGTATCTTTTGAGGGATATATTTGTTGCATTTGAAATGGAATTGAAAGTTTACTTAAAATTTATTTACTACAAACATTTTGACTTACCTTTCGTATTGTTGTGCTTCGGACGTTGTCTCCTTCTGTTATCAGATTATATGCATGCCACATATCTTCAGGTTCTTCTGGGATCAGTACCACAGTTCTGAAATATAAATAAATAATTAAAAGTTTCGTTCAGAATAACCTTAAAATAAGTTTATTAAATAAAGTTCAATCGGCACACCACTTACAACAACAAAATAAAAGAACAACTTACCCCTGATAAGATTTGTCTACACTTCTATTTACTAACTTCATGATGGTAATAATAATAATAGTTTTTTAGCTTTTTGTCACTTGCATTTATTTTGTGTACTCGTCAATTTGTTGTTGAATATTTTCATTTTTCTTTTTCTGTGATTTGTAATAAACAAATTTTACGACAGCAAACACAACGATGATGATGAACGAAGACGAAGACGACGCAACGCACCGTGCAGCAGCAGTTTTCAAAGTTTTTGCATGACATTTGAGTGACAGATAAATTACACAAAAAAATGACATTTTTTGTTTTTGTCAAAATTGTAGGGCGTTGTATGATGTCATCGAGTGAAACTGGGTGTGTTCAGAAAAATTATCACGATTTTTTGATATTTTTATAAAATTGTTTTCCATTGGTCGTCCAGTTCATCCAGAATAATTTTGTATTTAATTTCTGAAAATCCCAAAAGCACTTCACCTTTTTTTTTTCTCTTTTAAGTTTAAGAAGTAGACGGGTTCAGAAGGCTTAACTCCAAAAAAATATTTTTGAATGGTTATTTGGAATGCAATATTTTCATTTTCAAAAACAAATCCTGTAAAAAATATATGAAATGGCCTTTTTGATTGATGTCAGAATGACAGAAAATTGTTTTCAAAATCGTTCCAGAAGCGTTCACACGTATCAAAAGTGAAGCCGTTAAGAGAAAGACAAAATAAAAAATAAATGTTCTGGAACTTTTTCAGTATTTTTTCTTTACAATGCAGGCAGACCATACCATTTCCCGTTTCTAGAAATATATAAATATTAGTTGAATCCGCTCTCAGAACTTCTTCAAAGTGGATCGTATTTGCTTCGAATACCATACTAAGGCAAGGCGAATAGATAGAGGCATGGGTCATAATTTGTAATGCCTAATTTCAAAGTGAAAAAATTTGAAGCTCAAACGATCTTGAGCTATTCTGAAAGGACTTTAGTCCTTTATTTTACTTATACGTAGAGCTATTCAAATCTGAAATCAAAGTTGTTAACTTTTGAATAGTTCCATCTATGCTGTGACCCAATTATAGAATTCAAAGTGTTACCAATTCCGGCTAAGTGAAATAAGACCGCGATCGAAAAATACAATTAGACCACTCGATGTTATTTCATAATTCATTTTGAAAATGAAATAAGGCCGCCATACAAACCATCTCACACAAGTTTTGAGCTATGCATTATGCAATCCGCAGCGTCTACTTTCTTATGTATGTTTTAGAACTACTGCGTACTGCTGCCTCTCCACTCTGGCCATCAAAGGTAATATCAAAAACAAATTCATTTGATTTGATTCATTTATTTAAAAAAATAAAAACCATCGTTTTTTAAACTGAGAATAGGTAAAAATTTGTACTTTTCTTAAACTAAAAGCCTTTCGATTTCTTGTTGAATTGAAGTAATTTGTGACTTCAATTGAGAACCTTCGTTGGTTGTAACCGAACAGGAGACAATTGGCCTCGATACACCACAAGCCCGACCCAGAGCTTGCTTTGAGCGAACGAAGACGTAGGGGACATTCTTGTCCTCGCACAACAATGGCAAATGCAATAGGATTTCAATTGGTTCAGCATCAGCAGCCATAACAATGATATCAGCCAATCCACGATTCAGAGTTTTGGTGGCTTCGTTAGCACCTTTACGTAGTTGGTTGTAGTTAAGCGCCTGCTGCAATAGATTCATGATTTTGCTGGTCAATTGCGCATCAGCGAGCGGGAATGCCTTAGGGTTAACTTCTTCGGTCTGTAATTTGTAATAAGGTGGATGAATAAAAATCATTTAGTTTAAAGTTTTAACATTTTTACCATGTTGAATGATTTTAGTTGGATATTTATTTAATTAAATAGAAAAATTAACTTTTAATGCAACCTCTCGGCTATGTGCTTCACTGAGGGCAGTAAAATAAAATGAAATTTTCTAAACGTTTTCCAGGAGAACGCAAAAACGCGTGTTTTAGATTTGACAGATTAAAAAGTCAAAACAAACACGTGTTTGAGTGATGGCATTCAGAGATAAAGTGTTGTGTAAAAACGAACAAGTGCAGTGAGGATTATGTATTTTATTTTTGAAAAATTATTTTATTAAAATAATTTCGCTTTCATGTGGATGTTCGGAGTTAAAGGCTTAACTACATAAGCCAAAAAGTACTTTTGTACAAAAGTAAAGGCTTAACTACATAAGCCAAAAAAGTGAAAAAGTACAAAAGTGAAAATTTTCAAACTCATTTTGGAATATTTTTCTGCCTGGAAAACTCAAAAAAAATGATGCAGAAAGATTAAATTTTGGTGTAAAAAAATTTGTATATTCTTTTTCACAAAACAACTGCGCTAGCGGGAAAAAAATATTTTTACTTTTGTACAAAAGTACTTTTTGGCTTATGTAGTTAAGCCTTTACTCTTTCTTGACTCTTTACTCCAAATTTTTCATTTTTAGAACAGTTCCAAAATCCAACCGAGAACGACATAAGTCAAATATGTAGATTGAATTTACCGGTTATCACTTCTTAAAGATAAACTAGATTCAAGACTTTTTTTTAAAAAGTGGTAAAATGAACAAAAAAAAACATGTGCTAGAGATGTCTGTGTGCGAAAAGGCGTATGAAAATTGTTTGATCTGACATTTCAAATGAATTTGACAAATCGAACAAAATTTTTTTCCACACTGTGGGATCCCTAGGGCCACTTTTTTGCAAAAAGTCGTGATTGTAGTCAAGCCTTTATACAATTTATGTTTTCAGATCTCGCAAAACTGTATTTTAATTAAAATAAAATCTAAGAAATGTTTTTTTTTCTGTTTGGTAACTTGCACAAATTTTCAAAAAACTGAGTTTTCTTCTTTGGGTTTTATGTTTTTTTTTCTTTTATGGCTTTTTGACCGCAAATTGTAAAAAATTGTGAAAAGATAAATGAATAGGTTTCTTGAGCAAAAATTTCTCAGTTTTGCTGTCAATTACTCAGGACAAACATTTTGGATTCGCTTGGTAATTTTTTTAAGAGGCATATTTTGTGAAATAAAAAGGGTATTCATGCAACGGCGGAAAACCCAGATAAACCTCAGAATCCAGATAATTTATCTCCGCAGAACGAACTGTCAAAATTTGTATTTAAATATTTTTCTGCAGATCTAATAAATTTATCTCTTCAATTTTATGCGGAAAGAATAGAGATAACCTAATAAATTTAGATTGTTAAGTTAAATCGGGCTTTTTTGGTCACTTCCTTTTATATGCAAATAAAACTTTATTTCATACTTTTCCCTACGTTTCGTCGTAATTTCTCGACTTCATCAGATGAAGTCGAGAAATTACGACGAAACGTAGGGAAAAGTATGAAATAAAGTTTTATTTGCATATAAAAGGAAGTGACCAAAAAAGCCCGATTTAACTTAACAATCACAGCCAAATTAATAAAAAACGCTTATTCTACCTTTATTCCACGACCTTACTAAACCATGGAATAAGGGTAAAGCTACGGATTAAAATTTTACATTAATAAAAACAAATTGTTAGTGGAATAGTAAAGTGACGTTTACAAAAAATCCCTTAAGAAAATCTACTACAATAAGTAAGATGCCTGTTTGGTAACTTGAAGTTTTCACCAAGTTTCGTAAACTTGGGTTTTTTTTTGTATGGGTTTTGACAGAAAATTTGAAGAAAAAAAAAATAAACCTCACGTTACCAAACACACCTAACAATTACGTTGTTTTGATTATTTGCTGTCAAAATTGTTTTTTATTTTATATATTTTATTTTATTATTTAGGTGGGTACAACAGATTTTCATGAATTGTGTTTGGATGTTGGTGTGTTCGTTGACATAAGAGAAGATGTAATTTCTTTTTTTGTTTATTGGAAATTCTATTCGTATTAAATGGAGGGATAGATAGATAGACAGAGAGATAGATAGATAGATAGATAGATAGATAGATAGATAGATAGATAGATAGATAGATAGATAGATAGATAGATAGATAGATAGATAGATAGATAAATAGATAAATAGATAAAAATACAAAAAGAAGAGAAAATTTGTAGGTAGGTTTGATTTTTGTATTTTTGCCTGGCTGTATATTTATATATATATATTCTATATTTCTTCCTGAAATCCTCCTCACTAAGCACTTGCAGTGGACCGTATCTGGTTTTGTATATTTTTCTTCTTCTTGTCCTTGATGGTTGATTGTCCAATAATTCCAAATGGTTTAAGAACTCGACAAATCGACATTATTATTTTTATCGAAAATTCAATTTGCAATCTTCACTTATATTTTTTAAATGCAGAATAAATTTGACACATCTGGTTCTTATTCCTTCGCTAAACCACCTTCTTCGGTGGTTTAGCTTAGTAAACGTCACTTAATTGATATTTTATTTTTTAAATAACATTTTGCACTTAGTCCACGGAATAAGGCTTAAGCCTTCGCTATTCCACTTTTATTAATTTGGCTGTCATAGTTCAAATAATTGGTCAAATTATTATTAATTCAACTAATAAATTTAGAAATGACATATTTGTGGTGTGTTTGTGTGACACTTCACAAGTATTTCTAAGAGGGGTGTTCATGCAAACGTTCGCGGAAAGTTATATTTTTCTGCAAAGTGGAAATTTATTTCTTTGCATGAATACGCTTAATAGGGGTATGCAATGAGATACATTTACTTACTTCGTATTTGCGTAAATGTATTCTTCACTTTGCATGAACGCACCTATAAAGCAATCTGTGTATATCCTTATTACGCGTTCTGCGTATATAATTTTCCATACAAATTTTGACATTTGATTTACGAGGTGATAAACTTAAGGCTTAACTACATAAGCCAAAAAAGTGAAAAAGTACAAAAGTGAAAATTTTCAAACTCATTTTGGAATAGTTTTTCTGACTTTGAAACTTATAAAAATGATGCAGAAAGCTTAAATTTTTGTTTAAAAAAAAATTTGTATATTCTTTTTTACAAAAAAACTGCAATAGCGGGAAAAAAAATATTTTTACTTTTGTACAAAAGTACTTTTTGGCTTATGTAGTTAAGCCTTTATGCAGTTTACGTGGTTTACGAGGCAAAATCATCCCGCAAGCTTATCAGCCCTGTGCATATAATTTTCCATACAAATTTTGACATTTGATTTACGAAGTGATAAACTTATGCAGTTTACGAGGTTTACTAGGCAAATACGACATTGCATGAATACCCCTAATATGTGCCCTTGAAAATAACATTTTCCCCTTTTTAATTTTTACTTTTCTCTCAAAGTAATGCCAAGTTTTGTAAATTTTTGGTGATCACTTTACGCAGACTGAAAAATTAATTTTATCATATTTGATTATCATACATGTGACAATCACCGATCACATTAGCCGATTCCACCCCAGTATCTTCAATGATACACATTAGGTCTGTTTGGTAAAGTTAAACTTTTTACAATTTGCTGTCAAAACCAAAAGAAAAAAATTATTTTGTCATTTGGTTTAGAATTGATAGTTATGTTCAACCAACATAATTTCTTGAATCTGGGTGTAACTTTAACATGCGTTCAGCAACAACAGAACTTTAAACTTTATTCACTGAATGCAAAATTACTTTCAACCACATGCCGCACCACCTACATTTCACAATCCCAACACCTAGTCAAACAAAAAACACAACCACAGAACAGGTGTACCAACACCCTCATATGTATACATACCAAAAACTAAAATAAAAAAAAATAATATTCCTCTCTTTTCATCTACCAGCAGTAGCAAAAATTTTCCTCAAACGAATTCGCCATTTTGCAAAGTAGCTCGGTCGTACGGATGCGGGTGCATTAAAATAAAAAAAATAATAGAAGTTTTCTTCTCTTTGCAAAAAAAATAAAATAGATAAATCCCCTTAAATTGTGTTTATTAAGTGAGAAAAACTAGCAAAAACTATATCGTCGCGAAGGTTCAATAAAAAAGTAACAAATCGACGACTATCAAAACGGAAAATACAAATCGCCCAAAGAAAAAGAATCGAAAGAAAATTATGTACCACTGACCTCAGGAGCAACGCATTAGTAGAACAAAAAAGTGGCTAGCAAATTGTGAGGAATAAAGTTTTCGAATAAAAATCAAGGAAAACCTCCTGATTCCTGTGTAGTTTTTCATTCCCTTTTTTGCAAATAATAGTAAAAACGAAAAAATTATCCCCCCAATTGGTGCTGCGTTGTAGAGAGATAGAGAAAAAGTGCAAAACGATTGATTTTTTTTCGCCATCCATCTACTTGCTGCCGCCTTCCTTCTACACACCGACACCACTTCGCACAACCCCATAAAAGTGCAAAATTCTGAGAGATTTATTTCTTATTTTTTTTTGTTTTAATTCATTTTTGGTTGTTGTTGCTAATTTTCTTCGTTTCTATCCCTAAATAGAGAAAAAAAGGAGGCGAAAAAAATTCCACCTAGTTGTTGGTCTCCGCGATACACAACAGTTTCTTTCTACTGACGTGCAATACCTACATCAAGAAAAAAAGAAAAATTGATTACGAAATCATCCAAATAAAATTGAAAATAAAATTGTGTTCATTTTGTGTGATAAATTAAGAAAAATTAAATCTAAAGAAATCTCTTACTAACTCCCCTGAAAACAAACTAAAAACTCACTTCCATCACCTCTTCTCGCTCATTCACCTCATTAACTCACTTTTCATAACAAGCAAAAAAAAAATCGAAAAAAACTAACCTCACTAACCAAACAGTGGTGTCCAAAAAAATTAATTCAGTGCGAAAAAGAGAAATCACGTCGTCAAATCTTCGAGTGTTCCTTTAGTGAAAATTTTGACAAATTCGTTGTCAAATCCAACATCCATCGCGCTCTTTCCTGTCAACAAATACCACCACATTAAAAATAAAGAGAGAGACAGCTATACGTAGAAATTGTGTGTGTTTCTTGTTTTTGTCATATAATTTTTTTTGACAATCGGTAAATTTAAAATCTGTCAAAATTGCGAAAGCGATATTTCAATTTTTGAAAAAACAAAAAAATAAAAAATCCACTAACACCCTGGACTCTATAAAGGA
This sequence comes from Leucozona laternaria, assembly GCA_932273885.2. Lineage (NCBI taxonomy): Eukaryota > Metazoa > Arthropoda > Insecta > Diptera > Syrphidae > Leucozona > Leucozona laternaria. Next base: position 1,456,028 of record OW026366.1, read on the forward strand.
TAACAACGTCGTCGCGATAGAAGATCCCTCCTCGCATCCGCCGTTGTCGTTGTCGTCGTCGTCTTTGGGAGCATCAGCTGCTCAATTAACATCAGCATCAGCAGCAGCAAGCCCATCACCATCTTCACCAACAACTCACCATCCACACAATAAACATCACCACCATCATCACTCACCATCACAATCCACTTCCATTTCACCATCATCCACTACTTCGGCATCGGTGATAGGAGCAGGAGCAGGAGCAGGATCAAGCGGAACTAACCAAACACCCACAACAACAACAACAACAACATCAACAACTAGATCACTGTCAAAGGAAAATATAAAAAGGCAGTTATCCTCGCTAATTCCTCTAACATCATCGCCGTCCTCCTCTTCCAACACCGTTGCCAACGCTAACGCATCTTCGTCGTCTTCAAAAATGGGCAACAACGCTACAACATCCTCGTCGAACAAAAAGGTCGATGCAGCCGAAACTGTCAAAGAATTCCTCGAGCAAGCCAAAGAGGAATTCGAGGATAAATGGCGCCGCAATCCGACCAACACCGCCGCTCTCGATGATTTCGAGCGCATCAAAACCCTTGGAACTGGGTCCTTTGGTCGTGTGATGATCGTTCAGCACAAGCCAACCAAAGACTACTACGCCATGAAGATCCTCGACAAGCAGAAAGTCGTCAAACTGAAGCAGGTCGAGCACACGCTCAATGAGAAGCGTATTCTACAAGCAATATCCTTTCCATTTCTGGTTAGCCTGCGATACCACTTCAAAGACAATTCGAATTTGTACATGGTGCTCGAATACGTACCGGGCGGGGAGATGTTCTCGCATTTGCGCAAAGTGGGTCGCTTTTCGGAACCGCATTCGCGTTTCTATGCCGCACAAATTGTTCTGGCTTTCGAGTATCTCCACTATCTGGATTTGATCTATCGCGATCTGAAGCCTGAGAATTTGCTGATAGACTCGCAGGGTTATCTAAAAGTGACGGACTTTGGCTTTGCCAAGCGCGTCAAAGGCCGCACATGGACTCTGTGTGGCACGCCTGAATACCTAGCCCCGGAAATCATCCTATCCAAGGGCTACAACAAGGCAGTCGATTGGTGGGCGTTGGGAGTGTTGGTTTATGAAATGGCAGCCGGCTATCCTCCGTTCTTTGCCGATCAGCCAATTCAGATTTACGAGAAGATCGTTTCAGGCAAGGTGCGTTTCCCTTCGCACTTCGGTTCCGATTTGAAGGACTTGCTACGAAATCTGCTGCAAGTCGACCTAACCAAACGCTATGGCAATCTAAAAGCGGGCGTCAATGATATCAAGAACCAGAAATGGTTCGCTTCCACAGATTGGATTGCCATATTCCAGAAAAAGATCGAAGCGCCATTCATACCCAGGTGTAAGGGACCAGGCGATACTAGTAATTTTGATGATTACGAAGAGGAAGTGCTGCGGATTAGTAGTACTGAAAAATGCGCCAAGGAGTTTGCTGAATTTTAAACAAAAATAAAATAAAATAAATGATTTTTTTACTCTCACCTAAGAAAGAAAATTAAATTAAAAAAAAAAAACCAAACCACACACAAAAAAGTCATTCAGTAAATTATATTTATATATTATATAAAAATAAGATAAAAAAATTGTCAGAAAAAAAAGAGTTGTTGTTGTTATCATTTAATCAGTAAACTTTACTAAAAAAAATATAAAATTAAATAAAAAATTGTGTGTTTAACCGACAAAGGGAGAGAATAACAAAAACAAAAAATTGTAGCATCAGAGCAGCTGAGAGAGAAAAAGAGGAGAAAGGAGAGAGGAGCATCACAATCATCATAAATTATACAACTTTTCTCGTCGCCCGTCTTGGTCTCCTGTTCTTCTGGTCTGCCCTGTTCCCACTTCTTAAAAAACAAAATAAAATAAAAAAAATACATTTATTAATGATCATAATATTTCAAAAAAAAAAAAAATATCACTTCCAAAAAACAAAAATATTAAAATAAAAAAATTAAGAAACAAACTTTCATTTAATCAAAATCTCATCTGTGTTTTTATATCAACTGAGTAAGAAAGAAAGAGAGAGAAAAATAAAGACAGTTGTTCAGCGAGAGAGAAAGAAATAATAAGAGGAGCAAATTAAAATATAATTTCAAAATTAAACACCAACTATAAAAAGAAAACCAAATAATTCACAGCAAACAAACAACAGCAGCAGCAATATATTAAATAAATAAAACAACAAAAATTACAACAACAAGAGCAAAGTAAGTGAAAAATTATTTTATTTTAAATTAATCTTTTTGATCATTATATTTTAAATGTATCTTTTTAATCATCATTATTTAATCATTACCTCCCATTCCCACACCATATAAGACGCATTAGGTATTTATCTTAATAATATTTACATAACTCGAAAAATAAAATTAAAGACATTGGAGAGTTTCGTTTTGCGACTCCTAATCGAAATTGGAGAGATTACATTAAACACTTGCAATATAATAATGATGAATGCAATGTATTGTGATTTTTGAAATCTCATAAATTTTATCATACTTTTTGGAGAGTTTCAGTTTGATAGTTCGTAATCGATTTCTTTTGTTTCTAGTCTTTTAATATTGATTGTTATATACCAAAAAATTATCCTAGATACAGAAAATGATAATTATCAAAATAAGATTAATCATTTCCTCTCAAATGGAAATTGGAGACATTGGAGAGTTTTGATTTGAGATTTTGGAATTGAATCGAATCATCTTTAATGTAAATATGATTATAAAATTAAATTATATAACAGTCAAATTTGGAGACTTTGGAAATTTAGACACTTTGGAGATTTTGGTTTAGAAGTTTTCGGTTAGGCTTATTTTCACCAAAAGTTTCTTGATCAAATAAAATGCAATAGCCGAGTAAAAAGTAGAAGTTCGCTTTAAATTAATGAAAGTTTTAACAAAAAGTCATAGTTGTCCTCCAATAATTGTATGTGTAGTGAATTTATAATAAAATTGTACCATTTATTTAAACCCAGGTTTTTTGTTTGATGAGAAGAGGGTGAATAAAAATTATATACATATTTTTAAATTAAAAAATCTGAACAAAAATTGTCGCTGAAATAATTCTACACGAAAAGTCTCCACATTTAGAAAATCGTCGATTATTATGACACTTATATATCTGTCAAAATACAGCTCACAAAACAATATTTAATAAAAAGTGTATTGTGGTATTTGATTTATTTCACTCTAAAAAAAAGTGACATGACTTCTAATGTCAATATTTAACCATTAAAGGCATTGCAACGTTGGTGTCAAAACCTAATAACTCTGGATGCCTGAAGTATACCCACCGGCGGAGGGCCCTGGCCCTGCGGGGCCGCATAAACAGTTCTTTTATAAACCAAAACTGTTATAAGTGGCATGTCTAGAGTCACTTCCATATAATTGATTATGAAATAAAATTAATAATTTAAACATACATTTATTTTCCAAAACCATCTAATTGCATAACGGTTTGTTAAAACTTACACCCCCTGGCTAATTAAATTACATATTGATAAAAGCAATAAACATACAATTATGTATGTAAATGTAATCAAAAAATTAATTACGTAGCTGCGTGAAGCCAAAACCCCGAACTCAAAATTTTTGGGAGGGGTTAATCGGGTTCGTTTGTCCATCGTTTGTCCACGTTTGTCCAGGAAAAAAAATCGTTTGTCCACCCTCAGGTAAAAAGTTATTAAGCTTTTTTGTTTTTATAGGAAACCCCAAAAATCAAAACACTTGTCCAAAAACCGCAATTTATAATTTAGGGGGATGGGACAAAGTGCATTCGTTTGTCCACCCGCCAATTATGATTGTCCAACAAAAAAATTCGTTTGTCCACCCTCAGAAAAAAAAATATTCAACTTTTCAATTTTATAGCACCAAACAAAAAAATTTCAAAATTTACTTAGCAAAATCAAACCAATTGCATTCGTTTGTCCACCGTTTGTCCAGGCTAGTCCAGCAAGAAAAAAAATTTTCCGACCCTTGGTTCAAAAATTATTCAACATTTCTTTTTTATAGCAACTTTCGCAAAACAAAACATATGTCCAAAAACCGCAATTTATAACTTAGGAGGATGGGACAAAGTGCATTCGTTTGTCCACCCGCCAATTATGATTGTCCAACAAAAAAATTCGTTTGTCCACCCTCAGAAAAAAAAATATTCAACTTTTCAATTTTATAGCACCAAACGAAAAAATTTCAAAATTTACTTAGCAAAATCAAACCAATTGCATTCGTTTGTCCACCGTTTGTCCAGGCTAGTCCAGCAAGAAAAATAAATTTCCGACCTTTGGTTCAAAAATTATTCAACATTTCTTTTTTATAGCAACTTTCGCAAAACAAAACATATGTCCAAAAACCGCAATTTATAACTTAGGAGGATGGGACAAAGTGCATTCGTTTGTCCACCCGCCAATTATGATTGTCCAACAAAAAAATTCGTTTGTCCACCCTCAGAAAAAAAAATATTCAACTTTTCAATTTTATAGCACCAAACGAAAAAATTTCAAAATTTACTTAGCAAAATCAAACCAATTGCATTCGTTTGTCCACCGTTTGTCCAGGCTAGTCCAGCAAGAAAAATAAATTTCCGACCCTTGGTTCAAAAATTATTCAACATTTCTTTTTTATAGCAACTTTCGCAAAACAAAACATATGTCCAAAAACCGCAATTTATAACTTAGGAGGATGAAACAAAGTGCACTCGTTTGTCCTACGCCAATTATGATTGTCCAACAAAAAAATTCGTTTGTCCACCCTCAGAAAAAAAAATATTCAACTTTTCAATTTTATAGCACCAAACGAAAAAATTTCAAAATTTACTTAGCAAAATCAAACCAATTGCATTCGTTTGTCCACCGTTTGTCCAGGCTAGTCCAGCAAGAAAAATAAATTTCCGACCCTTGGTTCAAAAATTATTCAACATTTCTTTTTTATAGCAACTTTCGCAAAACAAAACATATGTCCAAAAACCGCAATTTATAACTTAGGAGGATGAGTCAAAGTGCATTCGTTTGTCCACCCGCCAATTATGATTGTCCAACAAAAAAATTCGTTTGTCCACTCTCAGAAAAAAAAATATTCAACTTTTCAATTTTATAGCACCAAACGAAAAAATTTCAAAATTTACTTAGCAAAATCAAACCAATTGCATTCGTTTGTCCACCGTTTGTCCAGGCTAGTCCAGCAAGAAAAATAAATTTCCGACCCTTGGTTCAAAAATTATTCAACATTTCTTTTTTATAGCAACTTTCGCAAAACAAAACATATGTCCAAAAACCGCAATTTATAACTTAGGAGGATGAGTCAAAGTGCATTCGTTTGTCCACCCGCCAATTATGATTGTCCAACAAAAAAATTCGTTTGTCCACTCTCAGAAAAAAAAATATTCAACTTTTCAATTTTATAGCACCAAACGAAAAAATTTCAAAATTTACTTAGCAAAATCAAACCAATTGCATTCGTTTGTCCACCGTTTGTCCAGGCTAGTCCAGCAAGAAAAATAAATTTCCGACCCTTGGTTCAAAAATTATTCAACATTTCTTTTTTATAGCAACTTTCGCAAAACAAAACATATGTCCAAAAACCGCAATTTATAACTTAGGAGGATGGGACAAAGTGCACTCGTTTGTCCACCCGCCAATTATGATTGTCCAACAAAAAAATTCGTTTGTCCACCCTCAGAAAAAAAAATATTCAACTTTTCAATTTTATAGCACCGATCACCGAAAGACAAATCCTCCGCAGCCTTTAATAACCATTGTCTCGGCTTGCTGTCAATTAATTCTTCCCCAATCTCTTGACGATATGCTCCCGTGATATTACGTTTTCGGGTATGTGCAATACCACTTGTGTGCACCGTATGAACCCGTAAACTTATTCCCTGTTCAGGAGGTGGTGCGTTGAGGCAATGAGCTCGCAAAACTGAACCGCATTCATTGCAGGAGCCGCGAATATATAAATACACCTTGCTTTCTGGGGAGGAATATACTTTAGCGGATGAAAAACTAAAAGCGCAGTTAACTTTACATTTCAAATAAATGGCTTTTGCTATCATATGTGTCCATCCGATTTGAAGAACCGTGTATGTTCTCCCTTTAGTTCCCTTTTCTTTATAAAATTTTGATACCGGTCGAATCTTACACCACTCCTCCTTGGATAAATCTAAATTGAAAAAAATTTTCGGGCAGTCCATATTTACAACCGGTTTCAAATTGAAGGGTAAGTATTCTGAACTTTCCAAGCTCTGCTCCGGAGTATACACCTTATTTACATTGCATTCAGGTAAACCAAAATGCTTTTTAAGTTTGCTTTTCAACTCCCAGCGATTGTTTCTTACAAAAAAATTTAAAGTGTCACCACTGTATACGGTCTTCAAGTCATTGGATGCATTTTTCCACACAACATCTGACCTCGGTTTTAAATTCCCATCTTTATCGAAAATTTCATAACATTTTAAAACTTCGACTATAAAATCTGGATTTGCTTTTGTCTGGGCAGGCATTTTCTTAAATAAATTGATGTAATAATAATATAAATATAAAAATAAATAATTACAACAACTAGGCACACAAAATGACAATAAAATTGAAATATTTAATGACTTTGGTAAATCACGAAACAAAAAACAACTTAATCAACGAAATAACAAAAGTCAATAGACAAAAATATTCTACGCAGCCAAATTGATCGACTCTTCGAACTGTAATGATTTCAGTTGAAAATATTAAAATATTTATCAAATTGTATTAAATACAATTTAATTTATTTTATTTTATTTTATTTTTTTTTATTTTACTTTATTTTATTTTATTTTATTTTATTTTATTTTATTTTATTTTATTTTATTATATTTTATTATATATTTGATTTGACTTTTATTTGATAACATAATACATATAATATAAACATTTTTTTCCTGGACAAAATTTCCTGAAAAAATTTCGTGTTTTAGTACTTTAATATTATATTACACTCATTTCAATACTATTAATATTTAAATTTTGATGTATGTTTTGTTAACATTGTAATAAATATTAAATAAATAAATAAACGAATGCACGTTGACTCATCCTCCTAAGTTATGAATTGCGGTTTTTGGACATATGTTTTGTTTTGCGAAAGTTGCTATAAAAAAGAAATGTTGAATAATTTTTGAACCAAGGGTCGGAAAATTTTTTTTCTTGCTGGACTAGCCTGGACAAACGGTGGACAAACGAATGCAATTGGTTTGATTTTGCTAAGTAAATTTTGAAATTTTTTCGTTTGGTGCTATAAAATTGAAAAGTTGAATATTTTTTTTTCTGAGGGTGGACAAACGAATTTTTTTGTTGGACAATCATAATTGGCGGGTGGACAAACGAATGCACTTTGTCCCATCCTCCTAAGTTATAAATTGCGGTTTTTGGACATATGTTTTGTTTTGCGAAAGTTGCTATAAAAAAGAAATGTTGAATAATTTTTGAACCAAGGGTCGGAAAATTTTTTTTCTTGCTGGACTAGCCTGGACAAACGGTGGACAAACGAATGCAATTGGTTTGATTTTGCTAAGTAAATTTTGAAATTTTTTTGTTTGGTGCTATAAAATTGAAAAGTTGAATATTTTTTTTTCTGAGGGTGGACAAACGAATTTTTTTGTTGGACAATCATAATTGGCGGGTGGACAAACGAATGCACTTTGTCCCATCCCCCTAAATTATAAATTGCGGTTTTTGGACAAGTGTTTTGATTTTTGGGGTTTCCTATAAAAACAAAAAAGCTTAATAACTTTTTACCTGAGTGTGGACAAACGATTTTTTTTCCTGGACAAACGTGGACAAACGATGGACAAACGAACCCGATTAACCCCTCCCAAAAATTTTGAGTTCGGGGTTTTGGCTTCACGCAGCTTAATTACGTAGGTATTCATAATAATTGTTTTATTTTTGCAATTAAAATGCTAAAGTCCAAATTACCGATATTAATTTTCAAGTCAATTTAATCAAAAAAAAAACAAAAATAAAACTACACAGCCTTAAAATTTGAATTCCAATTATTTCATCATATTTTATAGATTTTATAGACCTCACCTCAATTTATTTATTTTTATAAATACATACATAGTTAAGTTTTTTCTATAATCTCATTTACCAGTAAAAACAAAAAGAGCTTAAATTTATTTATTATAAGCTATGCCGTTAATGTAGGGTGACCCTATTATGTTATTTTTTTTAAGGCAAAATGAAAGAAAAAAAGTTTGCAAACTTGGTCAAAAATTTCTTTCAGTATTTCTTTATAGTTTAAGGTCCAGTTTTTCAGTGCGAGATTAAAATTAAATCCCAATTAACTAATCTAGTGAGTTAACTCAGGATTAACTGTACAGATGCTTTTGATGATAATTGTTACTTTTATGTGACCTTCCTTTTCAAACTTAATTGTGCCTAATTTAAGAGGGCTGTAGATCAATTCAAATATGTTGTATATGTTTATTCTTCATCAGGCCTTCATTTCAATTCTTCCAAAAGAACCAAATGGAGAAAAGAAAAACAGCAGAGAAAAACCCATATATCGTCATCACCCACTATCGAAAATTATTTAATCAGCCAACTGTATGCGCTGCTTAAATTTTGATGTTTTATCCACCGAGTTTCTTTAGCCGTTCCGCATGCATTCTCCACCGAAAAACTGCTGCCTCAGTTCACTGTAGGTGAATTTACTTTTTGGGTATGCTAACTCGGGTTTTAATTACCACTGAAAAACTGCGCCTAAGTTGATAGTTTTAAAACAAAAACAAAATTTTCGAGAAAATAGACATTCCTTTGTGAATATGAATATGACTTTTGAGTCATGGCTACTTTAGAGGCTCATTAATATTTTCAATAGATTCAAGCACTCAAGAGTCAAAAGAGAAAGAAAATGAAACAGAAGACAGCTGCCCGGTGAGTCGTAGGTAACCCTTAAATGACACACTGTTCATTTTGGACACCAGACCATTTACTATTGAAGTTTATCATCAATTGATGTTTCCAACATCGGGTTTTAGCAAGTAGAAAGGGTCGGTTTTACTTAACCTGTTAACCAAAGCAGTTCAAACTTAGCCTGGGGTTAATTTAACCGGTCTGTGTGACATTTTCGTAAATTAATGTGAAAATTACAGCAATTTTTTTGCTTCAGAGTCTTTTGAGGGGATTCTGGCAATTTGAACCTTCGGACGAAGAATGTTTAGTCGGAAGAAGTTCGTTATTATGATTTTGATGAAATTGAGAACTCATGTTCAAAGTAGCATTTTTTAAAAGCTCGGAGCCTTATAGGACAAGAGCTGGTAGCAAATTTTGGGAGTCAATGGATGCATGTATAACCAAAATAAAGTATGAGGGTTTATAGGTGCATATATATGAGCCGTGATTTCGAATACAAAAGCTGTCCATCTGATAAAAAAGAAAGAAATCGACTGAATAACAAGAAACTTTTGTGGGCTAGTAAAATTGTTAGGGAGTTCAGTGCGATTGATAAACAATAATTGCTGCACTGGAGAAGGGGTAAATGCGTGGCTTCGGTATCGCGATTTGAAGGTCATTGGCCTCTGAAGAGCTAGTTACATGGTTCGCTTCTTAGTGAGAACAAAATTATTCCTTTCAAAAATCATTACAATCACAACAACTGTATTAAGGTGTAGTTTTTTTAAAACAAACATTTTGAAAACTTTTGAATTTCAGATCGATTTTTCACGTTCGTAGAGTGAAAATGGCATTCATTCCGAAGATGTCTGTGCGTTTAAGAGTTCAATGGCCTTCACATAGCCAAAAAATAAAATGAGAAAATCCTAATAAAATGGTTTAAAAATCTATCTTTTCCCAGAAATATTTAAGCTTTAGTTTTCCATTTCGATAACAAAAAAACTAGCATTTGGAACTTGTTGAATAAAAACTTTTTTTTTCTAGAAACGTTGAGAACACAACTTTCAAATATATTTCTTTGCAAAAAAAAAAAGAAACCGAACAAATGGTCACCCTAAATATTCTTTTCTTTGAAACTCTCCACTAAAAACGTACCTGCAAGCGATATCATACTTATATTTTTAGTATTCTATCTAATCTATATTCTATAAATAAACTTTTTTTCCTACTCTCAACCTAAATTGCTCCCATTTTCCTAGTAAAATTGAACATATCCTCTTCCTCCATAGAAATATGTATATATGCACAAATGTATAGTTCTAGCTATAAAACACAATCTCCCACCAGCCACTACCACCCTTTTCAGCAGCAGTGAATATTTCCATATTCAAACGCATATTATACTCGCATTTATATTGAATTTTCCTCACTTTAGGCGGAAATTAAAAATTATCATGAAAGCTTTCGTGTGATTAAAGGATTCAATTTCAGTCATTTCCAAAAATACAATAAAATTTATCATTAATAGAATCGATTATGATAATAATGATGATTCCGTGAATTCTTTATGATGCTATACATCATATCGTTTTTCCAACAACAACAACAAAAAAAAATAGAAGAATCAAATGGTGCTTTGAGAACATTGACCTAAAATAAGTTAACATAAACAATAATGGTGGCGTCATCACAAACATAGTAAGACATACATATATTTCTCAATTTTTAGTAATCATTAATTGATATAAATAATAAATCACCTGCATGAACAGGTGTTGTGAAATGAAAACAACTTCTTGTTAAGGAACATGGCATTGTTAATAATGCACAACTCAGACAACTACAGGGTGCTATAAAAGAAATTGAAAAACTATTAAAGTTAACAAAGGCCAGGGATATGTTTATTTACAAGTGACAAATAATAGACAAATAATTCTTTTTTATTCCACTTGAATAAGAGTCCGCTTTCAAGAATGTTAAACTAAACGCGCGTCAGTACTCAAAAGATTCGCAGTTTTTCACCGAAGAGATCGTTATCGAGGGAGTAACTAATTTCACATGTCTGTAAAAAATCAGTTCTGTCAAATGACAGTTTGAGAGTAAAATAAGTAATTACTCAAAAATCGTGTCATGATATACACACTAGGGGCGCAGCGTTGAGATCTCGTATATTTCGCTTCGTCAAAAAATGAGCAAGCGAATCCAAAATGTTTTTTCCTCAGGGTTTTGACAGCGAAACTGAGACATTTTGCTGAGGAATCCTTTTCATGATACTGAGGTTGCATAGTTCTCCGAGATGTCATTTTCCTGAGCATGCCTATTAAGTTCGTTTGTGTATTAAAAATTGCAATGTGCCAAATGTTGAGGAGTTGAGATGAATATATCTCAGATAAAAGTGAATTTATCTCAGATAAAAGTGAAACTGCCCAAAAGCACACCAACTCATTCGGATCAAAAATGTCTGCCACTTTTTAAACGTCAACAAAAAGTAAAAAAAAGATCTTCCATAGCAAAAAAGTAAACAAAGTGGACAACTTGGAATTTCTTTTGTAATTATAAATTCCTTATTAAAAACGATAATAAACAATTACTCCCTTTACGTAGAGATTTGAATCTGGATTCAATTCCATTTGGACTTGGGTTGAATTAAATTAGGATTTCTCGATCCGATTTAACTTTGCGAGCTGAATCGATTCAATTTATTTCATGTAATCCTGGGTGGAAGAATAAATATGTCGTTTTCGATTGGATTTTCGAAAAGCCAATGGAACAGTTTTGGGAGTGTTTTTGTCAGTACCTAATCTTTTGTGTCCAATGAAAACGACACACGCAGTTTGAGGTTCATTGTCATAAAGAATTGGAGACCCCCGAAAAAACTGTTAACCATACAATTATTATCTATGTGAAAAATTTCATACGCACTTGTCAGTCAGTCAGACATCCTCCTTATTTAATCTCATTTTTTTTTCTACATTACTAAACGTTAATTCTCTAAAATGTGATGTACATATATAATTGCTCTTGTTGGAAAAAATATTTAATTTACCCCTCATTCAGGACAGACAAAGAAGTCCAACGTAAAGTTTTGTACATAAGAAATGTACATACATAAAAATTGTTGACAACAAAATATATCGTAAATCTCAATTAATGATGTTTCAGAAAAAAAAAATAAATTAATATAAAATGAAAACAAAAGTTAATTGAAATTAATTGATGTCTCTGGCGCCTAAAGAGCTTTGACTATCGTAGTATGTTTTCGCAGCTCAAAAAAAAGAAACAAAGTATTTTTATCCTTTCTTTATCTTGATTATAATAATTGTTTATTAAATCCATCATTGTTTTTGGGAAGAAAAATAACTACCTAAAGATTATTCTTCGTTGAAAATCTGTTGAAGAATCTGAAGGCATATCCGACTGGTTATTTATTATAAACGATTGCTCGAAACTGATGCTTAGTACTGGAAGATTAGAATGATCGATTTAAGGCTCTTTCGACACACTTGTACTTATGTACGTCTTTATCTCACATACTTAGACTTGATGACTATAATTGATTTCAACTTAGGTTTTAGAGAAATATTTTATTTAGAGCTCCATTTTGATCGAAATCTTGACAATTAAAAACGCTAGGCTTTTCGCGAACCACTTTTTGTCTAATGGTCAAAATTTAAGCCTTTGAACTAAATTAAAAAAGATCACCATTTCCTATTAAATTATAATACTGCTAGACGGGGGAATAGACCCCCTCCACACGATAATTTTCTAAGGTTCTGACTCAGCCCACCTGGAAAAAAACAATCTTGTTTTTAATAAGGCCCTTGCAAGTTTTTTTATAAATACTGACAATGGCCTAGCAAGGGTGACTTTCGAAATTATCTAGGCCCTGGCAAATTATGTAGCCTTTTGCCTTGAAAAAAATCCCATACAAAAGTTGGTTCATTTGGTATTTTTGAGGAGATAGCAAAGCTTTCGCAACAAGTTTTTACTAGCAATTTCCTCACGAGTATTTGTAAGTTTTCCTCCCTAAATTTTAACTACTGAAAACTTTCCAGAGCCCTGACTAATTTTGGTAAAAACTCGAAATTTTTCGCTAACCTTACAGTAGAGTAAATTGTTGTGTTAACTTCACAGACGTCAAAGAGTCTTAAGTACATTCCTATATGAATAATAAAACTGTACAAATGGTGTATACCATCTATAGGTGACCTAGATTTCCAAACAAAAAAATCATAAACATGTAACAAAAAATAACATATCACTGTGAACGACAATAACAAAAAAATAATATGAAGTAGGTAAACAAATGTGCTATGCAAAATATTTCAAAACTCCATAACAACCAACTGACATATTATTCGACCTCTAATGATAAGGTAGGTATATAACATACCCCCTAGTTGTCATGATAATGAAGACACACACACAAAAAAAATATTCAAAACAGGAAAATCAACACCAAAAAGTAAATAATCATCAGGAGTTGGTTGTATTTTTGTTTTGTTTTAATCAAGAATGTGCCATTTATATGCTTCATAGAATTATTATTGAATAAAATTGTAAATATTTTGATGGTGTGCCGTTTGAATGGAAAATCAACACCAAAAAGTCAATAAAATCATCAGGAGTTGTTGTTTTTTTTTTTAATTTCAATTCAGAATGTGCCATTTATATGCTTCATAGAATTATTATTGAATAAAATTGTAAATATTTTGATGTTGTGTGTTTTGAATGACTCAAGCAATCTTCATTTTGGTCATAAAAATATCTTCTTATGACGACATCATCAACAACACAAAAAGAATAGTCTACGCAAAATATTTAATTACATTGACCTAACATAGTTGCCGTGTTCATTGACCTAAGGAGAGCGTTTGAAACTGTGGACAGAGAAATCCTTTTAAAAAAGCTTTATAAATATGGGGTTAAAGATAAAGAATTGAGATGGTTTCAATCTTATCTGCAAAGGCGTTCACAAAGGACGAAAGTAGAGGAAACTATATCAGAATCGATTAATGTAAGCTTAGGGGTGCCGCAAGGGTCAGTATTGGGAACATTATTATTTATAATTTATATTAATGAGATGCCTAGGGTTGTTAAATACTCCTTTTTAAAATTGTTCGCCGATGATGGCTTATTATATTTTATAGGCAAAAACATAAATGAATGTATCGAAAAAGTAAATTTTGATTTAATCCAACTGAGTAAATGGTTTCATATGAACAAACTTAGTTTAAACGTAGGAAAAACAAAGTGTATGTTAATTAACGGAGAAACAGAGGTTGAAGTTAAAATTGATAACCAAGTGATAGAAGTGGTAGAAAGAATAAAGTATCTCGGAATTATGTTTGATAATAAATTAGAATTTAATACTCATATTGATTATATATGTAAGAAAATTGGAAAAAAGATTGGATTCTTTTCAAGAATCAGAAAAAGAATGTCGACATTATGTGCAATACAAGTTTATAATACTATTATTAAGCCTCATTTTGAGTACTGCTCCACCATAATTTATCTTGGAAACATAACAATGTTAGATAGATTGCAAAAATTACAAAATAAAGCAATGCGAATAATATTAAAATGTCACTGGTTAACACCTATTGTAACTATGTTAAGTATGTTGAAATGGCTAAGTGTAAATCAGAGAACCATTATGAATGTGTTGGTTTATGTATTTAAAATGAAAAATGGAATGCTTCCCAGCTACTTATGTGAGAAAATCAATTATGTTAGTGATGTTCATAGTCATAATGTAAGAAATAGATTTGATATTCGTCTTCCATATTTTAGAACACAGTCTGCACAAAATATGCTTACACATAACGGACTTAAACTGTTTAATGAGCTTCCAAATAATTTAAAATCAGAAAATAATTTGAAAATGTTTAAGAAAAATATAGTAAGTTTTGTAAAAACGAAATATGTATAAATTGTTAAGTTTTATTTTTATTACTTATATTAATAGTAATTTGTAAATAGCTAAAATATTGCTAAATAAAGAAATGAAATGAAATGAAATAATATTTAACCTTTTAGGATAAGCAGGCTCTAATACTCATGAGTCATGACCATTCAGAAAAAAATAAATACGACATAAACAAATCATTATTTATAACTGATAATATTTCTAAATGACTCAGGGTTTTTTTTGTTTTGTTGTTGTTGTAAATATTTTGATCTCAATGATTTGAGGGATTCAAGCAATTATATTGGAAGCTGTCAATAAGATTTATTATTAGTTGGTTTTCAAACAAATAATCCTAATAATTGGGTTTAGAGTTGCAATTTAAAAATTGAATATTTTCTATTTTAGAAGGATAGTTTTCTGACGAAACACAGAGCACTATACAAATTAAACACAATTTATTCCTTCCTACTGACCTAGAGGAGCCTGCTAAAAAATACTAAAAAAATACATTTCTCCAACTAACTATCCAAAGATCAAAAAAGCCTCATTATAAGAATTTTATACACACGCTCGCAGCCCTTTCGACGACTTCAAATAACTTACTTTGAAAAAAAAAGAAAGAAATATCAAAACATTAAACCTTCTTACTGCAAAAAACTTTATAAGAAATATTTTTTTTTCTTCGTTTAAGCATATTTCTGCCTTCCATGTTATTTTTTTGTATTTTTTTTTCATCATCAGCATCTACATTTTATCCTTCAATAAAGGATGTGGGTAGAAAAAAAAAATCCACGGTGGTCTGTCAAAGTCAAAAGCCACTTTAGGAAGGAAGACCTTCAAATCTTCTTAAAGATTCAAAAGGGCCACGTGGAACGCGCATGACTTGAAATTTTACCCTTCAAAATTCCATTTACTGTGAGTGTTGACATTTTTTAAAGCTCAAGAATGAGGAAGGACTTTCAAAAAAAGATGTAACACTATTAAAGAAATTTTTATACATTTTAAAGGAAATGAGTACGATTTCATTTGAAAGACATTTTATACCATAAGACTACGAACTAAACTCAGCTAATTCATTATTAAAATATTTATTTCCTTTCATTTTAAAAGTTCTTACAATCTTATCAGAGAAGAAATAATAAGAACGTCCAACCTGTGACACCCGAGAGTTTCTTAATTCTTTCTAACAAAAAAAAAAGAGAAAAATCATTAAATAGGTCAAGTATGCCGTATTTACATACAAACAATAAAACAACAAAAAATAAATGAGCAGAAATTAAAGATAGTGCTGTGTTCCGTTGTTGTCATAAATAAATAAATTGCCAAAGGTAAGTGCAACCAATTAACTTAATGATGCCAATCGTTAATCACCCTTCCTTTGGGTGTATACACAAATACATACAAATGGAACAAAGATCGCATTTAAAGACGACATCAAAATGAAACACTGGAAATGGGGAAAATGAAAACCAACTCGTGCTGAGGATATTCTTATCGGAATACAAACCACCAAACAGTTTTTGATGGTTGTGGTATTAAAGAGATGTCTGAATTAAATTGCAGAATAAAAACGAACGATATTGTTATACGAGCAAGGCAAATCTAATTGTTCTTCTATTATAGCATTAAAGTCAAAATTAGCACTAGATGGCGATTAAGTCACTCTGGGTATATCCTCTTGTGGTACCTATACCACTTCCTTTAATTACCTCTCTCATTTCATTCTGAATTTCCAACTTGATAAGACGTACTTCGTCATACTAAATAAATTGTTTTATAAATTGAAAGGGGGTTTTATAGAATATGATAACCATATACCATTCAAAAATGTTGGCATACCATTTATTAATAATTAAAATTTTGAATGAAAAGTGTGCTACCACCAAGTTTACCTTAGAGTTAAAAAGCTATAATTTCACTAAGATCAACCTGATTATCAGATTTTTCGAAACCACCTTTATCCGCTTTAAAAAATGGCAAGTTTTTGCAAATTGTAGTCGAGATCCTTGAAAGTTTTCAGTTGAGAAATTCCCCGTATACAACAAAAACCAAAAGCCTCGTGGTCACCTATACAATTAGTATGAACCATTAACGTATAAACGTATCGGATCGAATCCAAAATAACCAATTTGTTTGTTTTTTTTTTCTGTCGAAGCAAAAAGAGACATATAACTGGCAAGCGACCTAGACAATTTCAACCTTGCTAGCCCCTTGTCAATATCTACATACATATATAAAACTTTCTAGGGCCTCATTAAAAAATAGATTGTTTTTCCAGGCGGGACGATTTTGTCCCTGAGATGTGGTGCTGTTTTTGTGGCTGCTCTTAGAAGACTGACATTTCGGACTGAAATTAATTTGAATTTTTGGAAAAAAAAATTGAAATTTTTAATTGTGCATGAATTGATTTGGTGAATTTTGAAAATTGATTGAATGAATTTTGTTGCTGCCACACAGCTTGTAGAGAAATAGTGTCTACTGATGACTTACCAGCTCCAGCTTTTCTGTGTGGTCCGGACTACGCTGACTCATTTTGACGTCTCATTATTTTATTTAGCTGTAAATCTAAAAAAAATACTACCTCACGATGAAGTGGAAGCGAGATATAATAGTGAAAAGTCAAAATGAGCCGGGGCGAAGTAGGTCCAATGTCAGAGATATCGATTGCATTCGCAAAATCACAGAACTGTCAAAAAAATACTTGATGTCAAAAAAAGTAATCTTCACATGACGGTGTGAGAAAGAAATGGCCAGGAAAGGCAGGCTTTTTTTAAATTTGTTAAAAATCAGTGGATTTTTTTGACGTCTTTTGTTTTCTCTGTCTGTGATTTATCTTTGGCACTTAAATCTTACAGAATCCAATTTTTTCACTTTGAAACATATTTATTTAAGAAGATTTACATTTTGTAAGTGGAAAATTTGTAATTAATCCTTCAAACTGCCCAGTTTTTTGTTTTGTTTTAACGACTGCTAAACGTCAAAGTAAGTCCGATGTGTTCACATTAGTTTGTGTCTGAACAAAACAAGTTGGATTGACGTCAAAAAAAATCGGATGATTCAGTCCAATGTGAACACCGTCCATAAGTTTGAACCTAGACCCGTTAGAACTTTTTTATTTCTGTTTATTTTGACGTCAAGAACACGCCAAGTCACTCTGACGTACTTATATATATATATGTATAGCTATATCAGTCTCCAAAATAAATTATTTACAACCACAAACCGCGCATACGTGCTCATGAATAGTTTATTACCAAACTCCTTATTTGAAAATTAATAAAACTTTTAACTGGGAGGTTTATACCATTATATTATTTGAATGCACAATGAAGAGAATTTGCAATTAAAGAAGTGAGAGAACATCATAAAGCAAAACAAACAAAAATCTAAAAATCCTGCAACACTTGGGAATTTCTTAAAACAAACAATAATATAGGCGTGTCAAAATATATCGAGTGTCAATAGCGTCTATTTAAATTCAGAATAATTTTATTTATAATAATTGAGTTGGAGCCCTTTGCAGATACGAACATTAATTATTTAAATTCAACGTTAAGGCTCTACTTTTTCCTCAGCGTAAACTGTCACAAAAGTTGAACTTAAATATTTAAGATTTAGCAAATGAGCATTAGTAGTCGATACTAAGAAGTTGGACAAAAGAAATTGTCACCGTGATAACAGGAAGAAGAGATATATCAGACTTGACAACAACAACATTTTGGCAGTTTGGTAGCACTTTTGAAGTGTGAATTTAAAACGTCAAAAAACGAACTCAAAATGACAGTTCGTTTGACAGTTATTTCAAGGGAGTTTCGGAATTTTGGTATTTTGGTAGCACTGTTGAAGTGTGAATTTAAAACGTCAAAAAACGAACTCAAAATGACAGTTCGTTTGACAGTTATCATGACATGGGAGTTTCGGGGGCCCATCAAAGTCGGAGGGTTACAGCTAGTTGCAAATATATGTATGCATGAATCTTAAAACAATTCTTCTTTTGAGAATTGAATTTGACACAGAAAAGAAAAAATCAAATGGCTTAGAAAAAAAGATATCATCTGAGTCTTGGGTCATTAATTAAATAAATGTCCTTCTATCAATTGATGCTATCTTCGGTATACAAAAAAAAAAAAAAAATAAAATAAATGTCCCTCACGTAAATATCAAATGGTCTTGAATAATTCTTTTCTAAATGTTCGTTTTTTTTTTTTTTTCTTACATCAAGAAATCCAAATTGTTGTCTGTCTGGCCTGGACGTGTACGAGTATACCACACGCCTTAACACGTCTATCCGAAACCGAATTGAATTTCACACCTCGGGTGGTGAAATAAATTAATGCCGACTCCTTAATGTTTCCCAAACAATAAAACAAGAACTACGCTCAAAAAATACTGACCCTAATTCCCTAAATATCAGCCTTCAATTTAGAGGGAAAAAGGGCAGAAAAACCTTCAAGAAGAAATGTCATATATTATAAATTGGATTAAAAAGATAGATTCAATTATTTTTCGATTATTATAGAAAATCAAGCATATAATTCATTAGATTACAATTGCTATCATCATATCGCAGCTTTAAGGCTTTCACTTTTGAGGAAGATGAAGATGGTAATGGTGATGCTGATGATGATGATGTTGGTGATGATGTTCTGATGGTAACAAGGTCATTTCTTAGCCCTGCAGGTGAATTGAAACATGCGCCATCCGCGACGATGATGAAGATGACGACGACGACGACGGCTAAAATTACGCTCGCAACAAGAAACTTTGTGTACATACAAAATGTACATATTTTCTAAATATACCTGATGGAGAAATTCATAAATTGCCTTGATAGAAAAAACGCAATTAGTTGACGGAAAACGAAGTATTGTCTTGCAAAGCCAGAAAATGTAAAGACCAACACAATCAGTTGTGACATAACAATTCAATGTGCCTTAAAAGAATCTTTTGTCATACTACATACTTGTTTAAACAGTTTTTTCTTCTATGTATCTTCTGATTGGTGTTTGGACTATTTTTTTGTTTTTATTAATTTTTTTATTTAATTAACTTAGAACGAATTTGGCAATTGAAAAGGGATGTGATTTGAAATAAAAACACACAGAAAAAAATAAATTCTTAAACAGCATTCATTAAGCAACAGTAGAATAAACATGGTTGTCTAATAATTATGCACAAGGCTCATCTCTGGTGTGTCGTGTCTTCTGGGTCAAAAGGCTCATCTCTCTCTCTCTCTCGCTCTGACTTATCCCTAAACAAACCACAACACCAGACAAAGTAGTGAAAACAGTGTGACCAGCCATTTGAGAAAAAATTAAATTCAATGTATTTACATAAACTTAAACTGACTATACCGATTATAGAAAATGGGAGTCGCAAAATTTTACTCCCGGAAAGCTGGGGATTTGTCAAATTTATTTTAAGAAACTTATGTTCGGTTTCACAAATATTTAACTGGCTTTTAAATTTTTAAATGACGTATTTTGTATAACACAAACGTCATTTAAAGTTTTAAAAGCCTGTTAAACAGTTAAAAGGGCTTTATAAAATCGGCCATTACGTACCAAATTAATGAATATGTAATGGGTTTTGATACAAAACACTTTGAGTGAGGATTTGAAAGGAATATATTTGCAAGCACTGATGATCTGCGAATTCATTAATTTGGTAATCATGAACATGGCAAAAGTGATTTTGACTCCCATTGACGGAATATTTTATAACAGTCAATATCGAATTCATTAAAAATGGTGCAGCTTATTGACATTTTTTGCATCTTGGGAATGTGGCCTTAAACAATGTTACACTAATGCCACGTAATGCAAATGTGACGTAACAAAAATTTGCAATGCCAACGTAACGTATGTTAACGTAACATAATGTAAAAAACATAATATAATGCAAACGTAACGTAATGCACACAACGTAATGAAGCTAAACACATGTTAACGTACTTCAAACGTAACATAATGCAAAAGTAATGTAATGTAACGCCACATAATGTTCACGTGAAAAAATTACTGATTTTATTTTAAGTGTCCACACTGTTTTAAGAAAATAAATGTCAATTTCTAGCATCTCGTGAAATGAAACAAAATACGATCCACAAAACATTTAGACTTTGTTGCGCGACAACGGTGGAAAAATTCCTATAGAATTGTTTGAAATTGTTTTTATAAAACAAAATTATTTAAAAAAAAACTTTCAACTTTGAGTAGTATAAAAAAAAGTTTCACTTAAAGTGGATAAAAATGAAAAAAACAATACAAACCCATTCCTGTTCAATTCAAAATATAAAAAAAATATAATATGGTCACACTGGTTAATGAAATAAAATGTCAACTTTCCATCAAGGGATTCATTTAGCTCCCCTTGGTTGTCGGCTTCATTGGTGTTGTGTTTTCATGCCATTTAAGCTCTCATCATAGTCAACGAAAACTTAATAGCGCCTGCTGCTTGAAACGATGATGAGGGTTATACAAAATGTACATAGTTATGTAGGGGTACAGCACGGTCATAAAAAGAGACAAAAAAGAGATAGAAGAGATGGTTAGGCACGGGGTGAAAATAATTTCGCTACGTAACACCATAGGTATTGGAAAGTTAGGTAGGTACCTAGCGCTCCAAGGACCCCCGCGCCGCCGTTTTAGCCTTCGCTGCGTGTATTTTGAGTTTGATACAAACCCTCTGGAATGAAATATTTATGATTAAAAAAAAAGGTGTGTCTACTCCTGGAATTTCATTTCACCAGCCACCGGCAACAGTTTTAGTTTTTTTTTTACATCATGCTGGGAGTGGTAAAAGTGGGTGCTGTTGGTGAAGAACATGAGGCGATTGCAAATGATAGCGAGAAAGGAATATACAATTTTTTGATGAACGCGGCGATTAATTGATTCGCTTAACGTGGTAGCGCTCACCTCTTAAAGCCCCATTGCACATCACAGACTGTCATTAATTTTTGTCTGTCGTCCGTTCATCCATTTCCTTCAAATCAGTTTTTTTTTTTTATTTGTTTTCTTGCCAAAACCAACTGAATATTCAAATATACACCGTATACATACTGTATATATATATATAAAGGCATCCATCGTTTGGTCTTTCAAAATTTATTTGAATTTCTCAAATTAAAATTGATTTCGGAATTAATAGCAAATTGTGGCTGCTGATGGCCAGTGCCGTCGAACTCAAATCATCTGGCTGCCCTCAACTCAACCATCGACGTCGTTGTCATCGTTATTGTTTCTCCACCTTCTGATGCTATGTGTTAATATATGTATATTACCGATGGTAAATATTTCGGCGGGCAGACGGTTAATTCCCAACTTGTTTAAAGGCTACAAATTGAATTGAAGCGCTCTTACATTGAACATTTTCAAGCTAAACGTACAGTCGGGGGCAAAAGTATTAGTTCGCTTATACATATGTATATAGTGTATTTTTGTTGGTTTAGTTTTATATCACCAGTTATTACTTATTTCAGTTCATATTCTTAAATTCTTTTTTTTTTTTATAAGTTAAGTACGAACTTCAAGTGAAGTGAAAAATGAATACGTTCCACAATATTTCTCACGCTTTGTATTTAATTTTAAAGCATGCGACACCAAGGGACGCACTTAAGTAAAAAACATTTGTCTAAATCCTATGACACTTATAGTGCAAGAAAAATTAAATGAAATACCTACATAAACTTACATTCCACATTTCTTATATTGAAAAAAAAAAAAAACAAAACTAGTTGATAAACAAGCAAATTAAAATCCTTAGCACCGACTGCGTATCTACTACCGCATTCCCACTGTCTTCTCTGTAGTTTTTTGTTCTGGGGAAAAGTGGATTTATTTCCCACTAAGTGAGAAATAACTCCTTCGGTGGACTTAGTTCCCGGGAACTTATTTCTCTTTGCATCGCTGAATATTTGGATATATTTCCTCATCAAATTCGGCCTTATTTCACTTTGGAAATTTAAATAAAGCCATTTTGGAACTTATTTCCATTTTCAAACCGAAATAAGTCCACATTTGAGATCTAGACCTTATTGCAAATTTAGATATCATGAGAAAAACGTTGGCATGAATTCCACAGCTTAACGATTCCACAACATTTTTTTTGAAACACAAATTTATTAATTATTAAAAAATTTCAAAAAAAAACTTCTAGTTACTTCAGATTTTCCCCTTCTAGTGTCACGCTAGGAAGCCGAATTTATTGGTGTCAAAATTATTGTGGAACACATTAGTTTCTAATTCACAGGAGGCGAAATTTAATTTTTGCAATGAAAAAAAATGTGTATAGCTAAAAAACACAGACCGCTTAATACTTTTGATCAAGACTGTAGGTATATGGCAATTTTTCATTGGAAAAGATGTTCACCCCAAAAAGGAAGAGGGGCTGATGCCTCTAGATTAATAAATGAACGTAAAGTGAATTGAAATTGATGGCAATTATTATTTTGTGTTGCTTGACTTCTCTGATTTTAACACTCTGGGCATATATGTATGTATACATATATTTCTGTTTAAATGTTCTTTGTGTGCTATTTGGATTGAGTTTAAAAATTGTAAATACAAAATTTAGATACTAGATATTATTTAGGTATGCAGATAATATACATAGATATATTATGTATGTACATATATGTGAAAAAGATACATTTTTTGATGGGTTTATTCGGATTAAGAATTCAAATCTATTGCGGTGGCAGCAGCAGAAGCAGCAGTAGCGGTGGCGGATGTCGAAGAGATGAGTGAAAAGAATTAATGAGGGTTGAGGGATGATTTTTGATCTTAAAATTTTCCGTCGAATCAATTTCAAATTTTATATTTTTTTTTCCTTTTTGGTTTTGGTTTTGTTCCTTCTTATATAAATTAAATAATGATTACTTAGGACTTACGAGAGATCTGCAAATGCAATCACGTCTAAATAAACATTTTGCTTTATAAATTGGCACTTTTCAAAATAGGCAAATATCTGATGGATTTATTAGTGTGTGTGTGTGTTTTTTTTTGTTGGTTTTTGTTTGGTATTGAGTTGAGTGGAAGTGTATAAAAAAAAATAAAATAAAATTTATGAAACATTTTTAGTCTGATGAGGGTTTTCAGACGGTTAATAAAATATCAGCTTCCGGTAATATTTATCCCTATTTTTAGGTTTATTTGTTGACATTAAATTCTAAGAGCATAGAAGTAGAAAGCATTGAGACTAGGTAAATGGTGCAGGGAGGCCGTGTATGTAGGGGGAGACCATAGTAAAATGTTGTGTTCTAATGAATTGGAAGCATTGAAGTTTTTGTGATAGACAACTTCATTTGGAGTTCAAAAATTTTTGACAAGTACAACCAAAATTTGACCGCTCCAGATTGTAGCTCAGGGGTATATGAGAATAAGTCACAGAAAGTGTGTGGACATACCGCCCGTAGTTCCCGCCAAAAGACTGAAAATGCGGCAAAAATATGCCGAATAGTCACCATCGCCAATAGCATCGCCCAATTGACCATCTTCAAAAAGTAATGGTTCAAATAAACATTAAAAAATAAAAAGAAAGGTGGCAATGGCGCAGTGGATGTAGTGCTTGACTGCTAGCTTAGAGGTGTGGTTTCGAGCCGCCCCACTCTAGGCAGCATTCTTTTCTATATCCCCCCCAGTTACAACTGGACGCCACCCGTAGGATACCATGACATAATCAATACCTTATTTCTCAGTCCCAGGCATGTTTCAAGGAGCCATCTAACTAGCCATCAATTCATTTAGAAATAGCCGAATAAAATTCCACATAAGCAAAATTACTCACTGCCCTTAAAATTAAAAGAAAAACCTCCTTGCTTTGCCATATAAAATGGACAATCGTTCAAAACTGCCAATTATTAATATTATAGTTTTACAATGTGTACAATTTGCTCATCAAACTTTATTAATAACGAAGACACTCTTTCCAAACCTGCCTCAAGGTAAAACATCTAATGATATAATTTGCAAGCAATCAGTAAACAATAATATCAATAAACACTATTTGTAACAGATTATTATTATAAAAACCTCCATCATTAAAATAAGTACACACATAACAAAGAAAATAATCAATAACAATACCTATACTGACTGAAACGTGACAAATTAAATGCGGTTTTTCTATACAATCTACATAAAAACATTTACCCTGAAACTATACAAACTGAAATTTATTTAACTGTGTACTATAACCCTAACCCTAAGGGAAATTCTTGAAAAGAAAAGAATTTTTTTCCATTTATCTTTATTTCATTTAACAAAATAGAAACAAAAACAGTAAACCAAAGAAAAACCAAAAAAAAAAATTAAAGCGAAGAAACAAAATACTCAATCCTTTCATTTAATATTGATGGGCAAGCTGACCCTTCTACAGAGAGAGTCAGTCATTACGTACAATTTGTAAGTACCTACAGAGTGATTCAGAAAAGAAATTTAATTTTAATTTTTTTTTTCCCTCAAGACAATAACTGGCAAGGGCTCAGATAATTTCAATGGTTAGGTACGCTTGCTGAGACCTTGTTAAACTTTCTAGTACTTCATTAAAAACTAGATCGTTTTTAAAAATATGGACCATATCTCATATCTGAATTTTCAGAATTCTAAATTTTTGGAGCTTCTCATTGGCCAGCTGTCATAAACAGTTCTGAAAATTCAGATGACATTTAACTTTTTATGACAGCTGGCCAATCAGAAGCTCCAAAAATTCAGATTTCTAAAAATTGAGATACTCGTTGAACGCGCCCAATGCCAATATCTTTGTTCTACCCGTTCTAAATTCAAGTTTCTACTTTGAGGAATCGCAATTAAGATATTCTGTGCATCGAATTTAAAGCAAATCGTTTCGATTTTAAGTCGAATTACAGTTAAGGCGCGGACGGCACCGATCTACGTGTAGAAAATTATTTTCTAAATTAATCGGTAAGTGTCGTCAGGTTTTCAAAATCATCCATATTGACACAGCATTGGTGTAACGACGGATTTGTATAAGTTTTAAACCCAAAATTACGCGGGCCATTTTCCAGAGCTGTAATTTTGTAGTGTGATAACGCATCATCTTCAAAAAAATATCAAAATATTCTACATTTTGTGCTCTATAGTTTTTATTAAGAGTCAAATTGAAGCTAGATAAAAGGTTAATTCATTGTCTGCAACTTTGGCCTTAAATATTTCCTCGCTAAAACCAAATAGTTTCGGTGGGATAGACCAATTCGCGTTTTGCAAAATGGCCGTTTTTCCAGGGTCGTGGAGTCCAGAAAACCTTGATTTAAGCTTTTCTAATAGCCCTCTTTCGCGGATTATAAAAAAATCAGCCTTCCTGAATTTCGTACCACGAAAAAGTATATCTTTCCTGTACTTCTACATAAATAGAGATATTTACAAACAAAATTAGGACTTTGTTAACATAAACATAAAAAAAAAAAACAGTGCCTACGTTCTGTAACTTCCGCATTGCTAAAATTAGACGAGAAATCATGCAATTTTAAGAAAATCATAAGAGTTTGGTTCCATTTTTCAACGTTTTTCGACCAATTTGATTTATCGATGCAGAACGTAGGCACCGAATAGAACGAAAAACGTAAAAAACCCTATCCCGCGTCATAGCTTTGAAAAACAATGTTTTGGAGTTTACTTAAAAAAAAGAAATTCAACTCAAACCTCACACATGAATTTCTCAATGATTTCTTGTTTTTTTTTCGAATTCTTCTCTTAAAATCCTTGGATTTTTTAAGGCACCCTGTACAAATGTTTGTGAATCAAATAAAAAAACACTTCACATACCCCAATCAATGCCCCACTGCCGGAACACGCGCTGGTTTTAATGCCAACTTAAATGGTTAAACACGAAGGAGAATACGAAAAGTGTACAACAACTGTATCCAATGATAACTAGGCTTACAAGAATATAGAAGATAATACATAATATACACTTCTTCATACAAATATTCACTTCACACTCTTTGAAAAAATCGATAAACATTCTGAGTAAAGTGTTTGGAGTGCGTATTACAGCAGCGTCCGGTGAACAAAAAAAAAATAAAACAAAATAAAAATAAAAAAAGGTTGCGTATACGCCCGATGATACATTTCTCATTTATTTTTATTTTTTTTTTCGCATTTTTGCTACTTAAAGTGAGAGTGAGTTCTCCACCATAAACAAGGAATGATGCTGTGGCTTTCCAAAATATCTCATTTTTTTGTTTTATCATATTTGTAGCGGTTGAATAGACGTTGTGCCCCTATTCGCATCGTGGGGTTCAAATTTAAATAAGTTAAAACTCTGTAGACGGGTGCCTTTAGGATGATAAAAATAATATTTATTTTGACGATGTGCGGAGAAATTTTTCACCATACAACATCATCATTATAATGTGATTGTCGTATAGTCCAAAAATATGCCTTCAAGTGGATAATATCATCAGTTTCAACTGATGTGTATGTATAGACACGTGCAGAAAATTCTCAAATAAAGATAAATATGTACCTACACATAGACGTATTTTGAGATCATTTATATACAGATACACACTCATGTGCTTTGCATAGAATGTATAGTGGATATTTAGATAAAAGAAATTAACAAAGACAAAAAAAAACAATTCAACATGAAAATACATTTCTTTGTGATTTTGAAAAAGACCATACCGAACTGGAGGGGTTAAAAAAGATTAGAAATATGTAGTTATGAGAGATCTAATCAGCTTCTAAGTGAAGAACTGCAAACATTTTAAAACAGCTGCCGCACTATGATAATTGAAATTGAAAAAAATAAACAAATATTGGTGGCGGGAGGGCGTGTGGAGAATCAGGCTCTATATCGACTCTCAACAATTTCTGAAGTTAGTTTGCAAGAATGGAGAGGACCAACAATTTTCTATCGAATTCTGAGGTCGAAAATACTAAAATCAACATTTTGGACTTTAATAATTAAGAACTACGATAATACCTAAAAATAAGCCTCCACCATACTTCTCCATCTTCTTCTATCCGGTGCATCAAAACAGTAATAGGGTGGACAAGTCAACTGTCTTCTTACACTTCTTTGCCTATCTAAAGGTGTCCAATGCGTTGTTGTTTTTGTCCGGTGATTATCAGCAATCCTTGCCCAGTGCCCAGTCCATTTCCCATTAAGTTTTCGGCACCAAACTTCTGCTTCGGGAGTGAAAATAACTCCCACTGAGAAAGAGACTTAAGGCGAAACATTCGGATTCGATATATTCGGCCTCGCTTAAGTACGTAAAATACTTGGATTTATAATTTCGGTAATCGTGAATGTGGAAAAAGTCAGTTTTACTCCCGTCACCGAATTCGGTGATTATTTGAAGTCCATTCTCTTAACATTACCTTTCTAATAGAAACAACAAATTCAAAATTGGATATGAAACTTTTTTTTGTATTTTTTTTACCCCCCATTTCACCCTATAAAAATTTAAGTTTTGGAAAAAAATGTAACCCTTAAACCACCCTCTTTAGATAACATTTCTAACACAAAAAGAATTATTAAAATCGGACATGTGATTTGCCAGATCATACCGGACACACATAAAATAAACAAACAAACTCAAGCAAATTTTTAATTTTTTTAATATAAATTTGAGAAAATTCGGTTCAGTCATTAACTCTGCAAATGGTTAAACAGAAAAACAGAATTCCTTTTCTTTAATTTAGTTTGTGAATCCAAAACATTTGTATGCCAAGTTAAAATTGATTAAAAATATCAATGTACGGACGTACATATACGAGAAGTTGCATAATTCAATTATTTACTTTTGTAGTCATGCATTACCACCTCACCTATAAAAACTTTAAAAAAATAGAATGAATCTAATTCTGACTTCCGATATATTAAAAAAAAAAGAAGAAGAAAACAAAACCTTTCAAAACATTACAATACAAACGCCTCACAGCGGTGGTGCTATGTAGTGTGCTGGTGTAGTGCGATGCTACTAAGTAAATGTGGTAAAAATAAATTACAATCTGTGGAAATAAATAACTCCTCTCTAACAAAATGATCAATTCAAAGCAAACGACGACGACAAAAACCAATTATCGCACAATTGTACAAATTAATTTTGCACATTTTATCCCATGCTCGTCAATTGTATTCAAAATAAAAGAAAACAACTGGCAGCTAGAAATAAGTGGAGCTGCTGTTGTTGGCAATTTTCATCAATTTTAATGCAAAATAAAAAAAAAATACACACAAAATACCCCCAGTAGGATTGAGATAAATTTAACTAAATATAACAAACCGTCGAAAATATATTTTGAGTGGATATTAATAAACCCAAAATAGCAACAAAGTATTTCTTTTAAAATTTATCACCTCGTGTATAAATAAAAATACCTAAAGCGAAAACATAAAAATAAAAAACCAAATAAAAAGCGCATTGGTATGTAATTAAGTTTAAATATTTGCATATATACAGAAACACACACACGCAGCGAAGGGGATGAAAAGTAAATATTTCTTCAGCATTTTTGTTGTTTATTTGCTAAATAAATAAAAAATGAAATAAATAAAAAATTAAATTAAAATCTAATATTCACAAAAGATGAAACAAAAATAATAAAAAAAATATAAAATATAAAAACTGTCATTGCGGGGAGGTCAAATGAAAAATATCGTTAAGGAAAAAAGATTTTCCACTTAGTTGGTGTGTGCTACGCTTTCTGTAGTTATTTATTTATTTTTTTATTTTGTTTTGTGACAGAGCTTTATATTTGCACTTTTGTATGTCGGAATCCGAATGCTTTATGCTTTGTTAATAATATTTTAATATTCTATGTTATTTTATGTCGTTTCGGATTTATTTTTAGATTCACAGATTAACACTTGTTGTTGGGAATGTTTTAAAAACATTCCTGATGTGAACACAAATGTGTATGGCAAATGTGGATTTCTTTTTAGATTATATTTTTCAATTTGATTCGGTATGTAAAACCGAAGACTACAATAGTATTCGCTGCCTGCACTACATAATGGCATAAGTCCAAAATGTTTTACCAAATGTGAACTAATTGGCTAGTAGGAGGGTTCCATAACGCAACAGAATAACGATTAAGTTTTATTATTTGTATCGGTTGTATGGGTAGTTTCTTGGGTAATTATACAACAACAACAAAAAACGCGCCATGAAAAGTGTCTGGCAGACATAATGGCTCCTATTAGGGACTCTCATACATTTTTTTTTATAGAAACGAAACTGGATAGATAAAATCATTATAATGCCAATTTGTTGGCAAAGCTGCCAGTAATTTTTTTTTCAACTTGTACAACGCCATCTAGCAGTGAAATAAATAAATATAAAATAAAAAGGAGGAAATACTCCAGAGAGAGAGAGATAGACGACAAGTAGAAAAAAATCAATTTAAAGATTTTTTTTAAATCAAGTTGTCTTTTGGTCAAACATTTTTCAAAAAAAAAAAGAAAGAATTTTGACCCAGCCAAAATGTCGGTGCACAAGCCTATATTTTATGCCACATACACCAAAAGCAAGGCTCCGGATAGCCGGATAGTGAGATAGAGCTGATATTTGGCTAATAGAAATGCATATTGGTCTTGTGGCTGCAAAACAATAGTAGTTACTCAAACAAGGCCTCTGGTAGCTTAGCATCCCATAAGTGGGATATTCGAAAAAAAAAGTATGCCATCTAAAACGCCACTAATTGGTCAAAAAAAGATAATTTTTCAGTAATTGTTGTCAAAGCAGTTGATTTGTTATGAATTAAGTGTTTTTTTAAAAGGATGTAATCACCTCATATGTGTGGGATGTTGAATATCCCATAAATGAGGTGCTAACTGCTTACATCCTCTAATGAGTGACTTTGAACAAAACTTTGAAAATTCATAAACAGTCGCATATGGCAGCTGAACAGTTGCTCACACTAACTGACCTTTTGCGACCCACTATTGACCTTTCAGTTGGCATACAATTTTTTTGAATATCCCACAAATAAGATTCTTAGATCCTCTAATACGTGACCTTGAATAAAACCTTAAAAACTCATCAAAAATCGCCTATGGTTGACCAATTGCCCAAACTAACTGACCAAATTCATATGCGATACAAAGTTGTTGAATATCCCACAAATGAGGTGCTCACAATCCCAACGACCTTAAAAAAAAAACTTTTAAAAATTATTACAAATCGCATATGGCTGACCAATAACTGCAATTAACCGCCATAATTGTTGGCCAATAAATGACCTTTTAGATGGCACAGTTTTTTTCCGTATATCCCACGTATGGGGTCCTAACCTCCAGTAGCCACAAGCCAGCCCACAGACAAGTAAAATCAACTCGAATATATTTAGTAATCGATCCAAATAACAAAATAGACAGACCACACTACCCAAACGATATTTTTTACTAAAAACATGTAATCATTTCCCAAAGTAATGACATTCAATTTGGATAAACACTGTGAATATCGCAAGTAAAAATTGCATGTAGCTTTTAATTAATTTATATCAAAACCTTCGCAATGCAGATTTTTTTTTTAAATCCCTTGACGACTCGTTACACAATCGTACATCAGTCAACTTAATTTTGATTTGATTTGTAATTTTCAAACCATTTTCTGATTCGATTGCTTGTTTGTTTATGAATATTTATTGATTTTTATGTTCACTGTTTATTTTTGCATATTTTACACACGATATATGTTTAGATATAGCAAGCAAAATCTATAGGTAAAGCCCTATACACAATACCATGCTACAACTATGAGACATTTTTTTTTTCATTTCAATCTCACTGCATTCATAAATGTACGAAATATCACCATCATTTCATAGCCCACCTCACTGTATCTATATTTTTTTTTTTTTATAAATAGGTACTTATTATACATTTGTGTATAGAGTGTGTAACTTATTGAACTTTTTGAGATACATACACATAAAAGCAAAACAATCATATTCGTTGATACATACATCCCTTCACTGTGTTTTGTTGTTGTTGCTTTGTTTCTTCGTACTTGATTTTTTTTTTATTTTTTAAATGCCTTGCAGAGGATAAACCTCCAGGAAGGACTCTATGTGTATGGAGTAAATTGCTTCATAAAGTGTTTTCTTTCGATAAAATTGAATTGAATGCAGCAACTGAGAAAAAATAAATAAAATAATACATACAGGATACTATTGAGTCGAACTTACTTGCCCCTAGAGAACTATTTTAGAAATACAAAAACATACAAAATTGTGTATTTTTAATGCGAAGGTAGAATTTCATTTTAAAATCTTAGTTGGCGTGGGTATTTATTATTTTTCTGAATTAAATACAATACCGTTTGGGCGCCATTTTGAAAAAAAACTTATTCTATCCACCTTGAAAATTGGATATTTTTTGCCAAGTTTAGTCAAGGATCTTTAATGTTTTCATTAGGGAAAAAAAGACAAGGAAAAATTGTCAAATACTTGTAAGGCCCTTGCTAGTAAAAACTTTTTTGGGCAACTTTCAACCAAAATTCATAAATCTCCGTAAGTATATATACAAATTTAATAATCACCACATAATAGTATACAAAAATAAAGTTTAAAGTTATTCATTTTCAAAAATTGCACTTCTGTATAGCGAATTAGCCAAGTGGTTAGCGTATCGGAGTGTTAAACGGAACGGTCCCAGGATCGAATCTTAAATAAACAAAGCTTTTATTATTTTGTGTTGTCTCTCCAGGCAAAATGGCACAAAACTGACAAAAGCCTAACCAATTCCCATAGTCACCATTGCCTAGCCCCTTGTCAATATGTATTTAATACGTTCTAGGGCCTAATTAAAAGCAAAATTATTTCTCCAGAAGGGTTGTTCAAATTTTGTTCGAACCCATAACTTACCTTTATTGTAAAACATATATCACAGAGGTAATAAAAATTATTATGAATTGTTAATATGCGTCTACATATTTTATTACAAAAAAAACCAGACGATTACTATTTATATTTTAATTTAATTTCAATAAAATTAATTTTAAACATTCATTTTCTTTACACTTTAATGATAAAAGACTTCAACTTGAAAAGATAGGTACTCAGAAAATTATTCAAGCGATATTATACCTAACACTTCAAAAAGTGTTCAAATGAAAATACATACACGCATAATATAGCAATTATTTATACTAAGGATAAACTCTTTCTCTTTATCAAAGGAAAATTGAGATTTTCTTCGTTTTGTCTTTAAGCGCATTTCTTCGAGAAATACCTGCCTACTACCAGAAGTACCACCAGCTAATGTGATGGAAAATTTCAAGCTAAGTGACTCAAAAAGTTAATCAATAGAGATACACAAGCATTATAGGAAGGATAATGAAAATTTCAAAAATAAATCTGTGTGCAATCTTGCGATAAATTAAAGGGAAGTTTAAATTTTCTCTGTGATGAATGAGAATTAGAAAACTTTTTGGGAAAATCCATTGATTTTTTTTTTAACAAATTTTGTCAACTCTTTTCTATCAAATTTCAACAGTTTAAGATATTTTTTTTTGTTGGTTTTGGATAATATTGTAACAGTTTTTTCTGTAAAGGTAAAAACCTGTGTCTTGATTGCATAAAGGAATGTGTACTTATCAACAGTGCTGTGCTAAAAAAAAAATTACTAGAATGATTTCAAATATTTTTCAATTCATCTATAATCTGTGTGCGTGGTGGAAACACTTATAATCAATTTAATCTTAACGACATTCACTTTTGGTGGAATCAAAGTCACAGAAAAAACATCACTCTTTTCTCCAAAGTGATCTCAGAAACGACTGAGATATTATTATAGAAAGGGCCAATTTTTCAATAGACAGTTGAACATCAGATAGTAAGTACTTACTCTTTACATAGATAAAATCAAAATATTTCTATTTATTCCTCTGATAGTCAATTGAATGCTTAACTGATGATTGAAAAATCGGCTCTGAGTAATTTAAAATGGCGACATGATTAAAAATATTTAAATTTTTTAAATCTTAGAAAACACTTAGGTCCAGTTATTCAGTGCGAGTTAATCCAGTTAACTCAGGATTAACTGAAAGATGCTTTTTATGCTTTCCACCGAGTTTATGTTTCGTCGTTCCGCATACATTCTCCACCGAAAAACTGCTTCCTCAGTTAACTGTGGGTGAATTTACTTAGCTGCGTGAAGCCAGAACCCCGAACTCAAATTTTTTGGGGGAGTAATTAGATTCGTTTGTCCACGTTTGTCCAGGAAAAGAAATCGTTTGTCCACCCCCAGGTAAAAAGTTATTAAGTTTTTTTTTATTTTTGTAGGAAACCCCCAAAATCATAACACTTGTCCAAAAACCGCAATTGATTCTTTACTTAGGAGGATGGGACCAATTGCATTCGTTTGTCCACCCGCCAATTATGATTGTCCAACAAAAAAATTCGTTTGTCCACCCTCAGAAAAAAAATATTCAACTTTTCAGTTTCATAAAAAATTTCAAAATTTACTTAGCAAAATCGGACCAATTGCATTCGTGGTACTACGAACCTGATTACCCCCCGCCCCCAAAATTTTGAGTTCGGGGTTCTGGCTTCACGCAGCTTATTTACTTCTAGAGTTAGCTAACTCCTGTTTAACTTACCACTAAAAAGCTGGGACTTAGGGCATTAAAATGTTGACGTTTTTTTTACATTTATAAATTATATGCTATATTCTTGTGTAATCTTTTTTTTTATTGTTTTTTGTTTTCAACTATATACAAGGAAATAAATTAAGGAGTATTTATCTCCTTAAGGCAAAACATTTACTTTTCAAAATTTGTGTACACTCCACTGTACTTAAATATAAGGAAATAGATATTGAAAAGGGATGAAAATTAATAGTTTCGGATTTGCTTACTTTTTGAAGCTTTAAAAAATCTCCTATTTGTGGCTATCTATGATTATACGAAAATCCTGTGATAGCTTGAAGGGGGCAGTTTAATGCAAGCTAATGCAACCAGACTGAGAAGCAAACGTGATACTATCTTCGCTGTGCTGACATTTTTTGTTGAACAGAATATATAGAATGAAAGATGAGAATATTTGTTAACCTCTCATAAAATTTATAATTTGGTTTTAAATCAATTTCAAAAATAATTGATTCAATTGCTCATCTCTAAGACAATGGATTTAATTTTAAAACGTATTAAAAATAGCCAAATTTTGGGTTGGGCTCTTCTCTAATTGCAAATCTAATTATCCACAGCAGTCACCTGTATAAATATCAATTAACTTCAAAACAAAAACATAATCAGCTAAAAAGCTACACAAGTACACATACATACACATTTATGTTTGTACATATAGTTTAACGAAGCAATTGAATTAAAAATTTAATTATATTATTATTATACCTGATTTAGACTTATTCATTAGCTGTTAATTTGACCTAATTGTTTTCGCAGTATAATATTTATGTGCGTATGTATATCACACGCAATTATTTTATTAATGTTTTGATGGTTTCTAATTTGCTCTGGGCTCTATAAAGAGCGACATTCATACCAAAAAATAATTAAAGATTATTTAATAATGAAAGCAATCATGTCTTTTACCTACAACTTCGAGTTGATACCGAACTTTTTTTTAAGATGCCGATTTGGAATTAGATAACATAAAATCAAATTTTGCAAAAACTGCATAAGTTAACTAAAGTTTCATTTAAATTCTCAATAATTATTTAATGGTGGGGATGGATGCTATGTAACATAGATACTGCACGTATGTTATTATCAATGCAAATTTTAAATTGTCATTACGTTTAGCAATTTTCTTCAATTTTTAAAGTAATTAACACCAACATTTCGTTATCTTCACTAGCTTAACAAAAATAAATATATTTTTTTTTTAATTCCAGGGTTATTTTCCATTTTTAAGTTGCTCATTGAAAATGTGTCAAAATAAGTACACCACACACTAATCTAGCATGACATCGGTAATGGTGATAGTTGATAAATCAAATCATATCGTTGCGTTTGATGCTTATCAAATATCAATTATCACCTATTTATTTTTTTATTTAAAAAAAGCTTCAAGAAATGTGTACGTATGTACATATGTGCAACCATCTTTGTTGGTCTAATTATTTTGAATTTAAAATAGGTACACGGGTGTCTGCTTCAATGGCATTGATACAAAATAAATTTGACATATAAATTCCTTTTATTGATTATAGAATCTGACTGTCTTGTAGGTGCGATGTGAATTAAATTCAGAAAATAAACAATTTAATACTGATAGTCAAAGCGTGTTACTTCGCGTGGTGCAAAATTGAAAAAAAAATTCCATAATTCAAGAAATATCAAAAAACTCCCATTATTATTTTTTTTTATAATAATGAAGTTTGGAAAATTTATTTGAAAAGTTTACCACCTCCTATCAAAAGATAAATTGTTTGTTTTTTTTTTTAAATGAAGCGCTGTGGAATTTTAAGTTTCTAATTTCACTCAGATTGTTTTCCATGAATATTTCCCTTACAGAGTAACTGTGATGTAATACACGATTGATATATTTATTTAAGTTTTTGTTTGAAAGAATTTTAATATGTGAAAAAACCTCAATTTAAAACCAAAAAGAACTCAAGTAATTTATAATATGACATCAAAAAATCTATTCAGGAAAACTTATAAATTCCCATTATTGAAGAAAACCAACAAAATCCCATTATTCCTCCAAATTACATGCAAACAAACAAGATCTCAAGAAATCGATAGTGTGACATTGAAAAATCTATTCAAGAAAAACCAACAAAATCTCATTATTCAAGAAAACTAAGCAAATTCCCATTATTGAAGAAAAACCAACGAAATCCCATTATTCCTCCAAATTACATGCAAACAAACAAGATCTCAAGAAATCGATAGTGTGACATTCAAAAATCTATTCAAGAAAAACCAACAAAATCTCATTATTCAAGAAAACTAAGCGAATTCCCATTATTGAAGAAAAACCAACGAAATCCCATTATTCCTCCAAATTACATGCAAACAAACAAGAACTCAAGAAATTGGCACTGTGGCATGCTAAAATTTATTGAAGAAAAACCAAAACAATCCCATTATTCAAGAAAAAAACAACAAAACAAGAACTCGAGAAATTCGTAATGTGACATTCAAAAACCATTCAAGAAAATAAAAAAAAAACCCAATATTTATCCACCATCCATACATATACACATAATTGTAAGGCTCATTCTATTTCTTTTACAATTAATCGACAAAAATTTATGACATTATCTTTTTTTTTTTAATTTATTTTCAGTGAAGCCTCACACAACAAAACCAAAAATTAAAACAACAAAATCCAGCAATAAACGTTTTTATTGACGAAAAGAAAAGAGAAAATCTCTTTTTGTATAAATTGATGGATTTCTCCTATTCTTTTCGCATTTTGGATGTTTCTTTCTTTACGACCAGTATGTAACTTCAAATTTTACCTTATGTCAGTGTTGCGCAATGTTATATAAGAAAATTAAAAATAAAAAAAAAAACAAAAAAAATTAAATAAGAGAAATAAAAGTTTAAGAATTAAAAACAAAAAGTGAAAAAAAAACATTTTTTCCATTTCTTTTATTTTTATTTTTTTTTTCTGTCAAGGATTTTTGAATATTATAAATAAAACAAAAATATCTATTAGGAAAATTATGAGAAAAAAAGTCCGAATTCATCTTGAAACTGAAAACAAAACTGATTAAATCTTTTCAAAAAAAAAAAAAACTGAATGAAACATAACAAATAAACCAAATTTAAAAAGAAAAAAAAATTGCTACAAAATTAAAAACCAACTAAATGTATATGTTATAGCCCTTTGTATAAACAAATAAAAAAATCAACTTTTAAGTCAATGTGAATGTGTAGACAAAATAAACAAAAATAAAAAGAAACTATAAATATATATATATATTAAAAAAAAAAAAAACAAATTTATGAAATATAAAAAAATGCAATATTTTTTAATTTTAAATAAATATTAAAGGAAAAAAAACAGAATAAAGAAAACATTTTTATATATTTATTCATATAAATACAAAAAATCCAATAAAACGTAAAAAAAATAAACAAATTTATTTACATTTAACTAGGAGTTATTTAATAAAATATAAACAAAGTAAACTCTATAAAAAAAAACAATGACTTTGTTTCTCGTCTTTCATTACAACAAAAGCTGATGTTAGACTCAGCTTTAAACATTTTTTAACTCTTACTTGTGTCACACAATGTCTTCTTCTTCTTCTTCATTTTTTGTTTTCTTAAAAATGATAATTTTTTTGTTTGTGTTTTATAGTTTCTCAATTAAAATTAAAACTTTGTAAAATATTATTTTCTAGGTGTATAGGTTATTTATGATTTAAAATTTAAATGGAATAAAAATATATAAAATTAAAAAAAAAAAACTGATTTTTAAGTGTACATGTATAGGTATTATTATTGCTGTTATTTATTTTATTTTATTTTATTTTTTTTTTTTCATTCTTCTGTTTTGTTTTGTTCGTTTATTTTTGTTTATTATAAATCATTATATTGTGCAGATAAATTTTGAATTATCAGTGTAAGTATAAAATTGAAACAAAGAAAACAAAAATCTAACAAATACACAAAATACACACTTATTTAGCAAAGAGAATACAAAAAATAAACAAAAAATCACCTAGATATGTAGTGTCGAGTCCAAAAACAAAAAATAAAAATCGTAAAAACCCTTACATATTTGCTATTTAAATTAAAAAAAAAAAACATACCTATAGGCAATTAAAAAAAAAAAAGAAATACATAGATACATACAACAAAATTCATCCTAAACTAAACAGGGTAACCAAAAAGAAACCCTTGAAACAGAAAAAACACACCAATCCGAGAGTAAAACTGAAGGAAAATAACTAACAATATATATTTAATCAATTAAACAATAATGAAAAATTAAAAAAAAAAATAAAAAAAAAATTAATTATAGTGGAACAAAAAAGTTGTCGTTGTCGTAAAATAAGATTTAAACTAGAACTTATAACAATAAATAAAATTAAAACAAATGAAACAACCACAAAAGTATAATGTAGAAAAAAAAAAACATTTTAAATTATTAAATTAAATAATAAAGAAAAAAAAGAAAAACTAATAAAATAAATATCTATATTAGGTATAATTTTTGTTTGTTTTTTTTTTGTTCATTTTTGTTTTTCGGTTTGTATACACCACGTGTTTTTTTTTTAAATTACATTTGTTTTTAATGTATTTAAAATAAATATGATATATAAATTATAACTTAAAAATGAAATCGATAATTTTTAGTAAACAAAAAATTATTTCATTGTGAAGGTAAAACAACAAAAAAAAAAACATCAGCAACAATTTATCATTTCATATAAATGTAATTGAATAAAAATAAAAATGCATAAAGAACTAATTAATAATAATTAAAAAGAAAAAAATGAAAATAAAAATAAAAAGAAAATGCTATGTAAAGTTATGATTAAGACACATAAAATAAATCCAAAAGATAAAAAACAAGAAAAATATTAAAAAAAAAATTACAAACAAAAATATATGAAAAAATGGAGTTTTTATTTATTTGTAATTTTCAGATATGACTCGATGCTAATTGTGCAGGGTGTTTTTAAAAAGATGCGACAAAAGGGTAGGACATGTAGGTTGGGTCCATACAAGAAAAAATTCTTACAACAGGATGGGTGAACTTCCCCCTTTTTAGGCGAGAGGGGTAATTTTATAAAAAAAAAAGTCGACTTGAAAAAGAAAAAAAATCATTAAAAAAACAACAACAACAACACCTAGTAATCCCTTCTTTAATTCTGTCTTTACATCAAATTTTCTTAGGTATAGTTTTTGAGTGACTGTTTTGTTTTCAATAAGCTGTTTATTTGATTAAGTATACCATATTTTATATGAAATTAAAGGTAATAAAATAAGCTTTTCACTAGAGCTAAAATGTATTATTGTAAAATTAGCACAGCCTCTTACAAAACTCTTCCACCTCTCCATTGTAAGTGGTATTTTTCCTAAGATGTGGAAAAATTCTTTCATTAACCCTGTCCACAAAAAAGGTTGCAAAAATGATATTTCCAACTACAGACCCATTGCCAAACTCTCTTGTATACCTAAACTTTTTGAAAGTATAGTGTACGAGTCGCTGTTTGTTCACTGTAAAGCAATTTGTACCTCTAAGCAGCACGAGTTCTTAAAAGGACGATCCACAACAACTAACCTCACTGAATTCGTTTCAAAATCGCTGTCTGCCTGTCTGCCTTAGAAGAAGGTAAAGAAGTTGATGACATTGCAACAGATTTTAGTAAGGCATTTGACAAAATTTCCCACAATATCATTCTTTTTAAACTTAAAAAGCTTGGTTTTCCTCTTTTGTTCAACTCTTGGATTAAGTCATACCTAGTTGACCGTCAGTATCGAGTGCTCTTCAGAGGGAGTATCTCCAAACCTATTCATGCATTTTCTGGAGTACCCCAGGGAAGCCATTTGGGACCACTTATTTTTGTTTTGCCTATAAATGACGTTGAGCTGATTTTACCTGAATCTGATTTAGAAATTTACGCTGACGATATGAGAATATCGAAACAAATTTTTACCCCTGACGACGCCCTTATGCTGCAAACAGACTTAAATAGCTTTTTTACTTGGTGCCAAGAGAAATTTCTTGAGCTAAACATTAAGAAATGTCAAACCATAACCTTCAATCGAAAGCGCCCTCCCTTGTCCCAAAGACAATACTCGATTAATGGAGTACCTGTTCTTATTGTAACCTCCATTAGCAATTTGGGAGTCATTTGTGACACTCAACTAAATTTTCGCTCCCACAACGACAGCATTATAAGCAAAGCCAACTCAACACTCGGGTTCGTAAAACGCTGGTCAAAAGAATTTTCTTGTCCATATGTAACCAAATCCCTTTATATGACTTTTGTTAGACCTCTCCTAGAATATGCCTCACCAGGCTGGTCACCATATCATCAATTTCACATAGATCGTATCGAAGCCGTCCAAGGCAGATTTTTACTTTGAGGGGACTTAGCTGGGATGATCCCTATAACCTGCCTCCTTATGCAGACCGTCTTAAACTTCTGAACCTTCAACCGCTCAAATTACGCCGTGATTCTGCTGACATCGTTTTTGTTCACCAATTAATAAATGAGGTCATTGATTGCCCTACTCTTCTCCAAAAGATCTGTCTGAATCCAAACACCCTTCAGTTAAGATCTGTTCCTTTCTTCCTCACTGCCTACCACCGTACCGATTATGGCCTCAACGAACCTTTGACTCGAATGCTACGCAAAGCCAACAACATAAATACCTTCAACCCCAACATGAGTAAGCCTGCTTTAAAACAAGCTATTCTTAACTCATCCTTCTCTTAGTCCTTTTTTACTTATTCTAACTCTCCCATACTGAAAATTTCTACCTTTATATGTTATATATAATATAAGAAATATTATGTTTAGTTTTAAGTTCTGCTTGTATTTAGCTTATAAATAAATAAATAAAAAAGTATATGTCAGTATTGAATTTTTTAAAACATCGGTGTGGCAAAGACCGCCCAAAAAAGTGTCTTTTCCAGAAGTTAATTCTCAATATCTTAAAATATGTCTAATATATTTTTAAGACCATATCTTTCATTTTTTTGAAATCAATATCATTTTCCTACTTCAATTATTTCGCCCGTTATGGACAATTATTTGGAACAAAAACCGAAATCATCAACTTCAAGCCCAAATATCTCGATTTTCCCATGAACGATTTTGAAAATATTTTACTTATGTATCGGTCTTCACGTCACCTTTCATTTGATACCAAACTCGTTCGTGTACACTCTGGGCTAAAGCTCCATCATAGTAAAATGGGCATTCCCTTTAATGAGTTAACTTTAATCTCATACTGACTATTCCTTTTGTGGTACAAAAATTCTTACTTCAGCAGAAGACTCTGAAATAATGGGTGAATTTTTAAGAGGTTTAGAACTTTTTAAAAAAAAAAAACACAAAAAATTCGTAAAAATGAATGAAATATTTATTTGAATCGATAGTTTGAACCTTGCAATTTAATGTTTAAAGATAATTTCATGCAAATGTTGACCGCGGCTGCGTCTCAGGTAGCCCATCCGCTGAGTCCAATTTTGGCATACTCCTTCACACATATCGGCCGGTATCTCACGAATGAATGCATGGATGTTGGCTTCCAGTGCGTCAATCGAAGCGGGCTTGTCCCTATAGACATTAGCCTTGACATACCCCCACAAAAAATAATCTAATGGTGTCAAATCGCACGATCTAGGCGGCCAATTGACCGGCCCGAAACGTGAAATTAACTGTTCACCAAACTCGCCTCGCGATTGCGCCATTGTTTCGCGTGCTGTGTGGCGTGTGGCACCGTCTTGTTGAAACCACATATCATGCAAGTCAAGAACTTCCATTTCGGGCAAAAAAAAGTTTGTTATCATCGCTCGGTAGCGTTCACCATTGACAGTAACGCTGCGATTCGCATCATCTTTGAAGAAATAGGCCCAATAATGCCGCCGGCCCATAAACCGCACCAAACAGTGGCTTTTTCGGGATGCATTGGTAGCTGTTGCAATGCTTCTGGCTGATCTTCACTCCAAATGCGGCAATTTTGCTTATTTACGTACCCATTCAACCAAAAATGAGCCTCATCGCTGAACACAAGCAGCGCGCGATGAACATTTCGAACCGAGCACGAATTTTGATAGTAAAATTCAATAATTTGCAAGCGTTGTTCATTTGTAAGACGATCCATGGTTAAATTGCAAACCAAACTGAAGCTGTTTGACAGTGACACAAGGTACTAAACACACGTCAGCTGTCAAAACCAGTGTTGCCAAAACCAAACCAGCTAAAAAATCACCCGTTACTATAGATTTTTCATAAAATTCCCGAACCTTACAGCCTTAAAATTGTCTCCAAACTGAAAACAAAAATTTTCACGATATCTTAACCCGTTCAAGAGCATGATTTTTTTCATTCAAAAAGGTCAATATACGCCATTTTGTCCCGGTGGGTATACTTCTTATGTTTTCTTTGGAAATGTCTAGACTAGACATACCAATACCAACTAATCGACTTGCCATTGATAAATGTAAAACTTCAAACTAAAGATTTTTAAAGCGAACATTAAGGTTTTGCGGCCAGTTTCACAATCAGCCTTATTGTGAGTTTCACCCGAACAACATTCCACCCGGAAAATTTGACATAATTTCACTCTACGCCTTTTGTGATTTTCCCTCGAAATTTCTTGATCGAAAAATTCCCCTTATTGTGAACATTTATTTCGGGCTAAATAAAATGTCATTTTTACTTCTTTTTTGAAGGCTTCATTCGGGCGAAACTTACAATAGTTTTTAAAATTCCGGGCGAACAAAAAATTTTAAGGTGAAATATTTTTCGGGTGAAACTCACAATCAGGCTGAATTCCTGAGTAAAGTTCTGATTAGTTATTCGACACATAAATACGTATAGGTACAGGGTCGTAAGCTCAAAATAATTTTTTTTTGATTTATAACTTAATCAGGTGGGCCAAAGACAATTGTGATTTTTTCTCTTGTGGAATTATGACCCTGTGCCAATATTTACGTGTCGAGTAATTAATCACAACTTCACTTTTACTTTTACATTGTGAAACAGACCCTTAAACTATATATTCATTAAAGCACCCGCCTGAAAAAATGCCAAGTTTTTACCAAGTTTTTGCCAAGTTTAGTCAAGGTCTCATAAAGTTTAAATTACTAATTTATTTAGGTCCTCAGACCTGTTACGTCCGTAGGTGATCTCTTGCGGGATATAGGGCCTCAACTACCCCTACGCGCCATCGTGAACAGTTTATGTCACACGACTACAAAATAAATATTAATTCACAGTGAAATTGTCATCTTTAACAATAAGAAATTTTAATCTAGAATATTTGTAAGAATGTTTATTATTATTATTATTTTTATTCTAAAAATAGGTCCATTAATATAAGACTCGTGTGGAAGATACCAAATTGTAAGCGGCAT
This sequence comes from Leucozona laternaria, assembly GCA_932273885.2. NCBI lineage: Eukaryota > Metazoa > Arthropoda > Insecta > Diptera > Syrphidae > Leucozona > Leucozona laternaria. The sequence goes on from OW026366.1 coordinate 1,499,851, forward strand.
CGCATCATACACACGCTCTAGCATGTCACATTAAAGAAACATATATACCTCACTCGCAGTCTAATCTGTAGGTATGTACATATAACAAGTAAAAATCATAAACTTGCGAGCGTTCTAAATTCTTCTCAAAACAAACCAACCAACACATTTACCTATTAACATCTGTATAATTCAGCCCGTGTGTAGAGATGGATATGTATCTTTGACGATCTTAAAGATGAACTGGCGGGAGGTTAATAAAATATCTCTAATTGTAAAAATAAACAAATATCAATAAAAAAATAAAATAAGATTTCTGGCAAATAATATGAGAAAGTCTTACGTGAAGGCAAACAAAAAAGAAAAAAGGAATGCTTTTAAGTAGTGATTGCTAATTTGTTCTTGTGTGTGTTTACTTAAACAAAATGATATACAATTTGCTTATGATCTAGTGATATTTCTTAAGAATGCAATTTTTTTCAAAAAAAAAAGTTACGGATAACGGAAATCAGCCTCTTTCATTATTAGCCTTTTCTGTAAATGAAACATTCCATAACACAAAAACAAATACATGTATATTGTTGTATTTTTCTATAATGAGTACATTAATCAATTGATTTTTTATTTAAGTTATAGTTGCAGATGGATGGATGGTAAAATGTAGATGTATACGACAATATTCTATTGGAAAAGAGTAATTCATTTTCCTTTCCTCTGTTTCATTTGACCTTGTGGGATATATATTTTTTTTTTGGCAACAACATTTTTAAGGGGGCGATGATGCTTAAAAAATAATAAAACAGACTTAGGTATGAGAGGAAATTTATGTCAATTTTTAATATTTTTTTCCTTTTCTTTAATCATAAATTTGTAAGATGATGGGAATCTGTTACATTTATTTTTGTCTCTTGGAAGTGTTAAATGAATTTTGTTTGTTGAGTGGTGTGCTGGTATATTTGATGAATATTTTGTTTATAATTGGTTGAATTGAATTTAAAAAAAAAGTATTTATTCCAATTAATTCCACAATCCGGTGGTGGCGCGTGCGCCGCGCCGTGGGAGTTAATCTAACTCTTTTCATATTCCCGATATCCGAATCATTTCATATTCACTCCAAAAGTGTTGTAGTTCGAAACGTAGATATGTATAACAGTCTTGAAACAAATGTCAAGAGTCCCCGGAACTGCGGGACTAAAATGTTGCGGTTTCCATAATCGGCATAATTATTTGAATGCCAATATCATTGATATTTCCTAAACTTGTAGAGCTCAACTAAAAAAAAAAAAATATTACTTAATTAATTTCTCAATTAATTCAAATTAATTTCCAAAAAAATTCTGTAATTATAAAGAAACTTGACTCCCACAAAATATTTAAATCGAGTAATGATTAATTATTGCCAGAGCTTTGGTAATATGGTTGATTCAAGTCAACCAAGTTTCGGAATTAAAAAAAATATAAAAATTTCGATTAGTCAAATATGATATCATAAATGCAATTATTTCTGTTTGAATTTTTTTCAACAAGGCACTTCATTTCGATCTACTATTCAACATGTTTGCTTGAAAAGTCAAGAGTAGGTTATTACAAGCATTTTTAAAAATAATTATTATTTTTATTTACTGATATCTCCTGTTGACTTCATTGTATTCGAACAAAGTTTAAGTTGTTTCGATAGAAATGCAAACACTTTTACAATAGCTATTTTACAGTCATCAGTCCAGACAAAAAATAGGCTTTTCAGCCACGTGTTCTCAAAGTTTAATCATCACCAGTTAGGTAGCTTGTCGCAAACAGAATGTCCTCTTGAAGAACTCAACTTTCTAATATCAAGACTTACATATGTATATCCAAAAATCAACAAACAAACACATTTTTAGAATTAAACTACGAACAAAATAGCAGAAGAAAGACCGAAAAACACTTCACGACGATACGCTAAATCGTTTCAAAGAATAAGACAACAAAAAATAACACTCGACATCAGATTAGACTAGGAGACATAGCACGACCTTGTGTATGTGTAAGTGTGATTGTGTGTATAGAGGAGATACGTGCGTGGATTATAATTAAAATCTCAAAAAAAAAAAAAATAATATAAAAAGATACAAATGATTTTAACATTCAAAACCTCATAGCAGGCTCAGCAGCAATCGAACAAGTGTTAAATAAATAAAAGTTGAATATAATGTAAAAGAAATATTCTATATAAATATTATAGGAGTCTAATACAGTCAAGTCTCCAAAAAAAGAATACAAAACAACCAGGATGGAAAAAACATTCAGAATGTGTTTTTGTTTCACAAACTCACACAAAATGATGGATTTGAAAATAGGCACAGAAACCCTATAACAAAATTTTAAAATTTTGAATAAAATAATTTGAACTTTCAGAAAACAAATTTTAGAGTACAAGTTTAGGGTACAAATTTAGAATTGTGAAGTACAATTTAAAGAAAAAAACAAAATCTGGATTTAAGAAATGTTTGAATTAATTTAGTTCAGAGTTTACCGAATTTTTCAATTCAAAATTGTTAAGTCACACAGTTTTAGAAATAATATTTTTGGAACAGAATTCAAGTGTTCGGAATTCTAAAGAAACTAAATTTTTGAATATATACATATGTATGTATGTAATCTCTTTAACCGAATATTGGCACAAAATTAAGAAAAAATACACATTTCTGGACAATTTTGAATTAGTAAATATCTACAGAGGAAAATATTGATAAACGAATTTTAGGAACAGAATTAAGAACTAATATTCAGATTCATAAATTTACAAAATTTTGAACTCATAATCTTAGATCTAGAGATTTTGAATTACATTTTTGGCAATCGAATTTCGGCACAGAATTTATGAATTCAATTGTTGGGACAAAAGCTTTCGAACTATGAATTCTGGATCTACAGTATTTTTTAATAGAAAATGTAATAATGGAGAATTTCGAAATTGAAATGTCGGTACTAAATTTTGTATTAAAATCTTCTGTAGCTTAAGAATGTCACAATCCGAAATTTGGTACCGACTGGTACTGTAGATCCAGGATTCCTCATTCCAAAACATTGCTTCAACAATTTAATTCAGAAATTGTGTACTTTATTTTTTTTTTTTTAAACTGCACAGAATTTTAAAATGCAGAATTCATGAATTCAAATGTAAGCACTAAATTTTGAATTTTTCGATACAAAATTGAAATTAATATATGAATTTAAATGTTGTCACCAAATTCTGAATGGATTTTGATATTCATAACTTTAGAATCCAAATGCCAGCACCAAATTTTTATATTGCCGAATTCTGATTCTAGAGAATGTTTTAATATAAAATTTTTAAATGCAGAATTTGTGAATTCAAAAGTTGGTGCCAAAATTTTAATAAGAAAGTTCTAGATTATGTGTATACAGAATTTTGGAATCTAAATTTCGTCACCAAAATTTGCGAAATTCTGGACTTTTATTAATTATTAAATTGAATTACAGGTTTTGAAAATCCAAATGTTGGCATACAATTTTGGGCTGTGGAATCCCGACCTATTTTTTCAATACAAAATTTTAAAATCAGAATTTCTGAATTTTAATGTTGGCTCGAACTTTAGTTGAGAATTATTGCTTCGGCTATAAGAGAAGTTACTGTAAACATAATACAAGAAAAAACATAAGCAAATAGGATAATAAGTAACAATAGAACGTGTGAAAAATAATTCAATTCGATTTTGGTCGATGACGATGGTGACGGTCCATATTCAGTCCACACGACTCCCACACTTAACCAGCAAACAATTCAAAACAAAAGCAGAAGTAGACCCAGACGCCTCCCGGATTCGCCGCCATCGCACCAATTTGACGTAGGCTGCACCGCAACGGTCAACAAATGAAATAAATCAAATAGAATATTTGCACGGTGGTGGTTTATTGCAACAGCCTTCGTAATTTGTAATTCACGGCCTGTGACAATATTTTTACGGTTTTTGTAATATTACGTCAATTGCATTAATAGTTTTCTGTTGACTTCTGTTGAATTGTGAAGAGATAAAAAAGACAACAAACAAGAAAATGCTTCATCTCCTCTCTGTCGCACGTACTTACTTACCACACAACATTGGGTAAATGAAAACAACAATTTATCGAATATGTTAGTAATAAAAGCGTGTTTTTATGAAAAGTGTTTAGCGAGCTCAGCCTATTTTTACAGGCAAACAATAAGAAAAAAAAGGGTTATAAAATACTTTGTTATTGTTTGGACACAATACAAAAAGTGATTTGCTATTGTTGGCGTGTACAAAATTTGCTGAGCTGGCTATACACTTTCACCAACACACGACTAAAATCAAAACACTAAAAGTGAGTATAAATGCTTTGTTATTGTTTGCGTGCAGAAATTTCCTGAAATGGCTAATAGTTCGATCAGCAAAATTAAGAATATATCTAACAATTTTATAGGGGGTCAAAGGCCCCCTAAAACTATTTTTTGTGAATATTTTCTAAACAGTAAATATTAGAGAAAAAGTTAGTAGGGCAAATTTGAAGCTCAGTAAATTTTCAACAAAAGTGATTCCGAAGTTTTTTTTCGAAAGAGTCAACGTTTCGGAAATAATTTCGTGTGAAAAGATGTATGAAGTGTAATAGATACTTTAAGTAAGTTGGAGCGTGTCCGCTGGCTTAAGACAAGAAAACAAAATTGTCTCAGTAGGGTGATTTTAACTCTTTATGTTTAGAAGATCACGATGGTCCTCAAGAGGCACAAACGTTTGTCAAAATAATAAGCCACTTCTTGGAATTAAAATATATTTTTAATTTTTACGAAAACTCTTCCGGACCTTTAGAGCAGCACATTAAAAAAAAAGCGCTTCTTGTGAGAAGAAAAAAATATTACAGATACAATATTTCTTCGAAGCAGGCTGATCTCTTTGTAAATCAAACGCCAAACCGGCAACCCAACAACCTATTTCGGGCAATTTCAAGCTCTGAAACCCAAAGAAACTTAAAAGTCTCGTTGTCAGTCGGTCGACTATGAAATGCAGAAATTGACAGTGGCAGGGTCGGCGGGTGGTTCGGTGGGTGGAATGAGTTACGCTGACTAAAATGACAACTTGCAACAAGTGGAATGTATATCTCTTTTTTGTTGCTGATTCTGTGCAATAATTTAGTAGAGGTTATTACTCAATCACAGCGTGTCAGCATCATTTTGTTGTTTGTTTGTTTGCCTGGTGCTGGCCAGATGTTGTTTTGCCCACGGGGACATGCATTTAAAAGTGAAAGCCAGTGGCCGGCCATAGCTTAGCTATATACAACCACTTTGGTGAGCTGGAGGCAGCGTGAGCAGCCAAAGCGGCAGTGCTGTGGTGGTTGGGGATGGCATGGCGGTGCATAGGTTGTTGATCTAGTTAGCCGGCAAGTTCTTGCATAAATAATAAACATGGAGACAAAAAAGAATATTCAAGTTTGAGGCATTTAAAATGGACCTAATGACTCTGTGATTATGGTGGGTAACATCACACGAAGGTTACAATGTAAATGAATCACGTGCAAATGTAATAATTATAAATTCAACGAAAGTTACTCAAGTCACTTAATCATATGCTGTCAGAGGCCGCATGTTGTCTCAGTCTCAGTAATTAAAGAGCACATTGACCTATTCCAAGAAGGTTAAACAGGGTAGTTCATTTAAAAACAAATAAAAATAAAAAATAAACAAAGTGTTGAATTTAGTCGCAAGTACTTAATCGTAAACTCTGGCCCTGATTTTTATCCAAAAATGGGTAGGGTTACCAACTAACACTTCTTATACGTGAAGAATTCATGGTTTGCATTGAAAAAACAGTTCAATCTGTACATAAACCATTGACCAATTTACATACTTTCAACAGACTCTACGGATTTGTCCTCACAACTAATATTAAAACGGAATAAAGCATCACATCACACGCAAAGTTAAGTAAAAAAGGCGTTTCTATACGCCTGTAAAACATTAATAATTCCTTCCAATAACTACATACCTTCAAAATATTGGATACATAATTAAAAAAAATTGATTTTAATTCAGCCTTTATGTAATATTTGCATGTTTTGGCCCTTAAACCCCTCATATACCTTCGAAAGCAACCGACAGTAACTTATAATTACAGTTTATTGTTGTAGGGATATTCAACGAACATGCATTAACTGCATGCATTTAATTAATCATTATTTTTTTATTTTTATGCTTGAAACTGCATCTCTCCCCATCATTCGTGGAATTATAACGAACAAAAAAAATGAGGTGAGAATTATCTCAAGGCCAGTGCCACGTGAGATGACATATCCCAAAAAAAAACTTCGCACACACATACACAAAAATGACAACAGACAGACTGAGGCGGATAACCCAAACAGAGGAAGTGCTAATTGACTAACAATGTGCGAAGTAATCATGGCTTCTGAGTGATCTTATTATTATTAAAGATGAAGTTATATTTACCATGCATATACTTGTTTTTTGAATTGCTTATACATATGTAAAAACATCCTACATAAAATAATAGGTATCTATATAAATATAAAGGTAAAGGTACATACTGTATCTAGATTCATTTTGAATTACTTGTATGTATACACTTTGGGTCTTAGGATAGAGTCATTTTCTTCAGTACCCAAGAGAAAGAATTTTTCATTCGAATACAGTACAAACCACCGTGGAAAACAAAATGTGTCACTTTCACTCGAATTATACTTTCTGTCATATGAGAAACGTTCTTAGAGAGACTTGACTGTGTGTTTTAGGAGTTAATTCCCTAAGGGCCAATTTTTCAATACTCAGTTAAGCATCAGAAAGAAGTTAAGATTCTTAAGATAAAGCAAATATTTGGTCCTATTTATTCCCCCGACATTCAACTGAATGATTAATTAATGATGATGAAAAATCGGCTCTTAAAACGGAATGAATAAGAACATTTTGGTTTAAAGAGCTTTGACTCAGCAATAGAATATTTTATCACTTTGAGTCAAATTTTTAATTTAGACTTTTTTTTTTGTTGGCAAAAAATATTTTACCTTTTTTAGTCTAAAGTTTTGGCAAGCTGCATAAAGAGATTTCACTGTGTGTTTTAAGAAATGTACACATATTCGTTAAATGTGTGTAATGTACTTTCTCAATTTACTTTTTTGGTTTCGTTTAAGAAAAAATAAGAAAATGTTGGGTTAGAGAGCTTTTACTGTCCCTTTTCAGCAATACAAGCAATACATATTAACAATTTTTGAAAAATTTCATTGGAAAAGTAAATATCAGTAGATCGAAAGTAGATAGAGATTTGACTGTATGTTTTTATCAATTTTTTTTCGCAAAATGTATGTAATGGGTGTTCTCAATTTTCGCTAAAGGCAATACAAATAGTTTATTTAGTGTTCTCTGAAAAAGTCAGCTTAGAGAGCTTTGCATTTGGCTGTGACTTTTTGCCAAGGTGTTCAAATTTTGTAATATTTTTCACTTCATACAGAACATTTTTCAATTTTAGTCGAATTATCATTTTTAATTAACAACAAAACTCTACATAATGATTTTCTTATATGATTTTGTTTAGGTAAAGACAAAAAAAAGGATCGGCCTAGATAGATTTTACTATAGATATTTAGCTATTTATTTAAAAATTTGTTTTGATATTCCAACTGGTTTTCAGATATTTTTGTATGTCTCTGTTTGATCGAAAAAAACAGTTTTCCCATTAAAATTCGACATAGAGAGATTTGACTATAAGGTCTTACCAGTTCATTCGAAAAAAAAACATTTTTTTTTGTCAGAAACTTCTAAATTCATTTCATTTCAATTCAATACAATTTTAGTTTTTTTTTTTCAAGGTCTAGACCACAGCTAACCTTAGATGTAAGGTCTATTCGTTAACTTCCCAAAACTACCGATTTCTACCACTTATAGTTCATTTTCGTTTTTTTTTTCAATGGAACTTTGACAGAACTTTGGCCTAAAATTGGCATCCCTCTATCACGGGAGATGAAAGGTATGAAGAGATGTATTATTATGGTCGAGTGAGGGTGCACAGCTTGGAGGCACTTTTCAGCACATAGCCACCACCACCAGCACCAACCTTATTCGAGCGTCGCGTCCGTCCGACCGGTATCCATTTTGAAAGACGAGTTGAGATGTAAATTGAAGCCATGTTGTTGTGGGTTTTCTATTACCTCGTGGTGTCCTATTGCGCGTTGGTTTTCTTAACATTGATTATGTTTATTTTAAGTCATGTCATCATGTGTGTAGTGTATGAACCTAAAATAAAAAAAAAAAAAAGTGGGTGGATGGGAAGGCAAAAGAAAAGAGGGTGAATTGTAGAGGAAAAACGAGAGTTTGTGTCACCACATCATCAGTGCTCTAGTGTATAGGGTTTCACAATTAGCCGACCATTCTCGAAATGAAGGGTTTTCTGATGGTACCTACTCGTCGGTCGTTCGTATAAATAACTACACACACCTATACATCTATTTATATAGGACTTCTCTTCGAAATGGAGTCTCTTTTTTATTAATGTATATTGATTTGTTAAAGTTTTGGCATTTTATGGCTTGAATATGGCATAAACTTGACCTTGTGAATCAGCAACAGTAAAAGCTCTAATTAGCTGAAGTTCTGACAGATATTTGGTTAGAGGAAAATTTGAAAATAACTGCCAGAAAATTAAAAAAGAGAATAAAATGCAGAATGCCAAACAGGCAACAATGCTATTTTGTCGTTTAGTGTGCAATGTCAAATTTTCCTAAGTGAATTTTCTCAGCAATACTCTGATTCGTCTTTAAACAATTTACTTCAAAACTAAAGCTAAGATTAGACGGCCATCACAAATTGTTGACTCTCTGGGGTCAAAATGACATTAAATTTCATACAAAAGGTTTCACGTCGTGTGAACTTCAACGCATAACGCTGTCAACGCGTTGACGGTTGCGTTGACACTCATGTTGAAACTTCTTTTCGGGTCAACGCTTTTATTATTTTTGCTGGCCGATGTAATCATTGACATCTTAGGAATTTAACAGTTTATGACTTGACAGATAGTGATCAAGCTATTTTTTGACGTATATAGAGTAATTCGTTTTAAATGTCACCGCCAAATACTCAAATTGGTTCCTTCCAGGACGAAAAATCAAGTATCAATTTTTGGGATTTTCATTTGTGTTTATTCCATTGACATCGTATAGCTATCCTTGGGTTTGAATTTGACACTCGGCACTTTGTAACTTGACAGAGCTCTTGGTACTCAGTTGACGGTGTTCACAGTCTTTATCAATGACGGTGTTCACATTGGACTGTCACCTTCCCCCAACTTTGACTTCTCCGTGCCTTTATCTCGCTTCTACTAATCAGTGTGAACAGAAAAGTAAAAAAAAATCCTAGGAAGGAACATCATCATTGAAAAAGACTTGAAATTGAAGATGGTTGATGCGCTGACTTGTTTCCTGTCAAAAAAAAAATGACAACTAAAATATCATTTTATCGACTGTCTTTCTCATAGAGATCTTCTACTGTATATTGTTACATATCTTCGTGGAATTCAACATACAAATCTTGTGTCATGAATATTGTACAAAGGCTCTATTGTATCAACATGCAATGTGTACAATAATACTTTCATATAAGTGGTGTGTATCATAATAGTTTGTAGAATAAAGTTGAAGAAGTCATTAGGTCAAAGCGAATGCAAACTTACTTTTTCATCATCATACCTTTGGAGCATCAGAAGCTTGATGAAAATAAGAAAAGTGACGACTACGACGATGACGATGACGAATATGGTTGACAAGGATGTTATATGACTTATGAGTTATGTTATGATTGCACAAAAAAAAAATATGAGAGTGATATAATATTTTCTATTGAAATGTTTGCTTTCAAAGGGTTGTATACATAGTTGTAGCTTTTTATTCCCAACTTATAAAAGTGGAAAAATTATAAATGTGTAAGGTTTAAACGTTCCTTTTTATGCAATATGCTGAGAATAGAAAAAAAAATGTAGGGATTCACCTTTGTGTCGCAAGAAGTCAATTTTATATTGGGTTCCATATTGAGTCTTAGGTACGTACGTTGTTTTGTTATGCAATTTTTATCACCCAAGTCCGATAAGAGGTTTATTTTTGCTTAATTGACACTTGAATTTTTTCTTTTTTAGATGTTTTTTAATCTATCGAAGTCGTGGCCATTCTTCTATGCAATTTGACAGTTTATGGGTTGACAGATTGTCCAAATTTGGACATACATACATACATATAGAGTATTTTGTTTCAAATTTCATTCGAAACCCTAAAATCGCCTTTTTTGGAAGCAATACAAACGTTCAGAAAAATGAGATATCAGAGACTTCTCTCCAAGCGAATCCAAATTTTTGATGTGTGAATATCTATGGCGGCTGTAGGGTAAACTAATAACGTGGACTTTCCTTTGTAATACGTTACATGGTCACATGTTACGATGTAGCACATTTCTTTACGAAAATCTGCATAGTGTGATATTGGGTACGTTCAGCGATAAAAATCTGAAGGTCCCTTAGTGAATTCGCTTGAAGGGTCTGACTTTTATTCTACGTTTACATACAGGACTCAAGGATTGAGTTGGATTAAGGCTCGGAATTTGGTTAAAAGTTCAAACTAAATAAATTATAATGATTCTCTTACTTGTCAAACCATTAAGTGTCAAATTCCATTGGAGGTTGGCTGCGGTGTCAATGGATTGAAACCGCGATTTTAGTAATTTCCACTGACAATTGCAACTTAATATTCTATAAACGTCAAAATATGTTATGATTCGTCGGCTATCTTTCAAAATACAAAATGACATTCATTGCAAGAAAATTAAGACTGAAATTTATGTAAGTTTAACTGGATGGAAAGATGGAGTTGCATAAGGGGAGGAATACGTCCTGTGTAATACCTATACTATACGCTTGCGATGTTATGTATATTGAGTACGTTCAGTAACAAAAATTAGGCGCTTGGACAAACATTGATATTTACACAAATTAACCGTGAGACCTGGCACTCACACAGTTTTTTTTTTTTTCCTTTAGATTTTGAGTTTGCTGAGGAATCCTATTCATGTAGCTGAGATTGCTGAAGTCTCCGAGATATCATTTTCCTGAACATGCCTAGTTATTAATAACCTCTCAAAATATTTGTTTATTTTTTGACAAGCAACATGTACTCGATTGACACTTAAATTCTTTTTTTTTTTACTTGGTTTGTAAATGTTTCCTACATCAACTATTTGGGTTGACAAACAAAAATAGTCTTTGAGGTTGCAGGTGATTAATCTAAGAGTTGAAAGGTTTTTGAAGCCTGTGGATGATAGGAATTGAATGGTTAGTGCGTAGGACTGTCACGGCGAAGTTCTGGGGATTGAATCCCAGCCTATGCCACCTTAAAACCTCCTGCGAGGAATTGACAAATCCTCCGAGAGGAATATGTCTTGTGCCTCCCATCGTATCCCTTAGGATTCGCTATAAAATTATAGGTCACCCCCATTCTTCCCGACTAACAACACGCACACAGAAATAGTTGAGAGTTGTAACTTGTCACTAATCCCTGTCTCTCCACTAGCTGTCTGTCGCACAGCCAATTAATTATTTTGTATTATTTTTTTATTTTTGTATACATATTTTTTATTATTTTTTCTTACATAAAAGTACCTACACACAACTTTGAAACCAAACCCAACATTGATTTACGGCCAATGCTTTGTCAAATCAGCCTTCCAGCCCATTAAGAGCACATTATTTCGCGCATTACTCATTATTCAATTTGTATTTAAGCACCTGTTGTTTTTTTTTCTTGTTCTACAGGCCAAGTATTGGTTTCGTGTAAGAACTAAATTCGATTAAAAACTACAATCACCCAGTGGCCGAAATTTGACCATTTAAACTCACGCAATACAATTCGTGTTGATAAGGGAAACAACAGCAGCTAGACACGAAATAAATTGACACACGCTCTCACTCTCTGGGAAGTTCGAAAAAAGTGGGTTTCGTCATACCGTCCGCCGTGTTGGTCTGTGCGTCTGTGTCCCGATATTTCCACTCTAAATTAAGCTAGAATCCAAACGGTGGCACCGATTTGCTTCAAGTTCGGTAGAAAGCATTTTTATGTGATTCCTTAGAGGATAGATTCGAATTTTTGTTTTAGCTCATCGAAACGGGAAGCTCCCATACAACGATTCTGATTTTTTCCAATGTCTCGAAAACAGTTCTATGGATTTCGATTAAACTTGGTAGCTAAAACTAAAATTACTAAAGTGATTGTGTGAGTGCCGGGACTCACGGTTAATATGTGTAAACATCAACGTGCGCGGATCCAAAACGGACTTGTGTTTGCTTGAAGGGGATCTTATGATTTTTTTCACTGAACGCACCCATCCTAGTATGCAGATCGTAACGTTGCACACCGTAACGTTGCACGACGTAACGTTGCACACGAACGTTTACGTTTTTTTTCGCTCTACCGCCAGCATAGATGTTTACACATCAAAAATATGTTTCAGGATTCAAGGTCTTATTTTTGGGTTATTCGCGTATATCTTTTCAACGATTACACCGATTTTGTTGTAATTTTGCAAACTCGTGCTTTGTAGATTAAACAATATTGCATTTGGAATTTATTTAAAATAATTTGTTTCGAATATTTTCCCGTATTATTTCATTATTTAATCATAAACGCATGCATATTCAATGTGTAGCTACATTACAGTTGGTTGTGAAGTACAAGAGTAAGTTTTCATCATCCATCAGTCGTGCATACTTTTTTTTTAATTTCATAATAACTTCAATTTATTGGAAACCATTTTATGTGACTTTCGAACAATTGCTTCTACCTTCTATCCGGAACGGAACGGACAGCAGAGTGAAGTGAAGAAGAAAGTGTATGAAATATCATAAAAAAATTAGAATTTTCCAAACAACACACAGATGTTTATGTAGTTTAGGAAGCAATATTGTGATTTTCTAATCAACATTCTGGGATATTGATTAATAATAAAATGAAACATATTCAATGATTTGGTTTTTATGTTGAAGAAGTTGAATGAATATACATAAGCTAACAAAAGTGTATAAGGAAACACACGTTTAGGGCTTAGGCATACCTACATATGTACATATGCTTGCCATTAAGAACACATGCTGTAAGGGAACAGAATTCACAAATTGTTTGGCATTATTTTGGAACATGATGTTTATAATAAAAGGCTAAGAACTGAGAACGGTGATGGTGTTATTGGTGTTATCATAAAAAGGTTATAAGATATAGATATTGAGGAAACCTAAATTGCATTTGGTTATTTTGAGAAATATAATTCATGAAATGAGGACATTTATTTTCATTAGTTCAATCATTCCTGAACACAAATGTTGGAATAAATCTTTATAATATATAGTGATATGTGCGTTGAGTTATACATTTTTTTTATAGCTCTCTATGCTTTCGTTAAAAATGTAATAGAGCAAAAAACCACCACGATACTGTTTCTAAAATGTATCCTAATTAGAATGAAACTTCTTGGCTAAATGAATATTTTCTACGAATAACTCCAAAATGTTGGACAGTCTAAATTTAAATATTGCAAGACCTGTCCAAAAGAAAAAAAAACCATTTACCTCTAAATAGGTAAATTTATTTATATCTGTCTATCTATCTTTTCTGCCTAATTAAGATACACACAAAAAAAACCAAACATCTGTCTTACTTTGGACATTCATCATTCATAGAATGTTTTGCCTTCACAAAACTATTCTGACCAATTATGGAGGTTGGTGTGTTCATATTTCTTCTCTAGATGCAGTAGGTATCTCTATTAAAACCACCACCAACCAATCGATGCACAAATTAAAAAAAAAAAAAAACAGAATTTATAAACCTAGTCTTTCATTTTTTGTTGCTTATATTGCTTTCAACTTATAAGTACAACAACAAGTAGGTATCTAGAAGATAAAGAGATGAAAAAATAAAATAAAATATTACAAAAAAAAAAAAAAACACAACAAAAAAGTTAACAAATACCGCAATTGAAATTCAAGTGGTGTGCAACATGGTATTATGTGTCTACGTATAAAATGTACCTACGTACTAATAAGTTGTAGATTTTAATTTGAGCTTGTTTTTGCTCTCGAGAGTAGTAGTTGACGAAGGTACTCAAGTCGTGTTGAACAAAAAAAATTTAATTAAAAATATTAAAAATAAAGATTTGATATTAAAGGCAGAGCTGTCTCGCAGTGAGAATTAAAAGAGTTTATGTCCTAGATTTATTTGTTTGACTGATCATTTGCATTTTTATATGTTTATAACGAGATTTAAGAAAGTTGGATAAAATTGGAAGTTAAAAGGCTTTTTCGATTCAAATATTTTTTGAAACAATTTTGACTGACTTGGAATTTTTTATTCAAATATTTTTGACAAGAAAAAGAAAAATCGATAGTAGAAAATATTCTTTCGCTGGGCTTCTTTCGTTATGTTTCAGACCTCTCTCTATTGTATCGATATTTTTACAAACTTAGGTCCCTTGAAAAAGCCAGTTGAATTCCTCTCTTAAAACATTTCCGCACATAACACTCGCACCAGTATGAATCTTACTTCAGACGTAAGTACTGTCAAGTACAGAGATTCATTCTTAAGCCGCACTACACGAATGTGGAATGCTTAACACAGCTTTATTTATGCATGCGAGTATACACACATTCAAAACCTTCAAAGTGCATCGGTATCTCCTCTAAAATCCTCTCTAATTTTCTTAACGGTTTTATTGTTTTTGAATATTTTTTATTGCCCGTCTTCAGTTAGAGTGCGTACGATTTGAGATTTTCAACCTCCAACCGAGCAAACTTGAGATACATATAGTTAATGTTTAATCGCTTGAAAACCTTAATCATTCTTAATGAAAAATTCATGCTGAATTCAATACAAAAAAAAAACATTAATTCTGCATTTAATTTTTAGCATTGAATAAGATTTCATTGTACATACTTATATATGTAGGTACTACTAATCCTAACAAAGAAATGCCAAAATAAAATCCCTACTAAAATACTACTGCTCCTAAAATGATTTTGACATGACATCCCTGGCAACTTTGACTAAGAGGTAATTAAGAAAGATTAATATATGTACCTGCATTTAGCGCAATTGTTAGTGCCATTGTTATGGAAATGATAATATTTAAAATAAAGAAGTGATTAAAAATTAATAATCTTATCGCGTCATTTAATTAAATTTTTTATTTAGGTCCCTCTACCTGTGGTAAAATAAAATTATTTATATTTAGATCTACAACTACAACTAAATTAATTTTGTGAAGTCAAAACATGAAAAACCGGATTTTTAAAAACTGATGCCATCCAATATCTTTTTGGGTATTAACTGCAGAGAAATTTTTGCTCTAAAGCAGAAAATGTTTAGAATTTCAAGCTGAACATTTTTGATTGCTTTTTTCCTCTCCCATTTGTATGCAAAATGGGACGACGATTTGGGAGAGGAAATGTGACAATTGTGCTTTTGTTTTTTGATCAAAAATAATAATTTAATTGTAAAATAGTAGTTCTTCTCATTTCAAATTTTCAGAACATAAACAAAACATTCGATTTTTCTCCATGACATTAAGGGCTGCTTGTTCCTCCAAATAAATAGAACCTGAGATAATGTCTGTATATTTTGGAGCTTGGATAAGCGATTCTAGCATCGAACAACAATCAATGTAAAACTTTCTCAGGAATCGTTTATCGAAACATACCCTTAAGCCCAGTTTTCAAGGGTGAGTTAAACCAGAGTTAGCTTACTCTAGAGGTAAATTAACCCACAGTGAAGTGCGAAAACAATTTTTCGGTGAAGAATGCGTACGGAAGGACTAAACAAACTCGGTGGATAAAACAGTTTAAGTTAAATCTCGCACTGAAAAACTGGACCTTAGAAGCAATTTTTTCAGTGCAGGACTTACTCAAACTATCAGTTGTCGAAAATCTATCGAGATCGAAGTGCAACACTATGGAAATGCGCTTTCACTATCGAAACTGTGACACTATGCGGGACTTGGACCTATTTCAAACGATGACTCTTTGTTCCTGACTCTTTTCAAAATTTAATGAGTGGGAAGGTGATATCAGTTATTTTTTTTCTATCGCACTTATTACATTTTTAAAAGAATCAGAGGCAAAAAATCATCGTGTAAAAGTGGGAGATCACCCAAGTTCCGAGTTAACATAGTTTAAGTTAATACAGATTCCAAATCAACCACGCATTAATTCCGATATTTCTGACACAAGCGTTTCGAAAATCGTAGAAACAAACTACGGAAATGGCGATTTTCATAATGTTGCGATCTCGATTTCGATAGTTTCACACTAAGATTTGGATAGATTTTTGACAGTTTTTCATCCCATTTTCGAAGTAAAACCTGAGTTAACTCCTGATACATTTTTATCAGTCAATTAAGATCCCAATTTAACTCAACGAATTAAGTTAGTTAACTCTATATATTAATTTTCAGATTCGAACGAAATAGAGAGAGTGAGATTATGAAAATCGCCCTTTTCATACTGGTGCATAGTGACGCCCTCTCTATTTCGATAGTAAAAGCCCAGTATTGACTAACTCTGGTTTAAATCAGAACCTCTTTTCGTTGACTTACCAAAAGTGCCAATTTCTCCTAATTTTAGTCAAAAATTCTATCAAAATGAATACAACAAAATTTAATTGATCTAAAAATAGTAAAAATTGCTAGTTTTGGGAATTAAAAGAACAGACCTTGAGTTATCACAGCACTGAAAAACTGGCCACACTTCACGCTTTAAATTATGACTTATAGCCTATTTACATAAAGTGAATAATGTGAAAAGAATTTCAAAGTTTACTGAAGAATATTCTAGTGTTTGCTAAATATACTAACTACAGAGTACATACTCTGAAATGCACTTGTGGTTGGTAATTTTAACTACACGTACTAAATAGATGTACTAGTATACTGTATACAAAGAATAATTTTATGGTACTCTTCTAAGCTTACATGTGTTTTTTTTTTTTGGATTTAACATTTCTTTTCTATTTAAGTACTTTTTTTCAAATGAATCCAACATGTGTTTTACAAGTTTCGTTCTACTACACGAAAAGTAGAATGATGGGTTGATTGTTTTGCTTGAAAATGATATCACTTCTTTGAAGTATTAACAGGTAGTAAAAATGACAACACAACATTGCCAGAATAAACAAAATGAAGCCCGCATTAAATTTGTGTTACATCGATGCGATGGTGTAAGAGCCTAATTCTAACGTTGGTTGTTGATTAATGAAAAAAAAAAAACAAAAAAAAAAAAACTTTGCACCAGACATAATTAGAGTTGGTTTTGTTGTCAAATAATGATAATGAGACCCGCTTTATTTGTTTTTCCTCTTTCCTTTTTTTTTTGTTGTTGTTGTGGTTGTAGATAGTAAAACAATAGGTTGATTAAAATTCGTCTCTAAATGAACGTGTATATATACATTTATATAAGAGCACGTATGAATAAATCAAGATTAGAGGACTATAATAGTTGAAATAGAAATGAAATTAGGTTATTTTAATCTTATCTTATCTATTTGCCAACGTCTGCTGCTGGCGCTGTTTTGTCTCTTATCTTAATTTGTCTTGATAAAAGTGATAGAATATACAAAAAAAAAACCAATCCTATTTGGGAAATTATTAGGTACCATTGTTTCGCAAAAAAAAAGTTAATAACAAAATTTGTAATTGACGTTTGTTAGCTGGTTTTGATGTGTTTACTGTATTAAGTTTATATTTATAGCTTCACTTGAATCTCGAGAAGAGTTTCTGTATTGTATGATGATCACATAAACATGCTTCTTATTAAGATGCAAGGCTAATGCTCTAATGAAGAAAATAGTTCTATGGAAATCTTTTTAACATATAGACATTTATTTTTTTTTTACTGAGAACGTACAAACATAAATGTTTCCTTTTCAATTTTCAACATGTTTATGAGGAAGGTGGATAATATTCATAGAAGTTCGTTGATGTGAAATTCATAACTTTACACCACTTCTTCAATTTTTTTTTCTTTGTCAAATGCTCAGGAATTGAGGTTTTAGAGTTGTGGAACACATTCGATTTTTTACTTCAAAAATTACATAAAACTTTTAAATGCAACAGGCACCTTAATATCTAATAACTTACGATATATGTACAGTAGGTACTATTTATATAGCGCAAGTTGAGGATTCGTTAAAATATCGACCTTCTGACATTACGATGATAGAGAACACGAAAGAAGTGGGTACCGCCATTCTGTTTGCCTGTCTGTTCTGTCCGTATATCTGTCTGAACATCGATCTGGAGCCTTAAACACTGAAATTTCGAACTTAAGGATTATAAGCACCAAAAATAACGGCACCACTGCCATACAAAGTAAAAAAAAGGTACGTATACGCCATAGTAAACATTCTCATTATTGTTGAATTCTATCTAAAGAAATATTTTTGTATTCAATTTATAAACTTTGAGGAACTACAGGGACGATTTAAAGAAAAAAAATATTGTATTTCTAAATTATGTACGTACATCAAAACATTACGAACCAAAAAGGTATTCCGAATCTTCCTATCGTTACTGAGTAACGATAAAATACTTCAACAGATAATTTATTTTCTACAAAATGATAACAGGAAATTTTTTTTTGTCGAAACGCCCCTTCAGTTTTACCGATTTTATCAAAAAAAATGAAATTAAAACAAAAAAATGTTTAGGTTAACAAAAAAAATGCATCAACAAATGAGAAATGAACAATTTTTCGAATCCTCTTAAAAATAATTTTGCATTGTTGTATTTCCGCAATTTGAAAAAGTTGAAACGCTTTCACTTTTTTTTTTTTTTTGTTGATGATGAAAAAAGAATTCTACTAGGTGTAGCTTAATTTATTTGATTTTTTTTTGTGTAGGTTCACTTCGCATCATCAAGACTATTTTTATCCTCAAAATGAAAAAAAAAAAAAATAGAAATCACTCAATTGGAAAAACTCTCAAACAAAAGATGGAAAAAGTTCCATCGATTTTATCGATTATTTAGCAACTTTCAATGGTGAGATTGGACTTAATGGACACACCTCTGGAATTTTATTTATTTAAACAAACTTGGGAGCAACTAAATTTAAACCGTAAAAAAAAATTTGGCACAGCTTTTTGTTTTAGGAATTCAAATAAAGAAAGTTCACGTACTTTTGGTGAACAAAATATTTTTTTTTAAGTAGAAAGTTTCTCCTTGCAATTCAATAAAACCTTTCAAATTCTAAAAAAAGCGATATCAAAATGGTATATTATGAGTATAATTCAGGTCAAAAAAAAAAAAAAAAAATTAAAATGCACATAAATTTTAAACAAAACTCTGCAAATTCTTACATAAAGCAATGACAATTACTCTCCCTAGAATTTATATATTATGTACTTAAAAGCTTTGTCCTACATAAAGTACCTAATGAAATAATCGATTCCAAGTCTCCAAAGGGAAAGGTGGTATAATCGCACAAAGTAATTAAATTCAGTAAATAGTTGCAGAAGGTTTTTCACCTTACCTACCTTCGTTCGAAGAAGAAATCGAGGAAGACACGAAATGGGTTGCATCGTTGAATTAGGAAAACCAATTAAAAAAATTTAGAAGTAAAAAAAAAAGAAGAACGTAGATGATCTAAAGGCAATTTGGTTCTTGCCATATATTTATCTGCTTATCCTGTCGTATACGCTTATTTTTATAAAGTGTGAACTAAAGAGAGAGAGAAAAAGTCAGGGATTGAAAGGATTTTTGTATACATAGATTTATTGTTTGCAGTAAAAGCTATTCAAAATTTATTGATTATTTTTTACTTTTTTGCAAAAGTCTTGGATTTGTTTTTCTCTAAAGCTCCCAATAATTAAGCTAGCTATTGATAATTTTTGAAATTGCCAAAATTTCTGTCACAGTGCTCGAAAAAAGTGAGAAAAAAATCTTCGGCAGAGTATGAATTCTGAAGGGCGCCATTAACCGACAAGTTATTTGAAACAATTAAACTAAAATACCCAAATTATTAAGAATGGAGATATGGTTTTTAATTATAAAAATATTGCTTTGACAGGCTTACAGATCCTCTATTTCCGAATGCAAATAAAACTATTTCATTCTTGCCCCAATATTAAATTAAAAAATATACATACTTTTAATCATACTGAGTTTCATTTTAATTCAAAACCAATGCGTCTGCCACGCTCCACACTGTGTGACCATGTGAATATTATCAAATAAAGCCACAATTTTATATTTAATAAAAAAATTAACAGTTCCGGACTAAGAATACTTCCTTGTGGGACATCAGCATTTATTTCCTTAATCTGTTTTTAAGATAGAATTCAAGAATATATCAGGAGAGTCATCTGTTGGTTGTTATTATTATCATATGTTAAATTGACACTGACAACTCTGATGAGCTTAAAAACCGATAGCCGAATTTTTAGGGTGCGAAATTGAAGATTTGGACTTGCGTCAGCTATTGATCCACCAAGATGTGCCATCGTGCCACACAAGCCGTCCATCAATCAATTTTTTAAGGACTAAGGCCCGACTTATTCGCTTTCCATTAAATTTGATTCCCCATTTTTTTTAACCTCATTTAGAAATTTTAATTGGCGCCTTTTCTTTTACGAGGAGGGATTTCGAAAAAGTCGACTTGTTTGCGGAGGTGCGATAAATACAAAAAGTTCTGTATTTTAAAGTTGTTTGGTGCGCTCGTGCCCACTAAAAACCATACATTCCAACTGAAGTAATAACTTGTCATTGATTTGTTTGTGAGGTGATAGAAACCCGACAATCATAAAAATAAATTTTCAAGTTCAAATCTAAATCCTTCAACTATTTTGGCACAAAATGCCATCAAATCAATGAAAGAAAAAATATAACACTGCAGAACCATATATTGTTGTCCAGGTCAAGCCTATTTGCCCAAAAATGTTTATCACAAGTAAAAAACAAGAAGAAAAAAAACGCCGATAGCGACACATCATAAAATTAAATTGCTGATATGCTTTGCATAATAACAAAGCTATGTAGAAGTACTTTCTGGTCAAGTTGACAATGAAACAAAATAAAAAAAAAAAAACTCAAGTGGAAAGTTTGCTAAAAGTTAATATTTGTCTCTTACTTTGTAAACAACAATTTAAAGAAAAAACAAAAAAAAGATCTCATCAAAAAAAAAATCTCTATGCCTCCTTTTTTTAAATTGCATCAAATTAAAGAGAATGCATTTCTAGTTAAAATTGACGCAAAGTGGCAATGAATTCACACTCCGTGTATAGTCACTGGCCTGCGAAATTATTTTATTGCATGTTGATTTTTTTTTATGTTTTTTTTTCTTGCTTTTTTATCACTTCGTTGTTGTTTTTTTTTTTTTTTGATTCAATAATTTAATTCAATGTTGTTTGTGTGTGTGTGTGTGTTAGTAAGTTTGAAAATTGTAAGTGCACTGTGTAGAAACGTCAATATCCAGGTCAGCAGTGCCACTGGTGCATGATGGTGATAGAGACAAGAGGTACATATTAAAGGGTGTTTCAAAAGCTATATAAGATAATTGTGAAATTATTATTAATAATAATAATTGTGAATGGAAATATTAATTTGACATTTGGCTTTGACAGTAATTTTAAGTCATAAGGAGTTGTTTGATGTAGCATGTTAGAAAGTTGGACGTTCGACACGAATTTGGTAAGGATTTCGTTCAGCGAATAGGTCGGTTTTATTTAAGTGACTTGAATAAAAAGGTTCAGTTTCTAATGGATAATCATGTCATATTATTGGAAACGATGGTGGAAATTCCAACACTTCCCGCCTGGAAAAAACAATCTAGTTTTTATTAATTGTAAGACGCTAGAAAGTTTTTGATATATGTATACTCATGTACAATAAGGGGCTAGCAAGAGACACTATTGAAATTGGTTTTCGACAGTTACGTACCTTTTTGTATCAGCGGACAAACAAGAAGAAAGTTGGTTCACTTAAGATACGAATTTGGGACCTTACGCTTACCAATTTCCATTTTTCCAGGCGGGTTAAGACATTATAATTTGACATATTGGTGAGCTAGATGTTAGCCGTCATTGCAAATTTTGAGAAAAAAAAACAGAATTAAGACAATATCATTTTGTTTTGTTTAAAATCTAAGAATAATAATTAATTAAAATACTTTAAAAATCAAATCTCTAACTTAGAAATACCCTTGACGTGCTAAATAGGCGTTTTGAGTCGGTAAAGAGGTGATGTATTTCAACCCAGATTCTAGCTCTTCTTCTGTTGTTTTGAAAATATTAAGGTTATATCTATGATTTGTACGTTAAACCGTTTCAAATCAGATATCAATAACGTCATTGCAAAACGGGCTAGAATTGAATAGTCCAAATTGAGCTGACATTTATGTCAAATTCGATGACTCATCACCTGAAACAATATGGCGAACGTTATATAACAATGTAGTGATAAAATTTAGGAAGCTTCGCTTCTTGGATCAGTATACATATGTATGTGTCAACGGGCAGTGAGTAGCGGGTTGAACTGCGGAACATGTTTCTGTGATGGAGATAACCCCTCAACCGTGCGAGAATTATCTACATTACACGTAATCCATCTCAAAAATTCTTTCATTATTCTTTTTATATCTTTGTCATTGAGACACCCGTTTGATGGTATAGCAAGTCAGTGAAGTATGCAAGTTGACAGTTGTTTGAAGAGTAATGAATACTAGTTATGGAGTATCTGGTTCTGCAGTGCACTTTGGTTCAACTTAATTGCACTTCTTTTATTATCAGGGTGTTTTTTTTTTTTTTCTTTAATTTTATTTTTCAAAAAGAAAATAAATGAAAGAATAATGTTGGCATTTGGAAAAAATGGTAACAGAGTAGCTATTTTCTTCTTCTTTTTTCATCTAATTGAATATTTATGTTTCCTGTTTTTTTTTAGAAAATGTTAAAAAAAGATACGTATACGCCACAGTGAGTTTTGCATTTTGGCAGCTAAATTCCAAAGAAGAACTAAATTGCATGTTTTTTCTAAGTCATTTTTACAATTCAATAAATAAGGTCTGTTTGGTTTAAAAAACTACCAATTTCTATTATTTTTAGACAGATTAACAACGCAAATTGTTTTTGGGGGGAAGATAGCGCTTACTAAAAAGTAAAAATTTCATTTTAACAATTTTAGTTGAAGAAATTTCTTCGTATCGAAATGTGAGTTCTGTCAAATAACAGGAAAAAAAAGGACAAAACGACTGTTGTTTAATTTTCATTTAATTTAATGTTTGGTATATGTGAAATGCTGTAGGTGTTTTACCAGATTGTATTGTCTCAAGTGTCTAAAGAATAAAAAAAAAACAGGAAACTTACAATAGATAATGCAGCATCATGGCGGTCATATGAACTGTCAAAATCTACCCATTCCTATTGGAAAACCCTTTTTCAAGATCTGACATTTCATCTGCCCAATTACATAGCTGACAACAAAATTACATCGCAAAAACATCTTATTCAAGCTAATTTGTATCTTTGACAAATCTTCTAAAAACGGCATCGAAAATGAACAAAACAACAAACTTTGAACTTCAATTGCCTGGAAGAATATTATAAAAAGGACTCTTTATAGTATATCTATCTCATACTATGAACTTATAAATTGCAAACCCACCCACTATAGCATCCACCTACCACACAAAATCTCATGAGAGTATAAATCTAATATAATGTACATATGTATGTATGAACTACAAAAAAGACTGAAAGCTACCAAAAGGGATAAACATGAATCGATGAAACTCTTAAAAGCCACAATAGATGAGAATATTTTTTTTTTTGTTAACCCTTAACATATATGTACGAGCAATTTCAATGTTAAAAGAAATTTTCATGAAAAAGAAAACTAAATTTTCTTTACATGAAGAAGAAATGTGAATTTTTCAGTCATTCTTATTGTGTTACTTTTTTGTGTTATTTTTTTTTTGTTTAAACTTATATGAGACCTTTTTAGTTTTCAGTCTATGAACAACAACGATTTCTTTTTCTTCCTACTCATTGAAATTGCTTTTAGCTGACATGTGCTGTTGATACAATTTCGAAAGGTGATGTCCTTTTGAAACTTAAGTGCCAACACTGGCTCTCGGGAGTTGTGATGTGATGCTCTTCCTGTTACAACATCTTTCTGCGTCTTTAGTTATATTTTTGTTTGTGTTTTCTTTTTCTTTATCTTCTTCTTTTGGCCTTTACATCTTCTTATTATTTTACTGATGTTCGCTTTCTTTACATCTTTCCGTATTTGGCGCCGTCCATTTTCAAATCCTTTTCTGGATTTTAATGCATTGCGTTGTCCTGGTTCTTTGTTATATTATAAGAAGCGGCAGCCAACAAGTTGAAATTGCGTAACCCTAATTATGGTTGCCATTTTATTTTTTTTTTAAAAAACCCCTCTCACTTGGTAAAATCTACTTACTAATAAATTCATGTTTTTAAATATCCAAAAACATTCTGACAGTAAATATTTAGAAGCGATGCAAAAATCGTTTTAAATAAAGAAACTCGTTTTTCTCCTAATTTGGTGTCATTTTTAAAATCCAAAACGAAGATTTCATATAAGCAACATTTCGATAGTTTATCCACTAAAAATATACAAAAAGCGGCAAAAATATCGTTTTTTTATAATGAAACCCGTTTTTCTGCTAAATTTGACGAACAAATGACAAATAGAATGATTACATTTTCAATGTTTATCCGCTTCCAGACTCCATTTTTCATAAGGAGAAATTTAAACTTGATCTACTCAAGTAATCGGTTTGAAAAAAAAACTCGTGGTTGTCTTTGAATTTTTGGTCAAATTAATCAAGCCTAATAAATAATTTACAACATTAAAGAAATGTATACAAAAAATATCAAAATTTATCAAAGCTGGTATCCATATCAAAAACTGTAACACTAGCGACAAAGACGGTAGCAGCAGCATCGTCGTCGTGAGTCGGTCGTGGCATCAGTTGCTGTACGTATATATCCTTTTTGTTTATATATTTTTTTTTTTGATTTTATTATATAATTTCTTGTTTCGTCTGTTTTTTTTTTTAAGGGCAACAACAAAAAAAATTGTCTGTGCAAATCCGGTTTCAATGTTGGCAGGAAAATAAAACCAAAACGCAATAAAACAAAAAAAAAAACAACAACCCAAAAGGGATGAACATTAGAGAGAAGCAAAAGGACCAGTTTTCTGGTATTGACGTCATTTTTATTCTCAAAGATTCCCTTACATTATTACATGCTTAACCCAGGATTGTAATAGTTGTATGTACACAATTATGGAGATTGTGTGCTTCACGTGCCGACCTTGCGCAACTTTTTTTATTTTGTCCTATTTTTGCCCTGGATTTTGGAGCTTAAAAGTAGACAGTGGAAATTGATCAATTTAAAGATGGAACATTTAAGAAGGTCAATAATAAATATAACGTTGCATATTTTTGAACGTTTTATATTTATAAAGATACCCGTTTTTGATGGTAACCAATATTGTCCTTCTAATTTTTTTAAATCTGGAAATCTACTACATTCATTTAATCTTTCATAACAAAATAGTAATAAAAATGGACAGCTGCGAATGGGCTGAATTTGTAATGGCTTGACGTAAGTGATGATGGTCAGGAATGTAAAATCCTATATGGGCTTATTTTGGCCTTTTCCCTTATTTGACATTAAAACAACCAAATTTAAAGTCTGAAACTTCTAAACATATTATGCCTGAATTTCAGAGTCTTTTAAGTTATTTTCCAAGAAGATTGAGGGTGGCGTGATCCTCTTTGAAGTAGTTTTGCAAAAAGAAAAGAGATTGACGATTTCAAAATCTAGTACATTCATCAAATTTATCGTCAAAAGCTGTGTTCTTTTGGAGGTGGTGAAATAGGCACGCGTACTTGCTAGCAATTTTTAATAGAACACACAGAATTTCTCTATAAATCTCATCTACTCGCACATGAGAGCATTAGTAATTGGTAGTACTAGATTATGGTGTGTGTAAAAGTTGAAGAGTCTCAAATTTCAAACTTTTTTTCTTTTAAAACTAAATAATTTCTAGAAAAGAGAGTTTGAAAAAGTTATCCAAAGAATCATCCATGCATATTTGGAGATTCAAAAGTTGATTTATGATAAAATGTATGTTGATTATTCTGAACAAATCACAAAACATCTATTACAATATAAATGTTCACGTCAATATTTTATCAGTTTTATTGGAATTGTGCTCGTCTTCTAGACTTCAAACTTTAATACAGCATTAGAATGTAAAATAACCTAAATACTTGATTCATCAATCAAGAATTTACTGCAAAATAAAAAAAAAAAAACAGAAATTGGTCTGTGTTGTAGTAGAATTTTTAAACAAAATGTCGTTTGCTTCGAATTCAAAATCAGGGTAGGAATGTTAATTATCATACAAATTTAATTCGTCAATCATGATTTCACTTTGACGGAGCTGACAAAAAAAAAACAGAAATTAATCTGTTTTGTAGTAGATTTTTTTAAACAAAATATCGTTTCTTTTGGTATTTTGTCAAAATATTTTCATCATAATATAAAGATTTTGCTTGGGTTAAACTTGGTTAAATTAGAAAAATTCCCATGGATTCAGGGATTAAGTAACTTATTCATTTTTATTTTAAAATAAACACAATGTTTATGAGTCATGGTTCTTACAATGGAAATTATTTTTTTCCCTTGAGCTGTGCGAGTCCTTAAAAAGAAATTCACAGCCACCGTGTACACTAGAAAAATGCCTCATTTATAATTATTTCATGTCAATCGGAATATGTGTCTCCAAACCTATATCTCCACTCTTCGGAATACACGAGCGTGGCCATTTAGGACCCCTAATCTTTATTTTGGCCCTACTCTCTCTTAATCATCAGTTAAAGAGCTTTAGTTTTAAGTTTTCGGTAAAGAAAGTTTGTACCACTGTAGAATTGTCCTTTAAATACACATTCCTCGTCTGCTTTCAGAATTCTCTATGAGGATTCTTTAGACGCGTTTTTGTTTTCTCAGAATGTTCACTAAAATTGTGGACGTGGAGTAATACTTTTTCCCATAGAATGAGTGAGTATTTGATGTAATTTTTTCTTTGTTTGTTCCCGAACTGTAGCCATTCTGTATACGCACATCAGCACAGTCATTCCATTATTTTGTTTTCTTTTTATCTTCAAATTTAAATTTTCCAAGGAAAATGAAATATTATGACAGGTTACCTGAGAGCTGAGAGTGTATACTGTATATTCGTTAGTGTGGTGTAAGGTGTAACTGTAAGGTATGCCAGAAACTAAAAAAATAATTCCCATACCCATCTCAACCACAAATCTGTCCCACAAAAGTGATATATAGTTGTAGAGATAACAACAAAAAAAAAAGGAATAAACTTGTGGAGTCGTTATGGTTGGTTTGTTATTTTGTTTCGTCCTCGTATAGTTTGTCGTCCTTATTTTTGTGGGTGAAAGAATTCGATATATTAATACTTATATGTATATACATATGTACATAAATACTTGAAAATAATCCAACGAAATTGCCATGTTGGTGTAATGGTTCCATATTCGGTGGGTGTTACTGTGGGAAATTTGTACGGATATTTGTTTTCATTCTTCGATGGGTAAAACGAGTAGGTATATGTATGTTATTCTGTGCCGTGATTTATTTGGTTCTATTTTTTGTATAAATAAATGTGGCCAATACATGAAATGAGATTTGTAGTTTGTTTACAATGTATAGCTGTTATACTTACTAACGAATGAAATAATATTTATTTTAGTTTATTGTTTCGAGTAGATTTTTATTGAAATAAAAGGATTTTCGAATTCATCCTTAATAAAATTAATTTTGCGGTTTGGTCATTGATTGTGCAATGAGGTTCTTTTTGTTGTTTTATATGCAACAAAAACTAAAAATTCAATTTTATGATTTCGCTGAATTTAGTTTAAAAGTATTTGAGAAGCGATATTTCCTTAATCGAGCATTGAAATCGGTTGAGGTTTTTAAAAAATGTTCGTTATTTTTTAAGACCTTTTTTAAACTGAAAACCAAAATATTCTTTGAGGTTTGGTTATCGAAATATTCGCATCCAATGTTAGATTAGTGTACTTCGAAGCAACACTACAAAAGCCTTTGGATAGCGATATTTCCGCAACCAAGACTCGTGAGAGTTTGGTCTGTTCAAAGACGAATTGAAAAATGACGGACCTTTTCGATTTTAAAATTTTGACAAATTTTGAAGAACAAATTTGTAGATATTGATTTTTGAAACAGAAAAATGTTTCCGAAACACATCGAGCTATACATCAAAAGAAAGGTCTTTTCAAACTCTCCCCGCTTATCTAAACCAAAAGCTTGTGGAAGGTCTTGTTCTCGAAATATTTTCACCCAAATTTATTTTACGATTTTACTGGATTTCGATGCAAAAGTTTGATCAAGTTGGGCCTCGTGGAAGAGCTATAACTCCAGCCTAAACTTGGTGGTCGCATATTCAAGTTGCTGCTGTTTAACTCAAAAAACATCGTACTGTGTTTTTTCCATATCAAACAGTCAAAACCTCGCGAGTGTGATTATAAAAGGGTGTTTTTTTAGATGTGTAATTTTCAAGAAAAAATATAATTTAATGTGATGGCCAGGAATTTAGCTTTATTATAAAGATAGGGGTTTGCCATTATGTTTTCAAAATGATTTCGGACAATTGGCCACTGCGGCTGGCTCAAGTTAATTCCAGCCGTGAGGCCCATTTTTCTGCAGCAATTGGGGCCTTATGTCAGCAAAATCGTGCCGAATATTCTCTTCCAAGGCGTCAATCGTATCGGGCTTATCTGCGTAGACAAGCGACTTTACATAAACCCACAAAAAATAGTCCAGCGGTGTTAAATCGCATGATGTTGGAGGCCACGCCACAGGCTCACGACGTGAGATAATGCGCTCAGCAAAAGTTTCCTTCAAAAATAGATTATTTCGTTGGCTGTATGGCATGAAGCGCCCTCTTGTTGGAACCAAAAGTCGTCGTGGCTCTATAGCGTTCCCCATTGACTTTAAAATTATGGCTGGCTTCATTTTAGAAGAAATGTGGACCAATGATTCCCTCTGCCCATAGAGCACACCAAACAGTGACTTTTTGAGGATGTAACGGCGGCGCGGCGTCTCAACAATGACTTGTAGATTATGATCACTCCAAATATGACAATTTTGCTTATTAACGCACCCATTCAACCGAAAACGAGCTTCATCGCTGAACAAAATTTTCTTGCGATGCGTCGCGCGAACCGAACCATTATTTTGGTAATAAATTTGCACGATCTGCAAACGTTGTTCAGGACGAAGTCCATTGATTATGAAATGGCAAACCAAACTGAGCATAAATTAAGTGACAGCTGTCAAAAAGACAAACTCCAAAAAAAGTATTGCCAGATTGAAAAATACATGTCTAAAAAAACGCCCTTTACTTGATATAAAAAAATATCAATCGAAATTTCCTTTTTATATATTTCCAATTGTTACTGTAATTTTTTCTCGTAAATAAACCGAAACCTGCTGTCAATATTCCTACACATTATTCCCCATATAATAATGTTCTTCAATTTACTTCCCAACATAAAATCCCTTTCAAATTCCTTTCGATTTATTGCTTACCCTTAACTCTTAAAGTATTTAGCCGAAACATAAATATTTGCAGCTTAATGAAATCTGAAGCCCTTATGGTTGTTAAAACGTATTTATACCTAACCCCAATTGACAATAAACAAATACTTACATTTCTATTGCATGTCCTTGTAATAATTTCTCATTGACCTCCAACTGAAGAACTATTAATTTAATTCCTTCCTTTAGGCGGTTACCTTAGTTCAAATTTATTTGTTTGTTTGTTTGTTTCTACGAATCCTCCTGCAAATGACAGTTTAATTAATTACTATAACTATTTTAGTACATAACGTTTTAGTTTCTTTAGGGCAAAATATAGCCAACTCAGATGACCATTACTCTTCCTTTTTCTACTTCTGGTAGAAAAGACATGATATCCAATTAGTTTATATGTTTATAAATTGATTTTTTATACATGTAGCCCCAAAAGAAGTTTTAGTCTGTGTGCTTTGTTTTTATTTTCATTTTCATCAAAAATAAGATTAAAGAAAAAGAATCAAATAGGTTAATGTTGTATTATTTTGGAAAAACCTGGAACGCAATTCAATAAATTAAATTTCAATAAATCTGCGTTCCAGGTTTTTGAAAAAAAAAAAAAAATTGTGTGAGTGCCGGGACTCACCGTTAATATGTGTAAACATCAAGATTTTTTTCACTGAACGCACCCATCCTAGTATGCAGATCGTAACGTTGCACACCGTAACGTTGCACGACGTAACGTTGCACACGAACGTTCACGTTATTTTTTTCGCTCTACCGCCAGCATAGATATTTACACATCAAAAAATCACTACGAAAATACATTACAGATAAGAAATTTAATAAAAATCGTATGAGCCGTTTTAAAAACGGAAATTGCTGTATGGCAGCTAACCGTATAAGGTGAGGTAAAAGCAAGATAAAAGTCTAAGCTGCATTATACACGTTCACCAATATCGTTTTTTTTTTGTTTTGTCACTAAAAAAAAACTGTGGAACATAATATTACAAAGTTTAACACGCTAACAATTTTGTATTAAATTTTTATTTTCACTCAGACTGCCCTCTAGGTTTACATAATTAGAAACAAAAAAAACATATTTCCATTTTTACCATTTGGCTAATTGAATTTGTCCTAAAATTCAATTTTTTGTGTTTGTATTCAGGATGAATTGATATTTTTTGTTATAAGACCAAATGTCCATTCTCACTTGACTGATTGAATTTTGTCCTCAAGGTTGATGTTTATTTTGATTGTGTTGATGGAATATTTGTAAATAGAAAATACAATTATTTTTTTTAACAATAAAGCAAAAAAAAAAGACAAATACGAAAAAAGGAACAAGGACTTAAATGAATACATCAATGCCCCATTTATATTGAACATTGTATTTCCATTGAAGAACGAATATTATTCATGTCTAGTTTCTAGATTTGGGATGGATTTTTGAATATAAACCAATGGGTTCTACTAGGTTCGATAAATTAATGACTTATCTCAAAAAAAAAAAAAAAAAAAAATACACGAATAAATTGATAAAAATCAACAACAAATCAAAATGTTAAAAAAAAAAAACAAAACAAAAATAAATAAATAACAGAGTGATTTATCTCATTAACGGGAAATATTGGCCAAACATTAACGCATTCTTCCCCCTTTTATTTAATTCAATTAATATAGCCTATAGAGAGGTTATAATATTCCTGAAACAAGGGCAAATCTCTTAAACCCCCTGACATGACGAATACGATAGGAAGTTGATGTATTAAATCAGTGGCGGAATATAAAGCTTAAGAAGGCCCAGAACTTTTTTTCTCCTAATTTATAAGTTATACAGGAACCTATAGGAACCTGAAAGAACGCCGCCACAAACGAAATTCAAAACTCTAATGATGCAGGAATTGACTTAATTAGGTGTTTATTAATTGCTGCAATTTTGGCTGAGCGGATTCTTAATAACGAAAGGTACATGTTAGAGAAGAGTGATTTTCCTTAATCAAATAAGTAGATAGTCCAATTTTTTGAATAACAAAATGGCACAAATAGGACTGTCATGCTTGATGTATGGGTTCGATTCCCAGCCTCGTCCACCTAAATAAAAAAAAACCAGCTACTGCACCTTGCGATGAAGCGAAAAATCCTCTAAGAGTATCTCTTACTGAAGGTCCAATTAATCCAACTGTAGGTCCAACTTATCTCGCCTGTCCTAAATTCTAGTTTATATGTGTGATATTTAAGTGATTGGATTAAACATTATGCAAAATTTTTATTGAGAAATCTAACTAGGAGCCCTTAAAAGTTAAAGTCTTCTAATTACAAGCTTACCTACTAAGATTGTTTTTTTTTTTTAAATCCGTCACTGCCCATAACCACTATCAACACCGCAGCCCTTCGTCAGTTAACACACATACACATTATTGCCAACCAAAAATAACTTCCCTCTGAAAATCAATACTTAACGTATCCTCCTTTCGACCTCTTCTGCACACCTTTTCAGTTTTATTATGATTATTTCAATCCAGTCCCTTAATGAAAAGACGAAACACCAGAGTCGGAAAATTCCAGGATAAAAAAAGAATATGGAGATTTCTATATCCTCGATTTGAGTATATATTACCTTATAGTAATTATGGTGACCATCTGATATTTATTTAAAACGATAAATTAAATTAAATTGGAAACCTATTTAGTTAAAAATGTTTGATTATTAAATTTGATGCATGAGTTAAATTTATGGTCATACATATCGTGGGCTAAGTGTGAAAACCTGCATACTCCACCTTTTTTATCTTGAAGATCCGATTAATAGAACCTAATATAAAAGTTGTTTTTTTTAGACGTTTGGTTTTCAATGTGGCAATACTTTTTTCGGAGTTGTTTTTTTTTTTATAGCTGTCACTTGATTTATGCTCAGTTTGGGTTGCCATTTCATAATTAATTAATAGACTTACTCCTGAACAACGTTTGCAAATCGTGCAAATTTATTACCAAACAAATTTTTCGCTCCGTCCAATATTTGGTCGACATAATCGCAAAATCTCATGAATTCGAGCAACCATGGATCGGTATCGCACCGCGTTTACTCTAGTGGATAATGCGCATCCTCAGAGACGCCGTACAGTGCGCCCTGAAGACGCTATTGCTGCTGTGGAGCAGAGTATCGAAGAAGACCCGAATGAGTCCATCCGCCATCGCAAGCAACAATTGGAGCTGTTGAAAATCGGGGGAAAATAAAGCCATAACATTAAATTATATGCGTTTTATTTCTTCTTGAAAACCACACGTCTAAAAAAACACCTTTTATAAGCTTTTAAAGCGCACATTGTCGAATTTTGTTGGAGACAAATCAGCAACAAAAGTCTCAAAAAAAAAAAATCCGAAAAGGTTCGCTTTAAAATCTCATTTCTTGAGTTCTCTTAATCGGATCATCAAGATAAAAGTCTTTACACTTAGAAAAAATGTGCAGAGCATCATTTCTAATTAAAAAATGAACTTAAGTGATAATGTTTCTGAAAAAAAATTGTAAAAATGTTTATTTTCAACCCCCACCACCGGCGCCAAAAAAAACTTGCCAGAGTTTTGTTTTTGATATCACGACGCTAACACTTACAAACCCTCTTACTCAATTTTCGGTTATACTTCCAAACCCAAAATTTGCTGTCAGCTCTTGGTCAGTTTGTTTTTCAGTTATTTTTTTTTTTGTAAAAGTGCGAAAACGAAGTAAGTTGTTTATCATTCTTAACCGACGATTTTATATACTTTTTTTTTTAATCAGAAATATTTTCTATGCAGTCGTTTTATCTTTACTGAGAAATGTTTGTTCATTTAATTTGATTTTATTAAATTTTATTATATTTTATTTTATTACCTATATATTATATTTTTTTATTTTTCTTTCATTTCATTCCATTTTATTTTATTTAAATTTAATTTATTTTTATTTTTATATTTATTATTTATTTTTGTTTAATAAAAATTTGTTTTTAAGAATTTATTTAAGAAAAAATATGGTCACCTTGCCTTTTATATAGCAATATCTACACACCTTTATATTGATTTTCCCTTCAGTCTGTTCCCCAAAAAAAGCACAAAATATGATTTCAAATAGATTCTCCTTGAAGTAAAAGTGTAAAAAAGGATATAGGTATTACCTACACATGTACGAGTAGATAAGTGAATTATTCTCAATTAAATATTAAACAAGTTTCATTTTCAGTAAATCAACAACAATATCTTCCCAAATATATGTACAAAGATATAAATATTAAATGTACATATATAAATATTTCTATTCACAGAATATGTAATTCTGTAAAGGACTCTGTTGTGAGTTTTTTTTTTCGACAGAGAGTTCTCTGCATAGCAGTAAAAACCCAGATACACACAACACAGCCTTATAATTGCCTTGTCATCCATTAAATTGGGTCATTTATAAATAGGTTCTATTCAAGGCGTACACAACGATGTGTTGTGTGTAGGCAAATTTTTCCAAGAACAAAATATGGTTATGTTTGGCAGGCATACCTATAATATAAAAAAGGATATGCGGAATTAAATTACAACAACAAACAAACAATAAAAATAATAAAAAAAAAAAAGAAAATTACCCCAACATATTATATCTACATAAAATTTGATGAATGGCACACAGTATATAATAAAAATAATGAAAATGGAAAGAGTTATTTTATCTTCTTTTTTTTCGCCGAAATAAAATAATTATTACTTACAGCCAAACTTTTTGCTCAATGAGTGAAGGTTGCGTAGCAATGTTTTGTGTATGGCCACTCAATTCAATGGGAAATTATATTGATCGAAGAGAATGGGTCATTTCCCATTTTGATAAAATTTTGTTAGTGAAACGTAAAACGTCGTTGCATATTAGATTCTATTTAACGTATTGTGCGAGAGTCTTAAGCTGATCTGCAACACTTTAATCGGAAAGAACCAATGTGGCTTCCGACTCGGCATATCGACCATAAGACCAAATCTCTACACTGAAACAAATCCTAGAAAAAACTCAACGAATTTCAAGTCGATATACTCACGTCTACAGGGTACTGGATGTGGATGTAGTACAAAATATTTTACTTGGCACATTGAGCAAATGAAAACTAATGCTTCGGTGAAGAGAAAGTTCGAATCCGAGCCCCGAAAAACTTCCAAAATAATCGTTTCAATTTTTAAGCAGGAATTTCTCGAAAACCTGAATTGATAGAACAATTCTAAGTTCAGATTCAAATTCAGGGCATCGAAAACCTTGGAAATAATACAGACAGTGTTTTAAGGACAAAATTTGTGCTGACGAGATGAACTAAGGCCATGGGCGAGATCATCCTATAGTTTCGGGGTTTAACCCGAGTTTACTTCGTAAACAATTTTTTTCAGTCGAGAAAAATTTGATGATTTAACTTTGGATTATAGGTATTTCTGACAGATGCATGTCAAAAATATATCAACGCGAGCAAAGTTTAATCAAAATCGTGCGACATTTTCGAGAAACTTTAAAAAAC
Organism: Leucozona laternaria; assembly: GCA_932273885.2. Lineage (NCBI taxonomy): Eukaryota > Metazoa > Arthropoda > Insecta > Diptera > Syrphidae > Leucozona > Leucozona laternaria. Next base: position 1,535,019 of record OW026366.1, read on the forward strand.
CAAAAATTGTTTTATGGCACCTACCCGTTCTAGATAAGCCGAAAATTTGAGTTTCCCCTCTAGAGGGAAACATACAAATGTTCTGTACCAAATTTTTAACAAATCGGCTTACCCTTTTAGGCTCTAGATCAAGTAACAGTGGACGAACAGATGCACAGACTGACAAACATTATAAAAATCAGGTATACGGCAAATCACATATCATCCATAGTATCCATGTATAGAGTAAACTCTACTCAAGCTCTTTTCAAATCTGAAAACCAAAAGCCCCCGCCACCTCTGGTTCACGAAATATTTCAGTCCAAAGTGAATTGATTCTTCTTTTCCAACTTATTCTACCTATCCTATATAGTCTCTCGATGGCATTACCTATAGTCTTTCGATTGCGTTATTTCCGCAACCAAGCCTCGTAAAAAGTTGCAGTTTGCGGCGCCAAATAGAGGATTTATGTTTTTCCGCCGGAGAAAGTTTTATAATATTAAATTTGTTTGTTTAATTAAATTTCTTTTTGTGTTTTCGAGGTATACTCGAAACAAACTTCAAGAAGAGTTTTCTTTATGCGTTTTCCTTTCTAAGCTCTGAGCCTCAGTGCACTAAGCAAAGTCTGAGCGAAGGGAGTGTGCTCTGAGCAGAGTGTGTTTTGAAACACATTTGAGCACTGAATTGTCATATAAAGAATATAATCTGTCAAATTGCATGAAAATTGTATGAAGTTGACTGTGCTCAGCGATTTGCTCCAGTTTGCTCGGTTATTTTATTTTGAGCTCATGAACCACGCTACGATCTAGCTCTAATTGAAAAAAGAAACACAAGTTAAGCGCTCTGATGTGTCTGAGCTAAAAAAGAAACACGGATCTTTTTTGACAGTTCAATTCTTTGCTCTGGACTAAAGAAGAAAAACGCCTTTTAAAATAGTGTTTTACTGGCCGAACACAATGGTGTCGCTGCAGATGCAGCACGTAGCACTGTCAAAGTTTAAAGACACGAAAATAGTATAAAATTCAGCGCTGCAATGTGAAGCTTAATGTTTTGAAAGAAAAGAAGCTGCATTAGGCGTTTTTCTTTTTTCTTTCCTACAGAGTCTGATCTGCCAAAAAAATAATGTGTTTCTTATTTTGCTCAGTGCGTTCAGAGCCTCAACATTGTGTATCTTTTTTCGTTCAGAGAATGATCAGAGCTTGTTCAGAGCCCGAACTACGAGCTCAGAAAAAATCGGCTGAGCATTCTGAGCACAGATTAGTCACATGAAGATGAGAATCCCCGGCAGCCATTTTAATTTGCCTACAAGCTTGAACTGTCAGATATCAGATAAAAAATAAGAATGGGTGTATAAAAACCTCACACATAGACAGTAGGGATCTTCACACACCTGGTTAAATTGTTGTTGCAAATCACATCTGTTCATCGACGCGCGAAGAAATTACAAATACAACGATGTAAGCAAATGGGTTTTGGAGGGTGAAACGTACGAAACATTCTCATCTTCATATGGCTAATCTGTGATTCTGATTAAAAAGCTGACCACTAAACGTCATGTGCGAAAAGAGGAAAAAAAGAAAACAAATGCGCAAACAAATTAAAATGGCGGATGAAGCGGTCGGTAAGTTTTATTAATAAATTACATAGAAATATTTTATTTTTCAATGCATAAAACTTATTTCAGTGTTCAAATGGAACAAGCCGATGATTTTGTTCTTGAATTTTTGATTTGAATTTTCTTTCATTTTTGATTTTGTTGAGTTTGACAGCTTGATATTGTCAAATGTCATTTGTTGAGAGCTTGGTTCTCATATGTGTTTCAAAAATATATCTGAGCGCCAGAACACGTTCAGTTCAGAGCATGTTCAGAACTTGTTTAACATGTTCGAGCTCTGTTCAGAGCTTTCTTCTGAAAGAAAAAAGAAAAGCGACTATTTACCGATTGAAATTTTATCATTTTAAATGCAAAGTAAAAAAAAAAAAAACAGCCGACCGGACAAGACGATTTGCGATATGCACGCGCAAAATGTAGAAAAATCTCGATATCGACTTTGTCTGATTTTTTCCACATTACTAATAAATTAATTTTATTTACATAATTTACCTATTTAAGTAATGTTTCGAGATTTAAATCTTTTAAATAGATAACGTCAATTAAAATATATTTTTTTACAAATATTTTTTAATAGTTTAAAAAAAACTTCTCATCCACTATCAACAAGTTATATATTTTTTTTTAATTTGTTTGTTTGGTTTTTGTGTATGGAAGAAGAATTTCACACATTACTGTTGAAACTGTATGAACTCTTACGCACTCGATGGTGACAACAGCTTTCTATGTTAATTAAAGCAAAACAAAAAAAAATGTTTTAAAAAATTAAACAACTGCTTTAAAATGAAGTCAATGTCCACAAAGAAAATTGAAAACATTGATAGTGTATTCGAGGATACAACACAGTTTACACCCCCATTTTCCAACCCAACAATACAGGCACACACATACCCATCTATACACACACTTGTATATACATTTCCAAACAACATCGACACCAACAAAAGATGGCTGTTAACGCTGAATTAATTATTGCTCAATGATTTGTTAAATTTCTTTTGATACAAAACATGTTCGAAATTAATGAAGAGGAAATTATAATAAGGAATTTTCGCCTCCGCATAAATCCATCGGTTTTTTTTTTTTTTACTAAAAACATTATACTTTAACTCTCTGTGTTTTTATGGTGCGATTTTGCGTCCAAATAAAGAGTATTTTTTGACACACGAAAATCTGCTGGTTAGCTCAATGGCTTTGGCTGGCTGTAAGGGTGCTGATTTGATGTTTATTATTTTGTATGTTTCATTACCATCGATGAATCAGTGTATATAGAGCTTTTATCCAGCTCTGATGTTTAAAGGGTATGAGAATATGACGACTAAAAACAGCTTTGCAATTTATGCTTCTAAAAATACGCCAAAATCCAGCACCAGTTCAAAAACAGCTAAAGTACAGTGAGACATTTTAAAGAAAAATCTGATCAAAAATATAGTCAAATTGACTTTGCATTTTATTGTTCCTCAAACTGGGATGAATAAAAATGCAATTTCGCATTTCGCGTATTCCCCTCCCAAACTCTTCGCCTCTTCTATTTATTACAACTCCTGTTGGTCAAAAGAGAAAAGTGCCTAGACACAAACTATTCTGCTTCCAACTTTTGAATATTTATTGCCACAGGTTCGAGTCTCTGCAGACAGTGCCTAAGAAGAAAGAGGGAGGCAACATTTACAAAAAATCCCTCAAACACAAAAAAAGACTCAACTAAACTTGTAAACTTTGTCGTCCTCTATCTTTTAAGAAACTAACTTCAGAGTGTCGGCTGTCGGACTTGAAACAGTAAATGTTCAAAAAAATATATTTTCTGCCCCTCCTACCAACAGTAATATATTTTTGTTGAACCGATACAAAAAATAGAAGAAGCGAAAAAAGGCCGAAGCGTTGGGGTGGGGAATAAATCGATTCAAAAGTTAGAAGCGGCAAAATTGTGTGGGAGCGCTGGAGAGATCAAAACGCCAAATTTGTCTTGTATGCTTTAGATTTTGAGAAAGAATAAAATGCTAAGTTTAGCCTGTTACAAATTTTTGAGATGTACCCCCATTTCGTCTAGCTTTTGCAGGCTCATTCGTTCCATCAGTTCTGTTTTAATTCAAATGTTATCGAAAACGTGTAAGCAGTCTTCACTGTTGTGGAGTTTTGGTGAGCTGCATTTTTTTTAATCTGAGTGTTTATCGGATTTTGTGTTCGATGTTGGCCCTTAAAAAGTCCTTGCTTGGGCGCCAGTTAGCATGCAAAATATTTTTCCCGTTTTTTTTTTTAAATGAATAAATTCGTTTAAATATTTCTAAACCGAAAACTTATTTTCTTTTTGGTCCGATTTTTCATCAAAATAATCCAAAGTACATTGTTGGCGCAGCCTAAGCACCCAAATCTTACTTTAGGTAGATATTATTTGAAGCAGCTTTCGAATAGACAAGACCCTATCGGGAGGGGGGAGGCTGGTTGCTGCTGTTGTTTTCTGTTTCTGTACTTTATACCTTTAGTGGTGAAATCATAAAAGAAAACAAGATTTTACTGCGATGCGATGTGCAGAAATGTGCTTAGGTAAGTGATGGCGTATTCAAGAGGTGGTCTTTGTTACACTTCAATATACCAAAATGGGTTCTCAAAATACCAAATCACACCATCAAGCATACAGAATTAGTTACCTACCTACCTATCTACTTCTTGTTAAATCAAATTTGAATTTCTATTTTCCAATCAATCAATTTTACAAATGCATTTTCAAATGCATGTGCTCATGTTAGGGAGAAATGTTTACTTTCCTTTCCATACTCATCCATCTCGAAATCGAAATCACCCCCCGTTTTTTTTTTATTGACAAAATTAAATTAGAAGAAAATCACGAATAATCCTAGAGTGGAATACATACATTTATATGTAGATGGGAGCGCGTGTTGAAAAAATAAAATGACACCATAAGTGTAATGCCTTGAGTATATGAGAAAATCAATCGCTCCTAGAACGGATGGTGTACCTACTTACATACATACATGCATTTTATTTACAGCACGTGGACTTAACGATGTAATGGTAAAAGAAAAAAGCCGTACAAGGAAGTGTATACAAAAATATGTATCTATATCTTAAAATGTATCTACCGTTTTTTTGCTTAACAGCTTTCAGTTTAATAACCATTTTGAAATAACGGATTTATTTTGGGCTTATAAGGGGAAGAAGTAAAGCTTCAGAGCTTTATGGTTTGTGTTGAGAATAATTTTATAAAAAGCGCAATTCTTCAAAACTTGAAAGCTTCTGAGGATGAAAAACTAATTTTTATTGTTCCTATCTAACACCAGGGGGCTGAACAAAATTGTTGTGTGTCGAAAAAATTCAATTATGTTTGATTCAAAAATGTATTTGCGATTGGATCGAAATTCAGTAAAATCGCTAAACCACTTTGGATGAAAATATTTCGTGGACCCGATTTTCTCCAAGTTTTTGGTTTAAGGTTTCGGATAGAGTATGAAAAAAGTCTGTACTTTGGAAAGCATTGATGAAAAAATATTTTTTTTTGAGCAAAAGGGGTGGTAGTCCATGAATTTTTTCGATCATTTTTCCATCGGCGAAAAGGTCTGTTAGTATCACTTTAGGGTTATATCCGAAATTCAGCTAAGATTAAAAATGAAATCAAAAATTCAAAGCTTCAAAATATTTTTTTTTTTCAATATATTTTGTACAAAATTTTATGGAAAAAAGGTACAAAAAATCCGTAATTCAATATTTCATTAAATAATCATCATCACTTTATCTATTCCTTATCTATATTCATAAATAGTCATTTTTGATATCTTCTTCTATTTTTTCATCATCCCAATCCCAATTTAATTGAAAATCCTTTAAAAAACGAAGAAAATAAAGAAATTAGAATTATTATTTTTTTTTTCATATTTGAATAATTTAATTAAAACCTACATAATCCTCTACTGTTGAGTGTGTTGGCAATGAACATGGCACACATGCTATATGTGCAACTCCAGTATTATGTCCTGTACACTCACATTGCTGACAATTGATGGGTGCTGCAGTTTTGGCCACGCGCTTTGCAAAAATACTAGCAATTTTCTTAATCGGATATTTATGTTCTGGTTGAAGTTTTCGAGCTGTAAAAACTGATCCATTCGTTTCCAATGCCAATGGTGCGCACAAGCCTAAGTAATCCTTTGGAATATGAAGTTGCTTTCTGGTTGCAGCATCTCCGTCCACAAAGCGTTTCGTATAGACAAACTCACGATCTAAACCGAAAAAGTGTCTTACTTTGACATTTTTTTCGAACTCGAGTCCAGTATCAGCAAGTATATGAAAATTGACGCCTTCTTCGAGCATATATTGAAGGATGGACGTAAAATCAAACTGAAAAAAAAAATCAGATGAAAATGGAAGGTTTTAGAGGGATGAGGCGGGGAACATACCTTCATTGCATTCGATGAACAATCAGAACAAGACAACAAAATGAGAACCTTTGAAGCACCTGGTCGGAATTCAAGGTGAGTGGCAACACTGATTGCTTCTAAGATATCACTATTGTTGCCATTTCCCACTTTAATGTGATCGAAGTATTTTTGAAGTTCATTTGTATCTGAGGTGAAGACCTTATTATGAAAGACAATCGGACGTGGGTAGTTAAATGGCTCATAACCTCCAAAAGCAAGAACCGAATACCTAAAATTTATAAGATATTAAGAAAGTCTTTTTAATGTTTAAGTCTTAAATTAAAAAAATTTATTGTAGTGAAGTGAATTTTTCTTTGCTGAATTCAATCAAATTGACATTTTTTCGGTTTTTTGATTAAAACTTCTTTCTGATCCATTTTAATGAAAATAGTTGAATTGCTGAATTGTTGAAAACAAAATTTTATACAAACGTGGAATCACATATTTTGTGTACGCCCAATATCAACGCAGCTCCAAATTTAGTATAATTAATTTGTGTTTAATTAATTAATAATTAATTTGTGTTTCTTTTTCAATAAATTAATTGCATTTTAGCTTAATCAAGAAATAAGACTATGGAGAGTTTGTAGCGTTTTTTTTAAACAAAATTACTTTTCAAAGTCTTATAGCTCAATTGCTATTGATCTTACGATGAAAGTTGCAAGTTTAAATTTAGAGGAAAATGTATTTCTTACAATTCAGCAAATCAAGTTTTTTCGTTAAAACGCCCAACAAAAAAGTTATAATCAAAAACGTGAAAAAGACCCAGTTCTTGGTTATTTTGCCATGATTATAGGATTAATAGAAGCCAACCCCTTTCTATAAAGTAATGTCAATATATGAATGTGCCATCATTTTTGCAAATGTCGTCAATTAAAATATGTACAACAACTTTTACTTTTGCTTCAAATTGCTGAATTGGGTCTCGAGTATTGTTGCTTGCAGGATGACCGAGCAAGCGCTCATAGAGCTCTGGCAACGATGAAGAATTTGAATTTATACCATTACGAAATTACTTTTTCCCAACCTTGTATTTACCTGTTATTGTTTATTTTTGCAGCTGCAAGTTCAGCTTCCAGTGATTCTACAACTGTCATAAGATTCTTTTCAACTGTCAAATTAGCATTACAGGGCTTTGCTTCTACAACAAATACAACATCAGCAGTTTTTGGTATGTCTTCTTTGTTGAGAGTGATAAACGTTCCCTCAGGCACATAAGATCCATTTAAAAGCTTACAGCTGTTAAAAATAATAAAAAAAAATCGTTAAAGTAAAACTTTTGATGTTTTTTGTAACAGCTGTCAAAAAATTCTTACAATATACACTGATCAGGAATTCTCATAAGAATTTTAGAACTTGCACAAGCTTCGATATAAGCCAAAGCTGATGTACAAACTCCCTTCATTGCTGGATTATTATTGTCCCTCATTGAATTGGAATTCGCCCCTAAATCTTTACACATATCCAAAAATGGCAATGGATTAATTACATCCGAACAAGCTGAAAATATTCCCGACGTGATGAAGATATTTTCACAAGCTTCCAACACTTCACGAGAAGCTTGAATTTTAACGCGAGCTTTTCGTTGTTTGCATGATTTTAAACTCCATGAATCAGTGAATTCTTCTTTGTCATTAACTACGAGATTCCTCGAAGTCATATACTCATCGAAAGGTTCATTATTAAGGGTTCCTAATAGTCCAGCTGTCTGACCGAAATACCAGCCAGCAACTTCAAACCAACAAAGATTAAATTGAATATTACAATTTAAGATAAAATCTTTTTTCGATTGAATTGTTAAGAAATCCATTTCGCGATAGATGGTAACCGAGCCAAATTGTAAGGGAAGCATAGGAGAATGGTTGCCATCTATGGTCAAAGTCTGTTATAAAAAAAAAAATAAACAAAAATTAATTGTGTCGGGGGAAATGAAAAATATTTTTGTTCAACTTACATCGTCCTCCAAATTGATTTCAACAACCTTATCATCCGTCAATAGGGTAAGTTTCTTAGTTGGAACTCTGGAAGAAGTCTATAGAAAAATAGAAAGATTTAGATTTGTTCTTGATAATGTGAATTTGAATATCAGCAGCTTACCGATGGTTCTAAAAGAAGAGTGAAATTCCGTTGGAAGAAGTCATGTGACAGAATGTAAGAGCATTGCTGACCTCGTTCATCACATTCCAAATTTAACCCAACAAAGCTTTTATCGAAAGTCATATAATGCCGAGAACCAATCAGCAGAGATCGCTCTATAAAAATACACACATACGCAAAATCTAACAGATCTTTCCAAAAAAAAAAAAAAAAATAACAAAAACTCACCTTTGTACGGTGGCAACCAAGTATCTGGATTCAAATTCGACTTCAAACTATAAAGAGATCTTACAATCGATGCATTTGTGCTCGACAAGAAATTCTGTGCCTTAGCCAACGCTCTATATTCCGGTATTTCTTCAAATTTCGGAGTCTCATTGAAACTATGCCATGACATTGGCAATTTCTGCTCCAAATCAATAACTCCCATCTCCGGATCAAAGACAAATTTCGTCTTAGCCTCACGATACACATCAGATGTTTCGAGAGCATTCAACGCGTAAGTTTGGAATTTATTACGAAGCAGGGCATACAATTGATGTAAGCGATACTCAATTTGCAATTCCTCAGCTAACCATTCGATTTTGGCAAGAATTTCATCAATTTTCTGGAACACCAATTGAATGTGTTCCAATTTTTTAAGTTCTTTGATTTTGTCCAAAATTTCCGTGATAATTTCATTGAGTTCATTGCCAAACGGTACAAGTTTAAAGTACTTCTCTTTAATAAAGTTCCATGCAATAACCGAGTATTTCTTGATGTTCGTTATGGCATCATTGGATTTGATGTCCTTGTATAGTCGATCGACGTCTTGAGTGAAGCTGGAAACTTTGTTGAAATATGGAGATTCAGCAAGCTCATTTGTACGTTTATAAATGAAATCTAAAACAGAGCCGATTAAATTTTAACAAGGAAAAAATGCAAGAAATACAAAATAATTTTACCGAAAATTTCCTTGCTAATATCCCAAGCAACTGTTTCAATGTACGATAGAAACCGGAACACATGTGGTTCGATACGTTTGAGTACAGACTTCCAGTAATTAGCCATCATTGTTGAACAGTTATTCCATAAGTTTTCGACATATTTTATAAACGATATATGTAGATCCTTTATGAATTTGTCATATTTCTCGACACCTTTTGCCATAAGTTCAGATAAGTAACTTAAGTAGTCACCGTGGAAAAATTTACTAACAGCTTCAAGAGATTTTTGATATGAGCCCTTGATCTGCAGAAAGAAAAATATTTACGTTCAAACTTAGTACTTTAGGTTTTTACGAACGGTTCTTGTGAATTTTGACAGAAGCAAACAAATACTTACAGTTTCAATAAGCCAGAGAATATTCTTTCGCAGAGCTTTTCCAGAATCTCCCATAGCTTGCCATATTTCTGTAAATATCTTTGGCAGCGATTGTATATGATCTTTGATTGCCAATTCGTCTAACACAGAGAGCGTAAGGTTGACAACGGTCTTGATATAAAAGTCATTAGCCTCGTAAGATTGGTTGACAAAGAGTCGAAGTTCTTCCAGATCTTGTTCTAAAACACTTAATTCTCTAAACAGAAAAAAAAAACAAGAAGAAAAACCAAAATAAAAACCCAAAACTTTATGTTTCGAAAATTATTTACTCACCCCATATCATCTAAAAATGTTTGAGTATGAACAGTAGCTGTGCTCCAGACATCGTTAATAGTTTCCGTAGTCTCAGTGTACATATTTTTTACCCAAAAATCAATTCCATCAGAAAATGATGTATAGAATGAAGTTCCAATGGATTTCCATTTCGCCTAAAAAAAAAAAACCCGTAATTTTATGAGTAAGTTCATGAGTAGATTTGATAGACTTTTATTGAAAAAAAGCTAGAATAATGCATCTAATCTCTGTTCCACAATATTGCATCGGAGACTTGTTCAACAAGTACAAACAGAGAAATATTGTTCAAAAACATGGAAAACACAAAAAACGACCAAGAGCATCAGACCAGTGGCAGAGCCTTAAAACTAACCAAGAACACCTTCGGCGAAGCGAATATTCTTTTCAATGAAGAGCATTCGTTCGATTGACATTTGTGAGCGAGTGAAGTGAAGTTTATTTTGTATAGTCCACTTTGGCATCTAATTATTAATTACGTATTTCAAGTTTTTAAAATAAATAAATTTGAATGCAAATTATAAACTATCAACCTTTGTCGAATAAGGTTCTCTCTACCCCGTTGTGTTTCATTTTGTTCCTTACCTTCAGCTCATCCTTAATTTTCGGTCTCCAATGGAACTTTCCAGTTATAAGCCTTGAATGATTGATCTTATAATAAGAACTAACATCAATTATTCGAATTTCCTCATAATTTCTCCAAATATCTAAAAATCCACTTCTTGCGTCGGGAATGTGTCCGATCATTTGAAGATTTTGACTCGAATCCTCAGTCAAATTGAATTCTGCACGAGCGTATTTCTTCGCCAAGTCAACATAAACATAACCAGTATTATTCATATCCGGGGAATCCCAAACGGTTGCGTTCAAACCATATACAGGATATTTTCCATGAGGAATAGCCCATAATCTGACAGATCGATAAGGTGTGTTTCGCTAAAATATTTTTGATACAATTGTCAAAACTTTGAAAATTATAACAAAACCTCACTTAAATACCTCATATTCGAATTCTTTGTTGTTCAAATCAAGCTTAGCTAAAAATCGACCTCTCTTTTCGGGGAAGTAACCACGTTGGTAAAGTCCATTGGTATCGGTTTTATAGAAGGAATTCTTTGCCAAAAGTTTTCCATGGACATCAACGTTCAAAGTACTTGCTGGATGAAGAAGTATAAAATCCAAGGTGTAGTTGGAAATTCCATTTCTTGATCCTAGATCTTTTAGTAGGGCTTTGAGGGTCAGCATGTGTTCAGGATCATCAGAGTATTCAACTATTAAGTTTGCCTTTATCAAGTCTTCCAATCCTCGATAGAAAAATCCTTTGAATTGAACATCCTGTTAAACAAAATCATTAGTGTTTAGCCATGGCTTCAAAATACCAAAAGACATCAAAGATGTATACCTTGTCAAGATAAGGATGACCAATGGTTAAAACGATACTTTGTTTATCCTTATCACCTTGTTGTAATTGTTCACTTTGCCAAAGAAGTCCCGTTCTGACTGTTTTCTTATCCTCAGATTTGTCCATGGTCCATTTCAAGGCTAAATCAGAATCGAATTTGTCATCTGTCACATAATACCAGCCTTCAGCTGAAAGATTTCGCAGAGGGTAAGAAAGCTCCAGTAAGAAGTTTTTGGATTCATTTGAAGCCTATTTGGGGGAAAAAAAGAAGAAAAACCGATAAATTAGCATCGAACAATTTTCACAACAGACCCTATCAAACCGTGGTATAGTTTCCCAATTCAACGTTGTACCCAATCCAAGCCGAAGGAGCCAATTGAAGCTTTGATTTGTGTTTGGTTATCAGGTCCAAATAGTCATACTCTGAATTCAAAATAATCGTCCGGTTCGGATGAATTGCCACAATTTTGAATTCTTGACCAGTATCGGTTGTTCGAATATGTAATTCTCCGGTTAGATTCATGGCCTTTGCATTTCGAAGTTCGAAGATTTCACAATGTTTCATATCCTGGAAGAGAGAAAAGTTTTGGTCTCGGTGTTTTTATTTTTTTTTTTATTATTAAACTTACATTATCTGGAAATTCAGCATTGGTGTACTGTTTTGAATGAACATAATGAATTCCCATTGGTTTGAGTTCATTTTCAAGGCTTATATCGATGACATCCTTTTCGAAGCCCATGCGTTGCTCAGTTTTGCAATTATATCGTCCGTTGAGGACATTTTTGTCATTGTACATTACATTGGCTTGACCTATGTGTAAAAGCTCACGTTCCTTCATACTGTACTCGACGTTACCTTGATGGCGGGTAGCCAGCGGTAATTCCACCTGAATTGTACCCTGAAGATCTCGATTAAGGTTCTGCGATGTATACGTGCTGTGCATATTGAAGAAACCTGAGTCTTCGGGCCATGTAACCTTTGCGTAACGAACTGATTCTCCACTAAAAAAAAAAAAACCAAAAGTTAAAACCAGAAATCTTAAAAAAACTCCTCATTGTCAAATTTACCCAGCTGTTGTAAAATTAATATCAGCACGAAGCCATGTGACGTTAAAGAAGGGTAATGTTCCATTGACGAATCCCTTCATGTTGGAAAGGGTGTTGAAGGCCATATCGACTTCTCCAAGTCGTTTAGATGCTGGTGAATCCAGAGTACACCTGATGGAAAGACGCACAAAATTAAATATCATATAGTTTCGGTGAAGGTTTGTTGCCAAAAACTTCTAAATTCTAAATATTTTTTTTACTAAAAAATATTCCTGGTAGCTGTGTAAGTTTTAGTTGCCGAAATACCGAAAAACTCAACTCTAAAAATTTCAAAAAAAAAAAGAAGAAAATATTGCGAAAAGTCCTGGGTAGCTGGAAGTTTGGTTTCCAAACCCTCTTCATTCTTTGTAAAAACAAAATAGTGGAAAGTGTTGGTTGCTGTCAAGGCAAGTTGCCGAAAATCTCCTAATTCTAACAATTATTTGACTTGCGAAAAGTTCTGTTAGCTATAACTTTTTTTTCTTTAACTAAAAACCTTTTTTTATATTTCACTTAGAACTTACATCAAGTAATGGAAATCTTTCTCCTCGTCATAGTTTCCCCTGACAAACATTGTTTCTTCAGTATACATTGGTGTCGTCAACTTTGCATAGAACTCCTTCCGCACTTGCTTCTTCCGCAAAACCTGGAAATCACCTTCAATTGTTGACAAATTTGCCATCTGTCCCCATTGAATTCTGCACAATCCTTGAAGATCATCGACATTTCTATACGATACACGAGTAACGAATTTATTTTTAGCTTCTTGTGACTCATATTTACTCTCAGCAAAAATATTCGGTGGTTCGTTTGTAAGCAAATTGCCACGATAGCGTATTCCCAAATGATGTGTATCACCTACAGGTTTTGGCAATTGCAAAACTAAACCAGCTTGAATATCTCCACGGGATATGAAGCCTAATGTACCGTTTACATCGAGAATCCATTCAGAATCGACATTGACTTTTCCACCAGTCAATAATCTTTGGTAACTTTTATTCGGATTCAAGAACTTGATGCTTGTTTCAGCTCTACGGGGCTGTGTAATGCCATTGGTTAGAGAACTTTCCAGAGCAAATTGCATATTTTCAGCTAAAATCCAAGACCAAGAGCAAGACTTTTGAACATTTATCTGGCCGATATTGTATTTTCCTTGGATTTTTCCCGAGTCTTTTTGAATATTGACACTAGTTAAAAAACCACCCTTTTCCAGACCTAACTGTCTCCATGGAGTCTGGAAATCTAACTCACTGATAAAGTATCCTTCGCCCTTGGGCTGAACTTTACCATTAAGAGTTATTCTTGACATTTCTGGCTCACTTGATTGAATCAAAGTGTCAAAGTCCCAATCTAACTTATTCCTGAAAGTATAGCCCCCCGAAATTTGACACGACTTGCCATCTTCGATTGCACTAAATTGGAAGCTTTTGCCTTGTTTATCATCATCGTTTTTGATATCGAATTCTATAAAACCATCAGGACCGCCAGCTTTAGGTTGAACTCGAAGTCTAGCTTGGGCAGGATAGGTCTCTGCCATTTGAACAGTGCCGCTAACAAGAAACACAGCCATATTTCGATACAAATGACCATTGACTAGGTATTCATTGTTTTTGGCTTGATTACGAACAAAGGTCCCGATCAACGAAACATTTCGATAGTTCTTCAGCGGCGTCCAAATTTCAATATTAATTATATCTTTCTTTTTACTCGCTCTCGATCCGTATTCAATTCGATGACCATCACGATGGACCATGGCAAAATCAACATTAAGATTGGGATTTGGTCCTTTTGTGAGGGCAATTGAGCTTTCGGCTAACTTGAGGGGCAGCATAGTAGTTTGAACTTTACCCTTTGCATTGACGATGTATGCTTCGTCAAGACGCCAAGTTGTTCCAATTTGCAGCTGCAAAGAAAGAAGAGTTTGATATATAGGTGGAAGGATTTAAATCAAAGTTTATAGGTAGGTACAAACCAAGTTGATAGTTCTATTATCATTGACTTCAAGCTGTAGGTCTAAGGAATTATCCACATCGGAAAAGTCTTTCTTGAGATAAGCCCTCCAACCGTAGTAGGGAACTACATCAGTATCTAAAATGAACCCTATGGAGCTCTCCAGGAAGTTCTCTTCAACCTAAATTAAGAAAAACTCATTATAATATTGTATCCCAAGCTTCCATAACCAAAACTTACTTCAACCGATGCCGCTAATGAGAGAGTAGTACTAGCAGTCTTTGAGGTTATGTTACCCCTTTGAATATTATCATCCAACTCCAAAACACCTTCAACTTGAATATCTTTCAAAATATCAAATGGGGTTCGAACTCTCAAAGCCATTTCGTGTTGTTTGACAACTTTTTCTTCCAATACCTTTGTATAATTTACCATAAAACCGAATTCCGTTGGGGCGGAAATTCCATTGTCGATAGTAAAATCAACTCTCTCAACAAAATATCGATCCAAATCAACATGATATTCAAAAATATTCTTCAAATTCCGACAAGACTCAAACGGTGTCCAAAGATTCAAAACATTCTTCACATTCATCATATCAGGATAGTAGAGACGATCTTTAAAATCTACCCGACCAGCAGGCAGACTAGCATCACCGACAATAATAAAGTAATCATAGATTTCTTGAATATCGACCTGGCCGTTTATAGTTGGCCATGTCAAAGTGTCAAGTTCGCCTTCGACAAAATATGAAAAATATTCACTCAAATCATAATCTTCTTCTCCCTCATCATCATCGTCAGAAGGCTTCTGAGGTTTCAAATCTTCATCGTAGAAAAGTTCAAGATCCAGTTTGTTTGGACTTATTAAAGTTAGAAGCTTTGATTTCGGTCTTCCATTAACCTTTATGCCGAGTTTGTGTTTCGAAAGTTTTCCATGAACTTCCAGAACAAAGACATCTGTTTTGATGAACTTCAAGACAAATCCATTGTGTGTGAAGTCTGGGAAAGGTGTGTAGGCTTGATAGGAGTATTCGAAATCTGTAGCATTATGGAATCTCCAGACCCCGGTAAAACCTAATGTAGCATTGTTTAAACTTCCACGAAGGTCAACGGTAATTGGCTTGACTTTTCCAATAAAACTAAGTAGATTGAGGTTTTCGAATGGGGTTGCGAGGCTTAGTTTTACATCGAAGTCTGAGAACGCATTGAGAACCAATAGAACTTCAGCACCTAAAGCTACTGTTCCCGAACGGACTTCAGCCACTGCATGGCGGTTCTTTTCACTCAGACCGAATCGACCGTTAATGGTTCGGAACTTTTCCAAAGGTGTTGTAATATTGACTTCTAGCATGCTATCGGTGAATTTCCTCACATAACCATCCAAAGCTAGAGTGAACTCTCTTATGTCAAACTTCAGTGACGCTACACCTTGAACTTGACGATCGTCACTTAGACTTAGCTTAGTTGCCAGTCCACCTTTTCGGTAGCCGTTGAACGGACTTACCATAAGAACCGAACCGCTTATATTTCGATAACCCCCATCTTGAACAAGTTCCCAAACGGATCTAACACTGTAGACCTTTAATGTGTCATTGGCATTAGTGTGTCGCAGATCAAGCTCAGAGTCGAAGTTCTTTAAATCATGTCGGTGCTTAACTTTCATTCTTATCGTTGGAATGTCCTTGATGGTGCTATTAACACCCAATTCCACATGGAAGCTTATGAGCGGCTGGGCAACTTCATAGTTACTTTCGTAGCCGATTTGAAGGTTTTGGTTTTCAGCCCAAAGTATTGAAACATTGCCCAGGTAAAGGTTATTTCGATTGAAAACACCGACTTGAAGACTATTCTTGTACCATCCCTGGAAAGGTGTTGATAATTCCGCTCGAACCCAGTTATTGAATTCTTTGTCCGAAAGGAAACCGGCGTCATAATTGAAAAGGATCGCATCGTTGGTGCCCCAAGTTGCTCTCGCTGAACCGAAATATTTCGGACCACCGGCAAAGATGTTGAATCCACAACTGAAAGTTCGATCGGGATAGGTGAACATGATGGTAGAATCATAAGTCCTATTAGCAGGGTTGTTATATTCGGCATTCAAAGCCAGTCTCTGAGAAGGATCTCTATTGGCATCCCATTTAAGTTCAACTGACAGTTCTTTTTTCTTCGGAACTGTCAAAACTCCCACCCGCAAGTGTATGTCCCGAAGTCTGAAATTAAAGAATTTTTTATAAGACAATCACTTAAAGCCCCCAAAAAAAAAAATAAAAGCTTAAATTTACTTGTCCAGATGTATCTCTATCTGCAGAAGTTTAGGTTGCTGTGAGAGTAACTTAGCAGCTATTCCATATTCCCGATCTTTGATTTTCAACTTAACCTCGGCATTTGAATTGGTTTGGTTTTCATTGCGATTGTATTTTAAGGAAAGTCCGTAAGGGTCTTTATTGTATTTGGCTTCTAAATCGGCAAAAACTACGAACTGACTACGTCGGAAGATCATATAAAACGAAGTCACTTCAAACGAGGGACTCTCCACAAGTAATTTGAGTTGGTGAAGAACTTGAAGTGGCGAACTTTTATCCTTATAGTTACCTTTTATTGAGATTGAATGTCCCGAAAACCAAGAACCGTTAAAGTTTATCTATAGAACAATCTATCATGAACATTTTGAGCCCAAAGAGAAAATATGTTTTTTTTTGTTGTTGTTTACCATATAATCTTCCTTGAATCTCTCAGTTAGTTGCAAACGAACTGTAGAAGAATTAAATTCTGGAACCGTTAGGTTCATGTAAGCATCAACGGCAAATAGATTGCGTCTAGGAAAATGAGCTGAAAAAACTGCGGTTGCTTCTTTTTGTGGAGCATAGCGAAGTCCAACGATAAAATTATGCTCCGTTCCGTTTTTATTGCGTTCTTCATGCCTAAGAAAGAGTTTTACATCGGAAAAAGCCAATAAGAAACTTTATACTTACTTAACTAAAATACGGAAATCAATGTTGGACTTGGGCATGAGAAGTTCCACAGAGGCTTTGGTTCTCGAACCCTCCCATCTGTAGTCGTCGGAAAAGGAACGGGCAAAAATAAGGCGCAGCTGACTTGTTTGATTGGGATTGATTGCATCGGGGACATTGTTGTAGGTTATAACACCTTCGGTGTGGCCTTTTAGTGACAGCCATGTTGCATTGGAGGCGAAATTAAGTTTGGAATGAGCTGACGTTCTAAGTTTCATGTTGCCATTGTATTCAGCCTTTGATTTATCGCCAGTGTTTGTAAGTTTTCCCTCGAAGTTTATTGTTTCAATTTTTTTCGACTCGAACTGTCAAAGAAATGTCTGTATTAGAAAACCTCTTCATGCCCTGTTTGTTTGTTTTTTTTTTTTCATTTCATAATTATGACAGCTGCCAACTTTCTGTCAGCTTCATTTGCTATTATTCCACATGAATGTTTGAATTTTGGTGTTCACATTGGACTCACTCCCGACGTTTCATTTTGAGTGCTGTTATTTTATCTCTTTCTCACCGCAGGGTGAGAAAAGAAAATTCAAGTGAGGCAGGATTTTTTTAAATTTTTAAGAAAAAATTCTTCCTCAATTGACTATCATTTTTTCATCACGAGGTGGAATGAGATAAAACAGATGAATGTCAGAATGAATGGCGCGGAGTGAGTCCAATGTGAACACCGCCCAACGACGCGACGGCGGGATATAAAAAATCAAGTAAAATTCGTAAAAAATGCTATCGGAAATTCTAAAATAAAGACTTTTCCCAAGATTGGAAGGAAAAAGTCAATAGCATTGTGTTTAGCCAGCTGTCAGATTGCAAAAAAAGTCATTTAACTATATATGACAGCTGACCAATCAGAAACTTCAAAATCCAGAAGCCTGAATATTAAGTACTGATGCATTGTACGCACAAAATTTCAAGTGTAGAAATGATGATGAAAGTGACAAATATTGACAAATATATATAAAAAAAATGATAAATAACTTTTTTATGACATTAACGGCTAACAAACTTGTTTTTACTTACCCTATATTGAACTGTCATATTAGTTGAGGTGTTAATTTCTGTTTTCACCACATTTCCTCTTATCAAAGCCTGTAACTTTTTCGTTTCAAACGTCAACTCGATATCATTCTGTGATATTCCCTTCTTCTCATTAATACGTATTGTTCCAATTAGTCCCGTTATATTCTCTCCATTCACAGCCAATAGAGCCATAGGTTTATAGATAAACGCATTTCGTTCCTGTGTTCGCTTTATTTCGGCATTGAAATTCAAATTTTTCTTACCATTCGAATCAATCCATATATCAAGACTTCGATCTTCAGGATTTCCGCTATAAACTCCTCCAGCAGAGTATGTCTGGGCGCCATTTATGAATCGCATTGTAACATTTGCCGTTGATGGAGTTGTTGATACATTTGCCATAAGTAGGCGCGTTATGGTAGAATCTGGTGTGGTGAATATTAGCGACCATTTTGAATCGTTCTTAACTTGAGCCCATTTGTATTCGAAAACAAACTCTTTGGTACTTAAGTCAGATTTCTCGAGAATCCAACTTATATTCATTGGTCCACTCAATAAAAGACCCGGATTTGCATCAGTGACATTATTATGATTCGCCAAATCTGGTACACTAAACGACGAACATACTTTCAAACCTATGGCTTGATCCAAAACTGGCCATGTGCAGCTTGTGTTCGAACGTCTCCTCTCGATTCCAACCTGAGGAATTTCTTCAGATTCTTTCATAACAATCATTTCTGACCTTGCACTGAATATTTCATTCTTATCCTGAGGCAAGCTGAATGTGAAAGACACCAAATTTGCCCCACGAATTTTCATCTTTGCTTCCAGAGCCGAGCTTGAGTATAAATTACTTTTGACCCGAATACCAGAGAGGGCGTAGAATGCATCAGTTTGTAAAGTTGTTATTACATCAACTGATACACTTGGCTTAAGTTTTCCATTAAAATCCAAACTCTTATAATCCGAAGAATCCCTCAAACGTTCCAAACCTCCGGAAAGTCTTAAATCAACCGATGAAGCCCCAAATGCATGAATCGAAAGGGGAAGACCTATGTCCGTGGGAATATTGTAGGAAGCATCTAGAAACACACTCGACTTTGTGTATTTCAATTCATTTCCGGATAGAATTTTCTGAGCTTGATGGAATGGATCAAACTCCTTAGCCAAAGCCATCACTTCCATAAGACCCTCCATTGAATAAAACTGAAGATCATTGCCAAAGATGCGAAGGCCCAATGTAGCCTTAGGGTTGTTGTAGTTATATTTGAGTTTATAGCCCAAATTGTCAATATTCTTTTGAATAGTTTCTGTTTCTGGGTTTACATCTCGACGATCTCGATTGTTACTTTCGTCTTCTTCGAACTCATAATTGTCGTTATCATTTAAATCGTGGGTGCTTCGTTTTATCCTCAAAGGATCAAAAGCTAACAAATTGTCAATAGAATCTGTCAAAAAAAAACGAGAAAAAAATGAAAAAATAACCTTACCTATACGAGTTCAACTATTCATACCTTCATTAATTGCTGTATTTTCTCCAAGCCAGGTTGTCAAGAAGTTAAATTTTTTTCGAAGAAAATCTTTGTTGTATGGACCCTTGGGTCCAAATATTGCCGTAGCTAATTCTTCAAATCCCTCGGCGCGGGCAGAAAGTTCAAAGAAATTAACCGATTGTCCAAAAAGATCAGCAGTAAAATTCAATGTAGCCATACGTGGAAGATACGAATCAGTTCCGAATATCAAATTGGCATCAGTTGAAGATCCTGAAAAGGAATTTAGTTTAAAGGGGTTCTTTTTTTTCTCAAACTTAAAATTAGAGTAGTGCGTGAAATAGGGGTACCAGGAAATAAGAACCCAAAAGTTAGAATTAACAAATTTCTCCGAACTGTGGTAATTTTTGTTAAGTAAAATTATCCCTACTTTGAAAAAAAATAAGACCCCAATAGAATGCAATCAAAAATACTTAATTTTTCATACTGAAATATATTTGCAGGGTCATAAGTCCATACTAATATTAATTTGCGGATTTATTACCCAATCAAGTGATTCAAAGGCCATTGTGAAATCTTAGCTTGTGTTCATTTTGTGATGTTTCCACTATTCTAACCTAACCTTACTTAGTCGTTGTTAAACAAACACTTAAGGTCCAAGCATATTTTTGGGGTCTTATGATATTTAAAGCCCCAAACTAAATTTCTATGTTTAAAATTTGTTAAAGTTTTAAAATAGTTTTAAGGTCTTATCTTATATGATCTTATTTAAGGTCCTAAAATATTATTTAGTTCCAAAATTAATTTATAAAACTGTACAGTACTGATAATATTTATGAAGCAAACAGAAATTTTAGGGAAATTTGTTCTTTTAAAATTATTTAAGGTCTTAACATTAACTTTTAAATTGCAAAGAACCAAAAATAGTTGTAAGGCCTTAAATGGTACCAAAATATTTACATAAAAAAAAAAAACATCAGTCAACTGCAAAATTAAAAATTAAAAGTTGTGCAATAAATTTTAAAGTTATCTATAGTAAATAACATTTACAATAAATATTAATTATTAATTTTTTATTTATTTCATTTTTCGCCTCACAGTTTTGAGGTCCTAAACGTTTTACAGTATTTACAGCCGCGACTAAATTTTTGGGTTCTTCTTTCATGTCATCTATTTTTAAGGTCCTAACTATTGTTTTTTGGAGTTTAGTCAAATGAAATTTCTTACCAAAATTATATTCATCGAAAAACAAGCTATGTTCATAGTTCCTTGAGAATTTCCGTATGTCCATTTTAAATTTATCAACCAAATCATCATTGACCAAAAGCCCTTGAGCTTCCACTCTCACTGGCGACGAAGACTTGGCTAAATTTTTCAAATGTGACCAAACATACGATCCTACTTGATTGATTTCTTCTCTGCGCAAAACTTCCTTAATAAAATCAATAGAATAATGATCGGGACATCGCATAGCTTGAAGATAACTGAAAATCCGTATTTCAGTATTGATCGTTATATTTCCATAGGTTTCCAAGAAAAAATCTTTATATTTTTCACAATCAACTCGCCGAAAAGCCAATACACTCTGTAGCCGAATATCAACTGGAGTCATATCTTCGGTAATCAGCTCCTTCAACTGTTCGGCAAAGGTCTCTGACAAAACTCCGATATTTCCAAGACCTTTAAGAATAACCATTAGTCGATCGTGAGTGCGTCTTTCGTGTTTGTACATATTGAAGAGGCTCAAAAACTCAGTTTCGAGGAGGTTAATTATTTTCTGGATTTTCTCATTTGATCCACAATCGGAATTGTGCCTACAATAGCTATGGACGGCAGCTGTTGAAGCCAAAGTGTATTCAGCATCGATTTTCTTTTTCGAAAATTCAAGAATCGTGTAGAAAGTCTCGAGGCTTTCATCGTCGGGTCGTTGAATGAAGGCCAATGAAGTCATCCAGTTCTGAGCCAGCGACTTGGGAATGGTATTTGAAACAATTTGATCGCGCATAAGCTGATATGAGGCTGTACTTCCAATATACGGCAGACTTTCGAGCACGTGGTTTCTAAATTTATAAAAAAAAGAAGAACAATTAGTTATCAGTGATTTTTTTTTTTGTGAAATTTTAGTTTAGACAGTTTAAATCTATTTTTATGATGAGACAGTCAAATATTCTATTGAGCCCTGTGCTGATAAGAAAGTCTAAAGATAACCTAAATTATTTCTTACTTTCCATTGCTGCATATCCCAGCTGATCTTGCGAGAAGTTGTGTCAAAGCTTTGTAATCCAAATGTTTGGTTGTTTGTAGAAAGTTCGTGAAAACATCAATGAATTCTCTTTGGATGTTGGGGAAGCCGACATTACACATTTGTTTCAGTAAATCTCTTGAAGCTTTTATCTCACCATGAGTTGGCTTTGTAGCTGGTGTATGATCGAAGAGAAGTTGCGAACGTTTTTCTATAAGATGTTCATCTAAAAAAAATTGGATTTAAAAAAAATTAAATGATTTACATAAAATTGTGAATAGTTTAACTTGTATACCTTCATATGTGAAGAAATCAGCGGAATTGTATTTTTCATCGTTTTTTAGCACAAGTTTGGCATAAGCTTCAGTAACAGCCCCTGATTCGTTATACGAGAACGGAATAAGCTGATGGCGTTCGAAACAACTTATTTCACTGTATATACTTTGATCAATAGTAATCTATATACAAATAAAACAAAAAACGAAATCAATACTTTATTTTGATTTGTACTAAATTTACACGTGTAAACACAAAAGCGTAACGTGTTAACACTTTTCTTCACGTAATGTTTTGGGAAATTTTTGAATTGGCAAATTAAAAAAAAAAAATTAAAAACCTTACGTGTAAACACCCATTTACACATTACTTTTTCAGAAAGCTTGTAGAACTTTGCAAAGACGTATCGTGAAAAAAGTATCGTTTGGAAAAGTTTTGAATTTGCAATGTCTTGAAGTATTTTTATTAGATTTTACGTGTAAACACCCATTTATATTATTTCTTCATATAGCTTTGATATCCTTACGTATCGTTTGAACGTCCATCTACACGTAATTTTGTCTTAATCTTTTGAATGCGCAAGTTTTGTAGAGTTTTGATGAAACTTTATTACGTGTAAACACCCATTTACACGTTACGTTTTCATAAAGTAAAGGCAAAACGGGATAAAAAAAAAACAAAAAATCAACTTACATTGCAATAACTGTGCGAACTGAGAATTGGCCAGATAGCCTTATCCTCTCTAAAAACATAAGGAGTTGTTTGAAGAATAGACTGTGTAGACTGCCTAAATCGGCACGATTGAAGATCTTTGGTCTTCTTAATAACCACAAAAGCTTCTTTAGTTCCTTCCCATGCATAGGCGACATTACACTGCCCCGAGACGTCCGTTTCGATGGTATTCAAGTCGACATCAAATCGCATCATTGTATTTTGTATTTTCGACAAAATACCCTTTTTGAAATTCAACACCCACGAAGGTTCGGCCACATTGGGGCACACTTCACTTATAACACCATCGTGAAATGAAAATCTCAAATTGTACTTTTGCAAATCAACTGCCAAATTAGTACTATTCGGATGCAAATTCACATCGGAGAAAGCATTGTCTTCGGAACTTGTATCGATATTGTAGTCGTAATAGTCGACGAATTTGGGACTTTCAGTTGGTTTTGCGACTTCTGTAGCATCTTCTTTTTCGATTTTTTCACGCAACTGTACTGCACTTAGGGTCATAACACCTTCACATGGTTTCGGGAATATAAGATCCACCGTAGTCTGAATGTAAATATCCGAGGTATTTTGTCCGGTTCCAGCGAATTCAGTTCGAAGATGGACATTGTAGTCGTAGAAATAACGCTTCGTATCGGTGTAGCCGAATTTTGTAGTTGCTGGATCACATATAGGACGGCCGCAGATTTTTGGATTTTTAAGTGGATCTAGAAAGAAAAATGATCATTTAAAAAAAAAAACCTGTAGCCGTAAAATTAAGTATATAAATAAAGTTGTTGGACGATAACGCTCCTGTGTTTTCTCTCATTGTAATGTATTTTACGTATTACATATGTATCAGAAGTGGGATAGCAAAATCAAACGCAAGAACCGTCTTGTTGAAAGATTTTGATTTTTCTTTATCTCTGCTATCGCGTATAAATGTTTCAAACATTCTTATTTTTTAATGACATTGGAATTAATTTTTTGTTACAACCCATTTATGAGAGAGATACTCGCAAGAGACAGTGAATAACTTTCAATGATATTTTTTTTTTTATGATAATTAAGATAGTATTTCTTATGCAAAAAAAAGATAATTGCATTTTAAAATAGTGACAGTTCGTGCAAAAAAGTAAACAAACACACCTTTTTCGAATCTTTAATTGTCAGAGTGACATAATGAAGCTAGTATGATACTAAAAAGATAAACTAGGCATTTGTTGATTTGAAATTTAATAAAATGTTAAAAATATAGTTCTATGCTTAATCGTTTAAAATTTGGAAAATCCTCCTTTTAATCTTGCATCATACTAAAAATGCTATAACGTCGTACCAAATCGATTAAAATGGTTTTGGTCAAACGGTAGACTATACTGATAAAAATAAATACATGTTTGTTGTTAAATAAAAACCTTTTCAACCATTTTCCGATAAAAATAGCTTTTCCTAACGTTTCATATTAGACGCGAATTCCGATTCCCCTTAAACCCATAAGTATACCAAATTCGTAGTAAATGATTTCAGTGACTGAGGTTGAGTTATTGACATCAGACATACAGAAAAAAAAAGAATTCTTTCGTCTTTTCCATCATCATCATCATCATCCTTAAGGTCGTCTTCATTTTAAAATCTCCACGTCGATTTATTTTACACAAATGCAAAACTTTCCCTCCCAGAAGAAGCTTTATCTCAAGTATAACGAAATAAAAAAGTAAATGAATTGAAAATGTTCACGTAATTCCCTGGAAGACGTGCCATAAAATAAATAGTCCTCCCTCTCCATTCGATGAAAAAATATAATAAAGCTTATTGATTCCTAATTTATCTTTTTCCAAGATTCAATTTGAGGGACCTATTTTTCCTTGTGTCAACAACAGGTGTATCTTTCAATCTATTGTGTACCTGTTTACTTTTTCATCATCTCTCCTATCCCAAACATATCGCTCACAAAAAAAAAAAAAAAAGAATGAGCGAAGGTATTTAATTTTATCTATGGCCTTTCGCTTCATTTAGCTGCGAATTAATCACGTAATGGAATGAATAAAAGCAACGATGATGATGATGATGATGACGGTGTGTCTGTCCAAAGATTTAATGCCAAATGATGATTCTCCTGCTGAATGTGAATCCTCGAAACAGAATGGTTCAGGCAAATTTTAAAAGAACTCAAGCGGCACACGATAAAATTCCCAGGAAAAACTGGGTTAATGTATCCCAGACAACGATGCAGGCAAAGGACGAAGGGAGGGGGGGGGGTGGAGAAGCATCAGGGAAAATAACTGAATTCCCTGCTCGCACTGATGTGTCTGCGACTTCCAATTGCGATTTAATGTAAGTTTTTCAATGAATATCCTGCGAACATGCAAGAAATCGTTGGTTGAATTCCTGAATAGTCCCCAGCCCATAAACCCACAATACTCAAGGAAAATGTGCAAAATGTGGGAAGCTCTGGATAACCGCATATGCATAGACTACACATTATAAGAAAACCAAAGACGAGGTTAGACTGGTTGTTTTTGTTGTCTGCCGGAGACGAGAGTTAAAAGTCGAAGTTGTTCAACTCGGCAGGAATATTATTCCAAGGATTTGGATTTGGAATTTGGTGTCAGTTTATAATTTTTTTTTTCTCTACTACGAGTCAGTAGTTTTGATCGAAATTAAAAACTAGACTTTCTGCACATACATATATCTTCTCGTATGTTTCTGTTCTGTTATAATCAGATGGGAAATGAGTGTAGTTTTTGATGCGATAGTATATGTATTGATCGTGCCAAAGGACATGCATGTGCTTCGGCTTGGGTAAGGCTTTATTGAACATCGGGGTCATCGGATAGGGAAAGGAGTAGTATCTACACGCCTCGAAGCAGTCAATATGCACATAATTTGAATTCCTTTAAACTGTGTGTCATTTTTGTTGTTTTAACATACAGTTGAGTTTCTTTCACATCATTTTCTACATTCCTCAATGAAAATAATATATTTTTTTTTTTTCAGGGATAATATTTTTCTCTCGTGATTCACATCAAAGTGTGTTGTTTTGATCTTTGATCTTGATTCTTCGGTAAGTAATAGAGATAAGGAATTTATACGGAAAAGTTGGAATATATCAGTGTTTTATTTTTTATTTTTTTTATTTTTCGAAGCCAATAAACTGGTGGAAATATGTGTCTTATCAGCTGTCATATCTTCAGAAGAATCGTTCTGAGCGTTTGCATTGGAAAATGTGTAGGTATTAAGTTTCGTTTATTTATTTGAAAACCTTAAAAGTATTGTAAAAATGTATTTTTTTGAAACGAAATACTAGGAGAAATTAGTGTTAGAAATAAGTTTATACAGAAGAAGAAGTGGCAGTTGCATTTTTGCTTTGTTTTTGTTTGTTTGGGTTAATTCGCAGTAGAATTTTTCCACCCCAATTTAATACCCTCATCAGATCTTCATAAGTCAGACGATATGTAGCATTCTCGTTTATATCAATAAGTTGAGTATAGGTATAATTTGGATAATTCTTTATTTCATTTAAAAGAGCCTGACATAATTTAAGAACTAAAAACACTAAACAAAACACAAGCAAAGAGTAAAGGACCTAAAAGTGAACCCTGAGGAACACCAGATTTGGTTAGGGGGAAAGGAAGTTAAGTTCTTCAGCCAAAGAAAAGTTGCGTACAGAGCCTAAAGACTTTGAAAAAACTTCCGTAGTTTACCAAAGTATTGGTTTCGAGCAAAAAAGAAATTCCGAGATTTTAATGAAACTAAACATTAAGATGATGTAGAAGTCCAAAAAAGTGGTTTTCGCCATACCGGCTTTTGGCGTCGCGTCGGTCAGTGCGTCTATATGTCAACTGTAATTCGTGCTAGACCCTAGCCATTTGCTTGGAATTTCGTACAGAACATTTATATGAAGTAAAACCGTTTTTTTTTTCGAATTTAATCGAAACTGCTGACCAATTTCGATTTAAATTCGTATTTATAATGAATAAATTGATTTTAACTAAACGGCTTCTTAAATTTTAAGCGAAAAATTCACAACAGAAATGTCATATCATTGTTGAGACAATTGTCTTATTTTTTAGTTTTTCCAATATTTAATGGTTATGGTTTTAATAATTTTTTCGTAGAGATACTTCTTCAAGGCACAAATAATATTGCCTTCCAAAATTTAACAATTTGAATTTTGGGATTTCTGCTGAGATAAAAACGCTCTACAAAAAATTCGGCATTCAAAAAAAAAAAGAAAACTATTAAATTCGTCCAACAAATGGGCTCCGGCACCCCATAATTTGGGATATTCGCAGAAAAAAGGATGTCTTTTAAAATTGGTGAGCTATAATTAGTTTGTGTAATTGGTCTTCCATTGTTTTTCTTATGATTTTTTAAACCATTTTTTCAAGGTCATAATCTACGACCTTAAACAACACTTTTAAAAATTAGCGCGAACACCCCGGAGTCAAAAAATTGGTGCAAATTTGTTCATACGTTTTATTTTAACCTATTTATTATGTCCAGGATTGTCAGATTTGAAAAAGCGGAATCGCCAAACGTACAAAATTAAAATCGTCAAATTTCAAAAATGTCCACCCATTTAACCACCAAATTCAAAACTGAAATACAATTTCACAACTTGTAGTTTTGATTGATAGAATTTAAAGTTGTTTGATTTGACGTTTGGTAGACGTCATTTATTTTAGAGAGGGGAAATAAATCGAATTTGAGTTTTGGGCTGAGTCCAGAATTTAATTTCAGCGCAAAAAGCGGTGTAAAAGATGTAAGATTCAAGTGCAAATTATAGATAATAATATTAGAATTTCGATTGAAAAATTTTAAATCGTCAAAAACTAAAAGTATCACCTATTTTGGGTGCATCGCCTAACTAATTTTCATGTCGCTGCATATGAAATTTCAAATCGTCTGTTTGGCGATTAATCACACAATCTGACAAGCCTGATTATGTCCCAAAAAGATTTTCTCAGAATCTAAAATGTAGGCCGACAATCTCTTTCTTAGAGTATTGTTTTCCGTTCATCCTGGAGAAAATCAATTAAATCATTTTCAGCTATGTATATTCAATGACTCCTTGTTCCTTCAAGTTTTCTATTTAAAACAATTAAATTAACATAATTTTTAGAAATTCTATTAACAATCAAATTCACTGTTATGCATAATTTATAATTGTTTTTCTTTTATACCCGACCTTAATAAATTCTAAGCCAACAAAAAAAAAGAACTTTAGACGAAGGACAATAAACTATACAAGCCCACATAATTTTCATTGCTCCTTCGTCCGTGCCGTCGCCGTTGGTTTGGAAATCTTCTTTGGACCGACTTCTTCTTCTTCTTTTCAAGCATCACCTTCTTTCGTCATCATCGAGAGATGATGATAAATCTTTCGCAGATTGAAAATTTTCATTCAAGAAAAAAATTCTCATCATTCCTTTCGTTTTCTTTTATTCTTCTCTCTAATCTATGAAATCATTTTTTATAAAAAATCAAACCGGAAATTCATTCTGAAGCATGCAATTTCTTCTTGGGACTTCGTACCTACATATATACTTTTAAAGCTCTACTAAGGGAGTTAGATAAGAATGGATTTTACCGTCAGCATTATTATAGAGAGGATTTGTTGCATCCAGTAAAGTTATGGATTCAGTCGTAATTCTTCTTAAGTAGAGAGAGGCTTCTTTAAAAATATTCTAAAATTCAGTTAAATACATGTCTGAGTCGCATGCATTTGTGTTTAGTAGTAATTTTGAAGTTTTTATTAACAAAAAAAAAAAAACAGTTTTAGATCGTAAAAAATATTTTTTTTATTTGTTATTCAAGGTGGCCCAAAAGTTGTCACCCGGCGCAAAAGTTAAATACCACCGACGAATTATTCCGCGTTCCTTAGGAGTATAGTGATTCATGTCTTGTTGACGTGTATTTTGTATCTAAAGAACTCGAAATAACTATTTCGATTTTTTTGAGGAATAACTCGTCGGTGGTTTTTAACTTTTCCGCCACCTTGTATACCCATCTCTTTTTTTTCTCATGTTTGTTTATTTTTCATGAACTTGTTGTCTTTTTTCTTTACATTACAGTTCACACTACCTTACCATATGCAAGGTCCAGTAATTAACTGAAATTAATTAATTTTTATCCAGTCCCAAAATAAGTATTTGGGTGGCGACATTTCCCCAAACAAGACTCGTAAGAGGTTGCGGTCTTCAGTTCAGAATAGAAAATTAAAAGACCTTTCTGGCGAATTTTGACAAATCTTGAAAATATTCTTTTTATTGATTTTTGAAAAAAAAAATATTATTTTTTCAACTTTTTTTTTCAAAAATGCTTCGGAAACCCGAGCTATACATCAAAGGAAAGATCTTTTCAAACTCTAACCTCATCATTAACCCAAAGCTTGTGAAAGGTCTGGTTCTGTTGGTATTTGCATGCGAAGTAATTAACTGGAATTGAAATTAATTAATATCGATCCAGTACAAATAAGTGTTTTTATGCCGATATTTTTTACCGGACTACACGAATGTTCTTCCTTCTAACATTTTTTTCTTCCTTCTTCTTCGATAATATCAATAGGAATTCAAAACCAATGCAGAACGTTGAATCTCATTTTAAATCTGTCCCTATTTTCCTAACGCTCATGCTGTGTTTATCATTGTAAGGTCAGTTATAACTTCTTGATAAACTGACTTTTAAAAATTGGTCGTAAATCTTATTTGTATACTTTTTTATTCAAAATACCTAATTTCAACATCCATAGGACCAGGGAACGACATTTTAATTTAATAATTTCATACTCTTGTTTAAGCTAAAAAAAAATTCATAACAATATCATGAAATTCATAAATTTGAAATTCAACACAGGGGTTTCAGTTTCGGTTTCAACTTTCAACCAATAAATTTATAAAGTCCGTTGGCTTTACCAAATTGTGTCTTTTTAATACTTCAAACTGAAGCCGAAGCACAAAGAAAAAAATTTTAATCAATTTTAATTATACTTACTTTGTCTCGCCGCATCAGCTAAATATAATCCACAAAATATCAGCATCAGTAGTAAAGCATCAAAATAGTAATTCTTCATTCTCTTTATTTTCACCATTATAGAAATAATCACTTCACTATTTTGTTCAATGAATTTTTTCTTTTGTTTTCTATTTACAACATTATCGTTAAATTTTGTATCTAAAATAACAGAAATCACACAGAAAAGGACAAAAGAAGTATAAAATTTTAATTAGCATTAGGGTAAATTATGTGGAGGTTTGTTCTTTGAAAATCCCAAAATTTCAATCATCCATGTAATTCAATCAGATAACACAAGAACACAACACACAAACTATACCAACTCCGACCATATAACCACGACGACCATCAGCAGTGATTAGAAATAAAATTTCAAATAACAACAACCCTACCCCGGTCCCCTAGCCCCGACGCCGCCGCCGGCCGTCGCCCGCTCCAACGCGAGAATGAACCCATATTACTTCTCGTCACTCCACCAGTCGCCATCGCGAGTAATGTTGTGTTGGGGTTGAAAAAAAACTTTACAATCCTTGCATGGAATTTACAACCATCACTACCCCTAGCACGTGCCAATTACAACGAATATAGAACATTCCTAGTGCTCTTTCGAAAACTCAAATTGATTTCAATAGATTTTGAAAATTCAGTTCAGCGGTTTTACGCTGCCATCACAAATAATAATATGAATAAATTAATATATGTATAGATAATCCCCTTATGTATGTTTGTTAAGGTTTTAGAGATGACCCTGAGGGTCATCATTTCAAAGGCGATAAGGGTACAACTTCCGTGCGTTATCTCGAAGGTCTTATCTCTCTCTCCGAGACTTGATTGGAAATTTTGCGAATTTCAACTTTTCTTTCGAATAAAATAACGAGTATTTCAGAATTATAATATTCTTGAAAATTATTATTGAACGAAATTATCTTTATAGTCTGGGGCAGTAATGTTGCAGTTGTGTTTTTTTTTATTTAGGATCATTATATTATTGAGTATAAGTTAAATATCACTCGTAATTTACCATAGATGAACTGGACATCACATTGGAGTGCGATCTTTTGTCTATACTGTTTACATGTTTAGTAAATGTTTCTTAAAATACAGGCAATCTAATTTCACATTACATTCGTTTTAATTAATATTCTTTATCAAAAAAGCTTCAGAATACTAAAAACCGCAAATCCATCAAAAGATTTAAAAAACAAATAGCATATTATATATTTTTATAGGAAAAAGAGGAACAAATGAGTAAATTCGAAAACGAAGGTCTGAAATCGAAGTTTTCCAAGAAATTTCTAAATGTATTGGAAAACCAAAAATATCCCATCGATATCTTAATTCTAAAATAGGTTATCTACTTTTACCCACTTTCTCAGATTTTTGAATAATCAAATATTTAAAATCTATTTTTTTTTTTAATAATTTTGAGAAATTTTAATTTTCCAACTAGCACGGAAATCGAAAATCGTTTGCAATAAGCTTTCTTCTCACTTTCCATAAAACCTAATAATTTTTTTGACAAGTCTGTTATACAAACAAAAAAAAAACTTCAAACAAAATCGTTCTTTTTTTACTATAGAATCGAGAAACGTTCATAACATAGAAAAATATTGAAAAAAATTATAAATTTTTCAAAGAAAAATTTATTTTAATCTCATTTTCATCTTTATGCTATCGAAAACCATAATTTTATTTATGTCGAAAAACATCGAAAAATCATAGAAAAAACATCGAATATTTAAAACACACAAATTATTTATATGAATACAAAAAAACTCAAAATAAAACCGTTTTTTAGCTTTGGAATTAAGAAACTTTGGTAACATAGAAAAACTTTGAAAAAACTGAAAATTTAGCCATTCAATATTTTTTTTTATTTTAACTTTTATGGAATCTAAAACTTTAACTTTGGTTACATCGAAATATCATCGAATAAACATCGAATATTTTAAACACAAAAACTATGTTAAATTTAATTGTTGTATGTAAATATATTGTTTTGATAGAACTTTTAGAATTTGAGATCTCAGTTATCTCCAAATAATCGTTCAGCCCTTCATATTTAACACAATATTTTAAATGCTTCAAAAATTATCCGATTCACTATAACTTTCTATATAATTGGCAACATTGCCTGCCGAATTACTATGGAGCAAAGTGTTCTTATAAAGCCTTCCCGCCGTTATGATGCACAAATAAGGGAATAAGACGATATTTATCTGCAGACCACGTATGGGGATAATTGCATTATGGACTTTATTCCGTTATTTATACATATATTTTTTTTTTTTTTTTGAAAATCATCCCTTTTTTGCCCATATAAATGACGACGATGCAAAGAAACACAACACAAAACAAAGATAATGGTACAAGTTGAAGGAGTTAAACGAGGATGTTTTTATATTTTTATATTGTTTTTGTTTCTGTAGTATTTCTGACTACCTTAACCCGGTTTCGGTTAGAAAACTCGACAACACGTCCTCTTCTTAGGGAATATTCAAAAAGTATAAAACGAAAAATTGTACACGTCGTCGTCGTCGTCGCCGTCAGCACAGACTCGTTACTCGTTGGTTTCTATTTCTTTATTTTTTGTAAGTGATGAGCGAAGCTGGAAAAGCGTGCGAACGAACCGAGATGATACGACCAACTGGAGTCCTGATAGCACCTCGAGTATGTCTGATGCCTGGCTATGGGTTCTTCTGGGGCGAGTGATTTCGTATTATTCTTTATTTGTCTATTTTTTGTGCTGAGGAATAGAAAAATCCCAGTAGTTGTTGGCCATACAATGATGTTTCTACGTATACTCCACGTCCACTCGCTATCTGACTTGCTTATCGCCATTATACTTGGGTATTGGAGAGTTTTCGAGAGTATGAACGAACGCGTTGATGATGTTCGGCGTTCGGGTCGACGAAGTCCCCCAAGCCCGACGACGACGTAGAAGAGAGATGCTTCTGTGGGATGCACGACAATTGTCGAGGGGGCTTATCAACATCACTGACTGACAACAACAAAATTAGAGATAGAGACTGCTGAAGATCACACAAAGAGAAAGAAAGCCGGACAAGAGTTTTGGAAAGCCTGCTCTGTGCTCTGCTCTGCTCTGCTCTACCCTTGGCTCATTGATGAGTTTCAAGGGGGGTGACAATGGGGATTGAGAAGGAGGAGACTGAATGCACAAGTGGTGTACGAATTGATTTTGATTCATGGCTTTTCAATTGGGTATGATGAATAAGGTGTTATAAGCACTTCTCCACCCTCCATCAGACCATCCTTGCTGATGGTTTGACACAATGATGCGTTGCCATGTACGAGTATGTGGTAGGGTTGTTGGAACATTGGCATCCAACAAGGGATGCTGCTACTCAATGGATGAATTGAATATACCCAGAAGAGGAATAAATGAAAGTGATTTCCCGTTAACGATTGTAAAATTGTTTTTTGTGTATGTCGCCGTACTCGTGTGTAATCAAGAGGTTTTTTTTGGTGGGGTTCGGTGTTAAGGGTCTATTGGATGTGGTAGATATAGTAGGGAGTTCTTGGAGGATTGCATATCTTTGAATTGACATTTTATGTTTCGCACACATATGTTGCCAATTTTATTCAATATTTCTGAAGTGTTTGCAATAAGGTTTTATGCGAATGGGTAACGACCAAAGTTGATTTGTATAAGAAAGTATTTTTGTCTTTTGAATTTGACGACAAGCATTAGAAATATTGGTGCATTTTGAGAAGGGGAAAGTGAGGTAGAGTGAAGTTAGTTATAGGTCGCACGTAAAATAATCAAAAATGAAGTAAGTAGCAATCACTATACACAGTATTTGAATACAAAATTTAAATTCTTGACAAATATATGTGCATAACATATATACAAACATATTTAAGCAGCTCTAAAAAATAAGCCTATTTAGTGCTTTTAAGCAGAACTGAAACTGAAATGTAGAGATGTAAATATTGCGAGAACCAGACCATGTACAAGGTTTTGGTTTACAGATTAGGAAAGAGTTGGAAAATACCTTTCTTTTGATGCATGGCTTGTAGGCCCAGTTTGTCAGTGGTAAGTTAAACCTGAGTAAGCTAATTCTGTACATAAATGTATCTACAGTTAATACAATATGCAGTTTTTTTTATGAAAAGATGCATGCGGAAGGATCTAAAATACTCGAAGGATAAAACAGCAAAAGAATTTGTTTGATAAACCCAGAGTTAACTCACTAAATTTGGTGGTTTAACTCGGGTTTAAATTTAATCTCGCATTGAAAAACTGAGCTTTAGTGTAAAAGCTGCCGTAGTAACGATTGTAGTGCTCCTTTTCAACGACGTAATGTGCAGAAACAGTTTTGTCTTTTTCTTAAAATTATTTCCCGCTTTTTTTAGGCCACCCCCTTTAAGACCACATTCTTTTTAAGCCACGCCCTCTATATTCAACGTTCTTCAAGACCACACCCCTTTTTGGTAATGCTCCTTTTTGACGTCGCTTTTTGACAAGCCATGTCATGCTTCTTTCAGGTCACGCGCCTTTTTTATGCCATGCATTTATTAGACCTCGGGCCTTTTTTGGTCACACCCGATTTAGGCAACACCCCTTCTAGGTCACAGCCTTTTTGTACTTTTAATGGTGCTGGTAAATAAATAAGCTATCGAAGTTATGTTTAGACAAATCAATCGCCGTACTTTCTCCTACACCATTTTTAGGACTTTGATGTACATACAGTGCCGAGCAAAATAATAGCAGTGTAATCTGTTAAAAAATATTATTTGTCACATCTTTATAATGCAGCCACTTTTTCTAACTTCTACTGTAGTGTGGTGCTCATGGATATTAAGTTAACCATTTGAAGTCATAGTTTAACGGATCTTAATGCTTTGGTTAAATGTCACTTTGTCTGGTGTCTTTCCGTATTTTAAGCGAGCAAAATAATAGCAGTGTTATCGTCAAGTTCAATTTAAAGTATTGTGTTTCCTTCAATTATGATTTGGATGTTATAATAAGTAAGCCCTATTCTTTTACTTTATATTTCAACCGAATTTGTTTAAAAAAATAATAATTTGGTCTAATGCAGTGGGTCGCCATATCCATATCCATATTGTAAGAAGACGATTGAGGGATCACAACTTGAATCCTCGCAATCCAAGAAAAGCCCCACTTCTGAAGAAAATGCCCATAGCCAAAGGAATAAAGTTTTCGCAAGATCATTTGGGATGGGTCCCTGAAAAATGGAGGAACATTCTTTGGACTGACGAGATTAAAGTTGTACTTTATGGTGGTAAAGGATCTCGGCAGTATGTAAGACGATCACCAAATACAAAGTATCATGGTATGTGGATGCTTCTCATACTATGGAATTGGTCCAATATATTGGATCAAAAGTATAATTAATCAACACTCGTATTTTGCAGAACATCATGCTACCATATGCAGACTTCGAAATGCCGCTTAAATGGGTCTTTTAGAAGGATAGTGACCCAAAGCACAGCAGCTGAACAGCTAAACAATAGTTTCAGGACTAGAAGATTGAGGTCTAGGAGTGGCCTGCTCAGTCTCCGTACCGCAATCCCTTTGAAAATCTTTGGGCGGACATAAAAAAGAAGTCTCGAATGCCAAACCAAAAAAGATAAATATCACTGCAAAGATGTGAGGGGCTTTTCGACTCAATGGTCGTCAAATGGCGTCGTTGCGAAGCTGTGTTAAAAAATAATGGTCATGCTACTAAATACTAACTAAAATTACAATAAATTGAACTTTTTGAACCCTTATTTGGACTTAATTATACACAATGAGACAAGCGCTGCTATTATTTTGCTCCCTTTATTTTCGTACATATTTTGTTTTTGTATAGTTACTACATTGATGATCAATGAATTATCACTCAATTCAAAAAAAAAAAATTTCAATAAAACGTACAAAATTTTACCAACAATGATTTCTAAAATCAAACTTCCTTTGATTTTTCATTTTTGTCTAAGCTTTTTTTCGTTGCACCGCTATTTTTTGCTCGTAGCTGTGCATACACATGTATGTAATGGGTGATTTTTTAAGAGGTTTAGAACTTTTTAAAAAAAAAAAAACAAAAAATTCGACAAAATGAATGAAATATTTATTTGAATCGATAGTTTGAACCTTGCAATTTAATGTTTAAAGATAATTTCATGCAAATGTTGACCGCGGCTGCGTCTCAAGTAGCCCATCCGCTGAGTCCAATTTTGGCATACTCTTTCACACATATCGGCCGGTATCTCACGAATGAATGCATGGATATTGGCTTCCAGTGCGTCAATCGAAGCGGGCTTGTCCCTATAGACATTAGCCTTGACATACCCCCACAAAAAATAATCTAATGGTGCCAAATCGCACGATCTAGGCGGCCAATTGACCGGCCCGAAACGTGAAATTAACTGTTCACCAAACTCGCCTCGCAATTGCGCCATTGTTTCGCGTGCTGTGTGGCATGTGGCACTGTCTTGTTGAAACCACATATCATGCAAGTCAAGAACTTCCATTTCGGGCAAAAAAAAGTTTGTTATCATCGCTCGGTAGCGTTCACCATTGACAGTAACGCTGCGATTCGCATCATCTTTGAAGAAATATGGCCCAATAATGCCGCCGGCCCATAAACCGCACCAAACAGTGGCTTTTTCGGGATGCATTGGTAGCTGTTGCAATGCTTCTGGCTGATCTTCACTCCAAATGCGGCAATTTTGCTTATTTACGTACCCATTCAACCAAAAATGAGCCTCATCGCTGAACACAAGCAGCGCGCGATGAACATTTCGAACCGAGCACGAATTTTGATAGTAAAATTCAATAATTTGCAAGCGTTGTTCATTTGTAAGACGATCCATGGTTAAATTGCAAACCAAACTGAAGCTGTTTGACAGTGACACAAGGTACTAAACACACGTCAGCTGTCAAAACCATTGTTGCCAAAACCAAACCAGCTAAAAAATCACCCGTTACATATGGATATCGTCAATCGATAATTTATTTATTGTTTTAAAATTGAAGATCTGGAACGCTATGTTGGAAAATTCAAGATTTTCTGTGAACAAGTTATGTATTTCCTTTTTTCGAATTTTGTTGGTCCTTCAAGAGCATAAAAAGAATCTGATTTTGTTTAATTATTATTAGAATTCACTTGCTTATTTGTATGACTTTAACATTTTGAACCTTCCCCATGAAATGAAAAGTGAATACTTACTAATTTTCTGATTTGATATTTCATATTCATTGAAACTGTGTTTCTAGGATTTAAATACGCACTTGTCGCCTATTTGTTATTTCAAAACCCTTTTCGTTTTCTCCTTGGTCCTAACCATACTCAAACTTTTGCCAAAGCCACAACTCACCCCCTTAACAGATAGAGAGGGTACATAAAGTGATTCAGCTGGCCTTAGACAATATCATTCTTTTGTAAATTTATATTTTAAGCTAGTTAGGACTTTATGTAGAAGCAAACAGTTTATTCTATCAGCTAGTCATATTTTAATACTCTATCAAAAAAATACTTGAATATTTATAAGCTATCCAATACCCCCTCCTGCACCCTATTTCATCACATCAAACCGCTTGGTACTCTCAAAACTGTACAAAAGGACATTCGAATAAGATATATTTGACAAATTTTAAGGATGTTGAGGAGGACGTTACGCTTGTTATCTTTATTTTCTTCTCTTCCTCGTCTTCATCATCATCGTTGTCGTCGCGCATTTATTAACCCTCAAAAAACATATTATATAGGTACAGAGTTCCAGAAAGTTTTGGCAGGTCTTAGTTTATGAGGTGAACATTTTTCTATACGAGTATACTCGTATATCTGGAGGAAGAATAAATGTCATTTTTATTGATGAATTTTATTTGATTATTATTAACGACATAATCTCCTGAACTTTGCTATACGATTCCATAGTATTAATATCTCTTCGCTATTTTTATTGAATCTGAAATTAAAGGAAAGATATCGTTTCGGGAAAAAACAATAAGAAAAACGACCATTTTATTATTGCGTGACAGAATGTATTTGATGACAATTGCAATATAGCTATGTATTGTATTTAAATTGAATTTACCTTAAAGCCTTAGAGGCGCATTTTGGGTAAGATTACCCAGTGGGAGGGGATAGGACTAATCAGTGCTGTATTTTCCTTAGCACAGAATGTCGGAATTAATTTAAAAAAAAACCACAGAGATGAGTATTTTTTCGCTATAAAATATTCCAATGCAACATGAGCTCACTCACTCAACTCTGATTAATGTTCTCCTACTCCAAACCGTTCAATTGAAGTAATTTAATTAGATCTCAAAAATTATTCTAAATTTGCACTACTGTTATTGATTTTGTGGGATGAAACGGGTAGAATTCAATTTTGTGTAAAAATATACATATTTATATCGAAAACTATCATTTTTATTAGAGATTCGAAGGAAAAAATTGTAGCTTATACAAAATGCTAAAACAATTGAGGCACTTTTTCGTTAGAGCAATTGATTTTGAAAAAAATGTACACAAAACGTTACAATATCAGCTTTTTGCTTTAATTAACTTTTTGCGTTTGCGTACTTTTTTTCTCAAAATCAGAAATGATGAAAAGTATCATAAACTTCTTTGTGTTGAATTTTAAAAGCTAAAACACACGTTGTGGCAAATCCTATGATCCAAATATAGGGTGCCTCTTAAAAAATGCTTAACATATGGTGTATAAATAACCGCTAACTCCTTGCACTTATGAAGAGCCTCTGATTGTAGGTTGCAGCTTGCTCTTCACCAAAATTTAACTTTCTCGGATTTTTGTTCAAAGTGACTGGATTAAAACAGGTGCTGAAAAAAAGTATTCACCCCTATTCTGATTTCCATTGCGAAACAAATCCGTAAACGAATTGAATTCCGTAGTATTAAAAAAAAATGTTCTGAATTTCACTTTCACCTTTGGTAAAAACCAAATTCGAACCATCAAATTTGTTAAATTAGAGAAAAAAAATACAGAATATAAGTAGTACCTATCGTGCCTATTTGGCGGCATCTAGTCAGCCCTATCATGAATTCCATCGTAATCGGAAACTTGTTACGAAACCCGAAAAAAAGTATCACAAAATCCATGGTATCGAAAAATCTTATACAAATTGCCATTACGAACGGATTCTGTGATAGTTTTTTTTCGGAACTCGGAAACATTCCGATTATGATGGAATGCGCGATAGGGCTTTTTTTTTGGGAGCAGATGTAATAGAATTAGCAGTTGTGTCCCCGCCTTCTTGGTAGTCTTTTATCTTTTGTTGTTATAAGCCTAGATCCTCAGTGGGTGTGTTAAGCATTGAAATTACCACCAACAAGGAAGTTATATATTCTAAAAGTAAAAAATTATCTACCTCCCTCGCTACAAGTCCATTCGCTCTAAGTGTCTACCCTTTCCTTTGACCATATCTTTAATCCAACACTAATTGTTATTATTTGCCTGTTTTCAGAAAGTAAATTAAGCTTCTTTTTAATTATCTTTTTTGTACAAACATATTTAATTTTTGAACTGCCTTTAATACTAAAAATATATAAACTTTGTTATATTAATTTTTTTTCTTTTTTTAATTTTTCAGGAGAGACAAGATATCACCAAAATGTTCAATACGTGACGTAACAGCTATGTTGGCATCCCGCTCATAAAATCAACAGTAACATTTAATAAAACAATGCAAATATAATGAATAGATATATTTAAATAAACAATATAAAACAATAAATTATAATTTTTAAACCTTTTCTCTTATGCTTAACATAATGAAAACAATAACATTAAATAACTATTACATGAAACAAACAGACAAAAGAAACAATATACTTTAAAATGTTAACAAAAATAAAATAATTGAACTATGTAACAAATCTATACAAAGTACCTACCTATTTCTTTACATTATACAAATACATATTATTAACATAACATTTAACAACAAAAAAATAATCATTAATATAATCCAAAGAATTGTACATTTTCAGTATTCCATCACTTTAGTGTTAACTATTATTATTTTTTTTAAATGTAATAAATGATTTTTATGACATTATGTAAAATGAATTTTGTGTTTTTATTTTTAAGAATATACAAGAGGAGCAAATTTTGATGTTGTTGATTTTATTTCAAAAGAAAATCACTGAATTCCAAATATGAATGTCTGGTAACTGTAT
This sequence comes from Leucozona laternaria, assembly GCA_932273885.2. Lineage (NCBI taxonomy): Eukaryota > Metazoa > Arthropoda > Insecta > Diptera > Syrphidae > Leucozona > Leucozona laternaria. The sequence continues at coordinate 1,575,169 of OW026366.1, forward strand.
ATCATGATTCTTTTAGCTTCTATCAAAGGATCATGGACAAATTTGTATGGACTTTGGGCCCGATTTCAATATTGCTCAACAGTTACGAAACTTATGTCATATGAAAGCTTATGGAGAGTACTTTATTTCATTATATGGCAGCTAAATTGAAATCGATCGCGAAAATGGTGTTTTGGCGCATTTTATAAAAAGTATGTAGGTACAATGAAAAAAAAATTAATTAAAAAAATGCCAACACTTATTAAAAAGAATTTTATTTTTTTTTTGAAAGCCAAAAATCTCTTTTTTTTTATTTAATTTTTAAATTAACTTATTTCTATTAATAGTTTTCGAAAAAAATTACTATCACACTCAAAAATGGTAAAAACCAAAAATTAAAAACTGATTTTTTCACAATTTAAATTATATGAACACATGCATTTTTTATTTTCATTAGATTTGTGACAAATTAATCTTTTTATTGACACCTTATTTTTCAAGGTCAATACGGTATTTTACTACTTATAGCCGATTTAGTGCCACAGAATAGATAATTTTTCAGGCATTTAGCTGTTTAATATATAAAACTTTGCATGTGTGAAATGACATTGTCAAGCTTGTGAATGCCGCACGGATATGTTTTATATACCAGCATTTTTATTAGATTTTGAAAAAAAATAAAAAAAATTGACGAGCATGGTCAAATGATATGAGCGCTAATTTTTCTTGTATAGCTACATCCTGCGAAATTGCTAACATGGCATGAAATCTATTGTGGAACGTATGTTTGTGGATTGTATCCTCTTGGAATGCTTTTTATATAAAAAAAAATTGTATGTTGAGATACAATGATAATTTGTAAGTTTAATAATTCCACGAACCTCAACAAGAATAGATGTGTTTGCAGAACAAATAGCATTCATATATTATGGAAATCGAAATATTTTCACATCCCTCAATTTCGTATCCTGCTAAGTTATTCTCTTACTTTTTTTTTTATTATTATTTAAATGACTAGGGTATATCTGGGAAATCAAATTTGCATACACCATGTCAATAAATATTCAAATAAATACATTTCATCTTTAAATTGCGAAGTTCACTTTTTGACATATTATTCCATCAATGTTTTGTTTAAAAATTCGTTATTATTTAATAAGTATTTTATACTTATGTATGTATATGAATGTTAAATTCAAAATAGGGTAGCCAAGCCACAGACAGGGGTGGCCATTTTAAATGCTAATATTATAAATTTTTTGGAATTTTGTCCTGGTTATTCCTTATGATTTTCTTTGAATTTTGTGTTGTCATTATTTGAAAGCGAATGTTAGGCATGGAATATTTTAAAAGAAAATACCTCCTCAATAATATAATAATAATAAAACGCGTTATGGAAATACATTATGTCATCATAGCATTCAAATATAATTTAATCACCCCTGTTCTGAATTCCGATCGATTATAAAATACCTACTTTCCTTTTCAAACTCTAGGTGCTTTGAAATACTTGCGGAATGAGTGCACTTTGAATTTTAAAATGTTGTTGATTTTAACAATTATTCATAAATGCAAGCACCTCTATTTTTAACATGGAAAATACATCCATTTTTAAATTTTTAGAAGAATATTTGCGCATGCAATTCGCAATTTAACAATAGATAAGTAAACCTACTTTTAAACAACATAATGTTAGGCTAGCCTGTTCACTGATGGAGTTAGTTTAATCTAGGGTTAGGTAGCAACATAAATTTTCATGAAATTAAATTAAATAAAAAATATACTACCATTTCAACAAGTTAGTCAAGAGGGCAATGGTTTGAGAATCATGTTCCAAAATTTTGAACAAAAAAAATATTCATATCGATAGAACTTTAAAATCTATTTCAATCAAAAAGAATATTGTTCAACATTTTGTTCTTAATCTGTAACATATATGAAATAGTTACGAGTTCTTGTGGCTAATCGTCAGATCACGATATCAAGCATCAAAAGCCCACATGGATGGAGGACCAACCACTTTGAAATGCTTTTTTTCTCTTATAGTTTCATTTCTTTTTTCTTATTTTTTTTTATTTAAACGTTTGATTTTCTGTATAAAATCTAAAATATCCTCATTTTATAAGATTTAGAAAGAATTACCCAGGTGCAACCCATTTTTGCTGATCCTTAACCAATAAAAAAAATCCTTTACTGAACGACCAAATCAATTTCCATCGAAATGAATAATTATGTTCAACATTTTTTCCTTCACATACAACTAAAGAAATAGTGAAAAGCTCCGGTGTCTAGTCAATAGATCAAGATATCAAGCAACGATACTCTCTTGAGTGCATCGATGGGGGACCAATGATCATCATTGCACAAATATTATTGATGTGTAAACATCTATTTTTTAAATTTTGTGTTATTATTTTTTTTTGTTAAAACGTTTGATTGACGATATGAAATTTAAAATATCCTCAATTTATAAGATTTTGAAAGAATTGCCGAAGTGCAACCCATTTTTGCTGATCTTAACTAATAAAAAAAAAGCCTTAACTGAACAACCAATTCAATTTCCATCGAACTGAATAATTATCATCAACATTTTATTTTACTTATGTAACAAAGGGAATAGTTAAGAAATCCGGTGGCTAGTTATTAGATCAAAGATATCAAGCAGCGCAATACTCTTGAGAGCATCGATGGAGGACCATGATCAGAACTACACGATTTTTTTTTTATTTTTAAATTTTGTATTATTATTTTTTTTTTTGTTAAAACATTTGATTGACGATATAAAATTTAAAATATCGTCATTTTATAAGATTTAGAAAGAATTGCCGAAGTAATAACACATTTTTGGTCATCTTAACCAACAAAAAAAAACCACTAATCGGAACGAATATTTCACAGGTAAACGCATGAAAAATTTAAAAATTATCGATTCTGCTGCACAAAATCGGTTATAAGTCGTAAAATACTGTATCGATCTTGAAAAATGAGGTGTCCCTAGAAAGCTTAATTTGTCACCAATTTTTGAAATATAAAAAAAATACATGTGTTCATATAATTTTAACTGTTAAGGGGCTTGGGAAGAAAAAAAACAAGTTTTTTCAAATAATGCCGAATAACATTTCTATTTTCCAACTAATTTTCAAAATTCATATTTCATTATAATCTTGACCATCATACGGTCATTTTGACATATTCAAAAATTTTATGCGTCAACCACAAGCTTCAAAAAAGTGTTTTAAAAATTCTTTAACGGAAAATTTTGCAAAAATGCAGGCAATTGGTCGTTCAGATTGTTTTTTTTTTTTTTTTTTTTTAATATGACCAAAAATGGGTTATTACATCGGCAATTCTTTCTAAATCTTATAAAATAGGGATATTTAAAAATTGTATAGCGAAAAACAAACGTTTTAAAAAAAAAAAAAGTAAAATAAAAAAGAAATACCGTACACGTCGCGACCCCCCCCACACACACACAACACACCGGTCATTGACATTACTGTATTTTCCAGTAGTAGTTGCAATGCGGTCCCCCATCTAAGCACTGAACAGGTTTTTGATGCTTGATATTAGTGATCTACCGCAAGTTAGAAGAACTTTAAACCATTCCATCTCATAATGAAAACAAATAAAATGTTGAACATAAATATTAATTTCGATCGAAATTTCATTTGTCGGTTAAATTAGTGTTTTTTTTTTGTTGGTTATGATCAAAATTATGTTATTACTTCGGCAAATCTCTCTAAATCTTTGTGTTTTAAATTTTATATCAAAAATCGAACGTTATAATAAAACTAATAAGAACAAAAATTAAAACAGCGGTCCTACATCCAAGAACTGAAGATGCTTGATATCGTGATCGTTCGGAAAGCTAGAAGAGCAACTATTTTATATGTTATATTAATTAAATATTTATTTCGAAGTAGTGGGAAAATGAATTTTATATTTGGAAAAAAGATGATGTGAAATTTAAAGATTTAAATCCCACATATTTTTTTTATGACGGGAAGAAATATTGTATTGCTTAAATTAAAAAATGAATTAGAGTTAAGTTGATAAAACAATGATTTACATTTTAAATAAATATTACTTGAAACTCCTTGTGTCCTTTGCCTACTTACCTTTATCTTGTTGTCGATTTAAAGGCTTTTAAACTGGCATAAAGATGGAAAGTGTTTGCTTATTTAATTTTTTGTTCAGGTCCATTTAAGGTATCTATAAATGCCCTTTTTAAAATAGATTTTATTCCCTCACCTAGAATATACTCAAAAGATTTTCATAAATTTCCCACAAAATAAAAGGTAGGTAAGCATGAATGCATTATTAACTCCATAGATATATGATGGTAAATCACGTCTCATCCTTCTGAAATAGATAGATTTATTAATACTCAACCCCAGGCTAGTTTGTACAGAAATAAAAGAAAAAAAAAAAAACAACCAAAGCTGTAAATCCATGTCCTTTATGACTAAATATTTCCTTTTTTTCCATTCAGAATGAGAGGAAGTGTCTTTCAATTTAAATTGCAATTTTTATCACTTCATCCCCCAGCCATAAGGCCCCGCATCCCAACTCATATTTCAATGTTATACGTACCTCGCAACATCCCAACACTTCCTTTAATAATCTTTTATAACAACACTCACAGTAAGCTTGAGTGAGCACAGATTAAGTATTTTGAAAAAAATACCATTTACCACCGCACTCTCAACAAACACAACACACAGCATCAGCATCAGCAGCTTCGGCACATCTGTTTTTCTACCCTTAATTTTTGAAAAAGAGATTCAATAAAAAATGTTTAACAGATTGTCGGTTATGGTAGGCAAAGGAAGTGGGTGTGTGTGTGGTTCGTGAGCTAAATGGGTATATGTTGGAATGGATATACGAGTATATGGGATATAAAATAATATTACTTTATTTTTTTTTTTCAACTTTATCTTGCCCTTAATCCAAATTTTATTTTGTGAAAACTCAAATATTGCAGTAATAACTTAGAAAGTGCAACATAAAAAAGGGATCATATCACATGTAAGGACGGGGCACGAGGAACCTGTACGTAAGACTACAAAATTCACACTCCCTACGATTTGGAGAAAACAAATGCTTTTTGGTAAAGTTTGCGAAGTGTAACATTTGCATAAAATGTGTATCGTATAACAATGCAGATGTAAGGAGCACAGTATAATGTAGCTAGCATAAGGTACAGTATGTTTGGGAGGGTGGACAATGCCCTTTTTAATTGATTGACTGGATATACATTGTATATGTGCCTCTGCGTTGTAGAGTGAAAATCTAAAAGAAAATTATAGTGAATATCCTTAACTCAACTCAATTCAACTAAACTACATAAATAAAGGAGTACATTTTAGGAATGTCTTTTAATAGCACCTGGAGCTTAAAAAAACATTTGAAAGTACAGGGACCTATAGTGCTGTTTACAAAGTTGAAGTCCACCTCTTTGGGGCCTGTTGGATTTTTGTACTTTCTCTATAGGACTTGTTTGGACTTCTCTTTGTCGAAACACCGTACTTCGTGTTATCCTCTGCGTTCATCTGTTAATAAATCTAGAGATACATACCATCCTAACTGATATTATGTACGTTTGTATGTCCTATCCCTATCCAAATACTTTTGTAGGGGTTTGGATAAAAATTCAATAAAATCGCAAGCATGCCCACATTTTTGGCTATCCTAATTCAGAGCAACTTTTTTATCGAATTTTCACTGAATCTTATATTTCCGTCCACACTGTGTTTTCTACTAACTCATGTATTCAACTAAATTAAATTTCTGAAATATATTCCCGATTGCCCGAAAACTTTCATTCAAATTTACGGTTTGCTGCATGCCGCAAAGTATATATGCCAATTTTTTTTTTATTAAGTTTATTTTTTAAGGTTCAGAATATCAGATGTGTGCAAGTGTGCATCATAGATGAGTATGGGAAGAGAAGAATAGTAGTTGCTAGTTGCAACTATAGCTGCTACTTTTCGTGTGGAAGAACACAATCTCACCCCCCCTGAAAATAAAAGAACGTGAAAATTCTTCTCAATGCGCATATATGATAGGAGGATTTATCAATACTTGTATTTTATTCTTCCTTTTTTTTTTTGAAGAAATGAACTATCTGTATGGATTGCAACCAAAACTATCAAAACTAGGAATAGAAGAAAACAAAACAAAAAAAAAGTTTGAATTATTCAGAAGAACTTTGGTCAACGAGATGGACATTTTAAGGATACGTGTTTTTTCTGTGTTTGAATGATTTCACATTCTACTCAGCATTGCTCTATTTTTGGATGTGGCTTTGGGTTTTGGTTTTGATGTTTGAACTTTTTATTTATTCAAAGAAATACAAAGTAGAATATTTTGAAGAAAAAAAAAATTAGTAAAATACTTTAAATTCTTAGTATAGTTTTGTTGCCATCAACATTTATTTCTTATTTCAGAATGAAGAAAAAAAATTTAATATTATTTTTAAATTTATACTAAAATTAAGATTTAATTTAATTTTTTTTTTAGTTGCAAGAAATAAATAAGTTAACCATAGGTATATAAATATAAATTATGTATTAACAAAAAACAAAATTAGCGCTACAAAAATAAATTTACAATCTATTTTTATGTTTGTTTATAATTTATAATAATTTTGTACATAATTTTATATTTGAAATAGTAATCCTTTAAGGATCAATTAATTGTATTTACATACAAGAGCAAGCGCGGCAAAGCACCTTACAATTCTAATTTCAGTATTTATTACTTTTTTTTTATTTAGCATTTATTTTTGTTTATGCATTTAGTATTTGGTTTATATCTTGTTTTATAATTTATTTTATTTTAGAACTTAAATTTTGTATAATAACTAGTTATGTATATGTGTGAAATTATTGAATTTTTTTTATATGTTACATAAAATAATTTAGATTTTTAGTACATTTGTATGTTTAATTAAGATTAAGAGCATAAGCAGGAACTGCAAATTATTCTTTATTTGTCATTTTTGTGAGCCAAAGGAATAATTTTTTTATTTAAATAAGCAAAAAAGGGGAATAAAAAAGTGCTTGTGATGTTTTGTTATCACTGGTAAGTTATAAGGTTCACATGATATGATTGCATTTATTTATTAAATTTACGATATAGTTTAGATTTATTTATTATTTTTCAAGCTGCATCTTACATTAAAGCATCAACAGAAAAAAAACTATATTAAATGTCTCTGTGAGACAAAAATTCACATTACTTTATTTTTTAATCGAGTATATTCTTAGGTATTTATTATAATATTGACAATGTGGGCAAGGATTGGCGTAAGAAAAAAATATTTGACATTTGGAATTGATTTGTGTTTTTATGTCCAATTGGAATTGACAAAATTTTGTTAATTTTTAAAATTGATACATAACTGCAAGCAACACTATTTTTTACATGGAAAATGCATTACATCTTTTGACCTCGCTCGTCAATTTTGTCTAGCTCAACATTCTAGAAAGATTTACTGAAACGCTAAAGACTTATCACCAGTTTCACACTCGACATTTACCGGAATAAATGGCACTTAAGTTTTCCATATTAGGACTTTAGGCTAAGTTTCATAGCCAGCGTAATTTTAACTTAAGTCAACAACATTGAAGACTTAAGTGCTACTTATTCAGATAAGTGTCCACTTTGATATTGCACCTTATTCTTTCACATTACCCACTTAAATGCCATTTTTCTGACTGTGAAACTGGCCCTTAAACAGATGTATCAAATTATAGCTATTATTAACAATGGCTTGAATCTGAAAATACCTATTTCTTTCACCTTTACGTCAAAAAATGTAAAATATATATTTCTTAACTGTATGTTATACAGAAAAAAAAAAACAAAGAAAAGAAAATAGATTCATATACATAATTATATTAAAATTAAGTCTCCGCAAAGCTTTTCAAAGAAGAGTCACTTTATGGGCCATGTGAACAGAAAACTCAATTCTAACCTGCAAAAGGCAAAATTTTTTCAAGATACATAAGTCCAGTCGAGGAGCAGTATCAAAAATTCTCAAGGCTTAGAACTTTATGTAACTTCTTCACCAGGAATATCTGAAAGTATTTTTTTGTCACATATAACACAGCAGTGAGAGCAAGAACTTTCTACGGCGATTCATACAAACGTTGCCGGTTAATAGACCCTATAACGAGAAAGGGTAACGAGATAGAAGTAACAGCGAAAGATTTTTGTTCTTATTCTTACTAGGAAACCAGTTTCATTGTTGTTTTATATTTTAAAGCTTTACCTTAGTAAAATCGAAAGGGATTATTGTGAGTGTACAATTTAAATAATGGAAGAAACAAATTTGCTTCACTTATGTAAGTCACCCTATGGTTTTGACAATGGCTTTACTGGTATAGTGTCGTTTGGATGGTACAAAATGTGTACTATCTTTGCTCTTACATTACAAAATACTAACAAAACGATTAGTACCTTTTATAAAACGATAGAACGACTTCAATAATTACATTTCGAAAACTGGGTAAGACCAGTCTATACCAATCATTGGATAAATAAACAATTAAATGTTTTATGTCTACAATTTGTCAAATTTGAAAATAATCAAACTAGCAAATAGCATTTTTACCTATCGGATATGGACAGCTGTTTTTTCTTATTAATACCTTTTACGCGCAGTTACAAATTTTGTGATTTAGCAAAATACAATTATTATCAGAATTTAAATGTGATTTTCTTATAAACGTCGTTTACTTATCAGTACAAATTGGCAGATGGCACATCCACACCATTTATAGATTTTGCTACATGTTAATTTAATATACATTTTTATGATAAATAATAAATAAATTGTTTGTTTTTAATTCGAATCTAAAAAATCTATTAGTTTATGCTATTTTGTTGTTGTTGTTGTTATTGTGTTTACAAATCCAAGAGGTATTTTCTCTATCAATATATGTAAACAATAATAATTAATAAAATTGAACAAAGGTTTATCTCAAAGAATTTCAAACGTTAGTAAAATATACAAATTCCAAAAAAACCCTTACATTTCTTATTTTTTTGTTGATGTTTTTTGTCATTTAAACCATTTTGAGTAATTTGTTTTAGGATTCTTTGTTTTTCTTACAGTACTAAATTTCACAAAATTCGATACCAAATAGAGAAAGACCGCTTTTTCTACTTTTCATTTTTCTTCAATCAATCGGACGGCGGCGCCGGAGTATGAGAGTTTTTTTTATTTAACATCACTATCATTAGCCATAACTGGGAAACAGCCAATTCCAAAATTTAATTAAGGCCGAATCTCACCGAAGGTAAGAAGATACTGGCTTCGTTTTCCCATTTTTAGTTATTGTTGCTTTAACACCTGTGAAGAAAAGAGGAATAATAAATTATTTAACAATATATTTTATTTCATTTAAGAAGCTGGGCAATAAATAAGAAGTAATTTGTAAAAAAACATTTGTTAATAGAAATGGTGATCATTCATTTATGTAGGGCAAGACAAAATTCTCAAAATCGAAGAATCTCAAATTTGTCAAAATCTGAGAATGATAAAATTATCAAAATGAACTCTGAACGTTAGTATTTTCTTAAGAATTTTTTCCAAGGGCGATTGACCAAGTTAATTTCAGAATTAAAAGAGAAAACTGTTTGGCTTTTCGAGAAAAAAAAAAAAAAATTATGTACAGCATTTTATATCCCTTAATTTACTTACCATCATAATCTGATGCATGACTAACACCCATAATCTCAAGTTCCTTAAACAATGCCCCCAAACTAGATTTTTCATCTAAATATTGCGAATTTATTCGAACAGTTGGGGCTTTTGTTTTTTGTGTTTGTGTATGCCAAACTAATATCTCTGTACAATTATTAGCTCTAGGTTCGATGTCTTTGAGAGACAATGATATGCTCCGCAAGAATGAGTCTTCTTCATAGCCAGCCTTATAGGGCATAGTTGCATTTGGATGATTGGCTAAATGTTCGAGATTCACAGCAAATCCAGCCATATCAACTGGCCATCTTCGATTACCTGGCCATGAGTCGAAAAAGCCAATAACTTTTCCCTAAATGAAAAAAAAAAAAAAAATAAATTGATAAATTTGAGGAAAATGTGGAACATACCTTTTGTACAACCGGTGTACTAACTGAAAACATTCCAATTAAACCAACAGGAAACATTGAAACCTTTTTCGTATCTCGAATTTCCGAGAACAACTTCAAATCAAATGTATTATCATCATCGCCGAAATATAGGACACCGGAGGTTTGTTTTTGCTGGCGCAACCAATTGAGCGCTGCTCGACGATTCGCCACGCCTCTAGGATTAGGAGTTAGACTGCGATAAATATCAGGCATTGGACTAGAAATATGAGTAAATGGAATTCCTGAAAAAAAAATTGAAAGAAAAAAGTTATTTTTTTTTGATAAAAAAAAAAACAAAATTCAGTTAACTTACCAAACTTATTAAATAGATAACCCAAAAGTATATTACATTCAGCAAAGTCATCTGCCACTATCCAATGGATTTTCGGAACATGCATCAGAGTGTGGGCCAATCGAGTGAGTTCTGGAATTTGTTCACGCCGCGGATAGGTTGGCGTAATGAAGTATATTGTTGGTAGGTCATTGAATTCATTTATCGGACGGTTTTGTACAAATTGACGTGTGTCAGAGAAATTCTCGCTACACACAACTGATGTATCGTTTACAATATAATTTGATGTATCTTCTGCAAGGAGATGATAGAATATAAATATTAGTTTTATTTTGTATATTATGTATATCTAAGCAGGCAAAATCAATATGGTAACAGAAAAAATGTTGGCCTAGATGTTTATCATCTGAATTATTATTACGTGCACATTTATCTTAAGAAATACATTTTTTTTATATCACAAATAAGGGTTTGCCATGGTGGGGCATTTCGTGTGCAGCCATCGACACACCTTTTTGGCAAAGTACATTATGTATATAGAAACAACACGGTAGCCTAAATATTTCAGTCAAGGTCAACTTTACGAGGGAGGTAGCTGTGGCATGTTACGAGTAGATATTTTGTTGTTGATTTAGTCGGTGTTTATTTGGAAGCGATTCAACCTCTATGTGGACGTGGAGCCCCTGAGACTTATAAAACCATTTTGTCCTAGATTCAAAGCTCCATATGCGTGGTTATCCCCTATTTTTCTTTGTAATGTTTTCTTCCGACGATCTCGGTCATTGAATTGACGACATACTTGAAAGAAACTACGAAAAATCTCTTTAAATTTACATTTTCTTTTTGTTCGTACCCAACATTTGTCATAGTCGGATATGTGAAAACCTCACACGCGGTAACGGTAACTGTAGTAAACTAAGTTAAGCACACATTGCCCTTAATGGTTCTACATCATGTAAAACTCTTTCTTATTTTTTTTGCCTCACACGAGTGGCTTTGTGGTGGTGGCCTGAGTGTATTTGCCAGGATTATGAAACGATTTAACTTTGTATATATGTATGTTCATCCGGAACCCAGGCGTAGTTGTTGAGTGGAAGTAGATGATTGTCGTGTGCCGGGATTAAATTAAGCCACATGCCGTTTACAATGCATGAGATTCACATGAGTCTTTAGAATAAAAAGCAAAAAAAAATATGTCTGTGAGAAGCAGAAAAATATCACCCTATCTGTGAAAAATTTTGAATTTCAAATGTGACTGCTGATGCATTAATTTTTTATACTGGAACTGGAACCTGAAGAGTCCTTTAAGAGAAAACTATTTACTTTTTTGGTACTTTACTGCCAATATCAGTAGCTTTGCTTAGGACAGAAAGGCATAGGATAGAATTGAAAATTGGTTGAAGGTAAGAAAAATATGAACATCGGTGTGTATAAATCAACTTCAGGCTTATCTTTTTGGAGTATCATTCCATTTTTATTTGTACGATGGAAACGTATGCGTGGACATGATTTTCTCTCTAATTTGTTTTAAAACTGTTTTTTTATGTGTAACATCTTAGGACTCTCGGTATTAAGCATAAATGGTGAGACTTATTTCGGTAAAGGTATGGAAATGGGTGACACGTTTTCTTTCCTGTAACCTGCATGAAAAAGCGCGTGTTATGCAAATGGTTCGATTCATAAAAGGTTTATAACTTAGTGTCCAATGGACGTTTTTTTTTTGCACAAAAAAAGGATCTTTTTTTTCTTTTTTTAACCCAATTTTTTGAATTTGTGGAATTTGGAAAACAAAAATTGGTGGGCTACATCTAGAACCAGAAACTCTCAAAAATTAAAATGGAATGGAACATTTATGCAGTTCACTAGACCCTACATAATTTAAAAAAAAGAACACCATACCTATAGTATATGTAAATATGCCAAGCACATTAATTGCAAGAAGTGATTTATCAAAAATTAGGACTTTCAGGAATCGTTACAAAATTTATTGAAAAAAAAACAGCTTTGCACTGTTACATAAATTCAAAAATAATGAAGAAAGGGTTTTTTATTAATTTTCAAAGTAGAATATGTCAAAAACTCACCTGATGGAGCAAATCTGAGCTCGGATTCGAGCTGAGCATAGAAAAACCCTATAGTATAGTCAAGTTTCTGGTACAAACAAAAATTTAAAATTTTGTTGACCAGCGTAATTTATTAGGAAACGTCAAAATATATTTTAAGATATCCAATCAAACAATTCATTGATTATTACAAAATGGCCGACCAATGTCTTGGGGGGTGTTCACATTTGACTCCGGCTCCATGTTCCACAAGAGATGGATTTTGGATTTTGTTGACGTTTTCATTTGTGACATATGTATGTCTTTTCTATTTGAACTTTTTCTTTGGTACTTAATTAATAGAGAATCCAATTTTTTCATATTTATTTAATAAAATTTAAATTTTTTAATTAAAATAAACTCTAATTAATTTTTCAACGAGCACAGATTTGTATTTTGTTTTAACGACTGCTGGACGTCGCGTCAGAGTGAGACGTTTCTGTTCACGTTTTTGTCTACAATTGTAGTCGAATGTTAGTTGAGGCCCTGGTTCATTTCGGATTCGGACTGTAGTGCAAACTAAAGTAAGCAAGTAAAATTCCTTACACATGAGAAGCAACGAACGAAATACAAAAAGTCGTGAATTTTGACAATTATGGAATGCATCCTGATGTTGTGGATTACGAATTTACGTTTGAAAGTTCGCAGAAGACTAGATGTTGATATTTTACCTAGGAATTAATAAGTTTACCAATTGTGTAAAAAGATAAGTTTACGCAAAAGTTTACGTGAACGTTCTTTTTATTCATTTGGATAAATGCTGCCTAATTGAATCAGCTACTCGTCAAACGTCAAAAATTTATGTGCAAAAAAATTATTTCCTGAAAAAATTTAAAAAAGTTAAATAAAACATGCCAAAAATAAGTTTAACAGAATTAAGTGCAATTATATGAATAAATTGCCTTTAATGCTTTACTCATTTTAGAACTATTCGGAAAAAATGATGGTTTGTGCATTTTCTGTTACAAAGTAAAATCCTTCTAATTAACTTTTAACAATAGATAAACAGAAAGAAAGAAAAAGTCACAATGACGTTTGTATAAGCAAAGCACTGCAGTTATTTCGTTTGTTTACTTCCCAGAACTGTCAATTTCTAACGATTTAAGTCCAAAAATATAATTGTACTAACATTGGTATAAAATGGCAGTCTTAAATAGTAAATGAAGAGACCTATTCTGTACTTACCAATAAATTAAATTTCCGACCAAATAAACCTATTTACCTTACAAAAATTGCATACAGTACTTGGTACCTTATTAATAAGCTGTTATGTATGTCCTCTCCTCAATTTAGATTCACCTGACTATGCAATTTAGCAAACGTGCTAGTAAATTAAACTTGTTTCCAGCTAAATGATTCTAATTAAATATGTCACAGCACCTGCAATTCTGGCCCAACCTTTCCACCTCAAAAGCTTCATATTATATACCTTCATACATGAGCTGCAATAAAAAAAAGAAGAAGGGTTTTCGTGTATTCTTGGCACGTTTCGGGCTAATACACATCTATAATGTATTGTACGATGGGATACGGGTGAACTAAACGGAAGACATAAAAAAAAAAAAAAACTCATAACATGTCTCACGTAAATAGTTCGTTACTTCTACGGTTATGGATAATAGTTTATTTAAAAGTTGCTAAATGGCGTTGTAATTTTATTTATATTGTTATTGAGTTTGTTTTTAATTGTAGAGCAGGAAAAAAAATGTAAAAAAAAAATAAAAATACCATAAACGGATTTTCAAATAAATTAATTTATAGAGACCTTTTATCCCCTCATGAGATTTATTTACGAACTTGAATCCTTCGGCCTTTCATTCATTATCTATTTATAATAGATAATTCTTGGAGGGAGTAATCTAACAATTTAAGAGATTTTTCAAGCTAAATAGCTTGCAGCACTTTAATAGAAATTTTAGTGACTAGAAGCTGACACCTCCAACAAAATAAGACAAATCTCAAAATGTAGTGTATTTTTTTTGTTGTATAAAGCGTGGATTAGAATTAATTTCAAAGCGGTTTCTTATACAAAAAAAAAGAATTAACATCTTTTTGTAAGCCTAAGCTACAAATTGCATAATATGCAAAAATTGATAATGCAATAATTTTCTGTAAGACTTATCACAAACGATATAAAGGGTCCGCCAAATAACTTCTTTTTTTTTGAAAATGGCGCAAAACATCGAGTGTAGCTTCGGCTGTGTGGCACGTAGCGCCGTCCTGTTGAAACAAAATGTTGCCAATTTTTGTGAACAAAATTCGTTCAACATGGCCCGATAACGATCGCCATTGACTGTAACTGCCACTCCTTGCTCATTTTCGAAAAATGGACCAATTATGCCTCTGATGGACCAAAATCCGCACCAAACAGTGACTCGTTTTGGGTGTATCGGCTTTACAATGTATGCGTGCGGGTTTTCTGTGCCCCAAATGCGACAATTTTGCTTGCTTACTACCCGCCAAGATCAAAATGAGCTTCATCTGAAAAGATGATTGTTTTTGGCAAAATCGGCATCTTCTCTAAGTCGATCGCAGGCCCACTTAGCGAAGCGTATACACAACCATATTCGTTCAGCGGAACGCGGAAGGATAAAACTAATTATCTGTCAAATCAGACATGAGCTAAGTGTTACCACTCACGAAATAAGCACTAGTTGAAAAAAAAAAACGTTAGATGGCGGACCCTTTATTTACGAAAAACTAACTGTCGGGAACTTGACAATGCTGAATATTTATTCATTTTGAACAAAATGAAAACTGGTAATATTATACACCCTTAGCACCTTTACTATCTTTCATCTTTTAACATGGCGGTAACTTATGACATATATTTGAATAGGTAGACCTTAATTTATTTTTGTTTGTGTCCGGTTTCTGGGCTTCGATATTTATGGGGACATTTTTTGCGTCGGTCAATTAATTCTACTGCATTTATTATTGCCAAACAAAAGAAAACGTTGCATGCTACACGAATTGATTTGTTTATTGATTGACCAAATGCAAATTCTACTTTTATACATAAAAAAAAAACAAAAATCACTTATACATATATGATTAACATACACAAAGGTGAAGGTGATGACTGATGAGTGACTATACAGGTAGAAGTATAGTAGTTGTATACGTGCGTGCAAAGAGCAATAATATGGAAATTGAATCCAGGCAAACAAAATGTCAAATCAGGCAAAATGCACATGAATATGTGGTGCTGGTGGTTGCTCTTGGTACACCTTAATTCATACGTCAACCACCTTAAGATTCAATTTGCCAAGTATAAAAGTGTGAAGGTTAATGAATGTTAACCGAAAATAAAATAATAAAAAAAAAGAAATCCATGCTTGGTCGACAAATGAGTGGTAAATTGTGTACATTTGAGGAAGCCTAATAATAGGTTATAATGAACGGATTGATTTTTGTCAATAGGAATAGGTACCTACTCTGTTGGTGGTAAGGTTGTTGTGTGTTGTGTAGAGAAATTACTGGAATCTTCTGCAACAAATACATTTGCTCAAAGTTCAAGTAAAAATTAAGGGACACGTAGAATTATTAAGTTCCTATACTTGACGGGAATCTGAGTTGCCGTTGGATCCAAATTCGATGAGAGACTGATGTCGAATTCCTTTCAACAAAAGCATCGATTTTGTTCCGAACAAAATTGATTCTTATCTGTCAAAACAACAAATCCTACACCGATTCGCACACATCTATATATATAAAAATGGATCGTGGTGTGTTCGGGTGCATAAAACTTGAAAACGACTGGACCAAATTGAGTACCTTTTTCTGCGGATCGGAAAATTCTCAACAGGTGGCGCTGCAGGCGCACATTTCGTTTTTCAGTTCAATTCAATTACGGTTCAACTGGTGGCGTTGTATGCGGTTAGGAAATGGCTTTTGGGATATTCTTTTGCAACTTTTGTTATTTGTAGGGTGAAATGGGGCAAAGATAGAAAAAGTTCAATTTAAGAAATTCGATTTTTGTTTGAAAGATTTTTCTTTGAAAATGGCTTCAAGAATATTCTTTTTTAAAATTTTGTAATTTGTTGAGTGAAAAGGGGTAAGAAAATATTAAATTATCCGATTTAAGAAATTCTTTTGGTGTTTCAAAGGTTGTTTTTTAGTGCATGGCCTAAAGGATTTTTTCACAAAATTGGCATTTATAGGGTGAAATGGGATCCTACGAAAAGTGGGATCTGATTTCAAAAATTCTTTTTGTATTTGAAAGTTAATTTATTTGCTATTTATAGAGTGAAATGGAATAAAAACATAATAGTGGTTTTTGATTAAAAACATTCTTTCTGTGTTGGGAAAAAAATGAAGGTTGGACTTTCAGGATCATTTTTTTACCTATTTAGCCATTCACAACGTCAAGTAGGTAAAAACCCATAAAGTAGTATTCGATTACAAAAATTAGCTTAAATATTTATTTATTCTTTTCTAACTTTTATACCAAGCTTAGGTTTGTCTAGCCGTGCGACGCCGGGCGGGCAAGCTAATACTATATATGTAGACAGGACATTTTAATACCTCAAATTGAAAGTTGGTGAATTTGGGAAGACAAATTCTTGTTTTTTTTTTTTGGTTGCAACGGATTCTACATAATTAAACAAAATATTCACCAATATTTCCAGTGAATATACGTATAGCTATACAAATAATTAATTGCAGCTTTCAAGAAGTAACACGCACACAATAACACAAAAAAATATATTCTTTTACGAATTCCTTTGCAATTGACAGAAACCAATCGATTCAGTTTAGAAAAAAATCGATTTCAGTGGTGAAATGAATTCGACATGAATCTTCTTGTGATTTTCAGTTGAGATGTTTTTGCTAACTAGTGGATCATTAAATGTTAAAAAGCTACAGCAAGCTTTTTCTAAGTGAAGATTAAGCCCTGGAATTATAAGTTCCTACAGAAAAACCGACGACCGAAACGGAAGTACCATAACGGAAGTAACGTCACTCCATACTTCATAGCAGATACAAAAAATTAATCAAAATAAAAAAAATTGTCTGTCGCCTTTAATTTTCGAAATTCGAATTTCCGTTCGAAAGCTTTAATTTAAGTTCCAATGATCGGAGGGTTTTCTAGTTTTATTAAGGTAAAATAATAGGCTACATTTTGGTGTATTTTTGTTGGCGCAGTGGATTGAAAATAACAGTTTTTATCTTATGAAATCCCACTAATGAGTTCAAGTTAAATCTGGATGTGTAAAAGAAACGAATACTGACTATAGAGTGAGTCTCGAAAACGTACACTAACTAAGCAGTCAAATACTTTTTCCACTGTACCATTAAAATTAATTTTATTACATTCCCCAATGCATGAAGTTGCTAGATCCTTTGCTCTTGGTGATGCAATAGAATTTATGTGGTCGAATTAAAAGTTATACAAACATAAAGTGTATCTCAGCAATTAATTTAGTTGATGCAACATTCCCGTGAGTATTTCAAAAGACTATAGAGATATGCGCATAATAATTCTTAGTCATCATGACAGTAAATTAGTGCACTCTCGCCTTAGCACTCATTTATAAAAGCTAGAATGTTCAAACTAAATGACATCCTTCGTTCGTTCGTTCGTTTGTTTTAAACTACATATTATATTCCCCATTGTATGTGGTATAACATGGCATATTAGAAACAACTAAGTTAACTATAGTAATCAAGTATTCAAAAAGGGAGTTGGAAATTAATTTAAGTGAATTAGAAAGTTTATCACATGCGAAGCTTTTTTGACGAGGGAAATTTTGTGTTGTTAAATATACAACTATTTACACTGAAAGAAAGTAATATTTTTGTCATAATGTTATGAGCCTTAACTGAAAGCGAAAGAAAACAATATGCACGAACTGATCGCTCTTTTGGTACAGGAACACTTTGAACATCATGCATGGTGTTATGATATGTATAGAAAATATTAAAAGAGTTCTAAGAAATAATTTTTTTTTGTTTAAAAAAAAGTTTTTCAAAATATTTAAATTCATTATTAATAAAACTCTTGAGAAGTAATTTATTCCAACATTTTAGCAAAATCCGTCCAACCATACACGAATAACCTAAAAATAAAACAATATTTTGTCCAAAAACGTGGAAGGTCTATTTTCGTTATGTGAATTTACATAACATTACAGGTACGAAGTTTAATCAAAATCGTTAGAGTCGTTTTCGAGAAATTAAAAAAAAAAACCAAATTTTTGGACGGCAGCAATCCGTTCTAGATGAGCTAAAACAAGAATTCGAAGCTCCCCTCTAGGGAATCACATAGAAATGCTCCGTACCAAATTTGAAGCAAATATCGGACAACCCGTTTAGCGTCTAGCTCAAATGACAGTGGACACACAGACCGATGGACGGCATGAAAAAATCCAGTTTTTCAGACTTCTCGATCATCGTAGTGTTAATTTTGATTTTTTGAATTTCTTTTTCAAACGAAACCAATACTTTCCCTACTATTGACTATAGAGCAAGTAAAAATTAATACATTCCACAATTTTCTAGTGGCCATTGTTTCATATATACTTGCTCTATTGGACAAACAAAAATTTCGAGAATGTAATACAAATTAATAAGTGCTGGTGTGCCATAGGGCTCCGTTTTGCCTCCGACTCTTTTTCTCATATTCATCGATGACATTCATTCGTTTCTAGATTCACATTTGTGTGTGATTAGCTCTACTTTTCGTTACGTTTTTATTTTACTAACGTTCGCACTACGTTTAAAAATTTTAAGGGTAGTCAAAACCACTTATAGTGCGCGCATATTTATAAACCAAACACAACGAAGATGGAAGAAGAAGAAGTGCATTTCGTCATACTGTCTGGCGATTTATGCAAAGTATTTGCTTGGTACAGGGTCTAGAACGATTTGCTGCCATACAAAAATTCAGTTATTTTTTTAATCTTCAAGAAAACGAATCTTAGGATTTTGATTAAATTTCGTTTTTAGTGTAAATTGTTTTTTAAATAATAAATACATAATAATCAATAACTACATACCTACACAAAAGCAATATACTTATTGAAAATAAGCTGTTCTAAGTGAAACTCTGATTAATATCTCCATCGCCCATTCATATCGAATAAAATAAAATAATTGAAATAAGTGCTAACAGCATGACTCAGATGACCAAACTATATCGCATGTTCGATTGTTGTTTGCATAAAGGTCGTAATTAATGGAATTTAATTAGGACATCGTCGTAGAGGATATTTTGTTTAACGGGGCACACACAAAAAAAAAAACAACAAATGATTATATATTATGTAAATTACGTCAAAACTAAAATGAATACATTGTTCGATAAACGAAATTTAATTCTGATGATGTTTTTTTTTTATCGATCGATATAAAATGTATGTCAATGTGAATTTTATTTTTGGTTTGTGTTGTGATGGTGAATCCAAATCGATATATAATGAAACAATAAATATTTTTCAAAAGCTTTTTATTGTTCAAAAGGCATCAATTGTGATGGCAGTCCCCCTCCCCTCCCTTTCTTGGTTCCTTTCATTAAAACTGGACATCAGGCTGAGCATAATGAAAAATGTTTAAGTGGTTAGCTCACGCAGGTTGAATCAATGCCAAGGCTATCGATTTGACGATTGAGGAAGAAATTTATTTTGTTTGCAAATAATTTTTTTGTACATAATATGTAATTTTGTTTAGCTTAAATGGATAAAAAAAAATGGACGAGACTAGAAAAATGCCAATTTATACCAGTTTATTGAAATTAAATTTGGGGGTACATTAAAGCGCTTTGCTCGGCTTAAAAAAAAAACTCTGATGGGCTCATGAAGTATGCCCACTGATGGCGGAGGGCCCTGAACCTGCGGGGTCGCTTAAATAGTACGTATACTTTTATAAACAAAACTGTTATAAATTGGAATCTCTTAATATTTTTAAACAAACAAATAATTACTATTAGTTTGTAGTGTCCAGTGACAGAGGGAATGGTAAGTGCGTTGGACAGTTATGCCGGAGATCTGTGATAGAATCCATGACTTTTGTGTTCTTTTCGTTTTCAGGGCGAAAAATGAATTGCTGCAGAAAATAATCTATATCGAAGCTTCAGGTTGGCCTTTGGTGGTGAAGGTGGGCTTTAAGCAAATAGTTGTTCTGTTTAATTTTTTTTACGAATACCTACTTACATATAAATAGTATAAGTTTAAATTATTTTAAACCAAGAGGGTCTTTTTTTTAATTTTTGTATAATTTTGGGAATGCTGCATTATTTGTTTCTGTTTGAAAAATTCTAACAAAATCGGTTTAGCCATTAACAAGATACACATATTCGAAAATAACCCAAAAATAATAACAATTTTTTTATGAATGGAAAACTGGTTCTGCTGTTAGATTCTGCGCGTTCAACTCAACGCATTTCTGAATTTTCAGAATTCTCAATTTTTAGAGCTTCTGATTGGCCAGCTGTCATAAAAATTAAAATGTCATCTGAATTTTCAGAACTTTTTATGGCAGCTGGCCAATCAGAAGCTCCTAAAATTCAGAATTCTGAAAATTCAGATAAGCGTTGAACCCTAATATGTTTTTTTATCTGTTTACTTCACAAATGTCAAAATAGAAGTAGCATTTGCCCCCATTTGCAAAAATTATAGCTATTATCTGCTAGATAGGAGCCACCTTGTACATTATACAAAATTCTGATTCTTTAACTTTTCTAGTTTACGAGAAAAAGCAGTTAATCGAAAAGGGTCGTGGAAGTAGTCGGATTTATAAAATTACCTATTCCAGAATTTGGTAAAATTATTCTACTTAATTTACCAGCGTACCAGATTTTTCGTTCCTAAGGCCCTGTTTCACAATGTCTGAGTATAGTTCTTCATATAGTTATCTAAACATAAATATTGATACAGGGTTACAAGTCCACAGGAGGGGATGAGAATCACTTTTCTCTTTTAACCCACCTAATTAAGTTCTAAATCAAAAAATAATTTGTTAGGGTGTTGGACTTATGGCCCTGCGCCAATAATTTATGTGTCTAGAACTTATCAGACATTATGAACCAGGTTCTTAGTCTTTTAAAAAAATATTATGACTTAAAAAAACTAATAGTAAAATTTGTTTTTAAGACAAAAGTGTCAACTGTGGGAAAATGTTTTTTTTTTAAACAAATTAAATTCCCTCCAAAATGTGCAAAAATGTTAAGATCAAATATCCTGCTTATTTCCGGCTGATGATAGTTTTCAACGAGGCCCTAGAAAAATATACACAGATAGTGACAAGGGGATATTACGGGTGAATATCGAAATTGACTCGGCCCTTGCCAGGTGTGTATGTGTACCTTCTTGTTTCGGAGAGAAAACAAAACAAAAATTGGTTTATTTGGGATTCGATTTTGGGACCTTCCGCTTCTCGCTAGGAACTGAGCCCAATTTCAATTTTTTTGCAGCCCAAGCTCAGTGCCAACTAAGTAACCTAAGTAGTGGTCTAATACCAATAAATATTCTTCTTTTTTCTTACTCAACAAGTTTTTATTAGCAAGGGGCTCACGTGTATTTGACATGTTTTCCTCGTCAATATTGTCCCTATCCCTACTAAAAACTTTCCGGCACCTTGACTAAACATGGTAAATACTTGCCATTTTTCCAGGCGGCCAAGAATGTGTTTTTTAATCTTTTGTTATAAAAAATATTTTTTTATGAAATATGAAATAACCGCAAAAAAAACAAAAGACTAACTTTGAAGAGTTCTTTTAACCAAACGAGTTATCAGTAAATTATTTGTCTTGCTATTTTTTCAAACTCTGTTTATTCATATTCAAATTAGAAATTAAAACTAAAATAATCAAACAAAAAACATCAGATTTTTATTTTTGACATGTCTTTGTGCCACAGCGCTCCGCTGTGAGGAGGTAACACACACAGGAGGAGGTAAACACTTCATCATCATCGTAATGTTATGATTAAAAAATCGAAATTAATTTTTGACACGAAATAAATACGAGCTATATGAGTAAGTACATGAATAGGTTATAATAATAAAATTTATTAAAGTAGTAATAAATCATTCGTCTAATAGAGAATGCCCAAATTCCGACACGTAATGAGCGATACTCCTCGATACCTCATAAAAAGTGAATTTATGGCAGCAACGACTCAGGACATCAAATTTTCATAGCAGCACCAGCCAGCTAGACTTGAATCCGACAGAATTCTTCATATATGGTCTATTATGGAAATCTGGAAAAATTGTCACGAATAATAACACAAAGTTCCACAATATAGTACAGGGCGTGCAAAGCCTTCTTCAAAGGTTTTAGAAGCCTTTTTCTATTTGATTTTTATTAAACTTTAAAGTCATTGTGCTAAACGTGCATTAACTGTATAAATTGATGCCACGTGTGGAATGATTTCTATTTTCTTTTTCGGTTTTCCACATGAGTGTTTTTTTCCCGTCATGTTGTATATTTTAATTTATTAGTTCGACCTAATTGGCTTAACCAAAAACAAAAACGAAAACAACAACGTTTTGCGTCCAAACCACATTCGTTTGTTCAAAACGACGCTATGAGCGATTGGTATTCACTCTCCATACGATGAGGTTTGAATTCCGTCGTAAAATTAAGTTCAAAGACTTATTGTTAATTAATCATCGTATTTTTGTTTGTTTTGATTGAGTTCTTTATTTATATAAATCAAATTGAGAGTCCGAATGGGTGGACAAAAACTGCATACTCATTATAATTATAGCATAATCAATAAAGGCGAGTGAGTTGGGAAATTTTTTTTTTGGTGTTCTGATGAAAATTATTTCTTACAAAATTTTTTCAAACACACAAAATTATTTGTTTAGTACTTTTGACCTTTTTAACATTTTCTCGTTAAAGGTACATATGTATATATGTATATTTTTTTTTAATAAAAATTAAAGACTTATCAGACCTCGCTCCCCGCTTTACCCTGAGGCCACACGGGCAAGTATACTGGCAAGCAAGTTGGTTTCATACATTGCCTGTCAAATTCGTATCTGTGACCTGACTGTGACGTAGACGCCACATTAATAATTGAAATTATGGACAACGCCACAAAAGAGGGAACATATACTTTAAGTAAAATTCATGAACCAAAAAAAAACTTCAATTTTTTGTAGCGAAATATTCTACAGACATCAAAATACAGTTTGTTGGCTATCCGTCTATCAAGCACAAAATTTTCAAATTCCATTGAAGGATGTCTACGATGTCAATGGATTAAAAAAACCTCTAAAAATCCGAAATTTGTTCCATTTTATTTTCTGCTCCGGAAAAATGGATTTTCAGGGCAATCGGTTGACATTTGGAACGAAATATTCTCGATACCATCAAATATAATTTGTTCCCTATCTGTCAAGCGGACAAAAGTATTGCAACTTGCCTGCCAGTACTTGCCCGCGTGGCTTCCGGGTTAGATAACTTTTGGTGCCTCAGTCACCATTATTGAACCTTTAACAAGCATCTTTCATGGGTTGCTACATTACAATGGTTTTACCACAAGAGCAAGTTCGTGCGATCCAGTCGTGTATTTTTTTTAAATTTATTTATGACGTGCATACATAGTTTATCTATTTTTCAATTTTCTCTCTGCCATTATGACATTTCAAGAAAGTCATAATCTCTTAGGTGTGGGTTAGTTTTAATTTAAAAAAAAAAAACTACCAACTTATCAGGGGGGTCATTCCGTAATTCGATTACCGCCACACGATATCGTTTTGACGACAGCTTTGAATCACGTAAAAGCAATAATCACTATCGACTGAAAGATATCGTCTTGACGATCGAAAATTTGCTCTCCGTAACTCAAAAATCGTCAAAACGTGATCGTTAAATCGTTAGCATTTGAACGATACCTATTAAGCTTATCGTCTTGTGTCGTCTTTTTTGTTTTTGTAAGCAATTTATGCATTTTATCATATGTACGGTTTTTCAATAAGGGCGGGTAGATGTTTTCGGTTGATCCTGAGTTTCGTTGACGCAATTTGTCCACTTAATTGGTCGACTCAAATTTGGGCACCAAGCTTTGGATAATAGACATGGAAGGACAACCATATAAACCGTAAAATGGGCGCAACGCACGTATCGTTGCCTAAAAGATTTTTATATTAAAGTTCTTTTAATTGGACGTGGCGTTCAATCGTGTAACTTGCCATGGTTATTTGCCATCAGTAAATAATAAACAAAAGATTTAATATATGTCACCGTCAAAATCTGCCCGCTGCAATTGATAACCGATATGTTTAGGCGACTTCACGTTTTGCCCGCACTTTTCTTCACTTCTTCTAAATAAAAATTGATATTTTTTGGGCGTTACTGACAAAAATAAATTACAGAATTGTCATTTATGACAATGATTGAAAAGTCAATTCTTCTCAAACTGTGATTTATAATAAACGATAGTGATTGTGTTACGTGAAGCAAATTAAAGACGATATCGTGCGAGATTATCGTTTAGACGATTATAGTTTTAAAAATTACGGAATGACCCCCCAGGTTATTTTCTTAAGAATTTTATTATTGTTTTTAAGCCTTTCACATATCATTTCTTTATCAATTTCTTGAATTTATTGCCGAAAGTGAAGTGGCATATAAACATTATTTGTTTGCATCATTTAGATAACGAAGGCGAGCATATTAACTTTCACTCATCGATTGTTTCTTCTTGAATTTTCGCCTGAGTAATATGACTAATGTAAAAGGTGTAATTTTGCAATATGTACGTTCGTACATCCACGTTTTAGGTTGATTAATAGATTAAGTAGAGAAAATAATATTTTGTCTGTCTTATTGTCTTATACCTACTTATGCCTTAAATGCAGACTTCATGATCATTATCACTGAATAAGCCCCAATTTATTCACTTTGTATGGATTTTGAAGACACTGTTAAATATGGGAAATAAAAATGTAAACAAGTTTTTTTTTAATGTCAAAAGTGCAACTTTCAACCAATGTACCTGCTTATTTACAAGAAAAAAAAATTGTATTCAAGATATGTGGGGCAAGCCTGTCATCTTTAACTTTGAGTCTTTGTTAGAAGAGGAGAACAAATACTGTGGAGTTTTTGGTCATATAAAAATCAATCGCGTGATGGACCCATTTTTTTTTTGACAGGCATGAAAACGAGACTGTCATCGTTGTCCTACATGTGAAACGAAATCGAATTGAAATCGATTTTACAAATTCATTCGAAATGAAATATTTGGAACTATCAAAATTGAAGGTGCGAATTCTTTGTAAAGTGAAATTACACTTGCACGGGATCGAAACTAATAAATATCAAATTTATGGCGGATTCCTTTCAACAAAAAATTCGAATTTTTTCTAAACAGAATCGAATTTTTTCTAAACAAAATCGATTCTTTTCTGTCAAAACAAATCTTGCGTTTTTAGCAGGATTTCACACTGATTTGCACACACACTATGAAGACTTGACATCTCTAATACGTCATAAATTGAAAGTCGCGGAATTTTTGGAAGACGAGTTGTTTATTTTTTGGTTTGATCGAATTCTACATAATTTAATAAAATATTCAACAATATATTCAGTCAATACAGCTATAAAAATAATTTAGTGTGCGTTGTTCATTATCAAACACAAATTTGACAAAAAAAAATAGATTTCGCGAGTGAAAGACGTGTTAAAAACTTTCAGTGCAAGTGAAAACTTTTCAATAACAATTTTCTTTAAAAATATATGTGCAAATAGAAGTTCAAACAAATAAAATGCACCAACAAATTGGCACCGTATAAGCTGGATAATATCTTTTATTTATTAATTTAATTCTATTGGTAAAACATTTTTCTCACAACAAAAACAAACAACCTTAATAGTTTTGTGAATAATTTCTTGACGTTTTGCGTCAACTGCAGCTATAAAGTCACAAACACAATCACACCAAAAAAAAATCGATTCTTTTACGAAATACGAATTCCTTTCAATTGACAGAAAAAATTCGATTCTGTTTAGAAAAAATTCGATTTCTTTTTTGAAAGGAATTCGCCATTAGTAAACTATTTTGGATGCAAATATCTCGAGAACAAGACCTTGCACTAGCTTTGGTTTAAAAATGTGGATAGAGATTGAAAAGAGAGATATTGAGGCCGTTTTGGAAAAAGTCAAATCAAATTCAATTTGACCGGCAAATGATCGTCATTTACGACACACAGAAGTTGCAATCGTCAAATATGCAATCGTCCTGCTTGCACACATATGTCTTTTGATGAACGTCAAATCATTAATTTTGGAAGCGCATTTGACGTTTTCCAACAAAATTATCCAAACATTTTAAATAACTTTTAAAGTGTGCTAACAATCTCTCGAACCACCATGTCTGTCTCTTCGGTCTATTTTTGTTTACTGTTTATTCTTCTCCTGGTCCGGAAGTTATATGTTTATCAGCTACCCTTAAATAAAAACATATATCTGAAATATCAACCATGACAAGCATATCTAAAAATCTAAACTCGAAATTGTGTACCACAAAGCCATAACGCAACTCCAATTAATTTTACATTTACGGAAGTACGAGTACCTATATTGAAGAAAAATGTATACCTATCTCTATACGTAATGAAGATCAAATTGAACTTGCGGAATTTGTCGCCCGCTGGTGAGTCAATAGTTTAGCTGTTGCAATAATTTTGAGTATTTATAGAAATACGCGAATTTCGTAAATTAATATTCATATATTTATATTGGCCTCGTCGTCGAATGAATCCAATTTCGAAAGCTCATAGTGTTTTGACTTTGTGTCGTGCTTCTCTTCTCTTCTATTATTATTATTATTATTATTATTTTTGTTTGGCTCACAAACTTATTAATTATGCAATTTCTTCTGAGAGCCTTGCCAACTAATTGTATATGTTGTTTAGCATAAATAAAAATATAACTGTATTCAATCGGGTGAGTAGTACTGATTAACCTGAATTTCGCGTTCATGATTCTTTATAGTACCTAGTTTGAAAATTCTTCTTTCCATAACAATTTCAATTCTGTTAAACCACACTTTGTTTTTTTTTTTCTATATATATGTATATAAGAAGTTGTTTAGGCCATAATTTTAGTTTTTTTTTGTTGTATCTAACATCAGCAATTTTGATGCATTTATTCGATAAACAAAAAAGTTATGACAAAATTATACCTATGCTACGACGAAACCTATTATTTTGTTCAAATAAGCATGCCACCAATAATGTACCTACCGCTAGAGTTATACAAATTAATTTATCCGAAAGATAACAATCGATACTTTATTAATATACAAAGCCTGACACGTTATCGCGCGGATGTGTGTGCTGTTGTGCTTTGTTTGTTATTAATTAACAATTCAATGGTATATGATTGTGTTCTTGAAAGCAAACCAAGATTGTTTATTGACAATGTGCGTTACAAATTGCCTGGATATGTTGCATTTAGATATAGCTGATGATAGCCATCCATCGTGATGGTCAAGTTAAGCCTGAGAATTATGGCATATAGGGTGACCATTTGGCAATTTATTAACCAATTAACCCATTTCCGGCAGTTGCAAGAAATTTCTATTTCTGGTACATTTGAGTATGAAATCTAAAAAAAACGATTGAAAAAGTATTTCGGAATAACAAACACAAAGCTATGGAAATTTCGATTTGTTGCTTTTTTAATGCGAAGTATTCTCAACAAATAATTTCCACCGTTTTTGCATCAAAAGCTGACACTTCAAAGCTTTTTAGCGTCACTCAAAATGTATCGCAGGTTGAAAGTGACTGAAAAGTCTTTAAATGCGAAAGACGTCGCGTAATTGGAGGTGTTTTTCGGGGCTGCAGGACTAACCTTTACTGAAAACCCTCCCCAATCGATAAAATATCACATATCCAAAGTATAGGGTTTCCACGTTTTTTAAGCAAATTGTCTCATTTTTGAATTATTTCCGTACCTACATCTCGTTGATGGCTCAAACAATTTTGTTAAATGTCGAATTCCTTTCAACAAAGAAATCGTTTTTTTTTAAACCGAATCGATTTGTTTCTGTCAATTGAAAGGAATTCGTAATAGAATTGTTTTTTTGTTTTACTTGACAGCTGCAATTAATTATTTGTATAGCTATGTATATTGACTCAAAATATTGTTGAATATTTTTTTTTAATTATGCAGAATCCGCTGCAACCAAAAAAAAAAACAATTTGTCTTCCCAAAATTTCTCGACTTCCAATTTGCCGTATTAGAAATGTGAAATCTTCATAGTGTGTGTGCAAATCGGTGTGAAATCATGCATTTTGTGAAGAAAAAAATAGATTTTGTTTAGAAAAAATTCGAATTCGCCATTAGTATGCATAGCCATTTTTTAATAATTAATGCACTATCAAGGGGTTATGACTTCTTTTAACATGTAAGAACACAGTGTGAGCGTTAGGAAAATAGGATAGAATGCACATTGGTTTTGAATTTTTGAATATTACCATGAGAGGAAAAAATAGAGTAAGGTAAAGCATTCCACATTTGTGTAGTAAGTAAAGAATCTCTGTACTTAACTGTACGTCCGAAGCATTCCTGAGCTAACTTTAAACAAAAATTCAACAAAATGCGCCAAAATAACTTTTTTAAAGCAAATTCGTCTATTTGTTTGAGGCTCCAGTTACAGATTCCAAGGCAAACGAACAGACCGACGCTGACGCAACGAGTTGATTTTATGAATTCTGACACTGTGCATTGGATGCTATGCCCAAAACCACTTTTTTGTATGTGTGTTAACTTGAATCTTGATTTTTTGTTTTCAAACAAAATCAACTTTTGTTCTGTAGAGCAAGGTACAAAAAACCTGATTTTATTACCTAAGAATCTATTGTCATTGATTTAATTTTGTCTCTTAATTTAAACAACAGCTTTAAAAACTGGATTAAACAAATTCAAGGCCATCTCAATACAAAACAATTCGCGTGCAATGTGCACCACCATTGTAATACGTTTTTTTTTATTCCAAAGTTCTATAAGGCATATAATATGTACATATGTATGCATAGGTACTTAAGCTCGAAAATAATTAATAACCTAAAAGGTTTTTCTACTTCGTATTTTAATTGCTCATAGTCGCTGAACTTACTTTAATTTTTTTATTGCTTCATATCATATTGTCCTACTAATAAACTTTTCTACAGTTTTTTTTTTAAATCACGACTATTTTTTTTTTATGAGAAAACCTAACCGTAGTGCTTCTGTGGCTTGAATTTTAAAGCAAACAAATAAATGTATTCTTTAGCCTATTGCTAATTTTTCTAGCCTCAGAGAGTTCTGTTTAAAAATAAGAAATATATTTTCTGTTGTTGGTGTTGTTACTTTTTGGCATGAGCTCGCTGTAGGAAAAAGAGAACAAACACAAAATCTAGATGATTTACATAAGAATATTAATTGGTTTAGTGGTGCGACTTTCGTTTAAGCTGAAAAAGATGAGATGAATATTTTATTATTTTTTGTGTGCTACTTGTCTGTCCATTTGTCTAGCAGATATGTACGTAGATAGTTTCTAGTTTGAAGTCTATGAGCATACATAAATGAAAAGAAGGGGACAAATACATATATATAAAGCGAAGAATTAATGGAAAATCTGGCACTTTAAAATATTGTACATTTACTAATTGGGAAAATAATAAAAAAAAATGTTTAGGGTTGCCACGTTTTCCCATTAACCTTATAGTAAAATACAAATAAATAAAAATTAAATTGTAAAGAATTTTAAAAGTACCTATGTACTTACATAATCTAAAAAGAAAAGGTATAACAAAAAAACTACGAGAAGCTCAATGTTTTCAAAAAGTATTCATTCAAAACAAATAATAATTTAATAAACAAGTTAATGGAGATCTATCATTATAATGGCATTATCTCTTGAAATAACGCATCGTTAGAAAGTTATTGAAAAGATCAATAACTATTTAGAATTTCCATAATATACAAGGAGGGACAAAATTACGTGAATGTTTCGTTATTTTGCAAATGGCGTCAAATGTCTACAGACAGATATTAAACTATTTTTTTCTGTCGAGAGTTTCTAAATTAGGTCTCGAGCATTATTGGTTCCAGTAGGATAACCACTTACACAGCTCGGGAAACGATGGAGATTTTGATTTAGATGAATGGGCCAATTTAAAGAATGTCTTCAAAAAGTGTAGATACATGATAATCCTGCAAAAACTAGATTCAAAACTGTAGAGCAAATAATGGCAAAGCCCTACGCGCAGATTCTAACTCCTTGAAAATATTAAGTCAGTTTAGCAGAGGTGAACTGTAGCTCCTTCAAAACATTTGTTGATTTTTTTCAAAAAGGGCAAAAGCAAGGGGGCGGGAATTTTTTACCGATCGATCTATCTAAATGTGTTTTTGAATCTACACCCCTTTCCTAATCAAAAACCTGCGTACGTACGTTACCTAACTGTTCAATGCACCCAGATGACAGCCAGCCGAAATATCCAACAAAAAGTCCCATCAAGACACTCTGTGGCACATCGCTCTTCAATGACTGAAGAAACTGTTAAAATTAATTCAATCTTTTCTGTATACCTGCCGCATTTAATTGTGTTTTTCTTATAAACAAACTAAATCGTGTGGTATTTCATTTTTATTTGAAATGTTTCCCAGGAATGTTTCAAACTATATGACTATAAGGGCCAGTTTTTCAGTGGTGAGTTAAACCAGAGTTAAACCAGAGTTAACTAACTCTAGAAGTAAATTAACCCACAGTGACCCGAGGAAGCAGTTTTTCGGTAGAGAATGCATATGGAACGACTAAACAAACTTGTTGAATAAAACATCAAAAGAATCGGTTCAGTTATTCCTGAGTTAACTCATCAAAATTGTTGAGTTAACGCTGGTTTAACTTTAATCTCGCACGGAAAAACTGGACCTAAGTATGATAAATCATCATACATTTCATACAACAGAAAAATTGTAAGCCTGTGACTGGTGTTAGTGAGGCTTGTGATAAATGTATGATGTTTTCAAATGGATAATTAGCTCGTAAAAGACCTCAGCTAGTTAGATTCTGCATTTTGAAGACAACTTGCAATAACATTCCATATAAAAGTATTAAGATTTCTCGTCTTTTTCTAAATAAAAAAAAAAAAAAACCCTAAAATCAAATATGTAAGACTCAAAAAAGTTCTTCTTGATAAAATTCTACTAAAAGTTCTAGTGACCTCAATTCCTAAATTCGTTTCGGCTAGGTTCGACAGTGAGAACCGACGTAATATTTTCTAATTTTATCCATCTTCACTGTCCTACTAAAAATAACTAAAATCGAAAAAATACAATTTGATACGAAAACACTTTACTTGCTTCTTGCCTTTATCTAGCAAGAAACCATTAAGCCAGCAGATCAGCGGCTGGAATCTTTAAAGTAATATTTACCTTGTCAAATGCAAAATGAATAATCAAAAAATAATTCAACAAAAATATAAGAAAGAATAAGATTAGGAAGGAAAATTGAAATGAACATAGGTGAAAACAGTGATGATGACTTTAAGAATTAAATAAATATGTACCATTTGAGCTAAAGATAATTCTCATTCTCTTGATATTCGACATTTTTCGAAAATAGATAACCAAGAAAAAGAAGAAATTAAAATCAAGGGCATGCTTAATGAATCAATTAAATAAAGCAAAAAAATGTTAAAAGCTTCATTGAATAAAAAGAACCCAGCACCTGGAAAAAAGAAGGTGGCCCCCCTCTTTGGCCTTCCCACTCACATTAACTGTTTTGAATGAAGCCTTTTTGAAAACACTACAACTATTTTTATATGAAAATTATAAACAAAAAGAAAAACCTCCTAAAAGAGGACTTACAAAATTAATTGAAAAAAGAATTATTTACAAACATTTTTTTGTTATTGAAGTTCGCCTTCGCTATTGAGCACGCGCCCCCTTATCTTGGGACTTGGAGTGCTCTTGAACTTTGCGAAAGAGTGAAAGCACATTATTTATGATGTATGCAACTTTGTACACAGCGTGTTTTGTTTTTTCTTCGTTACAAAAGAAAAAATACGAGGGTAAAAGAATATGGTATCTTTGTGGCAACCCTACTCACTTAGTCTGTGATGCGCGGAAGAACCTCCAGCTGCAGCGGCTGAGATTCGCGAGACAGCCGACATGAATTCATTCTCATCTCTGCTGTACCGCATCAGGTGCATGCTGCTGTGATGATGCAAGGTGGTCGCTGCTAGATTACCTGATTGCGTTGAACTGCTTGACGATATCCAAATAACATAGACGATGACCAGGCAGACGACAATGGCGAAGGCCAAAGAATTTCTCGAGGTTGATGCTGTGGCCCAGGCAGAGGCTGACGATTGGCGCGATTGGTTGCCCACAGAATGATAGAGTATTTTCGGCATTGCAAGTAAATATCTTAGACCACGGTGGGGGCAAGGGCAAGGTGAACACTTTTTTTTGTTTTCTAGAACCGAACAAAAATTGACTTCTTCGACAGTTTTCTATTTCACAGGTGGCAAATCATTTTACGAGACACTTTTTCTGAGTTTTCAGTTGTTGTTTTCTTTAGTTTCACTTGCAATTCTATTTTTTTTTTTGTTTAAATTGAGAAATAGTTTATGATAATTTTTCGAATTGCATTTTGTAATCGACGCTGAAAGAAAAATAAACGACGACAACCGTGCAGGCGCGTACGAACTCTACCAAAATCCAAAAACGACAACCTTTTGTGAATGACAGCTTTGATGACAGCTGACAGCATTAGTTCTGTTTGATTGGATAATTTGAAATGGGAGAACCAAATGGGGTGTGTTTGACGAGAAATGAGAACCACAGATTAGCCACATGAAGATGAGAATCCCCGGCAGCCATTTTAATTTGCCCACAAGCTTCGGCTGTCAGATATCAGATAAAAAATGAGAATGTGTGTATAAAAACCTCACACATATACAGTAGGGATCTTCAGACACCGGTTAAATTGTTGTTGCAATTCACATCTATTCATCGACGCGGGATGAAATTACAAATACAACAATGTAAACAAATGGGTTTTGGAGGGTGAAACGTACGAAAGATTCTCATCTTCATGTGGCTAATCTGTGATGAGAACACACAAATCTGTGCACACATCAAATTTTGCATTTTTTTGACATTTTATGACAGATAACGCGCTGATATGCAAATTTATTCATCCATATTTTGAGCGTGAACAGAAAGTGTATACGGGAAATTATTCACACTTGTGGAATTTGGCCCCTAAGCTAAACTCATGTTGGAATTGGGGTCAATTTAATTTTTGACACTACTCTCGTGTGGTGGTTGGGGAGTAGTGTGTCGCTGTCATTCCCATGTCTGCTATTATACGACGACTTTTGCGTCGTGACTCTTCTTCGAATTCTTCTTTAAAATTTCGTCCTGTGAGTCGTACGCTATTACACCATATGACTTTTGAGTCATGACTCAAATTTGGCAATCCTCTATAATTTTTCTTCGGTATTGAAATTCTCGTAGCAACCAAACAAACAACAAACATAAATGAAACGATTTTGTTCCAGCATAGAAATTCTCTAAGGCCAGGCGCGCACATGCAACTAAACAGTTTGGTTGCGATTTTGAGCCCTATGGGAATATATGAGAGTCCGCGCACATAAACCGGCGGAGTCTCATATAATCCCGAGTGCTCAAAATCGAAACCAAGCTGTTAAGTTGCAAGTGCGCGCCTGGCCTAAAGCATGATCAACTATTTAATTGTTGTAAGTCCCCTTTCACACGAGGAAACAAGTTGCTGGAGATTTGTTTGACGTTTTCTTTTAATTTCCTTAAAAATCTCCTGTACCTTTCACACGAAGAAACAAAATCGTAGAAACTTTCTGTATTTTCCTTTTAAAATAGCTTGGTTGAATACACTCTACTGTGTGTGTGAAGAGGAATGTCAAAAAAATCTCCTCGAATCGTTGACCGGGGAGATTTCATTTTCCCCTCTTACTTCTTGCCCTTCTCACCAACAAACTGATTGTTGCTGGCAACTCAGTTTCCTCGTGTGAAAGGGGACTAAGGAAATCTAATAGACTGTATTGTATTTTATCTTTGACACATAGGGACGCGCGTTGCATCGCCGTCTTGTGTCCGAGCAGTAAATCGATACACAAGCCTGATTCAGAATGCGGCGAGGAAACGATACGTGAGCGTGACGAGAACTCGTTGTAGTTGTCAAACCAATTTTAGACAATGAAAGCATACCTGTATATATACCAAAAACACTCTATATGAAGATACCAATCTTTCGTACGTATCACCCTCCAAAACCCATTTGTTTACATTGTTGTTTTTGTAATTTCGTTTTGTGTCCATGAATAGATGTGAATTGCAACAACAATTTAACGGGGTGGGATTGTTCTGTTTTCCCAGAACAACCATTTTGTATGTGCAAATAACGCAGCCATCTTTAAAAAAATTTCAACTCACCAGCTTTTCACCATGAAAATGGCGTATGTTAGGTGGGATATCGGGATGTGTTGAAAAAAAACACCAATTTAATGGTGCTAAGTCTGCTATTACACTACGAATTTCGCGTGATGAAACTTCTTTAAATTTTTCTTTGAAAATTCATCCTGTAAGTAGTTCGCTGTTACACAATGATTTTTAAATCTTTGGCATTTAACAGAAAAGTCTATAATAAAATAAATAACGTGATAAGTTAGAATTTATACATTGAAATTTCGGTCATCGATAGTTTTCTATTGGTTTCGCATATACATAGCATAAAGGCTCTCCCAAACCAACGCGAAACATTCGGCGCGACAACGAAACTTCCGCCTGTCTTAATTTATTTACATGGAGATTAAAGGCTGCCCCAAACCAACGCGAAACATTCGCGCGAATATGCGACGACTGAAAAATGTTCGAAGATTCGCATCGCGCCAGTGTGGGTGCTCCCATTAATCTCCATGTAAATAAATTAAGACAGGCGGAAGTTTCGTTGTCGCGCCGAATGTTTCGCGTTGGTTTGGGAGAGCCTTAATGGGAGCACCCACACTTGTGCGATGCGAATCTTCGAACATTATTCAGTCGTCCCAAACCAAGGCTGTCCCAAACCAACGCGAAACATTCGCGCGAATATGCGACGACTGAATAATGTTCGAAGATTCGCATCGCGCCAGTGTGGGTACTCCCATTAATCTCCATGTAAATAAATTAAGACAGGCGAAAGTTTCGTCGTCGTTCTGAAGTATTCGCTTTGGTTTTGGAGAGCCTAAATGCTCTTAAAAGCCGTGTTTTTTTTTGCAAGCCCGGAGGGATTTGGTTAAAAAGAAATGATATTGGGAATTATCTATCGACGCCATCACAGAAAAAAAAATGGAGTTTCCATAAAAACTATTGATTAGAAGTACATATGCAATTCACGCCGTTAGAACAGTTTACCCTCGAAAGTTATGTGCTCTTAGCTATGCCTGGAGGGGATTAGTTGTTGTTGCGTTTAACATGTAAATTCCTTAGCCCCGACGCGACATAGTTTTTTTTCGATCAATTTCCTCTAGGTTGCAAAAAGGACGAGACTAGAGACATGCCAATTTATAACAGTTATAACAATTTTTGGCCATTAAAAGCGGGCGTACGTTTACGCGCTTCGCACTACTTAAAAAAAACTTTAGGTGCTTGAATTATGCCCACCGGAGGAGGACCCTGGCTCTGCGGGGCCACATAAACAGTAATTTTATAAACAAAAACTGTTATAATTGGTATGTCTAGTCACTTCCTGCAAAAAACACGCCTAAAGTCTTACAACAGTTGCGTTGATTCGCTGATTTCTCATTCGTTTTTTTTTTTTGTCATGTTCACAGTCTGTTTCAATAATTCGAGAGCGAAATACAATACCAAACAATCGTAGAAAGAAAACAAATAATGACAAAAGACAATCGAATATACTTAAATTGATTATAAATTTTCACGTTCAATTTGTTTCCACAAACTTATCCTTATAAGGTTGGGTTAGCACTTGATAACTCGTTGCTCCTTTTATTATACTTTTTGAACATACCCATTGAAACTCGTAAATAACCGACATTTTGGTGGTGAATGTACGCTTACTGCATGTGTGTGCAAATAAAGCATGGTAGATGTACGCTTACTGCATATGTGTGCGTGTTTCTCCTGAATTTCCCCTATATGAGCTTGTAGGCAAACTCGGATGACAGCCGAGATTGGTATCTTCATATAGAGTGTTTTTGATATATACAATGCAGCGTCTCTCGTCGTCACGTCACGCCAAGAATTTGAAAAATTGAAAAAAAGACGCGACGTGACGACGATTTTCATTTTTGCTAAGTAATTTACAGATTTTCCAAAGAAGAAATAATCAAATGTCTATTAACAAATAAAGTTATTGGTAAATCTATTGTTTTGTATGTATTCTTTCTTTGTAATTGATTTTTTTTACAAAAATGAGTTTTTGTCGTAAAAACTCTCGCTGCATTGTTAAATTGGGCGACGATTTTGTAACTAGAAAAAGACAGCGTTTCTCGTCACGCTCACGTCTCGTTTCCTCGTCGCATTGTGAAACAGGCTACAAGAACCAAATGAATTCTGTCAGAAGTGTACACTCATTTAAAAAACAATTGTACTAGAATTGGAGTTTACCCCCATCAGCTGAGAAAGAGCAAACGAGTAAACAAGTTATTGCAAAATTAAAAAAAAAAAACGAGACAAGTATAATTAAATTACAGAAATTCCCTTTTGCATTTTTAATCTATTTTTTCGTATCGAATCAAGATCACGATTTATAGAATACGTAATTCTATCACATTATCCAGAAATCAATTTCCTCAAATTTTCTATACCTAAAACTGCAGTAGAGAACTAAAAACAGACAAAAATAAATATTAAAAAAAAAACACTTGCTATAAAAAGAAAGAAACAAGAAGATACAATCGAATGTATCGTTGTCCATGTCATATTGCATGTACAAAAAGAAGCAGGTTTATCCCTTCTGTCTGTGCTGTTCTGTTTGTACTTTGCGTTCATTGTACCCCTGCCCAGGAGTACAGGGAGACAGGACAGAGTGAAAACAAAAAAAAAACTAGTAATTCATCGTTTTTTTTACATAAAAATTGATTTTTAAATTAAAATTTGTGCGATATAAATTGATTTATCTCCCATTGCATTAAAAAAAACCAACAAACAAACAAAGTACCGCAGCAGAAGACAAAAAAAATCCAGAAACCCAGCAAAAAATTACAAAAAAAAAACAAGACGGAGAAAGACACAAGATCAAAAGCAGCCTGTGCGTGACAAAGTTGCAAAAATTCTTTCTCAAGTTCCACACTGCTCTCGGCTCGGCTCGGTTCGTCGCACCGCTCGGGTGAAAAAAATTTGCATTTCTATACTAAATTATTCGACCGCAGCTTTTTTGTTTTGTCCCACCACTCTATCGGTATCCCCTGATTAGAGTTAAGTTACCTGTGTGACTCCCTAATTATCAAAAAAAGAAAGATATCCCGGATCCCAGCTCTGTGATGGACTGCCCGCATCTAAGTGACAATTGCAAGATAAATCGTGGATTGATTCGAACAAAAAAGTGTCAGCTGATTGATGGACGTAGCACGGGCACCAACCCCAGCCAAACAGCGTCGGAAGGAGGTGGGGTGCTTCTTGTGGCAGCAGACAGCACGAGCAACAGCAGCAGTTCCGTCCTCCCGGTGGTGGTTACGCCCGTAACCGTCGCCGTTAGTGGCCATCATAGCCAGCAGCAGAAGTTGTGGAAATGTTCAGGTAAAAGTCAAAGACTGGACTTTGGTCGAGGGGACGTAGAGTGAAGGCACAGATAGCTTCTCATTTTTTTCGTTCTGGTGTGTGGTTGGGGTGATTGGGGAAGGTCATTCAATAATTTCAGTTTTTTTTTTGGGTACAAAGTGAGATAAGCCTTAGATTTATACTATTCCGTGAAAATCGATAGTGTGGAGTTAAATACGTTCAATAACCAATAAGTTCTCACTCGCCTGAGGCTCCTCGGCCAGACTTGTAGTGGTAGTTTGTGGTAATGTGGTGGTGGCATTTTGTTGAAATGAAAAGTTAAAGAGGTTGCCTCTTGCTTGCTGATTAGCCCTCGAGCGGAGGCGATTCATTCGAACAGCCTTTCGTCTTGAACCCAGAAATAAGAATAAACGAGACGAACAGTGAGGCAAACTTGTATACCCGATTTGGAACCGAATTTATTTTTTTTTTTATTTTTTTATTTTATTTTTCTGTAATTGCAAAGTAGAGAGCAGGAGACAGGTTTTTTATGTCGTTTTCTTTTAGCTTGTTCTGTTTCTATCGGTGTCGGTGGCGACAGGCGATAGTGTCATATTTTT
Organism: Leucozona laternaria; assembly: GCA_932273885.2. Lineage (NCBI taxonomy): Eukaryota > Metazoa > Arthropoda > Insecta > Diptera > Syrphidae > Leucozona > Leucozona laternaria. The sequence continues at coordinate 1,613,989 of OW026366.1, forward strand.
GTGGAGAGATGTATGCGTGGAAGTCTCCACGAAGAAGCAAAACAAATTGTTAATTTAGTACAATTTTTCTACTTGGTGGGTGGGGAATGTTTTGGTAAGGTAAAATAAGCTTTGTTGTACATTACCTACCCTGCGGTATCATAAATCATCTAAATATTTGCAATTGGATTTCATTCAATATAGATAGATGGCCCACTAAAACTAAAACAATGCATTTTCTATTCTAAACTAAAAACTAATACAAATAGGGAAATGGTTTTAAAAGAAAGGCTACAAGTTGGGCTAAGGATCACTCAGCTACCTGGGTGTATCTACCATGGTTATGTAACAATGATTACTAAATTTTTAACTAAATCGTTAAGAGATTTTCTGTAGTTTCCCTTAGAAGAGTCTCTTGGTTGAACACAAACTATGTGAAGTCTGGAAGGGAATGCCAAACAAGTCTTCTGAAATCATTGACCTGGCCGATTTTGTTCACCCCCTTACTGCGAGTCCTTCTCTCCAAAAACTGAAAATTACTTGGAACTCAGTTTCCTTGTGTGAAAGAGCTCTTTATCAGCAGGAATTGAGGACACCTACAATTTTTTACCCAATCCCAACGGCTTAAATGAGAGGTACATCCTCGCAAGATTCAGTCAACTCTAATTTCACAGTCCCAAGCTTTTCAATTGAAACTTCTTTACACATGGTAGAGTTCAGTGTTGTTATAAATCAATAATTATATTCTTTCCAGAATGCAAATCGGAAAAAAATAACTGGATCTGTTTGCATTGCGGAGCAGTATTATGTGGCCGTTATGAAAAAGCCCATGCCCTTAGTCATTTTAAGGCGAAAAATCATAAAGTCTGTATGAATACTCTTGATTATTCTGTGTTTTGGTAAGTTACTCAAAATAAAAAAAAAATAAAAACTCCCAAATAAAAATCTCAATTGTTTTTGTAGTTACAAATGTGATGACTTTGTAATTAATGAAACACATTCTGTTGAAGAACTACGCCAAGAACTCAAAAGTGAAGATGATTCTTGTTCGGAGACATCATCTTCATCAAAATCACAACAAGAAACTGCAAGTGTTTCGTCCAATGACTCCGGTTGGGAAGATACTCCAAAGCCAGGTAGAAAGCTCCGCCCACGTAAGAGAACCATTTCAAGTGAGAGTGGTGATAGTGCGGCGACACCCAAAAGGAAATCACTTAGAAAGGTTTGTTTTACAAAAAAAAAGTGACCCTGTATCCATATTCTGTGAAACTTCTACCCAAAGCGTATTTTCATTACAAATTGAGTACAGAAGATTCACTGAGAAAACATCAACATTTCAGAATTAATTTTGATATAAATTTTACATTTTCCAGGTTGTAGGATTACGGAATCTAGGCAACACTTGCTTTATGAATTCTGTTCTACAATCGCTTAGTAACATCAAAGAGTTTAGTTGTTATTTTAATGCACTTCCCTGTCTAGAACCCAGCGGCAAACAGAAACAACAACGTGTATACTGCTCGCGTAGTTACAAAGAAAGCATGAGCGATGCGAATGTCGTCGAAGAACTGCGCAAAGTCTTGTTGAACCTCAGTAAAGGTGGCGATGGATCCAAAGCGATATCACCTGAATGTCTGTTTTTGGTTATTTGGAAGGTAGTTCCTCAATTTCGGGGTCATCGGCAGCATGATGCTCATGAATTTTTACGCTACATGCTAGACAGATTACACACCGAGCTGCAGCATCTCAGCATTGATGTGACACCTTTACTGGCTGCCGAATGCAAAGCTGCCACAACCATAGGAAGCAATGGTAAGTCCATCGCATATGGAAATCTCAATTCAATTGGTCCGTCGTGCTACAAAGATGTTGTCTCATCATCATCATCATTCACTCTATCACAATCATCATCATCTTCATCTGCATCTCCTTCTACACCAGCGAATAGCAATTACAAAGGTGGACGCAGTTCGATTGTGACAAATGTTTTTGGTGGAACCCTGCAAAGCGAAGTGCGTTGTCTAATTTGTGGCATGGAGAGCAAGAAACATGATCCTTTTCTCGATTTGTCCCTGGATATTCCAGAGAAGTTCTATAAAGAATGCGCAGCAACTAGTTCGAATTTGATTGGCAATGCAGGAGGAACAGCATCACCAGCAAATAGTTCGACACAGCCAAAGGTTAAACCACTTTGTAATATCAGTGATTGCTTATCAAGTTTTACTGAGGTATAAAAAAAGTTTACGGAGAGGCAAATGAGTTAAAATTTAATTATTTGGCGTCTTTGAAGGTTGAAGAGCTGGCCGAAACTGAGCTCTACTATTGCAGTTCCTGCAAGTGCAAGCAGAGGTCAACAAAACGTTTCTGGATTCGAAGGCTACCCAACGTGCTCTGTTTGCATATAAAGCGATTTAGGTGGAATAATTTTTTCAGGTAAAATATTTTCATAAATTGTATGGAAAATGAAAAATCATTCTTCCTTCTGACAGAACTAAACTGGATTTGAGAATTTCATTCCCAATTAAATCGCTGGACATGTCGCAATACGTTTTGAATAACATGCCCGAAACAAGGAGAACCAGTCAGTCGTGTAATGTCTACGATCTGGCAGCTGTAATTGTCCACCATGGCAATGGGTTTGTTTTTTTTTTTTTTATTTTTATTGCTTTCTCTGAATTTTCTTCTGCAGTTCAAGTTGTGGTCATTATACATCTTTTGCAATAAACAATGGAACTTGGTTGCATTTCAATGATCATACCGTTAAGGAAGTTCCCTCATCGGCTGTGGCCGAGTGCAAACCGTACATACTCTTCTACATCAGAAGAGACATCAATGGCAGTACAATCAACAGTTTGAATATCAAAAACTCATGAGATTAATAACATAATTTAAGACAGTAAATTTTTCTTAGTTAGGTTTTAAGAGACTGATTTCCCCAAACAATACAACCGCATTTTTTATATTTTTTTTTGTTGTACTACCCCCCGGCCGGCAAATCCCTAATCTATAATTCCCAGTGTCCTCCCCCCCCCCCATATGACAAATTCAATTGCAACTAATTATTTTGATTACTCCTTGTGTAAGTTTTGTGTTTAAATAGAACAGATAAAACCGATGAAAGTATTAATTGTAAATATTAAAAAGAAAAACAATTCTAAATAACAGATGAAATTATTAAAATAAACTTAAAAAAAAACCAATAGCAGACAGAAAAACTAAGTCTGTTTATTTTATGATGAATGGCAAGACAGTTGGAAAGCGCGATTTGGTTTTTAGAGTTAAACATTCTTTTGTTTTTCAAAAGCAAAATACAAACAAAAACCATCATACAATAAAGAAAATTCAAAATTGTTAAATTTATTGTGAAGCAGAAACCTATTATCATTATTTATCAGGCTATGGAAATTATAATCAAGTCTACTTTTATCCATTGGAAGCAAAAATGAAACTAACTTTTGGCAGACCCACTATTTGGAACACAAAAACTAAAAATAAATATATAAATTATCAAAATTATATCCCAGAAATTTAAATATAATTAAAATACATTAATTACAAACTAAACAAACAAATTAATTATCTTAAAATACATAAATTGAGGAAATATATTAAAAGTAAATGAAGTTGGTGTTTTATTTAAAGAAAAAAAATTAAATTGACTTTTTGTCCTCTGTCCCCATCGAATTTGTGGTCTTGGTTAAGTTCTCAAGTAAGTTATTTAAGTCCCCTTTCACACGAAGAAACTGAGTTTCCAACAACTTTCATTTTGTATGAGAATGGCAAGAAGTAGGTGGGGTGAACAAAATCTCCCCGGTCAACGATTGAGGAGATTTTTTCGACATTCCCTCTCGTAGTTCAACAAAGGAACTTTATATGGAAACAAAAGAAAATCTCTTAGGATATTGTTGTTTGGTTCTCTTAGGATATTGTTTCTTCGTGTGAATTGTAGACGTTTTAGAAGAACTTCAGCCCTATCACGAATTCCATCCTAATCGGAAACTTTACAAATCCCGAAAATGAGATTTTCCACTACGATGGATTTTGTGAAAGTATTTGTCGGGATTCGTAAGTCTGCATTAAACGATTTTTCCAATGCCAATTTTTTGTTTTGTTTAAATCGTGTGAGAGAATAGAAAAATCGTGAAGAACATGTCGGCTGTGTGAACAAAGAAAAATCGCATTGGAAAAATCGGGTAATGTAAATGCGGACTAAGAAGCTACTGAGTACGATGGCTGATTAAAATAAAACGTCAAAAAATCTCCAGCAACTTGTTTGTTCGAGTGAAAGGGGAAGAAAAGTATCACATGCAAACTACAGAAACGAAATCAATAAAAATATGGTTTGTCAATAACTTACTTAAGATGGCGCTTCTGATTCATGCTGGACTTACAAGCGTATTCAGCCAGCTCGGTCTTTATCTAGATTTCTCCTGTTTCGCATATTATGTCCCGTTCCACTTGCTTGCTTTGCCTTAAGCCCTTAAGTCACGGTCACCGCCTACAGCAATTAGTTTTTTTTTTGTATATATACATACATATATTTATGTATGTATATCCCTGATTCTTTAATTAAATTTTTTATTAATTTTGAACACGGGATTATTTCGACATTTTCACAAACAGATTCACGTCACTAGTGTCAAAAATTCAATTCCATCGAGCCTGTGGAGCTGGTAGCTGTCAAACTGATGGCTGCCAATTGTAATGTACTGGTGTACAGTTGTGAGTAAAAAAAAGTGGTAAATCCGGATCAGTAAAGTTCATTTCTGGTAAAAATCTCAATCAAAATCTAATTTCTGACACAATACGCAACACGGACTAGCACCATTGGAGGCCCCCATAATGACATCTTAGGAAATTTCTCCGTTGAAAAAAATGTACTAAATTTACAATTTAAAAAAATTAAATGACAACACACTTTGGATTTTGAAACATTTACAAGTTAAATAATTAATTTTATTCTTTTTTTTTTGTTTTAAAGTTATTGTACACACTTACATTAGTTTAGTACATTGTACAAGTTTTTTTTTTTTTTAATTTTTGTATATTTATTTATAAATATATACTTTTCAAATACAACTACAACTATTCTTGAATGCTGGAAAAAGTTTGAAGAACACAACAAAAGATGAATAAAAGAGATGGATAGAAAAACTTAAAAAGAAAAAAAAAAAAACAACAACAAAAACAAACAAAATCAAAAATACAACCAAAAGAAATAAGAACAATATTTTTTTGCTTTTTTTTATTTTGTAGGTAATAAATTAACACATTTATTTAATAATGATTTTCTGTGTAGGGTGGATATTATTTTTGCTTGTTTCTTTTTTTAATGGTTTTTCTTTAACACAAAAAAAAAATAAGGAATTAAAATATAACATATTTCACAGAGAGGAATGCTTGTTTTTTTTTTAATAAATTGGGCATAATTTCTCTCTCTCTCTTTATCGATTACGGTTTTTCTTTCTTCTCAGCTGTGTACAAAAAAAAAATAATAGTAAAACTTGAATTAAGGTAATTTTTTAAAATTTAAAAATGTGCTTAATCTTGGTTTCTGTATTATGGTTTTTTTGTTTTATTTGTATTTTGCATTTCTTAAACTCACACAAAAGTTAAAGTAAAAATAAATGAAAAATTATAGGCTTTTAGCTGCTTACAGCGCCTACCTCGTCTGCGTTCGGTTTTTGTTGGTACTTTGCGATGGATTCGCTTTTGCGCACCTTAAGCATATGTAGTCGTCGTCGGCTTTAATCTGACTCCGATTGAGACCAACACAGTACATGTGGAACCATTCGTTGCAGCCGCCATCACATTGCACCCAATCGACCTCGCGGCCAGTTGGCTTGTGACAATTCTCCGCACGACACTCCTCCTCGTCGTCTTCTTGCTGTGCTTGTTGTGCACGTTGTGAGAGCTTCTTATTGGTGGCGCGCTTTCGCTTCTTGGTGTTGCCACCTTTTGTCTGCGTGGGGGTGTTGTTTTCCGTGTTGTCCTCTGTGGATATTATAGTTGTCTGTTTTGTGGGCTCTGAGCGACGTCCGGCGACGGATTTTTTGTTATTTGTCTGCTGCAATTTGTTGGGGGTGGCTGTCTTCTTCCTCGGCACCGGACACAGCGCCGCCGGATCTAAGGAACGACGTTTCTTGAGAGCATTAACGCCGCCACTACCACTACTGCTGCTCGAATTGTTGTTGGTATGCTGGTGGACTAGACTGTCGTTGGATTCTTCTGAGGGGAAATTGAAAGTCTGTTGATAGCGGGCGGCTAGGTCTGCTGAAGCTAGTGGATAAGATGCTTTTATAACACGCCACAGCTCTTGAGACACATCTAGAGAGACTTCGAGAAGATCACCCTCCATCATTAGTTCTTCCATGGCTTCACATTCCATGTCAGTCAATTTGAGGGGGAAATTCTTACTGTTTTCTTCGTCTAGCAGATTTTGGGAGGAGTCTTCATCGTCACTAAAACCATCCAAATCGATTCGCAGCCGGCCCTCATCATCGTCATCATCTTCGTCGTCATCTTCATGGTCGAGATCTTCACCATCTGAGATGCTAGACTGTTTTTCAGGATGGGATATTGGTTTTCTTTGTTGCAGGTGGTTACGGCGAGTTGGTTTTTCTTGTTTTGACTTTGTCCGCGATATGGATTCCAGTACCGAAGCTATTTCCGGACTGCTCAAAGCCTTCTGAGCTCGATCCTGCCAATGCATTGCACGCTCTGCTAAACACCTTAGTGCTTCATCTTCTGGCAATCGAATTGGGAGTTTCTGTAGGGATACCAACAATGGTAATATGGTCTCCAAACGAGGTCTCTTCGATCGCACACACGACGAACACAGGAATTTCGGCTTAGTATGGATACCATTCAATGCTGGTGGAGCTGGACTTCCGACTAGTGTTGGAGTGCTAGCGGCAGATCTTGATTTTGACGAGCTCTCCTTAACACAATCCTCGTGGAACCAATCCTTGCATAGCTGACAGTTAAACATTACACCATGGAACTTGCTATTACACACACAATAATCATCTTTTAGAGGGTTCTTTCCCATATTCAAGCGTCGTAGTTCCCTCATATTTCGTATTTCCTTCTCCTCAGCCGTCTTGAACGAATCTACAATCTGAGCTGGGTTCATGTCCTTCAAGAAATCCGCTTCGAATGGTATTTTACTATCCGAATCAATAACAACTGGTTCATCACGAGGCATTAACACCTCCAACAATGTGTAATATGTGTGCTTCTTAAGGAATGCCTTCGCCGTGTTCTCCTTCCACTCCTTGGCACTCTTCAAGTGACCTTCCATTCGAAAGAGCTCTTCCAGTTGTATGGGAATGTTCTTGCCACGTTGGACAATCTCGTCGAGTGTATGACAATAAGGAAAATGATCATTTGCCTGCAATGCCTCCACCGACCTCAGCCATTCCTTTGCCTTCTTGATGGCATCTTTCAGAGCTGCATAGGATTGCAATTGTCCATTTATTTCATCGCCACTCTTTAGAAACATTTCGATTTCCTGCAAATCGTGTTGTGCACTTCCCCGAAAATATTTAGCTGCCATTTTTTCCCATGCGTCCATTTGTCCCAAAATTTGGTGCAATATTCGCATCTCCTTATCCACGGCCGGGTCATTATCCAGATCTTGTCCGGCTAACAAGAGATTTTTTATCTCGGCGCTTGTCATTTTGACGGTAGAATCGCGCAGCATCTCTGACCGTTTGATCCATTTGATGGCCTTCAAACGATTGCCCAATTCGATAAGTTCCTGCATCTCGATTCGCAGTACACATCCGTCGTCAATCAAGGTTTCGATTGATTTTTCATCAGCCAAATCTGTCGGCTTGGCCAGCATGACTTTTGCGCGTGCCACAAAGTCTTTGCCAATGGCGAGCAGCTCGCGGACACTACGACCCTCTTCGATGATGCAGCAAAGGTTATCGATTTCTTGTGCGAATAATTCAAGCTCCTCCATGGTGAGTTTGTATTGAGCGGCGTCGATTGAGTGATCAAGTCGAGTTCGAACCTGTTAGAAAACAAAGAAAAAAAACAGATAGATTGATTGAATATTTAAAGAGTCAAGAGCCAAATGATCTACTCACTTTATTTATTCCCAATTGCTGAATAACGGTGACACACTTCTCTGCCTCCAAAACAGCAGCATTCAATCGATCAATCAACATTGAACTGGGGAACTTCTTCAATTCGGCTTCCTTCGTCAGTTCTTGTAGCTCAGCTAGCGACACCACTGTCGGTGTATTCGTGTCCATGATGTTGCGGCAACGTGAAAGCCACCTCTCGAAGCTCTGTGCTTTTGCCTTGAGTTTTTGCAGCATCAGCGGCATCTCGTCCAGAGTATAGCGATACTGCAACGTGTGCTTATCTGCACCACAAAAACACAAAGCTGTGTAGTGTCTCAGGCAGACTATCGAATTCTTGCATTCACATGATACCGCCGACAAAAAGCAAGTAGTATTGCACTCCAGACAATGTCGTTCGTCATCTGGAATCAGCTCGAAAGCTTTCCGTTCGGCTCTAGTGACACCCCATTCGAGCAGAGATTTGCGTAACTTCTTCTCAGAGTCAACCATTTCGGCCATGTCGATGTAGCAGGCAGTTGCAATGCCAAAAGTCAGTTTATTCGGCTCCAGGGCCATTTTGCAGACCAGTTCATCATGTGAAAAGACACAGAAACGTCGCAGAATCGAGTAATGATTGACGCATTCGCGTCCCATTTTCAACCAATCCGCAGGGGCAAAGTTTACTGCCTCGGCAAAATTATAACCCTGATTGAATCCAGCGTGATAGGCTCTCGGGAAAGTGATAACAAATTCGCCAGCATTTTGATCGGTTCGAAAGACAGGAACTCCATTATTCATAAGAATATTTGGATTCATGATTGTTACCAATTGATGAAGTAAATCAGGCTGAGAGGCGAATAATTCTGGAGCTGCCTTTTTCATGGTTTCTTCAAAAGCTTCAGCACAGGAACCAGGAACTCCATACCAGGTCTTGGGTTCACCCCAGTGAAGATAGTTGATGGAATAGCTCCAATGATCTTCGTTGTGCCAGCAGAAGGCGGCAAAACACATTCCTACATACATCCAAGGGGCATTCATGCCACTGATATCGGCATTGATGTGACCCAGAATAGAATCCTCAAGCAGAGGAAGATTATTTAAATTCCATGGTGATTCTGCATACTCCTGGTCACTGGGCAGAAGATATAAGGAACTCTTTGTTGGGAATCCCGATCCGTGGTCCATGGTATGGAGATCAGCTCCATATTCCACAGTAACATCCTCATCAATGGACGAGACAATCCTCCAGAATTCACGTTCAACCAAATCCGTCGACACCATGTGCACCGGTTTGCGGAAGTAGTCCGCTTTAAATTGATCAGCCATCTCACCGAATTGCTGCAGAGTGTACTCCCGTTCAGCTTGTTCAAAGCCAAACGCCTCTGTCGGTTTGCTCACCTCCTCCACCACACACCGAGGACACAACCATTCGCCTTTAGGAATCGACACCAACGGAGGAATCAAACAGAACGTATGGTAACTATCATCGCATCCATCACACAGCAGCATGTTCTCTTCGGAGTCACCACGATTGCAGATGTGGCATATGTATTTCATCAGAGGATCCACCATTTCAACAGGGGCGGTGGCGGCACCGGCAGCGGCATTCTTGGTTGCCCCAGCAGCAGCTATGTCATTAAAAGTAGCAATCAGATTACGTTTAAAGTCTTCCTTTGTCTCGATATGGCCCGCAGTCGATGATGATGACGAAGAAGATGTTGTGGCTCCTAAGCCACATACTGCACCCTTGCCCAAGGCAAAACGTTTCGATCTGCGAGCTGTGGTCTCATTCGGTGGGGTTATTTGTTGGCGCGACACTATCTCGTGAGATTTGTAGTCCTTGCCTAAAATTGATGGAATTAAGGGAGAAGATTTATACATTTTGTAAGGAGAATGAGGTTAGGTAAGTAATATAAACAACATTTTAAACCTGCACCAGAATAGTTTGAAGAGGCAAGAACATTCAAATGTCCAACAAAGGGTGGAACAGTTGAGGTTACATTTTTACTCAACCTGAGGACTTTAGTTATTTAACGGTTATAACTAGAATACATACTTAGAGCAGCTAAGGAAGAACTTCCGCTGTCTTAGATGCTGCAGAAATAAAGAACTAGGTTAGGTTAGACAGACAAATTAGACCAGCAGTACTGATTACTGAATTATTGAAATTCATATTAATTTTCCCAGTGTTGCAAGAACCCTCTGGAGAAGAACTAGTGTCCCGAATGAATAAAATATGAGCAAGAGTAAATCTCGATAATGCAATTTCATTTCTTACGCAATGGAATCAAAGAGTATTTTTCAATATTATTCAAGATCTCAACAACAAAATTGTAGAATAACAAAAAATGATGATGGTAGATAAGAGTCAATATAAACATTTTGTATTCACAAGGGTGAAGGTAAGACCAATTTAAATATTGAAATGCGTTAATCAGATGTAAGATTTAAAAGGAAGCAGTTTCTTTCGATTATTAAGAAAATGGAAAAAAACATGTCTAACAGTCCTCATCTTCGTAGGTAAAAATAATACTAACTTATTTGAAAAAAAAATTGTATTTGATGTTGGTGAAAGATTAGATTCTTCGCAAACTGCAGCGTCACAATACAACAAGAGGAAGTGGAAACAAAGACAAAATGTATGTGTGTCAATGGTAACGATTTAAACGTAAATATAACAATTAATGGCAATTTGATTGAATGTGTTAAGGAAATAAAATATCTTGGTGTTTACATCGACAGTAAAATAAAGTTTGACTTCCATCTTAATAAATTGAGTGCTAAAATATCGAAAAAGTTAGGTTTTCTTAGAAGAATTCGAAATTGCATTTCTTTGAGTTGTGCACTGACAATTTATAACACAACAGTACTCCCTCATTTCAATTATTGTTCCTCTATAATTTATATGTGCACAGTTGAAAATCAATCTAAGCTGCAAGTCCTACAAAACAGAGCTATGCGGATTATATTAAAATGTAACAGGTATACTCAGATAGCTGACATGTTACGTTCTCTGGGTTGGTTAAGTGTAATCCAACGTTTAAAATATAACGCATTAATCATGATTTTTAAAATAAAACATAATTTATATCCTGTTTACTTACAGAACAACGTAGAATATATAACAAATGAGAGATATGCACTAAGGAATGTTGGAGACTTTAGGTTACCACTTTATAGGAGAGCACAAACACAAAACCATCTTCTTTTTAAAGGCCTTCAATTGTTCAACCGTCTTCCAATGAATGTCAAAAACTTATTGAATTTGAATTTATTTAAAATGAAAATCAACTTTTTATTAAAAAACAATATTTTGTAAAAATTGTGAAACTAGCATTAAGAGTTTTAAAACTAATAAAAACAATTACAAAAAAAAAAAAAAAAAAAAAATTGATTAGGAGCATTCATCAATTGATTTGTTACCTCTTAGTAAAAAAAAAAAACTACCGCACAACGCCTCGTGTAGATAAAAGATAGACAATTAGAAAGCAAATTATCGAAGAAAAAAGCTATTTAGTTTGGATGAATCATTGCTATTGTCGAAGCACATAGCGTAATTTTTAATAATCGATATTTTTACATGCTACATATACATATGCATATTACAAGTTATGGGTTCGTAAAATAAATCGAACTCGAGATTTTGATCAAACTTGTCATTACAATCGTAGAGAAGACAACAGAAGGTGGGTCTCGCAATTCTGTCCGTCTGATTATCTGTTCGGCTACGACGTCATCGGTTTATTTTAAACTCGGCAAGTAGCTTTTTTGTCAACTGTTTTATGGGACGTCTTCAATTTCCTTGTTCCGCTTAGGTTTTTGAAAACAAGTACCTTGGTTGGGCCACTTACCAAATGAAAAAAATTTATGTTTTTACGGGTAAATTCTAGCGATTCCACATTTCGGGATTTTACAGTGACATCCAGAAATATCAATTCCTCTCTCTTGTCATGAAAAAGTTACTCTCACCTGAGCCTTTCTGATTCGGCAATAAATTTTTGGTCTCCTCCATTCGTGCAGCAGGGAAGGTTGAGAGTTGTAAGATACAAGGACCTGGTTCTCTACCAGCTGTCGCGCTACCAATTTATGTATTTATTTATAAAAATAAGTGAAGAATCTGAAATATTGACTGACCCTCTTATGACTCATGTTTAAAATATAATCGATAATCTATTGTTGCCCTGGGAGAGTTTTAGAAAGAATCCAAGGAATCTCAGGAATTGAAAAATATCTTCAAACAAGAAATATTAGATATCAAAATATGTACTCGAGAGGTTTCAGGGTTTCGGCCTAATGCCAATCTTTTCAACCACTCATTTTTTCTTCAATGCATTTCAAAAACCCAAAAAGATCTTAGAAATCTGATTATTTTTAATGTTTAAAATTATTCTTATCCCGTTTTATTTAAGCATACATTCTTAAATCACCCTTTAAATTCAACAACTCCGTAACTTTGAGAATTAATTTCATTAGAAAACAAAACATTCACGATATCTTTATTCGTCCAAAGGCTGCTCGTACACTAGAGTGAGAAGCTTTAGCATGCGAGATGCATGTTCTTATGTAGCTGCGCATAGTGAAGCGATATTTGGTTCGACAAATGCCAGCTTCTCGCAACCTTCTCGCAAACAAACTCTTCTCCTAACTATTTCCAGCAAGTCAATGGGAGAAATGTCATTGTTGTTTTTATTGGCTTTGAAAGAAAATAAAAATAAACTGTTAGTTTAAATAAAATAATTGATATTGTTGAGTGTTCTGAATTCTGTTATGTTATGTTGTGTTAAAAAAGCCAAACAGATACAGAACAAATAATTTTGGCGGTGATTAAAAGGCTTCGGGACCAACAAAGTAGAAGCTACCGCAACATAATTTTTGTATGTTCTCTGTCATCGCCTGATTAAAATATTGAGTTCGATACACAACTTGCCGTATAAGCACCTATGTTCATTTAAAAAAAAATCCATCGTTCTACCGACGATTTTGACCAATATTTTTTTTTTTATTTAACGCCCTCTACAAATTTGCCGCCCGGGGCCTTAGGCCCTTATTTTTAGTACTGAGTTATACTAGAGTAGGATAACCTTGAATACAAATAAATTGTTAATATTAATTAATAGCTGAAATACAGCATAAAAATGCTACAAGCACTTCGTCAGTAAATTTAGAGTTTATTCTGGCCCTTAATGTTCCTAGCTTGATCCGCGAACAGTCAGTTCAAGTACCTACTGACTTGAGAGGGATGACGGCTAAGGCCTATAGGTTATAGTGCCATCAGAAGAAAAAACACAAGACTAATTATCTTGATTTTGTGATCGAAATCGATATTAATGAAAAACAAACTTCCATATGTTTGTTTTAATAAGCCGCCAACAAGACTCTTACAACTAAATTTATCTATTTTTAAATCAAATATTATTTAATATATAAATTATTGCCAACAACAGATGGATTTGTTTTTCTTTTTGTTTTGCAGAAGGAAATATAAAACCTTTCAAACTATGAAGCAACAAACTTGAATGACGTAATAAAACTAGACGAATTTTCATTTATTTTCGCCCAACAAAAAGAAAGAAATATTAGGAAAAAATACTTACAATCATCTGTTCCAGATGCATCTTCCTCAATCTTCATATCGATGATCTTGCCTGACGTGTAAACATTATATGGATGCAACAACCTTTCATAGTGCATCTTCAGAGTGGCTCCAACACTCTTGCTCGATGGGTAGGACATCCGATTGGCCACTTTGGCCCACTTTCTCTCCTTAGTCGCCTGTTCCATGCCACCCTCTTCTTGTACAATTCTATGCAACGAATACAAATCCAATGCCTTTCGCTCCACCATGGGGATCTTCAGTGAAGCACCTTGCAGCTCCCAGAATTTAGCAATCTGATCGAGGAAATTCAACTTAACACGTGTCTTCGCTTCCAGCTCGTTGAGACGCTGAACGCGAGGTGTGAATTTGAGTTTATCAACATCGACAGCAAATGGTGGACGCCATTCGGCTGGCGGCAGGATCTTGGCAATGCCACACTTCTCGGCTATTGGTCGGATTTTCGAGATGTAAGCCAGTGGATTTCGGAACTCGTCGCTTGTGGGACGAAAGACTGGACACTCACGTGGTGTGTCGAAATGGAATTCTTCGTTTTTGTTTTGGGAGAATGTCGACGATGAATGTGGCTGGGTGTGCGGGGAGGGTTTGCTTCTGACAAATTGTTGCTGGTTTTTCTTCTTTGCCGAATCATCAAGACCAGCTGAACCATTGCCAGCAGTTGTAGCACCACTGGCAGGAAGAGACGAAATCGAATCGGATGATTGCGATGTCGTCGTCGCGTTCGTAGTCATCGACGACGTAGAGAGACGGTCGCTGTTCTTTTTGTCACTGCCACTGGCCGATTGGGAGGTTCGAGTCCTTAGGCGTCTCTGTGGTGTTCCATTTGTTGTTGTTGTTGTCGGCGAGCCCCCCACTGACACTCCGCCACCACCTCCTGACGACGCCGATGATGAAACTTCTGCTGCCGCTGCTGCTTTGTTAGCTTTCGTCGACATTTTTCTCATTGGAAATAGTTTATTTTTTTTTTTACAGATTTTCTTTCTACGATTTAGGCAATTCTCTATAGAAAAATATTTAAGCTCTTTTTGTTTTTAGATTTATTAAACTATGTAACTCTACATAGTTTTTGATACGTTTTATCAATTTATTGACAAATTGTGTGCTCTATTGGTTTTATAACTTCGTCGACATAAAACTGTGTGCATGTTTTCCCAACTTTTCCTTGGAAATAGCGAAAATAAAATGAAGAAAATTGTGAAAAAAACTCGTATCACATAAGAATTTTATTTAATTACACTCAGGTGGACCGAGGGTTGAAGAAAAATCCAAAATTCACTTCTTTTTTTTTTTAGTTTTTTTTTTTGAGATAAAGTAAGTACGTTCTCGTGTCGAGATTGATATTAATTTTTTTGTACAACTGTTTTTTTTTTTTGGTTTTTGTGCAATTGCAATTTTATTTTTGTAGCTTTTTGTTTTTCAAAACTTTTTCTTTTTTTTCATTCTTTTGTTTAAAGGGATATCATCGTAGCAGTAGTAGCTTTTTTTGCCGAGGCGCGCGGGCTGGAGAGATATAATGACGATAAGTTGATTTTTACTAAATATACGATTTTTATTTGTGATTTCGTAAAGAACCTACAAAAAAAAGGTTTTCTTTTCTTTTAATTTTTTCTTTTTGTTGTTTTCTGTTTTTGTATTGTTCACTTGGAAATTGTTATAGGATTTTTAGAAATGGCGTTTATTTTTGCATTTTTTAGTTTCGTTTCTTTTTTTTGCTAGCTTATAATTTGTGTGGATAAAAAAAATTATTATTCACAAAAATTCACTCCTCCATTCTTCGTCGCGATACAACACCACAAATATAATTTATAAAAAAACACTCAAAGTTTTTTGTTCGTACAGTAAATGAAATTATGGCGCATGTTCGTGGTAGAGTGATGAGTGTGTTCAGTGAGTTTGCTATAACATGAATCTAGCACTAGAGGTCTTCCAAGATTTGTCTTTGTCTTTTCTCTTTCTTATTTGCCATCTAAAAACAACAACAACAAAAGTCCCTGGTTGGAAAATATTTACATGCTTTTGGCAGTGTTAAAAATCCAGTCATTTGATTATTTATTGTATTTGGAACTGAAAACTTAAATTTGCGATCGAATTACCTATTAATTAGTGTTTAAACATTTTTGTGAACATTTTTTCAAGTGCTTGATAAAAAAATCTGATTTTATTACATATTAATCACTATTATTAAACACACGACCCTTCGTGCCTTCTGCATTTGGTTTTGTTTTCCAACCAGGGAGTGCTATCAGATTGTTTTTTTTTTTTTTTTTAATTTCACAGTGACACTTCTGACATTTGGTGGCAGCGATCCCTTGGATGGAAAAAAGCTTTCGGAAGTTTTCCTTCAGATATCTATACAGGGTGCTGCATTTTTCTGAATTTTAGTGCATTTATACCAAGTGTGTTCCTTTGGGCTTCAGTATATACTGCCAAGTACTTCTGGCTGCAGTCAACTACTTCTACTCATTGTTCGAAGTAGTTCAAAGTAGTTAAATATTCTTGTTACAGAATGTTTCCAAACAAGAAAGAGACATCACCAGTCAAACGAAATTACGTAATAGATTGTTTTTATTGACATTTTTCTTATTAAAAATAAAATATAAAAACAATTAACCGAAATTAAATTGATAGTGAGGTTAGATTTTGCTTTTGGCAAAATGAAGGCGTTTCATATTCATTATCTACTGGGAAGTACTAAAAAGTACTTTGGAAGGCCCAATGGAACACACCTATTGAGGCTAGATATTGACAGAATAGCGTTTTATGATGGATTTACACGTATCTACATCTGCAAATTTCAAGAAAAGTAGAACGGGAAGGACATATACCAAAAAACAAATGAATGAAAGGGTTCAATTATGAAGATGAACATTTTCGCCATCATAATCTGTATTATGGCACTTCCTATAATCTGCATTTATGAAGATCTCTGCATTTTTGGTCTTCCCTCTCTATTCAACAAATGTAAATTTTATATCTTACATCCCTTCTTTTTTGCAGAGCTCGCATGGAGATCACTGGCGTGATGCGAATCTTCGAACATTATTCAGTCGTCGCATATTCGCGCGAATGTTTCGCGTTGGTTTGGGACAGCCTTAACTCTTAGGCCAGGCGCGCACATGCAACTAAACAGTTTGGTTGCGATTTTGAGCACTCGGGATTATATGAGAGTCCTACTCTACTCTAAGAAAGTACTCAAAAGTAAGTAAGAAAGTACTCAAAAGTTGACGTGTAAGCAGACTATAGGCAACAAATAGTTGGTACTGCAATTTGGAGCTTCCACCAGACTTCAGTGCCAAACAAGCAAAAAAAAAAATCAATAGTTTGACAGAAAAATATGTAGGGAAAACAAAAACATGTGATTGTGATTGGTCGTTTGCTTGTTTCCCCAAAATATTTTTATGTCAAAATTAGAAAGAGAAAAGACAAAGATAGTTTCTGGAAAAGCCTAATTTAAATTTATTTTGTACTACTATTTACTTGCCATCCCTGACTTTTTGGCTCATTTAAAAAGTCACCAACATAAAAAAATATTTTGATTGGTGAGCTTGGTGACTATAATGTGGGTTTGTGTATTAGAAGAAAAAAATTCAAAAATCAAACCCATGCATAAGCAATCCGTTACTTTGTTATACCCTGCGTTAAAATTCTAAAATAAGAAGAAACAACATACAATTTAAAAAAATCGAGCTAATGAAATTTCGAGGAGTAGAATTTTGACGTTTAATACACAAAAGTCATTTAATGAGTTCTGTCAACATCAAGAGTTTCAGCCATAACTTTGTTGAAACTAAAATATTCAAAATCGCATAGTGAAAACAAACAATAACTTCGTTTTTATTGGAGTCAAAATGAGGTAATTTTTCAAATTAAAGAAATGGCGTTCCATCGTAGATTTCCTAGTCTTAGGTTTGTTTGTTTACTTCCCATTTTCCCAAAACTCCATTTTTACCATTTTTAGTTTAATTTTAATGTTTATAAAAACTTTGATAGAACTTTGGTAGAGTTTTGGGAAGTAAACGAACAGAGGTAATATAATTTGCGTTCGTATAATAACCCACTTCAGTCACTCAAACTTAAGTTCACCAAAATGATCTTAACTGAACGAAACCAAGCAATGATATTTGTAAGGAACCATTTACCCATTTTGGAATGCAATATCGTGTCTAGTATTTAAACTTATTTTAATCGAAATCAATCCAGTTAAGTTGTAAAAACTGAAGAAATATACAGACAAAGAGAGATACACAAACAACCTTTTAGGCTAAGATATTGATTTATTATTTTTTCTTCTGTTTCCCTTTTTACCTTATGATTGTGATTTAGGTTCCTAATGAATAAATAATTTCCAGGGTCTCTTTTTTTCCATTTTGTTTGATAATAACATCATTGATAAGCAAATGAGTTAATTACATTTAAATAAAGAATTTTGCCTAATGCGTTTTTATTTTTATCTTAATGTCTTTGGTCATCAATAGCTTTAACTACCTAAGTGTTTGTTAATATTTCTCCCTACCCCATCACAAGCTCTCTACTTGTAAAAGTATAATTATGTAGTTAAAAATTAAATAAAAGACGCCCCATGTCTTAAGAAAAACATCAAATCCAATCAAAATGAAGTTCCTCATTGTTCTTTGTTTGTTTGTTGTTATTGCAACCATATCTTTGAGCCAAGTTCAAGCTCAAGATACAGCCGATGAGGCCATATTTGAACCCAAAAAATCTGTTCAATTTGGCAAAGTGGAAGAAAACGCTGGAAAAGCCAGAATTTATGGTATGTCATAATTAAAAAAAAAGTCCGTCAAATGACAATTTAATACGTTCCAAAATCTTTTCATTTTCACTCGAACTCTGCTCTGAGCGTTGAGTAATATAAATTTGAATCCTTATTTCATTTCAGATCCTTGTAATTACAATCCTTTTGATCATTCCGGTTGTATAAGTGCCTGCTGGTCTGTGGGTTATTACTATGGCGGATTTTGTTCAGGATATGATTGCTATTGCTACGTTTAAACAAAATTGAAGAAGATAATTATATGGCTATATGAGCTTGGTTTTGGCAAAGAAAACATGTATTTTAAAGCTTAAATAAAAGGATAGGGTATTCTAAAAATTGTTTTCATGTTGAGGCAAAAGTGAAAAAGTGAAAAACAAGAACATGCTCTAGAGATGCCTGTGTGCTTGATCTGTCAAATCAATCTGAAATGACAGATAATTTTTCATTTCACAGAAGTGATATATGTACGTTGAATGTATAAACTAGAAATTTATTTTAAAAAGTGAAGCGAGGAATTAAAATATTAGAAATCAACTTCCATTCCAATTGAATATGATCCACGATATTTGAAGTTGTGAATTTGTACCTGACATTTCAAACCGTTAATAGTTTAGCTTTATCATTCTGATCTAGCGGGACTTCAGAATAGTTCTTATACATATTTCACATGAAATTAAAAATGAATACGTTCCACAATCTTTTTAACGCCATAATTTATTTTTCTAAGCGTGAGGTAGATAGGAAAAGGAGCTGATATAGTGTGAAATAAGCTTGACATACTACACCACACATATAACCAGTGGAACGTAAAAGTTGATACGTGACAATTTTGTTTTGAACTAAGTCTGAAGAAGTGGACTCGAGAGAATGCAGACACTTTCTAACTGACAGCTACTTCTTCAAGATACTTTTGAGACATTACAATTTACAAGTATCACCAAATGAATAGAAAAGTGAAAAACAAACATTGTAATAAATTGGATTAGTGTCAAAGCTACTTAAACTATCTAAGCGAGTACTTATTGTAAATAAATAAATCATAAAGTTTTGATAAGATTGTTTTAGTGCAGGTCTTAGGAAATCTCAACAAGACTACCCAGCCAGCAGCGTCATAAATTGAAATCAAGTGGCTTATAGTTATATTTTTTTTTTTTTAACTATTAAACCCTACTATCTTTTCGTAACTAAGTCAATGCCAAAGTAGAGGATCGATCGTATATAAGCCTTTGATTTGCTTTCAGTAAGCCACATAGTATCGAACTTCCCTTTACAATGTTCCGCTTGGTTTTACTCTGTTGCTTGCTGGCTCTTGCTCAAAGTGCTAGGTTTTTGAAAAAACCTATGTTCGATGGACGCATTGTTGGTGGTCATGAAATCAATATCGAAGATGCACCACATCAGATATCCTTGCAACGTTATAGCAGCCACTCATGTGGAGGATCCTTGATTAAGAGCAACATTGTTCTGACGGCGGCTCATTGCACAAGTGGAGCAAGTGCTTCCTCGTTGAAGGTGCGCATTGGTTCATCCCTCTATGCCAGTGGCGGTGTGTTGGTGGGTGTGAAGAAAGTGACAATTCATCCCAAATACAATCCTTCGACCATTGACTATGATTTCTCTATTTTGGAATTGGAAGACTATAATTCCAGCGGATTGACCTCAGGCAATGCTAAGCTGCCAAAAGCTGGCCAAGATGTTGCCGATGGAACTTTATTGGAAGTAACCGGATGGGGAAACACACAGAATTCACAAGAATCCCGTTCACATCTTCGTGCCGCTACTGTACCCAAGGCCAATCAGGCTAAATGCAACTCTTCATATGCCCGATATGGTGGTGTCACCGATCGCATGATCTGTGCGGGTCTCGAACAAGGGGGAAAGGATGCCTGCCAAGGAGATTCAGGTGGTCCATTGATGAGTGGTGATGTCCTGGTCGGAGTTGTTTCATGGGGATATGGATGTGCTGTACCTAACTATCCTGGTGTCTACTCTCGTGTATCATCAGTTCGGGATTGGATTAAAACTGTCAGCACAGTTTAAACCAAACAAAATGTTTTGAAATAAAATTATTTTACTATGAGCAATTTTTGTTTTCTCACTGAAATGTTAGGAATTTAAGATACTGAAATGTCTAGGATAGTTCAATATACTGCCTCTCATTCAGTCTCGATTAAATTTTTTAATCTATGTAGATACTCAATAGCCGTGTTCCTTTGGAGGTGGCGAACTACTCATGAGTAGATCAAAATGATAACCAACTACTCGTGCTATCATGGCGAGTAGATGAGATTTGTAGGGAAATTAATTCTGTGCGTTCCATTGAAAATGGCTAGCAAAGTACTCGTGAGTGCTTAACCACCTCCAAAGGAACACGGCTAGTGAGACACGTAATTGTTAGATGACAAATATAGACAAACATAAAACATCTGAAATTCAGTACGAAATTATATAGGTTTGTTCTTTGAGCCCTGAAGTCACCCTGGGGTCGCCCCAAAGCGTTTTTTGAAAAACCTGAAGTCACCCTGGTGAAAAAATTCTGTGTTTTTGAGACGTGGGGTCGCCCTAAACCTAACGTCATCTGCATCTGAGCCTTGAACAATTCGGTTTTAGCTCACGCTTATTCTACTGCCTTTGTAAACATTTTGAACAGTATAACACGGTTTAATTTCGAGAAAGACAATGTAGAAGTAAATAATGCTGTTTTTCTTCTTTTTCCCATAGGTACTAAGAAATTGAACAAAAATATTTTTAAGATAGTCGTCCGTCGTCTAAACAATAGTCTAAATGACCTCGTCAAAAGTTTTCTTCGTGTAAAGTCACAATCGGGTTGTTCCATCCTGTTATTAATCGTTCACAGTTTGAGACCAACTTAATATTTAAAGCAACAAATGACATCGAAAAAAAAATTTGTGCTGTCACCCACCAAAAAGTCTCAACAAAATGCCTGTTTGCCAACATATCGCAACAAAATCGGTAGGTTAAATGTAGATTAACTGAACAGATGCTTTTGATGTTGTGTAAGTCCAGCATAACTCTGGGTTAAACTGACCACTGAACAATTGGATTCGAATTCAATTGAAATTCAAAATACACAAGTCACCTCACTGTGGTAAGTTACTTTGTAAGGTTTCTTGTGGGGATTAGTTAAGAATACCAATTATTTAATGGAATCACAACAATAGTTTTGACTTGTGACCTTGTGAGCCCCCACAACGGTAGTGAAAGTGATGTTTTTTTTATATGAATGCGTTATGCATTAAGTGCGATGTGACTAAAGTTTAGTTCAAATTTTAAAGTCATTGTCGTACAAAGAAGTATGTATATGTATGTTCGGTTTCCGTATCAAAAATATTTAACAGGCTTTTAAAATTTAAAATTAAGTATTTTGTAAGGAACAAACGTCATTTTAAGATTTAAAAGCCTGTTAAATAGGTAAATTAAAGCGACTACTAATCCAAATTTCTACCGAAACTTCATCTAAGTTATATGTATATCTATCTACTATTTACACTGAACACAAAATTACGTATAAGAAGATTAGCTTTGACAGATGCAAATGCAAATGGTGTTTCATTTTTCTTAATGAAGCAGGAAAGAGATAGAAAGTTTGATTTGTGTCAAACGATGAAAAAAAAATTGATTTTCAAATGAATGCCTTCAGAACGATATTTATTTACTAGATTTTAATCTTCAAGATTCGAAATAAATTTTTTGGGTTAATATTATGAGCCTTGAAAAAGATTAAAGGTAAATCTATAATTAAACGACTGTTTTTCCTTTAATTTGTTGCAGAAAAATTCGAATTGTTGTTTTAGTCAATCTAAAATGGGAACCAATCTTATAGACAATTTTTTTGATGTGTAAACATCTATGCTGAAGGTAGAGAGAAAAAAAACGTGAACGTTCGTGTGCAACGTTACGTCGTGCAACGTTACGGTGTGCAACGTTACGATCTGCATACTAGGATGGGTGTCTTCAGTGAAAAAAATCTTAAGATCCTCTTCAAGCAAAAACAAGTCCGTTTTGGATCCGCGCACGTTTATGTTTACACATATTAACCGTGAGTCCCGGCACTCACACAATTTTTTTTTGTTATAATTCCTTTCCTTAAATTTTAACTAAAAACTTATTATTCCTTAAAAACAATTAGCGTTAGAAATGAATTCGAGAGAATAGAGACGTTTTCTAAAATAAAAATACCTTTATTCCATGAATATAATCTCCAGACATTTCGTATCTCAAAAAAAGAAAACAACAAAATCAAAACAAAGGTTGTGATAAATGGCATTAATGCCAAGGCTACTAAAAATATATTTATAGGTTCAGAAACTTATTGAACATAAAATAATTCTTTGATAAGAATGTTTTATTGTGGGTCTTGGGAAATCTTAACAAGGCTACAAGCTTCATAAATTCAAATCAAAATCAAGTAAGTGGGTATACGATTTTTTAGAACAAAGTCAATGCCAGAGAATGTATTTGATCGTATTTTTAAAAACCTATAAAAACCATGGATTTGCCTTCGATTAGAAACAGTATCTAACTGCGCCTTAATAATGTTTCGTTTGGTTGTAATCTTTTGCCTGCTGGCTGTTGTTCAAAGTGCTAGGATTTTGAAGAAACCTATGCCGGATGGACGCGTTGTTGGTGGCCAGGAAATCAATATTGCCGATGCACCACATCAGATATCCTTGCAACGTTATAGCAGCCACTCATGTGGAGGATCCTTGATTTCGAGCAACATGGTTCTAACAGCGGCTCACTGTACAAGTGGAGCAAGTGCTTCCTCGTTGAAAGTGCGTATTGGTTCATCCCGTTATGCCAATGGTGGTGTATTGGTTGGTGTGAAGAAAGTGACAATTCATCCCAAGTACAATCCTTCAACCACTGATTATGACTTCAGTGTTTTGGAATTGCAATATTACAATCCCAGGGGATTGACTTTGGGCTATGCTAAGCTGCCAAATGCCGGGCAAGATGTCGCCGATGGGACTCTATTGCAAGTGACCGGATGGGGAAATACCCAGAATTCACAAGAATCCCGTTCACATCTTCGTGGCGCTACCATTCCCAAGGCCAATCAGGCTAAATGCAGCACTTCCTATGCCAGATATGGTGGTGTCACCGATCGCATGATCTGTGCGGGTCTCGAACAAGGCGGTAAGGATGCCTGCCAAGGAGATTCAGGTGGCCCATTGATGGATGGAAACGTTCAGGTCGGAGTTGTTTCATGGGGATATGGATGTGCCGTTCCCAGGTATCCTGGTGTATATGCTCGTGTGGCATCAGTTTGTCAATGGATTAAGACTGTCAGTGGTGTTTAAAAAAAAGTTGATTGAAATAAAATCATTTTATTACGTAATCTGTGTTTAAATTCGCTAAAATATTCAGGAACCGCTTTTTAATGCCGATATTGATGTTGCCTCGCATGGCAGTCCTTGTCTTTGATTGACCTCGATTGCATTTGAAATTCATTCAATTGACCCAAAATCAAATGGCAAATATGACATCGTTTTATATTTTCTGGGTATAGCAGATATCAAACGACACATGAGGCTGTGTGTTGCCAAAACTACCTATAAGACATCATATACAAATGTTTATAGGATCAATCGGGTCCAGATCCTGGGACAGAGTTTACCTCTCAGTTTGTTTACACAAAGTTTATATATTTTTTTTATTTTTCACTCCCACATCGTTCGTTTTTAGCAAAAAGCAGTCGAATCCTTTCACCTGGCAATGCAGCCTGATGTTTGCAATCATATATAGGTACCTTTAGCCCTCCGCTTTTGGTAGCATTATTTGCTCAATGAGAGTGGCTTTAATAATAGAAAGTGGATTCATTCTTTCAACTCCTGCTTTCCCATTTATATTATATACTCCTACTTGTTTCTTGTCGGCTCTGTCCCGGGTGAGTGTTTCATTTAGTTTAAAGCATTTGGATATAATTCAATGTGTGCTTGATGATTTTGCTAGGACTTTGACTGTAGATATACGTTGTATAGTTGAACGCTTATACTACACTATTCGATGAAGGAGCATACATAGGTGGAAATATTTGAATATTGACCATGTGGCTGCAGTCACGAGAAATTGACAACCTATATGTGTGTAGGTATGTGAACCCTGTAAGATGTCTGGATTGAAAAGGGATCAGTCTTAATGGAGATTTAAAGCCTATTTGTTCTCAAATAATAGCTACGTTTTGTTGGTTTTACGTCTGTAAGGTTCTAATTTATACCACACAGCTAAAAGCCGGTTGACCAATTAATCGATTTCTGAAAGTTGATTAATTTAATCAAAAAACAAAAATCAAATTTTATTTGCTCAAAACCAATCTATTAATTGTTAGAAATTGGCGGTTTCCATTCGACTTATGTACATATGAAAAGGTTGAGGACAACAAATTGTACCTAGTCTCAGGCCACATTAATGAAATTTCATTTCATTATTTTCCTGCCAATTATATGACTTAACTAATGTCGGATTTACACAACTGACGAATTGTCAATTTTCTGTCAGTAAACTGTGAAAAAATGAATTTTTCACAGTTTTTTGACAGAAATACTCCCAATTTGTCAAACTTATAAATCCAGCATAAGAAAATGGTGTAAAATATTTCACTTTTTTCATCAGAAAAAAATTAATAGTTCAACTGACGTTTAATGTCGCCAATTCACCTACTTGCATCATGTAAATATTGTGTTATTAATTGCATGAATGTGCTCATTCCGCTCTGGCTGGGTTTTTTTTCCTATGGGTTTTGACAGAAAATCTCTGAAGTTTATGAAAAATTTCACGTTACCAAACAGTCCTATTATTCGACTTCGTGTAAATGAAATGTCAATTAGAATTTGACATTTTTACTCCAAAGAAATTATGGCACTTTTTTAACCGCGTTAATAAAGTTTCTTAATTTAAACCCTTATGACTAGGGCTAGGATTTTCATGCAAATGCATATTTTTTTTGAGAAACTTTAGAAACACAGGAATAAAATACAAACACGAATCAATCAATTTGCTTTAAAATGGCATTTAATCGTTAGTGCATATTTTTGCATATTTTATTATAAATGCATATTTTACTTTTAATTGCATATTTTCAATAATAAATGCATATTTGTGCATATTTTCGAAAAACAAAATAATCCTGACGTAAAAAATGCACACGTGCCTTTAAATTTATACTTTAATCAGTTTCTGTGGACAACTTCCACGACAGCTTTCGTTCATATTCCAGTATTCCATTTTACACATGCATACGAGTTACTCGGCGTTTACGTTGAAAGATTTTTCCAATGCCGATTTTTTGTTGTTGTTGTAATCGTGTGAGAGAGAATGGAAAAATCTTGTGTAACATGTTGGCTGTCCCTCGAAATCTCACACGGTTACAACAACAAAGAAAAATCAGCATTGGAAAAATCGGGCAATGTAAATGCGGACTTAGTTTTAGTTGCGTAGGGGCATTTTTCTTTTTTAGTTCAGAGTAGAGCTCTGAACACTCTGAACATACTCTGAACTGAGCGTGCTCTGCTCTGAAAGTTCTTCCTTCCTTCTTTTTCCACTTGTCAAATTAGTGTTCAGCTATCCAACTCCGTCTGCTCTTATCAATTCATTCTGAGCTCATAGAGCGCGCTATGAACTTGCTCTGAACATGCTCCGAGCGAAAAAAGAAACACAAAATTGGAGCTCTGAATGCTCTGAGCTAAAAAAGAAACACGTTTTTTTTTGACAGTTCAGGCTCTGCTCTCAACTAAAAAAAAAAAAACGCGCTATATACGACAGCAGTTGTTTTTGGTCACATTTGTATTCACATATTATGTCTGTTTGGTAACTAGAAACGTCGTACGACGTAGCACAACTTGATGTCAAATCCCATACAAATGTTTGACAAGTAGCCAAAAGTAGCAAGAAGTTGCAAGTTAACAAAAAGATATATAATACACTCTCCCAAATCGTAATGTTTTTCAGTTTTGGTTTTCAATTTGTTTCTGTGTGAGTAACTTGGAAGAGGTAATTTTGTGGTCTATCTATGTTTTGAGTTTTCTTTGTTCTATTCTAGTTCTAGTTTCTGGGCTTACTTTCATGTCGATGATCTTATTTTAATTTTTGTATTGTTTTTTTATATAAAAGTTTGTGTTAAATTAAGGATTTGCTGTAAAGTGAAATTGTAAGTAATTCAATTATTTAATCAAGCGATTAATTTGAGATCTGTAGTTAATTCAGAAACATTGCCGAAAGCGAAGCCGTCTGGAAATGCAAATCTGAAAAAATATGTTTCGGACAACTCGCACACTTTAACAACCGATGAAACAATTAATTTTCGTAAAATTGTGTAACAAAGGTGTCTCCTCCGAGAAAAATTTTCAAATTGACCAAGACCTGAAATCTATTAAACATACGGCACTGGGAAAACAAGCTAGCAAAACTCTTTTCATTTAGAACAAAAACCAATTTTAATATGGATTTATGTGAGGCATTTGTTGCAGCTGATATTCCGCTTAGCAAGCACAATAATCCCAATTTATTTTTCCGTTTTTATTGAAATAATTTTTTTTTTTCCATACAAATGGTTCGCAAGAGAAATGGTTTTAAATGCATATTTTAGGTGCATATTTTACATTTTTAAGAGCATATTTAAAGCGCATATTTTGCATTTTTAAGTGCATGAAAATCCTAGCCCTACTTATGACTATTACTTAAATCTTCTTATTAGATTTTCAAACTCAGACGTTATTTTATCTAGTTTTATTTATTAAAAATCGACTGCATGTTCAACTTTATCCATCATAGCTCCTTACCAAAAGCTTTTATATGACTATACCACTCCACAAAGCCGAGTAGAAAAATATTAAATATTGTGAACAAAAAACGGAATTAAACTCTAATTGGAAATGGAATCAATATTCTGAAAATATTTCCAAAAAATAAAAGCCCAACAGACATCATTACATTTTTTTAGGAAAAAAGATTCCGATACCACTTTTACATTCATATACATACATACAAATACACAATTATCATATCTGCTTAGCTACCAGATGGATGGATGAACGAATGCAGAATCATTGTGCTTCATGCAAACCTTCCGGCTTTGATACATTACGAGCAATTAAAAGTGATGAATCAAATTTTTAAACGGGATTAAGGTTCAAGATTCCAAAAGCAATATGTGGTTGCATTTTTTTTTTGGGAGATGAGGATGATGATGGTCATTAAAATATCCACGTAGTATCTAGTGTCCCTGTGCATGCACCCTACAAAACAGAAACTCAGTTTATCGGTCTGGCTACTGCCATTTGATCGAACAAACCTTTTTCTATGTATCTTTGAATTTCTCACCTATGGTTGGCATCGCTGAATTTTCGAATGAACAAAACGAAAAAAAGATTGCCTTATAAGATACTGTAATTTTTAACCGTAGATACCGCAATTAACCAATTAAGAAGGTTTAAAATAAATAATAATACGAGTTAAAAATCGGAGTTCTTATTTTCTTTGAGAAGGTCACAAAAGGTAGTGACAATGATACTCCTGAAAGATGTAGGTTGTCATTCATTAAAATTTGAAACAATGTTGCTTTTCTGACAAAAAATTTTTTTTTAAACCTTTCAACTATACTATACGAACTTCTTTTGAGTACTTTGCTAGAGCCATCATATTCAACGAAAAGAACCGAATTTATTTCCCTTCAAATCTCATCTAATTGCTCATGGTACTTATAGAAACTCGCCACATCAAAAAGAATACAAAAATTGTCGTCCACATTCCACACCTTTTAGTCCTTCGAGCCGGATAGATGGACACAGTACTGAACTGAACGAAACGAATTTTTGTCTGACCAGGCATTAATTTGGTGTATATTGTGTCACAATTGGACAAATACTATTTGAAAGCCAAATCGATTTAAAAACAAACAGCACAGTTCTTCAGAAACCCACAGGAACGTCACAAAAAAATGTGAAACCTTTGGTAGGGCAAATACGAGAGTACCTCAGGTATTTCAAAACATTGCAAATTCCACAACCGCGCACAAGTTGGAAAATTGTTGCCGTTTTGCTTCAGTAAGCTCCGGCATGCATGAAGAAGGGATATGACTATTCGCCTCTGAATTGAAACAATAGAGCTACCTCAAATTTTATAAACGCATCGCCTGTCATACTTTCTTTCCACCCACGCCCTCGTTTGGAATTTATACACAGAAATGTCGTGCAAACATTATGTATGACATATTGGATGGAATCCTAAAATATGTGAGTGTGAACCTTTTCAATATATGTGACGGTTTCAGCATCAGTGTTGATTTTAGACTAAAAATATATTCGTTGTGTGTAACCCTTGAAATTTTGGGGCTGTATTGTTAAATTTATCCTGATGAATAATAGCCAACATGTATGATAGGTTTTTGCTAAAACATCAAAAAAGACCAACAACAGAAACAAACACAAAAAAAAGGCAAAAGTATATTTTTCTTTTAACTCATATCAATTTTGTGTTGCTGTTTTGTTTCAATTCTGTCCAACTGTCAGTCTAGAAGCTTTGTGTAAATGTGAACTATGTTCATCTTGGTTGTTTGTAGGTAACACAGGCATAACATAGAACATACAAAAAAAAAAAAAAAAATAGATTCAAAGGAGAGATGTTAGAACCAACACGGAATTTGTTGGATGGAATATTCTTGTCAGGATTAAAAAGAATACGTGACTAGAAAATTAACAGGATGAGTCTTTCTCTTTTGGTTTCCAATTTTTTTTTTTTTTTCAGTTTTTCGGTTCTCATATCATTTTGCTAGTTTTTTTTTTTGTTTGTAAACGGAAGCAAAAAAACAAAATTCTGCACGGTATCGTTTGTCTCTCGTTGATGGAAAAACATATCATGCGAATCTAGAAATACATTTATCTGCACTAGTGTCGTGGTGTTTTTTTTTTTTACAAATATCTATGTGTCGTATTCAACATTTCAATGTAGATTCTGATATCATAATGCCTGCAGGATATGGACGTTTATTTATTTTTTTGTGGTCGTTTTTTTTTTATAATTTTTTTTTTAAATTATATTTATCCATTCATCCCATCAGTGATGGAAATATTTCGATAAACTTTTTTGTGCAATCATTTAATATGACAAAAGTCAGAGTGGTTTCATTTAATAATAATAAGCATTATCATTTTCCTGAGGGTTAACTCTGTTTATCACAAAATATTTGTGCTTACTATATATGTACATAATATCATTAGTCATTACGGCTCATTTGAAAGGTTTTTGTTTTTGTAAATATACCTATTTTTAGTTGTCGTAAATATTTTTGATGTGGGAATGATTTAATGTGAGGTCTATTAGGATAAATTGAGAAATAAGTTGATATAAAAAAGTTTGATCGATGACCGTTTTGAATAATAATATTGTGGTTAATTTAATGAATAAAAACCTCTCCAAGCATTTTTCGAGGAGTAAAGTTGTAGCTTAAGCTAAGATCAGACGGTTTGTGTATATACATAAATTTCATTTGTGTATATTATACACAAATTTCATTTGTGTATATTATACACAAATTTGAACACAAATGCTATTTATTTATGCCACAAATATTTGTGGTTCAGACGATTTGTGTATTTTTTAAAAAAAACACAAATTTCATTTGTGTAAAGATATACACAAATATGCTATACACAAATCAATTTGTGTATAAAAATTTGTGGTTCAGACGATTTGTGTATTTCTTCACATATGAAATTTGTGTACTCATTTGTGTTTATGTCATTCTGTTTCTTTGATAGTGAATTGAAGTGTACCCGGTTAAATTAAATAATTTCAATCAAACAATGTCAAAAAAAAATGTCTTGCCAATAGTTTGGCTGCGTATTTACTCGAAAGTGAAGAAGAAGACGAAAGCCAACAACAGGTCGTAGAAATGGTACGCAAGCGGCGAACTTGTTGGAGAAAAAATTGGCTTGGCCACCGTGAGACGGAGGGCTTTTGCGAAAAATTACTTGTGGAAGTACGTGCCGAAGAGCCGCAATTGTATCGAAATTTCATACGAATGTCGGTCGCTCAGTTCGATTATTTGCTGGCTTTGGTAACGCCATATATTGAGAAGGCCGATACATTTATGCGCCCCAGTATTCCGCCATCTGTGCGGCTAGTCTTGACGATGCGCTTCTTGGCATCTGGCGACAGTTTTCGCTCGCTCCAGTATCTTTTCCGCATTCCACAGAATACAATTTCCACCATTATTCCATAAGTGCTGGATACAATCTACAAAGTTCTTGTAGACGATTTTCTGAACCCAATAGGAGTTTTGTCTCCGTGAGCCGCCCAATTTGGACGCCAACAAATCGAATACCACTCCTCCGATACGATTTTTGGCTTTACGTAAATGTGTTCATTTCATCTAATATAAATCACCCTGCATGTCCTTATGGTGCCATTTTACAAAACAAATCATTAATATCATAGTTGCACATTAAAATTCGAAGAAAAAACCTTTATTGACTCGGCTGATATTTAATATTCAGTTGAATTTTCAAAACCATTTGTGTATTCTCACGAAATTTGTGTATGCTTAAATTTTCAGAATACACAAATGATGTGGCATACACAAATGGTGCCCAAATATACACAAATAGTCATAAAATGATTTGGGTACCCGATCAGACGATTTGTAAATGTACACAAATTCGATTTGTGTATTGAATACACAAATGATACACAAATCGTTTCTGTACGTCATTTGTGTACACCAAATTTGTGGTTCAGACGATTTGTGTATTTTTTTGTCAATAATACACAAATTTAAACACAAATATTTGTGTATACACAAATCGTGTGATCTAAGCTTTAGGGTATTTTTAATTTAATATTGGGTTTGTTCTTAGAGGATGGAAAAAGGTGCATTGGGCTTGAAAATGTATATCGAAGAAATGTCAAGAATATAAGTTTTATCATCTACGGATCTGGATCAGGATAATTTTTGAACCTAATACAAAAACAAAATGCTTTTTATCTGGATCTACATCAATAATCAAAAAATAAGTTCTTGTTTTGGCGGGTGGATGGCTATTTTGTTTAAACCGTATGTAAAGAAAGAAGACAAAAAGTAGGTACATGAAAAAAACATATATTGGGAAAACAGAGATGGACATATAACACTATTATCAATATTAGCTGTATTTTAATGATATGATCTACATACTCGGATTATTCGCGATAGTAAAACACGACGGCTATTGATTGTTTAACGGAATCATAATCCAGAAATAATTGCTTTTTGTTAACCAGTTATACAACAACAACTTGGGATCCTTCCTTCTATCTGCATCTATTTCAAAGATCCGAAAATTAGTTCTAACTCTTGCGGGTAGATGGCTTCTCATGATAAGGCAGTGTGAAATGTAGTGTAAAGAGAAAAGGCAACAAATATACATGCAAAATAAACCAACGTAAGTAAAATAGAGGTAGGTATATAACACAGTTGTAACTTAAGATCTGTATCGTTTTATTTTTATGGGGTGATCTATATGGATCATTAGCTATAATAGCCGCATTTTATTGTATTCGTTGTCTTTTTTCTTTACACTACAATTCACACTACCTTGCTGTGAAAAGCCATCTACCCGCAAGAGTGAAAACTAAATTTTTGGTTCATGAAACGTGATCCCGATAGAGAGCAGGATCTCATGTTGTTGTTATAATGCATGTGTTTTGATGATCTATGTATATGGATCATCTCTGATAATACAAAAATGGCTAATAAAAAAATAAATAATAGTTGCTATAACTACTAACACGCGGTACTTCTTGAGCTTAAGCACTTTTTTTCTTAAAGATAATAAAATATCAAACATTAGTTCTAAACTGAAAAAGTACCTGGTCACCATCGCACCTGAAACAATTGGGAGAGTTTTATATCATTTTTATAGTATTTATGGTCTAATCAAAGCCAACAAAATCACCTGCCACAAGGTGAACTTATTTATTTAGATAAGAAGCACAAATAAGACACAATAACAAAACGAATGTGTGTCATATCATAAAGATTTGAATTTTGTTATAGTATGGGGTGTGATTGTGGTGACCATCTTTAGGTAGGTAGTGCAAACTGTACTGCAAAGAAAAACGAAAACAAATAAATGAAAAATAAGCAAAAGTAAGAAAAAGTAAGAAAAAAAAGAGATAAGTATACAACACAGTTGTCACTTAGATCAAGATTGAACACAAACTGCCTGAAATATAAAAAAATATTTTTATTTTCGATTTGAAATACCAGAGATACCACAAAGTTATGGCTGTCACTTATGACATTGACATATATGTCATAAGCAAAATCAGTCAACGGAAATACAATGGTTAAAACTGTTCGAAAAAAAAAATGCTTTTATGTATTGGTTTGCAGCTGCTGGGTTTGTTTGATTTGTAAAGTTTGGCATATTAATAATGTAGCAGTTTCTTGACTTACCTTTTATACAAATAAAAATATAAAGTATACTGTTCAAAATAGCACTTTTATTTTCTAGTAGATGCCACCGAAATATAAATATTAAAATCTTCATGAATATTTAAATTAATGGCGAATTCCTTTCAACAAAGAATTCGAATTTTTTCTAAATAGAATCGAATTTTTTCTGAGCAGAATCGATTTTTTTCTGTCAATTGAAAGAATTCGTAATTCGTAAACGAATCGATTTTTTTTTTGTGTGATTGTGTTTGTGTTTATTGTCAGCTGCAATTGACCCAAAATGTCAAGAAATTTTTCACAAAACTATAAAGATTGTTTGTTTTTGTTGTGAGTAAAATGTTTAACCAATAGAATTAAATTAATTACTATAATAATTCAATTTTAATAACAAAAGATCTAAGACAGCTTATACGGGGGCAATTTGTTGGTGCATTTTATTTGTTTGAACTGTTGAAAAGATTTCACTTGCACTGAAAGAGTTTCACGTCTTTCACTCGCGAAACGTATATTTTTTTGTCAAATTTTTGTTTGACATTGAACAACGCACAATAAATTATTATTTTCATAGCTGTATTGACTGAATATATTGTTGAATATTTTGTTAAATTAAGTGGAATTCGTTTCAACCAAAAAATAAACAACTCGTCATCAAAAATTCCGCGACTTTCAATTTGACGTATTAGAAATGTCAAGTCTTCATAGTGCGTGTGCAAATCAGTGTGAAATCTTGCTATAAACGTAAGATTTGTTTTGACAGAAAAGAATCGATTTTGTTTAGAAAAAATTCTGAACAGAATCGATTCTTTTCTTAAAAGGAATTCGGCATAAGTAACATCTTCTTATTTTAAATTAGAAAACAACAAAAAAAAAACACTCACGTGAGACGTTTTAATACCAATATTAAGCTTATGACTCTAATTATTATTTAAATGAAAAAAAACTCTCATTCTGCCCAACCTTCCAAATGAAGTGACTCAATATTTAAAAGTGATCATTTATAATGTAGTTTATCTTAGAAATAATAAAAGTCTATGGGGATTTAACTTTTTTTTTACTAAAATAATAATTTGAGTAGAGCCTAAACTCGTGTATCTTATGTGCTCCACCAATATGACAGGTACGTGCTTCAATATTAAGTGAATTAGCGTAAGAACGGGGTTTCTCTTGCAAAATATGCTGCTTGCCTGCCCTCCACGGAGCTGCGGTTTGACTCCGTTGGACTTTCGTTCGTGGGGTGTCATTAAAGATCAATAGAATATACAATCCAGATAGACGATTTAGGCACTTAATAATATTGATCGACCTATTCGTGAAATAGGTGCCGAAACAATCGAAAATGTAAGGAAATATTGATTTGACAGGATGGCCTAATGCCAAGGAAGCCGATGCAGTAATTAACGTTTATTCCTCTAAAAAATATTAAACAGTGTTTCTTGTATCCTTTTTAAATCTGAAGAATTTCTTTGAAAATGCTTTAGGTACAAAAAAATAAGAAAATATTTCCCTTCGAGAAATAAATATTCAAATATTTTCTCCATAAAATAAATAGAGAAAAATGTTTTCTAAAAATGAATTAATAATTTTACTTTCTTTTGTTGTCCTTTGCCCATCAGACAAACCCAACTGATGAGAAATGAAAAAAACATAACATGCTACAAGCAACATGTGTTCTTTTAACAAAAACCCTAATGTATTCCATGAATAGTAATTTTTGTATAGCTCATATGCATATTTGCATTTTTGAATATTAACACAATGTAGACAAAATAATATGTTTGTTTACCTACATATGTATAGTATTCCTTAAAAAATAACTCATGAGTGTGTATCTTCATCAATAAAATGGCATCCTATTCAAGGCTGTAGGAATAGGCGTTGTGAAAGGAAATGAGGGGAGGGGGAATGATTAAAAATGTGCATTTTCATATAGGTATTTGAAAAAAAAACTATTTAAGAAATGTTAATCTTCACACAGAATTTTGAACATACAATTTAACTAAGTTACGACCTTTAACTTCTTTTTCATAAAATTTGGTAAAGTTTTTCAAGGCCATCAGCGATTTTTAACACCTCATTTGTGGGATATTCGAAAAAATGCCATCTGAAAGGTCATCATAACATAGTCGAATTATACTTGTACCTACTATATTCCCTTCGAAATATTTTCCTAGCTACGGCTCTGAGTATATACCAGTACTTTCATGCTACGTTATCGACACACGTCTTAGTATATACTCGAAACAGTATCTAATCTAACTTATCGTACTTTGTATAAAATGTCAGGCGTTTTGGCTGTTTTTAGCTGTTATTTAAAATTTGATATTCCATCTCAAAGGTTGGGTTCTTCTCTTCTAAAAATATACAAAGTTAAATTTCCTGTTAACATGTTCGTGAAAATCATCTGTAGCCTATTGCTGTTGGGATTTTTCTGCATCCAATTAGGTAGAATATTTTAAATTCAAACATTTATAATATAGTTTAAACGAGTGCGTATTTGTTTTGTGTTCAATTTATAGCTAACTCATTGGAATGCTACAGCTGTAACTCTGTGCAAGGCTGTAAGACTCCAGGAAAAATAACTTGCGACACAAAAAATTCTAATCAAACAACTGAATACTTGAGTCAGAATTTCAACCAAAATGTGACTAACATGACTTCCTCTAATTTTAAATGCATCTCCAATATTTATTCATCAGGTGAGTAAAATATTTTGTATTATTAGAATTCTATCTTTAAAAAAAAAAAAAAACTGAAAATGAAACTGAAAAACTTTAGAGATTTGAGTAAATACTATTTTCTAATTATTTTTAGTTCAATTCAATTAAATTAAGTATTAAAAACTTATTTCCAAAATGTTCAGTTTTTAAGTTGGATACAGTTTTTTACCAAAATAATTTTAATTTCAGCTCACACCAATCTTACCTACAAGGGTTGTGTTTACGATCGTGTCGATAGTTGCTCCTTAGTGCCGAAAGTATCTGGTCTAAAAAAAGTGACATGTATACAATGTAGTGCTAAACTGTGCAACCCCGCGGGAACTTTCTCTTCCAGCATGTTTACTGTGTTTGCTTCAATTATTGTCGTGACTGTGTATAAAGCTTTGAATATATAAACAAAATATGTTGAAATTAAATTTTAAAGTAATTTTAACAAAGAAAGTCTATATGTATTTGTATATATGTAGATTTTAAGTGCATTCAATAAAATAAAACAAAATTAGTTAAAAAAAACTGGCTTTGGATAAAAAGGTACGAACATAAGTTTAAAAAGAAAAATTAACACAAAATCAATATCATTGAAAACTGAATATTTACAGCTGAATTTTTTAAAAGAATTGTGTAAAAGAAAAAACATATGCCTTAAATTTGTCTTTTCATAGAGTTTTGAATTTTTGGTATATTGAATTGTTTGGGTTTTTGAAATTACAAGGTTTGTTTGCGGATTTTCAAGAAAGTAGCATTAATATTTTGTCTTAAGCTCGTTAAGTGTTTACTTTAGTCCTAACTCTTGGCGATTTATTTTTTTGATTTACCATCAAAATTTGCAGATATTGAATTTTGGGATTTTCAATTTGTTGGGTTTTTAATTTTTTACTATAAAAATGTTGTAAATTGCTGCTACCTATATATGTAAATATTAAAGAAATTATATATTTGCCTTAATTCAAACTCCATTCAATACATATCATATGTGAATAACCCGCATTCGACTTAGTTGCAAATTTCTTCTTCTATAGTGCTGGGTTGACCATTAAATTTTACTTAGAGGAATCCACATGTTATTCGTTTTTTTTTATATTCTGAACAGTAAATATTCCACCTTAATCTAGAAAAAATTATGGCCAGGATAATGGGAAACAAGAAATTGGGATTTTCAATTTTTTGGGTTTTTTGAATTTTCGAGATCATGATTTTTTTTTTCATTTTTTCTTAACATTTATGTGTGTATGAAGGTTTTCTACAAATGTGCAACATTTTTTGACAATTTAATTTCCAAAATCCTAATGGAGTCCATTTATGTCCCTCATGACACATGTAACGTTTAGCAGAAATTTGAAATGCAAGAGGAGTATTTAAGATGTTTACAAAACTCATTATGTGGTTTGCTGATTTAATTTAAATATTTTATTTTGAACTCAACATTCTGCCATGGTCGTGTTTCCTCCTGTCCTGCTGCAGTGTTTGATAATATACATATAAGTGTTGTGTATGAATGCAATATGACATATTATGTGCCGACAGAAGGAACTATACGATAGGAAGGAAACTATCAAAAGCATAGATTAAATTTGTCACACTAAAAGCTTCGTTGCCGCATTCCATCTTGTGGTGATAGGACATAGTTTGTCGTTGTTGTGATGCGGAGACATGCGGAGACTAGTGTCTGTATAGGGACAAATTATGCAGTAGACACTTAAAGGAATCCGTCGTCATCGTCGTAAGTCGGAAAGGGGATGATTTAGTGCATGATATTTGGATCAAAACGTCTCAACACATAAATTGGTCATGATTCTATAGAATTTTGTATATAATATGCTGCAGATGTACAAAGTGTTTGAAATGATGTTGTAAGTATATAAAGATGAATCATGGAGTGGATCTGATGACGACTTGATTTGGCAACAGAATACAGAATGTTTTATTAGCTTCGAATCACCTTTATTGGATATTTTGTTAGCCCTAATTATATTTTATATCCGAGTGGTTATTCGCACCATTTCAATGATAAGTGTCTTCAGTTGGGTACATGTTTTTTTGATTAATCTGATTTATCAGTAAAGAATTGATATCGCAACACGTATTATAATTTATATTATTTTAAGTACCTATTGTTGATAACAGCTTTCCACGAAATGAAAAACAAATCATGAGTCTTTATTTTGACAGCCAGGAAGTCACTTTTTTTTTCAATTTAAGTTTGCCAATGAGAATTTTAATTAATTACCTAGTACTTATTTGTCTACAATTTATTGTAAAAATGCGAAAGATATCGCTGTTTTGAAACCATAGTCAATGAAACTAAGCTGCTTACTAACAGTCTATTGTTATCGAACATTTACAGAAAATGTCATTGAAAGCAGTTCGATAATTTCATATACAGTTATAACCTTTATAGGAAAGCATAGATTTATCAATTTTATATTTAGGTACTAAAGCATACAACTTGATCAGAAAGGTAGCTCCAGGGTGTAAGCACTCCAACCAAAAGTATGTCATTTGAAAGGTTAGTAATTGGCTGGAAAAGGTCAGTTGGTTTCCGATAATTTCACTTACAACATGTGACCAATGAAGAATAATGGGTTATTCACATACAATTGATAAAATAAGCTTACAAACCCAAAAATTCCAATACCCAAACATTTAAAATTTATCCAGCCAAAATCCAGGTTAATCTCTTTTTAAAAATATGGCGGGATACCTAATTTCTCGACAGTAATACTTAAACAAACTTACTTCCCAATGAAAACCCTTAATTTTTGGGATATTCAATTTTTTCATGAATTTTCTCTGGAAAAGAAAATATTTTATAAATGCATTTCATTTTATTCGATAAACTTAAATAAATAAAATCTTATAATCTACAAAATGTATAAATATCTACAGGTTTTCTTTGTAATCAAAAAATTTACAATTCCTTTTAAAATGTTACAGTTTTTACAATTTCAAAACTTTATACAAAACCAGGACAATTATTGAAGCAAATAGACTGAACATGCTGGAAGAGAAAGTTCCTGCGGAGTTGCACAGTTCAGTATTACACTGTTTACATGCCTGAAAACGTTGTACGACTGCAAATTTAGCAGGCCTCGGAAGTAAGGAACACGTTTCGATGCGATCGTAAACGCAACCTTTGTAAGTCGTATTGAATTTACCTGAAATAGAAATTGTTTTTTTTTTTTTTATTTCAATTTCGAATTCAAGAGTTGTGGAAATATTATATCCTAGATGCATATATTTTTTACTCACCAAAATTATAATTTTGGGATAAGCAGTCAAAATTAGACGAGGTCTCATTGATGAAGCTGAAGAAGTTCTGACTCAAATGTGTGTTCGTTTGGTTAGAATTAGTAGAGTTGCAAGTTATTTGTTCTGGAAACTTGCAGCTTTCCGTAGAGTTACAACTGAAGCATTCCAACGAGTAAGCTATAAAATAAAAATAAATGAAATTTACCTGATTTGCGATATACATAAGTATAGGTAGGTATTTGAATTAAAAACTACCTGATTGAATTTGGAATAATCCTAACAGCAATAGACCTCCGAAGATTTTCAGAAGCATGTTAACCAAATTTAACTTTTTTTTTTAGAGCAGAAACCTTCAACCTGGCAAGATAGAATATCGGACTTGAAATAATAGTTACAAACACGAGAAATTGGAGTTTTATAC
Source organism: Leucozona laternaria (assembly GCA_932273885.2). Lineage (NCBI taxonomy): Eukaryota > Metazoa > Arthropoda > Insecta > Diptera > Syrphidae > Leucozona > Leucozona laternaria. The sequence continues at coordinate 1,653,273 of OW026366.1, forward strand.
AAAAATCGATATGTTAGATAAGGAATCGAGTAATACTCGTAACTTACATAGATATCATATCTGGATACATAAATCCATAAATGGGGCTATTGTTATTTCACAAAATGCATTTGGCTTCTTTCACTTTAGTCGTTAAATACGCAATCGGTTATTTCGCAAAACATAAGCTTAGTGTACGCTGCTGATGCGAAATGAAAAATTGCGTACAAAAATAACGCAACAAAAATTTCGTTCTGCAATACGAATCGAACAGAGCGAAGCTTAAAAATTGGAGCATAGATTATTTGAAAATGTCTACGATCTTTGTGTGCGTAAAATGGCATCTGTGTTTTTTCTCTTTCTTCCATTACCTTAAGTCTTTCTGTTACTTTTTTAATTTGATTTATTTTTGCAACTGGTGAAACTCTCCATAGATTCAATATCGCAAAAAAAAAAAAACAAAGAAATCCATGCTGTATGAAAGAAACAACAAATACAAACACAAATAAGCCTGAAGTGTCACTTTTCAGCACACATTAAGACGGTGGATGGTGTTTTTAAGACTCTGTACTTTTATCTCGTTCCCACTGATCAAAAAAAGTTAACACCGTCATAAGATTTGCATTTTGTTATTGAACAGTTTCTAATTATCGCTTCAACGCCCATAGATTTGTGTTTTGTTTTAACGACTACTGAATGTCAGAGTGAGTCGAATGTGTTCACATTGGACTCACTCCGCGTGACTTATTTTGACAACTCTTTGTTTTATCTCACTTTATCTAATGATGAGAAAGAGATGGTCCAGTGAGGCAGGATATTTTCAAAAAATTAAAAAATCCTGCCCACAGGTTAGCCACATGAAGATGAGAATCCCCGGCAGCCATTTTAATTTGCCTACAAGCTTGAACTGTCAGTTATCAGATACAAAATGAGAATGTGTGTATAAAAACCTCACACATAGACAGTAGGGATCTTCACACACCTATTTAAATTGTTGTTGCAATTCACATCTATTCATCGACGCGGGAAGAAATTACAAATACAACAATGTAAACAAATGGGTTTTGGAGGGTAAAACATACGAAACATTCTCATCTTCATATGGCTAATCTGTGATCTTGCCTCACTGGGCTATATCTTTCTCATAGTGAGCGAGCGAAAAAGAGATGTCAAAATGAGTAGCGCGGAGTGTGTCCAATGTGAACACCGTCATTAGTTTGTTGGATTCACGTCAAAAAAAGGCAGATTAGTGGTGTGTCTAATGTGGTGTGTTCCTTTGGGCTCCAGTATCTACTGCCAAGTACTTCTGGCTGCAGTCAACTACTTCTAGTCTGTGGTCGAAGTAGTTCAAAGTAGTTCATTAATCTCGTAACAGAATGTTTCCAAACGAGAAAAGCCATCACCAATCAAAAGAAATTACGTAATAGATTATTGTTGTTGACATTTTTCTAATTTTAAAGTAAAATTAGAAAAGAAAACCGAAATTAAATTGATATTGAGGTTAGATTTTACTTTTGGCAAAATGAAAGCATTCCATTCATCTTCCACTGGGAAGTACTAAAAAGTACTTTACAAGGCCCAATGGAACACGGCTAACGTAAAGACGTTTACGATTTAAAGGGTGCATCATTTATTAAATTAGTATTATGAATCATAAACCACATAAATGATTTGTCTTGAAACTTAAAAAACAAAATGTATAATAAGACCATATACATTTTTTTTATATTCAACTTAAAGCTATTCCAATTACACCATTCTACAAACTGATTAGTATCAGATTATTATTATCAACAGTTTTTATTTACAAATGGGAATGGTTTTTAGGGTAGCTGACGTAATATCATTGATAAAAGATATTAAAAACGAGTCACAACGCTAGAAACTAGAACTACATTCACGTTCATTAGATTTTGGAGCAAATGTTTGATATCTTCCAGTTGGGGCTCCGGATTCCTGCCTTCTTTAATACGTAATATTTTGTAAGAATTTAGAGAAAAAAAATAAACAAAACAAAGGTGAACATTTGTAATAAAATATTTTTGATTAAAAAAAAACGAAATTTCTCCAAAATGTCTTCCGTTTTGAAAGGTAGGAAGGTATTCTTGTGTGTTTTTTTTTTCAAAGTTTAAATTGCATAAATGTTTCTATTAAATAAATCATATTTATAGTACGTCGTCGAAGTTCTTGCAGTACTTATTTGCGAGTTAAGAGAAACCTAGTTCGAATCCACAAAATAGCTTAAGTGGGTCCAATAATTTAAGTTTCTGATCAAACTAGGAATTAAAAAAATCGTACGTTTTCTTCTATAGGGTATCATTTTTAAAGAAGCCTTAAGTTGCATAATTTAATACCAAATAGGTAAAATTGAAATAAATCGCAAGTCAAAATTTGAGAGCGCAAATGAAAAGTTCAAGTAGACCATTTCCCGATGAATAGTCTCTGCTGGTAACTCTGCCCTAATAAAATACACAAAACAAAAACAAACAAAAATTGCAGGTAGCTGCGTTTCGTCCAGTTTTCGTTCACAGGCTATCGGTTTTGTAAGTCAAGTGTGTTCATTTCTGTCAAAAAATTGGCAAAACAATAAACAAATTAATTTTATCCAATCTATTCAAGATCGCAGTGATTTAAAGTGAAAGCGAAAAAGTATTACAAATTGTTCTCGTTTAAAAACAGTTTTTTCCGGAATATTCTTGATATGGGGTGAGTTCAGTGCAATTTACTTAACTATTTTCATTTATGATAGATTGGTAGTGATAGTTATTAAAAAAAACAACAAGACAGGTTGCAACTTGCAGATCACAATTGCTAAGTATTTATTCTACCTGGATTTCCATTCATTATGCAGGGCGATATTAAACACTAGACCTACGTTGGCGTTCTATAGATTTCGGAAAAGGCATCAATAACAAATTTATGATATGCGATGCGGAATCCAGGCCTTCTTTAATACGTAATATTTAGTTGGCATTTAGAACGAACTTAAACAAAACAAAACAAAGGTGACAATTTGTTGTAACATATTTTTGATACAAAAAAAATGGAAATTCCTTCAAAATTTCTTCCGTTTTGAAAGATTTATATATATAAAATCTCAGTGTTCTTTTTAAAAGCAGTTTTTTCCGGAATATTCTTGATATGGGGTGAGTTCAGTGTAATTTACTTACATAACTATATTTTCATTTATGAAAGATTGGTGTTATTTATTAAAAAAACACATCACAATTTCTTAGTATTTATTGTACCTACATTTTCTTTCATGGCACTGTAGGAATAAAAAATAATAACGTAAAACAAAAATATTTATGCTTTTATTCAATTGCTTTGACATTTTACCCAACAATTAGGCGCGTTCAGAAAAATGAGATCTCCAAGATTTATTTACGTCAAAAGGTGAGCAAGCGAATCCATTTTTTTAATTAGTGTTAACGTGTAAAACCGACATATTCTTTTTTCATGATTAACTACAGGAATTTCGAATGGATAACAAATACATTTTATGACAGTGTTTAATGGTAGATTTCTTTTCAAAAAGATTCCATAGAATGTCTGATAACTTGTTATCTTTTTAACGAACCCAACATTTTTGTAAACAATTTTGTGGTGTTATGAAATGACTAATGAAAAAAGAAATTATTACAGTAGATTCCGCTTTAATAACACTGAAATTTGAGCAATTGAACATATTTAGGTGTTCTTTAGAGTTAGGATTTCTATATTTCGCTTGCTATTGCTAATTTTGTTCGTATGTTTGATTTGTTTTGTAAACAAAATGGCTCACATGTGAACTTTGACAGATCGACTCTTTCAATTCATATCATTGACATGAATTGGAGATATTTAAAAATCGCAATTATTTGGCACTTGAAAATGAATTAAGGAACGATGTTATGACTATGCGTCGTATAGTTACAAATCGTTTTCTATTTTTGATTAAAAGGAACGACATAAGCCAACTATTGTTAACTATTATGTGCGTTCAGGAAAATGAGATCTCAGAGATTTTACTTCTTAAAAAAATTAGGAAGCGAATGAATGCTTTATTCCCTCTGGATTCTGACAGCAAAACTGAGAAATTTTCCTATTCATTGGCGTTTTTCTTTTTTAACTCAGAGCAGATCACGGAACTGTCAAAAAAATCTATGTTTTTTTTTTAGCTCAGACACATCAGAACACAAAAAGTGTGTTTCTTTTTTCCATCGGAGTTAGCTCAGAGCTTGTTCAATTATGTAGCTCAGAATAAAATGGCAGAGCAAATTGAGCGAAACGCTGAGCGAAGCCAACTTCACGGGTTGGGTACGAAATCCCGCATAACAAAATCCCGTATCACGAAATCCCGCATCTGGAACTTGGACAAAGGACACATTTTTTTTTGAAAGAAGGTTCTGGAGGTGGATCTGGAACCAGGACAAAAGTTCTGGAGATGGGTCTGGAACTTGGACAAAGGACAATTTTTTATTTTGGAAAAAACAATTTTTCCAAAAGAAAAGTTAATTTTTTTTTAATATTTTCTTCCAAAAAAAAAATTTTCCATCTCTGTCCAGGTCCAGAACCAGGTCCAGAAATCCAGAAAAATATTATATTCGAAATCACCAACATGCTGAGGGATTTCTTAACGATCTCCAACTTCACACATAACTAAAAATTAAAAATGGATTCCCTATATGAAATGACAGTTCAGTGCTAAAGTGCGTTTCATAATTATATCTGATGACTCTGATCATAATCTGCTCAGAGCTCTGCTCTGATCGCTCAGCCTCTGCTCAGAGCCAAAAAAGAAAAACGCCACATGTAACAGAGATTGCTGGAGGTTCTGAGATCTCATTTTTGTGAACATGCCAACTATATTGTCAATTTATTTTCTCTGAACGTTTTGAACTTCATTTATCGAAACTATTTAAAAACTCAATTCATTTCACATTGAATGTCACTCAGATCATTAATTCTAACAAATACCAGACCCCTCATTACTCCCTACTGACCTACTGACTGCAATAGTCCCAAAATCTAAGGATGTTGATAACTGCAAATTTTCGACACGAACCTCAATTCAAATTCAATCCCCATCCAGAGCAAATACCTGCGAGTATAGGTACTCTATTCTGTAAAGAGCAAGAAAAGATTTGTAGCTGTGGCCTCATACGCTAATGCTGATAGTGCCAAATCAAAGGTGTGGAAAAGATGAATTCATGTTGTGTGCAATCTTTTGGTGTTCCACAAATCTTTCCTGTTCCATGGTATAAGAGTAGTCATTATTTCCCTCTAGAACTATAGAGCCCTTCTTCCACCTGCCACCTTGAAAGGAATTCCTACACCTGCCTATAAACTCTTTGTAGAGAGTGCTGCCCTAGCCGACACAACGACGACGACGAGGAGGACCACCGTCAAGCAGATCTCGCAATTTTGGTTTGGTTTTCTACTCAGTGTTTCGTATGAATAATGAGCAACCCCATAACTTCCCCAGGTGTATGCGGTGGTGCTGGAACCTAGAACTGTTGGTCTCTCCATGAAAGTGCAGTGCAAAACAAATGAGGAAACCTAAAGGAGTCAGAAATCAACTCACATAAATAAACCCAACTCTAGAGAGAGGTGTATGGAACGAACACTACCGTTTGTAAAGAAGAACGGTTTGGATTACATTCACTATACTCCCACATATACTTTAGCTCTGTTTGTATGGTTTCTTCCCTCGAATTCTCGGAGTTCCTGTTGAATCTCAAGTGCAAGGGCATCCTCTTGGTTGGATGGGTATTGTATTTGTTCTTGTTGTATAGGGTATCCCAGCAATGAAAGAGGAACTACATACTGGCAGCGCAGCGCAACACAAGGACGAGCTTCTATACGAGGAGGAACCACTTTATTTTATTTAAATCGCGATTGAATAGGGATTTATGGCTACTACATGGAATGTGTTAGCAACTTGTGGTTTTGAATTTATGTCTTTGGAATGCGTTTTTCACAGTTATTGCAGTGTGTTAGCAATGCATCCACACCTTTTATCCACCGCTGCGCTGCCCACCGCTGACGCCATCAATATCGTATCCTTTTTCATTGTGTGATTTTTATACGAAGCGCAGAATTATTGTTGGCCTAGTTTGGTATTTTTGGGCTTCAGAGCCAAGACTGTATAAAATAAAATATGAAGTTCAATATTTTGTAAGTTCAGAAAAAAAATCGATCCTGGACACGTTTGATATTCATACATTCTTTAAAAAAAGGAATAGAAATTTGTATTTTTGACCCATTTTCATAACTTCTTAAGGTCGTATACTCATCTGGCATTACATAAACTTTTAATGAGAAGAAATTTGATGTTAGTACTTTGGTATAGTAGGTAGGTTAGTTTCATCATGAATTGAAGAAGGAACAACTCAAGCTGATGCTTTAATTTCTCAAAAATAAAGAAGTGAAATTGAGACTTGAAATAAGGTTTTGTTCTGACTTGTCAGGAAAAAAAACTGTCCCAAATGTCTTACAACCGTGTGAACTCACAATTTTGTCTGAAACGTCATTTTCAGATCATTGTCAGACGATCATCAAACTTAGGGTCTGTTCGTTTACTTCATAAAAATACCCATTTCTAACATTTTTAGTCCAATTTAATTTTTTTATATGAACTTTGACAGAACTTTGGAATAAAATTGGTAAAAAATGGCAGTCGTGAGAAGTAAACGAACAGAAATAATGAAATTGTAATTGTAAGGTATTTGACAAGGAAGTGACTCTAGACATGCCAATTATAACAGTTTTAGTTTATAAAAGTACTGTTTTTGCGGACCCGCAGGGCCAGGGCCCTCCGCCGCCAGTGGGCATACTTCAGGCACCCAGAGTTTTTTTTTTCAAGTCACGCGAAGCGCGTTAACTCACGCCCACTTTTAATGTCGATGTCTCTAGTCGCGTTCATTTGACAATCGCCTGAACAAGGCTGAACACACAATTTGTATTACTGTCAGCCGATTAGAACACTGTCAGCCTTATTTGAAACTGTCAGATGACACTCCTCTATAGTGAACATAACAAAAACCAAAGTTTCAATTTGTCAAAAAACCGCTAACAATAGATCGGCTAATTTTTCGTAAAGAACCATCTGCCATCCGTGTAAACGGACAATTTTCAACCTGATAATATGATTTTTCGTTTATTTCCCAAAATATGCCAATTTCAGTTCAATTTTATTTTATTTTAAATTATGAACCTTGATAGCACTTTGGACAAAACCTGGTGGAAATTGCCAGTTTTGGAAAGTAAAAATACCTAGGTAATATTGTTAGAAACGTCATTATCAAGAACAACCACCTGACAATGATAATGTAAGACTTTAGGAAAAAATCTGCCAATCGTGTGACTAGACAATTTATCACTGTAGAGTAGTTTACTATTGTCAGCCCATTGACAGCAACTGTCATAGCATAGAGCTCTTCCAAGATTTGTCTGTCTTTGTCTTTTCTCTTTCTGACATCTAAAAACAAAAACAAAATAGTCCATTGTTGGGAAATATTTACATGCTCTTGACAGAAAAATCCGGTCATTTGATTATTTTTTGTTTTCGGAATTGATAACTTAAATTTTCGATCGAATTACCTATTAATTAGTGTCTAAACACAACATTTTTTCAAGTATTTGACAAAAAAAAAAATAATTTTAGTAAATATTTATCACTTTTATTAAACACACGTTTTTTTTGGCTCGCCTTCGTACCTAAACAAACAGAGGGAATATGTGTATTTAACCCAGAACTTTCCTAAAACTGTCAATTTTGAGAAGTACCTAAACGAACAGGCTTAGACCATGCTAAGAGCTATAACGTTATAAGCAATATTTCAACAAGAAACATATTAAATTCCATTTCCGTTGATTTAACTCAATTTATTTTTTAAAATACAAACCTTACTCACCTTTGTTCAAAGGATTCTACATTATTTATATATTACGAAGAAAAATTGATTTCCAGTGCGCCCTATGTGACAATAACAATATTGCCATCTATTGCCATGAAAATATTATTTATAATAGACTCACCTAATTTGCATCCATCCCATCATCATGCTACACTTACGTGATGCCATTTTGTTTTAAGGATATTATTCATCATACAAAAAAAAAATAAATAAGAAAAGCACGACGACTATACGAGTAAGACAAAGATATCACGAGGACCAAAATTCGAAAGACTTGCTCGCGACAACGACACGACACGAAACGACGACGGGACATTTTCAATTTTGTATGCAATGTGAATACATTATATGATGAGATGCAAATTTTCCTTGAACAAATAATAATAATAAAACAAAAGAAAATAAAATAAAACAAGACAAAAATAAAATAGGAAGGAAAATAAGAAATGAAACAAAATTAATTAGCCCGCCACGATTTTATAGAAAAGCTATTTACGAGTACAACAAAAATGATGATGCCTTTGTATCGATGGTATGGAAATTTTGATACAATCCTTTTGAAAAATATAGTTTCGTTTTACTTTTTGATAAAAAGGGAAATTGCAATCCATTCTGTCACTGTCAACTGTTTAACATTATCTGTGCCCCGTTCTCCATTTATAAGTACCTTGGCAGGTCCGTAACTTATTTGTCAAAAAAACTAATAGGGGAAGCAGTATAAAGAGTAATCAAAATCCGTTTGTTTGTGTTGGGTTAAGACCCCTTAAATTTGCGCTTCCTATCCATTCAATTGACAGGACGACTGAATTTTTCCTCAGTCAAGATATTTTTCCAAAATCAATAGTAGGTTCATCGCAGACAGTTCTGAACCCTCCCGATATCCAGGCCTGATTCCTTCACAATGTATTCGTGTGGAGCAGGGGTAGGGGGCGTTGAAAACAAAACAAAATCTGAGAGCAAGGATTTCTATTAACGGATTTATAAAATATTTTTCTTTTTCTTAACATTTTTTTTATAATGAAATCAAAAAAAAAAAAACAAAAGTGGAAGGGAAAAGGTTACAAAACCATGAAAGTCGCACCCGTGAAGATGATGAATGATGAGGCTGATGAATTTGCTGAATGTGCCTTGCCACCCACCAACCACCATCGGCCACCACCACCGTCACTGTCGTCGTTGCCTGTGTAGTGCTACTAAATAGTTGAGAGGTTTGCTTGTTTGGGAAATCCATTTGCATATTAAAATCTACACCAAGAACCTTGTTTGCATTCTCTATAGGTAAATCTTGTACTTACCAAAGCTGTTACAAAAAAAAACTGTAACCCTGGAAAGGTGATTCAGAAAAGAAGTCTTGGTTTTTTGTCTCCTTTTTTTATCTACCAATTATAAACCGCACAAGTTGATGCCCTTAAAAAATTATGAAAAATCATGTCACAGTTAGAGGGTTTTTTGGTTTTGTATTTTTTTCTATCTATAGAATAAAACATTTTAGCCAGAGGATGTTTAATTAATAACAAGAATTATATTCCATTCATTCTGAATACTGAATATTCCTTGCTGAATGTTCCCTCATGTCAAAAATGTCAAATAGTTTTAGTTTTTTTATTTATAAAGTCTATTCAAACAAAATTGCCTCGTGTAAACATCAGCGCAGAGTTGCGAATATTTGCATTCAAATAATTTTCAAATTGAAAAATTAAAGATGTGATTAATCTCCTAAGTGGATTGCTTTTTGCGTCAAAATGTTAAACAAAAAGAAACCCATTCAATTAAAATAATTTTTCCTCGAATGCAAGTGCACGTCTAGGAAAATTCGCACAGAAAACTTTCCAAATTTTACTGCAAAATGTATGTATGTTCCTATCTTAGAGTTATAGCGACTCGACGCGTCGCCGTCGCAATGACGACCGACGCACGGTGGGGGATGGGAGTAATGATGGTAACAGGCAAGTGAATGAATAGAGTTCTGTTTGTTTATCAAAGGATCTGAAAGCAAAAGTCTCTCTCCCCCAACGCAAACAAAAATAAAAATATTTGTATGAGTATGACGTTTTTGCGAAACTTTTTGCTCCCTGAAAATAAACATTTTTATTTCGATCCAAAAAATTAAAAAGCTATGAAGGATGTCGTTGGACTTTTTTGTTGGACTTTTTCGTTTCCGTAACACAAGGGGACCTTCTTGTTGCCGGTTTCGATGTCAGACAAATTTAAACCATCATAAAGGATGCAATTATCACAGCTGTCAATATTCCACGAAAGGTGGGCTGTCAAAATGTCAAAAATCCATTGGACTCGGTGTTCGGTGTACTGTTATGCGATATACCTACCATTTCGATTCTGAGCGAAATATTATTTTTAATGAAGTTGTTGCTCAAATCCGTGATTATAGCCCTACCACCACCGTTGCTGCCACCAATGTCATATCTTCCGACATCATCATCATCATCATCTCCAGAATCATCATCACAGGATCAGAATCAACTTATATACAGGAAGCACGAGGTATACGAGGTTGGCTTCGCATCACGCGTATAAAATTGGGTGCTTCCGTGAAATTAATACAATTTTGGTATTATGGCCAGGGATGGCGGTTATATTTAGAGGAGGGGGGCACACAAAATACACTGCGATGCCTGGATGTTGGGGTGAATCAACATGCTTTTGGGTTGGAAGCAATATTTTTCACTGTGAATTCTGTGGCGATGCCATCAATTAAAATTTGCCATCGGATAAGTCCCGCATTGGATGTCCTTTGGGTAATTTAACATTGCTTTAGAGTTGCAATATATATGTATGGAGGGTTGCTTGGCTCTTGATGGTTCAAAATATAAATGTAGATATGTACATATATGTATGTACATACAGTGTATGTATATGTTATAATTATTGTATATGGAGAGTGACATAATGAATCATTGTTGGGTTATCTCCTGAGTCTTTGTTCGTTGTTATTCAATAATTTTTCGACACGAAATTGAGATGAATGGCAAATAAATGGATTTATCGGTATACTTTACTGTTCGTAGAGGGAAGTCTTGATTTAATTTTTTCCCCTACGTAGCTGGCGGATAATGGAATGAAAAACAAAAAAGAAAGTACCTACAAACAATTACAAAAATAAACTTTCGTGATGCGTGGAATGAAAAGTGAATAAGTTTCATATACTGCGATAAACCCGTAAGCTTAAATCTTAAGTCGAAACCATATTTGTCGCGTGTGGTGTGTGTTGTGTCGGAAGCCATTTTATTTACATTGTATACCATACCAGCCTATGTTGCAGACATTTTTTTTAATGTCCGAAAAAGAGAAAACTGTTCTCATGACATTTTGCAATACAGCGTGCGTTGGTAAGTGGACACAGTCACCAACACAACACGCCTCATCACACAAGACATGTCTGATTTCGGCTTGAAGTGGTATAAAACTGTTTGACATTGAAGCTCTTAAAAGTTTTCATTGAAAAATTCAATTTCAGTTTAAAAATGCATCAAACTAAAATTAAAATACATTTTACCAAACAACTGCTGCTCCAATCTTCTCCTGATAAGCCTCTACCCCCCCCCCCCACAAAAACAAATTTTTACCATTATTTGGTAACTTCAAACTGTATACAAGTTAATCACTTATGGAAGCAGCCACTTAAATTACTTCAAGTATTATTTAAACATAAACCACAGAAACCTCATACCGAAATCAAATCACATCCAATTTCTCACAGCAATCTAATTGCAGATAGAGTTTGCTCTGTGTGTATATTTCATCTGAACCCCAGTTATACATATATCAATATTATATTATTTGACAACATGCAAACATTCAAATATACCCCCATAGGTATAGAGACACTTAAATCAAAACATCCATCCATTTAAGTGGACATTCAAATTCGAATCCCCTTAAAATTTACTGGTATAACATCAATTCTGCCTCCTCTCTCCCGAATTCCATCAATAATAAAAAAACTTTATCCAAAATTTCAAATGATTATGATGTTGATGCTGATAAACCCTTCATTCGAATTTACTCATTTGACTCAAGTTTCGAAAGTTTTTTTTTTTTTATTTTTGAAAAATAAATTTACTCATTTTCAGTTGATCCTTCTAAAACTCACAACCTTATCTGCTTCCATACAATTTATGCAAGGGATAGTAACGCATAAATCATCACTCTGAGACAGAGGAATTTTGTTTCAAGGCATCAGAAACAATGTTGCCACACTAACATTACATTGAAGATTATGAAAAAAAAATGAAATGTTAAATATATAATTTAAAATATAAAATATAATATATAAAATAAAAAACAAAAAAGTATATAATATAGACGAGCTTTTGCAACATTCTTCTTGTCGAAATGCTTTCGAACGCCTTATCGATGTCCAGCTAAGATGAATCATTCGGTATTTAATTTTTTTTAATTCAATTTTCTATATAATTGCAATAAAGTGGCAACACTGAAACCAAAAAAGGCTTACTCATATACGCACATGTTTCGAATATACATACTCTCAGGTGGGGTGGAAGTTTTTCGTGTACTCATTTGTTAAGCAATTTGTAACACTAGACGGTAGACATCAGAGGTAAACTTCTTCGCCTTCATCATCAGTAACTTTGGGTTAAGGAAATTGTAGGGGTAGTAGAGTAGAGTGGGACAAAGATGGGGGTTGAAGATTATTGTCGAAAATTATCTGAACGAAGAAAACGAAGACAACTTTTACCAAAGGACAACCACGACGACGCACGGCAGCATGCCTAGGATACGTAAAACGCCACCTACCAAAAGTCGTCTATAAGAAAACCCGGCAGCGCAAAAGGGGTATCTATAAGTTATGAAATCACTCTAAAGACTATATAAGGGAAAGTTTTGTCACCGTTAACGTCATCACAACTTGTTTTAAAACTCATATACCTGATCTGGGTACGACAAAAGCGATAAAAATGAGTGGGGATACAGATTTTCCCCATGGTAAACCGCAATAAACTCAAGGATTTTCTCATATAGAACCAAAAAAAAACTCCTTGCTAAAAAAAAATAAAATAAAATAAAAATAGTGGCAAACTGTGGCGCCTTGTGTCGTTATCAACTTGTGTGCTAAAGCTAACAACATGATCCTTAAGAAGAAACTAATTAAATCTTTTGAGAATTCTTTCGTAATTAGTTTCTGCTTGGAACTTTTGCAACTGTGAACGAGAGAATTAGTGATAGAGAGTGAGAGAGTTCTAGTTAGAGGTAGGTAAGTGATGGAATTCCAGGATGTATGCATATAGTTATAGCAGGAATATTCGAGGATATGTGTGTCTGATGATGAAACTATAAAACGCATATCCTTCTTCTGCAATGGATCTAAGGCAAACTTTAAGAAGAAAAACAGGTATTGAAAGATGTGACATAATCTCATATAGTGTTCAAAAACACTTCAGTGCAACTCTGGGGTACCTAAGAGTTTTCAGTTTTTATTCTTCTGTTTCATATAATAAATAATAATCCTGGATGCATATACAATACATACATACATTTGTGTATTGTGTGGTGAAGATTGATAGAATAATGTAGGGTAACTTGATAATATTTTATGAAAGAAGAAGAAAATTAATCTTCATAGTCATCACATCGTAAAATAATTAAAGGGTAAAGTTGTATCACGTATGAGATTATTTATTTAAAGGATTCTACGAGCTAAAGTTACTGCATTGGAATTAAAAATCAGTAATTAGTTGAAGAGAAAAACTGTGCAGAGTTTATAAAAATAATTCAACCTGATTCAAACATTGTACGTAGAGTACGAGCCAGTCGGGAAATAGGATATGAATGGGTTCCACAATGTCTTTCACGTCGTATTTTTTTTTCATTATTTCTTTCATGACAATTTTATAGCATGATATTTTTGTTTGTGTGAAATATTTCTTGCATGATATATATTTCTCTCATGACATATTTCTTGCATGAAAGTTTTACGCATGTTATACAATATTTCTCGCATGACACTTTTCTCCCATGATATATTTCTCGTGTGAAATATTTCTCATATATGTATATTTTTCTCGCATGCCACTTTTCTCGCATGTTATATTTTTTTTGTGTGAAATATTTTTCGCATGACATTTTTCTCACATGACAAATTTCTCTCATGGCATTTTTCTCGCATGATATATTTATCGCATGACACATTTCTCGCGAGAAAAGTGGCATTGATATATTTTTCGCATGAGGAAAAAAGGCCAACATATGTTACATTATAAAACGGCAAATCACGTAACGTTGAGACGATAGTAAGGACGGTCTCAAATTTCACAAGAGGCCCATTCACTATCGAGTCTGGCAATTTCACATTGAAGGCCTCCACCAACCTTGCGACCGTCCATACAACCACCTCAACAGGCCCTTGGGTATATACTTTAGTTTTGTTTTGTTTTTGTATATATTTTTACTAAAACTTTAATTTGGACTTGTTCCTTACATTTTCAAAGTTCCAAACATGACCGAGTTAATTCACTTTCGTCTTCTCCTAAAAACTTATTCTTGCACTCTAAATAACCAAATAATTTAACTACATTTTAGAAGATCTTCAATTTCGAAATCTTCTTAAGAAATCACAAAAAAATGTTACACATACGCCTCAGTGTACATTTTTATTTTAAACTCTACAACCTTAAAATTATGGATGCATGCACATTTTTCTTAATCAAACGATATGCACTTTTGACCGTCAGGACCTTTCCACCATTACCGCAATTTCATTTCTTATCTTATTCTAAGAAGAAAAAAAAACCAAAACAAAATTAAAAACTTTTCATCTTAAAAAAAAAAAAAACTTCTTGACAAATATTTTTCAATTCTTAACTAACTTAAGATACTTTGACCGTAACTAGCTTTACTTTACGAAAGAAAATAAACTCGATGTCATCTCAAATGGACCTCTCTCTGGCAGTGGCAGTATAGTAGCAGTAGCGCAGCGTCCATTTGAAAGCGAATGTAAACATGTCCCATGCAAGGACTTTTATTTTTTATTTTTGTTATTTTTTTGGTAGGTATAAAGGACAACTTTCGCTGTTAGAGCACCACAACTTCTAAGCGAGAAAAATACCATAACTGGCTAAAAAGTTTTAGTTTTTTTTTTTTTTGAAAAATAAAGCAAAGAAAGAATTCGAAATTGGGCCTACGTGGCCCAACAATCTTCCTCATTTTTATCGACATTCATGTCTAATGGATGCACAGCAAGCATTCGACCCGGAACGATGTGGAAAATGGAATAAGTACCAACTCTAAAAAAAAATTCAAAACAAATAAAATTCAAAAAAAAAAAAATTGTGAAAAACATGGTTTTTCCAAAAGTGTATTTCGATTGGAATTTCACTACTCGGAGTATTCTTGTGCGGTAATAACATCGGACAACTATGGGTACGAGTTCGAGAGGAGTGGTATAGTCAGAGGAGTGTAAGAGCAGCTGAGGCAAAACGCAAGGAAAATTGGAAAATTTAATTAGAAAACTTTTGTCGATATAGAGAGATTGGTGGAAGTAGAGATACGTAGGAAGGGTGGGGGGAGGGAGATGATACTGGCTTGTCAGTGTGCATCCCAATGACCCTGTTTTGCGGCCGCTCAGCCTCAGAGAGTGGCCGACCAGAGAAAGCTCTTCGATGGAGTGTGTGCCTGCTTTGAATGAAAATGGAGACACGAATCCTTATTTCCTTTTTTTTTTATTTTTTTTGCTGAGCAGATTTTGTTCGTTTATCTCAAAGCACTCAGGACAGGCGATATTTATTTAATTTGCATTTTTTGGATGTTCTTTCACGAATTCAAAATACAAATTGAAATGGTGGTGGTGCTTTTTGAGTTTTTGGTATTTTGTTAGGAATGAATGTTATTACAACAAAAATTAAAGAACTTTATTCATTATCAAGGTGGCGCAGATTGTCACAAATTCCGACAAAGTTGAATTTTGATGTTATATGTCATTCCTAAAAAGGACTCTGATTTTGGAGAAGAGTTTTTGATTTTATGACGTGAAAAGTACAAAATTTAGTTTTTTGTAAATTTTTTGAAAGCTAGCTTTTTATAAAAATGATGAGGACAAAAATTTTAGCATACACAATTCTACACAAAAAAATTATTTTGAATTGAGCATTAAAATTTTTAACAGAAAACGGAATTTCGCCCCTTTAGGGACACAAAATCAAAAGCAGGCATGGTTCCCGTCAGACTGAAAGTTGTAGACAACAAGCTATCGATCGAGCAAGGTGGAGAGGTTCATTGGATAAGAGAACATCCCAAATTAATAAATCAATAAATAAAGTAAAGCAGGTAAGTACCTACATACATACCACGCGATTATTTGAATAAAATAGATTTCGTCTGCACCATTGATGATTGATTGAATTAAACTCTAAAGGAACCATATTAAAATCCCGAATCATCAGTTAGTTCACAAATTTGTGTATCCCAATTTGTTTGCTGTAAAGTCTAGGTGAATT
Organism: Leucozona laternaria; assembly: GCA_932273885.2. Taxonomy (NCBI): domain Eukaryota; kingdom Metazoa; phylum Arthropoda; class Insecta; order Diptera; family Syrphidae; genus Leucozona; species Leucozona laternaria. The sequence goes on from OW026366.1 coordinate 1,669,624, forward strand.
GAAATTGCAGTAATTTAAATTTAGAAAAAAAAACCAAAACAACCATCAAAAACAAAATTGCAAATCATCTTTTTACATACAAAAAAAAAAAAAAATAGTCTCAAGAGAGATCGAGTGAGATTCATTCAAAACAGAGAAGGAGATAACTCCGGCGCTGCGGCAAGGTATCCTTAAACAATCAACGCAAAGTTCTATCGTATCCAATTGACTGTACGCCTTCAAGTGGAAATCGATATTCAAAAGCTCTCCTTTGAGGCGAAAATGCGCCTATAGAAATGAAAGGATAAGGAATTTATGCAAAGTCTCGTCCTTGCAAAACCATCTATTACACCAAAAACAAAATTCCAAACCACCCATAGCAACGCTAGCATCAGTATTAGTGGGTGTGTGCTTATGTGTGTGGTAGTCATATGTATGTATATAGAATGTATGTTTATAGGAATGTGCGTCAAGAGGATATAGAAGGAGAGGTAATCATTGAAAGCCACTTCATCTATCATGATGATGATAATTCAATGCGATAGATGCGGATTTAAGCTTCAAATATGCATTTCAGCCGATTATATAGCTTTTACATCAGAGAGGGAATTCTTCAACTTAAAATTTGCAATTTTCAATCTTCATTTGATTTGATTATAATTCGTAATGTTGTTCTTTTAAGTTGTCCTCTTTATCTTGTTTTTAACGTGCTTTATGGGTAATATGGTTGTTTTCGGAAGTGCATTCTATCTGCGTTCAGAATGCATTAAGAAGGAGTGGAGGGGGAATAAAAACAATCCTTTTGTATACGATTTTTCTTAATCATTTGGCATTAGAACGAAGATAAAAATGTAAAAAAATCAATATAACCATAGAAAAAATTGTATCCTATCAATTGTATTTTTACTTTTCTTATTTTGCTGAATAGCTGAATTTGCTTTAAGACTCTTCCACTCCATTCAATAAATTTATTAAAATACTTTGAACTTCGAACATGCTTCTTGATTTTTCAATAGAGTTATTAAAATGCATCCTTTTTTTGTCATTCAAGTTAAATCATCCTTTCATTGTCATTATAATGTGCAACACAAAAAAGATAAATGGGTCATAGACTATGATAAAATGAAACATTATTGTTTCTTTTTTTTGCTGTTTTGCTTATTTATCTTATGTTTCACTATGAAGTTTTGTTAGTGAAAGGATAATTTGTGTACAGTATATGTTTTCTTGCAATATAATTTCTAAAGAGAAGGAAACAAAATTCTTGGAAGTGATTTTAGCGAAAGAAGATTTATGTGACAAATAAATAGACTATTGAAAATTATATATAGAAGCATACAAATGGTTGCAATGTAACAATTTGAAATTTATAACTTAATTTGGGTTTCAAATGAAATTTAAAAATCTTTATTCTAGAAAAACTTGTGCTGAATTCAGCGCAAACTATTTTTTGTTCACAAATAAGATACATTTACAAAAACAAAGGTATGCACAAATCAATCTATTATTTTAGCTGATTAATGTACTCCCGATCCGTGAAGGTTCTCTGCCTACGACAGAAGCTCAATGTCATCTAGTACAAGCGCTCTGGAATCCGCTATGGTTTCCTTTCCAAAATCTGAACGTTTGCGGTCTTCCTTATTGCTGGGATTCGATGAGTCTTTTGGGTGGGCCATTGTTGTTCATTTGCTTGTTATGACTTTTTGAACTAAGTAATGTAGCCCTCCTTCAATTTATGGACTTGTTATATCACTAAAAATCGACAGCTGTATTTATTAGATTTTCTAAGAACACTCTTAAACAGTTATTTAGCTAGCCAGTGACTTATTTCAACAGTTGTCTAAATACGTATTCAGATATCAGTTGACATCCTTCTATAATCTGTCAATTTTGTAAAATGTTTGATACCTTTTAATAATATGTAAAATTTAAATTGAAATTTCAATTCGTAACAATAGAAACTGATCCTACAGCCACTTTAGAATAGGTTTGGACAATCGATTGCTGTGTCTAGTGTTAAGCAATTGATATAAAGAGTTTATAAATAAGGTTTTGGAGTTGGACAGCTGTCTAAGGTTAGACATACTTTGGAATTGGTTTTTAAATAAGATTGCGAATAGTTAGGTGACTGGCCAGACGTTACTCAAGATGCAAGCTTTACAAGTTAAGGATATTTCTACGCCCTCTTCCTTACCTTCGCATCTATCCAAAATATTCCCACTTTCACAAGGAAATTACCAACCCTATCCTTTTCATGTGTACATAATAAACTCACACCAGAATATCCTACCTATTTTGCCCCCACCCGATATACGTACCTTTCCATTTTACGAAAATTAAAAAAGTTGCTCTACAGGCCACATACTCCTATAACATGCAATTAAGAAGTCATCAGAAATTGATTAAGAAGTGTTGAGTTGCTGGTTCTCCATTTGATTTGACGGATTCGTTTGCTTAGTTTTCCTGATTTGTCAGGTAATCCGCTAGACTTGTACGTTGATTTGCTTGGATAGCCAGATGGTTTTCCTGGATCGCCAGTTAATTTACTAGATTCGTCCGTTGATTTGCCTCGTTCGCCAGTTAATTTGCTACCAAGTTCCACAGAAAAGAAGATAGAATACCGCCCTGTGGCACACCTCTACTGATAGGGATTCTTGCAGAAAAGCCTATAATTAATTGACCAACAAAACCATACAATTTACAGAGATTGTAGATGTTGAAAGTGTAGATGCGATGGCAGATATGTGCCGGCACTGTTAAAAGCACCCTCTTGTTCGTGAATAAATATCACTCAGTCGTTCAAAAGTGCCTCTTATCTTAGCCGTTCGTTTATGTCAGTAAACTGTGGGTGTAGGTATCCGCCATTTCTGACAAGATGCACACAGGAATAGTGGTTGAGAGATGTAATTCACTAGGACTGAGCTTCGAGTGAGAAACTTTAAACGAATATTTCCTGAATTCGAAGCTTTATACAAACTTATGTCTTCCCTAAGTCCTTATAAGTTCCAAATAAATCACATAGAATTTAATTCCCGTTTTTCATAGGTTGTTAATATTTCTTTACCTAAGTTGAATGCAATGTTTAAAGAAGTTCCAGTTTTTAAAATCATTTCAAGTCTTAAAATTGTCACTTCGATATCAGCTATTACAAAGAAATTAAATGAAGACCTTTTTTCATTGATATTATATCCTAAATTAATTCGTATGTATTTCAGCAATTAATTCCAATACAAACTTTAAAGAAGCTTAAGCTTCTTAAGCTTACCCGCAATGCTTTCATAAGACAAATTACTACTTAGACATAAGGCAACAAATTATTAAAATTTTTGTCATTTTTACATATACATAGGTACTACATATCTCCTTATTAATTTCATAGCCAAAACAACCTTCATAAAATATTATTTCCATCAAAATACTGGCATTGACTTCGGTGGTGTATACCTTCCAAGCTCATTAAAACTCTCGACTTTTCTTCAAAAAGTTGTCCTCGCAAAAAAACTTCGAACTTCCTTCAAGAATATACCTACCCAACAACCAATGTTAACGACTCCATTTGTATATCACCCTTGTAGTGTTTTTTGTTTTTTTTTTTTTTTTTTTTGAAGCACCACACCACTTTTGTGTGTAAATCTTGTTAGTGAGAACATCACTCAAGTGTCGAGTAGTACTAACTCACTTCACCATTGAACTCAAGCTTATACAAAATGCATTTCTCATCTCTTTAATCGTCAACCTTTTTATGCTTTTAAGGTTTTTTTCGGAATTTCCTCTTGAACAGAGACAAAGAGAGAGAGAGAGAGAGAGAGAGAGAGAGTCTTTCTAACAAGGATATCCTAGCATGCTACGATGATGGTACGATGGCAAACTGGCCATCGTCATCGTAGTAGTTGTTGTTGTGGTATCCTTCTTCTGTAGCTTCTTCAAAGTTATGTTTAGGTACTCGTCCATCTGACATCCCTTTTTGAGCAAACCGGACAACCACACTTTACCGTGATGCATATAGAGTGTATAGTTTACACGACTGCACAAAGATATGAAAAGTGCTGCAGAAGTTTATCTCCGCATCTTCTCCTTTATGGTGTAAAGTGTACGTCTCGTTTGCTTGTCGTCCTTGCCGTTCTTGTCGTTGTGTCGTAGACAAACTTTGAATAATAAGTGCAAATCTACTTAAGTTAACGAAAACTCGTTAATTCTACATGTAAATCACCGTCGTCGTCATCATCATTTCCTCATCTCTAAAGGATCCGTATCCGTTATTCGACTGGTGGTGGTGCGGCGGCGGTGGTGGTGGCGGCTGCGAATGTGTGTTTGAGTTTTTGTGTGTTATTCACTATATGTGTGTGTTTAGTGTGTAATGAAAAACCCCCATTGCACATGCCTTGGAGGCAATAGAATTTATTCCAAAACCGAACCTGAGCATCAGGAGGTAAAGGGAGAACATGTGAGTGCTCTGATGGTCGTGATGCTGCGGCTATACTGCTGCTGCTGCCTGGTGGCTGACAAAAGAATTCCAAGGGTATACCTAGTGTGAAAAATTTGTGTTCCCCTAGGCAACTCACCAAATTGTGCAAATGGAGGTTCTGTCCCATTTAAACAAAGCACAGAGCCAACTAGCTCACGATCCACTAACAAGACCCAAAACAGATAACATGTGTGGGCTATGGGGAACAGTATGGTTTGACCATGACCAAAACCATCGCCTAGTATATCGCGCCGTCCGCGTCCTCCCGTGTTGGTCGTTCTGTGTACACACACGTTTTTTCAACAGTTTTATTAAAATTCCGAGATGCAATCTTATCTCTGGGATATCTGGTTCCTAGCAGTTCTTGATTGTGTAATGTGGTAGCGCCCGCCACCATCCGCGGTCCATGTTCAAAGTAATCATGGCTTACCTTGGACTATATTGTACTTAAAAGCCGCAGGATGGGGTCGAAACGGGAGTATAGCAATATGTACATATATAGATATATGGAATATACCGAAACAAGTGAAAGGACTAAAATTTGGTCGTCGCGTGGAGTGAGTTCTGGGTATTTCTGGAGGATTCTATTAATTAATTTTGTGTTCAAGTTCACGAGCCATTTACTTTGTAATACAAGTTGTATATTGTACGGGAGGGTATTATTATTTAGGACGTATTTAAATACTCTTCGGGCTGATTAGAGTTTAATAAATTGTGAGAATGGTCTTATATGGTGTGTGCCAATTTTTAAGTAGATACATAGATTATAATTCTAAGCCTGAAGCTTAAAAAAAACTGATTGAAGAAGAAAAGCAAGAAAAACCTTCAATTCGTTCGGTTCATTGTATACTTTCCATCGGATGAAATCCACTGACATACATCAAATAAAGTGAAAAATCAGGTTGAAGAGTGTACTCAAAAGAGAAGAGATGGGCAACTGCCCTTTACTACTATGCATCTGTGTAAATTCACGTGATCCAGTCGTATTTATTTTTTAACTTTAGTTAAAAGTAATGGCAGACGAGTTTTAAAATTCCCTTTGGATTTCGAAAAAAATCCCTCGTTTCTTTATTGGAAGGAAAAAAATCCCCGGTATGCTAAAAACTTTTTTTTGTTGTTAATTAATTAATAAAACATCCCTTTATTCCTTTATAATGTAATATTTCCGTAGAAAATAAGGTTGGTTGTGGAACTCTTTGGGAGTCGATTAATTTTGCAGTGCGCCATCATGTTAATTTCAATTATGAACTGTTTAAATGAACTCTCTAAATTATCCGAATCAGTTTACTATTTAGCTTGAAGATTTTTATCTCCTTGTTTATGTTGATACTCTAATATATCACAAATACAAATATTTTCCCACAAAAATTATTTAAAATATCCTCCCAATATATCCCTTCATTTTCCATCAAACTGTTGTTTTCGAAATATTTACAGGGGGGGATAGCTGACAGCAGTATAATTAGGCGTACAATTTTGATACAAATTTCCCGCGGTAAACAAGAACAAAACCAGTTTGATGCTGGATTATTTACCAACACTCTCTTCGTTTTATAGTAGTTTGCCTAGGGAAATTTTACTGTGCTGGCTATAAATTTTCCAATAAAACACGCCTAATAATTACAGTCGATTGTCAACTCTTCAAATGATAGCTGTGGATGGAAGCTAGTGTTCCCAGATGTGTATATTTTCTTCCCCGAAATATTTGAAAAAAAATTGAATGAAAACATTTAATGGGGGAGGAGGAGGTTTTACTGCGTTGCCTGTTGTTCTTTCGCCTATTGTTATCGGAATACAAATATTTTTTTTATATTCAAGCTCACTATGAATGACTTTTCCATTTCAAATTATCGTGAATCTAATTTTGGTTAGTTTATCACTTTTCCCACTATCTTCAGTTAGCTTCGATAGCTAGCTACAAATTGGCATTAGGTTCCAACATAACTTCTCTCATTTGCAATATTTAAAACAAAACACGTAATGTTATATACTTCTGTTATTTTTATTTAATTATATTCTATAATTATATAAGGCTAAATTTAGTGTTTACATTGTGTGTCGTTTTGTGTATGTATTTTCCTTATTTTTTCGTTATTTTGAAACATTTCTTTTATTTAAAAAACAAAATTATAAACGCAAATTTAGTATAATACTTGTATACATATATTTTTTTTTTAATTTATAATATTAGACTTAATAAAAATTAACAAGCATTCTTCTTTGTCAAATCACTGCTGGGTAGAAATACACCCTTGATTTAGTTTCACATTTTTGCGCTTAAAAAGTTTCTGTTTTTATTTTTGTTTTTAGCTTAGAATAATTTTTTAATTTCTTTTAATAATTATTTATATTTTACATTTTTCATTTTCTTAATTAATTTAAATCTTTTTTCTTGTTTGTTTTACTTTCTTTGTTTTTTGAACCCTGCATGATTTCTTTTTGTGTTTTTCTTTTTAATTTTTAATAATTGAATTTATTTTATTATTTTTAACTGTTTTCAATAACTATACAATGCTTTTTTATATATAAATTTTGTTTAGTATTTTGTATATATATATATGTTTTTTATTTAATTTTAATTTCTGGGATATGTTGAAGAATTTTCATTTTTTTTTAATTTGTTTATTGATGCGTTTCATTTTGTTTGGCAGGCGAGGCAAAAGGGGGCGGGAGATTGCCTTAGAGCGAATATATCAAATTAAGCGCAACAACAGCAAGTAGTCCGTAGGAAGTAAGCCTCTTAATTGAAGATGCCATTCCAGATCCCAGTTCGTCATCGCCTTGGGCGGGCCATCCAAAGCCGGTGGCGCCAGTCTTATCTGGGGAGGATTTTTGCTCAGATAAGCCAATGTCGTTTAGGTTCGATTGGTATCTGGTGTCTTTGGATGGTGAAATGGATTTGATTTTTTTTTTTAATTTCAAGCAAAAAAGGTGAGATAGAGAGAGATAGGTGGGATTTTCGGCATATCTAATCTACATATATATACCTGCAAACCTTCAACCTGAAATAACAAACTTACTTTTATCCATGCCACTGCCTAGGTAGTTAGACCGAGATGGATCCTGGTTTTGTCCATAATGATCCCATCGTGCCTCTGTTGTTTGAATTCCAGAGGACACTGTTGTTGGTGGATATGATACTGAAAGGGACGAGAAAAATAGAGAGAGACAAAAAAACATACAATTAAAACAAATGCAATCAATTTGTGGTGCCCGCCAGTGGTTTATGCTAAATAAAAAAAAAATCATCACTATGCGGGAAGCCCACATTGCGTGAATAATTAAAATTTGATTATTGGTCTCTGAAAATTATGTAAAATGCTAATTAACAACCAAATAATATTGTGTGTCCACTCTCATCTCGATCCAGCAGATATTACCACATTAAAGAGGTTGATGAGATATGGAACTATCTATCTATCTACATATATCTATCCATCCAGGCATTCCACCTTTTCACATATGATTTATATTGGTCTACCTTTTTGAAGGGAAAATCAATGTTTCACACGTTCATATTTTGTTCTCGATGCAACCGCCACCGACAACGCCACCGGCACGGTGCGTCGCGTCGCGTCGTTGCCATCATTGATTGATGCCATTTGCATGTTCCATTGTCCCTTTTAGAAGGAGATATGTGTATACAGAGGAGACATTGTGTTATGTGCAGTGCATGTGGCATTTGTGTGTGGATCAACATTTTACGTTTCATTGACTTTGTTGTGTGTTGATAGAGGAGGGTTGGGTTTTGGTATACAATTCATATTGGTTGAATGCTTAATCTGAATGCAACATGTAACAGGCTGCAGATAGCTACCACCAACAAATTCTATGTTTCTAGTTCAGTTATTGTCAATCGATTTCAATTGTGTTATAAATCCGATGTAAATTGAAAAGTACTAGGTAAGTTGCGTTTTCAAAGGACTTTCTGTTCAGAAGTGGGATGAATAGGTGTTAAATGGTTTAAATTGATATTCTTAGGTCAAAAAATAAAGATTTAAATAATGGCATTGTTTAATTTGATATCCAGCAATGTGAAATTGCAGACCAATTCATTTAAATTGGCATGAAAAGGGTGACACTAATTCCCGCTTGAGCGAATTTCTTCCACCTTCTACCATCTTTCCAGAAACCATTGATTAACTGAAACCCTCTATCACTTTCTGCTAGAAAATAGCTGATAGACCGAACTTTAAAAATGAAAAACACAAAAGTTTAGGTTGGCTACTAAGCTTATCATTTGGCTATAATATTAACCAGTTTCTTCATTGAGGCCTTTAAACTGTCAAAAGTATTGAAGCACCATGTGAAAGGGATAAGACATTGGGAAAAGCAACCATATTTCCGTTAAAAGGCAACTTAAAAATTGAATTTACGTAAGCTATAAAAATTAAAGGCCCGAGAACTGAAGCCTGAGGGACACCTACACCTGCACTTAGAATCAGATTACTCATAGCCTGTCGAAGATAAGATACAAATAAAAACCAACAAAATTTAATTTATTTAAACTATAAAAAGTAAAGGCTCGAGAACTGAACCTTGAGGAACACCTAGACCTGCACTGAGAACCAGATAACTCATAGCCTGTCGAAGATAAGACAAAAACGAATACCGAATTTGAATTCTAAAATTCCTAAAATCTAAATATTAGTAGATCAGATGCTGGTTGAAGAATAGTGATTAAATAGATTACAAAACATTTTTTCTTAATTGCCATCCGCATTTTTTCTGGATTAACGCCATCTTCTCCAAACCAAGCCTGAACTTCCATTTAAGTCTATTCTTCATCTTCTTCTGTCATTTCCTATTTTCTCTTATCGCCTTTTAACCCGGAGGTCTTTCAATCTTGGGTATGACTTTTAACCACTCAAAAATAGCTCAATCCGCCATAAAGTCAAATTTTACGACCGATAAGGTCAATAAACTATTTATAACTGAACTTAAACTCAAAATGAATCTTTATTTACATAAATAAGATCGAAAAACTTTTTCTGTTTTCCAATTCAAGATTTTAATGTTTGTCTTTTGAATTAAAATAAATTAAAACTTTTCCTTCTTCACATAGAAATACAGACACCACTAAAGTCAGAAAGCGAGTCAAAGTTTCTTTTACTACCATCAAGCATAATAATATCATATACCTCTCTATACCCTTCCCTACCAACCTTACTCCTGCGTGTTCTTCCTCTCTCCAATAATATTGTCTGTCGTCTTGTCCAAGCACCAAAGACAATTCAATTTAATGAGCTTATATCCATCATTTCATTATCTCCATTGAACTCCTAATTATAGTCAGTCGCTTCCATTGAAACCCTGCCCCCACCCCACCCACTCCCAACCAAACTTCGGCCCCAAAGCCAACCAAGGAACCATCGCAGCCCACTCCAATCCCGGAGCACACCCCAAGGTGTCTGTTGTAATTTATGTCAAGGCAGCCGCCAAACGCCATAAAACTTATCTATCTAAGAGTTGAGTGTTGTCCTTGATGTCCTTGAATGAAATAGACTCTCTCTACTATCGCTCTGATACATCTTCTTCTTGTTTTGTTTTTTTTTTTTTTTGTGTATTTCTTATTTTTACTTTCGTTTGCATAAGAAATTTAAAATACCCAAAGGCGGCAGGACGATAATTTAAAATAGGATATCAGATTCTCTTGTCTCTCTCGCTCGCTGATGTTTGCTCTGGGTCTTGTTTGTTTTTTTTTTGCTTTTTTATTATTATAGCTATTTTATTTGATTTTTTTTTCGCGACAAGATCGAAGATTCTTCTTCCATGTATTTTTTAACTTTTTTTTGCTACTCATTCAACTTGTCGCCTTGAGCCATTTACAAAGGAAGAAAAGTAGCAGCAGGATAGGGATACGATACAGGAAGCTGCAGAGGATATACCAGGGAAAAAGTATTCGTCACATTATAATTCGTTTGTGGCACAACACCATGACAACCACCTACACCACCACTTCCGCACAAACATCCGCCACCAATGTTCAACTACAGAAGAAGCTGTTTTTTGTTGGTTGTTGATACCGAAAGAAATATCAGACAGGAGCATCTCTCAAAGCAGCAGGATATGCACACAAGAACATTTATCCATAGATCTGCTCTTTCACACAAAGAAAAGTAAGCGAAGTAGTAGAAAAAAGAAGTAGATATCATGGTAAGTTGCAAAATCGAATACAACCAATAAAAGACAAGTCGCGTACTAGACCATTTGGCTGGAAGAAACATTACTCTGCGTTGGATATTTATTTTAAAATAAAAACGAGGATATATATGCGGAGAAGAGGATAACACAGAAAAAACATAGGTACATAAAAATGCAAACAAAAAGAAAAAAATTAAACAAGATTCTGATCCAAGTATTTGTTGATACGACATGTGGCAGAAGGCAGACAGCAACCAAAAGTAATACCCTTCAAGTCGGGCGGCGGCGGCGGCGACAAATTCTCTAACTTTTAATATTCATCACTTAGTGTGTGGATGTATTATATGTGTATGGAATGACAGCGCAATCTGCATGGAATTTGAATTACACACGTTATAATGTTCGGTGAGATATTAGTGTCACCCTCACTGCAAGACATGAGAATCGTGGTTTTATTCAGATTCTTTATGTTCTTTAGAAGAACATCTGAGGAAGGAGTGCTTGCATCATTCTTTCCCAAGCTAATAATAGCTAAAAAAGCTTCATGTGTTGTCTGACTTTCGCAACCTGTGTCCTCGATGTAGCCCTTAATACAGAATTCAAGGAGCCCTCCAGCTATTAAGGTTGAGCAAGATGCCCATTCGACCGCATTTCTATTCATATTCTTAGTCTCCAGACCCGGAAGATTGCTGAAAACTGTTACAAAGCCGTCGGAATAAATCACTGCTTCACCTATAGACCCCAAATGTTGCAGAGAAGTTGAACTGGGACCAGAGCATTATGTCGCTTTGAAGTCTTCCCAAAACTGAGATTTTCCAAGTCATCCAGAGTTTTCCAGCCCTGCCCACAGAATCGGAGCGGTTCAATCTAACACTGTTGGCTTATTTTTCTTAAATATGGTGATCCCATCAAACATATTATGATCTCCATCTATAATTACTAGCTCTCTAAGCTTATCGTGATATGCAAAACATAAAGCCCTGCCGAATATAAAACACAACAAACAGCTTGTAACATTCGTGGGGTACGGCAAAACTGTCAATCTCTTTTAAGAGACGTGACTTTTGAGCGAAAGAGTCTTTTATTTCTATAAGCTACGATGCTATCTAGTATTGTTGTGTTGCAAAAAATTTATTTATTTTGAAAACTTCAAAATTTTTCAAATGCAGTTTAATTCATAGGGAATTACAAAGCTGATAGCTCGCATATGTAATGTGCTCCATTTGTCTTGCTTAATCGACTTTTCATCGAAGGTCTTTATATCCTAAAACAAAATTCTCCTGAGCGATCTTTAAATTTCAAACAAAAATATTGTTTTCTGGCAATCGTACAGACGAGCTAATAGCATTCGTGATGTGTGGCAAAAAAGTTTAATTTAATTAATTTGCGTTGGAACATAAAATTTGTTAAATATTCACAAATTTTCCAGACAATCTGCAGGTACTCACAGAATAAGAAAATTGTAATACAAATTCTGAATGTTCCAAAAATCAATTAGGCAGAAACTGAAATTTTGTAGTAGACATCTTGCAAAAAAAAAACTCTGCTTGCCAGAATTCTTATTCCTTACGAAATATTCTAAAAATCAAATTGTTTAGCAGAATTTAAGAATACAAAATTTTAAGATTCATTTATAGGTAAATAAATTATTTTGTGTTTTTGTTTGCTTGAACCAAATTTTATATTCTTCACTAACTCAAGAAGTCAAACTTATGTCAATATTATAGCTTTATTTATAATTTCAGTCGTACCAAAGTTTTTACAATTTGATTTCACCATGAGAAATCAATTCTCTTTGTGGTTAGGAAAAAAGATAAAGATTTGTTCGAATTTCGTTCTAAATGTTGACCCAACATTTCAATCTAGACTTTGACTTTTTTATGAATCTGAATATCTTAAAAAAGAAGAAACCGAGAAATTTAATTTCAATTGAAATTAAAAAAAAAATATTTGAACTGTACTAAATTTCGAAATGAATATTTCGAATTTTTGATCGAAGTCCATTTTTTATCTAATTTTGTTTGGTTGGATTTTAATTTGAATATAAATAGACATAAATAATGAGTATTTGCAAAAATGTTTAATTCAAAATTTAAAAAATTGTGTAATGCACCAAAATTAAAAAGCAACCTTTGTTTAAATGAGCTTTATATTTAATTTATTCAAGAAAAGAGTTCAAAATAAACTTCAAGAATTTCATAAGGAAAAATCAAATTAAATTGAAAAATTTAGACTTAACAATTTTCAGCGCTTTAAAACAAATCTTAGTGTACCAAATTTAATTTTTTTTTGATTTTTCAAATGTTGATCAATATATATATGGAACCACATACATATATAATCTTGAATTAATTTTAAAAGAAAATTGGTACAAAATTCTAAAAACCACCAGTTGTACTAAAATGTTAATTAGCAAAAGATTTTTTCCTAATTTTTCAAATACAAAAAATCGAGGAATTTAGGCAAAACAATTTTAAATTTAGTCGAAATTTTATGTGGTCCAAAGGTACTAATATTCCTAAAAATAATACAAAGAAAATAAATACTAATTAAAATTTTTCCGAAGGATATTTTAGTATTTAACTGACCAACCCTATTCACTAGAAAACTGAAAAATACCACTTCAATGGCAAGGTAATTTAAAAATAATGTAGATACCTAATGTCTAAAATTCAGACATCCAACTATTATTTATTGACAAATTAATTTACTTTGAAACACCTGCACCTCCTGAAAAGAATTAAAATTAAGAACCCACATTTGTTGCATGAACTCTGTCAGGTGACAGGTATAAGTAAATTGATTGATCATTATGATTCTAACCACTCCCTCTTGGCAATAATCCTTTTTGCAAACTGTTTTTATTCTCTCACCAAGTTATGCAGTTCTATTCGTTTTTCTTAAGATTTTGTGTTCCATAAAGTCTTACACTTAATTGTCCCACAAAGGTAGAACTCACAACAACACCAACTGATGCATGAATGTCACGTTCTTACAGCAGCAGTTAGGGAGAAGGGATAATACTTGTTTTTTGCCATAAGGGGCCATAGATATGGAGAGGGTTATCTGCAGAAAACTTTACCAATTTCTTTCCATACTTTTAGGAATTTTTGTCTTTGGCTAAAGATAAAGGTTGATGGCCGCGGCGGTGAAGTTGGAACTTTCCACCTGGGATGTTTTTTTTTTTTCTGAGTTCAAAAAGGATATTCCAAAGTTAAATGAGTCGAAACTTAGTATAATTACGTGACTTTAATGATTTTGATTTTTGACCTACAATTAAGAGGGACTCAATGAAAGGATTTAATATATAAAAAGTTTTTGCTTCTGTTAAATGACTTAATTCCACTTTGATATAATGATTATTTGGCTGTCACAGGACAAAAATTGCTAAAGAACTACTGGTCCATATTAATGGGATATGTAAGTATATATAATTGGATTTTGGATTCATATCACACTCCATTACGTTCAAAGAGTCTATTTTGCTTTGACAATATGATTTTTTGGTCGACCAAAGAGATACAAATCACAAAATAATATACATATGTATGTCCCATTTTATTGGGACAAAAGTTATAATTTGATTTTTGACTTATGTTCAATCCAAAAGAGTTAAATAATTTTGTTCACTTTGACAACGTAAGTTTCCAGGATATTATAAGCCCTTAAGATCTTCTGTCCTACTTTTTTTGGGACAGAAATTCCAGACTGCATTTGTGACTAATGTCACAGTTCATTGGGTTTTGGGACTGGCATACATATACTATGTGCCAACGATTTTAGATATCTACTTGATTGAGTGGCCATTTGTCCCAACACCAACATTTCTATTCAATTTTTGCGAAGCATATATTTACAAAAATAAGACCAAAACTCCTGAAAATTCACTGTGCAACTTTCGCAAAAGTCACAAAATTAAGGAAACTCAAGACAGGATTTATACAAAAAGAGGAGGGTTAAACAAAACTTTAAAATTACTTTTTGGTCATTCCTAGACAAAAATTGCAAAAGAACTATGTATTGTCCCATATTTTAATGGGACATAAGTTTCCTGTTGGATTTTGGATTTTTGTCCCAATCTATTATGTAAATACATAATTTTTTTTCAATTTGAAAGCATATTTTTTGACACAAGTCTTGGGGATAGCAGTCATAAAAATGGAAGAGAACAGTTGGGACAGAAGTGTAAAACAATTCAGGAATTATGTCCCACTCCATTGTGTTTTTTTTAATTATTTCACCTTAATAACGAGTTATTTAATTCAAATTTTGGAATTGCGTACATAAGTCCCACTCTTTTCAGTTAATGAATTTATCAAGCCGTTTTTGGGACACTTGCATGGGACATATGTTAGTCCTAAGCTCCCAAGTACAATTTTGCACGTATTTCCCACCACATTGCGACAAACGAGTAAATCTTTTTAACTGTTTTGTTTGCCAGACTTATTTCCGTGTCCCATAGATTCCTGCTAACTAGTCAACAC
Organism: Leucozona laternaria; assembly: GCA_932273885.2. Lineage (NCBI taxonomy): Eukaryota > Metazoa > Arthropoda > Insecta > Diptera > Syrphidae > Leucozona > Leucozona laternaria. Next base: position 1,684,696 of record OW026366.1, read on the forward strand.
AACATTTCTATTTAATTTTTGGAGAAAAAAAATTAAATAAAAAAGAAAAACAAAAAACTAAAATCCCTCAAAATCCATGGTGTGCTGTAAATTAAAAGTTTTCACTCAGGACTCTCACACTCTACGCGGCATTGTGGCAGCAAGGATTTATGAACTCAATGGCATCCGCGGTCCTTTTGTATATTCCTTGGGGAGTATAGCAATACGTTTTCTGCATTTAATACCAACAGTGTTTTTACTTTTTCGAACAAAAATAAACAACCTCCATACCCCGACTCTCCGCAGAGTGCTATTCACTTGTTTAGTGTATTTATCAAGGATAATTGCCAATAAATCAATTGTTCTCCGAGCAGTTCCTAATCGTTGCTTGAAATCGCGTTTCTCCATGGCTTTTTCACACTCGGTCTTGCTGTCTAGAGAGTGAAATTGGGAAGCCCTGAAAAGGTGTTGAATCCCACCACCCCCAACCCAGAGACACAATTCTATACACAAACACACCCCCACGTACAATACATATCTCTCTAACATTGTAGATCGGAGTCCTTATTTGGCATTGAAATTGAGTTAAGGCAAACAATTTAGAAATAGGATGAGTGCATGTGACTGTGACTTAGCGCTATATGTGAAGGAAATGCTTTTCCCTTGGAAATCCCTAAAGTATTCAAACGGTTGATTTGCTTTATATAGATAGGTATATCGATAAGGACACAATGTTGTTATCCTTTTTATATGGATAGACTTTCATTGGACTGGGATGTGCTTGGGAATAACTGTTTGTTTTTTCTTTTTGTTGTTTTTGTGTGTTGTCACACGTTTTAACGTTAACGCACTTATATTAATCTACAAATAACAATAGAGACAAAATCGAGAGAAGAAACAGACGACAAGATGAAAAAAAAAGTTTATTTTTTTATGAGATGTTCATTTAATGGAAAATCCCATCTTTATTATCCGAAAAACAAATCGCTGAAATGTAGTCCCAAATCGTTTAATACAAACTTCTGACTGCACATCTACAGCTTAAATAGGTATAGAAATGTGTAGGGCCCTTGTAATCCTTTTGGTATTCCCTTTTTACCTCTTCCTCCTCCTCCAAGTTCTATCGCAAAATTATCCTTGTAACGGATGTGCTTTGTCTGCTGCGGCAATTATATTTTATATGCATTGCACTAATTTTCAATTTAGATTTTGGCAATGCGCATGAGACATTTAAGCATGAGTTAACATCATGAAATCATGCCATCAGGAGCGACAGCAGACAATATGAGGGCCAAATCCTGCCTTCTCCACATCCACAATTCCTTTTTCCCGCACAAAATATTATAGACACCAACAAAAACAGGAAAACAACGACCGGCAGCCCACATCGAGTTCAATTTAATTATTTACGACAACAATTTCGTGAATTTCATTAAAATCACTCACCGAAACAAGCATAAGATATATTTTCACTCACTGCCACCAGGGGGCCGATGCCAGTGAGAAAGGGGATGGAGAGAAGGGAGAGAGGATGGAAGGACGCAACACACAAAAAATAATAGTAAACTGTGAAAATTTATACATCTCTTCATAAGGAAAATATTTTCATTGCTTATATCGTCGTCGTGTCGTGTCGTTGGAAACGAGTGTGTAGTTATTTGTTTGTTTGTACACAACATCACACTCATAATGTTATAGTACCTATTTCGCACATCGTCCTAAAAGAGGGCGGCAGTAAAGTGGTTGCTATTAACCCGTTACTATACACATAAAACATTTTCTATTTTGATCCTTCTACTTTCATTGCTGCAATAGCTCTGATGAATGAATGAATGAGTTGATTTACAGTGTGTGCGAGAAGAAAAATTCCAGTTTCTGTTTAAGTCTTATTTATTATTTTTTAAATTATGTTTTATTGGAATTGAAACTTTGATGTGTTGAGTTGATACTGGGTATTTTTGAAAACGAAAACTAATAAGCTAAATTATTACAGACAAACAATTTATCAATTGTACCTCATATGGTTTGAATGCAAATTTGGCTTGATGACGTCTAAGAACGGTACAATTCCGCTTCGCTCTTTTAGAAGGAATTCATAACTTTGCCCATGAAGGTAAAGGTTAAAACTAAAATTAAAGAGATCAATGAAATGCAGTGTATTATAGAACACAGGGTTGCCATATTTTAAATAAATTAATGGCATTGGTAATCCCCTTTTGAACACATGGGTACACGTATTGGCCTATAAGCCATCGAAGAAAAATTTCAAAAATTAAAGACACAACAGATATACAGAATAAATACATTTCAAATTTGCTTGATATATGCGGCAACCCTATTTAAAGGATCGAAGTTTGAGGAACGTTGAGGAATAGTGTGGAGAGTCGTTTTCTGCTGAAGCCTTAGAGCAGTGTCAGAACAAACTTTAGTATTTCCAAGCTTTGGTCTTTTCAAATAAAATTAAGTTCATAGACAGAATGTTAAAAAGAAGTTTATATTTTTTTTTTGAAAATAACTAAGGTTTTTTAAATGATTATTCGATAGGTACAATTTTCTTATTTATTATTTTTCAAATTTCATTTCATATGTGTACTTTCTTGCTGGCCTTAGTGTAGTTTTTATGTTCAAATTATAGCATCTTGCATGCACACGCTCTCATCCATTCACTCAGTATTTGTGGATTTGTTGAATTGTCTAACACGTCGGCAAACTAAATTGGAAAATTTAATAGTGAAACTAACCACTGATGCTCCCACACATTGCATACCCTTACCAAACACCCTCTCTCCCGTAGTTATAACCACACTCTTCTCACCCGTCATCCCAAACAGACAACCGACATGAACGTGCTTCCGCAGAATTATGATTATTACTGTGTTGCCATGAAATTGTTTGCATCATGTGTGGATGCGTTTAATTTAGTTATATTCCTGTCTGTCTGCCATCATCAGAATCATGGGAGGGGTTCGAAGGGGTTGAATGGGAGAAGAAACGAGGGAAAATGGGAGATAGGTTTATATAAATATTACCTCTCGTTTTAGTGGTCATAATGTGGCAGCATTTTGTGGTATAATTCAACTAACCCCAATGCTTTTCCCTCCCGCATCCCTCCCCCACAACAAAACTCACCATAAAGTCTGATAATTCCATCGGTTTCACCACGCGGATTCTTTGCTACGCATTTGTAAATTCCATCATCGCCACTACTCACACTTAGAATGGTCAGCTTCATGTGAGTCTTATAAACGGGGAATCCGATGCTGGATTCAACTCTGCAAAAAAAAAAAAAACGAATGTCAGAATCAGAACAAAATCAGAAAAAAAGAAGAAAATGACAATGATTTAATTTACCACGATAATAATAATAATTGGAAAGACTTTCTCTCTCTCTCTCTCTTACTTGTATTTATGTGAATCGTGTATGATTGGTCCCTCGCCACGTGTCCAATAATTCAGTGATGTTGGATGGGCTTCGGTAAAGCACTCGATGGTCACGTTGAAACCTTCGGGAGCACCAACAAGTTGATGTGGTATAAGCAGCATCGGTGGAACTTAAACAAAAAAAAAAAAACAAAATGAAAATGAAAATCGTATTAAAGGCAATGTGGAAAATTTTAATGAAATTAAATTGATAATTATATAATTAATTAGCTAGAGAGTAATGGTGGTTGACCAATAACCAAAGGATCCCTTTTCAAAAACCGCAACACGTCCTTTCATTTTGGTTACATTGAATTTTTAGTAAAAGTAATGAATTTATATATAATTTTGTGGTTAAAAGTTGAAATACCTATGCAAGTTTTTAACAAAATTGACTTCAAATTAAAAAAAAAAAAAAAAAAAATAGGATCAAAAGATTTTGAGGCATAAATTTTTCCTTGAGAGGACATTTTCAAAGAAATAATACAAAAAAAAGGCCAACTCTTCTTTGTCATCATCATTAATGATTCCCGAGAAATTTGCCCCGAAACGATGGTTATTTAACATAAATCTTCCACTTATCATTTATTCTTCTTCTGGATTCTCAAGGACTATATACCTACTCCTGCTGGACCTGGACGATATGGAAGAAAGTTGAAGAGGGATAATTTAAAAGTCAAACACTTTCGTTTCGTTTGCTGTGTAGATCTTCGTCTGCTTTTGTACAATATACTTGAGAATTCAAGTTGTTGTTTCCGTCAGTATTTTTTTTTTTGTATTTCAAGCACCGAAATGAGCAAAAGGTCTTGAATAAGGACGTGGATGATGATGAGGATGAAGATGGAAGATGATGATGATGGTTCGTGCGTGTGGTTAAGTCAAGAACTTGGCATGAAGTACTGGACCAAAATGTCCATCCATGCTTCGTTTGTTGGGTTTTCGGATTTTTTTTTTTCTTCTCATCAATTTTTTTTTTTTTTCGAGCAAGCAAAGGTTTTGTCCTTAACTCGGACACGATAACGATGTGGAAATATAATAGAACACTTCTTTTCCCTCTCAAAGATGCCCCTTTTTCTGTGCTGAAGTGCATGAGATGGAACACACAGAAAAAAAAAATTAAATATTTGCACTAGGGCGTCATTTTCAAGAGACTGACATCAGCTTTATACAATGAAACAGCTCATCCCAGCGATAGCATAAGGATTTATGCCCGAAAAGAATTCCAAGTAGGCAAGAAACAAGAAAAAAAAAACTAAATACAAAAAAAAAATACCATCATCATCATCACCCCGATGCGATGTTGACAGTGTTGAATTTGGTGACACTTGGAATTGTCTTATGTTTCCGAAGTACAAATTAGCAAATTGAAGTGGAAAAATTGACAGAAGGATCTAGGAGGATAAAAAATCCTCAAACGACGAGACAGCAACATAAACAAAAAAAAAAAAAAAAAACATGAGCAAAGTGAAAAATTAATTTTTTATTGCCCAAGTTAGAAGGATTTTTTTTTTTTAGGTAATATCCGATTGGGTTTACAAATTCAAGGAGTCAATCTTTTTTTTTTAATTTTTTTCGTCCTTTTTGTCGTTGTGTCGTGTACATTAATTGAGTGAACATTTCACGATGTTCTTTTGTACCTTCAATTATATAGGGTGGGGTATGGCTGAGCTATTCCTTTTTTTTACAATAAATTAATCTTTCATTATATTTGATTCAGGGGCTTCTATTTCTATAAAAATTGCGAGAGTTTTTTCTGTTTTGATTTTTAAGGCTTTTATATTTAAATAAAAACTAAGTTTTTAGTATGGCGCGCTTTAAAAATAGACTAACAATTATAAATTAATTTCTCTCAGCCCAAGACCCACATGCATGCAACTCTTTAACTCCTTACTTATGTTTTGCATGAGCCCCAGGTTTTCGTTTTAAATGTAGGGGGTTTAGATGAAATAATTGTTATACTTCTTATTTCTATTTAAAATCGTGGTAGGTTTATAAAATAAATTTATTTTTATTTGAAAAATTATTTTCCGCTTTTTAGTTATGTGTGTGTTCCCGCCTTTTAGTAAAACAATAGGCATCTAGAGCTTGGTTTTGTGGGAAATTATCTATACGATAATTGAAATGGGAGCACCTTTTACAGAAATGTAAGTTTCCTAAACACAAATTTGCTTAAAGTTTAGCCTGCAAACTTTGGAAGTTAATGAATTACTTGAAATACCCTGAACTCTGTATTTTTCTTATTTTGAATTTGAAATAAAAAAAAAAAATTACTGTCTCAACAGAATCACATCAGCTGTGAAATTTCTGCATTCTTCTGCATGAAGAAACAATGAAAACAAATCCTTTTGTTTTAACATGTCAATTTCCTCTTTCAAAAAAAAAGAAAAGAACACAAAAAATATTTCTGTTTATTTTAGAAGTTTTCTGTTGATTTTTTTCCAAAAAAATATTATGCATTGATGTCGAATAAAATTTATATACACTCCTTTCCTTGCATGATGATGATGATTTCGATACAATTTTATGCATTCACTGATTCAGAAGAATTGTGTAAAAGGACCTTTAACTGATAAAGAGAAAGATGATAGATAAAGATGGATAGAGAGAGAGAGAGATGTGTTTAAAAAGGGATAAGAATCATTATGTAATCAATATTAATCGTTATGGATATTTCAAATTCAAAAAGAGTTGAATCAAAAAAATAAATATGAAAAGTCAACTTTCTCCATGAAAAGTCAACTTTCTCCATTTCCATCACAAGTAAGGAAACTTCTTCCGTTCTAGTCGTGTCTCTCTCTCTCGGTCTCAGTCCGTGTCCGTGACGGTTTGTGACGTTCATGGAAACTTTTCCTTCATCTGCTAATTTAAAATCAAGAAACGTTCAATCACAGAAAACATCTGTTCAGAATACAGAACCCCATCAAAAAAAAAAAAAAACAACAAAATGTAGAAGGAAAGAGGAGATGGCGAAATAAAACCGAAGATTGTATACATTTTTACAAGCAATGAGCAAGTCAGTTTCTGAATTTCCTGGTCCTGGTTCTTCAAATCCTGCAGGACATAGGTATCCAAAAGCAGCGGCACTGTTGACTTAAACAGAAATCAGTATTCTTTGTCGGTTCACATTTGTTGTTGGATCGGATGTGTATGGTGCAGCAGCACATTTTACACAAAAATGATATGAAATACAAAATAAACATTCTTCCTTACACGAACCAAAGGGACGAAAAACGGAGGAGGACAGACAATTTGTGTTGTTTGGTTTTGTTGTAGGTGGACAGCCAGCATCAGGCAGGACAGCAGCAAAAATAACATAAATATTCTTTTTCCTTTTCTTGACAAACTGTTTTTTCCTGTGTGCAAGCAATATTCACATGACATCAGAAGACTCAAGACAGGTCCTTTCTTCCTAGAATTCGTGCGGGATAATAATAAACATAAATAAGAATGCAAAAGCACAGCACAACAAAAATAAAAAAGGACCCAAATAAACGAGTCCTTGCAGAATGTTAACAAGAATTTGAAACAGATGTGACAGATGTGTAAAAAGTTTGTAATGTTTGGTATTCTCCCGGGCGCCATTTACACACAGGATAAAATTCCACCCACCGAAGCCAGCAGGGTGTCACAAGAATTGTATCTAATCTGTCTTTCCATAAGTTCGGACAACAAAGTAGGTATAGCAACATAAAATAACTCTCATAGAAAATCAAAAAGACATCAAAGGAGCCTGTTTAGGGAGAGATTATAGTGTGCTTGCGGCGACACATTATATGGGACACAAGTTCGTCACAAAGTATTTTGCTGATGATATGTGATCTTTTTTTCTCGTTTTTTTTTTGTTTGCTATGTTTTCTTTCTGCTCAATGGCGTGACAAAAAGGTGCTCTGTGTTGTTTCATTAGCATTTTTATTCGTCTCTCCCCCCTGGGGGTAGGACTACAAAAAGAACACACCAGGCCAAACAAAGCCGTTTTTACAAGCTCAGGATAGCACCTAATATAACGGAGTTAACAATAAGCCCTCCAGGCTTGGGGAGGATTAAAAAATAACCTTCCCTCAGAACTGTGTGTGTTATTTATTTTTCCGCTTCAGTGTGTCCTTTCTATATATCTATGTGATGAGAGAGGTCCTTTCCTTTATCTCGAATTCTTTACACACACACACACGCACACATCACATCAGAAATAAGACGTGAAAGAAAAACATTTGCTCGTCTACTGAAGCGCAAGAAAGATCTAACACCACACCTGATGAGAGTGAGAGATTGGGGAGGGAGTATGAAACCATAATTGACACAGCACATCCTTTGTCATTTATATCCTGTCCAACCACCATCACTTTTCTGTGACATAAATACCAAACATAGCTCTATTATGCCTCTACTTACAGTCCACACTAACTTTTATACGCTTTGAAACTGTTGGCGGTACACCGTTTGATGCGATGCATAAATAAGCTCCCATGTCGAGTCGGGATATTCGCGTGATTTCCAGGGTATTGCCTTCCCATTCATTTACTGCAAAAAAAATAATAATATTTTATGACATACAAAGGTTTTTTTTTTGTTTGTTGTGGTTTTAGTTCTATCTCTCTTACCAACATAATTTTTGTTAATTGCTATTTTTGAGTTGTCATCTCGTTTCCATTTGATGATGGGTGTGGGGCTGCCTGATGCACGACATCTAAGCGAAATATTTGAACCCTCACGGACTATTACATCACTCGAACTCAATGAATCATCGATGTTTGGTGGCACTGAAAAAAAAAAATAATAAAAATAAAAATTAAAAAATATAAATCAAAAAACTTTAAATTAAAAATATAAAAATTAAATCAATAAATTTATTGAATCATTTTTTAATTAGGTTTTGTGTCCAGAAGCGAACAATTGAATTTTGTCCTGTGGTCCTTTTTTGAATACTAATTTGCAGTGAAACAACCCAAGCAAAACAAAAAAAACATCCTTTATAATCCTTTTGGAATTATATTTGGTGTTGTCAAAGTTATGTTTGTATGCATATAGAAACTTGTTTTATCATTTCTATCTATGTTTCCAGTTATTTTAAAGTCGTAAATACTATAACGACGTGGTTGAGGAAAGGCATTAATTTGGGCGTGTATATATCTACATACATACATGCATACATATATGAATAAAATTTCAGTGAAACTAAATGCGGATTGATTTCATGGGAAAAAGAAATTGTGAAAGCTTACCTATCCGCAATTTAAGTGGTTTCAATGTAATATAGAGATATGATTTTGATGGTTTTGTGACAAAACAAAAAACCATCTCCCGTTAAAATAACTTTGATTGGAATTGAATGTGTATAACTTTGGGGCTGTATTTTTATGTGGGAATGTATATGTCACAAACTTGTAATAGGATTTTAAAATGTTGTGAATTTTATTTGCAAGGTTTAAATATTCAAGTCATACACAAATTGATTTTGATAGGTTGCCATAAACTGATGACTTAGCATTTTTTATGTCAAAAACCGGAACTTTTTATTAAAATTTGTATCAAAATTTAACAGAAAGGTAGGATTTTTTTAGTTTTTTTTTTGTAAGAACTTGTGGATTTTTGTTTAATGTTTTCTTTTGTGACATCTTTCTTCTCTGTCTGTACTTTTTCTTTTTCACTTAAAAACCATACCGAATCTAACTTTTTTTTTCATTTAGAAACATATTTATTAGATTTTATTTTTTCAAAAAAAAAATCTTCAACGAGCAGAGATTTGTCTTTTGTTTAAACAACTGCTGAACGTCAGAATGGCCACGTTCGGGTAAGCTTTCCGGATAGGTTTTGTGTTGTTGTAATTTCTAGTTGAAATAAAACAGCTTACGCAACAACAAATCAAAACTATCTGAACATTTTTGGATAGGCAGGGAGCCTATATGACCACAAATCGAACGCAGGCAAATTTGTTTATTTTGTTTGACAGCTCATAAGCTTTTAAATTTGAATTGACGTTTTATGTCGAATTCCTTTCAACAAAAGAATCTATTTTATTCCGAATTTCTTAAACAAAATCGATTCTTTTATGTCAAAACAAATCTTGCACTTTTAAGATTATAAAGATTTGTCATACGTCAAACTGTCAAGTCGGGAATTTTAGGAAGACAAATTGTTTTTTGGTTGCAAAGGATTCTACATAATCAAACAAAATATTCAACATTATTTTCAGTTAATATATGCATGTATCTATAAGAAATAAATAATTGCAGCTGTCAAGTAACAAACACACAATCACACAAAAGAATTCGATTCTTTTACGAATTTATTTCAATTGACAGACAACTATCGATCCGGCTAAAAGGAATTCCACACTAAATTGCTTCTTTTTTTTCTGTTTTTCATACACCGACTTACATATGACATTTCTGTAAAAAAGCTTATCAAAGCTTTTGGAATATATTCCTGTTAGATGTGTTTATTAAGTTTTCAGTTTCACTTGAGGCATTTTCGATTGATAATTCGGAAGAAGAAATGCCAATAAATGTTGAACAGCCTAACTTTAATCTGAAATTTGCGTATTTTTGTATTTGCGAAATTTAACTGTTCGCTTACTTACCAAAATTGAGGATTTCTACCAATTTTTCACGGAACTATGAACTAAAGTTTTCAGAAATTTGCAGTTGCAGACACAGGTCTTACATGAATTTAAAAGTAATTTGAAGATTCTATTGTAATGACAGATGTCAGTTTATGAAATGACATTGATAAATGAATGAAGTTATCAAAGGAGTTTGAACTGAATAATAGAAAAGAAAGTTTAGCCAATTTTGGGACATTTCGAAAACTGGGACAAATATTTTGGGACAGGGTTTAAATTTCTGGTCTATTCCGAAAAATCCGGGAGGTCTGGCAGGCCTATTTCAGGGGCAATTCTGGACGAAAATTATTGAAAATTAATACTCTTTATGATTTCGCCTGATTGAATCCTATTTCTGTGCTCTGTGCTTCTATGTGGCAGCTTCAAAATTTAGGTCGCAATTCGCTATGAAATTGCAAATTTGGCGAAAAATCCTTGTCTTAGTGAGGAATGTAGCTTAATTGATGGCTAAAAAGTCTTAGGTGAGTTAAACTAGAGTTAGTTAACTCTATAAGTAAATTAACCCACAGTTAACTGAGAAAGAAGTATTTTTTGGTGGAAAATGCATGTGGAACGACTAAACAAATTCGATGGATAAAACATCAAAAGCATATCTGTTCAGTCAATCCTGAGTTAACTCACCAAATTTGATGAGTTAACTCGCGTTTAAATTTAATCTCGTACTGAAAAACTGGAGCTTAAAGTATGTATATTCTTGAATTTATATTGAAAGTGATTCCAATGCAGATTTGTAGAAAATTTAGAAAACTCCAACTCCCTTTAAAAAGTCCAATTTCGTCGTACTGACTGACCCACCGTCAAGTACTTAAAAATAACAACAGAGTAGATTTTTTATTAAAAATTGCGAAATCGTTTATAACTATATGGCCATCAGAGTTTGTTATATTAGTGGTTTTCAAATTTCCTCAACTTTCTTCAATAAAATATTTTTTTTTTTTATGATTAAATATTAACAAATCTATGACTACTCAGGCTAAAAGCCTCTTTCGGTCTTGAAATACTGTTTAATTCAGTTTGAATTGATTAACAATATTAAGAAGTTTCAACCATCTTCCGTCATGTTAAACTCCAGCACCGCAAGCTCTTTCTTTCGTCTAACAACTCCAGCTTGGTATAGGTACAGTACAGCCATAAATAATATAGGCAAACATTTTGAAAATTTTCAATCAATATTTGCTTAGAGAATAACTCATCAAAATTTTAAATATTCAACTGGATCCAAGCTTTCTCTTTTAGAGCTACTATAAAGGTACACATATTCAATATATGAATTTGATGTTTGCTAATCTCAATCCAGAATAAATAAAAGCAGCATTTTACTTATACCTCAGACACAACATATGCATGCTATGCATTCATCATCATATAAATAGATGTACCTATAGTTAACTTGGAACTTAACAAGGAACACACAGTTAGAAGCTAAAAAAAAAACAAAGATGAAAAATCTATGAAGATAATAATTTGAGAGCATCCTTCCAATCCTTGGAGCATACAAGCATACGAATATACTATTCAACAAGATCGACTAACCATCATCATTATCATCTTCATTTTCATCATCATCATTGGATGAAAATGAAACGATGAATTCATATTTCGATGATAAGTTTATGAAGAAAGCAAAAAAAATGTTTTTTTTTTTATTTAATCCTCCTCTCTTTCCCCAAGTTTTGAGTGGTAAGAAGGCATCGTTAGGGGGGGGGGGGGTATTAAGGAGGGTTAAGCAACTTCATCTATGGATTGCAAAAATTTCTGCTCCATAGCCGAGATAATCCACTTGTATACGAAGGAACACTATAAGTATGGTTATCCTCTGCAAATTCACCTCAAATAGCTCTTGAACCACCACCAACCAGTAGCAACCATCAAGGCAAGGACTTGTTTATATGGAGATGAATCCTAAGGGAAGAATCAACCGATGATGATGGCAACATCATAACGTAACAAGTAAATGAAAAGACTCGAGATAGAGTTTCTTCTCAGGTTTTTGTTTAGCAAAGTCTAAATGAGTTCTTCATCCATCCAAAATTCAAAGAGAAATATAGATAAAGAGAGAGAGAGAGAGAGAAAACGAAAGAAAGAAAGAGAAATAAAGGATACGATGGATTACGGAGCTTTTCAGTTTTGCAAGTTTGCCCTAGCGACACTTTTAAATTGAATAAATACAATTTTGAATAAATTTTTGCTCGGATCAAAGGACATTACCGGGAAAATACACAAAACTATACAGATAGACTACTTCTCGTGGGTTATATAACTTTTGCGGTCGTCATGGTTGTTGACTTGCTTGAAAATAAACCCAAACACCAACAACACCAACAACACCAACAACAACTAGAACACTCTCTTTCACAATTTTATAATGAAGAAATAATTACCAAATTTTCAACCATGACTGGTCGCAGATAATAACTAAAAGGACCTATCCACCACTGGATTTTACAAATTCAGAATTCAATTTCGCCCCCAGTCCATTCAGGAGCAGTAGCAGGATCAACGAGGACTTTCCACTCCAACAACAAACAAATTCGCTTTTCAACCTCTGCTGCTCTGTGGTGGTATTATGACACAAAATAATGAATAGTAGCTTCTGAGTAATAATAATTTCGATGGTGATGGCATATCCTTTTGATTCGATGCTGCTCCTACCTACTTCCATACCTTCCACCACTTACCTACTACTTTTCGTATTTGTTTTTATAGAATTCTGTGTTTTGTTTCAAACATTTTTAGATAACTTCACAAGCGTGATAATAATAATTTTGTAAACTCTAATAAATTTTTGTGTATATGTAGAGTCCTCGGGTAGTGAGGTCCTTGTGAAATAATATTTTATTGCATTCAGATGGGGGAATTCATATAATAATTCTACTCGTTCTACTTTATGTATTTTTGACTTAGTGTGTATGTACCTATAACTTACCAACAACATTCAAATATCCAAATTGGGTCTTTGCAGTGACCGTATTTATCTGACACATATATCGTCCTTTATCCTCTTCGTGGACGTTGTTTATATGGAGATACCATGTCCTGTGGCGGTCATGTTTGTCGTGGGTAACACTAATTCTGGGATTTCTCGTTATGACGTGATTGTGTACTGTCAAAATTGCGGATTGCTCAAAGTGCATCCAGGCAACCTGAAAAAAATAAGGATATGAAAAAAATTGAGAACAGGAGCATTTTGTGTTTGATGAGCATAAAATGGGAAGTTAATATAAATAGAAAAACAAAATAGGATTGATAAAGGACACGAATCGGTTGTATGAACTTGGTTTAAGATGAGATTTACCCCTAGAAATAGATCTCGATATGTATAACTGGGTTTGCTTTTATTTGTTTGTTTTTGAGATGGGATTATTTAAAAGGCTTCTGGCGACACTGAGGGTATTTATCAGACGTTTATCAAGTTGGTTATTAGTATTTTACTGTCAAACTGTGACACGGTCACAAGCTCACACTGGCACTCAATCTTATTTTCATATTGGGACACTGTCACGCTCTCCCAGTGTAACAGAGTCCCACTGTAAAACTTTCATAATTTCACACTGTCCCATTGTCACAATTTACCGCTGTCAAACTGATATTATCACCTCTCATACTCTCACGCTTCCACACTTTCACACTCTCCCAATGTCCCATACTATCACGCTGTCCCATTGTTACCTTGTCCCACTGCCAAACTGTTATATACTGTTACACTTCCACACTTTCTCACTGTCCCAATATCCCAATGTCACACTTAAAACAGAGAGTAAATTTTTACACTCTTTTTTTTTTTTTATAAATCCATATAACATCCCCAACACATGTATCCAGCGCAGGTTAAAGTGCAAACGAACATTTTCACAGGACATTTTCATGAAAGTATGGACAAAAACAGGATAAGGCAAATATTTGAAAATTTCAGCTTTATTTTTATATACGAGAGTGTAGAATTATTCAACGCCGCACCGCACTGGCCGTGCCACCAGCGAGGATGGTTGGTTTAGTGAAGCACAATGCCATAAAGGACTAAAAATGAGGGTCACCTGGAGGGTTTTTGCCATACATAGCTGAAAATAAGGACGGCTTAGCTATTGTAAACAAACCGTTTAAGTGATTAGAAATTTTATAATATAAAGGATGTGAGGTGATGTGTATTTACCTATATAATATAGAATATTCACAAAATTTAGAAATTTAATTAGATAATGAAAATATAGAATTACGTGTGTTTTAGTTTGAGCATTATTTTTTTTTTTTAATTTCTATTGCGCATAGAATTATTGGCAGATAATTGGGTTTTGAATTCATAGATTAGGTACCTACTGAAGTACTTAATCCTCTACATGATTTGGCTATTTGATTTGTTTTTTTTTTTTCAGAGTTCATGAATTAATTTATATTTATATATAGGTATGTACTTTTCAAATTATTTGCCAATAAAATACATAATAGAAACAGACAGATTAAATTTTGATTTATTGAATTAATGAACGGTGCTCAGTAATAATTTGTGAATTTAATGCAAATATTACCTACAATGACTTATTCAAATGGTCAATTTTAAAGCCATTTATTTAGTTTTGGGTACATATACCTGTTTTTTTGTTTTGTTTATGGAATTTAAATAAATTTAATTATAGAAGCAACAGATACTCTTTAATTTTTGTTGGGCTTAAGTAAGGTATCCACAACTTCTGATTTATGTAATGTGCATATTTTAAATATTTGTGATAATATTTTGGAATTGAATTACTCTTATGAATTCAAGTGCTTTTGTTTGTTTGTAAATATTTTTAAGACCATCCCACTTTCTAAATTCTTCAATAAAGTACACGTTTCTTTGGGTCCTGTCTGCAAGTAATTGTTCAGTTCAATTCAATTCAATTCAATCCAATTCAATTCAATTCAATTCAATTCAATTCAATTCAATTCAATTCAATTCATTTCATTGGTATTGTATGGACCTCTCAATCGATTTTAAATTAGCCACGATTTTCAGAAAATTGAAACATTTTGTTCCTATTTTTTAAGTAGTAAATTAAATTTAAGTTAGTGGTGGATTTGCATAACCCATCACGCGGCTAACTTTCCAGAGTTGTGACCTTGCACTACGATTCCCAATATCTTCAAAAATATATCAAGATGATGGAAATAATGGATAAAATTTACGTAAGTTTCTTTTAAAAAAATAATATTTTACAGAGATATTGGCACAAAAAATACTCCTCTACAAAATTGCAAGCGGAAAGGTTTTTGGGGAACTTTTGTACAATTTTGGCAAAACAAATTTGAATTTATGAAAATTATTTAAAAACTGCCAAAGTCAATATGGTTTCAGTTAGAAGATAAAACCTTAAGTTCTTCTTCTCTTCAAGACTGTAGTCTTCAAAATCTATTTTCTCATATTTCTTCATTGTTTTTTTCTTTTACAATATCCCACTTCTGATATTTGTAAATACAAAAAAGAAGAAAAAAATACTACTTCATTCATTCAATAAAATTATTACAGGAAATTCTTAGGAGAATTCTTTACTAATTAAATCTCTATTCCGAGAATGCGTTTCAATTAGAGCGTGTTAATTAAAAGGAATTGACATTGTATTGCATCTTTCGTTCTTCAATAAAAAAAAAATAAAAACATATTTTTCCTTCTACATAATATTCTGTTGAAAATATTTTTATTTTTTATTTTTTTTTGAAAAATGTCCTTCGTGATGTCATTTATCAATATATCTCCTGCGACAAGCCAAAGAGAAGAGACATTTTATTGGGTTTAAAATGAAAAAAAAAATCAGTAAGTAAGATTAATGTTCCTGCTGGAGGGAGATCTTTTCGTTTCTATATACGAATGCCATTTTTGCTCCCAGCTCTATAGTACATAGCTAGCTACCTCATTGTTTGCCACTTTATTGTTATCCTTTTCACCGGTTCTTGGGTGGTTTGTGGTGTTGGCAGGAACCAAACATTTATCCAGCAATTAAAGTCCATCAGACTGATAATGGTGCGAGCTGCCTGCCAGAGGCAAAAGCGAACACCCTTTCCCCTTTCTTGCCAGTGTATACCTACTTGGTGATATGCCATTTACGTAATTTGTCCTGTGTACACCGCACCATCAGCAGAGCACTTTCAAGTATGTGTGTGTGTATATATAAATTTGTTTACCTCATCATAAAGCCCACTAATTTGTCCTGCTTAAAGGCACCACCAAAACATTCTATCGTCCCTATACTATATATGTATGTCCGTCCCGTGTCCTCAACATGGAACAAGAGTAATATACATGAGAATGAGCCTTAATTTTGTGGTCATAAATAACAAAGTGACAGGTAGGGAGTAGGGACTATGTCAGGAATCGGGGTAAAGGACATGGCAGAGACTCTTCATCCTATCAAGTCCACCTTTCCCACCTAACCGAGCTTCAGTTTCAGCCGCCTCAAGAACATCAGTATTCTGATAGCACAAAAAATCAACATGGTCTATGTCATTGGTAACTTAATATTCAAATTATGTCCGTTTTTTTTTTTTTTTTTTTTGAATTCCTTCGTCCTTTTGTGTACGAGTCGTATAAGCGGATATGTTTAGAACTGAATAAATCAACCACTATCCGTTTCGCTAAATATTCGTCTTCTCCGGCAATTTTTTTGTTTGTGATCGGTGAGTCCTGTGTGTCCTTTTTTTTTCATGCTGTTGTTTACTTGAGAGCGGAAACAAATTTAGAATGACACTTGACACATGCTTAGTTAAGGGTCCTTGAGTATCAAGTTGATGAAAAAAAAAAAAATAATATATAACTTAAAATATTCCAAATGATTTGCAATTTGTAATGGAATCACTGAAATGAAGGGGCGGACAGGCGGAGTGCTTCCTATGTAGCAGAAAAAAAAGAATAATACATCTCTGTTTTTTCTATACATTGTATGTCTTTTTTCTCTCTCTGCTGTGTTCCTTTTGCTTTCTCTACATAATTTCCACGCGGGTGAATTTTGTGTTTGCATTTTGCTGAAGCTTATGAATCCATTCATTCTATACAAATTTGTGCATCCTGCAGGACTAAAAGTAAATCACACGCTTGAATGAATTTTACAGAGATTCAACCAAACCAAACAGTAGTAGATGGTTGGTTGAGAATGATGGGTATTTATAAAAAAAAAAAAAAAAACTGAGTCGCGATGATGTGTCGTCCTCGTCGTCATTCGGTGTATAGTTGCATGTAACAGTAACACACATGTCAACTCCCATGTCGTTCTAGTCTCTCTCAAAACAGCAACAACAACAAAAATAAATCTCAAATGATAACGCAGCTTTGTGTCCTGTTGATCCTGCGGCTTTTTTTGCTTTGGTAACATTTTGCTGTAAAAAAAAGAATTACTACTTTTTTTTTGAAAGGGAATTGTGTATTAGATTTTCAATTCCACAGGATTTGTAGGAATTTTTTTTTTTTTTTTGGTTGGTATGGAAATGAAGTTTCTTATTTTTCTGTGTGGAGGGAGGAAGGGAGAGAGAATAGATTAATCCACTAATTGATTGTTGGAAAAGAGATGAGTTTGTTTTTATTAGGAGTATTTGTCGTCTTTGTTGTGGTTAAATCACTTTAATGTGACAGAAATGGTAAATGGTACTCTGTAGCGAGGAAATCTTGTAAACGATATTTAGTACTAAATATCAACATTTCATTTTTGTCTTACGTTCTTAATTTTATTAAATTTTATAGAATTTATTGGCACGGCTGATTTCAAGTTAAAGAAAATTACAGCTTGGTGTTTTGAGAGTTTTAATCAGACTTAAAGCCATCTCAGCCGCTATATTTTCAGCTTTTTGACCAGATCGACGACGCTGTAAAACCCGTAAAGCTTGTTGTTAAATCTTCTCTTTCATACTCCATCGATACAGACTGGACCGAAAATCACCCGAAGAATCTACCTTTTAAGGCACCCAAGCAGGTTCTCATCCGTTTCTGGCAGGGTCCATGCTTCTGCCCCATATATAGCAGGACCGGGACGATGAGGGTCTAATATAAGGTCTCCTCGGTTCTTTGAGAGAGGGCTTTACTACTCAAATCCCTTCTTAGCCCGAAGAAACAGCGATTGGCAAGAGTAATTCTTCGTTTGATCTCTGCACTGATGTAATTTTGCGATGTAATTGTGGAGCCCATGTAGACAAAGTCCTTGATGACTTCGAAGTTGTACCTATCCATAGTGACGTTTTTCCCGAGTCGACGATGTTGAGATTCTTTTCTCTGGGATAGAATATACTTCGTCTTGTCCTCATTAACAGCCAAAGCCATTTTTGCCGCCTCCGATTCAATACTTGCAAACGCGCCGGTAACAGCTCGCTTCGTTCTCCCAATGTTGTCAATATCATCTGCATAAGCAAGTAGTTGAACAGACTTCTGAAAAATTGTACCTCTGTTGTTGACTTGCGAGTTACGTACAATTGCTTCAGGAACGATGTTCAACAGGTTGCATGATAACGCGTCGCCTTGCCTCAAACCTTTCTCGACTTCAACGGGTTCGGTGGTGTTTTTACCGACTTTGACAGAGAAGCGAGATTTCTTCTGCATTGTTCTTTGAACCATGGGTTTCGCTGTGGTAGCGTAGTGAAACCCAGCACATCAGTGGTGGCACTCCTGATGGGATGTTGGCAGTGTTTCCACTGGTCCTCTGCAGATGATGCTAGTGGCGGGCTTGCTGAGAGACGTGGTCTCCAAAAGGCCTGGTGATCTCTTGCGATCTTAACTTCACGACGTTAAATCTTTTCACACCATCCGCTAGTCGTTGTGGCGTCATGGATATCCGCATACGTACTAGAGCTACCACCAAGTAGTGGTCCGAGTCTATTTTGGCATCTCGGAACGTTCGAACATCCAGAATACTGGAAGCATGTCTGCCGCATATCGCAAAATGATAAATCTGGCTGTCGGTTCGTTGATCCAGAGACCGCCAGGTCCCTTTGTGTATATTGAGGTGTGGGAATCGAATACTTGCTATGATGACATTTCACCCTGAAGTCATTGTTTATTAATAAACCATTACCTTCCATCTTCAATATTTTAAGCCACTTTAAAGCCTTGAACCGCACACTTGAGAAGGAGAGGAAGTTTTTGGTATCCAGTCATGCATTTAATTTCCTATCAAATTTCAGTGACTTTTCAATAATTTACAAAACAAATTTAATTTCTCGTAGGTACCTTAACATTTCTGTTTAAAGATTCAAAACGTTAAAGCTCTTCTATTCCACACATGGTTCGGAATGCGTGAGATACACCCTTACCGATTTCAAAATGAATTTCCCTTCTCATCTGTTCAATATTTTCAAAATCAATTGACACGTACCAAACACTCTAACCCTGCTCTTTTTTTTTTTTTCTTGAAATTCTTTTCCTCCTCTCAAAAGCCGACAAAAATTCCATTGGATAAAAATAATTCAGGCACGCTTCAGTGTTTGTTGAGTGTAAAGTCATTCGAAGAGTCCCCCGTTCTGACTAAAAAAAATCCTTTTTGAAGCATATCCTTCAAAAAGGTCTCTCAAGGATCATAGTGAGTGAGTTTGGTTTATGGAGCACATTCCCACCGCAAAGCAAATACCATTCCATTAATTCTTAAACTATATAGAGCAAAAATCTTTAAGGCCAACAAGTGCGATGCTTCCCCCAAAGGGTTATTTTCTCTGTGCCTATACCATAATACGCCTGAGTCCTGATTCATCCCACATAGTATTTGAGAACGCAAAAAAAAAAAAAATATAAAAAATACTTCTCTAGCCCGACCACCAACACGGCTGATTTTGCATAAATTTAAATGGAGTATATATAAAATTTTCATAACTTAGAGACAAAAAATGTTCCACAAATTCCCGGAATTCCAGGAATTTCTCTCTCAACCGTCAACCCCATACCCAATTTCAAACCCTTCTTTGAAGAAGAGAAAAATTATGATAAAAATATATAATTCTTATCGTTTCATTTCTCTCTATCTTTTGTCCTCGAGCGAATCTCGTCCTTTGCATGCTATTTAAGTAATTCGATTCCTGCTTTAGCACACAATTACCAGCACAAAGCACTTGCTTTTCATTTCACTTTTTTCCATCAGGATGGAGCTTTACTATCTGTTCAATTTTCTTTTATTTTATTTTATAAATTTAATTGATAATTTATTCCATTATTATTCTCGAAAAATGCAAAAGTGGTAAACAAAAGATTTATACTTGGAATTTTCCAAACGATTGCAAAAGATTTTTATGCAGGTTTTGGATACACAAGTGAACTTTTTAAAAATAAACTTTACAAAAAATAATTTTCTCAAATCACCCTTTTTTTTTTCTTCCACGAATATGGGAGTGGGTTTTAAATTAAGAAAGAAAAAAACAAACTCAGAAATAAACATTTGTGAAAGTGGTAAAGAGAGGGTTTGCTTGTGTTGTTTTTGTTTTCAAAACAATTTACAGTTTGTTGAGTTCTTTCGTTGGCCCCTTAGGCGCTTTATCGCAACTGTTTTATCTTATCTCAAAAGAACTTGCGTCAACTCAAACCTGCCTCTTTACTCAAGTCTCAAATTTATGAGAAAACGCCATTAAGTTGAGGCACTCTTTCTGGTACACGGGCATTCTGATTTATTGAATGTTTCGCGTTTTCACTATTCCTGTCCTTCTAGCAGGTAGTCTGGTTCCATGCTACTATCAGATAAGAATGTTCTCAAGCCCTTCTCTGGTACTAGGACCCTATTGCCATTGGACACCGTAGATCACCAGGTACTGAGCCCAGTCCTAATGCTCTGGTACATCATGAGGTTCTTAGGACCTTATTGGCACATCACATAGGAGAATATTGGCTCTGATGGTAGATCACCTAATACTGAGCCGTTGCTAGTACTTAACACAGTAGGCTTAACGCTCTGTTTCATCAGCAATTTCTGAGCACCCTATTGTCACTGCACACAACACAATATTGGCTCTGGTAGATCAGCATGTAAAGGGTGTTTTTTTAGGAGTGTGGTTTTCAATCTGGTAATACTTTTTTCGGAGTTGGTCTTTTTGGCAGCTGTCACTTGATTTTTATGCTCAGTTTGTTTTGCCATTTCAAACTAAATAGACTTACTCCTGAACAACGTTTGCAAATCGTGCAAATTTATTACCAAATTAATGATTCGGATCGCGTGACGCATCGCGCGCTGCGTCCAATATTCGATGAAGCTCATTTTTGTTTGAATGGGTAAGCTAAATTGTCGTATTTGGAGTGATCATAATCCACAAGCTATTGTTGAGACGCCTCCGCCGTTACATCGTCAAAAAGTCACTGTTTGGTGTGCTATGGGCAGAGGGAATCATTGGTCCATATTTCTTCAAAAATGAAGCTTGCCACAATGTTACAGTCATTGGGGAACGCTATATAGCCATGATTAATGACTTTTTCGTGCCTGAATATGGAGGATGTTGATGTGGACGACCTTTGGTTCCAACAAGACGGCGCCACATGCCATACACGCAACGAAACAATCAATTTATTGGAGGAAAGTTTTGGTGAGCGCATTATCTCGCGTCGTAGGCCTGTGGCGTGGCTTCCAGCAATTTAACACCGCTGGACTATTTTTTTTGAGGTTATGTGAAATCGCTTGTCTACGCAGATAAGCCCCAGCCGATTGACGCCTTGGAAGAGAATATTCGGCGCGTTATTGCTGACATACGGCTCCAATTGCTGCAAAAAGTGGTCGAAAATTGGGCATCTCGGCTGGAAATTATTCAAGCCAGCCGTGGCGGCCACTTGACCGAGATCATTTTTAAAATATAATGGCCAACCCTTATCTTAATAACAAAGCTAAATTCTTGGCCATAGCATTAAATTATATACGTTTTATTTCTTCTTTAAAACCACATATTTAAAAAAAAACACCCTTTACTTAGTCTTTGATGATACTCAAAACAGCAGGATAATCGCTCTGGTAGATCGGTACGTACCTAACGACATAACTTGGTAGCAACCAGAACTTTTCATCTATGAACAGTCCTTACAACTGTGAAGTCTAAGCAAGAAATTACTGTACTAGTCTCTCAACTTGCTTTCTTATAAGAAGATGATTTCAAAAAGCTGATGTGTTTTAGTACTGAATGTGAATTATATCTCTACAAAATAAAATTTGTGGTTTGCTGATAAAGTAATCATAAGATCGTCTAAATATGTTTGTTGTGGTATCATATTGGCAAATACGGAGTATTTACTATATTATCAGACTAAAAATCCTCAAGATTAACAAAGCTTTTAATACTCTCAAGCAAATCTAAATTGACCTCTTGGTTGGTAGCCATATAAGTTCATCTTTAGATCAGTAGTAAATGTTAGATTTCAAAAACTGGATTTAAATCAATTTCTAAGGTTAACACTCAACATAAATGAAAGAAACAAATAAAAAACCCTTTCAAAATATTTCCATTAAGTCCTTGAATCAAATGGATTAACTATAAAACTTTCAAGCTATTTTTCTTAGAAAAAAACAAATAAAAATCAATTAATTAAGATTCAAAAATCAAAGCAATTACAACTTTTAGGTAATCAAAGTTTTTTTTTTCATCAATATATAGAGTAGTTGTTTTCATACCGGGGTTATTCTAAAGTTCTATAAAGGTGTTAGTTTTTTCGCAGAAGCCGTTGCTATATGCTTTTAAACGCTCTTGGCGCCCTTAGCTACATACAATTATATTCCCGTGTTCCACTAATGGATTTTTATGAAGTTTTTTTTTTTTTTTTTTTTTTTTTTTGAATTACAAGGTAGAATAACACATTTTTCTGCTTTGGTAAGTTTTTTTTTTACATCTCTCAGACTTCATTGTCACTGCTGAGCTGGGAATCCGTACTCACAGAGGTGCAACATTCATTCCCATGTCAGCTTTACAGAACTCATAGAAAAAAAACAAATGATTGCAGTTTCTAGGAAAGTTTTTAGATTTTTTTTTTATCCTACAATTTTAACTTTCATCGAGAGAACGAAGTAGTGGTATCTACATAGTGCGGTTGAAACCAATTCACACTGCAGAAGCAGCAGCAGAAGACGAAGCAGCAAGAGTGAAGCTGCAAATTCTAACAGTCATACGCTCATATAGGTGCCATTTTAATGGCACCTCTGCGATTTTAAAAATGTGCCACAACCAGCTGATCCTGATTCAACTGCTGCAAGTGCTGCTGCTGCTTCTGCTGCATGGCATTGTAACATTGCCAATGTAATCTTTGTGTAGTTCATATTCTTTCCACCACTCAGTCAGTTCAATGGTTGCACGTTACGTGTCAACGAATAGAAGAGGGAGGGAAGAATGGAATGGAATGGAATTTAAGCCAATACGACACACGGAATTATTACTACAAAACCTTCACCCTATACGTATATGTACATTTACAGTACATAGTTAGATAGAAATTGCCTTTCTTGACAGATAGATGGAGCGTAGAGGCCACCACCATCAGCATCACCCCATCCACCAAAAAGACGCAGTTGAAATAGAGAAATATCAAAAAATATATATTAAAGAACAAGAAAAAAAAAATTGGAAACAAGGTCGGTATAGAGATGCCGCTTTTATAAGGCAGCAAATATAAAGGAACTGGGGTGTAAATGTTTTCATTTTGTAACTCATGAAAAGAAAAGAGCTCAGAACGTGCACCGAATGCAAGAAGAGGTTTTTTCTAGTTTGACTTTACCTTTGGCAGGTTATCTTATACTTCGTTCATTCCTCTGCCCTCTGCCCTCTACCTTCTTCCCCTTTCCTTATTTTATTTTATATACATTTTTCCTATAAATATAATAGAAGAGAGATGTTTTCTGATACGAGGTATTATTTTAATGTGAACCTTTGACACCTTTCTACGTCTTTTTCTTCTTCTTCATATTTAGATAGAAAAAAAAAAGATTCCTCACTAAAAGTTAACGAAACGAACATTTTCTCCTCCTCATCACATCATCTTATTCACTTTTCACCATAAATGTAAGGAACGTGGTTGGTATGGTTGCCATATGTGGTTTTTGCAAATTTCTTAGTTTTTAATACATTTTTTTTGTAGATTGTAATGCTTACTAATTAATGATGGAAATTATGAACATTACTCTGTTGTTACACCCAATAGTATTAGCTAAGTGCTCGGGACCAGTTTTTTACCAATTAGCAAAAAAGAAAAAATGCGTTTGACGCTCGTGGCGTATACAATTTATACCAGTCAGGCATGTGTAGCCAATTTGTTAATCATTTAGTAAATAAAGCTACACTTGTTAATTCACATCTAATTCTGCTTAAGACTTCTGTATTACCTCATAGCAATCTGCTCAATTTTAAGCTGAAGGAGGAGGGGGGGTAGATAAATTGTATATTATATACAACGTTATAGTCAAAGCTTATTTTTTGGAAATTAAATAGGCACATTATTCTCGACCCTTTTTATATCTCCCTCTTTTTAGCTGGGAAAGGGATTTTCTAATGAAGAGATTAAAATGAAAAGCAATCATAAATCGACAACGTCAACACTGATCAACGAAACGTTATATAGTTTTGGAGGAAATTTAACTAAACCTTGAAATTCAATTTTTTAATTTTCTTCATATTCTAAATATTATTATGAACCTTGAAATGCTAAGTAAAATACAAAAAATGAGTTACAAATAAAAATCTTTTTTATTTAAGAAATTGGACTTTGCTTAAATTTAGAAAGGCACCTCATCACAACGGTTTTAAAATTGAATTGAAATTAAACCTATGTATATCCAACTTTTTGTTGATATAATGATTTTCCCCTGGGGTGGCAGCCATGATCGTCGCTAGTCAGTCGTCCTTGTTCTTTTCTTCACATCAACACCCGCACCTTACCGCTCTTAATAAAGGTGGTCTACTCGTTGGAATGGCATGTTTTACAAGAAAAGTGTTGGGTTTTCGTTAGCATCGTTGATCGGTGAAGACAGTTGATTCAGGCAATGAGAAAAAAAATATTAAGGAATGTTATATGGGGTTAGCCGTTTCAGAGCTTCCGCATCTGAAACCATCACGACGACGTGACTTTGGTTTTTATTATTTTTACTCTTGCTTTTCCAGCAGTGTCTGATTGTTCGGGTGGAATCAGAATGATGGTGAATATTTGGGAAGGGTAGGGGTGGGTGGTTAGGGGTGCAGATTTTGAGGTCGTTTATAAGGAGAAGACTCCCTTAAGATAAAACCAGGGGATGTTACTTAATGCTTGGACATTGATTAAGCAATTCACAAGGTTCAGGTTATGAAACGTTGTTACAAATTGCTTCGGCATTCTTGAGAACACAAAAAGAAGAGACAAAACACAAAAAAAAAAAAATATATATCCATCAATGCAGGGTTGATCAATAATACGAGTAAACCTACCCCAAACTAGTGTTCCTTCGTTGTGTTCTTCCATAAGGTGAAGAGGCAGGTGTTGTTTTTTTCAGTTTTTACTTTTGAATTGTAAAAAAGTTTTTTTTCTTTTCTTGCATTCAAATTTTTTTTTGTCTAGAAAATGTTCTATATGCATTACATTTTAGAAGTGGGATGTTCATTTCATGTAAGTAAAAGTATTTTGTGGGAAAAACGAAGTATGGACGCGTTTTCTTAGTACCTTTAGGGCTTTCACATCTTCCGACGACTATAGCTATATTCTATTTATCAAGGTGAAGTTTTATTCGAAAAATGCATTTGTTTTACGGGATTATAAAGTAAGTTGAAGGAACAGAGGCTATAGCTGTTCTGTAGGTGAACTTTTGCATAAGATTAAAACGAACAGGTATCATTCGTCTGCATTTATGGATGTAGGTATTTCTATTCACTTTTGTATGCAGTACCTGTATAGAAATGCCAAGGACGAAGACGTTTAAAGGGTTATATTCAACGCTAAGACTATTTCAGTTTATACATCACGAATTGAATATAAGTTGTAAGTTGAATTTCTGGGAAACATGTTGTAGAAACGATAAAATTACATTATAACTTTGTGGTAGCAAATAGAAACTATATTAGACCAATATCAGATTAGTTGGGCTACAGCTAGCTTTTGATTAAATGAGGTCAAGACCAAGAATTTATTAAAGGAAATTGAAGTTCCATAACTGCACATTTCTGCAAAACGTGTCAAGTTGATTAAAATTTTGTATTGGTTTCAACTTTTTAATAACACTTCTTCCCAAAAGCCCTACAAATCCAAACCACCACATTTTGTTGATTGTGACGGGCTTTTCAAGAACCTTGAAAATCTGCCGCCGTCTAGTTTTTGTTGTTGATTTTTTAACTGTATACAGATTTGGAGTTTTTGGAACGATACTTTTTTGGGATATAGACATTTAAGGAATTTCATTTATGTAGTTTGAGAATTTTGGTTGTTGCTATTTCGGAGTAATATGATTATCCTTATTTTCATGATTATTAATTTTCGGGTCGTTTAATGTCCTTTTTTGGAGCAGATTCTTTCGGAAAACTGATTTTTCGTTTCTTCGGAAATTTTATTTGGGACTAAGTCTATACTGAAAACATTGAAATTTCGAGAATTTAGTTTTTGTTTTTTTTTTTCGGGATTAAGAAGAATCTGGGCCTGTTGTAGACATTTTGGGATTTTCATTTTTTTTTTTCACTGAGTGTTGGAGTGTGATTTTGAGTTTTTTACAACACTTTGAAATAAAAAAATTAGGAATTCTTGAGATTTTGAAATGATTTTTTGGGGCTTTAAATGATTGGAATATTTAAATCCCCGAAAAATTGGGAAAATGGGATTTTTGCATTCCAAATTTGAATTTTAATAGATTTTAATTTAAGTTTTTAATTTAAATTTTTGTTCAAGATTTGCTATAGAACAAATCAAAGTGAACTTCAAAGAAATTCCATAGAATTTAAGTCACATTATTTTGTTGATATGGAAAAATTAAAATTTGAGTTCTAAAATTAGGTTAGTAAAATTAGATTTTCATCACTTCAAAGCAATTCTAATAATGCCGAGACGTGGAGCTTTATTTGAATTTTCTAAAAAGCACCCTAAATTTGAAACGAGGGTTTTAATTTGGTGCTGTTAATGGAACAAAATTGTGATTTTTTTTTTTAAATTCTTGAAAAATATCAGTGTTTGAAATAGTGAAATATCCAAAAGAAAATTGTAGCTTATAAAATTTTACAATAATTGATTTTGAGAAAAAGTACTTTACCCCAACGGTGGTGTCTAAGATAGCACATTAAAACAATAAATTGAATTTGTAACGTTTGCATAGGTTTTTCTCAAAATCTATGGCTGTAACGAAAAACAGATTTTTTTTTGGGTAGAATCTTATAAGTTCCAGTTTTTACTCTCACAACTCTTCTAAAAAATCTGATAGTTTTTGGTAGATATATTTAAAAAAAAAAATTTCCCCATTTTAATTCTCTTCAATTAATGCCGTGGTAAATTTTTTTTAGAAAATGCTTAACACATAAAACTAGACCCTCCACCAAAATTCAGCTTTGATTATATAGGCCTCTCAAATCATATGTAGTGAAAAAGTAAGTTTTTTTTTATAAATTTGTGTGGAACAAGACCAAATATTTATTTTTTTCTTATTTTTCTTTAATTTTTATCCCACTTCTGATGATGTCTGAAATTTGTCTTCTCTTTATTTTACAGCTCCAAATTCTCCAAGAAAGCAAGTGAAATGAAAAATGACAATCAGCATTTAAAAACAATAAGGTAAGTAAGAAAAATATTGTACAACGTATTTCTTCTCCATTTCATTGAAGTTAACCACCATATGCCTAAGCTAACAATCATGTACCGAAATTTACCAAATACAACGCATTCTATTGTAAACACTTTAATTTTGAAAATAATTTCTTGAAATTCACATTTCCAAGCTTCATTTGTTAATAAAATCAAGTTTATTTATTATTTCAATAATTTTCACTATAATTTGTTTCCCCATATAAAGCCGTAGGTACTATGTTAATACCTTTAATATTCGTGTGAAAATTAAATGAAATTTCATACAAAATTCTAAGCGTAACATTTTTAACTTAACGTTCCACTGGTTTTATTTGATACCGGAGCTTATTGATTGTTGAAAAATAAATTTACTAAACACATTAAATTGTGGTTATTGGAAGATTGTGGAATGCGTTCATTTTTCGTTCCAAGAGTGGGAGATACTACGTTTAGGAAATAAAAAATTGTGAAATAATATTGTAATTCATTTATTTTTATTCACGAGAACTTGAATTTCCAAAAAAATTATAACGCTTAAGCCTGGTGAAAATGAAAATTTCATCCATAAACGACAACGTGAATTTCACAGAATCCACTATTTCTGTAGGTATTTCAAAGAAAACCAAATAAATCGATAGTGTTCAAGCCCCTCTTTCACCCAACTGATTCGCATTGATAGCGAAATAAGAAATTTTACGTGAAAGAAAATTGCGGAACACATAGAAGAGGAATTTTAAACACAAAAGGTGAAATATTAAAAATTAATATTCAGGAAGTCTACCCAAAACAAAAAAAAATAGTACGTTGCATTCCATTTCGAAAGAAAAACAAATAAGTACCTATTGAAAAAAAAAAAAAAAAAAAACAAAAAAAGAAATATAATAATTCGTTGCTTTCCTGTTAGTGCCATTGGCAAAATTAAAATTCCAATCGAACTTCTCGATTTTAGTTGAATTTATCGATACGACTTTGACTTTATTCCTAACTTTTGCTTCGCCGCCGACGCCGCCGAATGAAAATGAAGATGAAAACTTTTTTTTGTTTTTTTTTTTTTGTTGTTTGGTAAAAACAGATGAACACCAAGAAAAATCCTTTATGTGTAAAATTCTGCGTCAAAAATCCGCAGGAGGCTTCATCATCCATAGCAAAACAAGAGCAAACAGAATAGGAATTTTCCAATGCGAATAACGAACGTGTGAAAAAAGTTTTTCTCCACAGTCGGCGGCGGCAGGGTCTTCATCGTTCCTATTTGGAAAACTTATTCTACCTCAGACTTCACTTCTCTTTTTGCGGGGTGTTGTTTTCTGTGCCAAACAAAAATGAATAAAGAATCCTTCCTCGTTCATTCATTTTTGCTGCCTGCAAATAGAATGATGAGTGACGTGCAACATCTCATCCGAAGAAATACGCGAAATCACTAAAAACTCCATCATAGACTCCATCCCTGCTATAGAAGAATTATATTTGCAAAAGTCTATCAAGTTTAGCACATCGCATTTTCAAACTTCAACCTTGTCTTTGAATTTGTGTAAGTGTGTGAGTGTATCTCATCTCGTCACATTAAAAAAAAACATAGTTTATTATTTTAATTTGGTTTTGTTTTTATTCATTAAAATAAAACTTAAAACTTTACCTTGAAGAATTTTGATATGGTTTGGAAAAGATTCTTCAATAAAAGCTTTTCCATCAAATGTTTTCCAATTAGTGTGTGCTAATTGGAACGGAAAAATTGGCATTGCATACATCTTGGGATGTTCACTAAAATATGAACTTAAATTTGTTATCTTGTCAAGAACGATTTTTTTTATGTTGAAGCAACTGTGTGTCAATTGTTTGACATAGTTTTTCACCGGAATCAATGATATCAAAATTAATTGGGTGCGTTCAGGAAAAAGAGATCTCAGAAATTTCACAGGGAGCAAACAATACAACATTTTATTTTCCTTAGTATTTTATTTTGACATCAAGATTGTGTCATGTAACTGAAACTGCTGAGATATGCGAGATTTCATTTTCTAGAAAATGTCTATAGGGACGGACATAGGGACGAGAAATACGAAGAATATAGCAGAATTTTTTTTTTTGAATTTCAGACTTAAAATCATCATTTGCTAAGAGTGTAAACAAACCTCAATAGGTTCCACACAAATTGCAATTCTCTTAACGAACACTTTCGCCACCTATCGACTGAATCCTTACATTGCCCGCTGTCATTTATATTTACGTATCCAACTGCAGAAGAAAAACAAAATTCTCAAAAAAAAAAACTATTCGGGCAAGAAGATCTTCCGACTGTATTGTTTACGTGTGTGAAAGTAAATTTATGTCACAGAAATCCATTTCGCCCTCAAGTCTTGGATTGGAGGATAGTTTTAATACATTCTGGCTGGCGTCGACGAAATTGCAGCAAACTGTAAGTACCCAAATATATATGTATGTATATTTTTTTTAATTATATCAACCAATTTCTTGCTCGCATTAATTTTTAAATGTTTAAACATTTTATTAAACGATTGTGGTTGATTCTTGTCTCTCTACCTTGGTCTACCTGTCCTAATGATTTTCAGTGGGAGTTGTCTTGTTTTGGAAGTGTCCACAGCCATATTTATCTGATTCGAACACGATTGAACGTTATCATTTTGACGATTGATTTCTCTCTTAAATACGTAGAGAAATATAGAGACAGCTTTTGGCAAAAAAATTACGTTAATTTATTTTTCTGCTGCTCGTGACCTCTACGGGCAGAAGAAAATATTGGATGCCCGACTTCTGCAAAAATGAAAAGAAGGAGCATGCAAATCACGGAAAGATCAAGGGAATATATATGTAGATGCTATAGCAGGAGGTTCGGAATTGTTAACAAAAAGGTGAAAAGGTTGGAAAATAAGAAAAAATATTGTTGAAAAGAACCGTCAAGGTTACAGGGCCTAAACCGAAGCGTGCAAGGAGAATCAACAGCGGATAATTAAGTAGAATCATGAATGACAGCTGTGCTGAGGAAATAGAAACATCATTTCTGAAAACTTTTCAACAATGATGCCAAATTGAATACCGTTCATAGGGTAGTTAAACTATTCCACCTAAATGTCGTAGACAAACAATTCCGAACTTGACGAAGTGGATATATTTCCATTTAAAGCTTCAGGCAAACTCTATGGTCGGTGGCTCTCGGTAATTTTTTCGGAAGAAGCCTTATTAATCTCCACATAAAGTTCACTGATTTTTTAAAACCAAAATTTAAAAACAAATTTAATTTTCCTCTGCAACGAATATAGTTTGTCAAAGGTATTAAAAAATACTGTAGGTATGTATAGTTTATCAAATGGAAAACACTAAATAAAGAAAATCTAAAAAACTCAAACAAGATTTCACAAAAAAAAATAGCTTCTTTACGACCACGAATTTTATCTTTTATAATTTTGTTGGCCAAGTCAAAAAAAAAACACGAAAAACCCTCTATTATTCAATAAAGTTTATTGTCCCATACAGAAACACCACCCTGCTCTACCCCAACCTTGTTTTACCTCTATAGCCATTCAACAACTAAAACTTAAAACAAAAACCGAAAGTAAAAGTAAAAAAAAATAAAAATATTAAATTCCATTTTCCGCGTAATTCACATAATGCAATCTTTTCCAAAACAATGCAGCGACTATCACAAAGCTAATCGTATTTCAAAACATCCTGCGGAATGAAAGGGATGATGATCACATCCCTAACTATATTTTTCACGGACACACACACACACACCTAAGCCAACACCTTCCTTTTCAGTCTATATTTTTGTGTGTGTTTTTTTTTACTTTGGGTATGTAACTCATGTTTCCTTTGTGTGTGTTAACCGAAAAAAAAGAATTGGGAAGCAACACCACCAGAGGGAGTCACAGTCATCGTTTCGGAGCGGAGCAGAGGCTGGATGAAAGAAACGATGGTGGATCCATGCAGAAAGGCTGCAAAGACATGCTAGGAATATTTAATTTGTTTTTTTTTTTATATTATTATTTAATCCTTGGGCATACTTGATGTTAGTTTTTTTTTTTAATTCCATTTTTGTTTGGCTGTTTCAGCGAAACTCTATAAGAATATTTGGGTAAAGAGTAAAAGATGTGCCTGGAGGATGAAGATCCTTTTTCTTATAATTCCAAACCTCTAGCTAAGTTCATTTCTTTTTTTTTTCTTTTTTGTTATTATTTGTGTGTGTTTCAAAGAAGAACCGCATTAAGTGCATTCACAACTGCGCAACCACAAAAGTTTTCCCTTTGGGATAAATTCTTTAATATGCATATCAGGCTTACTTTCTGAATTTACTCTGCAAAAGGGAATATGTAAAATTATATCCCTGGTTCCAGAAGATGAAAAAATAAATAGACAAAAATAGATGGCGGCTTGTTGGGAGTCTAATAGCCTTCAATTTTTCTCCTATCGGCTTTTGGTCCTTTTTTGGAGAAGAAAAAGTCAATTTTCTGGAAGCACATGAGATCTCAAATCTTTTCCAACCTATACTGAATCCATTTTCATCTTCTCGTCAGACACACAGTAACACCTATTCCTTTTTTTCGTGATGGGAGAGTCAGTCGAAAGGAAATAACTCAACCGAAAAGTCAAAACCTGCCAACCAAAAAACATGCACAAGATGGATGGCAATGTGTGTGATGGCATAATGCAATTTCCTTCTTCAGTGATACCTACTCAAACACACATAGGACCCAAAACCAGTAGCAAGACCGAAAGTGATAAGTTCATATTTTGAACAAAATTTCCTATTTTCAGGTTTTCATACACCTTTCGACAGAAAGATGAAGAATGAAATAAGAATAAAACTCACCGCTTCAAAGGATCCTTATTTTTCTGTTTTCCTTTAAAAACTCGCTCACAGAACTTCTCAAAACCTTGTCATATCTTATCATAACCCCAGCACCAACCGAGAGGACGTTGACGAGAATCCTAAGGGGGGCAAGTATAGTTATATAGAAAGTTGAACAACAAAAAAAGGATTGCATCGGTTTTCTCTCCGAAAATTCATTTCTCTCCTGTGGGAAGGTCACAGTTTTGTAAAAAAAAAAAAAAACAAAAAATAAAAACACAGAATCCTTATACCTACTATGTAACTTATGCCTGTTGTATTTGTGTAGTGTTTAATATCGGTGTGCATCATAAACTACCAAAGGATCTTCCCCCAATTCCCATATTGTGTCTGTTGGTCCGTGAATTTTGAGAGAATTTTGTAACGGTACAGTATTAGTGTAGGTAGATGGTATTTCGTATAAGTCGTCTACTCTACTACGCTTCCCTTATAAAAATGCTTGTCTATATTTCTATTTTTTTTGTAGTCCTGGGGATTTGATTTAGAAAAGGATTCTACTGACTGCATATTATTTCCCTAGGGTTGGTGTGTGATATCGACGAATGAATATTTGCGTTTTTTATAAAGTATTTCTTTCTTTTCGAACTATGTGCTGTAACAGGATTGGAAACTGAGGTGGGTCCGTTAGACCAAGTTATGACCTTCTCCGAATTCATAACCAAAGCAGGTTAGAAGTGGGAAAAAAAGACTTATTTGGAAACCTTGTTTCATAGAAATTGTAATTGTACTTAAAGGCTTCTTGTAGATCATATAAACTCGTAGAAATATCATCAAGCTTTAGAGGGATCTGTGTTTTTTTTTTAGTAAATATTCAATCTACTAAGAATTGAGGTTTTTTTTGAAGGTAAAGGAGGGGTCACAGGATTTCAAGAATTAGACTTTTTGAGGCTCGATTACGAATATATTGCTATCCAAACACTTTTGTAGGGTTTTGGATCGAAATTTATTAAAATGCAAATATTTCGAGACCCAGAACTTCCGCAAATTTTTTGTTTAGAGGTGTGGATAGGGTTTGAAAAGTAATATTTTTAAAAAAAGTTACAAAAATATAATTTTTTGCTAGGGCTTAGCACATCGTTTTTTTTCAAAAATCAATTAAACTTTATTTTTTAAGATTTGTCAACATTTTTATATTGCCGGAAAGGTCTGTTTGATTTCAATTCCGTACTAAAAACGACAACCTCTTGCGAGGCTTGGTTGTGAAAATATCGGATTTTTGTTTCTTATTACCAAACCAGTGGTGCCAACAGCTCAAAATAGCAAAAAAGGACACACGTCACATGTCTGCTCTAAGGTCTGAGCTAAAATAAATAAATAATGCAAACATTTTAATTTATTTTCATTTTATTCTGTTGATTTATAAGTATAAATCTATAGTATTTTAGTTCAAAGACTTACAGCTCATTGACTGCAGTTAAAAGACTTACTGACTAAAAGCTGAACCATCGCAGTACAAATGACTTTCAACTGACTAAAAGACTAAAATTAAGTCAAAAGTACTGCAGTTAATTAACTTAAAGTTAATTAACTTTTTTTCAACTGCACAGTCGGAATGTTAGTACTGACTGCTGCCTGTTTGCTTTGCAGTTAAAGTACTTACTCACAGTATTAATTTGCATTCAAAAGTTTAGTTAATTAACTGATACTGTATTAACTGCAGTACTGAAAAGATTGCAGTCTTTACAACTCTGGTGGATATTTGGTCGTTGGTGGACTTTCCTGGTGTAAGGCCACACGCATATGGACCTATCAGGTTATTGCCGAACGGCTTTACTCGTCCACACAATACGGCAGAAAAGATCTTGTACGCGATGTTAAGGAGATTGATGCCTCTGTAGTTGGTGCAGTTCAGAGGGTCTCCTTTATTGAGAACCGGCAAAACAATGCTGAGGTTCCATTCATCGGGCATACTTTCCCCCGACCATATTTTGCAGATGAGCTGGTGCATACTCCCAACCAGATCATCGCCTGCTGCTTTGAATAGCTCGGCAGCAAGGGCCGTCAGCTCCAGCAGGTTTATTGGACTTCAGTTTAGATATTGCTATCTTCACTTCGTCAAGCACGGGTGGACGCAAATGTTGATCTACGTCGCGTCCGTCGTCTAGGTTGAATGGTACAATCTGCCTGACAGCGGAATTCGGTTCGTCATCGCCGTTATACGCAGTCTGCAGAAATGATTTTTCCATATACTCTTTTAAATTTATTCACATAAATAACAACCACGTTATGCTTTCAAAATCTAATCATACATACACCATTCTCTTCTCTTATGATTCATCATTTTGTCACGAAAAATGCACAGCAAAAAAAGTTAAATTCCAATAACAGTATATCATCACTTTCCACTAAAACATCAAAATATTCTAAATGAACTCCCCACCGACTCCCCACTGCGTCTCCCCGAAAAAAAAGGTTGAACTAAAAACCATATACAAAATATGTTATCGACAACTTAATGCTTAGCAATCAATCGCATCCATTATCGTTATTTTGTTTTGTGTTTTATCCTTTTTGGGTCCTGGCGCATAAATCCAGTGGAATCCCCTTTTTCGTTATATATTTCTGTCGCTGCTTTGTTTTTTTTTTCTTTTTTGTTATCTCGTCTACTATTGTTATCCTTTGAAAAAAATAATAAGAAAAAACAACCACAAGCCATTTATGATTAAAACGATGTCGACTAATGATGATGACTTGGTGATTATAATAACGATGATTACAAGCTATTGAGTGCGTGCACTTCAGTGGAAGACGAAGAACCTTTTTCAGTTGTTGTTGTTGCTGATTTTTTTTTTCTTTTATAAAATCCACAGATTTTTACTGTCTTATCCTTCGTTGTTGTCCTTGTCGCTGTCGCTGTCATATTTTGCCAAAGCTAATATAGGAACAAACACAACAGTCCTTTCTGCGTCACCCTCCTACTTTGCATATAGAGTGTCTTGTTTGAATCCTAATATTTTATCTTGTCTTTGCATTTGAACAATGACTCCAGTCGTGCAATATTGTATAAGGATATCCAACATATATATATGAGCCATAATCCATAAGCCGTAAGCCCAGATGCGCTATATTTTGATGTGTAATGACAGGAACATCAATTTAACTCTCGGCGCGCGGCGCGTATCAGCCTTATGCTATTGATACTTTGAAGTTTAATTTTGTCAACATAGAGTTATTTGATTACATCTAAAAATAGAGGAGCCAGATGCAGGTAACCTACTACAGACTTAACCAATATTATGCAGTTTCACTCATGAAATACAAATAAAAAAATAACCGAAACGCGTAATATGAAACATATGCTATAACCTATACTGAAAACTGAAATGAAGATGAAGGAATGATCCTTGGGTTATTCACCACATCGAGATAGAGATAGAGAGTAACTAGGACAACGACGATGAAGCGCTCATGTGTTGCTTTGGCACTTTGTCATCGTCATTCTAGCGTAGCGGGTGTGCGTGCAAGAGCATGTTAAAATCAAAATATATGCCTTAAATTACACCCGAAGCATTAAAGTTTAACAGTGTTGCCAACTACTGTGGGCTTTTAGAAATGTTGTATAATTTTCCAAGACTTTGAGTTAAGGGTTATACAAATTATTATTGAAAAATGCACGACTGGGTCACGTCACGCGAACTTGCTCTTAAAGATCAATTAGCTTAGATTTTAAAAGATGTTCTAAGTACAAATACAAAGGCTTTTCCAATAGGGACGGGTCAATTTTTACAGCAAATGTCAAAAAAAATCATTTCAATTACATAAATGCTGGTATTATTTTCTTTCAAAAATACATAAACAAATGTCAGCTACGATAAAGTCTAGTACGCAGATCGCGCTAAATTTTAGCCCCCACTTTTCTCTCCAAACATCAGCTAAAACTCTAGCTAACTTTTGACATGAGAGCGTTGTGGAGAATATGTCACAGAGAACAGCTGTTATCTAAAAAAAAGTTTCATTTAACATTTTCAAAGAATTTATTTTTCTTTATTTCAAGTAATTTTAAGCAAATAAAATGGATTCTTCCCTTTGACTGAGATAAAAAGTTTGTTTCCAAGTATTATCTAAGTCACTTTTTATTTTCAGAGAGTAAAATTCACAAAAAGAAAAGAGTTATAGAAACCTTCAAAGTTTAGCTCGAGAATTAATGTGCCGGACAATTATTTCGTGCGCTAAATTTTGACAGATAGTAATGTACAGTAAGAAACAAAAATTTGTCTTTTTTTTTGGCTAACTTTTGGAGCTTAATACTTTTAGTTTCTAGCTACTTAGGTGAAAGGTTCCAACAGGTGTGTACCGATTCTGGTGTCTCCTCATTTTTGAAGGTTCTGCGTGGTGTTCCTCAGGGGTCTATACTAGGCCCGCTGCTTTTCTCCCTGTTTATTAATGATCTTCTTGACATTTCTCACAATACCACAGTAAATCTGTTTCCTGGCGAAGTTCAGTTTAAGTGCTCAAGACCCTCTAGTTTTATGGAAGACTGTGTAGCAAAGATAAATGAAGACTTGGAGAGAATATGTGCCTGGGCTCACGTTAACAAGTTTCTATTAAACCTTCAAAAATCTAAGGCGATAATAATCTCTAAGAATCTAATTGACGCTTCTAGTATACCAGCTCTTCTTTTAAATAATCACCTCTTCTTTTAAATAATACTGTTGCACCATATGTAGATAAAGTTTCCCATTAGCTACCGCACTCTGACTGCGAAATTTATTCTGCTTTGGTAGCTTCCTTTCACAATGTGTTCACTATTTTTTTTAGTTATCGATCTCCTAATCATACTTTTTGTTTAGATATAAACAGCCATCCCTCAAAATTTATTCAGAAAAATAATACTTCTATCTCTTGAGGAAAAATTAAGTGGAGACTTTTTCATATAAAGTCCAAAACCACAGATTAGCAACATGAAGATGAGAATCCCCAGCAGCCATTTTAATTTGCCTATACAAGCTTGAACCGTCAGATATCATATACAAATTGAGAATGTATGTATAAAAACCTCACACATAGACAGTAGAGATCTTCAAACACCTGGTTTAATTGTTGTTGCAATTCACATCTATTCATCGACGCGGGATGAAATTACAAATACAACAATGTAAACAAATGGGTTATGGAGGGTGAAACGTACGAAACATTCTCATCTTCATATGGATAATCTGTGTCCATAACCATAATTTGAATTTTGCACTAAAAGCCTAGTACGCTGTTGATGCGAAATAATGTTTGTCTGTTGCCTCTAACAAGACATCGAAAAGCTAGTAAAAAAACACAGCGGCAAAACATCTTTGGAGAGTTTCATCAATTGCCAAAATACAAAAAAAATAAAAACAAAAACTTACACAAAATGAAAGATATAACAAAAACAAACTGAATAAAACTTAATGTTATTTTTCCACACACAATTGATGGCCCGTGAATAAGGATGGAATGTGAATAAAGAGTGGAGACTTTTTCAATACAATCTGCTACAATTTGTTATCGATTTCGCTTATTGAGTATACCTTACTGCTGTTCCATTTAATGGTTTTTAAAGACTTTAAATTAACAAAATTTGATAAAAAAAGGAAAATAAATTGGTAACATTGTTGAGCAACCATAAGCCGCTACACAATATGTGCCCCCAAGAAAGTGGGTTGCGTTGCGGTTGTCGAGAGCGCTCCCACGACGAGCTATACAATATACATATAGCAGGAGCAATGAGCACAACACCAAGGAAGGAAGTAGGATGTCGGAATATATTATTATTATTAGGTATGTGGTGGCTGCAGTAGCGGCAGTGGCAGAGACAGTGGTGTGGCGCTTGAAATTCTCGCCGAGGGAAATTTATATTCATAACGAATATATGACAGGATAATATTGGTTGCTGGGACTTGTTCATTTTTTTTTTTTTTTTTTTTTCATCTCGACTCTATGGATGACTTGGGTATGCCAAGGCGACATATTATAACTCTTGAGTTCCTCCATATTTATACTACGGTGAGCGCAGGAGGTGTCTCCGCATATATCGTCTGATACATTACCATCACACGAGATCCTAACAGACTCTCATCTTTCATCTGCGTGTGGGGTTGGGTTGTATGTGAACAGGACCCTAGGCAAATATTATTATGTCCTGAGCCCCTTTCTGTGTATATTGAATCTGTCGACGCCGTTTAAAGTGATTGCCGCATAGACATCATTTAAGTAATCCTCCCGAAAATATAAAATGGCATAGAGAGAAGCACCCAAACATATGACGATTTGTTCAAAATTATATTTGGCTTATTTTGCGATTCACATATCAGAAAGAGAGGGAGAGAGAGAATGAAAGCGAGCAACAAAAAACAGAAAAAAAAATCGAGGGATGATTTGGGAGAACACAAAAAAAAATAAAAAAAAAATAAAAAGGATTTCAACTCGAGAACCCTGTGGGGAATTGAAAGTGATTCCTTGATGTTGTTGTTGGCGCTTCTTGTTCTTGTATGGAATTTGCTTTGAATGACGAAGTTGAATTTTTATTCGAGGTAATAAAATTTCGTCACACAATTGCAATTAATTTGTGACGAGTCAAATTTGATGGTAATATTTTTAACGACACAGGGAAGCACTTTAGGGCTTTTGTATAAGGATATAATACACGCAATCATATGTTGTGTAGACATCGATTTAAGGATGCTTTATATGCAATGAAAAATTGAAGAAAATATTGCAATTTCATGTGTGGTGATAACCATTTGTATAAAGATTTAATGGGATACGTACACAAATTCACAAGTCATATTATTATGTGGTTTTGAGTTGGAAGAACTTGGGTGTCAGTGATGACCTTGATCGGAGAGGATTAAAGGTGTGATGGGAGATTTTTATATAAATTAAAGACGAAAGATTTTAAAAAGTCTACATAGAATCTTGAGGCTGGTTGTTTTTTGAAAATTTGACTATAGCCTAAGGACCAGTCATTTAGAGCGAGATTTAAGATTTTTAACTCTGAAATATCTTGACAAATGCTTTTGATATTATATCCTCCAAGCTTGCTGAGTGATTTCATGCATCCTTTGCTAAAAAAAAACTGCTTTAATACCCAGAGTTAGCTTAGTCTGGTTAAACTCACCACTTAAAAACTGGGCCTAAAAGTGTTAAGACTTCTGAAGCATACTTTTCGATGCTTTTACTCTAAAAGTAAATAAATATGGTAAATAAAAAGAGATAATAAAATTTTCTAGCAGAAAAGCTCAAGACATATCTGTTTACCTTCAGTGAATCGTTCCCGAGATATTGATAAAAACACGTTTTTCAAAATGGTGATTAAAGCTCAACATCTACATACATATGTGGAATTTTTTTATACTTTGAGCCTACGCAACTACCAATTCCAGTAGTAAAATTTAAGCAATGAAAAAAACTCCCCCTCCACTGATATATTTTAAATATATTGTTGAAGATTCAAGGTTATAGAAGATTTATTTATCCAGCTCGAAGGACCATTTCTGTTTGTTTTATTTGAATCTTCCCCAAAACTTAGTCTTGAAGTGTGTTTTCAGCTTGTGGGAATTTTTAAGCAGAACAATATTGTATGTTCTTCAGCTTTTGTATGAAATTTCTTCTCCACCTAAGTTCTTTGACAATAAATATGAAAAAAGCGTTTCTTAAAAACTGTTTTTATGATTCTATGAATTCTATGAATAATTTAACTAATAACAAATAGCTTTGCTTCAAGAAAATACAATAAATCAAAATCTTAGGAGTTCCAAATACTAAAAAGTCAGAAGAATAAGCCTTAACCTTTCTCCCCAGAAAACTGTTATTTTTTTTTAAAGCAAAACCATCGTACCTCAAGAAGTCATGGTCTATAATCATCATCATCATCTTCGGTAATTTGTTATTTCGGGTTATTAAGCTTTGCTTTCGAGGTCAACTTGACTATGCCAATCTTCAATATGAATTCATCGTCAATTATCCGAAACATAATATTTCTTCAATGAAACAAAAAACCCTATTCTTAGATTTCCAGGGATAATAATTATGAATCCAGTCAACCATAGAGCTCTCTGTTCAATCTTTGAATACAAAAAAGCGTCTCACTGAAGGTACGAAGGTACATACTTCCATTTTCCGCATTAATCGATGTTTGCCACTTTTCCTACAAAGATGATGACGACGATGATGATGATGATGATGGCACCTATACCTGGAACAGCTTCAATCACTCTCCTTGTTTTTTTTTTTTTTTTTATTATTTCTTTTTTTTTTTTTTGAGAAAGGAGCAAAATTATGAAAATCCCTTCGGTGATGTACTACAACAATTAATCACAAAATCCCCACTTCAGGGAGCTAATTACATGCTTATCGCAAGCACTTTTTTATTACCATTATCTCAGTTCTTGTTGTTGTTGTTGTTGTTGATGCTGGGTAATTTTTTTTCGTTTTCCTCTAAGTGTTTCCTGGATTCCTTCCCGTAACCCAGCAGCACCGGAGCTATCTCCAACCGTTATTGACAACTAGCTGCCAATGGCTTGCTTATGGCTTGGCAGTCGACTGCGACTAGTTGCCTTTATCCTTTTACCCTTTTCAATTCCACAAATGACTGCTTGATGAGATCAGAGCCGCTTGAGATTTTTTTTGTAGGTGTTTTTTTTTTTTGTTGTGTATTTCAAGCTCTCACTCGGTTTTTCATGGATGATTGAAATTTTCCGACTGTCAAGACGAGACACTAAGCCCACCGACCCGTACCGAGAAGCACCCACCGCGCGCGCCGCCGTGCCATGCCGCGCCGAGAGCTGGCAGTAGCTATTGCCAACAAGCTGCATGAAGATTTTGCAAAGGATAGCTTTTTTTCGTGCGGTCGTTTTCGTTTTCGTTCCTGTCCTCGATGACGATTCCCTGGGTTTTGTGGCTGTGTAGAAATTTATGGACGTTGGGCAAAGATGAATTGCGAGCGTCAAGTAATTTGCCTCAACAACCGACGATGATGATGATGAAGATGATGAAGATAAAGATGGTCGATAGACTTTGATGATGATTTTCCCTCAGGGATTCCATCCATACAAACCCATCAACCCCATCTGCCCCTAAGCAATCCTTGAAAGGATAATGGCAGTATCAGCGGATTATTATGTTGTGGTAGATTCGCTTGTTGGAAGCTATATTGGTAGATTACAATAAATTGTAGAAGGACAACAATAAAACGGAACCTGGAATATGATTTTCTTTATTTGTCTGTAAATGTCTGGTAATTAGTTGCACGGTGGTTGCTTGAAAGAGAAATCGAGCCAGCGGCTGGGATTCAGAAAAAAAGTAATCGACCAGACAACCAGGAACGGACTTGGAAAAAAAAAATACTTTCGAGGAAGGATGGTAAATAACAGATAGAGTATTGTTGGTAGCAGCAAAGATGTTAGAAAAAGGGTCTAA
This sequence comes from Leucozona laternaria, assembly GCA_932273885.2. Lineage (NCBI taxonomy): Eukaryota > Metazoa > Arthropoda > Insecta > Diptera > Syrphidae > Leucozona > Leucozona laternaria. The sequence continues at coordinate 1,726,648 of OW026366.1, forward strand.
AATTTTAGGTTGATTTTATTAAAGGATTTTTTGAATTTCATACCTTTTGTCTGTACCCAAGAACAAATAGATACCTACATTTGTTTCTGTGATTAATTTATAAGACTTAAAGCTTCCCAAATCTAATTCAATCGTGTTAATCAGTATTTCATGTTTAAGGCCTATTTCGGGCATCTAAAAATTGATTCAGAACACATTGATTTCTATGAACAATTAAACAAATGTCTGTGATTTTGGCTTAAATGGCGCCCAATGTTAATTTTAAATGAGATTCAAACTATATATGTTATTGTTTTCCTCTAGTTTAAAATATTGTTTAGAAAAAATTAGATTCACTATAAGATTATTATTATCATCTATAAGTTTTCGTCTTCCAAAAAAAAAACAACTACAAATGATGCAGAGCAAATTTTAATATGAAACCCATATATCTGACTTAAATGGCGCCCAGTGCCAGCTGCGGCCCCGGACACTAAAAAATAAAAACCACCGGAATTAATTGAAATATTCTCCATTGATGAGGGTGATGGGAAATCTTTAGACTCTGTTGCTGTTCCTGACAATTAGTGGTCAAATTACTTGTGGTTTGAAAATGAGGGAGGGTATTATGCATATTTAAATGGATAACCAAACAGAGGGATGATAATGGTTTTTTGTGTGTGTTTGTGTGTGTGTGTTATAAATGGTAAAATCTATTTGAGAACTTACTTTGTACGATCCTAGATTTTTCACGGAACATCCAAGTTTGACATTTCGTCCAGCAGGTACTGTAACATTTTCGATGTATTCTGTAAATTCGGGTTCCTCTGTTACAACTGCAATGAGATAAAAAAAAAACAAAGGAATAGTGAGGTCGTTATAGATACATTGTGTGTTAGAATTACTAATGAATAATCAAATCACGTTTGCAATGCAATTGCATATATTTGCAGAACCGAGTCCTAAAGAGACCAACCTCTAACCATCTTGTGGCAAGACTGCCAGGGCTCTAAAGACAATTCATAACTAAAAAGAGGATGGATGTTGGCATAAGCAGCATCTACATTTATTTATATGTGTGGGGCAGGGTGTGTTTCATCATCTTCTTTAAGGACGAACCACAAGCATATGTGTATTTTGAACTGGTAATTCAATTTGAAATGGGGCCATCCTCTCTGTGTAAAACTATTACTCCATGGAAGTAATATGGATTCTGTTGGATGATGCCATATCCTAGTTTAGTTAGACAACGACAACGAAGAAGATGACTACAACCAGGACTAGGACGACATCCACTTTGTTAATGCTATTGCCATTCCATTTTCATTCCAGGCATAAAATTTTGGATTGAATCTTCTCCCCCAAACGCAGAAAAAACATACATCTATACACAAAAGCAGTGTATGGCTACAGTATCCCTCTTAGCCAAACTAAAGGTGTGTAGCTTCTATGGCACAGGGATAAAATTTGATTTTGTTCCTTCTGAAATGGTTCTCCTGGGAATTAGGTTTGTACCGAATTAGTAGTACACACACATAGGATCTACAATAAAAGGCAGAATAAAACAACAAAAAAATTGAATAGGAAAAAAAGATGGAAGTCTAAGGCTGGAAGTTCGTTTGGCTTTGGATACCATCAGGGTCAGTTGAATGAGAATAGGGTCGAGTGTGTTTTTTTTATGTTGTTGCGTTCTTTTATTGCTTTTCGTTTGATATAACCAGACCGCATCAGGCGGCGAGGTGTATCGAGACAAAATACATATAACAAAAAAAAAGAAGAAAATTTGTAAGAAGGATTCTTCAAGAAGTGATCTCTAGCAGTGAAGAGTGTCCTCTTTTTTTCATTCTTGTCTTTAGGATTAATACGGTAATCACTCTGATAGCTGATGATATAATCATCGTTTCGAGTTTTATCGTTTTACATCGTCTTCGTCCAGTTTTTTTTTTTTTTTTTTTTTTTGAAGAAGAAGAAGAAGGACTCTTTCCTATGGGAATCCTCGTCGATGAAAGGACGAAGAACAATTTGCTTTTAAATTCGAATTTTATGACGGCCATCAATTTATTGAAGGCGATTTTTCTTATCTTTTTTGTTTTCTTTCTTCAAAATCATTGTATATTCTTCCTTAAGATTTTTTTTTTATTATATTTTTGTCTTTGATTTAAATTCAAAGGAGATCACATCATGTTGAATGATACAAATGCAAATAAATTATCATTTCCTTCGGGGAGTTTTTTTTTTTTGAAGCAAAGCAGTAAAATTTTTTCAAGAATTGACTTTTTGATATTTGAAAGGTTTCATGTTGGTTGTTGGGGATTTGTTTGAAGAAAAAAAAATTGGCAGTTTTCAGAGTACTTCTGATGTGTTGGAATAGTGTTAGGCACGAATTTATGCAAACGCGGTTGAATGGCGCCCAACGCGAGAACTTGTTGTGTGATCAAAAAAATGCATCGTATGTACAATTATTGAAAGCTTTTAAATTTAAAGCATACCTCGTTTTCAAAATTTCAACAAAAAATTATTACAAGTTCAGGAAGCAAAAGTTTGTGTTGCTAAATGGCGCCCAACTAAGTTGTAATGTAAATTGTTCAATCTGTAAATGAGCTTAAAGCTTTAAATACTGCACAGTTTTGGTATGCTTTTAGAGTTTGATGTCTTTCATTTTCTTTTCAGAGGACAGAGAACATTGGTAATCCGGCTGAATTGCATTTTAAAAAAGGAATTTATACAAAATTATTTGGGATACAAGTTGGTATTGCCCAGGACTATAACTTTTCCTGAGATAGTTCATTGATCATGGACAATTTCTCTGTCTTGTTTATTAACACGGATTTTTAAAAATAAAATTCAAATTTACAGATTTTAACGACCTAGCTGTTGCATATTTTTAGGCTCTCAAAACGCTTGGAATCATAATTTCCTCACAGTTACAAGTTCTTTAATTTCAGTGAATGACTTAAATTTTCCCTGCAGAACAGAATTGTAGCACAGAGTCATGCTGATAGAGATAGACACATATATATATTAAGGTTCCTTTGCATAATTTAACCCACATTAACAAGTCTCTCGGGATCAATCGACCCCAATGATGATGACTAAACGAAAACTCATTTGACCAATATATGCCTATACTCGTACATAGGTATATCTTTCTGCCTGTGTATAGCCGTAAAGGTCTTCAACAATACACAGAGCGACCATCTGCCACATTAATACAAACATTATTCAATTAGACGAACTGGTCAATTTGCAGCATCGCGTCACTCGCTGAATTCTGGAATGTCCTGTCTCTGGCTTCCGTGCCATGCCAGCCGTGCATGCCGTACCGCACATCAGTGCTTTCGTTTGTTCGTTGTCCTTTGGCAAATACAAATTCCATCAGCCTGCAAGTATGCAATGCAAAGTGCCCATGGCGGAGCAAACGACTGATTACATGGTTAAGAGTGGGCGATGAGAGGAAATTAATGCGGTTGCCTGATGACAATGTCATATAAGTGTATCTACTATATACTCCTTTGATAATCGTCCTACTTGCTGCATCGAGCGAAATATTGCAGTTCGCCTTACAATCGCTTAAGCATTAAATGCTAACAAAATTACCAACGGAAAATGTAATTATCCTAATTCGGGCCGGAGACAACCATACACTCCATGCACTCACGAGGGAACAAAATTAACCACTGCTTGGTTGCATATTACAGAGCATAAGTTTAGAATGAATGAATGAATAAAACGATGAACGCGGTAAGTCTGCGCCACAGTCAGGAGGTCTGTATAGCAGCTCATCAACAAGAGAGATCATCAAAATGTCCTTCTCATTATTCGGACACTAAAATTATCCTATAGTTGACATGTCTTGTGTTGTGTTGTGCGGCTACTGTTTAGTGTTTAGAACGAGGTATCCTTATTTTATCATTATTATTCCAAACCGTTATCCCCTCGTGGGATTTTCTCCGGCTGTATTTTCCAATATGCATGCCTCACAGATTGATATGTTATTGCTCCTGTTTAAAGGTATACCTGGAGGATAAACGTGGCCATGACCACCTTCAGTTCACCCACAAAATCCCGTTTGTCGTCGTCGGAATCTATTGCATAATTTTAGCCGCAGGCACATCAGTAGCGGTAGCAGTTCTCGTATTTTGTCAGGGATGTGAATATCGAAAATTTTAATTGGAAATTCTAGTCACATGAGAAAATTCCTTCAACAAACAAACAAAGGCAAAAGCCTCCCTTCTTCATCACCCACACCCACCACCATCAGCCACCACCCAACTCCGCAGCTTTCTCACTTACTTACTCTCCTCCTCCTCACCGTCTACATAACATATCGCCATATTGAATCGTTCTGTGTTTATACAGGAAGTGGTTGCAATACAACTTCACCATTCATCGTCAGTGTTGTGAAAAAGTATATGTAGGTCCTTTTGTAAGAGGATATTGGCTTGTTAAAATGTGGTCACAATCGTATATGTTAAATGGAATTTGAATAACACAAATACGAACATACCCCACGGTTATGTGAAAGATACAATCGCCTCAGCGGGCGCCAGAGGTAGCGGCAGCGGCAACAACACCGGCAGTTAAATTTAAACTTTGTTCGATTGATTTATAATGATGAAAGTGTTGTGTTGAATGTGGGGGGATTTCGACAAAGTTATATGTGTAAATGTATGTGAGAGTTTCACGAGATGTTTTCCCCTAGGCGTCAAACTTAAATTATCAAAATTTCTATTACAAAATACGTTTTTTTCGTTTAATTGGTTTTTGATAAGAAAATAACGAAAATATTTTTTGGAAAATTTCGTACAGGTTGTAAGCTTTAGGTATATGTTTGAACTTTTTGCGTACAATTTTTGAAACGCTCGTGGTTTTGTGTCTTTGGAAGAATAGTACTCTTTGTATAAGAAGAAAAGGTTAGAACTTGACTTTATTGGTAGCTATTTATGTAAAATGTAAGTCCTTGAAAGTCGTTTTGGAGTGCGAGTGAAAAAGAGAGAGAGATAGAGAGAGAGAAAATTAATTTTTTTTTCATATCATCTGTGTAAATAGATAAATAGTAGCCATTAATGAAATTCCTCGTGTTTCTTTGGAGGTTTCGAACCACTCATGAGAAGCTTTAAGCAATAATCTAGTAGCACCAACTACTTCAGCTCTCATGACGAGGAGATGAGATTTTCAGAGAAATTAATCCTGCGAGTTTCATTGAAAATGGCTGGCAAAGTGCTCACGAGTACTTCGCCACGACTGTAGTAAACATTGTTTAATGTGGAGATAAACATTAAAGGGCCCAAGTGACTGCCTTGAGGAACGCCTGAATCAGAAAGTGGGAATCTGAGATAATCCTGTATTGACGATTTTTAAGGTATGATCTAAGGCATTAGATGAAAAAGGGTGGAAGCTTGCTAATTTATACAATGTTTAACATTTCTGTCAAAATTTGTATAATATGGAATTTAATAGATATATTTACAGTTTTTATTTTCATTGTCCGCAACGATTTTTTTTTTAAACTTTTTAAATAAGCACCCGTGGCGTTTTTTTTTTCAAGTCTCCACTTTTGGTGAATTCAAAATAATTGATCCGAAATGATAGGGCAATCAAAAGTTTTAAGAGAAAACAACAAAATGACAGCAAAAAACTTGATGTACAAACGTATATAAAATAAAAAACTTCACAAATCATCTGGTCCGGACCAGCTCCGGCTTTTCATCATATTTCTAAATGCAATTTTTCAAAACAGTTATTTTTAGAAGCTCGCATAAATTAGCAAATGAGAAAAATTATTCAAAATAGAAACACAAAAAGGAACAAGACAACAACAATGCGCTTCGTCGGGAAAACACAACAAACAACCCACCAACTGACAAAACGTCCATAAATTTTTCAATATAGGTATAGGTAGAGTTTGTTTTCAGGGTTGGATTTGACCTTTTTAGTCGATTAGAAGTGCTTTTTTTTTTTGGAAAATAGATCAACATGTAGCAAACTTTATTTCATAAGCTTCCTATAGTTCTGACCCGAAGACAAGCACTTGCACTGTTTCGCTTTATTTGCATGCAATTATGTACAAAAAATGAAAACCAAAATTTGTATTTATTGATGAATTATTTCAAGAAGTAACTAAAGACACTCTGGTGAAAATTATGAATGCGGAAAAGTCAGTTTTTTGAAAATCAGTTTAGTACATATGGCGATCATAGCAGACAAACTTCTTCAACTTTTCGTCACAACTTAAAAAAAAATTTGGTGTCTGGACAGCTTGCAGAAACCCAGGGCCTAGTCAGTAACAAGTCTCAAGTGTACGCGTTTTAGGCAGAAATGGAAAGAACCTACAATTTTCTTCCGGCTTAGGTGGGAGGAGCTTTTTTCATAACATTCGTCTAAATTCAGCTTCAGAAACCCTTTCAACTGTTTTGTTTTTAAACTCAAATATTAACCTTGTTTTTTTCCAATCGCGAAGGGATATGGTTAAAAAAAAACGAAATCGGGGATTAGCCACACCATTACAGAAACAAAATGGAGCTTCCATACAAACTATCGATAACAATTATGCAATTGACGCCAGTAACACAGTTTGTCTCCATACTTAAGTTAAGCCCTGACAATTCTTCACGCTTAGCTAAACCCGAAGGAGATTAGTTGTTGTAGTATTAAACATGTAAATTGCTTAGACCCGACGCCGTTTTTTTCGACCAATTTCCTCGGGGCTATTATTAATTCCTGTGTCATTTTGGTCTTCAAAACCTAGGAGCTATACGTGATTCCCCAGAACGGGCAACAGAAATAATGCATGTCTCCAAAGTTCTTTGGAACTAAAAACAAATTTTTAAATCAAAACAAAGTAATAATATTGTAAATATGGAAACTACAAAAATGTATCTAAAAACTCGCGCCCCCTTAGATGCCATACGACGGGCCTAATTTTCCTGGAAAAAAATCCAGTCCAGAATTTTTTTTTTCGTTCGGAGTGTGGCGAGAGAGTTCAACCTGCTCGCTATCCTTTCGAATTTCAATAAATGCCTCTGCCACCGACAAAAAGCGAAAAAAAGTTCGTAGAAAAACAATTTCGCCCTTACAGTGCACTGAGCAATCAGAGCACGATGACTACGACGGCTATGGCGGTAGCGGCCTGAAGTTGTTGGCGTGGCGTTGCTCAAACAATACTCAATTTTTATGTTTTTTAAGTCCTCACAACGCTTCGAGAGGATACGCGAAAAAAAAGTAGGTATAGCATCTGTTTTGCGGCTGCCTTTTTGCATTCTCTTATAGTACACGGCCAGGACAGTCACCGGCTGGAGTGTAGGACTGCAAAATGAAACGATGAATCTATATAAGTACAAAAAAAAAACCCTTAAACGGTGCAATAAGTGCAGCAAAAATGTTTTCGAATCAAAAAAAAAAATATTTATAAAATTGCATTTTAATTTCAATGCCGAACTATCCCTCCACCCGCCTCCTCCTTTCTCATCTTCCATCGTTTCTCTCCAAAAAAAGATACGCCAAATTGAAAACGAGATGCTACTTTGTTGATACACTTGTGTGTGAAGCTGAAGTAGCATCAGGATGCATTACAAATGAAAATATTAAATTACAATTAAATCGTTGGCACGACCATGATTTCGTAAGGAGAAAACATTTTTCATGCCTCAATTACGAAATTACTGTTGTGGAGATTTTTGTTTTTTGTTCGCTGAATTTATTTTTTTATTCTGTTTGTTTTCAAACAAAAGAGTTTCTCTGTTGAATATGGTCAAAGGATCATCATAATAATAAGATTTGTTTCAGAAAAAAAAAAAATGTATTTTTGATGAAAAATGTTCGCTGTTTAGCCTTCGGGAAAAATGTGTTTTATAATAATTAATCAAAGCTTATCTCTGACTTTACAAGTATGTAATTTATTAACAATTTATTTATTATAATTTATGAATAATTGAAAATAACCAATTATGTTGAAGGAAATCTTTAGCTCATATATGACAGTATTAACATGCTCTGAAGTCCGTGCTTTGCACCCATGAAGTTATTATTCATAAACATTAATAAAACCTTAGCTCTAGATCCAAATAGAGTTCAAAAATTTTGTTTTACTTGTAATGTGAAATACTGTACAAATTAAACTACTACGATGTTCCAATGAAATAGTTCTTGGCTTTAATCCAGCTCGAGCCCCCAAAATATTTAACTTAAACTATTTCTTAAAAAAAAACTTAAATAATGGCGTGACAGCTCGTAGAGAATTCGAAAAATACTCAATACTCATGGAGGATTTATCACTTCCACGAGGGGCAGTGTCTCCATTAAAACATTTTAGCAATCGGGAATAGGCTGGATTCGAATCCAACATACAAACCATTCCGCCAAGGGCTATTCCTTACCAAAACGACAAACGATTTCTATAGTTTAACGTAATTGCAAATTTGGCATTCCTGTTTTTCCTTCCGAGTGGAAATACGTCTACTTTTCAATCTATAATAAGAGTTACCAACATTTATCTCACATTTCTTACGTTTTTAACCTCAAACTTCCCTAAAGTCCTCCTTTATGTTCCCAAACTTCTTGCAGGGCATTTTAAATTCATTTTGAAATTGTTTTTCTCTTTTGTAAATTGAGCGGTATTTTCATTAAGTCTGATGAAAACATCAACCAGTCGCCGTGCTAACTGGCATCGTAAACTGTTGCGTCTTAAAAAAAAAAATAAATACAAAAACAAAGCAAAACAAAATCACATGCAAATTAAATGCAAACTCAAAGCATTTCGCCTATAAATCATAAGTATCTCGATAAATTTTGTTCTCACTGAAAATGAAAAAAAAAAAAAAAATATATGTTTTTTTCTTTTTTTGGGAAATTTATTTTATGTAGAGAGAAACACTTAAATGCTTACCATTTGACGAGGATGATGGCAGTCCTCCGCCCATTCCATTAATAAGAATTCCTCCACCAACTGCACCACTACCTCCAACACTACCGCCACCTGATGCTGTTGCTCCGCCTGTCGACAAGGACGCCGATGATGATGATGACGCCGAGGACGAAGTCAACGATAAAGATGATAATGATGAAAACGGTATGATGCCGCCGCCGCTGTTGCCACCATACGATGACGACGATCCGGAGGAGATTTTATTTGTGGAGTCCCCCGCTGTTGCCGACAGCAGTAGGAGGGCCCCAATTAAACACCAGGGGCCCATCAGCTTAACACTTTACTACACTTCATTGTTTCTTATAGAAAACACAGAGCAGAAAAGCAAAGGAAGGGATTGTTTAGGAGAGAATGCCGCTGCTGCTGCTACTGCCTTGCCGTGTTGAAAGCCCCCGAACGAATTCTTCACTTTTTGAACTTTTAAGAGGGTGTTAACGACGATGATGATGATGGGTGAATTTTCTTGAATCTCGACATCAACAACGTTGTCGTCGTTGTATAGTCGACGCCGTTGTGGTTCTTCTTTGGGTGATGGGTTGTGGTTGCTTTGCTCTGCTCTGCTCTTTTCTGCTCCTGAACGAGTATAGTGTTGAGATTTTCGATTACATTTTATTAGAAGTTTGCCAAGAAGCAGCAAACCTCAAGTGCGAGCAGGAGCGTGTGTCAGAGTTTCAATAGTTGTTGTTGCAAAAGGTTTGGTTAAATGATTCAGGGCTATACAGTATACATTTATGCCACCATCACACACATGCTAGAGACATAAATGTATCGGCTGGCCGAAGAAATAAAGTTTTGTCTATTTTCGGGGGTAAATTTTATTAACGCTCTCTTAAGACTTTTCGTTTTCGAAAAGTTCTTTGGCCCGATTGAATTATGGAAGTTGCCTAACTTCTTCTCTGATGGGTCCCATTCTTCGTATCTGAGTCGCAGGGAATGTCTTGAAGTTCCACCCACTCCCTCATCCCCCAGAAAAAAGGCTTTCAATCCTTCTTATAAGAGTTTTTTTTTGTTTGACATTAATATCAATTTGACTTAATGTAGAAATCAGAATATCTATTTTTAGAGAGGAATAAGGACAGAATATTGAAATTGAAAATTTTATGTTAATTTTTCGTTCAATATAAGTTTTCATAATTCTGGGTTTTTGGGGGTTTCATACTTTTTTAGACTCTTGAAACTCTGGGATTTATATTTTTGAGATTCATACAGCGAAATTTCGGGTCTCTGATGGGTTTTGAAGTTTTTTAGACTTTTGAAATTTCGGGATTTACGTTTTCGAGCAAAATACCACTTACATTTTTCGATTTATATGAGTTTTCTGACTTCTTGGTGGGATTTTAGTTTTTTTATGACTTTTTTATTAACATTTTAGAGATTTCAAAAAGTTCGTTTTATATTTTTTTTTATTTCTAAGCATTTTGAATTTTTGGGTTTTTGGCTTTGAAATTTTGGCTAATCAGGATATCTAACGATTTTCAGAAAATTAAAACCCGATTCGAAGAAAAGAAATTAAATTCCGAACAAATTTTTATTTTATATAATTTTTCGGGGTTTGAATTTTTGTGGCTTAAGATCTTGGTTTTTGGGATTTTCCATTTTTGTGGCTTAGGGTTTTTTCTAGATTTTAGTTTTACAAGATTTTAAAATTTCGGGATTACGTTTTCGAGTGCATGGCCAAATGTTTTTTGATATTTAGGTTGCATGTTTTCGAATTTAAGAAGTTTTTGGGATTTTGAATGCGTGCGGTTTTTGACTAAAGGGATTTGTTGTTTCAAAAGTTTTTCGCCAACCAACCTTGAATAAATCCAAAATTAAGCACTCAGATTTGGGAATTAGGGCTTTTTTAATTTAGAGTAATCAATCCTAGAAAAAATGCAACAAAATTTTTTATTAAATAATTTATTTTTCCAAATTTTGAGAAATCGTATTTTAGCTTAGATGGAATAAAAATCAAATATCCCACTTACATTTCTTCGGGATTTTGGACCTTAGGACATTTGGAATTCAGGATATTCAATGTTTTTGGTATTAACAATTGTTTGTTTTTGAGTTTTTGGATTCTGGTGTTTTGGATTTCGGGAGTTTTGAAAAAATGAATGACCACAAACTCCGTTAAAACTCCAAAATCCCACTGAAAATTCCACTGAAATTTGGATTGTTTATATTTTTTAATTTTTCAACATTTTAATTTCCAGATTTTTGTTCTTTTTTAGAATTTCACGGGTTAAAAGGTTTTTAATTGTTTGAACCTCTATTTTCGGGATTTTGATTTTTAAGATCTTACTCCAACTCCCCCAGGAACGAATTTTCTTCGTACATAAGTTCATTAAAGATCCTTTACTGACCATCGGTAGATTAACTGCCGGAAGTGGGAAATCCTTTAGCATGTACAATTACATACCACTAGTTATAGGAATTGTGTCACCCTAAAGATGGTCCAGCCAATTAAGACCAGAAAACATTGATAAAGTTTCATTGTTGTAAGGGGATAAGGATATGCGACAAGTGTTCTCGTCCTGGTTCTGGGTGTATAAATGCTTTTTTTTTGTATAATTTTTCTTTTTCATTTGCAATTTTACTCTTCCTTATCCATACCAACGAATTCCACAAGCTCTATTCTGGTTAGAAGAAAAGCAAAGCGGGAACATGTTTTGAATACAAGAGCTGATTTCTTCGTCCTCAAGTTCTTGTCGTTCTATTGCTCTCTTCTATGTATGTATATATCGTGTCGAGTCGAGTTGAGTTGAGTCGAGACTGCAATTGTGAAATTAAGTATTCTTGGAACGTACACACCTTGGATTGCCTCAATTCCTAATTAAAAGGATTTATGTTGAGGCAAAATTAAATATATAGGACAAGAGTTGAGAGTTGGAGTTGTTGGTCCTTGGTATTATTATTTTGTTTGTGTACATAAAGTTATATGCGGAATTCCGTAAGGATAAACAAGCTTGTTTCGAGGTTAGGTTGATTCGAGGTTGCTTTTGTTGGTTTGGTTGGTTGGCTGGTCGGTCTTGGTTGAGTAATGTGATTATTTCTTTTGAGGGCTTGATATTTTTTTTTATTTATTTTATGCTGATGTCCTTAATTTTGTTGTTTTTTTTTTGCTTAGCTTTTTTTATTTGTGTGGGAAAACAAATGCCTCTCTTTTTGATGTTGTCTTTTGGGGTTTACAGCAATTGTGGACTTTTCTTCGTTTGAGCATTTGAATTTTTTAAGAGGAAAAAGGAAAAAGTTTTTTGTGGATCTTTTTTTCGCGATTTAAAGTTGTCATTTTGTATATTTGAAAGGGGTTCGAGGGAGTGGGTAAAGGAAGAATTGGATTAAGAAATTCATTAATTATGAGGGTAAGTGAGATTTGAATTATACATAGATTCGACAGTAGATAGTATTTTTGCACACAAAAGACAGAGAAAGTTTGAGAGAGAGGAGTTGTTTTATAATTAAGTATAGATATCTGACGAAAGAGTAAATTTTCCAAGACGAAGAAGATATGATAGAAGATGAAAATTGTTGAAAATTTGTGTTGAGTTGAGTTGTTATTTCAAGATTTTTCCTTATGAAGTTAGATTGAAATATGTATAGAAGAAAAAGAAAAAAGGCAATTTTGGTCTTTCGATATTTGAAAGTATCAATTTAATTGGATTATCATGGCCGATTCGATCGATTAGAGAAAGTTTTGAAATAATTTACTGAAAGGAGTTAACAAATAATTTATTCATTGGGGCTATTGACTAGCAATACAGTAGTTAAATCTAATTTTATGAAAAAGCAAAACTAAGAGAAGCTAAATTTCAGATATTTATAAAACAAATTCAGATAATTGTATAGGTATAGGATACTTTATGGTAAAAAATAAAGTTTCGAAAAATGCTGGTGTGCCATAGGATTATTTGCTTGGATGCCTTCCTAGTTCGATTACTTTTTATAGTAGTTTTCGCTCCTTAGTGCCTTGGCAAGAACGCATGCAATAAAATTGTATATATGTTTTGCCTTGATTTCTTAGTCCAAGGATCAAAAGCTGTTCTTGCTCGGAATAAGGTTTCATGCGTGCCATCATTAAAAAATAAATCAATGTCGCACACTTAAAACCATTCCCGCAATTAATTTGATCAAGGAATTTCCAGAAAAAAGTGAAATAAACACGAAATATTAAAGATTTACACATAGCACTCTTATTATTTTGTCCATGGTAAATTTGAGTTTGGTGAAAAAAAATAACAATAATTTAACAAGTACTCATTGAAATTGATTGTTGGCACTGTAAATGCTTTACATAAAGATAATGAAAACTCCTCTCCATATTTTGTTGCATAGAACGTGGTAAAAGCAAAGGATTTAGTAAGTTTCCAAAATATAACTATTCACTCTTATTATTTTGACCACCACTGTATATGGATTCGTACAAAACATCGAACTCGAGCTTTTGATCAAACTTGACATAATGATGATAGAGAAGACGAAAGAAGTGGGTCTCGCAAAAACGTCCTTCTGTCTGTCTGTTCGGCTACAGCCTTAACGGATTTGTCGATTTTCTTTAAACTTGGTACTTAGCGTTTTTTGGACATTTCGCCACACGTTTTTTTTAATTTTTTTATCACCAACAATAACGGTACCTGTCATACAAAATTGTTTGGCCAAAAAGGAAAATCTTATTTTTCTCACACATATTTAAAAAAAAAACTTCAATAAATTTAAATTGTTATATGCTGCCGTTTAGTAAAAAAAATGGTTCCGAAGAATGGTTATTAATGGTACCTCCCAAGAACCATTTTTTTTTTATTTTCGCTTTTCTCAAAAACGGTTCAACTGATTCTGATCAATTTTGTTATGAAGAATTATTGACACGTTCTTAATAATTTATATAAATTGTGGTACATAATTTTCAAAAAGATTCTTTTTGGATTTTTAAAAAAAAGTTTGAATTTTTTTTTTCGAAAACTCAATTTTTCAAAAACCACTGTCGATTTTTATCTGGAAAATTTAATAAAAAAATATTCCTATAACCAAAACTAACGGAACCTCCCATACAAATATTTAAAAACCATTAAGGAAAATATTTTTTTTCTCAAAAACGACTACTACGATTTTGATAACATTTCAAAATTTTTTTTTTTGAAAATTCGATATTTCGAAAACGGGTGGAACATTTTTTTTGTACAATTCAATTTTTAACTCCACATTAATAAATTATTCAAATTGGCGTACCAACTTTGTTTCATAAAAATTAATAATACAAAACAATTTGACAATTATTTGACTTATTAGCATTAACAACTTGTGAACAGTGTCTGGATATGCTTATTAGTATGATCTGCTCGTGAGTGTGCAATTTTGAATGAGAACTTATAAGAGATCTCGGTCACGAGTCATTAGCTGTGAACATTTTTTATTATTTATCATGTTCATGAGTGACCAATTTATAAAAGCTAACGTCATGATCACTCTCATAATGCTCAATAACGAAACTGCTCGGCTCGTGAGCATGAGAGTTTTTCACATGAAAGTGTTCTCTCAAAGCGAAATCTACTGTTATCATGTACTTAATCAACAAAAGGTGCCAATTCTAAGAATTTTGTTTTAATCTTCACTCAGGTCAGTTTCCTCTTTTTTTATAATGAGTAAGTTTTAACGAAACAAATATGAATTTGCTCTTATTTTTAATAATTCTGACTATTTAATTTTTGTTCTAAAATTCCAAAAACAAAAAAGTGACCTCAATTTGAGTAAAATTAAAGTTTATTAAGAAGATTGAAAGCTAAGTTAAAGAATCTAGCTCAACAAATTCGGAACACGTAAGACTAAGTTTTTGTCTGACTTAAAAGTCCTAAAAATCTACACATGTTTGGAATTAATTATTCGATAATTTCAATTCAATGCATTATTTACAAGTGAGTTAAAAATGAGGTGGAAATGAGTTACAATTTATGTAAAGAATCTATAGTAACTCTATGCTCAAATGAAATAATAGGCGATTTTTTTAGAGAGAAATTTTTGAAGATATTAATGACAGGTAACGCGTGAGTCATGTCAAACCCTCATGGTATTTTTGTTCAATACTGTTTGACATTTCATCGTAAAAAGACTTAGCCCGGCACGGAGTATGCAAATAATTTAACTGTGTAATGAAAATAAGCGTTCTCCGATGTAGGTATTTATGTGGAATGTCCACATAATCGACTAAATGAACGCACACTTCCCTATAAAATCCAGTGTTGCCATAAAATATTTGTTTAAATCGGGAGCTTACCACACTAAAAATCAGTATCGTGGCATCAGTTAAATACAAAAATTGTAATAGGTATTTTCTCTTTTCTTTTTTGAAGAAAACATTTAACTTTCCTTAGAAAAATTCCGAATTTTGATGTACAGCTTTATTTGTATGTCTTGAGCAATTCTTTAAAAGTACCCTGAATTTGGATCAAGGTTTTAGTTTTTAACGCTTTAAAGTCAAGATCTGTTTTCATAAACGATTCGCAGGAAAATGTATTGACTTACTTTTTATTATTAAAAATCGGGAAAATAAGTCATATTTACGAATATAAAATCGAGTGATAGGAAATTATTTTTAAATTTGGAACAAATATGATAAATCGGTATTTCTGGCAACACTTAGCGTAAGGAGGCATATAAAATTCAACTCATGAGAGATTTGAAGCCAACTGACCTTCCTTTGAGCTCTTGAAATAAGGTCCATTTCTATCTATAGTAACTTAACAAAAATAAATATTGGTGTCTCGAAAGATCATAGGTAAAGAACCAAGGCCTAAAGTGACTTGGAACTCTGAATCACACGAAATGGAGGGGACCTACAATTTACTGCCGAATCGGAATGGCTAAGGTGAGAGTGAAAAAAAACATTTCTGTTCTCTTGGCCTTCGGCGTGGGAGTCCTTTGCACTAACTATTACGCTACGGGCTACTACTATTTCTGGCTTAATTCCTAATAGTAAAAATTGCAGTATTTAGGCTTAAAAAAAGTGAAAAGAATCGCAAAAGGGTCTTTGAGCTTCCATTATATCTAGACAAAACAACACGGATTGGTGTGGTTTATGGTTTTGGAAGGAACACAGTTCAAGTGAAAATTTAAAATTCATACAAAATCGTGAGTGTGAAATTTGTAACTTTACATTCCTCACCAGCTTCTATCTTAAACCACACTAAAGATTTTTCTCACTTCATTCAATTTGTTCCGTCCTATCCCATACTCAATATACCCATGACAATTTATAGCCGTCTTAGAAAATTGTGGATTGCATTCCTTTTTCATTTCACGAGTGGTGAGTGAGAGTGAAAAGGCAAAAATGTTTAAAATGTCTGTGGAATGTAATACTTTTCTTATTCCATGTTTATACTGAGTATGAATTGGTAAAGTACAAAGGATAAAGTAGAACCTCTTTTAACAAACGAAATCTGAACAATTCAAAAAGTAATGAATTCTTGAATTTAGCCAGAAGCAATGACCTGAAATTCAATTCCTTGTTTGAATGAAACAAAAACTTAAATAAATAAAAATCATAAAAGTTAAAAAAACCAACCAAGGAAACAAATCAAAGCTCCATGTACATAGTTCAGTTTCCTTCCGTCCTTCCGAGCTGGACAAGGCAAAGAGCACTTACGACAGCTTAACTCAGATTGGAGAGAAAAAAAAAAAAACTAAACTAAATTACGTTCTCAAAGTCATCTCGACAGACACAGACACCGTTTTTCAATCGGGTTTTTTTTTCATTTTATTTTTGTAAATTGACCGCAAAGTTTTGAGCAAAATTATGGCATTTCTTAAATGAAATTGAAAACTCTCTGTGGAAAATTGCATTTTCGTTCTAAATTTCTATACCTTCTGCCCCACTCGACTCTTCACCAGTAGGTATGGAAACCATCCTCAAGCTGTCATCAACCAAACCAATCCAGACAGACACAACGATGTAGCATCATGTAATGGCGAAATTTCTATCTCTCACCGTCTCGGCGAGCTCGACACACACCAAAGTTTCCTTGTAGATTTTGATATAATTTTTTTTCTTTCTTTCTTATTTCAGGATAATAATGGTGAATGAACATCATCCTTGATATTCAAAGCTAAAATCAGGGAATATCAAGTAGGTGAGTTAACTTTGCTATCTTTTCATTTTTTTTTTTCCAACATTCATTTGTGGTTTTTGCAAGAAAATTCGAAATGTAAATTTCGTGCTTAACAAATGTCCCCAGAGGCAGGAATGGAATGACTGCTTTTAGGACACGACTTACGTCTAAGAATATAAAGGGGAAGAAATGAGAAATTCCAATGCAAAAGTTCGACTCTAAAACAATTCAAATCAAGAATTTTTTGTGTTTGTTTAAAGGGGGAAGGGGGGGAAGGGAGGAAGGAAGGGTGCGGGTGCGGGTAAACATTTTATAACACTTTCAGACTACTTTGGCCATTTGTTATCCTTTAGCTGATTTGAGGATACAAAAAAAGAAACTCTGACACAAACACAGACTCCAACACTACTCGACCCTCTGGGTGGGTGAAGAAAAAAAAAATAAAACCAATTATCATCCCTGCACATCCCAGTGCGGCGATATAAATTGGATCACTTACGCCCCGACACAGTAGTATCGTTCACACACACTGCAACCTCCACAGCAACAACAATAACAAAAACGACAGGACACTTTCCCACTGATTAGTCAATTTAGACGCGATTCATCCTTGTCACAGAATCCAGCCAGCTATAGCACGAGAGTCGATGGAAGCTGGATGTGACGACAGACGTAAACAAAACGCGATGACAAAACTCAACCGACAGGACACAAGAAGACTCTCTCACAGGCACACAAAAAATCATTTAACGATGAAGGATATTTTTTGACACACAAATAAAATTAAAAAAAAAAAATGAAAATAAATTGAATCAAAGACCGGCGAAATGTCAGACAGAAGGACTACCGCGTATAATCGTTAAATTCTCTTGAATTTTGTTTGCATAAATTCGCAAGCAGAAAGCACAGCCACCAGAGAGAGAGAGAAACAGATGCGACCGTATCCTGCAGAATCCTTAGAGTAACTGGAGCTTTGTCAGCGTAGAATTTTCTAATAAACCTTTTTGCCTGCCGAAGCCAACAAATGTGACAGAACAGACACAGGACTAACGGCGGTGCTCACAGCATGCACAGTGCACACACTTGGTGGTAGACGAAAGTGATAACAGGCAGGAATTTTCATTCATAGGAAAAGTTTCGTCCTGTGGAACCCAAAACAGCCAGCGCCAGTCACACGATAACCCAGTACACACCGCAATCACTGGTTTGAGGCTGTCGGGTATCGAATCGAGTACTACGACGAAGACAACGGAACAAGAACAACCGTACAACACAACATCCCACAAAAATAACCTGTGTTTATGTAAAGGGGTGAGAGAGGGTCTGGGATGCTTAACATGACCACCGTTATAGTAGACCAAGAACTGTAGGATGGGGGCGCCACAGGCGAGTTAAAGCTTTTGTCGTAATGAGGTCCTTATCATTGACTTCCAAGTTTGACGAGGTTTGATAAGGTGTGATTGGGTTTGAAGAGGTTTGATGGTTGTATAGGGCGAAGCTTTTTGCCATGATTAAAATAAATATTTTGGGGATTGGGGGTCCTTGTTGCTCGTCGAGGCTTTCCCATTCAGTGTGAAAAGAAATTTTTAACCTGGCACACCGGTTTGGTTGGACAGACCTTTGGTTTTTTTGTTGCTATTCTATGAGTCACCCATATATTTCCCATAGGAGAGTCCTGTGTGTCGTGTATAGGATTCCTTAAAGAAGGCACACATAGGCATATAAATCGTGCATTGGTGGAGCTTCGTTTCATCTTTGGGGGGATGATATTTTTTTATTATTTTGTTTTGCTTTGCCTGTGTTATGTTTCTTATTCTAACCTACAGAGGTT
This sequence comes from Leucozona laternaria, assembly GCA_932273885.2. Lineage (NCBI taxonomy): Eukaryota > Metazoa > Arthropoda > Insecta > Diptera > Syrphidae > Leucozona > Leucozona laternaria. The sequence goes on from OW026366.1 coordinate 1,745,459, forward strand.
TTTGTTGTTTTTATGGTGGCAAAACTTTGGTGTTGGTGAAGAAGCTTTGACTTGGATGGTGATATGCTGATGGTAATGATGATGACGATGATGATGATGAACACCTATGCGCATTGTGGGCTGTTTTTGCAGCCAATCATTTTATTACTAAAAGTTATTTTTTTTTTTCTGTTTGTTTGGTATACAAATGTGTGGTGTCCTTGAAGGTGATTTTCTTCATTAAAAATGCATTTTTAGTTTGGGGTTGGCCTTTGGAGGCTAGAATATGATGGGAGAAGGGTTTGTGTTTTGTAATTCTTAGCAGTTGGTGGTATTTGTAGTTTGTGGTCAAAATTTTATTTAGGTACAGGGCACACGTGTTGGGCTTTTTTTCGGTCGTGAGCAGAAAATAAACATTGAAAAATGCAAAACATTTTTAGGGTTACGATTTTAGATTAACTTAAAAAAAGATGAAGGATAGATGGGGAGCCTCAACGGTGAGTTTGGTAGGGAGTGGGATTGTAAGCGTGACAGACAAACATTTTTGAGAAAAAGGTTCTATTTTTTCTAATTAAAAGTAGCAATTTAAATTGAAAAATAAATTTATACCAAAATAGCTACTCATTCACAATATGAGTTAGACCAGTTTTAACCAATCAGTAGATAAACAAACTATGTGTTGGATTCATTTCATCTAATATGCAATAGATTGCAACACATGATGGGTAGGTTTTGTGAAGAGAATCCAATAAAATTTTGCAAACAATATCTTATTATGGTTTGAATCGAGCAATTCTCGTAAGTCGAACATTAAGTGGACGCACAGACCGACGGCAATACGAAACCCTCTTTTTCAGCCTTCTCCATAATCGTAATGTTAGGTTTTGATTACAGACTAGAAATTTTGTTTATGCAGAACTAATTCTTGCCAATAGCATCCCAGATTGACAAGTTAAAATAAAAAAAAATATACAGCAAAATAAAAAAAAAATAAAATTATAAAAAAGTACGCTTACGCCACAGTGTACCATCGTTCCACAGAGTCATCACCTTCTTGATAATAGGTAATTGGTATTTATTTTAATCAGGATTATTTAAAAATCTTATGAAACATGTGTTAATGTGAACTAAAACTCTAATTCAATTTTATGTCACTATTAATTTAAGTGATAGAAATGTAACAATAAGAGGGAGTGCGCATTTATGTGCATTTTTTAATTTAATTTATCATCAACTCAACTTCTTATATATAAAATATTTATATACAGTGATGCCTCACTGATCTGAATCGCCTCTAATTACAGTTTTGTAAGAATCCGAATCATTGAACATTTTTGTATCTCACAAGCCTTGCACCTGGGTTCACACGCGCAAACTACCTTAAGCTACATACAATATTAATAACTCCAATATTAAAATTGTATTTTCTATGTTATAGATATAAAAGTGGTGTGATATTTGACTCCACGTCCCTCCAAATTTACTCAGACGGTAAGCTCCACATCACTCAGCCTTTACTCTGGTTTAACCCGTGTATACTCTTTTATTTTTTACAGTGTAGATATAAATTTTTTTAAAAACTTGACCTTTTTTCTTTTCGGGAAATTTTTAGATAGTTTGTGTCAAATTTTAGAGTGGTCATAAGTCGTGTTTGACTCAAAAAGAGAAGGTCGTGCCAACTTTATAAAATGGAACATCGGAATTATGCAACCATGATGTTACTTTAAATAATAATAACAATAAGTAGCTACTTCGATTGAGATAAACCAACACATAACGTGGATTAAAAAAATTACAGAAAAACTAGTTAAAAGTTCAATGAAATGAAAAAAGTGGGTTTACGTCGAGTTGAGTGATAGAAAGGGAGAACATGCTCAGAGCAGGTACTCCATAAAAAGTTCAATACAAAATATACTTCCTAAAACTAACTTCGATTTTAATAACGAAGATGAAGAAGACTATAGAAAAAAATATGCACGACTGGGTCGCACGAACTTGCTCATATGTGCGATAACATTGTGGTTATATAGCTGAAATAAATTAGCTATGGGAGTCTTTATTTTATCCATTTGCCACAACTTTGTTTAGTTGCAGGTGGTACTATATGAGTATACAAACATTAACATTGCACATATGCAATATGCATGCAAGGAAATTATATTATTTAAAACTGGAAAATTGTTTTAAATCAACAAAATTAGAAAGAAATTGATTAAAATACTTTAAATCTGTTTTAACCCAACGCGATGTACACCATCTGATTTCTTTTATAAATCTTAATTTATGAGAAAAAAAATTAAAAATTGTAGGAGCGGTTTTAAATATAATTAATTTTTTATATATAAAATTTCGTAAATGTTTTTGAGAAAAAAAATTGGTGCGCCAATTTTAAGTATTTATTAATGTTGACTTAAACATTGAACTTTATAAAAAAAATCTACTACCCGTTTTCGAAATATCGAATTTTCAAAAAATAATTTTTAATTCTTTTTTAAAAATCCAAAAATCAATTTTTAGAAAATTTGTATATGCACTTTTATTTATATTTGTTATAAGCTTCTGTATGAAAAATCTAGTTATATTCAATTAATCAGATTTTCAGATAGTCGAAAATCAAAGAAACCGTTCTATGAGTGGTGCTGTTAATAAACGTAAAATAAAAAAATTAAACATTTTAAACGGTAGACCGTTAATACACAAACAAAATTTTGTCAAAATTGTAGGAGTCGTTTTTGAGAAAAAAAAAAATATCTTTCTTAATGATTTTTAAACATTTATGTATGGGAGGTACCGTTATTTTTGAGCATTAGAATAATTTCTGTCAAAAATCCTCAATAAGTTTAGTAAAAATCGACTAAGTTGTTTTCAAAATATTAAGTTTAAAAAAAAAACTTTTAAAACTTTTTTTAAAAATCTAAAAAATATTTTTTTGAGAATATCGATACACAATTTTATTTCAAATCTATTAGTTCTTCTTCATAAAAAAATTCATCAAAATCTGTTGAACAGTTTTCGAGAAAAGCGAAAATAAAAAAAAATGGTTCTTTGGGAGGTACCATTAATTACCATTTTCCGGAACCATTTTTTTTATTAAACGGCAACTTATAACTATTTAAATTTATTGAGTTCTTAAAAAAAAATCCGAAGCGTTGAATTTGAGAAAAATATGTTTTTCCTTTTTGCCCAAGAAATTTTGTATGACAGCTACTGTTGGTTTTGGTCCTAAAAAAAAAGAGAAAAAAAGGGATGGGGGGAATGTGCAAAAAACGCTAGGTACCAAGTTTAAAGAAAATCGACCCATCCGTTTAGGCTGTAGTCGAACGGACAGATAGACAGACAGACGGACGTTTTTGCGAGACCCACTTTTTTCATCTTACCTATCATCGTAGTCGAGTTTGATCAAAATCTCGAGTTCGATCTTTTGTACGAATGCATAACTTGCCATATAGTATCTACCTATATATCGCAAGTAAAAATAATTAGTTATGAATAAATATTGTTGCGTATAAGTCCACTGCAACCTTAAGATCTTTCCTGGCCCCATCTAGAGCTGGATGAGATCGCTAATTTTACAGCTCATCCTACAAATTAGTTCCCTTTACTTTGTACTTTGTGCTGGTATCACAGTTATCTATGTCTCTGGGGCATAAGGGCAGCACATATTTTCCTAATACGTGGTCCAGTGTCTCCTCAAAGGGTGTTGAGGTGTCTCCTTAGCTAAAAGTGGCCCGTGAGGCTTAAGGGGAGTGATGGAATATTACTCAATTAAATGCTTTGGGCGTTTTGCCCAGGTATATGACAGTGGGCTCATCAGTTAGATGCTGCCGTACCCTTCTGAGACGACAATTTTAATCGTCGCTAAGTGACTTAAGCAAATTCCCCTAAAAATATAAAATTCTCAGTTTCTGCATGCTGTGTTTTTTTATGAGAGTCGGTAAACATGGACCAAAATTTGCGTTAAAAAGGTAAGGCAGCATCTAAGTGATAAGCCCGCAAAACTTCTATTTGTTTTGTATTAATTTGTATGTCGTTAGCCTTTTCTAAAAAAAAGTCCTTAAACTATCGTCTAGTTTGTGAAAGGGGGTGAAATTCAGTTGCTTTCTGAATATTAAAAAAATGAACAAATTCTAAGGTAGATTTTAGAAAATGCTATCGATACATAAATTATGCTTTGTCGGATTTTTTTGGAGTCTAATTTTGCTGGGTTAATGAGCCTTCGAAGATCAATTAAACAGCTAAAGGGGTTATACAAGACCTTAGGATCTTATTTTATTTGCTGTTGTTCTTGAGTTATGTTATTCTTTTTGAAAGAAGTCAACTGTAATAATGTTGGTCAGCGATAGACTGTTTTTTATGAAGTTTGTTATTCTAATTCATTAACTATAGAGAATGACGGAATTTTAACTGTGATAAAACACATTGATACAACTTTGTATTACTGATGATTAATAAATGAAACCAGTTTACATTGTATGACCATTTTCAGATCTTATAGGTTGTAAGTATTTTTTAATTCCACAAAGAAGGTGCTTACAGAAAAATTAAAAAGTCCCCATCGATATGGGAATCATACCAACAACAATTTAACATGGGAACAAAAACCTCTTTAAAACCGTTTTTTTTCCTGAGTATCTCCTCAATGGTGCGTGTTTGTGTTGGATCTTCGATAAACGATAAAGCTAAAAAATCTTTACCTTGTGTTTCTATATATATTGGAACAGCGCTTCGAATAACAATAATCAATGGAATTTTCTCAGCGATATAATATAGACACACTATAAACAATTTCAAGGCCGCAATCCTTTAAAATAAATCATGAAAAGTAACATCATGTCGCAAAAGAAGAGCAAGGATATATAAGTTGAAATGCACCACAAAACCGACAACCACAACTATAGTCAGATTTTGGTGGAGATCGTTTTATATTTTCTTTTGCCAAGTTTATTTAAATAGAACAATTTTATGAACATAATGTGACTTTTGACATTCCATCTGGATCTGGGCAAGAATTAAGACGTTCAAAAAATCCTAAAAAATGGTTTCGGCATTCAATAATCCATTAAAAAAATCAAATATCCAAACACAAAGAAAAATTAGAAATTTCAAGTCATCCAGCTTAGAAAACGGCGCAGCTGGTCTTGGAACAAAATAAGACCAGACTTTTGTAAGTCTTGCCTCGGTCTCATTTAAAGCAAAAAAAACTTAGTTTTGCCTCAGTATTGTGTTTGTGAAAGAAACATTGAATTAGTGTTTGAATCTAAAAGCTGATAGAAGTATTTGAAACTCAATTATTGTATGTATTTTCATTTATATTTTGATATCCCACCAATAACACCGAGACTCTCGTAAAATTTAAGTAAAAAAATGAAATATCGTCTCGATCTAGGTTTTTTGTAGGTATAGTATCGAGACTTTTCTCATCTTGCGGCTAGCCCTTCAGAAGCTTTTTTAGATCACAATCTCAAAACTACATATTTTGAAAACATCTGGCAGCAAAATTGAATCGAAAATTGTCAGATCATCTCTATAATCATATCAGCTCTAGAACCAGGGGCCCTTCTTTTGGTTTTTTTTTTTCAAAAAGTCTCTTTACATTTTTAGTCAGTTTAATTAAAAGAAAAAATAGCATTTACTATCCATATCTATTAACTTATTTTTAAACGTCGGTTGAGGGATATGACACCTTAAAAGAAGCCTAACATTAAAATAGCTCACTCTGCTTTTTCCGCTCATTATATTTAAGAATTCTTGAGTTTTTTCGAAATTTATTTTGGCACCTTTAATACCTTTAGGGCCAGTTTCACAGTCAAAAAAGTGACACTTAAGTAGGGAATGTGAAAGATTAATTCCCAATATCACAGTGCACTGTTACCTGAATATGTGGCACTTAAGTCTCCGATGTTGGTGACTTCAGTTCCACTTACGCTGGCTATGAAATTTAGCTTAAATTCCTAATGCCACTTATTCCGGTAAGTGTCGATTGTGAAACTGGCCCTTAAAATATACATTTAAAGCATGTGCCATATTTTTGAATACATCTGGCAGGCAATAAGTCCTTTTAATATTGTCAAATATTCATTTTCGGGAGAATTTAGTATTAATCAAGCTTAAATCTGACTTTCGACATATGTATTTATGCTCAACCAGGCAAAGTTTATTAGCTTTCATCTCCAGTGAAATGGTACGTAAGCTAAAACCTTAAAGAACAACATTTAATATAGAATTAATTGCATCATATATGAGCAAACAGTTTGAAGGCCAACCCTTTTCACTGCCAAACCCTTTTAGACAAAATCCATTGACCTCAAAAATAACAACTCATTCATCGAAAAATCCAATAACATTTTCTTTAGAAAAAGATGGAAGATGCACATGAAGACATTTTCTGTCTGCATAGAAATGATGCATTGCATCACATATATTTACAAAAACCCTACAAAGGTTAACTTTCACTTGGATTTGAATTTTTGTCTGAATATTGTCATCCCACAGTCATCTCTGACTTGCTTACTCACCTCTGAAATTTGAGATTTTCAGATTGTTCATTTGAAACGCTCTCAACTTACCAAACGGATGCACTCCAAGAAACTCTGCATATCCTTAAATCATTTTCAAGACAAGAAATCAAAAAAAAAAAAGTAAAAATCCAACTCAACTCCTATTCGAAAGGAGACACAATATTTTCCAAAGGAAAAAAGAGGATTTTCCGGGGAAGAAAGAAGAAAATCCTTCGTGTTTATAGAGGTGGAAAATTATACTCTTATACGGTTATTATCCTCGGCGAATTAAAACCGGTGCATCAGCATGATGATGTCCTTTTGGGAGAAAAAAAAATAAATAAATATGAAACCGCAAACGATGACATCCTTAAACATTTTTCCCTTAAAAAACAACCACACGCTCCTTTGTTCAAATTTAAAATGAGGAGGGAAAGGGAATCCGGAGAATGAGAAGCAACCACACCGTAATAAACCGATGGAGGAACTAAGTTAAAAAAAGGCTAAAACCGTTGAGATGGTCCATTAACAGGAGACTCATCAAATTTTTTGACGTGGTTTGGACAAATCCTTCGCTGATGGAAATGATGTGATTGCTATTTTCTTCGATCTACAATTTCCCTTGTCCCTTAAAGAAAAGAAAAAAAAAAACTAAACCAAGTAGCGACCGTCTTTAAAACGGGACAACCCAGGAATCACACGAAATGAAGGGAAATAAGACGCACACACAAGGACGAAGTGGTGTAAGGAATTCACAAAAAAAAATAAAAAAAAAAAAAACAAAAAAGATGACAAAGATGATGATAACAAATAACGTTAACCTCCGACTTTTGGAGCTTTCACGGTAAAATGACTTGCCGAAGTGACTTGTTGGCGCTCAAGAGGGGCAGAGCAGTGAGTGTCTGTTATCCTATCGCCTTTTACCAAAAGACTACCACCAATTTTTACCCCCGCTACCACCACGCCGCCGACAAGAGGAAGACGACAATTTCCATTCTTCTTTTTTTATGAATTTTCATGACTTCCTCTGTGTAAGATTTTTATGGCTAATGTCGGCGGTGTTATAATTTTTCTTTTCAGTGTGATTTATTAAAGTGCAATTTGTCAGTGTGATGCTAAGTCATCGCGTAAGGACACACGAAAGAAGCATTTTATTCCTTTCTTCTCATATTATTCCAACCATCCTCCCTCCCACAACTTGGCAGTCGAAACACTTAAAATTCGATTTTTATTTTCGTGCTTGACGAGAGTTAGTGTTAAGAATGCTGATAGAGTGAAAACGAAGTTGATGTTGGGGGAGGAATTGTGTAAGAAGGAGGGAGGAGCCAATGTGCGAATAGAAAGTAGAAGAAAAAAAAAAAACATGCGTTATCCAATTTGCCAAATCATACATAACAAGATGAACAATCAGGAGATAAAATCAAAATCCTTTTTTTCTCCATGTGTGTGTGTTTTTTTTTTTCTTTCACACTCTATCTCCCTCGCTTTGCTTACAATTTGGGTGTCCTTTCTGGACAAATTTCCACTCATTTATCATTGCAAACATCAGACAAAGAACAGAAGCATAGAACTAAGTATAAGTAACAATATATTCTTGTACAAGTTTTATAACCTACGCTGCTATACATCTTAAAACGCATTTATATCCTTTTATTCTCTTAACTTTGGATCTTCTGTAAAGGCTATGACTATGACTATGACTGTGGTAATGGGAAGTGGGAGTGAATGGATTTTTGTTTTTTTTTTTTTTTCTTATACTTTTGACTTAGTTTTTGTCCGAGAAATGTGAATCTATATTGTGTGTACTTATATAATCCTGAAAATGAAAGTTTTATTCAGAATATGTATGGGAAAAGTTAGCTTAAGAAAGTTTCGATATTCGTTAAGCCGCATTTAATGAAAACAAAGGAATATTATAAGCACATATACATTTACTTGTGTATATATTTATTGGATAAACGGAAGATCTATAGGTTTTCTTCGAGAAGCAAAGGAACTATACCTACATAGATATGTACATATAGTTGAGATGGCATTGGAAAGGTATTTATAAAGTGTAAAGGGCTAAAGAGCCTGGTTATTAAGTTCTTGGTTGGATAGTAGTTGATGGTTATTATGTAAAGTCTTTTGTTTATTTTAACATTAAAGATTTTGAGTTGATCCTTTTTGTTTGCACTAACTGGAGGATGATATTAACAAGATTATAAGAAAATACTTCAATGTTATTTAATTTAAAGAATTACGCTAGACAAGAGAATTTTAACTGAATTGATATAGCTATTTCACGGCGGGTGTGCACTGTGCACCCAATAATGAAATCAGTCTCCTTACGTAGATATCTAGTGGAGAAAGTTTATTATTTTTTTATTTTAAATATTTTTACTTTTCTTACAGGTTTTTCAAATGTGGAATTTATTATCGATCGAAGTGGCTTTGCTGATGCTGAAACTGTTCAAGAACTTTTCGACTACCGGTGAGTACACACATATTTGTATCCAGTACAGAGTTCCTTATCAGTTTGTATTTAGGAAATAATCCAAAAACTATTACTAAGATTCCAAATATTTATACTATCCCCATAGACCGTCAGAGGTAGCTATCAATAAAGCAATCGGCTAACTGTTATACTTATACTCACTTACCCTCTTACTGCCTAACTATTTGAAACAGTGTCAGTGGCAATGACAATTTATTACTTGATAAAGCATTTTATCGTCAGAGGATTTCAGTTGTCATATTTGACAAATATATAAATGGCGCCCAATGGAAACTGTTTTTTTGCTGTTTAATTTCACTGTTCTTGCTAAAACCAGGTGGGCAAAAGTGTTGCCATCATGTGAATGTGCCATAATTTTGTGCCAATTTTTAAATGATGGCAAGTGTGTGCAGACAGTTGTTAAATGAGTTTTTTTTTTGCCGCAAGTTGCTGAATTGGGTCTCGAGCATTGTTGGTTTAGGAGAAACAATTTATGACTTTCTTTTACCCCTACCTTGTTAATAATATTATTTCACTACATTTTTGTCACGCGTCTTCATATTTTCACATTTAATTAACAAATGAAAAGAGAAGTCATACCAAATTGCGGAGAAACCATTTTGAAGAAGGTGAAACGCCCAACATGTATCGTCTTGGGCGATGGAAAGCAATAACTGGCTTTCATCAACCAAGCGATACATTGCCATTGTCAAAGCATTTCCATTAAATTAGGGAAATATTAGGGGGCAATTCATTAAATAAATTTAAATAAAATAAATTTGATGGCGCGACAGGGCTAAGTGACTTACAACTACATATATGTTGAGTAAGGGAGGGGACCTACAATTTTCTATCGAACACAAACGGATTAGGTGAGAGGCACTAATTCATGACAACAGATACTCTTGGGGGATTTGTCATTTCAGCTCAAGAGTTAGTAACCGTTTCTTTTTTTGTATGTAGGTGGACGGGGCTGGGAATCGAACACCGTCCTCCGGCAAGACAGTCCTATACGCATTAACCATTACGCCATCGGCTACTTCGCTGGTTCCAATTTACTACCTTCAATAATTGACAGTGGGGCTTTTCGTTAAGGTAACTCCATCGCAGTCAGGTGTGGACCAAGTTCACAACAAAAATCTTCTTCCAGTCAACGGCACAGTTCATACCTATAGCTGTATCCAGTTTCACATGCCAAGTTTTGTTAAGTTTTTCTTCAACTTGAGTACGTTACCCTGCGCCATCTCTCTGGGCTGAACACAAAGATTTTCCGGGCTGGAGAATTGGTGTCCAATCATACTCTTATTGACTCAAGCACTTCAATTGTTCCATTAATAGAGACGGCTGATTTTAGGAAATAAACTGTCGAGAATTTTTATATGATATTTAAATCTTCACTCAAATCGACTTAGGCCCAGTTTTTAAGTGATGAGTTAAGCCAGAGTTAGTTAACTCTCGAAGTAAATCAACCCACAGTTAACTGAGAAAGCAGTTTTTTGGTGGAAAATGCATGCGAATTGACTAAACAAACTTGGTGGATAAAATATCAAAAGCATTTGTTTAGTTAATCCTGAGTTAACTCACCAAATTGCATGAGCTAACTCGGGTTTAACTTTAATCTCACTCTGAAAAACTGGACCTTAAAGTTCGGAAAAGATTGCCATTTTTTGTTTAATTTTTTTGTTTGATATAGCGAACAAAATTTGACATGATATATTCATAACCTCCAATCACCATAAATTTACTCCAAATAAGTTCACCCTTCGTCCAATCACTCCATCATCTATGAATTTAATTTCTAGCTCCATCAATTTCCCGATTAAATATCCACACAACTTCCTTCCTTTGAAAAGCAAAAAAAAAAAATCAACATCAGTTTCCCTAAATCGTTTGGGCGTTATGTTATGTTATTGCTAATTCGATAAAATAACCAGCCTCCGAACTGATGATTTCTATATCGGCACACTTTTTGATTTTTTTTATGTCAAAAATGATACAAATCAAAAATAAGTCCAATCCCATTCGCCAAACCCTCCCCAGTAGGTTAGGTACTGACTTATCCATAGACGAAAAAAAAAATAAAAATAAATAAAACAAGAAAATCTCTTCAATAACATTCAATGCAATGTTTCTATTTTCCACTGATGCTGATGCCTCACACAGTTGTAGGGTGGATTTGTCTCAAGCTAGACCATAACTTTGTCTCATAAATTCACTTTGGTTTTATTCTCGTCGGATATGGCCCCATCATAGCCAGAAAAGGACTCTTCGGCTCCGTAGTTTCATACCTATATATATTTTGTGGAATCAAAATATGTTTTGGGGATGTTCTGAGGGGTTTAACAGCGCGCGGTGGGTTTCGGAAAGAAGGACACAGAAAATTCCGGAAGTTTTTATGTCATTTTTGTGGCTTTTTAAGTGTTTGATATGAGTCATTTGAAAAGTCGGGAAGTACTATTCTCTCGTCGCTTTCGACAATCTGTTTTTTTCTTGTAACTTTAGTGTTTTTTTTATATTTACAATTGCCTCATTTCGGATGGAAATTGTCCAGCCAGACCTAAGCCCGCCCTGATGCCTCGTGGTCGTGGCTGTGTGGGAATCCTTTTCTGAAGAACGAATGACTTTTATGTTTACGATTATCACATAGTGTCAATTTATATGGTTATTGTTTGTTTTTACTGTCGATGTCGGAAGGATTTTTATATTTTTGTGTGTTTGAGATTTTACATTTTAGAGTTGAATGAACAAGAACATCTCTACACAACATTATGATGATTTCAATGTGGTTGAGAAATTGAGCAGTAAAATATACATTCCTCTCACGATATTATGATAGTTTATTGTTTCATTTATGTCTAGGCCAATGACTTTTATTTCATTATCCTTTTAACATCCTTTTACACACAAACCTACACTCATGGTAAAACAAAATAGCTTAATTTTCATTAAACATCCTCATATTATTTCCGAGAACAAAGACGACGACGACGACGACGTCGTCACTGTTCAAAGATTACTTCTTCTGGTCAGTTGCTACATAAACAATATCCTATCCATTCTATCCCCATGTTGTTCTCGTTATATGGACCAACACAAAAAAGGACAAGAAGGATGTGATGTGCTATGTACTTAAATAAAATAAAATAAAAATCTAAAAAGTAAACAAACTTTTGCCAAGGACGCATTAAATCACATATTTTATACCAAAAGTACCAAACTATATACATAGCTCCGCAGAGAGTGTTGAAGCTTTTTCTATTCTGAGCATATTTTTTAATGCCACAGCTACTTTCCCCCACTTTCTAACTCCCTGTACCCCATCACTTCATTCTAGCAAAACTATATAGACAAAGGATATTTTATAAACACAAAGTATAACAACTAACGGACTAAAGCAAACACAAACAAGCATTCATGCACACATAATTTACAAGAAACTCCGTCGTCGTTGTCGGTTGGTCGTCCGTCTGTCCGCAATATATAGTTGTGCTAACTATGAGCAGAACTCTGGGGGAACTCTGGAAAATGAGCTGGAGCTGTGGGTTTGGGCTTTGAGGTAAGACCGGTTACACACATGCTAATATACTATATACCTAAGTAAATTTTGGGTCTTGTGTTTTCTTCCCCCCCCCCCCAAAACCAAGTGAGCATTAATGGTTAATTCAACAGGAGACCATTTTCATTGTTTGTTCCCGCGATGCATGTGGGTTTTTTTGGGGGAGTGGTAAGGTGGTGGTGGGGAATCAGTGAATGATGGTCTTTGTTCTTGGCCACAACCAACAAAAGGGTATCGTCAGCTCGAAGGCTAATAAGCTAAATTTCGCAGAAGCATGCCACTTTCAGAAAGTATAGCCAAATAGTATAATAGGATGCAGACGGTAAGACAGTTGCTTTTAAATGTTTTGACTCAAGTTCTTTAGAAAAAATCTTAGTTTTAGCATACGAATTTTATTGATGACGGGTTGTTCCAAATCTTGCACAAGCTTTTGGCCACAGAAGTGGTTAGGAACTGACAAGTGAAAAGATCTTTCTTTTGATTTATAACTCAATGGGTTTCGATAACAATTTGAAAAAAGCTGAAAGAATTATTTTCCTTCCTTTTCGATGGCCCTGGATGACATATATGGTACTCTTTTGACTTCTACATCTATCTTCTGATAAAATTTGAAATCAAAATTTAATTTTCATACCTACAAAATTTTAATTCAAATTTGTGGAACTGCCCTTGGCACCCCCTGGCTACGGCCTATCACCCTATTTACATAAACTTCAAAAGTAAAATATTATCTGCATTCAAAATGTTATCCAAGTCGTTAAAGCCTTTTGGGAACTCAAAATTCCTTGGCACCCCCCCTAGCTATGGGTCTGGATGAAGCATATCTAGACCAACTTGGGAGATAAAATATTATCTACATCGAAAATATCACCATAATCTTTGAAAATATTTCCGAGAAATAAAAAAATAAGAAAGAATTACTTGACAGTTCTCATGCAAAAATAATATGTTATGCTAAAATTCATGCAATTTCAACAAAGTTTGATGTGTTACCCTGTTCCCACATGTGCTTGCACGTATACCAATATTTATCGAAAGAAGCTATGTCAAAATAATTGTATTTGTATGCCAAATGGTTGATGGAAAACTTTTTTGCATGGTGTGGTGAATACCATATTTTTTTGCATCCGAAAAAAAAAAAAATAAATTTCTCTTTCTTGTCTTCCACATTTTTTATCAGTATAAATTAAGACCTCTACGGGTTGCTTACGCCAAGGCAAACAATTTTTTAGGTTGGGTTTTATAAAAGACTAGCTAGCCGACCCGGCTTTGTACGGGTAGACGAACCTGAGCTTCGCATAAAAATTACAAAAGAAAATTATATATAAATAAATATTTGAGCTAAATTTTGTAATCGAATACTACTTTACCGACTTCACGTTATGATTGGCTAAATATGTAAAAACATGATCCTCTAAGTCCAACCTTCATTACTTTCCCAACTAACAGATATCAATTTTTTTAAATAACCTTTCAAACACAAAAAGAATTTTTGAAATCAGATGCCACTTTTCGTTTTCACCCCATTTCACCAAAAGAATTTCTTAAATCAGTTTTTTTTTATTTTTAGCTCAGACATAATTTGAAAAGGCATATCCCTAAAGCTATTTCTTAACCAAATCCTTTTAAACAAAAAAAGAATTTCCTTGATCGGACAATTTTTTTAATTTGTACCCCATTTCACCCTACAAATAAGAAAAGTTGAAAAATAATATCCCAAAAGCCATTTCCAAGCCACCTACAGTGCCATCTGTTGAACGGTAATTTAATTAAATTAAACCTTTGCGTAGCAATTACGAACAAACCCGCAGAAGAAAGTATCAAATTTGGTCTAATCGTTTTCAAGTTATAAGCATCCGAACACACCACCATCCATGTTATAATTATATATGTAGAAATATAATGCCCAGAGTAGGATTAAAATTGTTTTTAAAATTATGTTTTTTTTTGTCGCATGGAAACTGTAAGTCAGGTTTAAGGTGGAGCGTTGAATATACATAATTCAATTGAAAATTCAAGTGACCTCAGCTCCAAAACGCATTTCGTCTTCTGTCGTATATCTGGGCTTGTTTAACCTAAATTTGCTTGCGGCACATTGCATTAGTTAGGGAGCTTTGCAACTAAACGACTACATTGTTAACTAGAACCAGTTTTATTTCTTAAATAAACGAATTCCTTAAATCTTTATTAAAAATTAAATATTCTCAATTTTCTAAAGGAGGTCCTAAGCTTTTTGCCTTAAAACATAAATAAATTATTTGAAAATCATTTGTCAATGTCTTATATGAAAATAAAGCAAACCCCCTTGTCTGTTTAGTATTACCCAAGCCTCACTGTAAAGTTCCCTTTCTAGTTACGTATAGATGGATAACGGTACCTTAATTCCTTTTGTGCGGATATATGGTGTGGGTTTTTGCTGGTATGGTGCTCAAGTTCTTGTTCATTAAGGCAAAGCGGAAGAATACATTGTCCGTGGCGATAAACTAAGAAGTACTTAAGTAGACCTGTTGATGTTTAAATTCCCAGTGGAGGAATTTCAAACACTTAACCGAGCTATACTTAGGTTTAGTTCTACACAAAAAAAATCCTTTTTTCTTGCACTGGCACGTGCTGATGCAGCAGCAGCAGCGGCAGAAATTCTTCACTCCACTCACTAGAATTAAGCTACACTCCCCATAAGTACCTACAACGTCGTCGTCGTGTGTCGTTGTGTGTCTGTGATGATGTTGTGTTTTCATGTTACGGAAATTCCTCTAATCCACCCTGACGTTTTTCACTCACCAAAGCAACAGCACTCATCCTCAACCACACATTCCATTGTTGTCAGGCATCAGGCATCAGGATCTAATGAAAAATGGGCAACAAACCAAAGGAGCAACAGAGAGTGTTTCTTTTTTTGTAGGGGTCGGTATAGTTGATTGTTTGTATGCAGGTACGTGTGAGTGTGAATATGTATGTATGTCAGAAACATCATCAACAGGCTCTGAGTAGAGGCAGCTATAAGTATAAATTGGCACCAACGAGCAAACAAGAAAAACAAAACAAAGAAGTAACACACTTGGGTACTTCCTACATCCCCTCCTCTCCCCCAACCACACTCTCTCCCATTCTCTGCCAGAGACAAACAACTTGTTGCTGTATCTTCTGCTTCCCACACTGTCGAAGGATAATGGTTTGAAGAGCTTTTTGTATAAAATGTGCTATGTGCTCTAATTAGACAAAGGAGGACACTTACATTTCAGAGATGATGCGACAATGCTGATAATGTGTTTGCTAATTACTTTAAACGCATATTGAGTTCCATAACCACATTCGCACTTCGAAAGGGGTCCTGATGTGAGGGCCCTCTCCTTAGTGGTGTGAATCCTGTTTTATTAGTAATTGCGTTTTCCGTACTTAGTCTTGATGGTGGGTGATTCTCTTCTGTATAGCGCAAAACAATTCAATAAATTTCCCTCCCATACCCTTTAAAAACATGTTCCTCCAAATCAAGTATCATCCACAGGATTACCTCAAACAAATTGAAGGTAAGTATAGGTAGGTACCCCCGGAAAGAGTTGGCACAATTGTCTGGGTTGTGGATCAAGGAATTCTCCCTGCCAGACACGGTTTAGAATCTGCTACTCGTTTTCATGATTGTCAAAAGTAAATATTGAATCAGACGTCGACGACATCCTTGTGGGATGAGGATGATGAAACTTCATATATCTTAAAACGGAACATCCTGGGGGTATACATTCCTATATACCTCCACTTCCCCCGCCATCCAAACAATAACAACAACAACAAAAAATAAAGGAAAAAGCCAAACCAAATTGGTAGCTGGTATAGTTGTATCACTCTCTGCTGAATGCCTTTAATAATAAATGATTTAGATTCCTCTCTTGTTGTGTGTAAAGTCTTATTGTATTTGACTTGAGGGAATTCACCGTTTTATTGAAATAACCGATTGTTTTATGTATATATTTTGTGAGAACCTGGCCTCGGCCTACTTGCTCCATGCGATCGTCCTTGAAAACCCCCACAAAAAGTTACAAAATACAACACTGCAGTTGGTTGGGAACAAAGAATTGTTGGGTCACTTTTGGACAAAAATATGTCATCAGAGTGGAAAACTATAAAATTACTTTTTGGACATTGAAAGGAATTTTGGGAAATAATGTGTAAAGGTAGAAACTTTCAGCCTTTAGGCTTTTGCAAGATTTATTTATGTTTTATTTGGAGTTTTTGTGGTGAAATTGTTTGCAAATTTATTTGATTAAATAATCCTTTTAGATAAAGTGCCTATAGCCTATGGTCAGGAATAGATAACAAGAAGGCTTGATGTTTGTAGACCTTGAAAGTACATAAATCCTTTGAAAAGAGAAATAAAATTTATCGATTCAGTGGGTTGGGAGATTATAAATGGATCGAAGAGTGGAAGAACAGTATGCACGCTCCTTTGCAGGAAAATATTATTTTCATTCTAGTATTCTTCATCTGTGTAGGCAGGTAACTCACTATTCAGTTATGAGAAATCCCATATTTTTATATTATCATATAACTCTTTTATAATCAGTTACATACATCCGGCGATGGGAGTCATATTCACTGTCATAACATTCACGAATACAGATTCAGTGAATCCAAGAACCATTTGCTGTAGGTACAAATAAGTTCCTTGACACCAACTCTTACTTTATTCATGTTTTTTTAAGCCCGGTTGAATTTTTTCCTTTTTTGTATAACTTATTTTTTACCCATCAATGACATATGACGCGAAAATTCGAAAACTTTCAATGAAATTCATTCATCGGGTAATAGGGACAAAAAACAGAATTTACTAGTATACATGTATATTTACCACACAATTTTGAAAGACGACGGCAAAGTTTTTTCCTTCCTTCTTCTTGTTCCTCCTCCTCTCTTACAGTTGGTAAAGAAACTGCATTAAACACACAAGACAACAAAGCAAAGAAGCAGTGGCGGATTAAGTTTCATATTGAACTTAGGGAATTTTTATTTTTAGATTCTTACTATAAAATATCCAGAGAGGGTTGGTTCTCGAAATATTCGCATCCAAAAGGGAAATTACTGTTCTTTGCACCAACCCTAAAAAGGATAGCGGTATTTTCACAACCAAGAATCGTAAGAGGTTGCGGTTTTTAATGTCGAATAGTAAATTAACAAGCCTTTCTGACGATGTAAACATTTTGAGAAATCTTGACAGCAAAATTTGTATTGATTTTTGAAAAAAATGCAGGCTGCAAAAATATATGATTTTTCAACTTTTTTCAAAAATGTTTCCAAAACCCTTCTAGCGTCACCACATCAAAAGAAAGGTCTTTTCAAACCCTATTCACACCTTCTCAACTAAAATCTTTCGGTTCGTGAAATATGAAACTATGGATGTGAGAATAGGAGCCCCGTATAGATATCAGCCCCAGCCACTATCTTGTTATGCTCTTCTATCAAACTACCCCTGGACTTAATATAGTTATTGTTTCCTTTGAAACATGAAATAGTTTTTTTTCTTTGTTTTGTTTATTCTTCTCCTTATTTCAATGTCGAAGGAGGAAGTTTAGGTAGTATCCTTCATATTTGGCTGCATGTGGCCTGTGTTCTTTCAACAATGTTTATTAGCAAGAACTTGATGTATCTTAAAGGACTTAAAGTGAATGAATAAATCAACTTCGTCCTCCGCCACTCTAAGTGAGTCAAAATAAAGAAATAAGGTAACACACACAGCAAAAAAAAAAAACAAAACAAGTAACCGCAAAAATAAACCAATTTACTTTTAATTCGATTGAGAGGCACAGAAGGCTTCCATATACCTACACAACCATCATCATCTCCCCCCTTAGTGACTTTTATTTCGTGTATACAAAAACAAGAACACCACTTACACACTTTTTTGTTTTGTTCATCTTCATCTTGTACCTAGGTAGGTCAAAGACTTTACGTACGGCGGCGCCGAGCCGGGTATAATGAAAAGCGTGTTGATACAATTTTTACGGCTGCGGGCATCAATTGAATAAGAAAAATATTTATTTATTATTTTTTGTTTGTTTCTTTATTCCTTTCCCAATTTGTGTGATGATGATGCTGATCGACGAAGCGTAAACATCTCCCAAGAAGTCGACTCGTTTCGTTTTCCATCCAAATAATGAGGTGAACCATGAGCTTGGGAATGAGAATGAAGCATGGTGGCACAGGTGCCATGGCAATTAAATGGGAATTGAAATGCTTAAAGCTGTTTATGGGACAAGGGTCCTTCATAAAAAAAAAAAAAAAAATCACAAAGAGAAAGAGACTTTTTTTGATGATGAAGAAGAGAAAGAAAATTTCAGGAGTTATTCAAGAAACTCTCAAGGACGATATATGTATGTATTGCAGCATGACACGGAGAAGGCAACTAAGGAAATGCTATCTATTCTGTCTATATACCTACCTGAGAGATTCTATATACAGTAATGAACTGCATGAGAGTTTGAGTTTGGGATAACTTTGTTACAGAAGTCAACAAGCAGGATTCATTGGCTGCGATGTTAAAGGATATAGGTATCTTACCTCCATACCAAACCTACCTCCTTCTTGTATCTGAATATCGCTCTGAGAAAAGGAATTACGTAGGATGATGCCAATTTGATGACTACGGGCAATAAAATTGTCATACGTGTAGGTGAATCAGGACATAAATGTTTTTCTATTTGCTGTGATTTTACTAGGTGACTTTTAAGTTACACAAGTATGAAAGGATCTGAATCTGAATCAATTTAGTCAACAAAAAATGAGGTCCTCAGGGTGAAAAGTGAATTTATATCACAACAAATGGGTCATAATTTAAATAAATTCAATCTATGTATATAATTTTATTTTTGAATAGTCCTCTTCTAGGGAAAAATGAAAAAAATAAATAAAAAAAATAAGCGCACGGATGGGTCGCACGAACATGCTCTTAAAGTTTAAGAACATTTTGAATATACCAACCAACGTTGATGTTTGTTGATGGACAGGGCCGGCCCTAGCCAAACTTGCGCCCCATGAAAGATTTGTAGAAGCGCCCCTTTTTATATTTTCATCCATACATACACGCACTGACACACATGCATAAGAATTTTCCAAATTTCCCAGGAGGAAGACTATCAATGCGTAGTTAAAGTGTCATCTTCAATTTTACGATATTTTGAGCTAAATACTCCTTGAATGCAACAATGAAAGTGATGTTATAGTTAGTGTGCAAGAAATATAACCTAGCACAGGGATTATTTGAACAAGTTTTGTGGTTAAAATGAAAATGGCAGTATACATATTTGTTTGAGCAAGATCACAATACATTTTCTAGCTCCTGGTAATGCACCCCCAGAATTTCGCGCCCTGTGCATTTGCACATCTTGCACATATGCTTGGTCCGGCCCTGTTGATGGCTACAAAATCCAATTGCAATTTCACATCAATTTAAAGAACACTACAACACTAAACTCTTTTATGTGTAGGGGTGTTGTTATGACCTTGACCTTTTAAACATTTAGGGTTCGGATCTAAACACTAGTCGAATAAAAAATATCAGTCTTTTACGACAACGTAAAAATCTAAGTCAATCGAACTCAAATAGGCATTGAGCAAGCCTTGAAAATTTCCAATTATTCCTTAAATCTTAAGTCGGCTTTAACCGACCTCCAGACAAACACAAAATATGCATCATTATAAATTTATTAATATTTTTCCAAAACAACCTTCAAACATTTAAGTGGGATGCAGGACTGTTCAAGCAACTTAATCAGATTTACAACTCAGGTGTTTGAACTCACAGAAAGGTTCTATGAGAAGCTTTTAAAAGCTTTCGAAGAATCTTAACAATAGAAATTCATTCACATAATTATTAACCCTGAGAGTTAAAAACAAAAATAAAATAAAATTACCATCAAGCTTCAAAGTTTATTTCTATTCTAAATAATTATAAAAATAAAAATGAAAATAAATATTTCCAAAGTGAATTTGTGAAGCATGCTGATTAAGAAAACTCAAATAATGCCTTCCAGAAAAATATACCTACATAAGTTCAATTCCAGTTATACCTATTATCCCATAATTTTGTTGGCCTTTTGGCCCCTTTGAAACAAAATAACCTTCAAAAACTTAAAAATAGCCAGTCCTAACTACCGGTGAGTCTATAAATAAATTAAGATATTCACCTTTCTGACCCTTCAGGTAATTATAAGAGCTGCTTCCATCTTAAAACTTTATTCATTGAATAATTAATAATAATAAATTGATATTATCATTGTTATTATTATTATTGTATAATTCCCTAGATAGCTGTTTGAATTTATGACGTATTTAAGTCTCTTTTTACACCCAGCCTCAAGGCATTTTAAATTCTACAACCCTTTTCATTGCCTTGTTGTCCCACAGCAGAAAATAGATGATATAGGTACCTAGACCTATACACGTAAATACAACCAATCAACCAAAGTCTGTTTAATAGCCTAACGGCAATTTTACTGATTTTCACCTTTTACCCTTTTCGACAAGAGTATAGGAATGAGAGAAAGAACAGAGAGAAGAACTCAAACAAAAAACAAAAAAATGAGAGGCCATATTAAAACGACAAAAGTTTACATCATAAAAATTATTATTATTATGTTAATTTGTCAGAAGGACACACCTTCACCGAAAGCCCCTAAGCCACAAACAAAACACTCACTCAAAAGAGCTCCTCGAAGCAAATTTCTTGTAACTTGGTTATATGCCTCACATTACACACGCACCTTTTTAAACAGCAAGCTAATGCCCCCACTTCATCTTACGTCTAAACACCAACGCCATGTTAAACTACAAAAAAAACAACCAACAAAATAATGTGTAAGAACAGATTTTTAGATGCCGACGCCACCGCCGCCACCACCTTCTCCACTCTGATTTTTGCGAAAAAAAAGTGTACCAAGACAAAAGCAGACGGTACTGTTTTCAAGATTGGTGTTCTCTGTATAATAAAAGATCGTAATCTTCAGGTCGTTATCATTGCAAACCAAGTCAATTATAGCTTGTTCCAGAAAAGCATCACCATCGGGGTATATTTTTAATGGAAACATGTTTTGGCTTCACATTGGGCGCCATTCGAAAAGTGGGTATAGGAGGCGACCCACAGACCAACAAAATTACATTTTTTTCTGGATATTTTTTTTTTATATTTTGAAATGGTGCTGAGAAAGAATAACACCAGCAGCAATTTCCGAGAATAAATACGACTTTCGATAGGTAAACCTCTTCCATTTAGAGGAAGAATAAAGCCAAACTCAAGAGAAAACTAACTAAACGCCATCGGCTGTTTGGAGAAACTCTTCCGCTTTCATTTGTTCTACATTTCCACCATGCTTACGAACGTCGAAGCTCGTCGTCATCGTCGTCGTTAGAGCGGTGTGTGTCTATGGAGGAGAAAGTCATCGCGAAAGTAATTAAACAAAAGTAATTAAGATTAGATGATATTTTTCGCCAAAGCAGTTTTATTATACTATATGTAGGAATATGCGAAAAGGTGTGCTTATAGGACAAGAGGTGGGTGCGCTGGTTCAGTGGCGCAATTTGAATTTTGAATTTTATTTAGCCGGGAGGATTTTTGAATATTGATGGAAGCTACGAAGGATGAAAAGTTTTACTATTATTCAAGTCGAACCCAAACGATGCTAAGGATCATAACAAAAAAAAAAAAAAAAAAAAAAAAATAATAAAATAACCCTCATTAGTTGAAAGTCGAAAATTTGACCATTTGTATCTCTAGGTTAAGGTAGACAAAAATATAAAGTAAAAGAGAGGGTCGAAGAGGTTGAATTTCTAGAACGAATGATAAGCTAAATTGATGAGCAGATAGATAAGGAGTTTTTGGACCATTTATTTGGAACTGTGATTTAGATGTTCCTTGAAGCTGAACAACATGCCGGTCATAGGTCACTCTGGTGTGATGTGATTGAGTTTTCTAAAGTAATCTGAAGTGAAAAATTAGTTTGAAAATATTTTATTTGTTGGGTTTTTATGTTTGTAATATAAAGTTTAGGAGATACAAATATATATGAACATTTTCATGAAGTTAAAACATAAAAAATGGACCGAAAAAATGAATAACTCAAATAAGCAAAATAATGGGAATACTTACGAAAACAGCTTTATGAAACCCCTTGAAGGCGTATAATCATTGAAATGTTCCTTTTTCCCGAAGCCCATAGCAACAATCAAGTCATATTTAGGGAAATTAAATTTGGTTTCAAGTTGGGCGCCATTTATCAAACAAGAGTGTTGACTATGATGTGCATGTCGTTCAAGGGATAAATATAATCATTGGAAAATTCCGTGCTTCAGAAGGCTCCAGAAGACCATCACAACAATCGACTCATATTCAGGAAAATATAATTTGTTTTTGCATTGGGTGCTATTTTTCAACCAAGAGTGTTGACTATTCTGTGTATGTTGTTCAAGGGTCATATAATCATTGGAAACTTCCTTGGTCCAAAAGACCAAAACAACAATGGAGCCATAAGGTTAATGTAATTTGGGTTTACGTTGGGCGCCATTTATCAAATTTTAGTGAAATTTACACACGAACCTTAACTCTATAGATTTAAAAAGTCACGAATTTAATTTTACGCAGAAGTTGTCTTTTTTTTCAAGAATATATAATTTTCACATGGTGTCAGGCTTAAGAAGGAATCTTATTAAACGGTGGCTAGACAGCTCAATTCATATTTCCTTAATAATCCGTTTCAAGAATATTGTCTTCAATGACTTCTTAAAATAGCTACAGTCCTAACTCATCTGCAAAAGCCAGAGTAAAGATAAAAATGCAAACTCAATGAAAAATAAATGAAAAAAAAAAAAAAATAAAACATCTAAGAAAGAAGCACAGACCACCAAAGTGTCGGGAAATTGCTTAAATAAATTACATTCTCACATTTTCAGCAATTTTTTAATTTAAAATCCTCCCCCGATATATCCATCGTCTGAATGTCCGTTTGTACCTTTCATTGTTTCACCTGTCTTTCTGGCTTTTATTTTCTACAAACAGTATCTTTACCATTCCTCACAGCAAGCCTCTGATACTTGATCTGTATGTATGTGGCAGTATTTTAAAGAGAATGTGAATAGCAAAAAAATAACGAAAAACCACAAATGGAAGTAGGTTGGAAGCACCAGAAACCACAAGAAAAAAAATAGACGAAAAAATAGCTCCATATACCTTCCACCTTAACATGGAGAAGGAAGAAAAACTGCGTCTATCTCCGATTCATCCACCATCCAAAGTGAAGGTGTGAATTGAAAATTCCTTTTCACTTATATGAAAATTGAAAAAGAATGAAAAAAGATAGCATTCCAACAAAAAAGGAGTATAGTCGCAGGAGCAAGACTTGAATAATTGAAACTGAATATACCGCCACTGCGCTGAGTGAAATTCAATTCTTAATCCTTGCCAAGCCGAGAAGAAGTGACATGAAAAAAGAACAAATATCCCCAAAAAACAAAACGAACTTAAAAATGTTATCGAAAAATGTCTTGTGAAATATTTCACTTCTCATTTATGATCTGATCGTTGACAAAACGAAAAAAAAAATTAAATCAAACTAAAACAATAAAAATTCCTCTCACAAGATGGATGATTGACAGGATTTCCTATAAGGTTTAAATATTGTTTGTCCTTCTTCTTCTTCTTCTTCTCATATATCCATTTTGACAAAAAATAAACATTATTCTCATTTTCCTAAGCCAAAACAGCTTCGAGAACAAAAAAATATGACACAAGAGTAAAAACGAACAAAAACTTAAAACGGAAGGAATTTTATATACACTTAGACATAATTGTATTAGGCATCCATATCCACTCTCTGTGTTGAAGCATGTGTCCTTATTTTCATGCACATAACATGAAGATGAACACAAAAAGGACTCTATCTTTTGAGTTATTGTTTGCGATAGATTTGATTATCACATCTTGAAGAGGGATGACATCTTGACGAATTTAAACCCATCAAAAGAAATTAGTGGACGAAAATCCTCCAATTTTAAAAGTGAAAATAATAATTCTATTTACTGAATCGTGGCAGATTTCATAATCGAGATGATCATAATTTCACTATAAAAACCCAAGTGCATAAAGTATAAACATTTCGGAGTCAAGAAAAGGATCTTTTGTCATGGAAACGTGCCGCTGTTCGGACTTTGCAAAAAATCGTGCGGTCCTCTTTATTTCTGATAGTAAAACGCGCACTAGTCCCTGGTTTTTCATGAGCTGGTCACACCAGCTATTATGAAATATCCAGCTGCCTTTTCTCCTTTAAAACAATTTCACCATAACATTCGCTCCACCAGGAATACTTATCAGCTTGGGCCCTGCTTTGAATGAACTATATATTACAGTGATTCTTTCTTAAGCCGTACTACATGAATATGGAATTTATTACCCAATTTAAAATATGAAAACATTTAAAATGAATATTCATCGTTTCCCCTCCTCCTTCCTAAAATATTTTAAACGTGTTAAAATATACATTTAAAGTCTAGCCCCTTGAGTTCCTGCTAAATATTAATAATAAAATAATATTAAACAAAAATTGTATCCACTTTTTTGTTCTCAGCAGTCTTTATTCTCTTGCGAGCATTTATAAATATCGATTTCTTCTTTTGTCTTTCAATGCAAATAAAACCCTTTAAAATTCTTGTTTGTGCGGTTTTAATATTATTTTTTTTTTTTGTATCCCATTTCCATAAAAAAAATTCAAAACGATTTGCTGAAGGATTGTCTCAATCCGAAAATACACAAAAACAATACAAGAACAAACAAAAAAACATCAAAACAAAACAAAACCAAGCTAAGAAGTTTAACTGATGTTCTGAGAGATTATTTAAGACATAATACCAAATCGATTCGATGGATGGATATGTGTATCCTTTATTTAGATTTGTTTCCGCTCCATACAAAGTCCTTGTCATGTTTTTTTTTTATTGTTGTTTCTTATGTTTTTCAACATGAATCCTTAGACAAAAGCTCACATTCAATTCTAACACATATCAGTGTGTAAGTATATGTGGAGCTGAAAATAACATTAAATATTCTAAAGAAGAAAAAAGGACAACATACGATCGTTATCATCCTTGTGCGATGTCGTTGCTACTTGCAATAATTCAATTGGACGGAATGCATTAGCAACTCTTACTCTAATAACAATCTCTCAGCTAAATCTCAAAGAGCATATACTTTCCGAAAGGTTCCTCGTTTTTTTTTTCTCTGCGTTCATAATATAGTTCTTGTCGTCATAGACGTCCTAGAGTCCTTTGCAAGGACCAAGAAGAAAAAAATAAGAAGAAGAAAATTCTAACTTCCTTGCAATAAGACGTGTGTCAGTCAGTCCTTACCTAAATCTAACAACTACTGCTGTAATTCAAAAGGCGTGTGCACTTCCACAATATCAACCGCCTGTCCCCCTTCAGCCCATATCCAATCCTTAAGGCAATATTGGCAACAGAAATACACTAAACAACAAAAAATAAACACACACACAGTCAGTATTCCAACACATTCTCCCAATACGACATCCCTGGAGGGTGGTTTTTTGGTCAAGTTAGACGAATGTTACAGTTTTATCTAATTTATGTATCTCTTCAAGCTTAAACAGAAGTACTTCTCTGAAAGGCACACAGACAAAATCGAGCGCTACCGAACGGAACTCATAGTCGAACTATATCTTGCATCAGATGTGGAACATAGGTTTACGAATTGAATAACAAATCGAGTGAGCATATACATATGTTTGGAGATATATAACTATACATAACACACTATAAAGCAAAAATACACTATCAAACAAACGGGAGATATAGTCTCAAACTCAAATAAAACAAAAACAAAACAATACACAAAAAAAAAAAACGACAAGAACTTATGTCCGGCAGAAGGATTAGGTCAGTGCTGTCGAAAAGATTATCTTTGTGATAATTTGTGTTTTTTTTTCTAAAACAACTGGCTAAAGGCTTCATTATTCCGAATTATTCCAACTTTCCTTTGTTATCTCGTAAGTACACCAAAATTAAAAATATGGAAAAAAGACCTTTTGGAATGCATTCATTTTTTCCATTACACGACACAGGTGAAATAAGCTTTGTATTCCATAGCTTCCATCTTAAACCAAAACTAACTGAATGTCAAACACTTTAGATTTGTTGACGTCCGTCATGCCGACCTATTTCCTTGTTATCTCACACTAGAAAATTGGCCACTACAAGTTGTGGAATACATTCGTTTTCATTTTATAACACGAATGAAATAGGCTACATTACATTCCACAGCTTCCATCTTAAAACAAAACTTACTGATTATCAAAAATATTGATTTTCTGACGTCCGTCATGTCATCTTATTCCCATGTCATCTCACCTAAAAATTGGGAATTAAAAGATTGTGGATTGCATTCATTATCATTTCCACAGCTTCTATCTTTAAAAAAAAATAACAGAATGTCAAAAATTGAGATGCGGAATTATTCCCTTGTTATCTCACAATCAAAAATTAGGCACTAGAAGAATGTTGAATGTATTAATTTTTCCTTTCATTAAAGGTGAGATTGAGGCTAAGAAAGTGGTGGAAATATATATTCCACAGATTCTATTTAAAGCGCAATATGTACATTACTTTCATTCAAATAAAGTCAATACGTTCCACTTAATTTTTCGCACCAAAAATTGATTTTCGAAGCGTTTTTGATTCAATAAAATCTTTTACCCGAAGCTTCAATACAAAATTGTTGAACTAACAGAGACAGCTCTGTCCAAAGCTGGTGTGCTCCTCTTGCCAGAAATGGATAAAGCTATTTCGGCCAGCCTTTTGTTTCTCGTCGATCTATAAAGCAGATACTTTCAGCAGCAAAAGGAATTTTGAGAGGGTGGACTTGAGTGTATTGTTGAACAACACATCCCATAACAATATCCTAATTGAAGGAGTGCTATTCATTGTTTTGATGGGAGGTGTTGATATTTAATCAAGGCCAATTGTTGAAGCTAGAAGGCTTTTATCTATAAGTCGAAGAATTGAACAACCAACCAACCAACACTGAAACCGGATGATGTTTTCTAAATTACAATCATTTTGAATGCCATTTGATGCTCAAGAAATCGATACAAGGGGATATATCCCGTTATAAAATCAATCTGATGCTGTTGGTATGGTTTGTATATCTTGAGTGAGGAGATAGAAGATATAATCTTTATGGTGCAACAAAAGAAATTGACAAATGTGTGGCATAATTTTATCTTCAAGACATGGCTAATTGCATCACAACACAACCCTTATACAAAAGGGATATTATTCTAAATACATACTACATATACACGTATACTACACAAATCTATTATAATAGAAGGTATGCGGAGTTGTGTTTATTGAAAGGATCCTCTGCTTTAAAGCTTGGTTCAATATAGGTAGGTTTAGGTACGTATGGAGCAAAGTAAAGCTGTCCGACATATTGTGATTTATTAATCTCTGTGTCAGTGGGTCACAATGCAATACATACAAGTTATAAGGGATACAACATGTTAAAGTGCTTATCTTCTCAATGAAAACTGTTTTCAAATACACGATGCATCTTAAGACGGAATAAGATTAATATAATATGTTGGGATATATGTAGGTACATCAGCTTTATGCGGGACTATGTACCCTATAGTGATGACCTAAGGGAGGCTATGATGAGAAATCGATGAAACCTTGAGAATTTATTAAATTGTTTTGGATTTATTATTAATATATTATAATTTTAAAATTTACAAATTGAATCTCTTAAAAAAAAAATTGTTTATTAAAATTATAAAGGTCATAGGTTTTGGTCAAATAGGTGATTGAAGTCTACCTTATTCAATGCAGCATACAGATTATAATTGATTACTTAAAACCTTCCTAATACATCTGACATAAGTATAAATTTATCTTAAATTTTATAAAGGATGCATTCGATTAGAGAGATTTAAGAACAAATTTCAGTGAGTCAGTCAGTTTTGAGAATGAGTTGGTACAATGTCTCAACTCAGAGTTCCCCAAGTTGATGTCTGCAAAAAAACAGAGTTCTTGTGTGCGGCGCACAATTGACTGCCTGGGGTTCATCTGCACACCCTCACGAACTGCGGTTTTGTTTTCGGCGGATATTGCGTTTCGCTGACGTTACTGAATCAGTCGAATCGAATTTGGCCACCAAATGCTGAAAAATCGAATAGGAACGATGACTATGTATATAAATAGTGAAATGCGCCGCGCATCGTTGCCCCAAATGATTTTGATATTAAGGTTTCATCATTTGTACGTGTTGCTGGCAATGTAACTTGCCATTGTGATTTGGCCTTAGTGTCTCCAAAATAAAAAAAAAATGAGAAAGTTAACAACAGATAAAACAAAATGGCCACAATGAACTGTCGAAAACCTAGTGAAAAACACTTTGACGGAGCAGCAATACTTCTCCTTTGTCACCCTGCACAAGCGGACGATTTTGGAAGGGATAGTTTTGTCATAAAAAAAGTGCCAGTTAAAAATAAATTAAATAATTTAATATAATGTTTTGCTCCAATGACCTGTAGAATCTGGCAATGCTTAAGCATTGTTTTATTTATTTTTTCATCAAGCTTACACATACCCAAGTATAAGAGAACATTGACTTAACAAACGTTATCACTTATCAATAATAATTATTTATAATGTAAAACAAAAGACAAACTTGTGTTTTCAGTTGTGGCTATAAAATGTTTCCGAAAAGCATTACCAGGCCAACAAAATGCACAATATTAAGTTCAAAATATTTATAAGGAAAATGTTTCTCAAATATCAAAACTCTTTAAAATATGCTAGAGCTATACAAAACTGACTCACTATTTTCTTTTTAAAATGTATTTTGAAAGATATTTAACAACATTCAAAAAACAAAGAGAGTTACCAGACCAATTAAAAAAAAAAAAAAAAACAACCACAAAACAAAAAAAAAAACTTCCTTCAACTCCTTTTAATTTTCATAAAAATTAATTTCCAATCAAATTGCACAAAATAGAAATGCAACGACAAAATAAAATTATAAATAAACTCAAATATCCTGCACTTAGTATCCTTGATAAACCCGCAAAGCTACATGACCACAAATACACATCATAATCATCATTACTACAGACATCACACAGCACACAATGACCCCACACAAATTATTTGCTGAATTGAGTATAGAAAGGACTGAGGAGAGGAAACAATCAAGTTCATTAGAAAATGTTTGTACGATGAACGTAACGTATACATATACGTACATATAGATTCGTTCCACTCAATCGTCCCTTTTGGTCGTCCAAAAAAAAAAGGGATCATCCAGCAGCATCCACCCTTTTTTCTTTGGATATACCTATAAAGCCTCGAGTATCATTATATGATGCTTGCTGCAGTTTTGATGCTGATGATGCTATACCACTTCAAAAGCTGAATGCTTTTGTGTTGTTGTTGTTGCTTTTGTTGCTGTTAGATACACCATTAGGTACTGTGCTTGATCCCGGGGCCGGCTCCGGCTGGTCCGCCGCAAAAGGATAGTGTTTAAATTTTTTAACACATGTTTCTATCGTTCTCATTCCCTCTGTGTGTGTCAATTTGTGGACAAGCTTCATCTCTCTGTTTTTTCATTCCACCAAAATACAACACCCCCCCCCCCCTCTATCCAGGACTATCATATAATAACATGGGTTATAGTATGGGGTCTGTGGTTTTTGGGGATTATTGTCTGATGCAGACAAAAATAAGGGAAATAAAGCAGTATTAAAGGGGTTTGAAGGGAGAGGGGGGGGGGGGGCGATTGGCATTATGGAATAGCGGAAGCTATATATGACGTGCACAAGGATGCAGCAAAAGCAGTACCACACAGCAAATACACGAAATAGTCAGGGATTAGCAATATAAGCGGACGTGAGCAATTTAGATAAAATTCGGTTCGGAAAAGCCACTCACCAACTTCACACAAAAATCCAAAAAGATGGTGAAATGGGAGGTGGAAGCGGGACGAAAGGATTGGTTATTCCGAACCCAACTAAAGAAGAAAGAATCGAATTTTCAAGCCAAGGGGTCTGCGGCCTGCCATAAAACTCATTTCATTTTACTCCACCATATACACTCCTTGTCGAAGACTAGAACGAGTGGAAACGATGGACGATGACGATATAGGACTCTATTTTGGTATGTCTTATCCCAAGGATTCCACATATATAAAAATGCCCTTGGCTATGTGCATCAACAGCAGTCTATAATTTAAGTTTATGTGCAGTGCACATTTTGCTGTGTTTTGTGTTGATGGCTAATTGCACGAACGGAATTCATTTGGCCAACTAATGAGAGTAATTCTTACTTCTCTGCAAGAAACGACACACAAATCGATATAGGGCCCTCTCTTCCAGTTGAAAATTAAAACCCCAAATTGCAAGTGCTTCGCATTGAAAATTCAGCAAGGTTATGAACCCCTCTCTCTATATATATACCCGCACAATATACTCGTACACAAGCATAATTTGGTCCTTCGAGCCGGATAAATTGATGACTGCATTGGTCTGGTAGGTCGTGATGTGCCATCATCATCGTGTTGTATAGACATTTATTGTCGGAAAGAATAGTTTTGTCTCTAATTCCGGTGCAGTTCCTGTGGACTTCCGGCTTGATTTGATTAAAAAATTCCAACTCTACATCCTTAAATATTTTTTGTTGCTTTTTTTTCAGAAAAACTAAAAAAAACATAAATTGTCAATTGAAATTGGTACTCATTCTCCATTTTTTTTTTTTTTTTGTTGCTGTCGTGCTTCTCCTGCTGCTCGCACTCACCTTTCGTGTGCTAATTGTTTCCCATCGATTTGCTAATGGGGGGGTTGCAAATTGATGGTATCCTTTGGAATTTCTATTTTTCTCCTCATCGGCGTCGTCATCGTCCTTTTTTTCGGTATGAAAATATATCCGTGTGGGAGAGATAAACGGTAGAGAGCATTGGGGCTGTAACTATATTTCACGGAAGTGATTATGGTAGTGATTCAGAATCTAATTAGGGTGATAATTAGCGGTGATTAAATTTGGGGACACTGTGTAATTGGATAATTTTATAAGCCATTCAAGGATTAAAGCTTAATTGCTGGGAATTTAGATTCGTTCGTGCGAAAGTGAAGAGTTTTCTTGTTGGCACTGGGACATGACATAATGCGGGGTGTGGTCTTATGTTCGATTCAAAGCTAATTTTTTCTGGAAGTTATGTCAAATTGAATTGAATTTATTTTATTTCTGTTCATTCAATTTTAGTTTTTATGTCCTGGAAACTTTTGTTCCAATGACTTTTGTCCCAAATATACTTATGTCTCTGGAATTTTTTTCCCACATACTTATGTCCCAGAAATGAAATGTTTGTTTGCTTTATGTCTAATAAACTTATCACGTTGAGAATTTTGGTCCTAGAGACTTAAATTTGTTGGAAACTGTTGTTCCAATGGCGTATGTCCCAAAGTTGTATGATATATTAGATACCGGTGTCTTGGTTATGTGATCCAAGAGTACCTATCCGGATTTTTGTATGAAATACAAAAAAACTTGAATCTTTTGTCTCAAAACGTTTGTATTGTTTGTATTTCCTTTTTTCTTTTGTGCAGAGATTTTTGTTCTAAAAAATTATGTCACAGACACTTATGTTTCAGTCGTTACTTATGTCCCAGAGACTTATAAACCAGATATTTATATGTATGTATGCGTTGTGTCCAAGAAACTTTATACTCAGATACTTGTGTCCTACAAACTTAGGTTATAGGTACTATAATGTCCAACATATTAGTCTCAAATTTTGTGTTTGAAAAGATTATTTTTTGGGACGAAAATTGCATACCAGACAGACCTATGACACATGCACTTTTGTTCAAAGATTTATTTCTCTGAAAATTGTAACATAAAGAGTTACGTCCTAGAGAATTCTGCTCGAGAGCCATAACTATGTTTCGGGAATTTGTGTCCCTCATTCGTGTGTCCCAACAATATATGTGCAAGAAACTTGTATTGCCCAGACCTATGTGCTAGATGTTTTTTACTCAGGATACAAAATGTGTATATTTTGTGACAATTTTCTTCCGGAAAGATGATATCTCCCAAGACTTTTAACCCGTGGTGTTTTATGAAGAGACTTATTTCATAGAAAAATACTATAGAGTTGTGTCCCAGACACTTTTAAACGAAAGATTTCTTAATGAGAGCCATATTTCACGAGAACTTTTTTCCCACAGAATCTTATAATACAAAATCACAGAAAATTATGTATGTGTCGGCAGCGTTTGTATCATATATATTTATGTCCCAAAATTGTATATCCCCAGAAACAGTTATCAAAGAGACCTATATGCAAGAGCCTTATGCTGCAAAAGTTTGTTGCAGAAACTTTATCTCAAAGTTTTATGTCTCGATGACTTATGTATGTCCCAAAAACATAAGTCCAAGAACTAAATTGTATTTGGGGACCTATTTCCCGAGGAGCTATTTTCCATTCCATTCGATTCCAAAAATATGTACTTACCTAAAGGAAAAAATTCACAAATCATATCAAAGCCAAATTACCTACAGTATCTGTAGAACAATGAAAAGGATCTGTCTCCCAAAAAGGACATCATCATCATTATTGTCTTGTTATAGATCATCAAGTTGTTAATCACTGTTTGGGTTTTTGAAATTGAAAGCAAGTTCGTGGTCTACCGCAAAAGCAAAATTTCACATGAGCCTAAAGTCCCCTTTTTGTGCATGTTTTCCACACAGATACAAAGATATATACCTACACAATATCCTTCCGACTATTAACCCTATTTTAAAGTCGATTTCAAGCTTATTGATGATTCCTCAACATCCGTCCCTCCATCCCTCCCTCCGTCTTGAATTACAAATATTTTCACACCAAATTTTGGCGAAAGGATAATATGAATGTAGGTAAAGTAAAACAAAAGGATTTATCTTTCTCATCCATTAGACCAAACTATACCAGTCTATCTAAACTTTAGAGAGAACAATTCTACTGAAGAAGAATAGGAAAGAAACACACATACCGCACACAAATCAGTTTAGAGAGAAAGTGAAATCATAGAACAATGTACATCTACTCGTACCTATAAGCTTTTCCTCATGCCTGTGCTGAATGTATGTGAGGGTGAGGATGGGAAAAAGGACGAAAACCCAACCGACGAACATCATCTATCTACAAAATTTAAAATAGAACAGCCAGCGTAGGTAGAAATGTTCTGTGAGTGTGTGTTTGGCAAGATTTAAATGCCACAGGATATCACAGTGGTGAGGAAATTATGTTTTGAGTTAAAATTTATATGAGTGTTGTTCGGAAGGGGGGGGGGGGGGTTGGGTTGTGTTTATAGAGGATGAAGTGACACAATCTATGTATCTATCTAGATATGTTTCAGTAGGAAGGTATAAGGATAACGGAGATAGGAAACGTAGAGATAATAGGAATAGGACGTTTAGCTTATGCTTATTTTCAGCTCAATGAATATTTTAATTGTGGTGGAAGCTACCCGTTGTGCTATGCTATATAACTTCGCATACAACTGTGATCCTGTCTGTTAAAGTTTTTGGTATGGACCATAATTTAATTGGATCTAATGGGTGCTTTGTGGGGTAAATAATCGTAACCTTGTGTTAAGTGGCTCTTGTTATGCAATCAACTAATTAATTTATATAGAAAATTTATTCCAAGCTGTGTATAGCTACACATGCAAAAGAAATTAGATAGATAGAAAGATAGATATTCATCTCTCTCTCTCTCTAATTGTATTCCTTGAATTTCAACTAAATGAGCATTTATATATTTAAGTTAAGGTTAGTTTTGATTTGTTTCTCTTATTATTTGATGATGATGATGATGATGATGATTCGTTGGATTCCCAAACGCCATTGGTTTTGATTTCAGACCAATTAATTTATTAGGTTCCTATAAATGCTGCTGCAAAATATAGTTTGAACAATTTATTAGGTTGTTAGTATCGATTTTATGAGCATACTATTAAATTTGTTAAGTTACAACTTTAATATGAGGTGGAATTGATTTTGAATTTCACTGATATTGTAGGTTATAGAATATAACATCGAAAAATTAGGAAAATAACGGCCTAGTGGGCTTAAAGGCTTTTATTATCTTATACATTTGTGGGGGACCTAATACATACATACATAAACCAAAAAAATGCTATTAAAATCACCCCAACGCTACGTGACAAAATGCGGTCTCACTGGTCACTTTTTAATATTTTTGGTATAATTCAAAATCTGAGCTGATTTTGACAATTTAACTGCGAAAACTTTATGTAAAAAATTAAATATTTTTTTTTTTAAATTAATTGCTGTTTAAAAATTAGTTTAAGAACATTCAAACCAAGAAAAGTTAACATAAGCAAATTCAAATAAAATAAATCGAAAAATCAAAGATTTTAAATTTTGTACTAAATCGGTCATAATTGAGGATCAACCTTGGCATGTTCAAAAATCATTTTTTATTTAAAATTGACAGAGAAGTACACATTCAAACGTTACGTCACCCATATTGTCAAAGATAATTTGGAAAAAGATTCTTGGGTATATTCTAACAAAAAATCGTGAGGGTCTATTTCCAATGTTGACATCATTTACCGGGATTTTAACTGACCCATGTTAACGGAAATTTCTCTGTTAAGAATAATAATTATTTTTAGAAGAAATTCTTTGTTTTAAAAAATGTCTTTCATGTATCCAATTTCTATGCTTGGTCCATTTTTCTGGCCCATGATGCTAATTTTCTAATTTGAGGTTAATTTTCCCCAGAAAATGCGTATGTTTTGTATTTGTTGTTATGACCGTAACAATAATAAAAATAAAAACCTGCAGAAGTGAACAAAATTAATTTATGACTTTTATCTAGGCTTTAAACAACAGTTGACATTTTGTTGACATTAATACTGGTATTCCAAGAACTAATAATTTTCCGATATTTTTTTTTTAAATTACACAGAGTTATTAAAATGTTTAATAGCATGCTCGTTTATTTGACAGTCAAAACCCTTATTTCCTTACCCTGTTCCCTACAAGTTCTCACGAAGAGTTAGGTTTGGGATACGAAGCCCTATATTTGGAAAATTAACCAAACAAAAAAAGTTTAAAAGATTTAAAAAAAAAAAAATTAATTCATCAGTTTAATTTTAGTTTCTTAGAAAATTAATATGAAATCTCTGCGTTTGCAATACAAAAACACACAGACGTTATTTTGTATTATGGGTTCTGCACTGAAAGTTCAACTAGTTGGCGATAAAGATACTGACGACTTCCTAGTGAAGGAGTATTTGGAAATACGTATCGAAGTCTTCGAAAAACAGGATTAGTTAAAAACAATTTCGTTTGATGAAAGAATACTGGAAGCTACTGATCCATCAAACACCAGCAGATGCTAAGCTTTGTATTTGTTTTGTTTTTCGGTGCCACCCTGACTAGGCTATAACTGAAAACCTATGTAACTAAATAAGTCGAGCAATAAAGAAATCTAAGTTAATTTTAAATATCAGCCAGAATCTGCTATATAGTTGTAGTATTAGTGATTTTTATTTGTTCATTAAATGGAATTTTCTGGTTTTCAAAATGGGATTTTTGCCATCACCCGAAAATGAGTGTTTCTGAATCTGTTATATTTATTTCAACCACCAGACTTGGTTTTCCTGTTCAAGGACATCTCGGTCATAAAGAAGCCGTCGATCCACAATTTAATGGCTGACATATGGTCGATTAGAAAAACCGTCTATCCATCAGTTACAATCCTTTAAGACTGTCTACATAGGGGAATATGGTGGCGGTGGTGCTTAGACGGGCATTTTCATGATATGTGAACTTAAAGTGAAACTTGAGTTAACCCACCAAATTTTCTAAGTTAACTCTGTAGATTTATTTATTTGCAGAGTTATCTAAATCATTGCACTGAAAAACTGAAGCTAAATTTGTTAAATTTTACTGCAACACCTTCCGCACATATAAATTATTCATTAAATATAAAGTGTTTTTGTTCCATTATAATAAAAAATTGTTACAAATTCTTTTTTTATTCAAAACCGTTTTTTTTTTTTATTTAAAACCAATTTCCATTCATCAGCTTGATTTGAAAAATCACATTAATTCGATTGCCTAATTTCGATATCATTTCAATGGTTTCCAGAAATTACGCCAGAGTTAATAACACCAGAAAATATATTTGGAACAAACGCCAAAAAATGTATTGGCTTAAAATTTCAATAAAAGCCAGAAATATATTTTGGAAAATAAGCCAAAAATAATGAAAATTGTCAGGGAAAAATAGCCATATTATATTTTTCTAAATCTTGTACTTGCTCCAAAAATTTCAAGGTTGTAATCAAAACTAACTCTACGGTGATCATCGAGAAGTCCGAAAAGATGAGAGATTTTTGCAAAGCGTCTGTGCATCCAATGAAATTTGAGCTAGAGGCTAAACGGGTGGGCCAATTTGCTTCAAAGGAAATGGTCATTTTATTATGGAGCCTTTTGCAATCGGCAACTTAAAGGTCAAATATGTAACTCGACTTTTCTACAAGCTCAACGTCACCATTCATTTGATACCAAACTCGTTCGTGTACACTCTTGGCCATAAATGGGCAATTCCCTTTGGTAAAGAGCATTTTTATGGGATTGCCCAGAAGGAAAATTTGAATTTTTGTTTCAGCTGCCGTACAACAATTTTGTATTTTTTTTCTACAAATTTTCTCGAAAATTGCCAGTATGATTTTAATTAAACTTCGTCCCTGTAATGACCAAAGTGATATAATGAAAACTATGGTTCAGATTTTTGGCAAACAATTCACATAACGGAAACAGACATTCCATGTTTTTTTTTTGCTCAGAAAATGGTCATATTTTTAGGTTATTCGCCTTTATCTTTTTAATGACTAAACCGATTTTGTTATATAATTTTGCAACCTGGAGCTCCTTAATAGTTCAAACTATATTGCATTTTAAAGTTAAAAAAAAAAATTATTTTACCAAAACAAATAATAAACAAAAAATCCTATTGACTTTTTGAACATTTTCTCGTTATAAGTGTCATACATTATTGAACCATTGACATGTATCTTCAGTATGTGGATAAATTTCAATGATTAATAACAAGATCGAATTCGTGCAATCCAGTGTAGATTGTTTTTAAAGATGGGTTTGTTGCGATTAACACGTGTAACACATCATTTGAATTAAGATGACAAAATTGATATTTCATTAAAAATATAGGTACCGCTAAAATATTAAAATTGTTTTATTTTTAATCTATTCAATACAAATTTTTATTTATCAACTTATATTTGGTAGCTTGATACAACCAAAGTTTTTGAGATATCACAGCATGAATTCGAATGCTATTTTCGTTGTCAGTTTGACTTAAAAATTCATTTTCGTATGTCCTGAAATTTACAGACGTATCCACGTCAAAAATGTTGGTGTGCAGTTCGTAATTTGTAGAAATCCTTTAAAGTATAAAAATATCTAACAATTTATTTAAAAGAAAAACTAAATTTTCATTTTTCTTTGTATTATTACGAAATCATTTGTTTATTTTTTAAGCAAACTCCGCCCACACCACTTGACTTGAAATCCTATTACAAACTGAAAAAGCTTTATACTTTTTTCGAAGAAAATACTTCATCAAAGTATATATTCATAGTCAGTAATTCAGAGGAGAAAAAAGTGTTCTTCTCCTGAAAATGAATTTCCCATTATTTAAAAGGGGAAATGTTGAACTTCGAATTGGAGAAGAAAAAGCTTTCCCACTCTCTTAAAATCGCACAAATTCAAAATATTGAATCTTAATTTCTTATAATGATTTTACTTCTTTTTATTTTAAGGTAACTTTAAAATCGAGCGTAATGTGTTTTAAAAAAGTTTAACTGATAACATTTTTGTCACTGCCCTACTTTTGATGAATTATCCTTATTTTCACCATTGAAATAGGTAGGTAGGTAAGGTGGGTACTTAGTTAATTAATTTATCTGCCGTTTGCATCCTGAATTGAATTGAATCACATTTTTGTTTACATCAACCGGCGAAGCTCCAATTGACCTCAATTACTATGTAGTTGTGATTGTAACTTGAAATTTGTAATCCTTTTCATACACCTGATCCTAAGGGTTTAAGATTTAATCTTATGCGAAATAAATTGAGAAAATATAAATATAAATTGTAATTGAATTTTGTACACTTAAAACTAGATTCTTCAAAAATTTGCTCGAAATAAAAATGAAACAAAAAAATTTGAAATGATTTTTATCACAGACAAATCGTATTCTGATCTTGTGTATATTTTCCCAAAGAAATATGTGGCATAGTGCCACTCAATTGTATCGCCCGATAGTACGTCCTGGTGCCACTAAAATATAATAATTGTAATTTCACCATTCACTTATGCTTGGACCCCACTGTCAATGTTTGAAACCAAAGCTAGCTCCAAGAATACTTTACTCCCTATAGCCGAAATAAACTTACTCTTACCAAACTTGTAAGTGGGACTTAGTACAACATTATTTTTGTATTAAATTAATCTTTGCCATATTGGCAACTCTGCTTGAGTCAATTCAAAGGTTTAAAATTAAAGTGCTAAATAATCAGCAAAAAATCAGAACTACCGCATCTGACGAGTGTCAACGGACTAAAAGTTGGAACCAACAAAATTTTCTTATTCAATTTTTTTTTATACAACTTATTTATTTGAAAGAATATTAATTATTATCAAAACTAAGAAAGAAAATCAGTAGATTCTAGTTAATATTTTCTTTTGAAAGATTTTCCATTTTTTGAAAAACACAGTTTTTAAAATGTTGAGTTCGTTTCAAAAGGGTTTTTTGCTCACAAAATCCTTTTTCTCGTATAATTAAAATTTGGATTGGTGTGTATAAAATATAAATAAGTATTGCATGTCATGCATACGCACTTTTTCAGATTCAAGTATATACAGCTCGAATTTATTTAGTTTCTAAGGTCGTTTAATTGGTGACCTTGGCAACTCTGTTTGTGTCACCTCAAAAATTATTTTACTCTTAGAAAAATGGAGAAACTTCTGCAAATTATTGAAATTAAGGATTATGAATTTCATGGAATATTAAAACTGTCTTTAAGCATTGGAATTAATTTTTTTTATTTTGTTACGATTTGTTTTTAAAATAGTTGTTTAATTACAACAAAAACATCTTCCATGAATTGGTCCAGGATATGAATATTTTGGTGCATTGCCACACTTTGAATCACGAGCCTTCCAATCGTTAAGCCAACAATTGTTTTGGCACTGTCGTCCCACTGTGCCGGTGATGCCAATAGCTAGGACAATTAAAACAACAAGGAAGATTGATTTCATATTTGAATTTTCAGCTTCTTAATACTTGAATTTAATGTTTTTAAAATGAAAAATCGTTCCTTTTTATACAAATCCATAATAATTTTTTTTGTTGGTAATCTTAATGACTTAAACAATAAACGACTCTTGACAGTGAGAACATATTGTGTAAAGAATAATTTAACAAATAAGAGTGTATTGTTTTCAATACACTCTTAATAATAATTGTTGAAATGCAAAAAAAAACGTGATGAATGGAAAAATAGTATTGTTTGTCATTAAACCAGTTTTTTTTTTAATAAAAGAAATTATTTAAGTAGGTCAATTGAAAGCTTAATTTTTGTTTGTTTATTTTTAAAACGATGATAAATAATTAAATACGCAAATAAGAATTTTTTGTTTTACTGGAAAAATTGAGAATAATATACATTTCTTTTAATGTATAAATACGAAGAAGAAATTCTACAAAAGTGTCAACGCTCATACAAAATTTTCCAGTTGAAATAAATCAGTTAACATTGAATAACCAATTATAATGAATTGGGGCATCTGGATTTTTGTATTTCTTACCACAATGACACTTTTAACTACTGGAATTTTTGCTCAGAAAAGCCCATTTGATTGCCAGGAAAATTGTTGGCGAAACGATTGGGCAGCTCGTGATAGAAGATGTGGAAAGGGACCTAAGTACTCGTATCCAGCACCTATTAATGGAAGGTGCTACTGTTGCTATGTACAATAAATTAAAAATATCCAAACCAACAACAAAATTAAATGAATTAAAATTTATAATCGAAATTTTCGAGTTATATATTCTACTCTACAAAATCTGGTCTTTTTTATGTAATTTCGCTTAGAATTAATTTTTTAATTGGCGCCCACCGTGAGGCCAAATACATTTTTGAGACATGCTAAATCTATATCTAATATGATTCTTAAAGGATAGTCTAATACAACATTTACACAAGTGAAAG
Organism: Leucozona laternaria; assembly: GCA_932273885.2. Lineage (NCBI taxonomy): Eukaryota > Metazoa > Arthropoda > Insecta > Diptera > Syrphidae > Leucozona > Leucozona laternaria. Next base: position 1,786,326 of record OW026366.1, read on the forward strand.
TATGTCTTCATTTTCTGGCACTTTTAATGCCAAGAAAATGGAAGTAATTATGACAATTTGTCACTGGTATAAATGAGCAGAAATAATACACAAAAACACTATTATAATTTTAAAGTGGCAAAGTCTGAAGCCCATTTCTTTTTTTGTATAATTTTAGAGTTCAGTTTATTTAATAATTGTATGTCCATTTCGTTTTAAATAAAAATAAAACAATTCGATATTTTCTAGGAAGAATACCAATAAAAGAACAGAGTTGATGAGACACTAAGAACTGAAACCGATAACGAATTACAAACACATTAAATGATTCGCAGGGAGATGAATCATTGAAGAATCATCAGCGAACTTGCGTAAATTCAAATACGATTATAATCTGAAAAGATTAATAATGCGGCCAATCGCACCCAACCCACCTTTGACAGATGCTCCCAATCTCACTGATATTTGTTTCTTCAGTGTTTTGCTTAATTCACTAAACATAATCTCATAAAAAACTACTTTGGATTCCATAGTGTATATTTAATTATAACGAACTTTAAAATGCTGCCAAATTACTGACAGAGGTTTTTTTTTTTATAAATAAGTGACACTTCTGAAGTCAGACGTATCCTCACACGCTTCGTTTTATGGATAAAATATTGGTATGGATTGAAAATCCATCCATGTTTGGCTACATATTTGCCTTTTGACTGCAAATAAAGCTGCAACAGATCTTTGTCAAACGATTTCAAATGAGTTCTTTCATAGATTTTCAAGTTACGAAATGACAATTATTGCAGCACTACGCTTCCGACTTAATGAGTGGAATTTTGTATATGACGACAGACGTTGTCCATGTTGCCAAATCCATGACCGACTATTTAAAAATTACAGTTATTGGCATTTATTTTGTGCCTGTGAAAGATATTTTTTTGTTAGTTCCAAGACGTTGACAGACAAATGCTTTCTTAATTCTATTTACAAATTTAAAAATTAAATGTTTAACTCTACCAAGTCCTTATCGTCGTTAACATAAAACATCGATTATCTGGTAGTTTACTAGGTTGAATTGAGTTTTATCCAACTTCAAATCAGTAGCTATAAATGATTCTCTTTTTTGCCAGACGCTTTCTGCCAGACGCTCTGAAAATCAATTGCATTTAAAATACAAATATTTATAGCAATCGAAAATTGACTTCAGTCTCCACAGGGGAAAATCTCGAGCCTCTTCAATTCGTAGAAATCTTCTTCGAAATGTGTCATGATGTCAAAATGCCACCTTTTTCAAAAATTCTGATATACATACTCAGGTGTTGTAAAATATGAAACTAAATTTCATTCCGTTTATTTATTCCTAACTCGGTACTCGATACGAGTATTGAGAAAAATATAATATTTTCCAAATCCTTTCCAGTCATATCTGAGCCAGACGTATAAATATAAAATTATGTATACGACAAAGTCTTAAACGGTTTATTTTTTTAATAATTTTGTTAACACTTCACACTTGGTTTGAGGTTTTTCTTAAATTTTACTTATTATACAGGGTGTTTTTTTTAGACGTGTGGTTTTCAATCTGGCAATACTTTTTTCGTAGTTGGTCTTTTTGACAGCTGTCACTTGATTTATGCTCAGTTTGGTTTGCCATTTCATAATTAATAGACTTAGTCCTAAACAACAAGGCGTAGATTCGGTGAATGGGCACAAAACAAGATTGCCATTGATCCGGATTGTCACAAGAAAATTTTCTTCTGCGATGAAGGTCATTTTTGGTTGAATGGGTACGTTAATAACCGAAATTGTCGTATTTGGAGTGATCATAATCAACAAGCCATTGTTGAGACGCCGTTACATCCTCAAAAAGTCACTGTTTGGTGTGCTCTATGGGCAGAGGGAATCATTGGTCCATATTTCTTCAAAAATGAAGCCGGCAATAATGTTACAGTCACAATGGGGAACGCTATAGTTACGATTAATGACTTTTTCGTGCCTGAATGGGAGGATGTTGATGTGGACGACCTTTGGTTCCAACAAGACGGCGCTACATGCTATACAGCCAACGAAACAATCAATTTATTGAAGGAAACTTTTGGTGAGCGCATTATCTCGCGTCGTGGGCCTGTGGCGTGGCCTAGAAGATCGTGCGACTTAACACCCCTGGACTATTTTTTGTGGGGTTATGTGAAGTCACTTTTCCACGCAGATAAGCCCGAGACGATTGACGCCTTGGAACACAATATTCGGCGCGTTATTGCTGATACACGGCCCCAATTGCTGCAAAAAGTGGTCGAAAATTGGGCCTCTCGGCTGGAATATATTCGAGCCAGCCGCGGCAGCCACTTGCCCGAAATCAATTTTAAAACATAATGGCAAACCCTTATCTTTATAATAAAGCTAAATTCTTGGCCATAACATTAAATTATATGCGTTTTATTTCTTCTTGAAAACCACACGTCCAAAAAAAAAACACCCTTTAATAATACTGAACTCCACAGCAGTAGCATCTGCCTTGGACATTTTGTGCTGGATAAGAATATTTTGGTCCGTTTGGGCAACCTTTATCACGTGATCTCCACTTATTAAGCCAACAATTTGATCGACAATATACTGATTTTTGGGCTGCATGTCCTGTGATAGAAATGATCACAAAAAGTACTACACAAATTAATGAAAAATTCATAATGTAGCAAAATCAAAAGAAAAAACTCTAAAAATGACTGAAAAGACACTTCCTCTTCAAAAGACTGACACCTTAAGGGTTTCATTGAAAAGTTTATATAGACGGACTTTCACACTTTAAAGATGATATGTGCCCCTATATCTTGGGCTGCAAATAACAACAGAATTTGCATAAGTAGGTAGGTACATAAAGAATGAGTGTATGGATATTTTTCCTAGGTTTATAAATGAATTGTGTCAAAAGAATTCGTATCATGAGGAAACGTCATATTATCATTAACGTTTTTACTACCTAAAGTTCACCTCATTAATAATTCCGACAATTTTCAAGATGTTTTAATTTTATTAATTGCATTTTTGCTCTGTACTTACACAACTTTTAAAAAGAATACGAACATTTTGTGATTTAATTTAGGTATACAAAAAAAGTTTGTCATTCAGTTATGGTTTTTCCCAGAAACACTCGCGCTGCTAAAACAAATATTTTCACAATTAAAAGTGTAAACAGTTTTGTATTGTGTAAAGCTCTGTGATCTTTCTACCAGCACTTGAACTAATTTATGGATCAATAAATAAAATTCCACCTCTGAGAAGAAATTAACGTAGACACAAATATGTATGTAGTGTACCTACCTAGTATTTATGTATATAAATATGTAAAGGGTGATCCAAGGCACTTCTTCTTTTAAAATTAGAATAAGTGCAATATTGACACCACAGCTCCAAAATTTAACTAAAAATCAATTTTGAACAGAATTTGTATCTGCACTAGGGAGGTCGTTAAAAATAAGTTTGGTTTAAGATGGGCTAAAATCAACTCTGAATAAAAAATTCAAAATTATACATATTATGTGTATATGCATGTAAAAAAAAATTGTAGAGCATTAATTTTCGTCATAAAAAAAACACAGGTATAACCTGTAGCAAGGCTATGCAATATTTGCTGGACACCCTGTATACATAGGTACTACAATTTAAACTCAGATTTTGATGAATCATTACTTACGTGAGGAAGATAGATGAAAAATGTTAGTCTCGCAATTCTGTCCGTTTGTCTATGGTTGTTTTGAAACTTATTGTACCTACCTAGGTATTTCATTTTGAAAATGGTTATTATTTGCATCTCACATAAAACATTTTTTTTATTTTCTCTTAGTTTCTAGAAAATAAAAATAGTAGCTTTTTACTAAAATTTCCAAAAAAAATAAAAAAAATTATTTAATTTAAACCTTCTTTTTTTTCAGAAGGGATCTATTAGATGGATGTGTCCAAAAAAAACAGTAATGACGCATGGATCTCGTAATGTCAGTCAAATCAGTACAAAAGCTTGTAACGACTCAACAAGCAATGGAAAGGTCGCTTTTTTGAGGTCTCCAAAAGACAAGTATCAGACTTAAGTTTTACCGAGGACCCAAATTGAAATTGTCCGATATATACGGTCCCCTCTGGTGATAATTGGAACTCTAGATTACATTCAAGCCAGCCATACGGCACCCATATGCCCGAAATCAATTTTTATTTTTTCAATAAAATATATCGCCAAATAACATGGCAATTAAAATTATTTGTATGTGTTTTTTTTAATGTTTAAGTTTTTTTTTACTATGCACACAGGTAACAAAATACATTTTCATTATTACAATATATAAAATTACAAATACATCAATGCACATTACATATCTATACCATATCAACAAATTGGTCAAGAGGGGCAAAGCTCTGGGAGTTTTGTTTCAAAATGTTGAACGTAAATATATTCATCTCGATCGTAATTGAAAATCGATTAGAATTCAATTTTAATCGAAAAGAATATTTATATTCAACTCTAAAAACATATGGAATAGTGTTAATAGCTGTGCTGACTCTCCGTTTGTTCACGATGTCAAGCAGCAAAAGTCAATTAAGTGGAACTACGTCATGCGATTTTCCATTTATTTTATTTTTATTTTACATTTTTTTTTTTATTAAAATGTATGATTTTCGATATAAAATTTAAAAAATCCTCATTTTATAAGATTTAGAAAGAATTGCCGAAGTGCAACCCATTTTTGCTGATCTTGATCAATAAAAAAAAAAAACCCAAAACTGAACGACCAATTCAATTTCCAACTAAATGAATATTTATATTAAGCATTTTTTCCCCTTCATACAACACAGCGAATAGTAAAGAGTTACCGTGGCTAGTCAATAGATCAAGATATCAAGCAACAAATAATCTTTTCAGTGCAGCGATGGGGGACGAAAACAACTTCTTGTCTCAGCCATTACAACTTTTTTTTTTTTTTTAATTTTGTGTTCTTATTTTTTTTTGTTAAAACATTTGATTGACGATATAAAATTTAAAATATCCCCATTTTATAAGATTTAGAAAGAATTGCCGAAGTGCAACCCATTTTTGCTGATCTTGATCAATAAAAAAAAACCCAAAACTGAACGACCAATTCAATTTCCAACGAAATGAATATTTATATTAAGCATTTTGTCCCCTTCACACAACACAGCGAATAGTAAAGAGATCCCGTGGCTAGTCAATAGATCAAGATATCAAGCAACAAATAATCTTTTCAGTGCAGCGATGGGGGACGAAAACAACTTCTTGTCTCAGCCATTACAACTTTTTTTTTTTTTTTTAATTTTGTGTTCTTATTTTTTTTTGTTAAAACATTTGATTGACGATATAAAATTTAAAATATCCCCATTTTATAAGATTTAGAAAGAATTGCCGAAGTGCAACCCATTTTTGCTGATCTTGATCAATAAAAAAAAAAACCCAAAACTGAACGACCAATTCAATTTCCAACTAAATGAATATTTATATTAAGCATTTTGTCCCCTTCATACAACACAGCGAATAGTAAAGAGATCCCGAGGCTAGTCAATAGATCAAGATATCAAGCAACACAGACCTCTCTTCAGTGCAGCGATGGGGGAGCCAAAGCCATTACAATCTTTTTTTTTTTTTTTTTAATTTTGTGTTCTTATTTTTTTTTGTTAAAACATTTGATTGACGATATAAAATTTAAAATATCGTCATTTTATAAGATTTAGAAAGAATTGCCGAAGTAATAACACATTTTTGGTCATCTTAACCAACAAAAAAAAACCAATAACCGGAACGAATATTTAACAGGTAAATGCATGAAAATTTGAAAAATTATCGATTCTGCGGCACAAAATCGGCTATAAGTCATAAAATACTGTATGGATCTTAAAAAATGAGGTGTCAATAGAAAGCTTAATTTGTCACCAATTTAGGGATGATAAAAAAAATGCATGTGTTCATATAATTTTAATTGGGGAGAGGCTTGGGAAGAAATAAAAGCAAGTTTTTGACAAAATGGCCAATACTGATCATATTTTTGAACCAATTTTCAAAATTCATTTTTCAATATAATCCTGACAAGCATACGGTCATTTTGACATACTCAAAAATTTTTTCCGTCAACCACAAGCTTCAAAAAAGTGTTTTAAAATTTTTTTAACGAACAATTTTGCAAAAATGCAGGCTATTGATCGTTCAGATGAGTGGTTTTTTTTTGTTGGTTGACGACCAGAAAAGAATAAAAATAAAAAAAAAAGAAAACCGGTCTGGTTTGGTCCCCCTTCTTTGCACTGAACTGACTTCGGCTGCTTGACATCGTGATCGGTCTCAGAGCTAGCGTCGCTCTTAACTATTTCATAGGATACTGGATTTGAACAAAATGTTGAACATAAAAAGTCTTTTCGATCAAAATTGAATTGAAATCGATTCTCAATTTAGATCGACATGAATATTTTTGTTCAACATTTTGACTCCCTCTCTTGAATAATTTATTGAAATGGTACTACATATACGTATTTGTAATTTTATTTATTGAAATAATGAAGATTTATATTGCTATCTATCCATAGATTAAACCAGCTTCAGCTGTGAACGGGCAAGCCTAACATAATTATGTTATTATGCTAATTGTATGCAAATCTTCTTCTAATACATATGTATAATATGTATAATGTATATATATATAAAATATATTTTGTTTCTTCATATTTTATGCGCTGCCGTTACGTACATCAGATTGCGATAAAACTTTGCTAACTTATTTTTTTTAATATGTAGGTATTTATAGGGTGACAAAAATATTCTTTTTGTGTTTAAAAAGTTATTTTTAGTGCATTTTACATAATAATAAGACTCAACTCTGACATACGAATTTTGTAATGGACCTTTAGCCAAGCATACAGGTTTTTTTAATCCAAATTTGATAGAAGCAAAAAGAATCATGATACAGTTACCCAGGGATTTATATTTGAATAGGTATAGTGATTTTTTTTTTGTAAAAAAACCCAACGATATTAAAATTTGTTCTTCTTGAATCCTCTTAAAAAATGCAAGAGAGTAGAAAGAAAAATAAAAACACCAAATTCATTTTAATAATGTAAAAAATAATTTATTGAATTTTTAGAAAATAATAATAGCAAATTAACAAAACGAGTTAACACTTTTAAGTAATACAATACTGAAAATGTACAATTCTTTGGATTATGTTAATGATTATTTTATTTTAAATATTATGTTAGATAATAACATGTATTTGTATAATGTAAAGAAATATTTTGTATAGATTTGTTACATAGTTCAATTATTTTGTTTTTTTTTTTTTTTTTTTTTTAATTAAAATTTAGTGATTCTAATTTTCGTTTGTTTTATATAATAGTCATTGATTGATATTGTTAACATTATGTTAAACATACGAATAAGAGGTTTAAAAATTAAAATTTACTGTCTTATATTGTCTAATTAAATATCTAAAATTATATATAGTATAAGTAAGTATTTTGTATTGTTATTTAAACTTTTACTGTTGATTTTGTGAACGAGATTCAAGCATATATGTATGTAGCTGTTACGTCACGTATTGAACATCTTGGTGCTATTTTGTCTCTCTTGTAAACTGAAAAAAAAAAATTATTATTTTTTAGCATTAAATTCAGTTCAAAAATAAATATGATTGTGCAAAAAGATAATATTATAAAGAAACTAAATTTACTTATGAAACAGGCAAATGTCCGTAAACAATTAATATGGGATCAAAGATGGTCAAAGGGTTGACACGTATAAATTTAGGAAGATTCAGGAAGCCTCACGTTTAGAGCGAACGGACGTCATATTTAGAATGAGGGGTGTAGACTTTTGGGACATTTCTTTCTTGTTGATAGTTATTGCAATGCTAAACAGACCCACTGATAATCTAGGCTTATAACAACAAAAGACTACCAAGAAAGCGGGAACACAACTGTCAGTTCTATTCCCCTGAATATATAGCCAATATAATATCAACTATCCACAAATATCTGATCGCAACAAACTACCGAACGCGAAATAGGCAAATTACATACCTACCTACTTCTTTATTCCTTGTTTTTTCTCTTATTTATTGTTATTTGTTCAACAAATTTGAAGTTTTGAATTAGGTTTTTACTGATTTCGTAAAAAAAAAAATTTGAATACTGGCTATCGTAAAAGCGAACCCTTTTTTTGGAACGCAAATCAGAATAGGGGTGATTCTATATTTTTAAAGGATATCTCTCGATTTCTAAGTATACGTAGTCATGTAGTTGAAACATTGAATAAATACTATTTATTTTTTATAAAGCGAGTGTTTGTGGAAATGCAGTATTATTATATATTAAATCGGCCAAGTAAAAACAAATTGAAAAAAAATAATGTGAACTCTAGAGCATATTGTCAGCTCAAAATGACAACGGAGTGCAAGCTCCCTTCAAGTTTGCAATTTTTGATGTGTAAACATCTATGCTGGCGGTAGAGTAAAAAAAAAACGTGAACGTTCGTGTGCAACGTTACGTCGTGCAACGTTACGTCGTGCAACGTTACGGTATGCAACGTTACGATCTGCATACTAGGATGGGTGCGTTCAGTGAAAAAAATCTTAAAATCCCCTTCAAGCAAAAACAAGTACGTTTTGGATCCGCGCACGTTGATGTTTACACATATTAACCGTGAGTCCCGGCACTCAAACAAGTTTTTTTTAGAGGGTCACATAATGTACAAACTGGGCATTCATTTTTTTGTTTTCAACTGTACTGTTTGTACTGTTTTGAAATAATGGTATCTTTCTAAAAGTCCTTCCACACTATCCTATTGAGTACTAACACAATGAATTTTAGTTTCACCATAACCTCAAACACTGAAATGTGATAGAATATGTGTAATGGTTTTAGAAGCAATCCTAAAATGTTCATGTATAGTACTCATGTCAAATCGTGTGCTTTCAACTGTCAAGTTGTGAAGGAGCTGTCATATTTTGTTTGTTTCCACACTATTATACATGATTTTTTTTTTAATAGCTCGTGACCAAAGATGTGGAAGTAGACCTATACATTCTCATATCCTAGTTCTTAAACAATTTCTTATAATGCTTAAATCATATACATATACAGGTAGGGCTTTAAATAATTACAGTAAGATTTTAATCTTGAAGATCAGTCCAGAATTTTCATGTGACTGATTTTTTAGGTATGGAACCATCGATTTATTTTTTTGCCAGAGCTTTATCGGCTCTCCACAGTCGTTTTCTTATGAACAAAATTGTGTCAGTTATTTTGTCAAATATTCTTATTTAGAATTCTATCACCATTTTCCATCAGTTTTTCTATTTAATTTAGTACATAAAAATAGGTTTTGGGATCTTAAACAAAATGGAAAAAAAACTATTTTTTGGAAACTTCACCCCTCTAGATAATGTATTTGGCCACTTATTATACTTATGAACTTAAACAAGTATATGTTTTGAAAACATAATATAGAAACTATAATTTTCTATTAACTGAGTCGGACCGGAATGAAATGTTCATAACTCGAAGGAAGGTTTATATTTGTGCTTTACACTTTTAAGGAAGAATAAGGGTTTTTAACTTGTATTTATTGCTTTGATGATATATATTATATATATTTTTTTTTATTTTTTTTATTATTAAATTGTAAATCTTAATTACAAATACATTTTAAAACTAAAAAAATAGCTCTAGCCTCATGGACTTACGGCTAATGTTAAAAAGTATTAAAACCAAAGCATTGTATAGATGGAGGAAGGATATTTGGGAACTTTTTTTCCTATAAAGGATAAGTATAACATCAAAGATTAGGGGAAAGCTTGGCGTTGAAAATAGCTTAACGATTGGAAGTGATGTGAGTTGGTTTAATCGTTCTTCTATCGATGGCAGCTTCTCTCTTCTGCTTCTCTTCTCTTAATATGTTTTTGATAGGTGTTGTTCTGAAGGCTCTTATACTGATCCGGATGGCTGCATGATATGATAGGAGATGTTATGTAGATTTGTTTTGGAGCATTCGCCGTATATTCGAAGTCTATATTCAATTTTAGATGAGATAAAAGATCTTGATATAGGTATGGAACTGCATCACATATTTGTGGTAATACTAGATATGTACCTAATACACTTATTAAAAATTTCCCATTTGCTTATTTATTTTCAAATATATTCCAACCAAACAAAAATGAGAACAAATACCTAAATACAATTTTTTTTAATTTTGAAAAATAATTTAATCAATTTTTTTGGACATTTTTATTTAAAAGTTAATTAAAACATATTTGAAATTGTTTTTTTTTTTTTCCTCTATAGAAGACAAAAAAAAAAAACAATTTCAAATATGTTTTAATTAACTTTTAAATAAAAATGTCCAAAAAAATTGATTAAATTATTTTTCAAAATTAAAAAAAATTGTATTTAGGTATTTGTTCTCATTTTTGTTTGGTTGGAATATATTTGAAAATAAATAAGCAAATGGGAAATTTTTAATAAGTGTATTAGGTACATATCTAGTATTACCACAAATATGTGATGCAGTTCCATACCTATATCAAGATCTTTTATCTCATCTAAAATTGAATATAGACTTCGAATATACGGCGAATGCTACAGAAGACAACAGTAGCATCTTCCATGAATTCGTCCGGGGTATGAGTATTTCGGTCCCTTATCACAAACTTTATCACGAGCCTGCCAATCGTTTAGCCAGCAAAAAGTCTGACATCCAAATAAGTCAGCTTCTGTCACAGTGACAGCAAATATTGCCACCATTATCAAAACAATCAATAAGCTGCGATTCATATTTGTTTATGTATACTTTTCAAAACAATAATTACAATATAGATAGGTCGATTTAATCGACGAAAGAATGAATGAAACACTGTGCCTAGATTCGCCTTGCATTTATCTTCTTATATAGAAACAGAAATCAATTTGCTTTTGTAAATATTATTGTTTAATTTCCAGGTGATAGATAAGTTTATCTAAAAAAAAAAGAAAATTCTGCTAAAGAATGATACCTATACCTCACTGGGGGATTTTATTTGCTACCTGCTATCTGTAGAAATACAAACAATACAAGACGTGTTATGAAGATACACTTTATTCTATTGTGAAATTGTATACTTTTCTATAATTATCATTTGTAAAATTACGTTTAATATTAAAAAAACAAGGTGGAACAAAAGAAATGTCATAACGTGAATGTGTCACAGCAACTTATCACATAGCTCGGGCAACGATGGGGTGACACACCAATTTATGACATTATGACTTTACGTTTGTTCCTTCTTGTAACAACGAGAAGATTGTCGTTTTTGGTTCAGTGGAACTTATATCATACCTATATTTATTGTTGATTAACTTCAACACCCACAAAATTTGCTATAGGAGCTCACATCTACCGTGTGGCTACTTTAACATCGGACTGGTGTACGATTAATATGAGGGCTACAGGGGATTACTATCAACATATAAAAGACTGATGTCCGAAGCTCTTCGACTTCTTGTCAAATTTTCCAAATCCCAAAGCCTATAAAATCCCACAACTCACGCGCGCGCCATATGGTAAAACCATTGTAAGTCCTCTTAACCGACTCCTTTCACACGACTGACAGCTCAAATCAGCCTTTTGGGTATAGCCAAAAACCAAATGTCAAACGATAAAATCTTTTAAATCTGGAAAAAAATACAATCCAAACTTTTGGAGATAATATTTTGCCATATGCCAATGCCAGGCGTGGGGAAGTAATTCAGAGTCGATATGGGATAAAATCGACGGGATATCCTAAAGCCCCAAATTTGCAACCAGAAACACACATCGCACAACTCATGTTGTTGGGGGGATATCCCTTAGCCTTTAGGTATCCTTTTTTTTTTTGCTATTGGTGAGGGACTTATATACAAACTGAGGGTGATGTGGTAATCGCTGCAGTGATTTGGGATCCCCATATCGAATATGTAGGTATAGCTACCGCAAAACAATCGGTTCCAACTTGTCAGCTAAGAGTATAGAAGAGATCCTTATGTGACATCCGTTTTTGGTGTCACCATTTGTGTCTATCACCGTCATCATCATCAGCGGGCACTATCAAAAACAACGAATTGGGTTTTTTTTGTTGCATATGCCAAAGAAAAAAATCACAAAAACAGGTTGTCACACATTTAGGTGGACTTTGTTCGTATTAAAACTTCATCCTTTCAAGTCTAATTGAATTTTCTGTGTGAAATATCGTTCGACCATCAGGCATCGCATTCTCAAAGATGAAATACAAAGTTAAGGAAGGCCAAAAGGAAACTTTTTCTTGATATTGTTTATTTGTTTTTTGTTTCGTTGCCTTACACAACATAAAGCTGACCATAAGCTGATGACAAGATGAAGAAAAATATATATTGAAAAACACAGCACCAGACTGTCGTATAGTTGTTAAGAATTTTAAATGAAATTTTGTTGCCAAAATGGTGTTTGGGTTAGTGTGAAATTAGATTTCGCCATGATGATCTTTTATACCATCACTATACTGCCGGGAAAAGTTTTACCATATAGCAATCAAAACTACTGTGCATTTTTTGATCGATTTTGCATCATCTTCGTCGTCGTCGTTATCGTCATCGTCATTGAACCAATAAAGGGAAAACTTTTTAGTCGCCTTATAGAGATCGGCATCTGAAGTAAGCGAGTGTGTGTACTGTGTAGTGTACAATTTAACTTCCTAACTTTTGTCTTTTCTGGTCCCCATATCTTGTTTGGCTATAGCCAAAATAAATGCACAAACATGTCCATTAGAGCACACATTGAATGCTTATCGGGCAAGTAGATAAATTGTGCACCAAAACATTACCCAAAACACCCTCATATTGTGTTTTTAACCAGCATCCTTCACCGTCGCCGTTCCCCTCGCCAAACACTCAACCAACTCCCGCACAAATTTAAACCGGCTCTTACCCTGGTTTGAAATTATTTTTAAAAGTTTATCTTTTGTCAACAATGGATAGAGGGGCTGAAAAGTGGCAGCTCGAAAAAAAGTCAGAAAACAAAAAAAAATTGTGTGAGTGGCGGGACTCACGGTTAATATGTGTAAACATCAATGTGCGCGGATCCAAAACGGACTTGTTTTTGCTTGAAGGGGATCTTAAGATTTTTTTCACTGAACACACCCATCCTAGTTTGCAGATCGTAACGTTGCACACCGTAACGTTGCACGAGGTAACGTTGCACACGAACGCTCACGTTTTTTTTTTTACTCTACCGCCAGCATAGATGTTTACACATTAAAAACTTAAAACTCCTTGAAGGTTTGATTATTATCGAAATAATTCCGTGGAAAATGTTTTTTTTTACTGATTGTCGAATTATTTGTCGAAACTTTCGAGGCGTGCATAACTGAAAACATAAGCACACTATAAGACATCCAAGCACTAACTGTAGCATTGAAGACTCGGTATTTTAGAAGCTAGATCAATATTTAGGATTGAAAAAAGTTCGAACATGTCATGATCAGTGCTAAATTGGTCACATTAATTTTAACGTTACAATGTTTAACAAAGCTAAGGTTGTGTGTCATCAAAAAAATCCCAAATACTTTGCACAATCTCAATGCGTTCATTGATTCTTATTTGCCTTGCCACAAAAATGACTACTTTGGTATTTTGTAAAGGGTGTTTTCTTTAGACGTGTATGGTTTTCAATCTGACAATACTTTTTTTGGAGTTGGTCTTTTTGACAGCTGTCACTTGATTTATGCTCAGTTTGGTTTGCCATTTCATAATTAATAGACTTACTCCTGAACAACGTTTGCAAATTGTGCAAATTTATTACTAAATTATGGTTCGGTTCGCGCGACGCATCGCGCGCTGCGTCCAATATTCGGTCGACATAATCGTAAAATCGCATAAATTCGAGCAACCATGGATCGATTTCGCACCACGTTTACTCTAGTTGATAACGCGCATCCTCAGAGACGCCGTTCAGTGCGCACCAAAGACTCTATTGCTGCTGTGGAGCAGAGTATCGAAGTCCATCCGCCATCGTGCGCAACAATTGGAGCTGTCGAAAATTGGGCCTCTCGGCTGGAATTTATTTAAGCCAGCCACGGCGGCGGCCCCTTGCCCGAAATCATTTTTAAAACATAATGGAAAGCCCTTATCTTTATAATAAAGCTAAATTCTTGGCCATAAGATTAAATTGTAAGCGTTTTATTTCTTCTTGAAAACCACATGTCTAAAAAAAACACCCTTTATATTTATTAATAAATTACGACAAAAATTAATTGGGTCTGTTTTATTTGCTTTTGAAGGGAAATAAGGTTGTCATAACCAAATCGTCAGAACATAACAAATATTTCACTACAAAATTGTCAAAGAAAGTATTCCACCAAGAAAGGGGTCGGTCTCAGATTTCATTGATGAACAAGGCGAACAATACTGGACTGAGGATACATCTTTGACGGATACTTGCTGTTTTTTTTTTTCAAACCAATCTAAGAACTCTATTTTATGCCATACTCTTGCCTTTGATGATGAAATACATCAGCATACCCTTTCGCAATAGTCCTAAGCATGACAGTTTGCAAATTAAAGCTTGCTTCGCTATTAACCTTGCCAAAGATAGCTTTAAAATCTACGAAGCAAGCGTACAACCTCTTCATATTCTCAATGAAATTTCTTGCTAAACTTGTACGACCAAAAATTTGATCGGTTGTCAAAAAACCAGAACGAAAACCAATTTGGAAAATATTAAGACGTTTGTTGTTCTCAGCCAATTTTGTAGAAAAATAAGTAAGGATGTAAAAGGAGTTACCCATGCACATTGACCCCAGGGTAAGGCATTTCACATTTCTATAGTGCGGCTTTAGAAATAATCTCTATGCCAGTTCGTCCAATGTGGGGCTCGAGGTTAAACTGAATTCCGCAGTACTATATTTGAAAAATTCCACTGGTTCAACCTCTACGTGCAGAACCTTGTAATTTTATGGAAAAATATCGAGTACCTATATTAAGTGAGAACAAATTATAATAATAGAAACAGGATTAAAATGTAAAAATGTTAATTTCCATTATTTTTGATCGGCAGGATGACTTATAGGACCTATTTTAAATGTAAACTTATAAATAGATAGAATCAAAGATTTTGCAGCGCCAGCGCCACGCAACAACAACTCTAAAAATCCACCCAACGCACGATAAAGTTATTTTATTAATTTAAGTCACAATATTTTACCGAAAACTTAATTTTAAAAACTATTACAAAAAAAAGGTATTTGAGAAGATGCGAAATTAAAATGTCTGCCGCAGTTGATTGCACACCAAATAACCAGTACAAGAGATACCAGCTCTATGGAGATATATTGGTGTGCGTTCAACTGAAGAGGAAAAAACAGCTTGGATTTTTATGCAAATCTCTAATTCCGTCTAAATGCGGACTGGATTTGGAGTGGCATATCAAATATGCATGAACATTAATTTCAAACAAAATTTTGAAAGGTTTCAGCACAATGCAACTTAGAACTACAAAAAATTTGAACATGAATTATGCGGGATTTACCCAACTAACAAATTGACAGTATTTCTGTGAAAAATCTGCGGCAGAAAAAAAGACAAATTCATTCTTTTGGAAATTTTCTGCAATCATGTTAGTCCAGCATTACGCAATTTTGTCGAGAATGCAAAATACGCAATGGGAAAGTGCTAGGAGAGCAGGGAAAAGCGGGATACACCAATTTTTGTTCGTGATGTGCTTTTCATATATTGAGGAATAATGAAAAACCCAAAATCCGGCGTCTTACAAAATGTTCACTAATAGTTGTCGGAAAATGTGTAGATATTTAAATTTTGTTTATAAATTTCTTCATCTTCTTCTTATATCTCATATATTTGTATTTTGTATATATAAAAATGGATCGTGGTGTGTTCGGATGATTAAAACTGGAAAACGACTGAACCAAATTGGATACTTCCTTTTGCGGGTTTTATCGGAATTGATACGCGAAGGTTAAGGAAAAAATAAAAGTTGAAGAATTCTCAACAGGTGGCGCTGTAGGCGCACAATTCGTTTTTGAGTTGAATTCAATTACCGTTCAACAGCTGTAGAATGTTAGAAAATGGCTTTTGGGATATTCTTTTTAATCTTTTGTTATTTGTAGGGTAAAAAGGGGTAAAAATAAAAAAAAAAAATTGTCCGATTTAGGAAATTCTTTTTTGTTTCCAAAGTTTTTGTTAGGGAATAGCTTGAGGGATATTCCTTTCAAAATTTTAATATTTGTAGGGTGAAATGCGGTAAAACTAAAAATTCACGAAATTCTTTTCGTGTTGTTTTTTAGTGGATGGCCTTAGAGATTTTTTTTTGTCAGATAATTGGCATTTATAGGGTGACATGGGCTAAGCACGAAGAGTGGCATCTGATTTCAAAAATTATTTTTGTGTTTAAAAGGTTATTTAACAAAAAAGTGGTTTTTGATTATAAAAATTTTGTCTGTGTTGGGAAAGTAATAAAGGTTGGACTTAGAGAATCGTGCGTTTATATATTTAGCCATTAATAACGTGGAGAAGGTTAACCCCCATAAAGTAGTACTCGATTGCAAAAATTTGCTCAAATATTTATTTATATTTTCTTTTGTAATTTGTATATGCAAAGCTTAGATTTGTCAACCCGTCATTTATAAATTAAAAAAAATTAAAATCGATTTGCAAACTAAGGTTTGGAAGCAGAATTTATTTCCACTTTCCATTGAAGTCGCCCCCACTGTACCAAAAAGAATTTCCCAACTACCGCAACTTCCTTTCAGCCTTTCCCTCTCCGTCCTCCCACTTGAAAAAAAAAAAAAACATAAGAAAAATAAAACTTTTTTTAAAAAGTAAGAAAAAAAAACAACGAATTTTCCGGTTGCGCGCGGAAGTTCAGTTTCATAGGTGGCCGTGAATGTAAAACGTAGGAAAATAGAAGCAACAAAAAACACAAAAAAAAAAAAAAAAACGAACAATCCTACTTTCGGTTTGAAATTTATTGCTAGACGTAACTTTAGCGACATCGCGGCGCCTTTCATACCCTTTATATGGAAAAGCTATAGCAATTCTTCAAATAAAATGTCGGTCGATACGGGTATGTGACGCTGACGGTGACGACGTAGACGTCGTCGTCGACGGCAGCAGCACTAGCAGCACTAGCAGCAGCACTGCACTCCCACTATAAAATTCATGCTTCCAACATCAGACTCTTGATCCTTTTACCCATATACATACGTACTAACGTACTATACAATCACAACGGAGACAACAATGCAGAGGTGTTATATTCTGTTATCATTCCACACAACAAAGCTTTTCCCAATAACACATTCATACTGACTTTCGTGTTATTGTTGTTGTTATTGTTGATGCCACTTTACCAACCCTAAAAACATCATCTTGTCATTTTCTACACAATAAATTTCCACCATCAAGGAGCGTCTTACTCGTTATGTCGTATGTTTGTATAAATTTATGTGAATAAAAGTTCAGTGATGGGATTTTGCACAGCTCGTAAATGTTTTTCGCGCAATTGAATTAAAAATCTTTTGTTATAGAAATCAAAGCAAACAGGAGAGGGGGGCTTGAAATTTTATTATTGTTTTTTTTTTTTATTATTATTTATTTCTATGGATATTCTCGTTCATTAGATTGAAGTTAATTCTGCCACAACATAACACACCAAAAGAAGCAAGGATTTCAAATGGAATTTTCTTATATTGGCTTCAGTGTGTCATTTCCTGTTTTTCTCCTTCTTTTTATAGAAAGGTTAATATGAAAATTTTACTTACATACATATATGTAATATCGAATTTTAAGTTGGACATAAGAATTTAAATGCGACATTTTATTTGCTGTTTTCTACAAAAATGTACACATATGCTAAGTAGATGAAGAAAATAGATACAAAAAGATTCGAAGAAACAATGACTTCAGTTCATTGTTCAATAAAAATTCAATTGAGGCAGACGATGTAAATTTTTACATTTATTTATTTTTTTTTTTACATAAGTGTCTATAAAAACCCCTTTGTAATACGAGTGTATTAAAATTCCTTTCGGAATTTCTCTTTGAAATTGCAAAGAGCCTTGAAATTGCTTAAAGTTTTAAAACTGAATTCATTATTAGAACACTTTTTCCAAAAACAATGATTTTTCTTGAAAGTTTGGGAATTTTTTTTGTTGACAAATAAACAAAGGTAAAACTAAGACTTTATTCAAATAATTATTTGGGTTTCTAAAATATACCTAACATTTGAAATGCCTTAGTGGTTTAGTGGTTTAATTTTTAAAATTATTAAAACAACTTCCGAATGGATTGAATTCAAATCACAGAATGCCATGTGATTTCGTGATCAAATATAAATTTTAAGAACCTCAATAAATTAAAAATTGTTTTTCTAACAAATAAAATAATATAAAATAAATAATTTATTTAATAACATTAACAAAACATTTTTGTACTTTAATTTTAAGTAATAAATAATCGGGTGTTAAAAATTTAATATTGAACAAAATCATCTATTCGGGTTTTTGAAAAATTGAATTTTCAAAAAATAATTTTAAAATTGTTTTAAAAAAATCCAATAATTTTTTTTTTGGAAAAAACTCATTAATATCCTCTGCATTTATTAATTTAGATCATTTAATCATAGTAATGAACAGGGATAGAATTTTGCTAACTTTGCCTTTTTTGTTTGATAAATCGTAAGAAAGTATCGACTTTAAACAAACATGGTTCATAAGTTCTCCTAGACTCCAAAAATATGTATTTTATTTTGGAGTTTAATCTTAAATGCCTTTTTTGGCTCTTTTATTTTTACTGCCTTTTTTTAAAATATTGGGCATTTTGTTTGCAATTTTGCAAATTTCGTTTGAAAAAAAATTGTCTTATTCTTGTTAATTAAAATAAAAATTCTTTCATTCAAAAACCCTAAGCAAATGGTTTTTCAATTATCGCGGGTAGATTTTGGCGGACATGTTGTTTTGTTGACATCTGTCAAATCTGTTGTTTATTATTCAATTATTGATGCCAAATCTCCATGGCAAATTACACAGCACGTCCAAATGATAAAACTTTATTATCGAAATGAGTGTTCGTTAGTGTAAATGTTGCGCACATTGCGCCCATTTTACGATAGACGTGGTGGGCCTTCACAGTAGACTCTTCAACGTTTGGTGGCCAAATTTGAGACAGCCAGTTCGGTAATCAATCAGCCAACATTCGTTAGTCAAAGGAACGCAAGATCGGCCGAGAACATCGCCACGGTCCGTATAGCACAATCCAAGGAAGTCGATTCCTCCCCATGCACAAGAACTCGGCCTTTCGCAGACTTTAACTTGGCGAATTTTGAGTCGGGACTTCCGCCTACATGCGTACAAGATCCAACTCACCCAGAAGCTCAGAGTTCATGACCATAGACTACGAAGTTTATTCACTGCGTTTGGAAGAGGACCTTAATTTTGGCCAAAATCATCTTTAGCGACGAGGGGCATTTTTGGATGAATGTCTATAACAAGCTAAATGGCCGGATATTGGACGACACCAATGCACACAATGTTGACCTGGTGACAATGCATCCTTTTGGTGTGGATTTTGGGCCGGTAGCGTCATTGGTCCGTACTTTAAGAAAACGACGTTTATGAGGCGGTCAACGTCAATGGCGAGCGCTACAGAACGATGATAACTAATTTCTTATGGCTCAAATTGAACCATATGCACATGTGGTTCCAGCAGGTGGGACACAGCGTATGCCACGATTGCTATTCTGCATGAACGATTTGAGGGTAAGGTTATCTCTCGCATTGAATTGGAAACCCAGGTCATGCAATTTGACCCTGCTAGACTTTTTTTTTTGTGAGGTTTACTGAAGTCGCAAGTCTATTTGAATAAACCACAACCGACCGATGAACTTAAGGTGAACATAATGCAGGCCATCGCTCAAACTCAGCCAGATCTATGCGATGCTGAAGAGTCATTCATTTATATTGGACCACTCGGATCGGTGCGTCCGTAAGAAGCTGAAGCAGGCCTTTGAACGATGTCATATTCCAAACATAATAACCTTTCATATAAAAAATATTTTCTAATACATCACATACAGCTTGTTTCATTTCGTTTCAACATCTACCCGACATTATTGAAAAACCCTTTATTTTCTAGGCGTATCGTTCAATATGAGAGATCACACATGAAAATATGTCTACCCTCCATTTTGGTGTGAGCAAAGTGCAAATATGCTTCAACCTCAACCGAACAACCATTATGTATCTCCAATATTCCAAACCCAAATCAAAAATTAATAAAAGCCTATTTATCGATAAGTTATATTTAAAATTCAATCTGAAATCTATTCGGGTGTTAATGTTGGAATTCTCAGCTGTTAATATCTAAAATTTTCAGGAGAATTTTCACAATTTCATAAACAAACACAAAACGAATTTAAATTCCTCTGCCTATAATGCCTCTCTCCACTCACTAACTGGATATTTCCACTATAAAATCAAAGTGAATTCACTTAAACAGAAATAAAAAAAAACTCTCATCTCTTTTGGCCAGGACAATCTATGTCCATTGTTGTTTCTGATTTTCGAAACATGAACAAAGCAAGCAGTCTAGCCCCTGTTTGGTTTAAAGATAAATTAGTAAAAGGGATTTTGGTCAATTTCCCAAAGAGCCAAAAGATCTTTCCACACAATTTCTATATATCCACTTGCATTATAAATGTGGTGTGTAGGTGGTGGAGTTTGTGTGCAGACTGCAGACCAAAGACCATGTTGATCAATGAAATGCAAAGTAAACATTTTCCCTCCCTTTCCGAGCAGACAAAAAAAACCCTTTAAATATCAAATCGACATCATCATCATCATTATCATCATCATCGTCGTCGTCCTTAGCCATAGTGTGTGTTATTGCAAAAGGTAGGCAAGTCGTTAATTGAGGCAGGCATTTTGAGAAATCGTTTATAACCCAAAACAGCCGAACCATACTACACTCGAGTCTCTCAAATCCTCCACATCCTCAGTTACATTACTTCTGCCTCGATTGAGTGATTCCCACAGCACAGCCTCCCATATCATGCTCGAATATTGTATGTTTGTTATAAAATGGAATAAAATAACATTTCGTTGGAAGTCTGCATGTGTCAGGTGGATATTCGGCTTTATAATAGGTATATTCTCGCAGCTGGATGGACGATAGAAGCTCCGATACGGAGAATTCAAGTAACATCATAACAGCAACCGCAGCAGCAGCGGCAGTTGATACAGGCAATCATATCATCCTGCTCGTTTGTAGAAAATTAATAATTTCATAAATGAAATTTGCATATTCCTATTTGGGATGCACAAGGATGCGAAGAGGTTGGATTCTCTATTTTCTGCTGCCTTATACATGTAAACATGATACGGAAGATAGAACTTGAATAGTAACCGGTAGTAATTACCAACGTGGTTTTGTGTTAAGTGAACTGAAAATTGATATTGTTTGCTTAATAAATTTGCAGAATTTAATTTTTAGCAAAATAATAAATTTATTTGCAGCAATTAAGGAATTGGTTTAGGTACCTATATAGTCCTTAAAGTCATTAAAATTAAATATTTAAATATTTTGACAAGCAATGACTATAAACTCTTAATGTGAATAACATACATAAGTATGAGCTTTAAATTTTTTGAACCAACGAGTCTTAAAGGCAATCACATACAAATGCTCTGTACTGAATTTGAAGCAAATCAGTCTATTCATTTAGGCTCTAGCTCAAATTTTAGTGGCCACACGGACGAACAGACCTAGGAACGGTACGACAGAACCCACTTCTTAATTTGTGGAAGGAACTCGACACACCGTATACAAGGTGGCCCAACAATGTATCACTCTAGCGGAAGATGCTATACCTTTTGCAAATGGCTGGAACTGTCAATTTTGTTTCGATAATCGTAAAGTAAACAGATGCAGAATACATATCTACATGCCAAGGAACGCTATACTTTTGAAGAACACGAAATACTCGAGACTATTTTATTACGGAATAATTTATGAGTGAACTTGAATTTCAGCACAGATTTCCCAGCTGTTGTACGTCAACTTGTCCAACATTTAGGGGTTTAGCCTAAAAGAGGTCTATGACCTCCATGCCCCCCCCCCCCACCACTGTAACCTCCTGATGTGTGTTATCATCAAGTTTATAGGCTGGAGCAATAAACCAATAAAACTCGGATTCAAAAGAAAATAACCATGACAATACCAAGCTGTTTTAAGATAAGCTCCAAGAGTAATTTCCCTTAGAAGAAGTTAATCAGGGAAAAACAGTAGTAATTTTCAATCCAGCTCAAGACTAGTCCAATTGAAAAGAAGTAAGCCTCCAATGTCACTTAGGGCCCTAGGCGCAGTGCGAGATAATACCTGTTTCGGATTCAAATCCGAGTTAACTCCTTAAACATGCTTTTTCAGTTAATTTAGACCCCGAGTAAAATCAATGAATTTGGTGGACTAACTCTGGATTAACTAAACACATATTTTTAATACACGTGTGTCGAAACACTATCGATATATAGAGGCTGACACATTGGTGGGGCTGAGTATTGCTCTCTGTTTCCATAGTGAAAGCACATTTCCATAGTGTCGCACATCGATTTTGATTAATTTTAGACAAGTTATAAAGTTAATCCTCCACTGAAAAACTGCTGCCGAGTTATCTCGGGGTTTAACTTATTTGCAGAATCAATAAATTCTGGTCTAACTCAGAGTTAACTAAGCACTGAAATAATGATCCTTAGGTCCAGTTTTTCAGTGCGAGATTAAAGTTAAACTCGAGTTAACTCATCAAATTTGGTGAGTTTATTCATGATTAACTGAACAAATGTTTTTGATGTTTCATCCACCGAGTTTATTTTGTCGTTCCGCATCCATTCTCCACCAAAAAACTGCTTCCTCCGTTATCTACGGGTTCATTTACTTCTAGAGTTAACTAACTCTGGTTTAACTCACCACTGAAAAACTGACTTTTTTAAAGTTCATTGGAAATCAATAAGAAAATATGTAGTTCACTTGGTTTTGAGAATAAATCATACGTGAGACTTAACTTCTTGATTCCTTCACAGCTCACAAACACCTGCAATAACAAAAATTAAAACACTTCTTGATAATAATTATCCAAGTAATTTGCGTAATTAGTCTGTGGTGGTTTGGGTGGAATGTCGCCTTACGCCCTTAATCCTGGCACCGCAAATGTCTGGCTCCATAAGCAAATATAACAATGGGTGACTGTACTGCTACAACAACAATAAAAACAGTGTAAGTATGTGTATATGAATAAACGAAAAACACGAAATCCCATTACCATTGGAATTATTCAAACAATAAAAGCCCTACAACTAAATGCTGGTTAAAACATTGATTTAAACAATCAATTAAATGAGATTGTTATAGGTCTCTCGGGAGATGGAATGGACGGTACACTTCTACTTTAACTACCCCCAATCACCATCCCGATAAATATATGTGTGCTGGGGAGTTGAACATTTGGGCCTTCCACAACCCATCAACGGTTCATCACCTTTATAGACGAACAGACCAACATCGACCACAAAACTTTACCACCAAGGCAACGTTACGGTTTGTATATATAGGTAGAATATAGTCCTAGGTCCTTTGGTTTTTTGTGTTTTTGCTTTTTGTAATTGAGTTCATGTCCGGAGGTTTGTTTTTACGGCCATGTTGTAGGTTTTGTTAGTGTGGTATGCCAACTCTGAGAGGCTCTGGCTGTTATTGTGTGTCGGGTGATTGTTATAATTTTTATTGTTATGATAATTGCGTTGGTCTTTTGTTTGGTGATGTTTTCAACATCATTGATGATGATTGTCGGGCTGCAGTCTTAGGGAATTTGTTTTTTGTTTGTGGTTGCCAACGAAGTTGTTTTATTATATATACAAAGTTGCATAAGTGTTTTATTTCTCAAAGACCCAGAGTTAAATTTTAAACACAAAAATCGTATCAATTTTATTTGTTTATAGTTTTTAAAAGTAAACGCTAGATTAAGCACTTAACGCGATTCAATCAAAAATCTTTTTGAAGTTTTTAAATTGGTTTACCAGACGAGGATCATTGATCAGGGAAGCTGAATGCACAGAACCATCATGAGACATTTAATATAAAAAAGCCTTGTGAGACATGATGAGCTAGGCGCGATTATCCTGGGCTTACAAGCAAAATGTTCAATAAATAAATTTAAACTTTTCGCTTTCAAAATTAACATGATGCAATTGGAAAAAAAAATTATCATTCAAAAACGCTCAGGTTATACCTTAAATTGGGATACTAGTTGAGAGCTCTTCTGATCGACGTGTGTCTTGAAATGAAAGACCAATAGAGTAACCTGACACTGAGTAGTTTCATGTTCATTTTTCCAAGGACGCGATTTGTGCAATTGAAAATAATTGGTCTTTATATGGGAACCAGTATCTGCGCGGTTAATATTTGTGGATGCTTTAAGTTGAATCAACGCTAGCCACGCGACACTACTACACTAGCTAGCAGGATGAAGCTATAAACGTTTTTCTTTCAGTCTGATTTGTTCTTCCTTTTATGCTGAATTTACATTCAAATTCTTGTGGAATATTTTTCTTTCGACTGAATAATCAATTGATATTCCGTGTGATTAAAAATAAGAAACTAAGGAAAAAGTTGAATTTATTGTGGAAAATACAAATCATTACGCGATTTGCGCGATTCACTGCTGAAGAACCTGTGCCTACGTTCTGTAACTCTCGCATGGATATATTTGGTCGAGAAACGATGAAAAATGGAACAAAACTCAGACGATTTGTTTCATATTTCATCGTTTCTCGACTGATTTTATCGATGCGAGAGTTACAGAACGTAGGCACTGGGTGTATAAAATAAATTAATTCGTAACATTATGCGCTTCACAAAACACATAATGACTAACTAGTTGAGTGCACTGGAAGGTTTTAGAAGTTGGAAGATTCAAATAGACGATGAAGCGATCCGTGTGATTCATGAAAATGTTGTGACTAACTAGTTGGTTTAAGTTAGTATGCAATTATAATTAAATAAATAATAAACAATATTAAAAATGCATTTTACTCCTACTCATTTCTTAATAAATTCTAAAATACAATTTGATAACGGTTAGTCACAATAATTAGATCTTAAGATGGCGGGCGATCAACACACAAACTTTCCTTCTAAAGTGTTTAAACTTTTGTTTAGTAGTACCTATTCAGGAACGTAACGGATACAAGGTTCACGCGATTTGCGCGATTCAAAAATTGTGTTGTTCTATGAAAATTACTCACTGCCATTTTTTGTTGTAATTTTCTATCAACATCCGGATACCAGGATTCAACCAAAAAAAATCATTTGACAAAAGTTGCAACCATATGTATATTTCTTCTCCCCAGAACTCTAAATTTACTCGAATGTGATTTATTGCTTATGCCGTACACAAAACAACCTGAGAAAGCAGCATATGTTTTTGTTTTTGCCAAAATAATAAAATAAGAAGTCTAATATATTGCCAAGAGCTCAAGAAATGCATTGGCTATACGCACGTTTCGTTCATACATTTTCCATTTGATTAATTTGTTGTTCTGGCATCAATTAATAATAATTTTATTACTGGATAATGATGATGGAGACAGAGAGAGTAAAAGAAAGGGGTTTGTGATAATAATCGATCAATCTGGAAGTCAACATTATGGTAAAACGAGTCCCTCAGGAGGATGGGGTTTGCTGATTGAATGTTTGCTTTTGTGGCAAAAAGCATCAACACAAAGAAACCTTGGCAACGAAGAACGATATATATTTCAGTAAGGTAAATTCAGACACACACACATACACAGATCCACCTCTTAACCACTGACTATGTCACACTGGTCTATCAGATTGGATGGACAAGGACATACACACTATGATGCTACACCAGTAATGGCCACCAGTAGTGAGTGGTGATGATGCCACCACACCAAATCAAACCTCACAGAGCATATATAATGTATGGTATTCATGTTGTTCATACAAACCTATACGGCTAGGAGTATATCTATCTATGAATATGTTGATTCTGCTGGTGCTAGGGCATGGTAACTACCGACAACATGAAGTTCCATCACTCCAGCATCCATTTTATTGATCTATTTGATAGCCTTCGATGAATGCTGTTCCTCCAGCTTTGAGTTCATTGCGAGGATAAAGTATAGCGTAGGGGCTTGAAATTGATGAGTGATTTTTATGTTTGCGCCTTCATATCAAGCAAGCAACATTGCCACCTGTTGGTTTGGTTTTGATTTGGTTTGGTTTGGCTTGGAGTTGGCACTGTGAAATATATGACTATGTGATGTATATGAAGGATGATGCTAATGGAAAAAATAAACACACTCTGGCTTGTCGTTGGAACATCAATCAAACAAGCACTACTTGATTTTTTTTTTGTCGTCGTATACCTATAGATAGACTTTATAAATATCGGGAAGGGGAAGTGAGTGTGTTCAGGGTGTTTTATTTATATGTATTAATGGGTTGATAATAGGTATAATTGCCTCATAAACTCGTTAAAATTAAGGGTTTTAGTGTAGTAAAATAAGCGTCCTTGATTACACGGTACCTGTGAGATGGATAGGAATGAATTTGCATTAGCTCAGTGATTTGATAATACATGCATGCATTTTACACCAAAAACTAGACTATACAAAATATAGCCTTCATCTTCCTCTTTTTGCCCCTAAAACCTGCATATTTGTTGAGCCTTGGTTGGGGTTACCTTATCAACCAGTTTAATTATCAAAATTTTCAAATAAAATCACTTTATATAAAAACTAGCATTTTCAAAAACGTTCCACAAACTCTATGAACCTTATCTCTAAAGTAGTTTGATATTAATAGAGTCAATCTTCAGGTTAGGAGAAAAAAAAAAACTTTTTAACTTCCGTCAAAATGGTTCAAGTAACAAAGACAAAATAGATCGAAATTACTAAAACAAAAAGGAAATTCTTCTTTTCCTTAGTATCAAAAGCTTACATTTTTTTTGTATCTTTATCAGTGTGTCATCCTCAAAACTGAAATATAAAATGAAATAATATAAAAAAAATAAAAAAAAAAACCTAGAAACTGTGTAAGAAAAAGAAATAATAAAAAAACTGTTGGTATAATGAGGTACTTGTGTCGTCCATTGAAAAATCCTTTTCAGAAGTTTTCACTCAGTATTCGTGTTGTAGTCTTTCATATTTCTTCTTATTTTTTTTTTTTCTTTATCTCAAAAGTGTGGATACACGGGGAAGAATTTTTCATAGAAGATAGTTGAGCTCACGTTTGGTTTTGCTCTCCAAATATTTCCTGTTATAATGCCAGATGAAATTTTGACATTTGAAAGACAGTTAAAGGGTTGCAAAATGGCGCCCAACGTGGGTTTATTTGACAAGATAATCATGGCAGTTTGTATTTGAGCAAAAAACGCTTCCGCTTTCATCTATCAATGGTAATTTTATTCATGTAGACGAGAGACCCCAAGTTTGTGCAGCACAACTTGTTCTATGTTCAAAGAGAAACTTTAAAATTATATAACGAACATAAAATTGTTTGATTTTTTGTTCAGATAACACGCATCTGTAAAGCTACCTATAAATTTGTGTTAAAAATGGAAACATATTTTTTTTATTGAATGGCGCCCAATGTGAGACATATTTCATAATCTTAATGGCGATCTCAAATAGCCTCATTGTCTTTATAAGTTTGTACTCTATGGCCATGCTGCTTGGAAACACAGTTATCAATTTTTCCCGATATACATACCAGAATGAAAATAAGGAAGTGAAGCTCTGTACACCTGGTTTGCTAGGCACTAACTACTTAGCTAGATTTTTTGTATAATCAGAAAATGGTGGATCCGCTGGGGAGGGAATACGATAATTTTGTTTTATGATGTAGACTTTGAGGAACAATTAAACCCGAAACCGTAGGCTGTCACAATTGTTTTTGGTGTAACACTCGTTATTATATTTACGTAAAACATCGGTTTGCGTCTCAGATAGACAAAGATACTTGTTGAACGAAGGAAAATGTAGAGTCGTTGACGATTGCATTGAAGATTTCGAGTTAAAACCTTACAAAAATGGTGCCCAAGGTGACCTAAAAATTGACATTTTCATTATAAATTTTGACAGGCCTGTGAAGAATTCAAGAGCTAAGTATATATTTAAAAATGGTGCGCAACGTGAACCCTACAGCAAACTTAAAACTTTCATTAGAAATTTTACAACATTTTACTGGCCGGCTTAGAATTTGGGAGTTAAATATATAAAAAAATGGCGCCCAACGTGAGACTGACTCTAAAACTTAAAGTTGGAACTTTCACTGGTCTGTGAAGAATCCAGGAGTTAAACATTAATTGAAATGGTTTTTTTTCTGAGTGTGAATACATAATTCGCATGAGATACGTAATATACAAAAAATGTTAACTTCAACACCCTGCAGGTCTTGACTTGCGACTTTTACTCTGCTCTCTGATGTAAGTCATGGATATTATAACAACTACACTTTGGAATAGGTATAGCTTATATAGCGTTTGAGTGGAGAAGTAAGTAAAATTGTATGCCAGTGTTAGCTATGTTATTTCTCTTGCGGTCTTATACGAATGAAGTAAAAGAGATGCGGCCAACCAACTCACCGCAAGCCACTCAACCTAAAGTGTTAGTTTATTTAGTAGTATTACGGCAAATCCCTATAATATAATAGGTATGTAGGTATTTTCAAAAAAAAAAAATTTACATTTTCTGTGTTTCATTTTTTTTTTAGGATTCATCCATTGACATAGGGATTTTTTTGTATCCGTTTCTTTTTTTCGTGATTTTAATTTTCATGGTTTTGGCCATGTCGATTGACACAAAAATGTTTTGCTCTTCTTTCTTTTGGTTTATATTTTCTTACATTCTTCGCAGCCAAAATCTACAAACAGGATGTTCTGCGATTGACCTTGACGTTTTTAGGAACTCGTATTTGAACAAGACTTGATAGAATGTAGAGATTATATTTTAACTTTTTGTTTATGAAAATTACAAGTTGAATATTTTTTGCCTTAACACTTTTTACCCTCCGACAAAGAGGAATAGAGATTAATTGATTTACAATATAAGAAGGCCAAAAGCTCTAGAATCAATCCCACGTTGGGCGCCATTCTATAAATGTTTAATTCTCGAATTTCACAGGTCAGTTAAAATATAGTCAAAGTTAAGACGGAATTTTTAACTTTAGGATCGGTCTCATGTTGGGCGCCATTTTATTTAATATACTTAAGACTTTGAAAAAGAATAAAATATAAAGTATAAGACTATTGTTTGTTCAACTAATCGGGAAATATAATTTTATCATTTTTAAGGTATTCAGCTTCAGAAATGTATTTGTTTCTGCAATTCAAAACTATTAATTATTTTTTTATATTTCAAAAAACCATCATCAAACAGGATGTTTAGCCCCCTATCACACCATGGCATCTTTCCCCCTGAAATTTAATGAGTCCGAAGATAAAACCAGAATTTGTTTCCCCTTTGCACTCATAGGTTGTCGAAAAGAGTAACGTACAGAGTCATCGTGTAAAAGGTAACTAATAAGGTAAAGTTGATAATACCCTGTTTAGCAGTGTTGAGTGAAAAAAGAAAACACAGAGGAATAAGTTCAAGATACTATATCCAAGTGCTTGTTAGCGATATATTCCTTCAACTGAGATTCTTCTTCTTCTACGGTTCATTTTTTCTCTTCCTTCTATTACCTTTCAAATCCTGTAGAACGAAGACCATAAGCGGAACAAAATTGAAGTGCAAAAAATGACATTTTTTACTAATGCAAATGTAGAGGTATTCATAGGAATCAGGAATTCGAGTTCATCCTGGGAAATCACTTTTAAGTGAGAAAGTGCAAAATTGTATATGCCAAAACAACTCTTACCTGCATCAAAAGCTTGTATATCACTTTTTAGTTTCGTTAGTGTGGATCTTTTTTGTAGATAGATTTTCGTAGGCAGATTAATAAAGGAAATTTGAAAAGCACAAGTTTGGAAATTGCATTCTAATATACATAATGGATATGCGGAAATAGAAGATTGAATTGATTGGTTGTTAGGATAAGGTTGTTTTAGAAAAATACACAAATTAAATTGAAGAAATATTCCTTGTAGACAACTTGACAAGATACTTTAACTTTAAAAATAGGCATTTCCTGACAATTCAAAACCAAAGCTCATAGTATAGCAGAACCTTAAACGCTGAATAAATGCATGAACACACACCTTTAATTTGAGCTATAAATTCGGCGTTTCTCACACATTTTTGAAAATGCCTGACACTAGCCAAAATGTTGTATAGATCTCCAGTATTTAAGTACACAGGACTTGAAGTTGAAAGTTGCTTTGATTTAACATGTTGAAAAAAAACTCGTCAAGAACCAACATTTTGCATAAATCACCCCGTGCTATTGTATGATGTTTCGATCCAATTTTCCTGTCGAAAAATGGATTTTAATTAAATGTAAAATTAATTCTCCTCAAACGCACCATCGCATCTGCGAGAGATATCGTTCTCGTTACATTTTGATAAATGTCCTTAAGCGTTTGTTCATCAATTTCCATCTTTAGCTATAAATTAACTTGTGCAACAAACAACAACAGAATCATCATCTATACTCATGTATACCTATCTATGAACAAACAAATTTATAGCTTTAATATTAAATCTCTATATATGGTGCATCAGGATGAAGAGGATTGAAGGCGAACCTATAATACTATAGTCATCCACTGCATTCAATTCTGCGATGCACTCGCCAAACAATATTATGTAGATACATATGTAGGTACATATATATTCTCTCTGGAGTGGATGAATTAAAATCGTGACTGTCATCAAATGCGGTTTAACTGATTCTCCGGAATGGAATGAAGTGGAGTGAAGGAATAAAAACCATTTTGTAATTTGCAAATGAGCCTGACAATATGTTTGGCTTTTGTCTGTCTCTCTGTCTGGTGGCTGATGATGATAATGATGATGGAATCATACTGCCTCCTAAACATTGTATGGCACATCGCATGGATGAGATGATCCATCCTGTCTATATCCATATGCTGATGGCATATTTCGTTCCTATGCTTTTTTACGGATTCAACTCGTATACCCATCGTATGTTTAGGGTCAATTCTTTTCACCCATCACTGAACTGTGCATCACGAAGCTAAATACATATACACGGTCGTATACAAACTATAAGTTTTGATATGCTAAAAAAGGATATTATATGGCGGAGTAGTGCTCATTCAAGAGTTAAGGAGACGAAGAACAATTTTTAAATTGACGACTTTATAACTATGCCCGACTTTATTTAATAAAGGAAATATCATTTTTTATGACTTTTTCGTCAACATTTTTTAAATTAAATTACTGCAACAAAGAACTCTTATAAGAGGAGACTGATGATAGGCGGCTTGGCAACCCTTGAAACAACTGTATCTCTAGCCAAAATAAACGAATCATAAATTAATTCTTAAACAAAAATTCACTGAGAAGAAGAAGAAGAAGTGAAGCACAAAATTTTCATTTTTCCATCAATATTGATTTTGACTTTTTCAAAAGTGGGCCCATTTGGTGCAAACCACATCACATAGCAGGCAGCTTTTTATTATTAACATTAATCTAGATATTACTTTTTGACTTTTTGCACTCGAAAACTACTTTCTGGGTTTTAACCCACTTCACATTATGAAAAGCTAAATTTGTAAATATATGTTCCTCTAAGTTCAACCTTTATTGCTTTCCCACCACATAAAGAAGTTTTGTATTCGGAAATTTTGTATCCCATTTCACTCTATAAATAGCATTTTTTTTTTTAAATACCCTTTCAAACACAAAAAGAATTTTTTAAATCGGATACCACTTTTCGATTTTACCCCCCTTTCACCTTATAAATTAATTTTTTTTGAAAAACAATAAACTTAAAGCCATCTACTCAAAATAACCTTTCAAACACTAAAAGAAATTTCTTAAATCGGACATTTTTACCCGATTTCACCCTGCCAATAACAAAATTTTAAAAATGATATCCCCAAAGCCATTTCTTAAGAATAAAATTTTAAAAGCAGGAAGAGTTTTTTTTTCAATCGCGGATACGTGTTTTTTACCCCATTTCACCCTACAAAGTGAATTTTTTCGATATTTTTATAGATATTCTGCTATTCGGGGCGGAGACAAATCCAACAAATCAAAGATCATTAAAATCGATCCAGTCGTTCTTGAGTTATAAATTGTGTAACTAAACCGATCAGACAAATCATAACAATTGTACAAAAATTGGGTGGATGCCACACGTCTCCTAAGTTCTAAATGAAAAATCTGAAATTTTTGATTTGTACCCTTAAGAAGTCATACCGCTCTACTACATTTTATCATTTTACAATAATGGGAAATCCGCCATATAATTTATAATTATTTTGAGAAAGAAGGTGTATGTTACACCCCCTAAATGGACCACTTCAAATAATAAGAAAACGCTCCTTTTTGTATACGAAAAACTCCCAAAAGAAAGCAAAGAAATTGAAAGGAATCGCAAACACAACATTTGGTGAATTTTTTTTTAATACATCATATTGAAAGTCCTAGGAGTTATATGATATCCTTCAAATTGATATATGTATGTACCTATTAAAGAAAGGTCATTAAACCAATCGATTAGCCTCATTTCGAATCTAATGGGAAATCAACAAGCTGCGTGGGGGAGAGTTTGAAAAACTTTTGATTAAAATCGCTCTTAGAATTTCCAAGTACGGATAATTCCTTCATTAAGAGCTCACTGCCCACACACACACATCTCCGCAACAATAACTCATAATATAGGAAGGTGCTCAAGTCGAGTGTAAATCCTTCTCTCATGAACAATAAACTTTCTTTCATCTTCTTCTATTTTGTTCCTATTTTTTTCATCCTTGTTTTTTTTTTTTTTTTTTTACTATTCCTCTCCTCCAACTATATACTTTCACCTAATAAGGATCAAGTTAGAGTGTATTGTTCTCTTATGCTCGTCGAGATATAGAGAAGGTAAGGGAAAACATTAAATCCTCATACTTTTTTTTTTTGTTCTTCTAACACCATCTCTACAATAGTATCCAACCACCCACAGCATCACCGCAACATAAAGGATGTTAGATACTTCATAGTTAAGAGGCTCAGTGTTTAAACATATGTTCCAAAAACCTCACATACATATACATTATACGCAAACTTATATTTGCTGGAGAACTAGAAGAAGGATTTTTTCTTCTTTTACAAAAATTGTCTTGAAGAGTGTGAAAAGGGTCTTTAGTCCTTCGAAAAAAAAAAAAAAAGAAAAATCTGTCTTGTCTTCCATATTATAGAGGATATAGTATAAGAAGGAAAAAAAAAAACAACTTTTTTTGATGTTCGTTTTGGCAACATATTGACTTGATTTTATGATATTTTGATCGATGTATTTTTATTTTCTTTCGATAAGTTTTCCAATTTTTCTTACCTCAATATGTGATATTTTGTTTTATATTCTGGGTTGTTGCCTCTAATCGCATCCTTTTTGGAATATAAACAAAATGAAAAAAAAAAACCTCTATGCTATAATGACCTGTAGCGAAAGTAAAGTTCAAGTGGAATAAATAAACAAACAACAGCACGTTGAGGATATGCATAATTTCGATTTGTTTTTTTGTTCGTAGGTAGGTAGGTACTCAAGCATTGTCACAAACTTTAAGATATACAAAAAAAAAAAAACAGAATAAATGGGAAACAAATCTGTGAATTCGTTATCCTCATTTTTTGATTTTTTTTTTTTTTTGTGGAGGTTTGTTAACAACAGAAGATAAGTTGAGAAACAACCCTCAGAATTGTTTCTTTCCGCTACAATTATATCTGCATTAACACAACTGGTATACGGGTAGGAATGAGATATTGTCCGAGGTGGTAGTAGGAGGCTTTTTGCTAGCACATTTTCATTTACACGTTTTTTTTTCAACTAGTGCTTATTTCGTGAATGGTAACACTTAGCTCATGTCTGATTTGACAGATAATTAGTTTTATCCTTCCGCTGAACGAATATGGTTGTGTATTCGCTTCGCTAAGTTGGCCTGCGATCGACTTAGAGAAGATGCCGATTTTGCCAAAAAAATCATCTTTTCAGATGAAGCTCATTTTAATCTTGGCGGGTAGTAAACAAGCAAAATTGTCGCATTTGGGGCACAGAAAACCCGCACGCATACATTGAAAAGCCGATACACTCAAAACGAGTCACTGTTTGGTGCGGATTTTGGTCCAGAGGCATAATTGGGCCATTTTTCGAAAATGAGCAAGGCGTGTCCGTTACAGTCAATGGCGATCGTTATTGGGCCATGTTGAAAGAATTTTTGTTCACAAAAATTGAAGAAGAGGATATTGGCAACATTTGATTTCAACAGGACGGCGCTACGTGCCACACAGCCGAAGCAAAACTCGATGTTTTGCGCCATTTTCAAAAAAAAAAAACAGTTTTATTTGGCGGACCCTTTATAATATGTACAGCTTTTACATATGTACATATATGGCAAATTATACATTCGTAGGAAAATTGAGATTTTGATCTCTTCGATACTCACAATAAAGTCTGGGTATAAATTCTTAAAACATGGTACCTATCGCTTTTGGACAATATCGCGACAATTTTTTTTTTAAGATTTACTTCTCGTTGATGGAACCAACGGTATTAATTTTTTTTTAAACTCAATAGGTATATCGAAAATGAGCTAGTTGATTTTTAAATTTTACTACCTACATAGTCGTCGTTTTTCAGACTGTTTTTGCAAACATATTCTTATAGGACCTAAAATTAAAGTACTCACCATACAAATTACAAAAAAAAACGTCAAAAGATATCTAATTTTTCTTCAAAACGGCTTCAACAATTTTTATGAATTTTATCTGTTAGGTAAAAATATAGAAATGGTTAAAGTTTTCGTAAGAAATCATTTTATTAAAAACCGTTACTTACAGTAGGTTCTCCTTTAACATTACGACGATAGAGAATTCCAAAGCAAATATTTTCGTCATACAGTCGGTCACGTCGATATGTGTTTGTGTGTGCATCCATGTTTACATCGGGCCAGAACCTACGGAATCAAATGAATGGATTTACTTAAAATATTTTAAAGAGCATTTATATATAATTTTTGTCTAAGCTAAAGATTGGATAGATGCCATACAACGATTTCATTTTTTTCCGATACTTCTAACCAATTCAAACAATAAAGCATTTAACAATTTAATAAATACTTTGTTTTTATAATGAAAAAAAATCAAAGTATTTTAGTATCAATTAGAAAATAAAAATAGCCTAAAAATTCAAGCAGATGACCCCTTTCCCTTTATTTAGAGTGCAAAGTTAGGTTGCTCAGCTAACCATTACATATTCCAGACATTTTTTGATGTATTCTGTCATTTTTGAGTAGAAGAACAAATATTTTAGAACGAATTCGAAATAATGTCGTCAGGGTTTTTTTTAATTGGCGTGGGTAGATTTTGGGGGCCTGCGGTGGCCATATTGTTTTGGTGACATCGA
This sequence comes from Leucozona laternaria, assembly GCA_932273885.2. Taxonomy (NCBI): domain Eukaryota; kingdom Metazoa; phylum Arthropoda; class Insecta; order Diptera; family Syrphidae; genus Leucozona; species Leucozona laternaria. Next base: position 1,821,927 of record OW026366.1, read on the forward strand.
TCAAATCTGTTGTTTATTATTCAATTACTGATGCCAAATTACCATGGAAAGTTGTTCAGCACGTCCAAATTATAAAACTTTATTATCAAAATGAGTTTTCGTTAGTGCAAACGTTGCGCGCATTGCGCCCATTTTATAGTAGACGTGGTGACGCTTCACAGTCGACTCTTCAACGTTTGTTGTCCAAATTTGAGAGGACCAGTTCAGTAATCAATCAGCCAACATTTGTACGTCAAAGGAAAGCAAGATCAGCTGTGAATATCGCCGCGGCCCGTGAAGGTGTACGGCAGAACCCGAGGCAGTTGATTTCTGGCCTTTAACTTGGCGAATTTTGCGTCGGGACTTGAGCCTAAGCCCGTACAAGATCCAACTAAATCAGGAGATCAAAGTTCATGACCATAGACAACACCGCGCCGCCGTTTGTTCGCTGACTGGGCTTCCAAGAGTTTGGAGGAAGACCCCAACTTTGGTCGAAAAATCATCTTTAGCGACAAAGCGCATTTTTTGGATGAAGGCTATGTTAACAAGCAAAATTGCCATATATGGGACGACACCAACCCACACAAGGTTGACCAGGTGACAATGCATGCTCAAAGAGTTACTGTTTTGTGTGGGTTTTGAGCCAGCGCGTGGCAACGTCATTTACTTTACTTTTTCGAAAACGACTTTGGTCAATGGTGAGCGCTACAGAACGATGATAACTAATATCTTATGGCCCAAATTGAATCATATGCACATGTGGTTCCACGATTGACATTCTGCATGAACGATTTGAGGGTAAGATTATCTCCCGCAGTGAATTGGAAGCCAAGGTCATGCAATTTGACCTCGCTACAATTTTTGCTTTTGGGGTTTCCTGAAGTCTCAGTTCTATGGAAATAAACCACAATTGACAGATGAACTTAAGGCGACATTAAAACACAGCCCATCGCTCAAATTCAAGTGGATTTATGCCAAAGACTCATTGAAAAATGGACTACTCGGATGCGTGCCACCATAAGAAGCCGGGGGCATTTAATTGATGTCATATTCTATATACATAATGCCATACAATGTCCTTCCAAATAAAAAGAATTCTGTTAATACCTCAAACACAGCTTGTTTTATTCCATTTCAATATCTAACCGCCCTTAATGAAAAACCCTTTACAATATTTATTTTATGCAGATAAGTTAAGAACTTTCTGAAATTGTTCCTGTGAGAGAATTGTGAAAATAAAGTTATTCGCTCATCTTGCAAAGCACTTTTTTCACACCGAAATGTGCTTTCCACATCACCTGACCATGCAAACTACACTTTAAAAAAAATCCCTTGAATATTTTTATTTGTTCTTCTTTGAATGCATACCTGGTGTGGACTGCGCCATCACCAAAACCACACTACAAACACTTTTCGCGAAGTGAAGCTTTCCACAACAGAGATCCTTGTCTTTCACTCCCAAGCAGATGTATTCCCAACATTCTGTGTGCAAATTAAAAACTTTTTCCTGCGAAAAGTACCTTACAACAAACAAAACAACAAAAACACCCACAAAACTTTACATATAAAGTTAAGATACAAACAAAGCAAGAAAAAAAAAATATCCAAAACACGCAGATAATAGAAAACAAAAAAAAAAAAGAATCTCTATCCAAAAATAGGTAGTTAAAAAATTCACTCGCTTTTATTTCTTTCACTATCCATAGATACTTTAACTATGAATGCATACAAAAAAAAAAAAAAAAAAAATTTCGAGAGAAATGCAAGCAAAAAAAATCCAAAGAAGATGTTGAGAATTGAAAGATAAATCTCAGTTTTTTTTTTATTTTATTTTGGATTTCTTAATTAATGAGGAATATTTTTTTCATCTTGTAAATCGAAATTATAGAAAAGATTTAGCTTGAAAAAAAAAAATTGAATACAAATCCACCAAATATTCGTCTGTTTTTTTTTTTTTTCTTTTTTCTATCCAACTTGCCAATTACAGAAAGGACGACTTGAAAACAACTTTAACTTATAATTTCAATAGATGAAGGTAGGTTTACAACCCGATCCACCTCCTGATGATGATGGTTTCATCCATGAGATGTTCCTCGAAACTTATACTTGCTGCTGTTATTACTGCTATTTGCTGTCCCTCTGCCTCTTTACTTCTGATGCTTGTCCAATGTCCGACCAAAACCAACAAACATACGATAACGATAAGCAGAAAAATTTTCTACCAATCTCATAAATATTTATGGAATAATTTCAGTTCGTTGAATCGAAATCAAAAACTCAATACCGCATCACATTCCCATTCTAACTTATGCCATCAACCAAATCGCTACCCACAAGATAACCAAACACTCCACCAACCAAGCCACCGCATCAGAAAAAAAAACCCACAGTCTAGATTGGCTTTTCTTGAGCGCTATATTGTCCAGGATTTACACGCTAACCCTTCGTTACATCCCGCGCCCAATAGGAGTAGATAGAGAGTCCCGTCTGGATATAGGACTGCTCTCAACAGAGTATGGACATGGTATAGTTGATATCCTTTTACGTCGATATAATATTTTATCTGCCACCTCAAGTGCAACGTATTATTGGTTTTGTGTCAATAACAGATGCATATAGAATTTATAAAAAAAAAATACAAAACATAAAATTTGCACCAAAAAGTCAAAGGCGGAAGAAGCAGTATAGTGTATTTGCAGGATTTTAATTCCTCTCCTGTGGGCAATCCATTTTCGCTGATGCTGTGTCTTGACTTGGGAATCAATTTTTTAATACTCGTATTTCTTTGTTGTTCTCCCTCCTTGAAATGTAATTGGATTTCATTGACAGGGAAGTGATTGAAGGCATTTCTTCCTATCGTTATTTCATTCATGAGCTAGATAAGAATTTTTTTTTTTATAAAATTTGTATAGAACGGCCCTAAATTAGTTTGAGTCAGAAGTGTGAAATTTTGACAATAAAGTTAAATTCTTAAAAATTCTCAAGCTCCGTTTAGGGTTAATGTCTCGCAAACACTTTACAAAAATCATATTAAAAATAAAGGCTAAAAAATTGTCTATAAAAACTGTTATGTGACTTATTTCTACAAGAAGGCGTTTCGAAGATAATTCTACTAAAAAAATATAATACAACTCAGTTTTTGTTCTTTTATCTATTATTATTATTCAAGCTTTATTCACTTATTAAAGCTTACAATTTTTTTTTTGTATAAATATTAAATAAATATTATTTAAAAAGTTTGATGAGTATAAGCCTGCCTCTTCATCTTCCATTTTGGTCGGTCTAAAGCTTTTCTCCAGTAGTTTGGACAAAAAGATCGAATTTCGTCTCTCCACCGCTTGAATGGTCTTCCTACACTTCTTTTCTTATCTAATGGGGTCCATTCTGTTGTTGTATTGGTCCATCGATCATCTGATGTCCGAAATATGTGACCATCCCAATCCCATTTCAATTTCCTTGCTTTCTGAAGAATATCTTCAAATTTTGTTTGGGATATTAGATTTTTATGATTAATCTGTTGAGATAATTTCACATTCAAAATCGATCTTTCCATGGCTCTTTCACAGGATTGTAGTTTATTTTCGAGGAGTCGTGTAGATTGCCATGTTTGAAAACCATATGTTAAGACTGGAAGAATTGTAGAGTCAAAAACGCATTTTCTTGTTTGAATAGAGATGTTAAGATCCAGCAGATTTTTCACATTGCATTTTTATCTATAGTCCAGTGCATTTCTGACAAAAATTTCTTTATGGTTGACCCAGCTGTTTGTAATATTCCGTTTTTTTTTTCATTTATCGAAAGGAAGTACTTCAGAGATCTCAACTCTGATTTTTCGAGCTCGTGAAATTCACTTTTTGGCCGCCATTTTGAAATTTAGTTTTCATTAAATATCTGGATTCCTGTTATTTCTATAAAAAAGTTTTTCAAGACAAAAGCATGTTGAATTAAATTTCCTATTTTTTGGATTAAGAACAATTTTTCTATATTGTTAATATTAAACAAGTTATAGGCCAATATAGTTAAAAAAAATAATTTTTTTTAACATCTTTTAAACTTTAAAATATTATCAGAAAAACGGTATAAACGGTCAGAAAAAAATGTACATAATTATGGGTATGTCAAAATTGTAGAGAATTTAAAGCCAAATTAAGTTTGCATATTTTTTTAAACTTTGATATAAAATGTGTTACCCAAATACTAAAAAAAAAATACTTGAAAAAATTGATTTTTAACTTTTTCAATACTTACAATGTTACAATTGATTTTGAAAGAAAATATTGGAAACTTAATTCTGCACACTTTATGCTCTTCAAAACTTTTTTGTAGGACTTACAGAAACCGAGATATTTAATAAAAATTAAAATCCGAGATGGCGGCCAATCCTAACTTAACATACATTTGTGAAGTAGAGAATTATAGTTCACGCCTAAGATTGTCAACAGTTTGCCAAGGAAAGTTATAATAATCTCTCAGTGGGATCACCAGCTACAGTGGTTCAAGTTGTATGAAAAAGAGGTTTAAATTTACAAAATTTGAACTAGTTTACTGATTGTAATGTTATTTTCAGACATGATAAAAAATGTATAATTTATGATTATCCCGAATTTCCGCCCATTGGCACGGCAATTTTTTTTTTTAAATTTAATTTGATCGAAATGACCACAAAAGTAGTTGTAGATAGTAAAATTTCTAATAATTCATCAGTGCTTTGCTACACGCCCACTTTCAGTTTTTTACTAAAATACAGTACTTTGGATACATTTTTAAGAAAAAACAAAAAGAATTGCAATAATAACATTTTAAAAACAAAAAATTTATGGAAAATGCTTGTCACGCCCACTTTTGGGGCATTTTTGAATAAAGTCCTGTATATGCGATCGTTTTTTAAGAAAATGAAACAAAAACTATATCATCATTTGTAGAAAATGCATTTTGAACAATAAGTTTGTATAAAGATTTTTGCCACGCCCACCAGTAGGTACAGTGGTTCAAGTTCTATGAAAAGGAGATCTAAAATCTGAACAAGTTAACTGATTTTAATGAAATTTTCAGCTATGATAAATAATAGCTCTATGATCACAGTGATCACTGACGCGTCTCCTTTTCGAAAATTCTATCTATTCATCAAATTTGATCGAAAGAAGGTTGTATTTTTGACAAAAGTTGTAGATAATAAGATTTCTAACTATTTTTCATACAAAATATTTTACCACGCCAATTTTTAAGGGGCGTTTATTGACTAATAAATTCTGCTTAAACGATCGTTTCACTGTGCATAATATTTGATTAATTATTCATTGATTGACCTCTGCCAGTTTTCTGACAGAAATTATGGAAAAAAGTCACTGGTGTAAGTATTGCATTAGACTCTCCTTTGAAAATGAATTGAGATATTGGCATATCAGGTGTAAAATTGTATTTGGTCTCACGTTCGGCGCCAATTAAAAAGTGAATTCTAAGCGAAATTACATAAAACAACCAGATTTTATAGAATAGAATACATATCTCGAAAATGGCAATTTATGTCATTAAATTTTTTTGTTGGTTAGGATGTTTTTGATTTATTGAAAATAACAACAATAGCATCTTCCACTAATAGGTGCTGGATACGAGTACTTAGGTCCCTTTCCACATATTCTATCACGAGCTGCCCAATCGTTTCGCCAACAATTTTCCTGACAATCAAATGAGCTTTTCTGAGCAGAAACTTCTATAGTTAAAAGTGTCATTGCGGTAAGAAATACAAAAATCCAGATGCCCCAATTCATTATAATTGGTTATTCAATGTTAACTGATTTATTTCAACTGGAAAATTTTGTATGAGCGTTGACACTTTTGTAGGATTTCTTCTTCGTATTTACATATTTAAAAAAAAAGGTATATTACTCTCAATATTCTCAGCAAAAGAAACAATTCTTATTTGCATATTTAATTATTTATCATCGCTTTAAAAATAAACAAACAAAAATTAAGCTTCCAATTAACCTACTTAAATAATTTCTTGTATTTATTAAAAAAAAACCTGATGTAATGACAAAAAATACAATATTTCGATTTATCACTTTTTTTTTTGTATTTCAACTCCATACTTTTATATAAAGTCTTGAAAACAAAACACTCTTATTAAATATTTGCAAAATTATTATTTACAAGAGTCGTTTATTGTTTAAGTCATTTAGATTCCCAACAAAAATTATTATGGATTTGTATAAAAAGGAACGTTTTTTTTATTTTAAAAGCATTAAATTCAAGTATTTAGAAGCTAAAAAGACAAATATGAAATCAATTTTCCTTGTTGTTTTAATTGTTTTGGCCATTGGCATCACCGGCACAGTGGGACGACAGTGCCAAGACAATTGTTGGCTTAACGATTGGATGACTCGTGATGCAAAGTGTGGCAATGGACCAAAATATTCATATTATGGACCAGTTCATGGAAGATGTTATTGTTGTGTTTAACATAAATTAAACAACTACAACTGCTGATAAGAACATTATTTAAAAAAGAATCTTAAAATAAAAAAGTTTTAAATTCCAAAGCTTAAAGACAGTTTTAATGGTCCATAAAATTCATAATATTTAGTTGCAATAATTTGCAAAAAGTTTCTCCATTTTTCTAAGAGTAAAATAATTCTTGAAGTGACACAAGAAGAGTTGCCAAAGTCACCAATTAAACGTCCTTAGAAACTAAATAACTTCGAGTTGTATAAATACTTGAGTCTTTAAAAGTGCAAAATTATGACATGCAATACTTCGAAATTTTATATTTCTTATAAAAATTTTATACACAACAATCCAAATTTTAATTATACTTAAAAAGCATTTTGTGTGCAAAAAAAAACAGTTTGAAACGAATTCGTCATTTTAAAAAGTGGCTTTTTCACAATATGGAAAATCTTTCAAAAGAAAATAAATATTAACTAGAATCTACTGATCTTCTTTCTTAATTTTAACAATAATAATTATTTTTTAAAATAAATATATTATAACGGGTGTTTTTTTTTAGACGTGTGGTTTTCAATCTGGCAATACTTTTTTCGGAGTTGGTCTTTTTGATAGCTGTCACTTGATTTATGCTAAATTCTTGACCAAAACATTGAATTACATGCGTTTTATTTCTTCTTGAAAATTACACGTCTAAAAAACACAATTTATAAGAGAAAAACATTGAATAAGAACATTTTGTTGGTTAGTCCAGTTACACTCGTCAGATGCTGTACCTAGTTCTAATTTTTTGCTGATTGTTTAGCGTTCTATAGGTAATAACTGTCAGATTTCAAGCAGTCTTTTTTTTCAAAAGTGAAAAAGCCATTGAAATAACTCAAGCAGAGTTGCCAAGACCAAATATTAACGTAAAACAAAAATAATGTTGTTCTAAGTCCCACTAAAAAAAAATATCCCAAAGCTCAATTCAATACAAATGTAACATTAAATAAGCTTATTCAAAGGAACAAATTTAAGTTAAAAAAATACACTGCTTCATGATTGTAAAAGTTCATCATGTATTGCACCAGGCCCTGGGCTTCACATAAAGACCGCACGATATGTAAACCAATAATGGACTAAACGCTTGCGGTAGCATCTTATATGTACCTACCAGCCGCAGTAGCACCATCTGAATTAACTTCTTGGTACCTCTATATAGAGTATAGACTACGTACCTACCTTGACTCTTCATTAGTGTTCAAGGATGTGACCGGAATTCCTTGAGATAATATTCTGCAGCATCGGGTAAAAAAGTTGAAAAATCAACTACTTTTTTTTGTATAGTCTCGTATTTCCTGTCTCTCCCTATCTCCCTCCTCACACTCCTATTCACAAGGAGGACAAATGAATCAAAAATGTGTTACTCATTCGATAATTCCGATCACACCCATATTATGTTTACACACATCTCGATTCTTGAATCCACATTCACACACTCTCAGTCATATATATATATGTATAGCCAGACATAAACTCTCCACTCGTTCTTCTCCAACCATTTCTTGGTCTTATTTGACCTGAGGTTCTCGATTCGTATATAGTTTTTGGATAAAATTTTATTGGATTCTCATCAGGTGGTCAGTCGGTCTTGGTCTTGGTCTTGGCCGCTCTGCTACAACATGGTGGGCTTCGTTATATGTGCGGTCTACAGAGGACGATTTATCGAAAGGAATAAAAAGAGGATAACTGTAACGAAGACGACGACTAACACCGAGGAGCAACTGTATGTATATGGAAAAGTCCTTTAAGGGTTAAAGTAAATTTTTTATTCGACGTTTATTCGCAGAAGGTGCTATTTTTGAGCCAGTAATATATAACCTTCTACTGTGATTCTGAAGGTGGGCATTAATCAATGTGCACAGACGAATATTTCAGCTGAATATTTTGACTTCGAGTGTGGGAGCGATTTTGATAGCTAATGCAAATTCAGTCTCTGTGATACTTGGATATTTTGTTTTCAGCAAAAAAAAAATCCTATTTATAGCATCCTTCCAACCATGACCTTATATCATGAATAACTCATTATTCAATTACACAGAAGTACCAAAAAAAATAGAATTGTCCTGAAAGAGTCGAAATAGTCGGGCGGGAAGTTGTTGTTATCTTGAATACCTACCTATAAAAACTCTTTCAAGGACTTTTGTCTGCGAAATTTCATGACAAAAAAAAAGAAAACTAAAATCCTCAAAACATCAGAAAGACAAAAGAAACTAACTGAAGTTTCTTTTGTTGTGTTTTGTTTTTTTTTTTTTTTGTGGCACTTCCTTGAAAAGACAAATAGAGAATATAAAAAAAAGGATAGGTATAAGAAAAATGCATACACAGTACCTAGAAAGAAAAAAGAACCTCTGCTAAATGGAGTCGACTATTTTCTTCATATTATTTGGTTATTCCACAAACGAAATGTACTGACATGTCCTGTCAAGAAAAAGAAACACACACACACACTCACATCATCGTTGTCTCCTCGTCTTCTTCATCTTCGTCTAACCGCACATGAAATGCATTCTTGAGACAGTGGAATACAGAACTCGAGAGAGTTTAAGTTTGGGTAAAGATAAAGTGTAAACTAAGTTTCGTGATAGATTTCCTTGTTTTCGTTATTTAAGTTTTGAAGGATTTTAAATAGATGTGTGTGTGCAGTGTGTTGTTTTAACTTTACTATGGTTGTGATACTGTTTTCCATAAGTGGAGTAGATAGTATAAGTCGAGCTTATTTTATCAATTTCACAAATGAAATCAAGTACCTAAACCGGGAAAGCAGTAATACCTACATAAAAATTCAAAATAAGAAAATGTTACGTATACGCCATAGTGCATAACATTTCTTCTTTATGGGAATTTTATTACCAAACACAAGAATCTATTACTATGCCTATTGGCGGAAAACCAAGAACATATTAAGATTTTTTTTCGTGTGATATATACATATACATATGTACATATATGTACATAATGTAGGTACTCTATCTACATTCTTAAAAAAATTGAACAAGATATTTTTTTTATATGAAGATGATAGGGAAGACAAATAAAGGTGGTCTTGAAATTCTATTTAATTTAAATTTAAATTGTAGGAATTTAGTGCTGTTTTTTGTGGAAATTTTAAAAGGGAAGACGGTAGGAATTGTGTTATATGGACGCCACGAGTAACTAGAGTTTTATGAACATTTTCCCGACACTTTTTTTTATTTTTTATTTTATTTTAAACTCTAAAAATTTTTCAAATTTTCTATAAATCGTATAACAGTTTTTTGAACTAAAAAAAAAGGTTTTTAAGTTCCATATATGCAATAATGCATATACCAAAAAAATAGAAAGCTTTATTGCAATTTACTCATAAATGGTTAAAACTTTAATTCCGTTATTAGTTTTTGTGGCAAAAATATGAAATGTAGTTTTTTTTAAAACCACTTCAAACATCATGAATATACTAGCTGGCCCGCCCGGCTTCGCACAGGTAGACAAACCTAAGCTTCGCAAATAAATTAAAAAAGAAATAAATATTTAAACATCTCTCTGTAATCGAATTCTGCTTTCTGGGTTGTAACCCATTTCACGTTATGAATGGCTATATTTGTAAAAATATGGTCCTCTAAGTCCAACACAGAAAGGATTTTTGTATTCAGAAACCACTGTTTTGTTTTTATCCTAGTTCACTAAATAAATACCATTTTTTAAAATCACCTTTCTAACACAAACAGAATTTTTTTTAAATTGGATATCTCTTTTTTTTTGTCCACCCCACTTCACCCTATACATGACAAATTTAAAAAGCCACCCTATAGAAATATTATTTCAAACACACAAACGGATACCACATATATTTTATTTTTTTTTAAAAGAATATCCATAAAGCTTTTCCCTAAGAAAAACCTTTCAAACAACAGAAGAATTTATTAAATCGGACAGTTTTTTTTTTATTGCCCCAATCATCCTACAAATTAAATTAAAAAAAAATATCCTTGTAGCCATTTCCTAAAAATATCCTTCCAAACGCAGGTAGAGTTTTTTTTAATCGGCTACGTCGTTTTCATTTTACCCCATTTCACTCTACAAAGTGAATTTTTATGATATTTTATAGTTATTCTGCTATTCGGGGCGGAGACGAATCGAACAAATCAAAGATAATTAAAATCGGTCAAGCCGTTCCTGAGTTATAAGTGCTGGAACTGAACCGACTTTGTTTTATATATTAAGATTTAATCAAAATCGTTACAGCCGTTTTTTGAGAAATATTGAAAAAAAAACCGAAATGATTGTATTCAAATTTTTCCAATAGAAAATTACATAGAATTGGTCTGTACTTAATCCAAAGCTAATCGGTCCACCCTTTTAGGAGCTATGTAGTTTGGTGTATATAGAAAACGAACAAGCGCATGGACAGACAGGTGAAGGATGGTACTAAATGCAGAAAATTAGACCCATCACATAAAATATCGAAAATGTGAAACTGAATATTTTATGGCTTCACTCCTTTTTTCTCTGCGACCCGGTAAATGGATTCAAGAAAAAAAAAGACGATCGAAATATGGGGGAAGGGCTGGAGGGGATTCACCAGACTTTGTGTATGTTTAAGACTTTGAGGCACAATAAAATGCAAGTCCAAAGCTTTATACAATTTTTTGTGATATCAAAACCTAGTTTGATTATACCTACTATATCTCTATGTGAGAATGATGATGAGGTGTGGGCTGCCCAAATTAAATGTTTGGTTCTCCTTCTTTAATAGATCTTGCCTAAGTGGCTGATTAGTCGATTGTAGACTCTAACTGATAGCTTATATAGGCTTCCAGAAATGTAATAAATCGGTGATGGGATATAAATTTATACTCAGTCAAAAAATGGCCACTTGCGGTTACATTTTTGAGTGAGTAAAATGAGATGCATGGGTATTAAAATGAAAGCTAAGGTTGTCTTTCTTGGTTTTGATCTTATTAGGTCAATTATAAAAATACCTTGAACTTCTAAGTTGAATGCTATTCTAAATCGTACCAAAATATTTGTTTGAGTCTGATAAACCTTCACTTCCTCCCCTCACCCTTTCAAATAAACACAACTCTTCCACACCATACATTTGTATGGACCTTTTTGAATCTTCACTCTCATGGAAGGTAAATACCACGTAATCTTTCGGATTTTGTCCTTAGTCATAAGTTTCAGTTTATTATATAGGACTATAAATATAAAAGTTCTAAGAATGCATTTTTTTTCTAATTGTATAGTAATCCGGAAAATTGTTATTTTAAAAATCTCATAAACAGTCTTTTTTAGCAATAATCTCATTCTCAAAAAACAAAACCTAGTCTCGTTACAACGTATCTACTGCAATATATATGCCTTCTGCTAATTCTAGCTCACATTTATGATTGATGATATGAAGAATACATAGTTGCTTGTACCTATAGTCTTGCTGTCCCTTAAATTGAAGTTAAATTTTATTTAAGTACAATTTTCATCTCGAATTGTCATGTCTGTCTCATTATATCATTCTCAAGACTCCTCAGTTTCAACTTCTTTTTCAGAAAACGAATTTAAAAATATAGATTGATGTTTTTTTCAATACTTTACTTTTTCTCTTCTAAAAAAAGTAACAAAGAAAGTAACCGAATGCTAAAATTGGTTGTATAAAAAACCTTCCGCCAGGTCTTCAGGGAATACCATTTGTAAAATAACTGGTAAGAAGTACAAAATCAAAATGTAACTTATATAAGGAATCACCATTGAGAGACATGCGCCTTTCAAACATCCAAAAAATAAATGAAATCTCACACAGAATCAAGAAACACCAAAAATGTATACAAACATGTTGCATATACACAAATACTGTTAACATTACTCTGTTAATCAAAGTTCCCTTAAAAAAAAAAAAACTCTAAACCAAGAACACTTTGCAGACAAGAGAGAATTCTCTTGATATTCTTTTTGGAAATATTGTTCGAAGAAAAATATAAATTTTGAGAGTGCGGGATAAGGGAGAATCATCAACATATCGCTCAAAAATCATCAATCAAGGATTTTTGTTGACAAACATTTTTTCGAGAGATGATTTTTTTTTTTTTTGATTTGTTTTTTTTTTTTCCTCCGTGCGATTGTAAACATAAAGAAAGTTTTCACAGATAAATCTTCCATCTAAGTGCACTTTAACTTCTCGTCTTTTCGTTCGTTTGCATAAATCTATCACATTTTGTGTCTGGAATATAACATAGTTGAGGACTCTTCTCTCTCTCGCGCACCAGGTGCTGCTGCTGCTGGTGGATATAAATCATCATTCTTTGTCGAATTTATTTGCCGGATTGCATATTTGCCACAGATGCCTGGCGCCCGCCACACACCTACCATAGTGTCTGGTCGTCTGATGTGCCTGCATCAGGATGAAAGCAAAAATGGAGCTTGAGGCAGCATCAAGAGCACGAGCGCAAAAACCTACCATCTCACCTCACCTCTCCACAGTGATAGTGATTAATTTTCAAAAATCACAAACTTTCGCCCACTCTTTAGCCATCACCAATATCACCAGCGATTTCACAATGACAATTGTTATCCTCATATTTATCAATTACACATACATACAAACACGCTTATACGAACAGACTAACATAGTTAAACGAAAGGTCGATTTGGCAATTGGTTTGGTTACAAATTTTGCGGATAGGGATTCAATTAATAATTGAGTTGCCCAAACAGATGGATAGAGAGGGCTTTTTTGTATACAAAGTCCAGGACTCAATGCAATATGTCCTTGTTGTTCTATCGCTATCTGACCCTCACCCTCACCATCACCATCACCATCAGCCCCGCCACTGCCACCGCGCCTCTTTGGTGTCTGATCGATAAATTTGAATGATTTATGCCAGAAACATGAAATAATTAATTGGTCACTAGTCTTTGTCTTGTCCTCGTCATCGTCATCGTCATATCGTCGTCGTGGCTCACGTCTTCCAGTCAACAGAGATGATAATTATTTGTTATGATCCATGATGGTATCCTTGTTACAGCTCCAGCGCCCATCTGAATAATGGAGGGTGTCTGCTGGTTTCGAATGACAACAACTCCCTTTCTATACTGGCGCTTGTTCCAGGAATAGCAAGGACCAAAGCGGCTAGGTTCGGGGGGATTGGATACAACAAATAATTATCATCAACAAGTTGTGATGTGCGTTGTGCGTTCAGATGTGGCTGTGTGTGTGTGTGGGTGTACGAATTCAAATAGAATTTAATATAACCAGTCATTTATATGAAAGCAGACAACGACATCATCACAAGGACCCAAGCATCATCAGTAACAAGAGAACATCTCTCGGTATATTTAAATACATTTCGGGAGATATGGCCATCGTATGGAATCATGTCTCTTATTCCTACCCCGATACAGAGCCTTATCCCATCCAGAGCTACAGCTAGAGCACTGGGCCATAAGATCAACATCTTAAACCGGATAGCTACGAGCAATTATCATGGCTTACGATATTCTAATTAGCACGCTGGAGGCTGATTTCATGACAAGGCATAGAATTTGAACTTTGTGTGTGCTCTTCCCTTTGTGTCCTGTGAAACAATTGATAACTATATACGTATATATTTCACCAACTACGTATATATATCGGATCTGGGGAAGAGATACTTTTACATGAGATTATAGGGTTAACATGAATTGAGCTTTGTGCATTTCTTAATTGGTGCGGGTCAATGGATCAGGAAAGTTAATCTTTTTTATATAGACATCTGATATCATCTGTGATGAATATTATTGTCGTTTTCCAGCCAGAGGGAGGTGGATTGAATGGTAGTTATATTTATTTGCTAGTCTGATATCAGTATGTGTCTAGTGCGGGAGGGCTTTGGTTGTTTAACTTTAGGTATATGGAGAGAACTTATTCTTCTCGGGTATCAATTAAAAACAAAATATTGGGATATGTTGGAAAATTTAGCAATACGTTTCGCAAGGTATATTGTTACATTTTGAGTGGATAGTGTGGGTTCCCTTGAATAAAATCTTCACTCGCGATTGCAATCAAATCATATATGGGAAGCAAATAATTCGGATTCTCAACATCAGGGTTCGTTCATATCATTAAATCTAAACTCAAGACTTATTTCAGATGAAGACTTATTTCAGACCTTAACCCATGTTTTGTTCCGACGAAAAAATCAAGTTAAAGAAAATCACCTATTAAAAGAATGCAAAAGAATGCATGAATTCCCAAAAGATTGCATTCAATTGATTGGGAAAAAAAAATGTTTGCAATCTTTACTGATATCAAATGAAGGGCATTAAAGCAATCATTTTAATGAAGTTATAAAGATTGAATTCACAAACGATTGCATTCATAACAGATATATTTAGTTTAAACAAATGCATGGATTTTTGGCCATCTCTCTCGTTATTTTTGTTTTTCTTCAATTAACTTTGAAATTGGTTTTCAACCCCAAAAACATGTTTTTTTAAATACGCAACTATTTCTTATTCAGAAATAAGTTTAAAAAAAATGGTCGCATGTAAATACAGTAAAAACTCCAATGAACGGAAACCCATGGTCTTTTTTTTGGTCCGGTTATGAGAACTTTCCGATAAAGAAAAAGGAAAAGCGTCTGTTGTATTAAATTCTGAATAAAAAAAGGACATCACTCAGAAATTGTTTTTTTTTTTAATGGAGCAACGTTTGTTAATTCAAAATCAACTCACCGATTGAGAAGCGGAACGAAATCTTAGAAAATAAAAGAAATTTAATAATTTCTAAATAGTTTTTTTTTAATTATAGAATACGAGATTATTTCTCAAACCCCAATTCGAACTCCCCTTTCCCATGATGACTTAAGCAAATTAAAAATCTCTCATCATACAAATCATTCTGTTTAAATTTGAAATTACTCTAACAACCAGAGATATCTGTTTCTCTCTTCAAAATCATTGCCTATTCAATATTATGTTTGCACAATTCAGATCTCTAACGATTCTACATATTTTCACTAAAAATTGAATTTTCCTTATACAACTTCGGGTTAGGCCTGATATCCAAAACCTTATAATCCAATCAAAATCTCATATATCATGAAGAGACTTTACGTATACAACAAAGCTATATGCATGAAAATGCCTCATTCATCCTGAATTTTCCCTCATATAGGTACTACGTATTCAGTCATTAGTTTATTTTCTGTGTCAATAATTCAAAAATCCAATGTTCTAGCCCTGACCTTTTGCCAGTGTTGACTTCATATACAATACATATAAGGGCCACACCGCCTATAATAACATTTGACTTCATATATGATGAGGAGCACCCTGTGCAAACAAGGCTAAAATGACAAAACAAAGATGGTATTTCTCTCTCTCTCACAATAATTGACATCCCGAACATGCCATGGAACCTTCAATTAAAATTCAACCAATCATTGCCGCAACCAACCTGTGGTGATGATGATGTATGTAGATGATGTTGATGGGTTGATGCAGCAGGAAATCCCTAATCAATCAATTCTAATTACATAACATGCTTAAATGGGTTTCCTATAGGTACTTTCATTCAAACTTTGTTCAAAATAATAAAAAAAAGAAGGAATTATGTGAACATGCCCTTAAAGAAATTATTCCAAAAACTGTCGAAAATTGAAAAATAAAATAATTTGCATACTCAGACAGGGAGAAAATCGATTCCGTTTCTGATGACAAAATGGAAAAACTTTATAAGCGAAAAGATATGGATATACCGAAGAAGAAGAAGAATAGGAAAAGGACGAGGCCATCAGAAGGGGTGGTTTAATGCAGGTTTGAGCAAGAATTGTAAAAAGAAAAATCCACGTCAAAGTATCACCAAAAACATTGTTGTCCTTCAAACACAGACTGCATCTTCCCTTCTCCGCAGCTCTCAGCATCACCCTGTCCCTGTCTAGAACAGGTGTTGTTGGTGGAGTTGGAGTATGGAAAAGTTTTTTTTTTCTTGTGTATATTTCCTGCTTTTTTCGGCATGGCGTTGGCGTCCTTTCAACAAAATCCAACTTTATACAAGGTAAAATTTAAAAAAAAAAGAAACTTTAGACCTTCATGATCTCATCACATAGGCAGATTTGCAGGTCCGTCGAGATATACCCCCCTTTCCGTTAGCAGATGTTTCAAATTTGTGTATATTTTCATTATGTTCTTATCGCTTATGGGATATTCACTACTTTCGTCCCAAAAACTTATATCGGTTAGATATTTTTAAAGAGAGTAGGGGGTTTCGGCGACCCCACCTATTAAATCAATCTGTGATTGATGTGCTAGTTAATTCTGCAATAAGAAAATTATTTAAAATTTACACTTTTCATAACTAAATAAGTGAGTACGAGGTTTTGCGTTTGGTTTTACATCGCCTTCACCCCCCCCCCCCCTATCCTATAGACAGGCTTTGTAATATTGTATATACATTTTAAAAATGTTGTGCTGATTATGAAGCCCATTTCGAAATTTTATCTTCTCCGAAGATATAACTTATTCATAATATTCAAAATGGGGAGGGGATGCAGCTTCCCCATTTTTCATTGATTTTTAAAATTTTCAAAATGTATCTACAATTTCTACCTTTCAGTAAAAAATTAGAAGGTTTGAGGTTTGCGTTTGGCTCTATAATGAGGTACACTTCTCGCCCCCCTAGCCCCTCCCCATAAACTGACTTTGTAATTTTGTATATCAAATTTAGCTGATTTCAAAATTGTCTGCTCCGAAAATTCAAATAATTTTGGATTATTCAAAATAGGGGCGGGGTACAGCCACCTCATTGGATCATAAAAAACGTGATGTTGGTTAAAAAACCTGTGATAACAACTATGTGCCGTTGTGTCAAAAAAATTACATCTTTATTATGGGATCTATAGTTCAACACGGGCCTGAGAAAACCGTTTCGATTAGGTGCAAAATCAAATCCTAGGTGAAGGCCGAATTTTATTTTATTTTTTTCCACCAATCAACTCTTTTATTGTGTCCTTGAAAAAATTAAAAAAATCTCACCCCATAGATCCTCTGATGGGAAAAAAAAATATTAATTGGTAAACTTAACAAGGGAAGAATGTTTATGGGTACAAAAAACTTTGTTTGATTTGCAGGTGTCATTATACTGACAGAGGAATATTCATCAGGAATGGTGAGGTTGAGTCTAATTGATTTGTCCCAAGCCACTCTCTATAAATACCTATATACACTGCAGTAGGTATAGTGGACTGTTTTGTATATAATAAACGAAAAAGCTTTATCCTGCTTACTAGAGAAAATCCAGTTATTTAATCAAAAATGCTCCTTTTATAGAGTGGACAAATGGAGGAGGGGACCGAGGGAACTGAGAGCGAAGAGATTCGTATAACAAAACACTGAGGCATTATACCTTCCAACAGCATCATCATGGCTCAGGACAGGACTCTGGAGTAGCGGAGTGGAGTCAGCATCAAGCTATAAAGGAAGCTCCCAAACAAGCATCAACGCCATTGCCGTGTGCCATGAATAATCAAACGGAAAGGGATCAGAAATTACGCGAGATAGCAAAGGACGGAACGCTGTTAATTGCCTTTTGTCCTCTGGCTAATGGGTTTGGCCGTCAGCTTGTATAAAGCCCGTAAATGAATGCTTGAGGATAATCCTATATACCCTGTATGGGAAGTGTATATATCCTGGGCTTGCTGGTTTGGTTTGGTTGGTCATTTCTCGGTAACGCGCGGTGTGAGCTTTATATTTTCAAATCAAATTTGAACTTCTGTGTGTGAAAAGTGGTCGGTGGGGTGCGGGGGAAGGGGAGGGTTAAGCAAAGGATGAGATGCTTGGAAGCATTGGTTTTCATGTGATGTGGAGAGTTTGGAAATTATTAAATGCAATTTACCACCACCACGAGCAGATACTTATCATGTGACACCATTAAGAGAGACACGATGCAGTCATTTTCTCTCAACCATTCTCACCTAGCCAACTTTCTCCCGCCCTCCTCCTCACCATCCCTTCTCAATACAATATCTTAGTTCGTTTATCGAAAATATCAGAACTTTGCAGTGGTCGGTCGTCCTTTGGTCTTTAACCGCACACAAAAAAAACAAGCATATGTTACTGAAATGAGCTACCGGATGCTCCAACATGAACCATTACTAGGTATAGGTAGGTCCTCATCTGCTCCTTCACCGCCATGGATTCTCTACTTTCTCTGTCGTACCCCAACGAACGTTGCGATCATCACGAAGATTGTTGACATTTTTGTAATTTTTCTGACATTTCATGTTATTTGTGTGGAAAAGGTGAAATTCGGAAAAGTATAAGGACATCAAGACAAATACACATATATTTCATATACATTTACTATATGATGTTGCCGGAAATATATAGTATATGTGCATTTGACACTTTGATTAAGCGGAAATGGGATTTTCGATATAAAAGGAGTTGAATATTGTGCATTGGCAAAGAACAGGAAAAAAGGTATACCGTTATATATAACCTATAACCTTATCATTTTTTCAGTGGAATTCTTTCTTCCAGGATATGGACATCATTTATAGTAAGAAAAATTGAGCGTTCAAGGAAGACTGGCAAACTATAGGAAAAGGACATTCAAGTTTTGTGACTTTAATGTTATACCTACCATTGCAACGTTTGAAAGCTATTGTTGAGCGAGAAATTAGGGGTAATGTTCACATTTAACCAGTTTCAAGAAATGGGCTCCTCCTTCCCATCAATATATTAAGGTCTTTTTAAATATGTCTACATTTATTTTGAGTTAATTATTCTAAGCTAAATTAACTTTCAAAAACGTCAATTATATATTTTGGGTCATACTCTCAACTCTAGCATCGAAATTATAGATGATGTCTATTATTCCCAAATTTTGCTGTGTAATTCCTGGTGAAAAACCGACAAACCTTCTCAATTTAAAAAAATATTTGTATTTAAATCACAAATTTTAAATCCAAAAACAAATCCATCATATCATCGGCGCCATGAAAAGACTTCGCAACTCCACATCGTACTGAAAATGAATATTGCACAGCAGTCCACAAAAAATCGAATCTTCGTCAAATTCTAAGGTGAGTTTTTCAGTGCGGGATTAAAGTTAAACCCGAGTTAACTCATCAAATTTGGTGAGTTAACTCAGGATTTACTGAACACATGCTTTTGATGTTTTATACACCGAGTTTGTTTAGTCGCTTCACATGGTTTCTCCACCGAAAAACTGCTTCCTCACTTAACTGTGGGTAAATTTGCTTCTAGATTTAGGTAACTCTGTTTTAACTCACCACTTAGAAACTGGGCTTAAGTGAGTTTTTATTCAATTTTGAAGCTCGTAACTCAATTACTCTCGAGGAAAGGAATATTGAACAAACCTCGTCACTTTAAAATAAAAAAAAAAGAAAATATCTGCACAACAACTGTAACATAGCCACAAATTGAAGATTTATGTTAATGGTTAAAAATGTCATGAAATCTTTTACGAAAAAATGTTAAATAAGTTAAAAGTAATACAAAAACTGTTGGGTCATTCTGTAGTTTTTAAAACGATAATCGAGCACGTTATCGTTGTCAAGTTACTTTACTTAACACAACCACTATCTTCTCTTTAATCGTTTATTTTACATGACAGTTTGAGAATCTTTGGAATCTCAAACAAGGATTGAAATGACATTTTCGCCGTCAAAAATGACAATTCTGCAATTTTGTTTCTGTTGTTTTCTGTTTGGTTCCGGTGAGAAAAACCAAAATTGTAAAATGTAGTAAGAATTTATATTATCCTGTGAACAGTGGCTTACAAACTTTCAAATGTTATGAAATTAGGTTAGTCGTGCAAATGTTTGTCTTTTTTCGTTCGTGGCTTTTGTAATGGGTGAACTACTGCAAAAAAGTGGACAAAAATTAAAAACAAAAATATGCCCTATAGAGATGCATTTGTGCGAAAAAGCGTACGAAAATTGTACTTAATCTGTCATTCCAAACTGACACCATTTAGACACAAGAAACCGAATCTTATAAAAAAAAGGAAAAGTTTCACTTTTAGCTTTACATCACATGCCATACGCATAAAAAAAGAACTTTCCATATCTTATTTCCGTTAAATGTTTCTTATTTCCGTTACCTATTTCAAAAGGAGAAGCAGAGTTTTCACAAATCAGTCTGCCAAGTTCAACTTCGATCGAAATATCGTGCGTTATGGCGAGCAAATGATGCTTGCTGCGTTCAATAAAAGTCACGTGACTGAACGCAGCAGTGGAACGTGAACGCAATACACATATCACGTAGATGTGTGCCATTCCATTGAATTACATGAGCGGCATTCATATTGTTATCGCGATGGCCACCTCCATCGCGTCGGTTTGGGCATAGCTTAAAGCTAGCAGAAATAAAATTTGTTTTAAATAAATCAGATATTTATCTATCTAATTGAATTACGGAATAACCCCCTTTTTTTGTTTTTATTTTTTTTTTAATTCTCAGAATTTTTAAATGCATTACTTTTTGAACTACACATTTATAAATACCAGATTGAAAAATTTAATCAAAATCGGTCTAATCATTGAAAGATATACGAGAATAAGCCAAATGAGACCATAATTATTTTCTCAAAAAACGTAGAATGGCTATTTTTGTCGCGCTGTTTTCTTACAATGAATTTGGTCATTCTAGGAACGAAGTTTAGTCAAAATCATTTAAGCTGTTTTCGAGTAAATTTGAAAAAAAAATCGTTATTCTAGCAGTTACAGGTCCTAGATGAGCTAATCCAAAAATTTGAATTTCCCCTCTAAGGAATCACAGAAAAATGTTCTGAACCAAATTCGAAGCAATTCGATATACTCGTTTAAGATTTAGGCAATTTCCTAGCTGCGTGAAGCCAGAACCCCGAAATAAAATTTTTTTTTTTGAGGGGGGAGGGGAATTGTGGTTTTCGGACAAATGTTTTGTTTTGCGAAAATTGCTATAAAAAATGCTGAAAAATTTTTGAACTAAGGGTGGAAAACATTTATTTTTTTCCTGTAGGTATACTAACGTGGAAAAACGGTGGAAAACCGATTGCAATTGGTCCGATTGTGCTAAGAGAATTTTGAAATTTTTTTGTTGGGTGCTATAAAATTGAAAAGATGCGTATTTTTAACAATCAAACGATTTTTTTTGGTGGACAAACGAATGCACTTGGTCCCAACCTCCTAAGTTATCAATTGTGTATTTTAGGAAAGTTTTTTTTTTCAAATTTATTTTCTCTATAGAACTACATATAAAGCTTTCTTCTAAAATTGAAGCAAATCGGTCTGCGCCTTTTGGCTCTAGCTCGATGATCAATGTACAATGGACATACTATAAACAGAGACTGATGGAAAAACCATTTTTTTGGACTTTTTCATCATGGTAACAATAAGTTTCTCGAATTTTGTGTATAATACCAATACGTTCCCTTTAGAACAAGTAAAATGTCCATTACGTTTTATCATTTGACTTGCAGGCACAAGATTCACTTTTAAGCCCGGAAAAACGCACTAAAAGTTCTTAAGATATCCGTAAACCGAATTTTATTGTCTTTAACGTCAGCTAATAAATTAGCTTTACGAAACCACAAAGCTTAATATTCATTATATGTATATTATTGCTAGCAGAAATGCAAGCTATGGCAAATCACATGTCAGCTTTTTATTAGTATACACACTGTCCATGTCCTATTAGCAATAGTGTAACCTGTAAACTCACCCAATAAACCTCATTTATCAAAACGAAAAACAAAAACTGTGGAAAACAACTCATATCTCTGACTCATGTAGAACAACACATTAACCCGTGTCAACTTTCCCACCTTCATTCTTCATATTTCTTAGTTTTTGATGAGAAAATTTTCAATGCAATTTTGAGTCATATTACATCCAGCTCTGCACTTCAAACAGCTGAAGGTATTTTAGCCAAACCAAATGAAAACCTGCTGACTTCAGTTCATAAATAAAGAGAAGGAAAACAAATCGTGTGTCAACTTAAACCCCGTTGATGATGAATTTCTTGAAACAAAACTTCAATTCTTCATAAAATTTATTTTGGTATAAAAAATGCAACAACTAAACATAATCATTTCAACCAACCAATCAATCGAAAAACGAAAAGTCTCGCCTCAGTAGAAATATTGGTTATTATAACCATACACTGATGGCATCAATTCCTGTGGAATACCTTGATGGGCTACCTGAGGATAGGCATAGCTGGGAACTGGCATGGAGTAAGCTCCAGCGTAGCTGGGTTTGGCTGGAGCTGGTGCTGGTGCTGGAGCACATGGAACAGGTGCTACATGCGACTGGCAGCTGAATAGGTAGCTCTTGGGGCAGGGTGGAGCTGGTGCGGTGGCACCTCCATAAGCTGATTTCTTCCATCTAACCAATTCCGATGGAGTATTAAGTTCGCTTGCTTCAACCAACGAGTCCAAAACATTTGCAGGAACTGATTCCTGCAGAGATACAACGGCAGCCGAAGAGGTGAGTGCAATCAAGGCGGCCACCATCAGGGAGATGAAGCAAATGAAAGACTGCATATTGATTGCGTTCGATTGGTTAAAGTGATAACTGATTACTGATATTGATTGGAACTTTTGCCAGCCAATTTATACCTATATCGCAGACACCACGCACATTTTGTTCGTGAAGTTATAATTAACAAAGAGAATAGGTAAATTATATAGAAAGAACAAAAATGCTGACCAACGATTTGTGGCACACTTTTGAGTATCGAAATAAATATTGGCAAGAAAATTGCACGCTGGGCTAAAATTGTAATTGGTCAACATAAGTTTGTAAGGTTATGTAGGAACTAGAAGACTTGAAAAAAAAAAAAAATTATGAATTTTTTGTTACAATTTTCATGCAAAGTGGTAAAGGTGTTAAAAAAAACCAGAACAATTTGTTTAATTAAGTTGAACGCACTTTTCGTAAGACATTTCATTTTTTCTTGATGTGTCAGCTTAAAATGACTTAACAAGGGCGAACATTTATAAATTTTGGAATTTTTTCCTCCATGATTTACCAACTGAAGCATATTTTTAAATTTAAAGTTTTCATTATATTTAGTCAGCAGAATTTTGGATATTTTATAAGAATTTTTAGATATTGATATAAGCCAAATCTAGGCTTGATTTTGTGTGTATAGAATTAAGCTTAAGCTACATAATAGGGGAAAGTTTAGTTCTCACCAATAAGGTACTTATGAGGAAAATGCAAAACCATATATCTCAAAAGATTTAGGTACATAAATTAAAAAAGATTAAATTTATTTATTTTAAATTAGTTTAAGCTTAAAAAAATTAGTAAAAGCCACACTGTTATCAAGAATTCTAAGAACTTATGTCCAAAATGCTTTTACTAGTTTGAACTCGGAGCGTAGTTCTCCGTCTTTAGGTGCGGAAAAGTTTTCTATTAAAATATAATCGGTGGTAGAATAAAATGGAACATGTGTTCAGAGCAGATGCTGATAAATATTAAAGTGATATAGAATAAAAGTATATAAAATTCTATTAAGACTTTAACCGGTTGTACAAATAAAAACAAAGTATGTGCTCTGAGCAGATGCTCACAAATATATAAGTGATATTAAACTTTATTCATATACAAAATGGAGCAACTGCTACTAAAAACTGAGTTTGGAGCTTTTACTTCGTTTCCCTATTTCATCCAAAATTTAGTTATCCGCCTATTTTTGTGAATTAATAATTTTCATTTACGGCATAGAACTCAAAGTAAATATGCCAAGAGTGCTTTTACTAGTTTACATTCGGAGCATAATCTTGAGTTTTTGGAAAAGAAGTTGTTTTAGAAATCTAATGGGAGGTATGAATAGAACGAAGAATAAGCTCAGAGCGTATACTCACGAATTTTCGAATTGTATTCATACTAAATTGAGCAACTGCTATTAAAAGCTGAGTGTGGAACTGGTACTCTACTGTTTCCTCATTTTATCCTAAATTTAGCTACTAAGATATTTTTGTTCGACACAACGCCAGTTCATATTCTCAGAAATCTGACCATAACATCTTTAAAAGAAATAGTTAAATAGATCTGTTCTATTTGATTTCCTTACAATAATTTATTAAACTCATATGAAAACTGAAGGATTTCGATTTCACTTTATTTCTCTCACTCTAATGACACCACACGAATTGCCTTTAAATTTATCCACATTCCCATAGAATTCGGCAAATTATTCTGCCGAAAGTATGCCTGCCTACTAAACAAAAAAAAGTGGAAGAATGTTATCTCTTTCAAGTTAAAAGTCAACCATATTATAACCGACACAAAGTTCAATTCCCTTAGATTTAGTTTAGTCAATTATGGTTCGGTGGGGCAGGTTGGAGCAATGTTTGGATTATGCCGCTTGGTCAAATTTCTAGGATGACGCCCTTCCTTTCGTTCCTGAAGCTTGCTCCCTCAGGAGGTTCACAGGAGTATATACATATAGTAGAAAGAAGGACATCATCACACACACACAGCGAGAATGGACAAATATTTTTGTTATTATTTGTGTGTGTGTGTGTATGTGTGTGCATCTGTTTGGATGTGGTTCGTTAGAGTGAAAACATGACTGGAATTTTATAACGTGCAATTATGTGTAGGGTTGGATCTCTTTTGGGTTTGGTAAAACATTTTGTGTGGCATTTGCTGCCGCACAGGACCAGAGTAGTTTCTCATATAGAAAAGAGTTGCAGATGTGTCTTTCAAAAAAAAAGAATTTTTAGAAGGGTTTTTGACTCCGATGGTACAGAGGAACAGTTAAGGTTCCCACATGGAAGGGAGTAGGTATATATTGGTCGAAATACCACCCACAGAAGTGCTGATAGATAATGCAGCAAACGAAACAGTTTTTGGCAGATGAAATCATTTATGCAATAACCACCATCGCCTATTTCTCTCATCCCAAAGGACTAATGATGCACCACAGACAATATTTTTTTTTTTATTTCATAGTTTCCGGTTTGAAAAATATAAAAAGAGGGGCATCTAGGCATATTGGGATAAAAGGGCAATAGATTTTGATAATTCTCTTCGGAGGCTAAGCTTATATTTGATTTTTGTTCTACATGAAAATGCTTCCTGAATGCTTATTGATGGACCAATTTGAAAGGATCCTCTACACTGTTAGTATTTGAGTCGAAGTGTTTAAGGTTAATTTACTCGTTTATATTCTCAAATTAAATAAGTTATTCTAATATCTGATCTAAGAGGAAAACTACTCTGACGGGCTTGGTTATCGCAATTATTTTGCATTCAAAGTTTTTTGTTTCAAGGTTTTCGATTCAATCGTTGCTAAAACTTTATATAAAAAACCGAATAGTTTTAGATTTTTTTAAAATAAACGCATAAAATTTCTAGTGCACAAAATTTGAATTTTAATTTTTTGTTTTGTCATAAAGGGTGTTTTCTTTAGACTAGCAGATTTCTGTACACACATTGATGGATTTTGCTATTTCTGATCTGAAACTTAATTCGTTGAAGAAGCTGAAGTTCTACACACATACACATTATAGCGTCGCTGGTCTGCCATATTCTCGTAAGTCGAAAATGAAAAACTTTTCAAGTGAAAAACATAGAAAATTTTAAAACTGATTGCTAAAGGGTCTTCCAAACTTTGACAGTTGATAGCGGACATATTGTTGAAGCTACATCTGTCAAATTTTCTGTCATTTATTCAGTCTATATTTCCAAATCACCATGGACGGTAATATAGCTTTCAACAACACGCAAATGATAAAATTGTTTTTTATCAAAATGGGTGTTCTGCTCGGGAAACGTTCTGCGCGCTTCGCTCATTTACGGTCATCTTCAGCGATGAGGCTCATTTCGGGATGACTGGGTACGTTAACAAACAAAATTGATGAATTTGGGACGATGCCAATTCACATGACATCCAAAAGCGTCCAATGCATCCCGAAAAAAAAAATCACTGTTTGGTTTGGATTTTAGGCTAGCGGCGTCATCGGTCCATATTACTTTGAGAACGACGTTGGTCAGGCTAACACCGTTAATGGCGTGCGCTATAGGTCGATGTTTACCAACTTCTTTTGGCCTCAATTGGATGATATATGGCCACCAACGACATGTGGTTTCAACAGAACGGAGGCGCTACGTGCCACACAGCTCAAGTCACATTGGAAATTCTGCACGAGCGATTGGAGGGCATGGACATCTCACGTGGAGGTGATATGTGAACTATGGCCACCGAGATCATGCGATTTGACCCCGTTAGACTTTTTTTGGTGTAGTTTCCTGAAGTAGCAGGTCTATGCAAATGAGACCCAGAGAAGCCGCGGTCGACATTTGAACGATGTTTTATTCCATACTGAAGGACACCGACAGGCCTTTCAAACGATTTCGATAATATCTCACACATACTTTGTTTTATTTAAATTTAAAGATAAGACGCGTTTAATAAAAGACAAAATTTAATGCAAACATCTCGTGTATTTTCAAACCCCAGATTTAATAGGTCATAGTCTCGAGACAAATAAAAAAGAGACGACGACATTTCAATTAATATCATCACTTGGCATCTTTTCCCGCAATAAATATGAGAATCATCAACAAAGTTTTCATAATTTTTAACAAGCTATGAATGATAAAAAAAAAAATGCATACAATAAAAAGTTAACTTATGAAAAGGCTTTTTTTACCTTGTTATACCATCAGCATTATTACTACACCTATAGAATATAAACTTTGTCATATTTTCCTTCAGCAGAATGATCCCAGAAGTATATTTTTATTTTCTTCAACTTTTCTAGAGCTATATGTATATCTACTCTATCTCATTCAATAGGTTAAGGGTTAAGAAATGAATGAATGTAAGAATCCTTTTTTTATTTCATCCTTCATCTTGATTCTTTTTTTTTTATATTTCTTCGCTTCTTCGTAAGTTAAAAAGTAGGTAGGTAGGTATGGAATAATTTTCTGAAGAGGTTGTTAGTCTTTTTTGTACTTATACCTATATCGAATCAAATAAAGTCGGATGAGATGTCTTTTCAAAAGCTGTTACTACATCCTTCGTTCGTTCTTATTCTAGATTCTCTGGATTCCTCGAAAATTATATAAAAATATAAGAAAATACACTAATTGTATGATCGCATTTCTGCCATCACAAGGATACTTTTATTACTATTTGCAAAGGTATCAAATGTGCAATAAAAAAAAAAAAGAAAAAGATTTCCGACAACGATGTTCCAAATTACCAACGCAAACATAACGATGTCTTTATGTTTTTCTTATTCTATTGAAAAATGGCTCCTTGGAGTCCTTCCAGTGTTATTCTACCAACAAAAAAAAAAAATAAAACTTAAAAAAATAGTTAATCCTTCATTGTCACTTACAGGGTGTCTATACTCTATACCTTATACTGAGAGATAAAATCATATTGCAATCTTTCGTCATTGCTTCTACTATTTTGCACTCATTTTATGTTGATGAGAAGTTTTTTCAAAAGACTTTTCACTATCTCTTCAACCCCCCCCCCCCTCCCTCTCCCTCTCTCTCTTGTTCTATTCTTCGTCTTGAGCTGTCTCTTATGGAAAAGGATGAAAATTATGCATTCGGAATTTTAATGGGGTAAAGTGGAAATTAAAAAACAACATAAATCCCTGAACCGAACTAACCATCAAGAAGTGCCTTCCTGCCTGCCACCTTGTCCTTATTTCTACAAGTACTTCTACACCCGGTGTGCATTTTCTTTCCAAAATGTGCAAACTCAAAAAAAAAATTATAATAAAAATTATTATATTAAAAAAAAAGAATACAAAAATCTGCAATAATAATAAAATAACAACAGGAAAACCTTGTAATCGCGTCGGTGGTGGACAACAAAATAAAAAGAAATCCGACGAAAGGGAAAAACAAAAAAAGAGCAAAATAAATTTTTCTGCTGAATTAATGAATTAATTAATGAACATAAAATGGACACTCTATTGAGAGTAAAAAAAAAACAAAGTTACACGAGACAGCAAGCAGGCAGCTGGCAGTAGGTATAGGTAAATACAAAATGAAGAAACAAAAAAAGGGAAATGATGAAAAAGATGAAAAGGATGGGCTACGGGGAACAACAATTTTATTGAAATGAAAACATTTTCATTTTGTAAAAGGATGCTGATTTCTGAGTCCTGAGAAGATATAGCTGAATTTAAAAAGATAACATTGGGTAGGTAATAAGTATGGGTGTCATTATAAAATTTGATTTAAATGAAAGACTTGAAGCTCATTCTTGTTGTGCAGATAGTATTTATCACTGTAAATAAAATTAGGCCTCTTACTTGAATTGAGTAAAATACTTAAACAATTAAAATAACAAACCTGTCAAATATTCCTACAAATATGATAATTTTTCTTTGAAGAAGATACAAATTTAAATGACCCCTTTCGACTACCAATTATCCTTAAATGATCTCTCCAAACGTTTAAGAAACTGGCTTCAAGAAGTTACTTTAACTCGATAGAATATTTAAACGAATCTGTAATTCTATGAGCGAAATTTTATGGCATCAAACGGTTAAATTCATGTAAAAAATCTTTTCACGAATTTGGTAATTTTAAAAACTTTATGATTGTTTTTTCGGCAAAATTAATTGCTTTTAATTATTGTTAAAAAAACTAATGATCGAAAGGCCCAAAATTAAAAATTCACAATTTTATAATAGTTTCACTTCTGAAAAAGGGTTCTTTAGGACAGATTGGCGCGTATTAGTAGTTTGTCAATTTTTTTAGGAGTGGGGATAAAATTTTCTCAATAAGAAATAAACTGCCGAAAAACTTTGGGGCAGTTTATGGGCAAACACATCAAAACAAGAATTATTGATTATAGAGTTGCCACAGATCTTTGATAAACCACTTTACAAATTATCCAAAAATCGTAACTAAAGCTAAAAAGAGTTACAAATTTTCACGTGTAAATTTTATTTTATTAAAAACACAATTTTCTTTAATTTGAAATAAAATTAAAAATCTTACATTTGTTCTGATGTCTAAAGTACTGTCTTATAAACATGAGAAATGTATGAATTATTGTAAATATATTTTCTTCTTCAGAAAAACTTTTGCTAAATGAAAGATAAAATGTTATGAACTTGATTTGATTTATCAATAGAATGATAAAATAATAGAAAATATGCAAATCCGCCAAAATAAAAATAACACTTGGGCAACCCTTAGTCAATAGCTTTATTTTTTTTGGTTTTATTTGAATTTGAGATGATATTTTTCGATAAAACTCAAAATTGCCAATTTCAGTAATTGTCACAGGCAATGAAAACCATGGGGACATTGTATAAAATATGTATATCACTTCATGAGAATATAGTTGACATTCGCTTTTAACCAAATTGGTAACGAGAGAAAGCCGTCCGACACACAAAAAGTTTTAAGACCGTAAAAGAGTCTAGTAAAGCTTCGGAATCACAGATAGTCACAAAGACTAGAACAGTAAATGTTGTGCTAATTTACTTTTCGAAGACTTCCCCGCACCAGAGGTAAGGGGTCTCGACTAAGTTCAAAAAATTTAAGCCGTTGATAAGCCGGTTAAAAGGCGTCGTTAAGCCGGTTAAAATCCATTGATAAGTGGGTTAAAGGACGTTGTTAAGCCAGTTAAAAGCTGTTGATAAGTGGGTTAAAGGCCGTTGATAAGCTGGTTAAAGCCGTTGATAAGCCTGTTTAAAGCCCTTGATAAGCCTGTTAAAAGCCGTCGACAAGCCGTTTAAAAGACGTTGATAAGTGGGTTGAAGGCTGTTGATAAGCCGGTTAAAAGTCGTTGATAAGGCTGTTAAAAGCCGTCAATAAGCCGGTTAAAAGCCGTGTTTAAAACATCAACTCGGATAGACGACCTAAAGGAGCCCAGATTAAAAACGTAAGCTACAGAATAAAACCCCCCAAGAAAAAAACTGCAAATCCTTTATTCAACTAAAAAGGACCCGAACGACTGGGAGTTAGGAGTCATCGAAGAAGAACATACTGTAAACACATAATTTAAGCTTTTATGAATTAATATTAATATTGGAGTTTTAGTGTACCAGACCTAGAACCGAAGGAACATCACAAATTGGCCAATTTTTGTACTCTCTCTTCCGCCAAAAACTACCGAAGCGTGGAAAAGGAACTGGAAAAATTGGTGACAGTTGGCAGGTTTTGACAAGGTTTGGACAAGGTTTGGACAAGATTTGGACAAGATTTGGACAAGGTTTGGAATAAACTTAATTTCTTAATGCGGATTCAACGACTTTTCAATCGTCGTTATGTTCTTCTTCAGATCAATTTTTCCAAAAAAAAGAAACGCTAAAGATTTCAAAGGTTTTGTTTCTTCTGTTATTGGTTTATTTTTTAATTTTGAAATACTATGTGGTTAGTCACATTCAAATTCAAAATATATCAAAATTAAGACCTGAAGCACACTTAGGAGTGAAATTTTAAAATAAAATAAAATTAAATAAAATACAAACAAAAATTCATACAAATGAATCGAATGGTTTTCTTTAGACTATACAGATTCAACGAGTTGGTGAGTTCGAACAAAAATCCTATCGAAAAAAGCACTTTCAGTTTTTTCCCCAATTTTCCAGGCACCTATTTCTTCTTTTCTTTCCGTAAGAACCTTATGGGGGCTATTACGAATATGTATTTAAAAAAAAAATAAAAAAAGGGCCAAATCGGTGCAGACGTTATCAAGTGATGCGCTTACCAACGAACAGCATTTCATTTGTATTACATGCTAAAAGTCTCCCTTCTGTTTGACATTTGAAAAAAAGGAAAACAATTCATCATTGCGTATAGCTACGGGAGAACAATAGTACCTATGCAAGTACCTAACCTGCACAAGAAGTCCTTAATTTTGTGTGAATCACGAACTCGAGCTAAAATTTATATGCGGTTTCCTTGCCAAAGCATAAAATATAAAAGTAAAACAAACTTTAAAAAAAAAATAAAATCAACGTCTTAACGATTAAGTCCAAAACACTAAAAGCAGGAAGGTATATTGTAAAAACCATCATGTACCTTGGACTTAAATAAAAGCCAAAGTGGATGTGATAATCAAGACCTGGCAAACACCGTCCTTATTATTACTATTATTTTCTTTTTTTACAAAAGTAAAATCCGATTCCTGAGGTTCCACAACAAAAAAAAATGTTTTTAAATCCAGACAAAAAAAAAATAAAGGAATAAATGGCAAAAGACCGTCTCAGGTTCTTATCAAGATTCCATAAATTGCAAACTCAGCTGACAGATGGCACCAGAGTAGTAATTAAATATTTCCGGTTGGTGTTCTCCTCTCACTAGCTCCTTTTTTTTTTTTTTTTTGAGTCCTTGTTCCACATTGTGCATGGCGCGTTGCTCTTCAGTTCAGTTATTTTTTTTTATTTTTCTTCTTTGTTCTATGATGGGTTTTATGCGAGTATAACTGCACATTGTTCGAATTGGAGAGGAAAAGTTAAGTTCAACCACTTTGTGTGATGGCATAAAAATCGTTTGCTTATCGTTTCGTTTCAGAAGGTCCTTTGGATCTCTTTAATGTTCTCGAATTACAATTGTTGTTGGTGTGGCAGTTGGGAGGGGTGGGAGTTAAGAAAAAGCGTTTTGTGTTTGAAATATCGCACACACCAAAGAATCAAGGAACTTTTTTTTTTTTCGGAAGTCAATTAAAATGCGTTTTAGGTCATTCGCCGAATAATTGTGAAGAACAAAATTAGAAGAAGGCATTTTTTGGTTTCAGAAAATAACGTAAATTTTCTTTTTTTAATGACCAGAAATTATGGCAAAAAAACATGTTCTTTGTACAAAACAAAATTATTCTTATCTTAAAGTTCGTTTTTTTTTTTGTCAATTTTATCCGAGAGTTACAGGAGCACGTGCTTAAAAAAGTGTTTGGGTACCGATTGTTGGGCAATCAAGCCTCGTAGGAGGTTGCGGTTTTATATGCTGAATTTATAGAAAATCAATAGACCTTTCCTTGGATGTTAAAGTTTTGATAAGAAACATCTATAGACTGTTCGAAAAAAAATCCAAAAAAGAGCTTGCCCTTAAAGGAGCCGTGACAAAAAATTTGGAGCGTTTCCTAAAAGGAGGTGTAGCCTTAAGAGGGACGTGGCCAAAAAGAGACGCGATCAACGAAGATCGTAGCAAAAAAAGGACGTGGCTTAAAGGAGCGGGGCCAAAACAAGGGTTTTGGTCAAAAGGGGAGTGAAAGAAAGGCACGGCCAAAAATAGGGCGTGATCAAAAAAGTCGTGACCGAAAAGACGCGTGGGCTAAGAGGACTGGGACCCAAGCAGGGACATGGTCTAAAAGAGACCTAAAAGGGCCCTGATCTTAAAGGAGTTTGGACTAAAACGGGCACTTTAAACAAAAAGAACGTTAAACGTTTGTACTTTATTTCTAAACTTCATTATTTTGTGTTAATTTTTACCAAATAATTTCATTTCATTATTTATATCTAGTTAAACTTCAATTACAAATACGTAATGCAATTTGCCATTTATTAGAGAACGAGACTATTTAAAACTCAATGCTAATGATGATGTTGTGGTTGAAATTTTAGTCAAATAATTATCACAACATTTTCGAGAAAGTCCTAATATGATGTACATAATATGGTAGTGTATCCATCGCTGACATTATAATATGGTGACAAACGGAATTTCTGATAAACACACAACTAAAAGGTCCACAGTCTATATACACATCATAGCACATTCACTCTATCTTTCTCTGCCTGGAATTCATAGGTAGGTATAGAGAACATCTCTTACAACGATATACAAACAGGTTTTCATATTATTAATCATTCAGTATTATTTGTGGAAGAAACACGATATCTTTACACGATTTAGAATGTTGAAATATTCGCATGAGCGCATCCAGGAGGAGGATGTAAATTTGTATCGTTCTTTGACTTAAGCTAGATGTGTACATGGTATACGAAGGCTTTTTTTGAGTCAATTTAAAGAAAATTTAAGTCCAAGTTTCCCGAAATTTTTCGGGATAAACCTGGGGTCGAATTACCGCATCAGTTATCGAGTAATACGTGACTGAATTATGGGAGTTTGGCATTACCGCTCACGTTATGGAGTCATCATCCCCATAGGTTTTACTCGTTCATTCGATCGCTGATGGAACTCACTCGATCAGTTACTGATGCCGTAATTTGGCCCCTGATATGAAGTAAGCACTAACTGGCCCGCCCAGCTTTGCACGGGTAGACAAACCTAAGCTTTGCATAAAAATTACAAAACAAAATATAAACAATAATTATTTAAGCTAAATTTTGTAATCGAATGTGTACTACTTTATGGGTTTTAACCTACTTAACGTTATGAAGGGCTAAATATGTAAAAAAAAATGATCCTCTAAGTTAAACCTTTACTATTGTAATTTTTGTAATCAAAAACAACTTTTTTGTTTTTATCCCATTTCACTCTATAAATAGCAATTTTTTTAAGCAACCT
This sequence comes from Leucozona laternaria, assembly GCA_932273885.2. NCBI lineage: Eukaryota > Metazoa > Arthropoda > Insecta > Diptera > Syrphidae > Leucozona > Leucozona laternaria. The sequence goes on from OW026366.1 coordinate 1,855,820, forward strand.
TTCAGACACAAAACAAATTTTTGAAATCATATGCCACTTTTCAAGTTTGAAGCATCCGATTCACCACGATTCATTTTTAAATATATAAAGATTATTGAAAGGGGCAAAGTTTAATCAAAATCATTAGAGTCGTTTTCGAGCAAATTTCAAAAAAAAAAAAAAAAACGAAATAGTTAAATGGCTGCCAGATGAGCTAAAATAAAAAAAAATTTACGCAAATTGGGCCACCTATTTAGGCTCTAGTTTACGTTCCATTTCAAAAATTGGAACACCGAATTTTTGCTAAATTCCTCTATGAGGCCCAGCTTTTTAGTGGTGAGTTTAACCAAAGATAGCTAACTCTAGAAGTTAACTAACAGTTAACTGAGGAAGCAGTTTTTTGGTGGAGAATGCATGCGGAACTACTCGGTGGATACAACATCAAAAGCATGTGTTCAGTTACTCTTGAATTAACTCACAAAATTTGATGAATTAACTCGGGTTTAACTTTAATCTTGCACTGAAAAACTAAACCTTAGTCTAAATGACTCATACTAAAAATGGTAGTAAATTTTCTCAAATTAATCAGACAATTTTTTCAGCTAAACGAATATGCGATTGTTCGACAAAAAAAACTTGAAATAGAGAAATAAGAAGAGGATAGAGCCTAAATCTCAGCCATCGCATCGGTCAAAAAGAAGAAAAGCCTTCCATAAAATCATTTTTATATGAAATTCAAATAGTTCGGCCTTGTTCTTTTTTTTCTACAAAAAAATAAAAAAAAAAAAAAATCCTGAATTATTTTTTTTCCTGACTTTCCTTGTGCTACTTAAGAACAAACCATAACTGCCCAATCCTTTATGCAAATGAAGAGGAATACAAACTATACGCTCCAAGGCTTAAATGAAAATAAAAGTTAAATAAAGAATCATATCAGGAAAATTGAGCTTAAAAAAAATATATATACCTACCCTACCTATAACCATAGGACGACGAAGGACGAAGGAGTTAAAAAAAAAATATACAACCAAATACCCATCAGGTCTTCATAGCTTTGGCTTCCAGCTGAACAAGAAGTGCATGGAATAGCGCTAGCGAAAGAAATCTTCTCTAATTTTATTTATGAATAATTCTGAAGTGAGCTGATTGAATTTCCATTCCGTTGTATCCGTTGGGATATCCTTTTCGCATTTTACTGTGATTTATATTTTTTTTTTCTATGTCAGAATTTCATCTGTGCGCTATGCCCAATCCGGTGTTGATGTTGCATTGCTCTTATTGCTATTGCAACTGTGACGAAGGATTTCGCCTTGAAATGCCCCGACATTACCCCCTCCCCCCCCCCCCCCCCCTCTCGCTCCATCCTCATATTGCAATGGTATATTTTTTGCACCTCCCATTCAAGAACTAAATTTAAGAAGATTGTGTACCTACTCTCTATATGTACAGATGTAATATACCACCTTTTGGTAAAAAAAAAAGAAGAAGGACACCAGGGTGAATGCGGATGGATAGGAAATCAGAGAGCGAGAGTAAGCCTTAGAGAAGCAGAGGAAGGAAATCAAATTTTGCTGTTTTTTAGTTTGTTTTTATTGGTTGGCATGTTTCTTTTTCGGTTGACTCTGGCGGAGTTCGAAGGATATTTTTTTATTTATTTTTTTTTTCAGTTTTCTTCTTAGTTCCTCGAATGCATATATTGAATTACCTTTAAGTCGAAGGATCTATCAAAATTGTGTAGTAATTCAAAACTTTTTAAAAAAGATGCTGTCAATAAAAAAGGACGAAAAGTATTTAATTTACGATATTTCATAAGATAAACAAGTTTAATAAATTGAAGTGAAAAAAAGAAAGAAAAATTGTAAGGACTCTAAGGACTTAACAAGTATATAGAAATTGAAAATAAAAAAAATGAAAAATAAGTCATCACACTGATTGCAATGTTTGTTCATTTGGGATCATTTTTCTCTTTTTTTTTTATTTTTTTTTTATTTGCTCCAATTCTCATGTTCACTGTTACTTATTTTATTTTGTTTTTTTATTTTTTTTTTTTTTTTGATTTATTTTTCTATGTTCTTTTTCATTTCCTTGAGTTTTTATGTTCTTTTTTTTTTTCGTTCTTTGTCCTCCCGTTTAAGGGACATCCACCTTCTTCATATTCCTGTTGTCGAATGTTTACTCTATATGCTCTGATGGCTCCCGGAATTGATTGAATTTCCTATAGAATTTTACTCTTGCTACAGTATACAGCTAGTCCCAGTAGTAGTAGCAGCAGAAAAAGTAGCATTCCATTGGACGGAATCCAAGAGACTCATTTGAGCATCACCTGTTTCAGGGCACAGGCGAATGATGATGGTTATTTCCATCCTACTTTTCTCATATATAGTCATATTGTTCATATATGTGTGAAGGTATACAATAGTTCATTATTTTTTTAACAAACAAAAACAAACATTGGGGAAATTCAAAGAAAATTAACAAAAATATAAAAAAAGGGAAATCTATGTTTTTGTGTATTTTGGCTAAATGTCAATTTTTATTTTTTTGATTATGTTGAATTTTTCCGAAAATGATGAAAGAGTTTTTTTAGCTGGGAAGTTCTTTTATAAGTCTGGTGGGATTATTATTAAGGAATTGTTTGATTATCAAATGAAAATAAATAATAATTTGAAGCAAATTCAATTACCTAGATGTCAATGTCAAGGGTCTCAAAAGGGTAAAACAGTAGGTAGTTTGTGGGAATGAAATTTTTAAAAACCTTTCGATGACTTGCCTTTAAAATCAATGAGTTTAAAAGCATAGATATCACTTTACATTTTGAGAAACCAATGGCCCGTCATGTCCCCTCATTTGCAAATAAAAAAAAGGGGCTAGAATATGGTGACCTGTTGAAGTTGAAACGCTCAAAAAAATTTGAAAATTTGTAAAACCGCGATTAAGATACTAGAAAAACGCAATGAAAGACCTGTGACTCAATCTCTAACCCTGGGGCCACACGAGCGAGTACTAGCTAGGGAGTTACATACATTAACTGTTAAATTGCTATTTGTAATTGTCTCATTCGCTGATCTACTCACTTCTCAACTCGATTTGAAAAAGCAAGCCAGTTGACGAGCAAGTAGCTATTGAGTTGCCGAGCGATTTGTCCGTATTTTAGTACGAAAAATTACTCTAGTTTCAGGGTATAAAAATACAGGAAAACACTAAAGAAACCCAAAATTTAAGTAGAAAAAGCATCCAGTGCCTACGTTCTGTTGCTCTGGCATCGATAAAATTAGTCGAGAAACGATGAAAATTGGAACAAATCGTATGAGTTTTGTTCCATTTTTCATCGTTTCTCAACCAATTTCACTCATGCGAGCGTTACAGAACGTAGGCACAGAGCACCAATATTAAGAAATATCAATCGCCCCAATATTATAATCCTGCTAAGCTGTCGGAACAATGGTGTTAGCTTTTGAAACAACTCCCGCGGAGAAATGTTCAATGTTCTACTACTAGCAGACCCGTACTCGCGTTGGTTCGCAAATTTTAAAACTAATTTTGTTTAAGCTTGACAGAAAACTGAATATTATCAGCTTGTATAATTACTTAAGAAAAGAAGTAAGGATTAAAATTTGCGTTAAAATATTGTCTTTATAAAACAATTCGCATTTTTGTAAAATATCAAAATAGTTTAAAAGTATATAAGTGATGTTGATCAACCTCTGAGAAAAAGTAGAATTTTAATATTTTTTTTACAACTAAAAGTAGTTATACACATTCTTGTAAAAATAAGGAATATTGTAAAAATTTGTTCAACTAAATCAGCTAAAAACTTTCTGAGATTACGTGGGACAAACTTAAATTTTGTTGTTTTTATAAAGGGTGTTTTTTTTTAATACGTGTGGTTTTCAAGAAGAAATAAAACGCATATAATTTAATGTTATGGCCAAGCATTTAGCTTTATTATAAAGATAAGGGTTTGCCATTATGTTTTAAAAAAGGTTTGGGGCAAGTGGCCGCCACGGCTGGCCCGAATAAATTCCAGCCAAGAGGCCCAATTTTCTACCACTTTTTGCAGCAATTGGGGCCGTACGTCAGCAATTACACGCCGAATATTCTCTTCCAAGGCGTCAATCGTCTCGGGCTTATCTGCATAGACAAGCGATTTCACATAACCCCACAAAAAATAGTCCAGCGGTGTTAAATCGCACGATCTTGGAGGCCACGCCACAAGCCCACGACGCGAGATAATGCGCTCACAAAAAATGTAGCGCCGTCTTGTTGGAACCAAAAGTCGTCCAAATCAACATCCTTCAACTCAGACATGAAAAAGTCATTTATCTAAAGCGTCATAGATAGCGTCATAGCTCTATAGTGTTCCTCATAGACTGTAACATTATGGCCGGCTTCAATTTTGAAGAAATATGGACCAATGATTCCCTCTGCCTATGGGCTCTATGGAGCAGACCAAATAGTGACTTTTTGGGGATGTAACGCCGCGGCCGGCGTCTCAACAATGGCTTGTGGATTATGATCACTCCAAATACGACAATTTTGCTTATTAACGTACCCATTCAACCAAAAATGAGCTTCATGGCTGCACAAAATTTTCTTCCAATGCATCGCGCGAACCGAACCATTATTTTGGTAATAAATTTATTATGAAATGGCAAACCAAATTGAGCATAAATCAAGTGACAGCTGTCAAAATGACCAACTCCGAAAAAATTATTGCTAAAATGAAAACTACACGTCTAAAAAAAAACACCCTGTATTACTGTCTCAACTCTTCCCCATTTTAAACTCAAAATTTCTCTTGGCAATCAGTTAAACGAACGGGCCTTAATATTTTATTTTTCGGAGCACTGGGTTTTTCAAAATCTTACTTCAAGTTACTCAAATATATTCCCTTTTGGTTTCATCTTTCAAACTTGATACAATTTATGAATTCAAGCTTAAATGTTATCATTTTGGGGCTCGTTTCATTTGATTGCAAATCAAATAGATTATTAATGATTCGTTTGAACAAACATCCATTAATAGTCTTTTTTTTTTGTGAAAGTCCTCTTGAAAACTCTAAAAATTCTACCATCATTTTTTAAATAATTACTAAAAATTTATTAAACTACATATCTATATCACGGAAACCTAAAACTTTTTCACTCATATTTTTCTCATAACTTTCTATGCAGCTTAATTGATTCTTGAATCTTTAAGCATTCATAAGGCAGCACACCCAAATTGAGGATGTGTGCAAAGAACCAACTGCTTTACCATAAACGACGACGAGACGGTCCTACACATAAACAAAGAAAAAAAAATTGTCCTGTGTAGGTATAGTCAAACTTTTTTCTCAAAAGAAATAAAAAGTAAACTGAAAAGATGGCAACTTAATATTCGCATCACGGACCAGCAAGGAATCGTGATTCTTCCCGATGATTTTTGTTGCTCCTATACGATGGTACACATTTTGGGGTAACTTAAATACCCTCTTATCCTTAGTTATCAATTTATTGAGTGACCAAGTCCTCATATATACATATGTATGTATTTCCACAAACTCAGACCCGTCATGTACGCATAAATTCAAACGTTTTCCATAATAAAAAGCCCATAAAAGTCCACATTATTGACTTTGGAAAGAATAAATAACTTTGACAAACGTCAATGTCAGGACACATACATCCATATATTGCCATACTCGTCTCTCAGACTCTGATGCGGCGGCCTTCTCGAAGAGTGTCCTTTTTTTCTGTCAAAATGATGTCATTTATCTGTTTCATTCTCACTCCCTCTCCACCATCATGGGGCTTCCAACACTGCCCGACGCTGCCGCCGCCGTCGCTGACAATAACTTTTTGATGGGTGTTTGTGTTTAGTTAGACATTCACGTCACATTTCGATCAATTTTTTTATGTCAGCCCATGGACGGACAACAAACGACATTTGCATGACTTAAAGGGATTTTCGGAGAAAACATCCTTTGGTTCATTTAACAGGTAGATCATGAATCGAATCAAAAAAAAAGAAATAATGATTTACCCATTGAACTAGAATCAGTGATTTTTGGTCATAAATTTTCAAACCCTCCCTTCCGGTCTTGAGAGCTTGGAATGGAAATGCAGACATTTTTCGCGAAAGCGCAATTGCTTCATGAAATTCTATTGCTAGAAGAGAATAAACAAAAACAAGCTATATCTCCCTCTTATTCCTCTTCGTGTTCCAATGTTCAAAATGAAACTAAAACTTTCCCCCCAAACTTCAAAAATAAGCGAACACAAAAAAAATCGGTTTATAGTGCGGATAGTTTTGAAAACAATTGCGTGCAATTTTTGTAGCATTTTTTTTTTCTTTTTTCTCTCAATTGAGGAAGAGAGAAAGTTGTAAACGAAAATAATAACAAAAATAGAATCGGAATTTGTTCAAAACTTTTGCAGTTAAAAAAGTACCAATCGGAATATATTTTTTTTTTTATTTGTTTTTTTTTTTTTTCGAAAATATTCATGTTGCCACATATGCGAATGGAGAAAATGGTGCATAACACATTATTATTATTGCGAGAGAAACTGTGGCGACGAGTTGTCGACAGCACCTGAGCTAGATATGTGTGTTTTACCTCATTCTCAATGTTTTTTTTTTGCAAAACTGATAAATTATTTCAATTGGTGTGGAGTAAAAAAAAACATTCTCAAACCCTTATGAATAGAAACCATTAGAGTTTTTGGGAAAAGTTTGAAATTCTCAAGGTTTTAAACTGATGTCGCACATACATAGTTGAGCAATTTTAACAGTGTGAACTTTTGAATCAATGACCACAAATTATTTTTACTTCATATTTTGTTTGTTGAGGTATTTGAAACTGTGGAAATTTTTGCGCTTATTTTTCGACAAAAGGAAGAAAAGGGCTGATAAATTGTTGAAATTGTTTGTTTAGTTGAGGGTTAATAAGTTAAGTTGACATTCCATGAGCGAGTTCGATTGTTTACGGACAGTGTGATAAGTTGTCAAATATGAGGCAGGTACCTATTTATTTGCAAGTAAAAAATTAAGGAAAAACATGAAAACTGTTGTACTTTTAAACGGTATCTATTAGGAGATTCTGTCAAACCCCAACTTTAACATAATCTAGAACTAGAAATACAATCCACAAAAATTAATAAGGTTCAAGTAGTAACAAAAAAAAATTATTAAAAAACAACGGTAACACTAATAGAAACAGTGCCATGCTGTACTTTTCTGTTAAGCCATAAATCTCTTCTTTATTTTATTTTATTTTATTTTATTTTATTTTATTTTATTTTATTTTATTTTATTTTATTTTATTTTATTTTATTTTATTTTAATTTATTTTATTTTATTTTATTTTATTTTATTTTATTTTATTTTATTTTATTTTATTTTATTTTAAATATTTTATTTTTAAATAAAGTTGTTCTAGTGAACAGTTTTTGAAAAATAAATTTTGAGTTTTTGAAAAACAAATATTCAAAAAAATTAAAAAAAAATTTAAACCAATTTTTTTTTCAAAATTCAAGCAATGGAATGGAGTCAAATTAAGGGAATTTAATTTTTGTTAGGTGTTTTCAATTTCAAGAACAAGAAGAAATTTTATCATGTAAATTTTGACTAAAAAATAATGAAAGCATAAAATAATAGAAACAAAAATACCACTTAATAACGTACAATTTTGAAAAAAAAAATTATTTTGAATGAATTTTTTTTTTAAATTTTGTTTGTCAATATTTTGAGTTTAAAAATTAATTTTACTGTTCACTAAAACAATTTTATTATACAAATAAAAATAAAATAAATTAAGAGAAGCGAATTTTGGCTTTCAAAAAAAATATACCATGGCATTGTAAGTGTTACCGTTCTTTCTTTTAATAATTTGTTTTCTGTTTTGTCATTTTTTTTTTTTTTAAATTGCCCCTCCCGGCTAAACGGTGGGGAATAGACCCATCTCCTATATGAATTTTATCTTGCGTCATTTCTATCTTGCTAATTAAGTGCAACACTTGCATCATGAATTCGTCAAAAGTTACCTACCTAAGTGGTTTAAAAAAAATTTCAATTTCATAATGACTTTTTGTCATAGCCTTGTTTGGACATCGTATGGTATGGTTTTGGTTAGGTTTGCACTTCTTCTTAAATTATTATTATTAATTAATTAATATTCATATTTTGGGGTATTATGCAGGTACACTGCAAATAAGTTGAGGAAAAGAGTTTTTAAGAGAAAATATTCAAAGAATTTGCAAAATAAAATAATAAATATACATAATTCTAAAAAAATTATAGTTTGGAAAAATGAGTAACATAAAGGGTCCGCCATGTAACGTTTTTTTTTCAACTAGTGCTTATTTCGTGAATGGTAACACTTAGCTCATGTCTGATTTGACAGATAACTAGTTTTATCCTTCCGCTGAACGAATATGGTTGTGTATACGCTTCGCTAAGTGGGCCTGCGATCGACTTAGAGAAGATGCAGATTTTGCCAAAAAAATCATCTTTTCAGATGAAGCTAATTTTGATCTTGGCGGGTAGTAAACAAGCAAAATTGTAGCATTTGGGGCACAGAAAACGCACACATTGAAAAGCTGATTGACCCAAAACGAGTCACTGTTTGGTGCGGATTTTGGTCCAGAGGCATAATTGGGCCATTTTTCGAAAATGAGCAAGGAGTGGCCGTTACAGTCAATGGCGATCGTTATCGGGCCATGTTGAACGAATTTTTAGTCACAAAAATTGAAGAGGAGGACATTGGCAACATTTGGTTTCAGCAGGACGGCGCGCCGGCGGCGCTACGTGCCACACAGCCGAAGCTACACTCGATGTTTTGCGCCATTTTCAAAAAAAAAGAAGCTATTTGGCGGACCCTTTATAACTCGAGAAATGAGTTCAAAGGTGTGGTTTAAGAAATAAGTTATGAAAATAATGATTGACGTGTATTAATTAAAATAACTTAGTTTTGATGGGGTATGAAAAAAAAAATAAATAAACTATTCTGCTACTATTGAAGAAATGAGTTATTGAAGGAATTCTCTGAAAGAAAAGAGTTACTTAGATATGGATTAGGAAATGAACTCATGTGAGAGATATTTGAAAGAATTTTATTATAGTGAAGAATAATAGTAAAAATAATAATTAGCTATATTTTAACAGATAAATAATAACTATTGAGTTACGATAAAAGAAATGAGTTGGTATCTAAACAAAATGTGTCCAACAGAAGGAAGTTGTTTTAAGATACCTCAAAAAGACTTAGTAATAAAAATAAATAAACTGAACTAAACTTAAAGAAATAAGTAAATGTGAGAGTTCTTAGATATTATAGTTCTGAAATGATGGCCTCAGAAATACATTTTATAGAGTGTACTGAGTTATATGGTTGAAGAAATGAGTTCTTGTAAAAAAATGAAAAAATATGATTTCTTTAGCGTGTAAAGAACTAAGGTACTGATTTACAGTTTAACAAAATTAAAATATGAGTTCTATAGAGTGTAATCTAAAAATGAGTTGTTGAAAAAGAAAAAAGAAATTATGATCACAAAAATGAGTCATGGTTACGAAATATTTTGATTATTTTGAGTTTTTCTTGGCAAATGATTCTTATATTTTTGTAATACGAAAACATGAGTTAGTAGAGTCTTTCAGAAAGCATAAGTTAGTGATGTTTATTGAAATAAGTTTAAGTAAGAGTTATCTGAAAGGCTATAGTTCCTCCATTTTAGCTTCGAAAATGAGTTGTATAGATATCATATAAAAAGTTACCTCAAACAAATGAGTTACGGTTAAGAGTTATTACAATCCTTAACAATCCTATGGAAACAAACTAACCAAATAATCTTGAAGGCAATTTAAAGCAGCTATTCATCACTCCAAAACAAAAAACAAAAAAAAGAACAATTAATGATTATTATCATCGCTTTAAATTTGATTTAAGTCAAAACAATCTAAACAATTTATCTACGCTAAGGGTTAATTTTCCCATCCTGTCATTAATCCAAATAAAAAAAATTCATATATATTCTTTTTTTTTTGTTGGTTTCTTTTCTTCTTTAATTGTCTTCGCGCTCTTAATAATTATTTTATTTGAAACCTTTTTTGTTTCCCCGACTTCACTACGTGTTCATTTTATAAAGTCAATTAACCCCTGTATATACATCTCAATGGAAAAAGCTCAAGACCTTTTCCGAGCGCGCACAATAATCATTTAACTCTAATTAATATTCTCTCCGTTAGAAGAACAAAAAAAAAAAACATAGTTGAGAATGGGTTTCTTCATCTTAGTCCTGTCAGAGGAAAATGTCATGAAATCGAGAAAGGGCCAAACGATGAACAAAAAAAATACGAAAGATGCCAATTAGACAACTTGTAGCAAAAGTCGAAGCTCCACGTATATAAAGACCAGAATCTAATAATAAGATGAAACCTTAGAAATACCAAAACGAAAGATGAAGAACAAAAAAAAAAAACACCAGTATCCCACAATCGTGATTTTAGCTGCTTTATCTTAATTGGTCACCTCGCGCAAGGACTTTTTGCGTTGGATCCTTTCAACTCTGATGCGGCTTTATAGTACCTATACCGTGTGTGAGTGAACTTCAAAATGGGAATGATTGCAGTTTTTTTTTTTTTGTTAAGGCAATATTGGATCTCCCATATTTTCTGTATAGGTACAGAGGTTTGCACAAAGTACATAATATTTATATACATATAGACGAACATTGAATATGTTATTATTCACATGATGTACTTTCCCACACCCAGGTATTATATGGAGAGAGCAAAGGTATACACAACCTATGCACTCTATGCGTCCATTCTGTTTGTTATATGTTCGTCGTTCAGTTCAGAAATGTGTCCTCAGGCACAAAAATGCAATTAACCGCATTGTCACATTTGTTTTGTTGATTTTTATCGGCCTCGACAATTTCCCCCAGTGATTTCGAGCATTTTGTTCGGATTTTTCCCTCGCGCCAATTTTGGCTTTGGTCACACATCCGAGACGTATCTTCCTGGCCCATTTACCAGGGGCGGATTTTTGGTAGTGGAAATGAGCATAATCGAATGGGCCCAGAATTTTAAAAGAGGGGCGGGGCCGCGTGATAAATGAACTTGAATACATAAGAACATACATTATAAAAATTATATTTTTTATAACATGACTCTGGAAAGCAAGACAAGAACCTAAGTAGAATTGGCGGCGCCCTGTCCTAGTTAATAATGTGAGTTACATATATGTTACTATAACTAGGTTTATTAGTTGGAAAATGCCTGAACAATTCTACGGGCAGCAGCCGTGCTCCCGTCTGCTCGTACTCAGTTCCTGTAACTGTGCTATTCCCTGAACCTTGATTAAATTGACTTTAAGGACCAGTTTTTTTTTTGATGTGTAAACATCTATGCTGGCGGTAGAGTGAAAAAAAAACGTGAACGTTCGTGTACAACGTAACGTCGTGCAACGTTACGGTGTGCAACGTTCCGATCTGCATACTAGGATGAGTGCGTTCAGTGAAAAAAATCTTAAGATCCCCTTCAAGCAAAAACAAGCCCGTTTTGGATCCGCGCACGTTGATGTTTACACATGTTAACCGTGAGTCCCGGCACTCACACAATTTTTTTAAGCGGCGTCATCCTTGTTTTGTGGTTTCAACCGAGTTCAATCCTCAAATATATTTTTCAGTCAACAAATTTGGTGAGTTAACTTTTTCTGACAGATGCGTGTCAAAAATCTATCCAAATCGAGGTGCGACACTACATAATGGAAAGGGAGATTGCCATAGTAGCGCCATCTTCAATTCGATAGCGAAACGTTGATTTCTGCAAGATAGCACTTCGTTTTCGATGCATTTTTGTCAACTAGGAGTTAAAGTTTATACATATTGCACTGAAAAACAACTTCTGAGTTAATTCGGGATTAAGTGATATGCAGAATTAATTAACTAGGAGTTAACTCATGCTCGAAAAAAATGTTCCAAAGCAAATATTTGAGCTATATCTCAATTAAGAGTCTCCAACACATATAAAAGTCAAAGTAAACGAATCAATATGACTTTAATAAGCTGCTCGAATTTTCGAAACCTTTCTCAAGACTTGGTATATCGCCTCTGCCCTATACCTAATAGGTACAGCCTTGATTTTTGCCTTTGCAAATGACTACAACCATCAGGACAGGACTATCTGAAGTGATAGTGAATCGACGACCGTGTGTACCCCTGTATACTCTCCACGCGGTCGATCGTGGGTCGTGACCATGGTATGGTCTAGAGTCTAAAGTATTGATTGAAAAAACTTATTTTTTTTAACGCAGATTCACCCACAGGCGACCTTGATATATTTATTTTAGTATTTTTTTTAATAATGTCCCAATGGCAGAGTAGGTTTGGATGTAGTTGTGGAAATCACAGATAGCTTCATGGATGAAAAAATTAACAGCCATCGAACTTGTCAAAAAAGTTACAGCTATGAGGTTTGCATGGGAGATAACAATTATGCATACTACCGAGAGCGAGAGCAAACAGGTCATAAAACTTAATTTAATATTTTCGTCCTTGTTTTCAATCTATCTACTCTACACGCCTCTCGACATCTCCCTCTCCAATATTCTTCTCTATTCTTTTTTTTTGTTTTTTGTTTTTCGCTGACTGGAACTGGACTGGCATGAGAAGAGTGTAATCAGGATAAGTTGAAAACACAATTAATTATACTTATCGCATTTTTACCTTCATTTTGGATCTGGTTTTTGGAAATTCCATGACATTTTTATTTTATCGTTTTTTGCTGCTTTTTTTTTCTAAACATAACTCCTTATCGTATGGTTAGCCAAGAGATAAGAGGTACAAGTTCCTTGGTGGGTTTTCGCGTTTATGGAAAATTGATAGCTTGAGGTGGTTTTTCAAGTCAAAGTTCTGTTTGTGCGAAATTTTCTTCTTGGTTCGTTCGTTCGAAAAATTATAAAAAAAAAAAATTTCCTTTAGGTGTTGGCAAAGTAGCGGTCTTTAATGACTTAAAAACTCAAGTTGCCGTTGTTCTTTGGAAATCAGGTTTAATATGGGTGAGTTTAAGATTTAAACAAATCTAGATGAACGTGTTGATGCCGCTGGCTGGGGCTGCTCATTAAAATGAGAAGTCGTAAAGGATTTCTTTTGTTATTATATGTATAGATATTGTATACCTAATGTATCTAGGTGTTGGTGTCAGAAGTGGGATAAAAGTAGGAAATTCTGTTATTAGAAAGATATTTTTAAATGACAAATTATAGACGAGGAAAGATTTATTAAGAAAGTTAATTTTTGAATATTTTGTTTTAGAGATTTTTCGATATAAAGACTGCGATAACTATCGATATGATTGCTTTATGAAACATATAGCTTGAGTTCAAATGGATGGATCTTCACGGTTAAGGCCTTTGAATAAGAGAAACGGGCAGGCTGAATAAGTCAATATGTAACATATTTTTCAAAAAGGTTAAAGTAGTAGAAGCTTTCAACGAAGAATCCAACAATGACCTTGACCATGACCATGACCATGACCATGGCATTCAAGATTAGGTCAAATAAATAAATTTGTTGGTACGACAGCTCGTATAGGGCCAGGGCCTATAGTGACTTACAAATCTCAACCATTACTGTGTGCGTGTTGGTTGTTATCAGAAATTTTACCAAGGCTTCAAAACGTGATGATTCGTTACACAGATTTTTTGAAGCTTTAACTCCACGTCAATATCTTAAGCAAATGCTTCTGTTAGACTTTTACTTAAACAAATTAGTGAAAACACTGTAACATGCCTCCGTTTTAGGAAATCTATAGAAACTGTTTCAAAAATTTTGACGTCTCCTGGAATTTTTTTAGAATTGTAAGATGAAGCTTTATGGAAGCTCTTTCATTTTTATCTCAGACGAAAGCTCTTTAGACATTTCGAAAGGTTTGTGTTTTTAGATTACTTGTGCTCACAAAACTTTGACAACATCAATTTGGAAGCTTGATCAATATTATCAATTCTTAAGCTTAGGTTAAATCGTCAACAACTTTTTTGTCGTCCCGTGTCGTCACAAAAACTAAACTGTCCAAACTGTTTTACTATGCAAAACTCATAGACATTTTTTGGCCTTGTTTCGGTTATGATTCTCTTTGGAAGCTATGAATTTCAGCTTTTTTGGTATTGAAAACGACCATTTATATGGAATCTATGACATTCAGCACGTTTTTTTTTAATTACTTAGAAAATACACCTATTACATAAAAATTTCGAGAAACCTTATTGACATTTAATCGACATTATACAAAAAACAAGAATTTTAAAAAAATCTATCATTCCATCTGAAAAGTCAGAAAATGGTCAGTTAATTTGATTATTTTGTCAGTGACCATTTTCTGGCCATTCAGATAATATATTGGTTTTTTTTTCTTTTCCTTCCACAAATAAAATGAGGTTGCTAGCTCTCTAAGCGCAAATCAAGCTCTTCACATACTGCAAGGATTAAAGAAAAACTATCAATTTTTTCAACTTTCCGAAATCCGAAGGTGTTTCAAAAAAAAGGCAAGTTTCCTTTTGACAAATAATAATTATTCATATAGCACCACCTGAACCTCTAAAAATTCATAGGTACAAGCTGACTTCTAGTTTTTCTATATTTCCACAATATTTTTGTTTAAAAAACAAAAATAAATTTTTTTTGAAAAATTCAGATGTCTAAACTTTCAAAGCGCATTTTTCTCAGAATTGCGAAAGAATAAAAACAGCAACAACAACAACAACTCATATGTAAATTTATGAGACGAAAAGAATAACACATAAATGCTAGGCATTCTTTTTTCCATCAATCATTCACAGTGTCCTCGATTGGTGAGTATAGTGTGTAGGTTCTATGTGTCCTGGTCTTGGTCCTGGGGGTAACGAGTTCATAAATCTATGCTGACAGATTTATGCCTGTGTCGAATGATGGGAGAGCGAGCGGGCGAGTGAGTGAGACCAACTGTAAATTTGAAATGCACGTGTCATGCATGGATTTATAAAATCGTTGTTATGTTACTTTCCATTTTTTTTTTTTCTGTCTATTTCAAAGGAGCAAGGATTTTTTTTTTGTTATGTCAAAAAATCAAAGCGATATACTTTATTTTATACCAAGCCCTACATAGACAGAATCACTTGTGTCTAACGTAGGTTATGGTGACAGACAAAAAATATACTTTTTAAAGGTCACATGCTAAGCATGCTTAAGCCCCACAATCAACCTTAATCCTTGACAAAATCAAAAAACAGAAAACCTCCAGTTAGCCCTCAAAAGAAATCCTACGACTGGACAGAACACGCATGAAGATGAATTTGTGTACCCTAAGGATATAGACAGTTATTCAATTTATCAAACAAAAACAACAGCTTTTTGTAGAATTAGCTTGGTATTTCATCACCATTCACTGCACCATGAGTGTGTTAAAGCTCAACATTATGCTCGGTAAACCACAAACAAGTATTTTTTTTTAAATGATTATCCTTGGTAGACAAACAAAACCTTACTTCTTATATAATCTTACCCTCCCCACCCCCCACCCATTCAACTATTCCACCATCACCAATCATAGTGCGGGAAGATGTGTGTAATTTATTTGAGTTTTAGTGCTAGCGGATCAGAGAGCAACAGTCGTTAGGATAACAAAATCCACTTTGACATGGCGAAAGAAGCATCCTTTTAATTTTTTGAAATTTTATTTTCTTCATTTTTTGTCTGAGGACTTTACTGTCTATACATATATGAGGAAAAACGACGATTGAGATTTTGTTCATAAAAAAACAAAAACAAATATAAAAAAGAAGTTTGCGTTGGTTTTTTTTAATCCTCGACTGACTACTTGTCATCTTCTAAATAAAAAAATAAGACGAGCAGGACAATAGTTCAAGGATCATTGTTTGGTCTGGTCTGGGTTGGGTTCCCTGAATCTCGTTGACCATAGCAAAGTGGCGACTCTCAGGTATTTAACTATGTTTTTGTATTCTTAACTTTTGTCCACGGTCTGGTGGATTCCTCCTGCAACACTACTGGACAAATATTCATGGCCACTGACCGGACTATGGTAAAATTAGTCATTCTCATTTAAAAAGAAGCTGTGAGCGTCACGCGGCTTGGTGGCCGAAATATGTCTGTCCATTACATATTGCTTTTTCTAGGTTTTCCAATCAACAGTTAAAAAAGAATTCTTCCTCAAAAAAAAAAAAAAAATACTCATACTTTTCTTTATTTAGATATTTTCGTCCTTAAAATAATAACGATGATTTTTTGTTAGTCCTGACATCTGTTGGAAAATGCATAACTATGAAAAGAACTCTCCAAAAGTTCAAAAACGTTGGAGTTAAAATTCATCCCACACAAATTTAAAACACTCCGAATGTCCTTTTGTTGTGTACATTTTCTTGATAATTTTATTAAAATATTTGAGCAACTTTTGTTGAATCGGTTATGTAATGTAACTCACGGTATGTTCTTTTAAATAAGATGAAATTCTCAATAGATGGCGAGTTAGTTTTGCGAAAATTAATTTTATTAAAATATTTGAGCAAATTTTGTTGAAACAGTTACATATTTAACGTACCTAACTAATGGTATTTTCTTTTAAATAAAATAAAATTCTCAATAGATGGAGAGTTAGTTTTGATAAGGCAGTGTAAAATTGAAAAATGTTGATAGACTAAGTTTATACTCAAACCCAAATAAATGTTAGAGTGGACAGGGGAATAATTTGATTTTCGCATAGTTTGTAAATAATTTGAAGACTTTGCCCTTTATTATTTGATAGAACTGCCAGATTAATTTCAAATTTTGTTCCTATCCTATTGAAATGAGGTGGCAAGTCTCACAAGTGGGTTTTTTTTTATCAAAATTGAGCAAGGGATAGGGAACCCAAATATTTGTTGCATCCATATTAGGCACATTAATAATAGCCGTTTTTATCACTTACCTTAATACAAAATTACAATGGGATTCTGCTATCTATCTTAATTTAATCCAAATATCCAACAATTCATATTTACTCCGGCGATTAGACGTAGGTATAATTTAGTTTCGAAAATGGTGTCTAAAGAAAGAATGATTATCATAAAACAAAATAAAATATTTTATTTACGCTAATTACCCAAATTGATTTTTCCATGAATATAAAGCGATTCGGCTCAAAATGAAAGCAATTAAATCCCGCTGCTAAAATATTTACACTTGAGAAGCAGCAAAAACTATAATTCCATCAGGATTCAGAACTGCGTAAACAATTTTTATGGCTCAACTGTCGACTCTTATTACGAAGACAAACCATAGACACTCTATGTAAAGATGTCAATACTCGGCTGTCATCCGAGTTTGCATACAAGCTGATTGACGAGAAACATGCACACATAGACAGTTGTGATACACCCACCATAGGTTGCACACATTGCAATTGGCGTAAACTCACCACGAAAACTGTATGCTATTACACGACGACGACTTCTTCTTTGACTGAATGGCGCATCCAGTCAGGCCAATGAGGCAGGTAGATTTTACGTAAGTAAAAAAGAGAAGGGTATAGATTCCACCCAAAATCCACAGATGCGCCAGTTTCAAATAGTACATGACTTGTTTGTTGTAACTTGTAATCTTGTGAGATTTCGATGTACAGCCACACGATTTTTTCAGTCTCTTTGTTGTAATAACAATGAAAAATCGGCATTGGAAAAATCGGGTAATGTAAATGCCTGCTAAATGAATCGATTTGCTGGGACAACAGACAACGAAAAAAATAAATTCAAATATGGAGTGTCTTTGGGAAAAACTTTATTAACGGCGAAATGCCTCTTTATTATCGATAGTTTGTATAGAAAAGTCAAAGGCCGTTTTCGAAAACGTCATCTGCGTCAAAAATGCGTTTGCAGAATGTTCTTAAACGCAAACTGCAAAAGTCTTCTGTTCGAAAACGCAAATACAAATTCTACTGCATTAGCATTGTGTTCGAAAATGCAGTTTGCTAAAGTCACGTGTTCGAAATAACATCTGCGTTGCAACTGTGCAGTAAAAAAATGAAGGTGTCGAAAGAGACAGACATGGTGGATCGAGAGATTGTTAGCTAATTAACATTTTTGGATGTCAGTCAGGGAGTCAGTAAAACGATAAACACGTCGCGGCTGAAAATGACAAGCGAAATTAAATCTGAAAAATTAGATGAAATTGGATTCTGTTCGAAAACGTCAACTGCCCTTGCAAAAAAATCATTTTACGTTCATCAAAAGACATGTGTACAAGCAGGACGATTGCGTATTTAACGATTGCAACTTTTGCGTCATAAATGACGATCGATTCCCGGTCATTTGACGTTTTCGAAAACATTTTAAATAGCCAACAATATCTCGAACAAACATGTCTGTCTCTTTCGTCACCTCCATTTTTTTACTGCACAGTTGCAACGCAGATGATGTTTTCGAACATATGACTTTAGCAAACTGCATTTTCGAACACAATGCTAATGCAGTAGAATTTGTATTTGCGTTTTCGAACAGAAGAATTTTGCAGCTTGCGTTTACGCAGATGACGTTTTCGAAAACGGCCAATATGTAGTAGCATTGTGTGTGTGATTATCTATCCACTATAAATAAATTGAGCATTTTATTTTCTCTTACAATTTTGAAGCTGTCAGTTGCCACAAAATGACTGCTATCACTTTTGAGATCGACAAGATTTGTAGACTTCCCCGAAAAGCCCTATACTGGGGACGGTTGTCTATTTGACTGCAATAAAAATTAATGAAGTCCAAAAAACGCTGAGTATTACCTACCTGACGTGGAGATCCTTGTCCAACCGGCTGTAACGACTGCGACTGCGGAGTTTTCTATCTGTAAATCTAGCTCTGATCCCGTCGATTCCTTTATTATAGTTTTGATTAAAATGACCAAAGCCTCTGAACTGAACTCCCAGACTGGGGTTTTAGTATTTGATGGCCATGAATCTTTTTTGTGACCAAAGTTTCATTCATTTACCAATGAGGTCAAAAAATCCATTGCTAGCTCTTCCAATAAAAGCTACTGTGACTCTTAGCTGCTCATGATTTGTTTATCTGAACGTTTTTACCATTTTTAAAAACGCATTTTTTGTAATCTATGGGTACAAAATCTCGATAGCCAAGCTTTTGAAAATTGCAACTACATAAACCTATATTATTTTATCCATTAAAGAAGCCAAAGTATATTCTTGTGCATCCATTACATTAAATGAAAGAACCTTTTCGCCGTATTTTAAAAATAAATCAATATCGATAACAAATGGTTTGTCATTAATGCAATAAGGCATTATGTGCGCCTGCTTTTATTTACTAGCAAAGGCCTCACGAATATTGGCGCTGTCATATTTTCCTCGTCCAAATTTTTCCTACCTTCATTTTTCAATTCTTATGAAAAAACCAAACAGTTAAACGAGTACTAAGGTTCACAATAATTTAATCACCACTATTTTTAGTAACATGTACAATGGGAGTCTCTGTGAGACGTAAAAGTCTAAGAACACAAAACACGCAACATTTTTAAATTAACTTCATTTATATTTGTATTAAAAATAAATTGGTTTCGTTTAAGTACAATAATGGTTTTATTAATTTATTTATTTTTGTTTGTTTAAATTAATCAATTCAAACTAAAACTAAACATCTAAAATGAGACATACATAATATTATAATATTTTGTATATTATTACATATATACCTACACAATATTTAATTTATGTATATATATTAATTTTTAAATGCCTTCTCTTTTTTGCCGAATTAAATTCAAAATTTTAATGCAATTTTTAAACTTACATTCAAAATAATAAAATAAACTAACTAAATAGATAAAACTATAGAAATTTATTCAAATATAAATTAACAAAATATATGTTTCGTCTTTTCACACTTTACATTAGATTGGAATTAAATAAGAAACTAAATTAAGAATAAGAAAAAAAAACACTATAAAGATCATTCTATACACATTTATCAATTTAGATATATATTAGATTCATTTTTTTTTTTTAATTTATTTTCAATGAATTTATAATAACCATAAATGGGATATTACAATTTTTAAATTTTATTTTATTAACAATTAGACCATTTAAAAAATTGCTTTTTATTTTTTTTTTCTAGAATAGCTATACAAAGTTTTGTTTCATTTTTTGTTTAACAGATTTTAAGCTTGTATTTATTTAAATTTATAAAAAAAAGATATGCATTGCTTTGTCTTTTGTTCTGCTGTTTTTTTTTTTAAATTTAATTCTTTTAAAGAGATCAGTTGGAATGTAGAATTGTTTTTGTATTAATTACTGATCGCTTAAAACAGGGAGCATAAAACAGAAATAAAAAATAATATTTGTTTATTTATAAAGCGTCCAGATATGATTTGTTCAGCAAACATCCTCGTTATTATCTTAGCGTTTTATTTAAGTACGTATTTAAGAACAAAAATAATTTGTAATACTTTTGAGTTGTTGTTGTTAATCATAACAAAGAATATAAATTGATGGATATTTTTCTAAGTCTTTCCTTGTGCAGTCAATTTTATATAATTTCTGTTTGTTTTATTTTAATTTATGGAAAAAAAAATATAATCATTGTTTGTGCCTTAAGTATTAATTTTAAAAACTTTGATTCTTATTTATTTAAAATATTATCTAGGCTTGTTTATTTTGTTAATTAGGTTATTTGTTTTATTTCTTACGTTTTAACAAAGTGATTTTTTTAAGTTTTGTTTTAATTTTTATTTAAAATTAATACAAATATGGTAAATATTTGTAGTATTTATGTTTTTTTTTGTATAGCAATAATTTTGTTTGTTTAATATTTTCTAAGTAGGTATATTTTATCTAAAACCGGATTTTATTTTATTTATTTTGTTTTTCTATTCTCACATTTAAAGTTTTTTTTTTATTTTATTTCTTTGATGGATGTTTTATAATGTTGTTAATTTTTGTGAGTAAATATATTTTAGGTTAACATTTACGAAGATAATTTCATTTCAATTGGTGCATAATTTTTTTTTGTTTTTGTTAAGTTTATAATTTTCTTTTATTTTTGTGGAACAAGGTGCGTGTAACTATAAAATATTTTTCATTTAATTTGTTTATATTTTTTTTTTAAATTTTAGTTTTGGAATAAAATTTTAATTTGCATTAAAAAATCTGTCAGTGGGATGGATTTTGTTTTTTGTTTTTGTAGTAGCTTAGTTTTGTAGTTTGAGAACCATTGAAAGGTATATTTATGAATTTTGTTGAATTTTAAAGAATATGAATTTTATTTGAATAAAATTGAATTGAAGTGAAATTCAATTTTTGTAAAATTATCAATTTTTAGGCTTTAAAGGTCATGTTTTTATGTAAGTGTTCGTAGACTAGGAATGTTATATAGTGGTGGCAATACCCTTAATCTAATTGAGGTTAAGGTTGAACAAAAAAAAAACTTAATCGAACCAAACTAGTAGGTGAAAGAGTTTAACTTTCTGCAAAGGATGCCCCGAAGACTGACTTTTAAGCTCTGTATGGTTCGAATTATACCAAGGAGCAAGGACTGTAGACTTTATATCATAATGATGCAAAAAGTGAACACCAAAAAGAATGAAGCTAGTTTTTTAAGTATGTAAGTAAAAGAAAAGAAAAAGGTTTTTATTTTTTTTTTGGAATTATCATTTCCTTCCGATGGATGACATAAGAAAAACTTTTACGGGTAGCGTAAAAATAGCAGAACAAGGCTTATGAAGTAAGTATAGCTTCTTTGAATCTGAAATAGTGTTCTGATCAAATTTAAGTTAAATTCAAAGCAAGCGAGCTTAGGACCTGCTAAGCTAGAAAATCTAAAATTATGTCAAGAAAACAACGAAAATTCCCATTCGAATTGTAAAGATTATCCAGTGAAAAATGTATCATTCTGATGTGTTGTTGCGGATTTTCTTCTTTTGTTTCTGAAGAAAAATATTTGCAAGAAGCCTCAAAGAATAACACAAAGAATATGACTAATGCCTGCATTGCCATTACGTTGTCCGTTCTTACATGTTGTTATGGCTTCTTCATTAAATTGTAATTAAGATCAAAGCGGATTTAAAAGAATTTTGTTTTTGTTTCATTTTGTCACCTTTACAGACAACTAGGGTAAATGCATTTTTCACGTTTCATTGGAGATAAATACTTGAAGGCAAATTAATTAGATCTTATCATGTCTTATGTTATTCAACCCTAAGTACCTTATGTATTAAGGTTTTAGTGACAAATTTTGCAAATAAAGAGTTTAAGGAAACAAGGAGTTGAATCGTGAATTAAAACTTTTGAAAATAATTAAAATGTGACCATAAGAGGCTGGAAAAGATTTGATTCCATCAAAAAGGTTTTACATTGCTTATGTTTGTTCTTTTTATAAATTTCTCTAAGAAATAAGAATATTTCTCATAAAAAGTTCTTGAAAGCTCTGATACAAGATAAAATACAAAATAAATAAATACAATTTTAAATATTTTCCTATGCAAAGTCTTGACCATTATTTCAGAAACGTTAAATTTTCAAAAATTTAGTTTGGCTTTTCAATATTTCCTTTTTCTAATAATTGTATCATAGTTCTAACATGTTTCTTATAAAAAAGCTGTTGAAAATTCTCTAAAATAGTTCAATATTTTTTTCGATTTTACAAATATAAACTCTTACAATGTAGAAACAATAATTCTTGAAGAAGTATAAACATTTTTTTTAATGGAGTTATGTTGAATTTCTCAAATTTTTAATATTTTCAGCTTTGAATCAATTTATTTTAATGAACATTTTTTAAAGCTCTCGAAAGCTATTATCAATTTGGTTTTCTTTTAAACAGTTTTTTCTTGCAATTTTAAATATGATTTTGTTGTTCTTATAATTTCCATTTTTTTAAATTCAATATTTTTGATGAACAAGTTTTGAAAGCTGTCGAAAGTTTATTTCTGAAAATTCTTAAGAAATAATATCTTATATTTTTAACAGGTGTTGTATTGTTTTCCCATGTTAATTTAGCTTAATATTAGACAAAAAAAAACTTTCAGTCTGACTTAAAACCAAAAACCCTCAATTAAGCTTTCTTGTTTCTGATTCTTTTGATTCACATTCTTCTTCAGATTTTTTTCTTCTAAAAGCTCCGGAAAGCTCTTGAACATTTAATCCAAAAGCCATTTTTTCAATATGATTTAATTTAATACAAAAATTTGGGTCAAAATTAAATACAAAATCTCTGTTAAAATTTAAACAAAAACAAATCAAAATGCATTAAAATGCTAAATCAAAGCTTTTTTTTTAAGTAAGTATCTAACTATGGTGGGCACAAACAGGATGGAGGGATTGTATTTCATTATGTGTGTGTGTTTTTTTTGTTTCATAATATTATCTACAACTAGTTAATAACAAGGAAAATGTATGTGTATGCATCTTTGTATATATATTTTCTTTTATATTTATTTTTATGTTTTAATTTATGCAAGCATTTTTCTATGTACTAGTTATTATTGTTGTTTTGTTTTTCTTTATAAAATAATAAGATTACAAATATTTTAAATTTCATACATATATAAATATAATACAATTTGTACAAAGAAAAAGTAAAAAAAAAAAATAGATTTATAAAGTTGTGAATGAGGAAAAAAATTATTTTTGCAGATTTAAGGCACAAACTAGAGAGCGAGAAGAGAAAAAGAGCTTTTTAGAGTGATATTCGTCAAACTTGCAGCTTTTATTGTTATTTCTTGTTTTATTTCTGTAAATGTTAAAGATTGAAATTGGAGTCTTAAAAAATAAAATTGTAACAAAATTGAAAAAAAGGACTGAAAAAAGAGCTTTATCAAAAGTCTTCAATTAAAAGCAGTCAGAAAGCTCTTCATAAGTCGATATTTTGCAAGTTTTTGGTCAAATTTGTTAGCAATCACAGAGAAAAGAATAAAGTTATAGAGACCAAAGAGCTTTATTGCCAAAATATATATATGAAAAGCTCGACGTTTTAAAGCTTTTTATCTTTAATCCTTTTTTAAATGAAAATACCATTGATGGATAGAAAGAGAGTTTATACCAATCATAATAAGTTTTTTTTTTTAAACAAAAATATCGCCTACACTAAAAAGCTCATTTATATAATTATCATGAAAAAGCTCTTTTTTTCTTTCTGTCTCTCTTATTTGTTTCTCTACATCAAACTCAATGGAATTATGGTAATATTTTTTTTTTCATATAAAGAATTTTTTTTTACTGCTCATCAATAACAAATAACAACTAATTAATTAAAACAAAAACAATTAATTTAAATATTTCCCCTTTTCCAGTGGTAGTATTAGTTATTTTTTTTTCAAATTATATTTTTCTGTTCGTATATAAACAAAATCTTATATCCTACAGTTGCACCTGAAACGATTGCACAGGTGCCTTCGGCGGTGATATAAACGGATTTGTATTGTGATGAATTTCGGGCGTTGTCGCCTTTGTCACTCCTGCCACCCATTCAGCGTCGAATGGATCATTGGGAGACTGAGCCGACGCCATAGGTGCGGCACTCATGGACTTGGCTCGAGATTGCAACGACAACGTTGGTGGTCGCTTCAATATCGGAGCTGGAGATGTACTTTTCACTACTTGGCCCAACCATTGGTCGGCTTTAGGAAGAGGTGTAACTGCCTCAACTGGAACAATCCTTGGCGAAGCAGCAACACCCAACGGAGAACTGGGTGTGGTTATTGGGGTTGTGGTTGGAGTAATAACAACTGTGGCCGCTGTTGGTGGGCTGGAAGTTACACGCGGAGACACTTGAGCTGTTGGCGGTGTTGTTGTAGTGACTCTTTCCAAAATGGAACTGTAACCGTTACTACTGTGGATAGGAGTAGTCGTTTGTAGTGGATTGTTCATCATCTGTTTCTCGGCTAAGATGTTTTGATTGATGCTCAGGTTGTTGTTGAAATTCAAATCGTCCGAGTCGCTCTGGGTCAACAATGACAATCCTTGGCTAAGTTCCTGGCACAGCTGGCTAACAGTATCCACCTCGGTGAGCGATCTCAATGGGGATATCTCTGGAATTGGCGAGACATTGCGATTTGGAGTGGTGAGAGAGGCCCCACCGGCATCCAAAAATGCCTTCTGTCGTTCCGCATTGGACGGAAGATCATTGATACGCAGCGACATCTGCCGTTTGAACGGTGACTGACTACCGATCACCCGGAACGAACCTTGTCGCTCGAGCATAGTCGGATTAGCATGTGGTCGCTCAATGGCGAATGGATTATAGGGCTTGGGCTGAGGTGGAACCACTGCCGATGGTGTTGTGCCTCCATTGATGTCGACTCCTCGTTCATTGGCATTAGCAAGGCGTTCGGTGAGCGATTGCTGGCGGAATGAGCCTGTTCTAGTGAATGTTGAATTCTTCATATCAAAAGTCATCGTTACCCCACATTCCTTGTCGCGACGCTGTTTTCGCTCCAAGCACACGGCAAAGGCGCATCCAACAGCATGAGACAATCGCTCCCCAGTGTCCTTGCAGGCCAAGAAGCCATGACACATCCAGCGACGGGTAGTGCCATCTCGGCAAATGTAACTGAAACCACGGTCATGATTGCGATCGGGAGCACAAAAGCTGACTTTCTCGATGGTTTGGTCAACGATGAGGCCCTTGGTGTCGTCATCGACAACACGCAACCCATCACCGCTGACATGCAGTAGCCCACGAATTGGACGACGTCGGGAGTTCTGCAAAATAAAAAAAAAACGAAAACAATGATTAATAAATTTATCGTAACAATTGATTAGAAATTGTATAAATAGAACTAGCAACATGTGGCGCCTCAGGTCTGTGTTGTATCGATCGATTCAGAAAGGTGATTCATTAGAAATGTAACGAGGTTATCACCAGCAATTATTTTTAATATAGAACCGCCAGACTTCTTCCTGAATTTAATTTAAAAAGTGGGCGGATAGACTGTTTTTTTTTAGTAATATTGCTTTCAGTTAAATAACAATCTCAAAGCAATTTGTAGTCTGACAACATTTAACTTAACTTTTCTATCGTCTGGTGTTCATGATGAACGAAAGAATGAAGACGAGAAATACACCCAAGGGGAGACGAGACAGAGGGAGATTAGATACCTAAATGAAAAGCCCCATAAAGTCAGAAATGGAATGATTAACTTTGTGACCTTTTTCCGCTTGCTGACTTTCATGGAATTCCTAGGAGACGTTAAGTTGGCAATTATCACTTTAAACTTCCAAGAGCGGATTTAACATAATGGACAGTGAAGTAATTCCGGGCACAAAAGTACAGAATTGTCCAATTTTAGATACTTCTTCAAGAGAAAATAGAAAATATGGAAACAGATACAAAAAAATCAAAACCACAATTTCGAAACGCTTGCGGAATATCTCTTTCTCTTACATTTTACTACGTGATTTTGACTGAGATTGAGATAATAGATGGAAATATGGGCCGTAACAAAAACAATATAAGAAGGACCTAGTTTGTAATTTTTTGTTCGATACCTGCTTGGAAAAACTTTATTCTGTTATTCCTATTTTTATTTGAAGCGAAAACATCCAAGATATTTTTGGAGTCTTCATAGCTACGAGATTATCGAAATCAAAATTTATTGCAAATTGATTGTTTTTTTTTTTTTGAACTATTCTTTCCATAAATGAAAAAGCGAGTTTCGTTTTTTCAATTCTCATTATGTGACCAACGTAAAAAAATTCCAAGAGATTTTTAGAGTAGTTCCAAATTAAATAAACCCGACAAATGTATTAAATATTTATTCCAAATTACTAGCTTTAAATTTTATTGGAATTTATTTAAAAAAGCGAGTTTCATTTTATCGATGCTTGTTTGAGGTTGTCCCCGAGAGTTTTGCAATGGTTATAGTTGCGAACCTATAGAAACAAAAAAAAAAACACTCGAAAATTTAATAGCTTGCAAGATTTGTGAATTATAAAAAAACGAGTTTCATGTTTGCGATTTTTCTAAATAGTTAAAAATTTCAATTTCAATATATTTTTGGAGTAGTTCTTGTTGTGATGTTATAAAAACAAATAAAGTTATTTTAAGCTTCAAAGATTTTTTTCGACAAATAGAAAAAGCGAGTTTCGTCTTTTTCGATATTCGTAAAATACCTCTAATAGATTTTTGGAGAGAATAATATATTTGCGAAACTATAAGAACTAACAACTGAAAGTCGAACATTCAATAGCTTGCAAGATTTTGTCGCTTCAGAAAATAAAACGATTTTTTTGCTCTCTCTAGATTTTCTTCTTTGGTTTCTCGTTTAAAAAAATGTTCGACAGAAAATATTTTTTTCTATTTTTTCATTTACAGTTGAATTTTTAAAGTTTCTTTCAGGGCGTTGTAAGCATAAATGCGACCCTGCTAACGGCAGCGCGCAGCAATTTTCTAACACTTTTTTGTGTTGGAGGAGGAATGATGAGCAACTACTTTTTTCTAATCTTCGAGAAATAATGTCAATGATCTTTCTCTCTCCGTTTCAAGTAGTTGTATATAGAGTATAAAATTATACCAGCTTTGGCTTTCAATTCAAATTAAATTATCTTCAGCATCTAGAAGACTTCATACAAAATAAGCCATATTAAGTTTAATTTCTTGGTTCGCATGAACTTTCATCAGAGTCATTTTTAATGTTGTAACTCCATTTTGTGGTGATGGCGGCGGCGGGCGGGCGGGCTGTGCTATCACAAATGGGACAATTCACATGATGATGACAATAATTTGACGACGATATATACAATAATTGAATAATAAATTTTAATTACCTAATGCCAAAGGTTCGTGGATTATTATTGAACAGAAGTCGGTAATTTAAGTGTGGTTTTCGCAGCAATTAATGTTTGGGCGGTATTTAAAGTCAGCAGAAACACATATTGGGTGGAATAGAAGGTCTCTTAAGTCACGACTTAAATTAATGAGGACACAAATTATTCAAAACGAAAAAGGTCAATATAAGAATAATTGTAACAAGGTCATGACTCATGAGATTTGCAGAGGAAAATTGAAGAAAGTTAAATGGAAAAAGTTTTTGATGGATTTTTGTTCGTAGAGGTGTATAAAAGCATGGGTTAGTATGAGGCAAGTAAAAGTCTTGGAAAACAACGTTCTATAAATCCTCGTAACGAGGTGGCATAACCCCAATGCAGGCTTTATACCAAAATCTTTGATTACAGTCGCTGGTTAAGAGATTGACGAGGTTATTAATAAGGTTCATTTATTAATACAATCTTAATAAAGAGCTTAACCTGTTTGTTTATTTAATTTCCACGTTAAATAATTAAGTTTAATACGGAAACTTCTTAAACATCTAGATTGGTATTTATTTTATCGGTATTTAGGCACAGTAAGTTATTAATTTATTATAGTCTGACAAAGCTCTTCAAATCCAGAAATCTCACCATAACTTCAAAACTGCTGCTGTACAGGACCATGGTCCTGCCAGTACTCACATATGGATCCGAGACTTGCGTGCTTAGCAAAAGGCACTCCGACCTTTTAGCCGCGTTCGAGAGAAAAGTCTTAAGGAGAATTGTTGGCCCCATATGTGAGGAAGGACGATTCCGGAGACGGTACAATCATGAATTGTACGCAATCTACCTTGAAGCAGATATCGTGACAAAAATTAAACTCGGTACTCCGGTGGGCAGGGCACCTAGCTCGCATGAGCGAAGAGGAACCTGCTCGGAAAGTTCTTTGTGGTACATTCTATGGTAGACGACACCGTGCTAGACCATGCTTGCGCTGGAGAGATGGCGTAGACCAGGACGCCCGGAGCCTTGGGGTGCGCAACTGGATGGCGGCGGCTCGAGACCGGGATGGGTGGAGAGACTTGTTGAAGGAGGCCAGAACCGGACCCCAGTTGTCGAGCCGACGATGATGATGAAGTTATTAATGTTATGAAAACCTAAAAACGGCTTTTATGCGAGTGCCCATTATCTTTTTGAATCTAATTTTAATCTTTTTTAAATTCACAAAAACTATTTTCTAAAATTGAATATACAAACAAAATATTACTTACCCTCAATACTTTTAATGCCTCTTCACAAACTTGCATACCCCGAGATTCAAACACTTCCACGCAGCCCAAATATTTAACAGCAAACGAGCATGTGGCCGATCTGACTGCTTGTTCGTCCGCCTGCCATTGATGCGGTTTCGATGATTCCGGAACGCGATCCTTTCTACGACGGAATGAATCGCGAAACGATCGCCTAAGACGATCCATTTTTTTCGGTGATTTTTTACTAAAACGGAATGATGCGGATTTCTGTGTGATGTGGGAAAAAAATTTTAAAGAAAAAAAAAAAACTAGTTATAATGAAGCTAATTAAAGGTTATATTGTAAAAAAAAAAAAGTACAAAAGCGTATAATCCACCCTCGATTTAAGGGTGACATTAATAAAATAGCATAAGGGAAAATTCTCAAGTGCTGTAAAAAAATGATTGTAATATAATTTGTTGTTGATTACTACCTACCCCATTTTTTACGTCTCCAAATGTGCCGCGGGTGAACCCTCGTTCTAAGGGTTCATGAGTATGTGACGAGGAGTTTCCCATGCTGGTTCAGTTTTTTTTTTCAGTATTTTATTTTACTTTATTTTCCAGAAAAAAAAATTGATTTTCTTCACCCTGTAGAAATTCTTCTTCTTTTTCCTCTTTTTGTGGATTCGTTGAAGTGTTAGCAAATGAAGAAAATCAATTCGAGTTCCATTCAACAGCTGAAGTTTATTATTTTTTTTTTATTTAATTGAATTAAATTACAGCGCAAGGAGTAACTTTTTATTTACAGAAAAAATTCAAAACGCGATTTGATCCAGAATGATGCTCCGAGAGAGCAGTACCTCGTTATGTTTTGTATTGTTTTGAGTTCTTTTCGATGAAAAAGTTGTTTCTTTTGTATATCTTATTTGTTGTTTAATCTAACTATTTTTGATTAAATTTATTTCGACGGAGATTGATGGCAATTTGATTTATTTGAATTGAATGAGTTATTCAATATTAATTGCATTTGATTTATAGATATGGATCGGATTCTGTGTATATAATAATTATGTTGAAACTATTGCTGGATTTGATGAGATTAAGATATATGTAGATGGTCTGTTTGACTTTATTTTAAGCTGATATGAGATCTATTGCAATTGTTTTTGACATTTAGACCAGTTTTTGGGACCTTAAAAGTTTAGAAAAGTAAATAAAAAAAGATTTTAGGTATTAATTTTTATTGTGCTGAACTATTGTGAAGTCCACTTTTGGTTGTTGTTGCGCTTTAGTTGAAATTACACTCTCAAATATTCAATTAAATACATATATATTTATTTAATTAGATCGCATATTTTAATTTCACTAAATTCTTATTTCTGTAAATTCTTATGGTAATTTATTACTCTTTCAAAAAGTCGTTATCAGAAACCTTCAATTTTTCAATCACGTATATATTTTTTGATAAAATTCGACAATTTTGATTAAGTTTCAACTTTTTTGATTAAATTAAATATTTTTACTTATAGAATTCAAACTTTATTGATATAATTCCACCTATTTTGATTGAATTTTTTACAATTTTTACTGAAACTATAAATATTTTAAGGCAAAACATGCAGTCATACTTGATTAATTTATCAAAAATAAGTTTGCCCCTAACAATAATTGAAGGCGCCACTGTGTTTTTACCCCCGCTACTGATTTAAATTTATATAACAAGATAATCACCCAGTCAGATGGAGAAACAAGTGTGATTTACAAAGTAATATACCTATTTCTAATAACAAGCTGGCTCTTACTTAGAATTGAGATTTATCTCCAGAACCCAAGGGAATATAAGTCCCCACAAAAATATTCTTTCGGATTTATTTTCCTCATGACATTATTTCTTAGATCTGCCTACAGTTTCCAAAGATCAACATCTCCTGGAAAGAAGTTAGGAACAAAATTCCTTAATACATTTTGGGATTTATAAACCATCAAGTGTTGGGACTTATGTCCCACGGAAAATGTTTTCTTCAGATATGCCTGCAGAACTTATGGATCAAGATGATTACGGGAGAAGTACGAATCCGTCTTATTTTTAATACTGTGGATGCAGGCCTTCGGGACAAAAAACATTTTGGGATTAGTGTCCCACCGTTATAGGGAAATAAATCCCTAAGAAAAGTGTGGGACTTATGTCCTACGCCTACAGTGCTTGTATATATCACGAACACTACGGCAGAAGTATGACTCTGTCTGATTAGAAATAATGGTGATACACGCCTTCGGGACTTATGTCCCTGCGGCTACAAAATTTGCATACATAAGAAAACTCACAAAAAATTAAAAGAGATCAGGTTTAATTGTTAATTTCAAGTTTTTGCAAATGAAAGGGGGAACCTTGGATTCATAATAAAAATGTCCTATATTTTTTGCAATCCAGATTTCTATGCAAAGGTTATCTAAACGAGCAGGATTGTTAGTCCTGCGTTAGCTCAGAATAACGACTGCAAATTAATTAAACCCAAGTTAATTAACAGAGCAGTTTTTTCAGTGGAGGATTAACTTTAACTTTTCGTTGTCAAAAAAACAATGGAAATCGAATTGCTGCACATTGAATACTGTTCAGAATTGTAGTTGAGTCAAAAATCACCGCTATTACAAAAATTGAGACAATTTCCCCAATAATTTCTTTATAAAAAAAGTTAAGTCGAGAAAAGCTATCATTTTTATTTTCGGTTGCATTTTAACTAGAATTCCGATAGCTTTTGATAAGATTGAGCGCATCTACACTCAACAACAAATATCATCATCATTCAACAATTTTTTAAAAGCAAAAATTCAGACGTTTTTAAAAATGGCCAAAAGCTTTTGACACGGTTGAGAAATTGGTACAAAATTAGACTGAAAATTAAGTAGAGGTCGTCAGATTAAAAAAAAAAACTCCCATATTGACACAATTGGATGTAACACCTGATTTGTATTTTTTTTTAAACTCAAATCTCATTAAAATAGCCAAAAATCAATATCTTAAAAACGACTCATCGTACAACAAAGTTGTTGACATATTTTGCATAGCTAATTAAATCGTCCCCTTCTTTTCTTTTTTTGATTTTAAATTTCACGAACCTGAGAAATTTTCTGTTTTAACTTTTTGACACTAAATTCACAAATGATGAATGTGAAGGGCCAACACTGAAAAGTGAATCTTTTTGGCACTGTAACTCTGAATGTATAAATCCTTTACAAAATTGTTTTATTTAAAAAAATTAGACAATTAAATTTCCTATTAAAAAGATACTTACAATTTTTTTGTGCGAGAAGTCTTTCTCAAGATATTGTTAACAATGCATTTTTCAAATTGGACTTGGGCAGTTTTGAATTACTCAGTGAAAATTCACTACCTATTCCCATCGCTAAATATCATCGATAGACACCTTTATTTTCGCATAATGAATAATTTTTGTTTTCCTTTAGCAACTGGCCTATATGTAAGTGCTAATTTAGTTTATGCCTGGAGACAAGTAAATATAATTGGTATATTCATTACTCATTTTTAGACAAAAAGATCATCAGTAGGTACTTAAAATCACTTTCTGATTTTACTAACCAACGTGCATCTGAATTTATGACAACAAAAAATAATCGATGAGCAATTCACGTGATGACTAAGAGCATGAGCCCGTAACCACTTCTGGCCACACTATGACTCATTCCTAAATACTAAACCACTAAATTTCTATATTACATACATTTCTATTTGTATGAAAAGATTGACACGGAGGTATTCTATAACCTTGATTAGACTTTTACCTGTTCCGTTGCATTTTCTTGTTTTTTTTTTTTTTTTTTTGTGTAAATTCTTAGAGTTACATGTCAGAATTGTGAGAATAATCAATATGAAGGGTGCATTGTACGAAAAATGACTTTTTATCGTTTCTACAGAAACACCACAAACTAAAGATACCTACAACATCACTTAGCATAGAACTTGTGGTGTGAGTCATGGTTGTTGTTGTTGTTTTGTTCGAAGAAGTTTACCTATCTAAGTGCTTAGCACTTTGAAAAATTAACAGAAGCTGGGAAA
Organism: Leucozona laternaria; assembly: GCA_932273885.2. NCBI lineage: Eukaryota > Metazoa > Arthropoda > Insecta > Diptera > Syrphidae > Leucozona > Leucozona laternaria. Next base: position 1,888,860 of record OW026366.1, read on the forward strand.
GAAATCGTAGTTAAAATTTAAAAAAAAACAAAAGAAAAAAAAATAAAAGATTGTTAAAACAATAATAGCGCGCTTAACCAAAGTCGATAAAATGAGATCACGAAGAGAAGGTCTCATAACAGAAACACTATGGTGTGGATTGAAAATGCAAGGGAGGGTACCAATAAATTGCATCAACGTGACTCCTTTTCTATATATGGAGGAATTTCTAGGGGGGGGGGGGGGGGGGGTGATTGGTGCTAATGGAAGGAGTTGAGAACTTTTTAAAATTGTTCTTTATATTCATCGACGAATTGAAATGCGAATTATTTGACCTTCAGAGACGTTTAAATTGAAATTCTAGACATCAATGTAGGTTCTTATGTATTTTAAGACGAATTATAAATACTTAAATTCAACACCAAATGCTTTTTTTCTTTTTTTTTTGTTGAGGACGATAAGTGAAATTCAAGAATTTAATATCTAAATACCTACACATTTTTGTCACTTGGATTTGTTAATTTCCAAGCCAGACTCTCTATTCTTGTATTTACTAAATTTCATTTCAATTTCTTATATTTTATTTAAATGTTTGTTAATGAAGTTACTTGATAATACCCGCCTGGGAAAATGAAGAGTTTTTGCCATGTTTATTGTCAAGACCCTGGATATTTTTAAGATGGGAAAATCTTCACGTAAAAAACTTGTCGAATACTCGTAACGCCCTTGTAAGTATAAACTTGATGGGCAAAATTTTGCTATCTCCTAAAAAATACCTCCTCAAAAACCTTTCTCAAAAGAAGTCATAACTGGCAAGGCCCCTTCGATAGTCACCCTTTCTAGCCCCTTGTCAATGTCGATGTTTTTAGAGTCTCATTAAAAATTTGTAATTTCTGCCAGGCGGATATTTTTCGAATTTATAAATATTATTATATTATATTATTTTAATTTCAAAACATGTACGTGACTTTTTCGGCACTGTGAAAATTAACTACCTATTAAAATTCTTAATCGAATACTGAAAACCAGATGGATTAATGTCTTCTAGTTTTTTCACAAAATTAAAATTAACAAACATTTTTTTTAATAAAATATTGTTTGTTGTCTAAAATGTAAGCTTTGTAACTTTAGGCCACCTGGGATACTATTGATTCAGGAAACTGTTCACATATGTATGTACCTACTACATTTATAAGTGCCTGCAAGACAATGGGTGCTTTCATAAATGCATGGTTGCGAAAGTTTGACAAATGCATAACTTTCATAAATGCAAATGATAAATGTCAGATTTTCATAAAAGCAAACCGCAAATATTTGCAGCGCAAATGTGCAACTATAAAAAGTCACATGCAATCTGAATTTCTTTATTAAAGCAAGAGATAGGTATATAGTATAAACGATTTCCTTTTCTTTATTGTTCCATCTGTCAAATTCTTTCCCTATGACTTATGACATATGACGCAAATCAGAAAAAGTGTTCATAAATGCAACGTAAAACACATGCGCAAACATTTTGTATGAAGTTATTATGATTGCAATTGATCGCATGTTAACAAAGCAACCATGCATTTATGAAAGCACCCAATTTAACATACATTTTGAGTTTGAAAGTATTTTTTGCCAAACTATAGCAGGAAATAAAAGAAGCGACTTTTGGCATTCAAAATGGGTAAAGTACTTTATGCCAAGTGTTGCCATTTTATCTAAAGAAAATTAGAATTTTTTTCTTCAATCAAATTGCGAAAGACCTGCATTTTGGTGAAGTAGGTACTATATTTGTGTGTGTTTAGCATTGAAAAGGGATTTTTTTTTTTTGCATTTTTTGAAAACTATAGCTATTGTTTGTTTTTGTGAATATCTCAAAAACTATGATTTTTTTTTACTAAATATGTTTAGGCAAAAAATTGTAGTTTAAGCAATTCTACACAAAAGTGATTATAACACATTTTTTGGTAAAGCAATAGATTTTGAAAAAAACGTATGCAAACATCAACGCGGTGTAGGTTAGATTAGGTTAGGTTGATGGGCTGACAGTGGATCTTGTTCCCGTCACACTTAAATCAATATTGATCCATTGTGGAACCCTTATGGATTGGACCATCCCTTTAAAAATATAACCTATGGAATCCTATGGAGTATCAAGCCATTTGGAGGCGTTGATTTAAGTTTATTAAATTTAAAATGTTATCACCTGTTGACTGCGAGATTTCTGCTAGATCGTTGAAGAAATAGCTATCCAAAAATTTATTGCAGAGTGCCGGACAGCGGTCTAGGTGATGTGGAAAAAAGTTGGTACATTAAAAGCTTCAACTGACCTTTGCGGCATTTTTGTGTAGAATTTGATAAGCTACAATTTTTGTTTAACATTTTTCGCAAAAAAACTCATAGTTCTTGACAAATTCACAAAAACCAAAAGCAGTTGTTCAAACTTATGATATATTTTAAAATGTGTTTAAGACTGCAAAATAAAACTCTTTATTAAAATTCGGCTTTGTCGGATCTCTTGAGTCAAAATAAAAGAATCTGCCAAAAATGTCACCCTTATGTGATTTCCTACGCGAATATGTCAACTTCCTTAGAATTTTATACATAAGGGGGCTTATGCTAAAACTATAAACATTTTGCATCAAGAATCAATTATTTCATAACCAATTAACTGCATACAGCTGGCATATTTAAAATAACACTCTAAATAGGTACCTAATTTTTGTCAACTTACAATATTTCACCCCCTTATAGAAGTCTCACTTCACTGGATCTTAACCTAATCAACCTACCTATGGTTTTTAACACCCTGAGAATATTTCCTATTTCTTACAAAACGTCTTAACAAAAAAAAGAATGACCTTTTTCTTTCGTCTTTATCGACTACCGAATTCTGTGCGAATTTTTCCACGATTACCTTTTCAACTTTAAATTCTTAAATCATATGCCTTACCTAGGTATACCTTCAGAATCTATGAATTAAAAACATTGTTACCCCCCTCGTTTGAATTTAAAGATTTTCATAGAATCCTACAATTTTATTCCCCCTTTGCCCATTTTGTCCCCCTGAAAATTTACACATACCTATGTAGGTATATCCTTGCAATTATATTCCTAGCTGAAGAATTGAAAAAAAGGAATAAATCATAAGGTCACTGCGCGATGATGGAAAACCAAACGAAAATGGCAGAAAAAGGGAAAATTCACACACCCGATCATTAGTAGGTAGATTATTAAGGACACGAAAAAATGCGATACTTGTACCTATACCTATTGGTCTGGGAAATTTCAAGGATCTTATAATTTTTTCTGAATGACAATTCTTCAATGAGAAACACAAACGCATAATTAGTACTGCGGTATAGCCATAATAATCGTCTCCAAAGAAGCGTAAACATTGAAGGATTTAAGCATTTCTTAAACGCCACCCTTTTGTCATGTAATCGATAGCGCATTTTTTTGAAGAAGAAAATATTCAAAAAAAAAAAAAAAAAAAAAAAAAAAAACCAACCAAAAATATCCTCACGCCAAATGAAGAAGAAAAAACTAAACTGACAGATGTTAAGAGGTTTCCTGCTGGTACTCTACTTCATAAGGAAACTTAGGTCTAAAACAGCCGGAGCATAACACGAGGATATTCTCATTCATTTTATTGAAAAATAAAAAAAAAAAATTACGTGCATGTGTTTTTACTAGAATACTCCCTATGTGTAAATGTGTGTCCTCGTTTCCTTTGTTAAAACGACGGAAATACACGACGACTCTCACGCACACATCCGTTTTTCCATCGTGTCGTGGTCGTGGTCGTCGTCGCTTAAAATGGCTGATGGTTACTCTTATAAACACTACGACACAGCACGCTATAGTAATAAAAGCAAGTGAACGGAATTCCTTTGCATTAGCAAACCATTTTCATATAGCGGCTTCTCTCAATACAACAAACATCCTTTGTATAGTCATATTTGGCAGCAGGATTTCAGAAAATAATTGAAGGATGCGATGGATGTTTTGTATTTTTCTTCTTTCTTTTTTTTGATTTTCCGAAAGCAGATGCAATTTAAGATACACATTTTTGTTTTCATGGCAGTCGCACATATCCACATGCATGGATCCTTTTGATCCTTTTCCTTTGTTTGTTGGATTTTTTTTTCAAATGATAGAAGATGGCTGATGGGCAAGGATGTTAGCACTTTTCACTTTAAGTGGTTGATAGGAATTTCAAATTCCCTCAATGTCATCAAAAATTTAATCGGGACTAAGCTTTCCTTGTTTCTTTCTTTATCCTTTTTATGTAACGCATCAACAAATTAAGGACAAAACAGCAACAACAAAAAATTCCCACGACATTAAGCTATACACACAATTTAATGTAAAGTAATTTCCTTGCTTCTCTCATATAAAATTCAAATCAACTTTATTAAACTATATCCTTTGAATAGAAAACGAACAGGGAGGTAGAGGAATTAAAAAAAAAAAATAAAAAAAAAAACTACGGCAATTTGCGTAGGGGAGGAAATAGCTATGCACAAGGACATATATATTTTTAATATAAACGACCTACCGTTGCATAGCACCGTGTGAATTTTCAATTTTTCAAATGAAAATAAAAAGGTGAGAGACGACGACAACGACTGACGTCGACGACGCTTTGCACTCTACAGAAAGATAGTTTAACTGGAAGACACTGAGCGAACACTCAGTGTTTTCAAGAGGATACTTGCACGATTCTCATTTGGAAATTTCAAAAATGACTTAATGCTCCTTCTATCATCATTTCATCACCATCATCATCATCGTCATCCTTTTTAATTCTAAAGATAAGCTCACTAATTATTATTGCATAAGAGACTTTCAACTTTAGAATCCATTGGTATATATTAGGGTTTGTCGAGGAATGAAGGAAGTTCTTCATTATTATTATTATCATATCTCGAAATGTTGTAGATACGTCTTTTCCTTAAACATCTTCTTACACCACACACCCTTGCATTTTTTTTGAGTGTAACTCTGATAAAATATTCTCAATTTAACGCTTTGTAGGAGTTTTCAAGTGTTGCTTCTGGAAGAGTGCACGTTTCTATACTTCAATGCGTGCGCTACCCGAGTATATAGTATGTATATCCTTTCGAAGATAATTTCCTTTTGTGAATTATTGCTTTCGAGGAACATTATACGATTATACGATGATTGAGGAAAATTTATGAATTTTTATAAGAAACTAACGGAAAATTTTGAATTGCCCTAATACATTGGAATAATTTAGGAAAATATTTTTTAGGGACAAAAAGAACGGATACTCTGCGTGTCTTACCTTTCCCAGAATAAATTTTATATTTTCCAACAGCAAATGCAAATGCAACATCCGACTACTTTTTTTTTTTGTTCTTGATGTTACTTGTGGGGGAATAATGTACACTTTTTATTCAATTCATTTCACATAGTAGTTTTGCTGTGATGCAGGGCTAAAGTGAGCTTCACAAAAATATTCAATTTTCAAAGAGGGGAAAAAATTAAAATATACATCAAAAGTGGGCGTGGTAATGGGCGGATTTTAATAAACTTACTTCCCGAACCTTCCCGCTCTTAATAAGCACAAATTCTGAAATTTTCAAGTCATTCGAATTAACGATGCGCGAGATCATAAAGGACAAACACACAAACATATACCTAACACCGATTATCTTTTAAATGGGTACTTTTATCAAATAAGCGAGAAGATTTTTGTTACTGGGCATTGAATTTCCTATAAAAATGGATACTATTCCAGAAAAAAAAAAAAAAAAACAGATATATAAGAACAGTGGGTGTGGAAGTGGGCGTGGCAGTTGGCGGATTTTACTAATTCAGCTTTCCGAACCTTCCCATCGCTAATAAGTACAAATTCTGAAATTTTCAACTCAATAGGTTAAACGATGCACGAGATCATAAAAGACAAAGAAAGTTTTTTTTTTTAAACTTTACCTAATTTTCAATCAAAGCCTGCCAGTTGTCTGCTTGGGGACTTATTTGACATTAAAATTTAAAAAAAAAAAACCGTCAAGTCATTTAAGAAACCTGAATTTCAACTCAGGTCATTTGATTTAAATATTTCCGAATATTTACTGCTGCCAGACGTTTGGCATAAATGTTTGCCACTAGCCAGACCTATCGAAAAATGTCATGAAAATGACAGTTGTTGTCAAATTGATATTATCTAACAGAAAACTCTTTGACGATTTATTCAAAATTGCCAGACAAAATTAATAACCTGCCAGACGGAAGCCATACAATATGTATGGCAGACATAAAATAGAGAAAAATCCATTTGTGCTTAATGCACATCAAATTTCTTTTCCTTATATTTTGTTTAACCTAGTTTTAAAGTAGGTACTTGTTCATGAAATGGAGCGTAAAATTAGTTTTCTTCCTTCTTGAGTTCTAAGCTGTGCTGAGTAGCAAAATTAAAGCGAAATCCACATGACCCTGATTGACTTCCTCTTGATTTTCTTTGATTTTTAATTTTATTACCATCTACCAACTTAGGTATTTACATTTCAATTACTATTCCTGCAAACACCTGAAGTCATCGTAAATTTACCTACCAATAAAAACGTTTTAAAAAAAAATGTCGACATTTCCGAAAATAAATGCTAAGCTAAGCCAATGATATGCGTGATTATTATCGTCATCATCAAGAAAAAAAAAATCAAAACTCTCCCCAAAAAAGGTGTAAACAAACCTTCATACAAAGGTACCTTACTTAAGGTATAGATATACCTACAAAAACAAAAATCCTTGGTCATTCACCTTTGTAGACTTTTGACCAATTCTTATTTCCGTCGCCGCCGTCGTCGCGCCGCTGGCCATCGCTTGTCAGCACAAACCCATATTCACCAACTAAATAAAAAAAAAAGGAAACACACAAAAAAAATTATTCACTTGTAATTGATTAATACCTTTGGAATTTTTATTAAACCGGCTTTTTGAGTGTGTATGACGAACCAATGAAGTTTTGGTTTTTTCTTTTTTTTTTTTCTTTTAACTGAAAATTATATTTTAAATTGAAAACCAAAAGAAAGACGGAAGAGACAACGGTGAGGAGAAATTCCACAGAGAAAAAAAAAAAATAAGAACTTTAACCTACTTTTGGAAAATAATGCTGCTACTTCTGCTGCTGCTGCAGAGGCGGTAAAGGTAGGTTGATCTTGGTAAAATATGAGCAATTCAGATTGGAAAACAAAAATGAAAAAAAAAACTTAAACATCGTGGAGATAAAGTTTTTTTTGTCTCTATCTCTGAGAAAAACAATTTTAAACCCAAAAAGTTATTCCAGTTGGGGGAAGAACATGAAAAATTTAAAACTATCCTAAACTTTTCACAGGGCTGGACTTTCCATACCTATAAGATTAAGAAGGTATTTACATACATACATACCTTGGGACCTGCACTAAGGGTTCTTTTTTCAAGTTAAGTACAGGGCTTCCGATGTTTTCAGTAGGGAAATTCTAAAGGAGGAAAACTGGTCAAATAATCGTAAGGCCCTTTCTAGTAAAAACTTGTTGGGCAAGTTTTGCTATCTCATCAGAAATATTTTTCTCAAAAATGATTGTTATAGTCTTGGGCAAAGCTTTGCCTCTGATTTATTTGCAGACAGGTATAAATGTTCAATGAAAATAAAAGAACTAATAAGTGGATTTCCTCTAATGGCTTGATCCGGCCCTGTGCAACTTCTTCTTATAAAGAAATATAAAACCCTAGAAAAACGAAAATAACAAACGCTTGAATGCATTTCAGAACCAATTGTTCCTGTTTGTTTTCCTCCTATCTCTTTTCTATATCTTCTGAATAAGATCTTCTTATAAAACTATTGATTTTACCGTTATGTTCTCGATAGAACCGCAGATATCTATATAAGACAAAAGTTAAATCAAAATGCAGAGTAGAATTTCTCTACTTTTATTTTTTTATTTTCATTTTCTTACGATTGAAATGGAAAATCCCTGTCTAAAACGCAAAAAAGGTTCGTTTTATCTTTTGTCACAATTTTATATGTATTTTTGTAAGATTTTATAGCACCCAGAAGGTAATGCTCGCGTTGGTAGAGGTCGATTTTTTTTTTTATTACATCATATACAAGAAGGAAAAATTTGTAATCCAAACCACTTTAAGGTAGTACATTCGCCCAAAGGAATTTGTCGAACAATGCGCGTTGAAATAAAAAAAATGTCTATTGCGTATTTTCAAGAGGTTTGACATATTTTCAAAAAAAAAAAAAAAAAAAAAACAACATAAAAAGAAGATAAACATTGTGTAACAAAATGTCAAACAAGTATCCAGAATAATAGGACATTTTGTAAAGCATCTTGGATACAAGATTAGATTGTTTTTTTTTTTTAATATACTAAGGAAAGATATCAAATGGATGTCACTAGAGAGAGAGAGATACACGAAAGAAAGATACTTTTAAGGATGATAAAGTGATATACTCCTAAGAAAAAAATCTAAGGAAAAATATGGTTTCTTAAAAGTTAAGAACCGATAAAGTTTTGTAACTGGTGAATGAATACAATTAACTCACACAAATCGATTCGGGAGATTTTAATATTGGCATTTAAAAACGAAGATAAATACCGGAAAAAATGAATGAGTTTGAAGAAATATTGGGGTAAATAGTTTAGTTAGTCAAACGATTAACTTAAACACTTTGTAGTTGTATTTATACACCCTGTCTAACTTGAGACAGCCTTTCAACGTCAAAAAGTGATCAATAAATTTGTATATCATTCTTCTTTTAAACCTGTTTATTTCAACTTATATTTTATTTATATATCTCAGTCTAAAAAGAATTTAACTTAGAATGAGTTGTTTAAACATGGACTAAAATGATTTTTTTTTAATGAAGCATATTTCCACCTATTTAGATACATTAAGGCACTTTCCAACTGGAAACCCCTACGAACAAGGAAGTCTAAAAAAAATGACTGTTATATTTTAAGCTTGAGAAAAAATAGTTTTTACCAGGAAAGAAATAAATTTAAATTAATTCTAGCGACCTTATAAAGGAAGATGTTTTCAAGTAACCGAATTTAAATAATTTCCGACGAGACACTAATTTTATAATATTTTTGTTCAGCCTCTTTTATCCACCCTGATAACTAAATCTAGTGGTGGGAGGCAGATTAACTATTGCTATACTCACGACTAAACGAATCTTTGAATTCGCAAATATTTTCTTTTCATATCCACACCAAAAGTGTAGACACGGAAGTGTCTTAAAACAAATGATAAAAAGTCCCTAACTCCTTACTGTCTTATGTTGTGGACATGATTATATATTTTGGGCCAATTTTGTGGGGTTTTTGATTTTTATCTTTTATGTGGGTGGTTTTCAAAATCTTAAAATCACGCCAGCTGTAGACAATTACGTATTACAGTTGTTTCATACATCCAAAAAAAACTCTTGAATGCCAAACTTAATATCAGTTCAATTGAAAACAGATCAAAAATATACAAAAAAAAATTAGGAAAATCAAACCAAAACGTCAGTCTTCAGTTAGGGATTTCCAGAAATGCCCGTTAACTCTTTTTTTTGCAAAATCTTCGAAAAATGTTGATAAAGCTGCTCTACTTAACTAAAGGGAATTTTTTCTAGACGTGTGGTTTTCAATCTGGCAATACTTTTTTTCCGGATTTGTCTTTTTGACAGCTGTCACTTGATTTATGCTCAGTTTGGTTTGCCATTTCATAATTAATAGACTTACTCCTGAACAACGCTTGCAAATCTTGCAAATTTATTACCAAAATAATGGTTCGGTTCGCGTGACGAATCGCGCGCTGCGTCCAATATTCGGTCCACAGATTAGCCACATGAAGATGAGAATCCCCGGCAGCCATTTTAATTTGCCTACAAGCTTGAGCTGTCAGACATCAGATAAAAAATGAGAATGTGTGTATAAAAACCTCACACATAGGCAGTAGGGATCTTCAGCCACCGGTTAAATTGTTGTTGCAATTCACATCTATTCATCGACGCGGGAAGAAATTACAAATACAACAATGTAAACAAATGGGTTTTGGAGGGTGAAACGTACGAAACATTCTCATCTTCATATGGCTAATCTGTGATTCGGTCGACCGGTTTCGCACCACGTTTACTCTAGTGGATAGTGCGCATCCTCAGAGACGCCGGCCGTGCAGTGCGCACCGAAGACGCTATTGCTGCTGTGTAGCAGAGTATCGAAGAAAACCGGAATGAGTCCATCCGCCATCGCGCTCGCGCGCAACAATTGGAGCTGTCGAAAATTGGGCCTCTCAGCTGGAATTTATTCGAGCCAGACGCGGCTGCCAATTGCATGAAATTGGTGGTGCAATTATTGGCATTCGTCATCTATTCATATCATGTATTCATAGTGAACAAATTTAATTAAAAAAAATTAAAATCAATTACATTTTAACACGAAATCTCTGTCATAACTATTATTTTCTTGCGATGGGGTGGCCTGTGCACTTTTATATTTTAACCGTAAGAGTTTGTAAAAAATAAAAATATTATTAAAATAAGTCGGGCTACTAACCCGAAAATATTTTTAAGCTTCTTACTGCCCATTTTATCCACAAACAATTCTTTTGATTTCACAAGCGTTTAAATAGACATTCAAGCGAACCATATATTTATTAAAAATATTTTAACAACAATATATATTTTTTTTTTATTTAAAAAATTCAAGTTATTTCAGTTTATAATAGGTAAGCCTTAACTGGACCTTGAACCTCTCTCTATAAGTAATAATATTTGCTTGCTTCTGTGAAAATCAAACAATGTGTAGTACGTAAGCACTGATAGGATAGGTATAGAAATGTTCTGTACAATGTACATATTTATTTTAATGATAAAACAAAATTTAACAAAATTGATTTACACCACCTGTGTCTTCTTCGTTCGGTTTGAATGTATATAACTTGTAGGTATTTATATTTGAACAGGCAAGACAATCTAACAAATATGTCAAGTTTTATTTAACGAAGAAACAATTTCGCATTAAGCTCACGACTGTCGGGATCGGAAGTTTAATAATAAAATGCCACTTAAAGAGCTTCAGTACAGCTTGTTAAGCTATATCAGTTACCTAGCTATATACATTTTCTTAGTATGATAATATTTTTCCCGCAGAATTATGAATAATGTATTTATCAAAGAGAAGGTAATAGAGAAAAACGTGGTTACATCTTTATTTACTTGTTTTTTTTTTAAAGATATGAAATAAAAATAAGTTTGTTGTCATTTGATAAGGTTCACATACTTAGTTTTTATCTGTAAAAATAACTGGGAGAGATACCTACTCAGATACCAACTTTTTCATTGCGGTAAAATGATAGATGATGTTTAAATATTTTTTATCAGTTCAAATACTCAGGAGATAGGAATTAAGTCAAGGAGCTATACTACATCCAGTGATTGAAAAGTTGGAAGTACGTATATAAGTTGTTTGCAACTTATAAAACTCTAGATAGAGATCGAACTTATTTTTTCATGGTAACTGCCGTATTATATAAAGTTGAGCTTAGTACGCTCGTTAGTGAGTTTGAATGACCGTTTAAAAGAACCGTTTGACAACAAGAAGGTGGGTGATATTATTCGAAACAATGCTAGGGATGTTTAACTTTCATCCGATGCGAAGACATTGGGGCAGCTTCGAAGCATGGCTAGGGAAGCTGAACAATTTTTAGCAAAAAGGTTAACTTCACCAAAGGTTGTTAATGAGTAAGCGGTATAAAATGAAGAAGATTTACTATAGGCGCTTTTGCTGAAACGACACATAAATATTTAAGTTCAACACAAGAGCTAATGTGACAGTTTAAGCTGAGGAAAAAGTAGAACAAAAGCGTTTAAGTTGAACATAAATATTTAAGTTTCGTATCGGCAAATGGCGCTTAATTGACGCTTCAATTTCCTCCCAGTGTAGCCTCTGTAGCTTTTAATGACATTAAATTAAATACGATAAACGATTTGTAAAAAGCAAATACGTACATAAGTAGATATATCTTAGATTATAACAGAAAAAAATACCTCATGACACATGTTCATCCAATTCAATATATAAAAAAAAAAACGACCAACAAAAAAAAAACAAGAAAACAATTTCCGCCCCCTATTTCCATTTCCAATTTCACATAATTTCCCCCTCTCTTCTGCCTCATGTCCCTTCCTAATGGCAATTCGCAAATAGCTGCTCTCTGTGATGGTATTTGTCTATTGACTCATATAGCGTTATTCATAATCACAATCGATTTCCACTCACTCAGACATTCAGTCCAATCAATGCATTTGTTCACATTAAAAGTTGATTCCACATTCTCCACAACTCTGCCCTCCATATCTCCCTGAAACCTAACAAAAAAAAAAAAAACAAACAAACACACCCAGATGTTCGATTTCGATTTTGATCATCACCATCATCATCAATTTGGAGGAGACGTAGGGAAGTGTAGAGATTTGCTCTATCCATGACAGTTGGCATAAAAACTATCTATAGAACCTATAGAACTATCTATAGCTTGGGTGTAGAACAAACATCATCAAAAATCAACTAGGTACATGCCAGGCCATCAGCTATACGAACGAATCGAGTATTATAGATTTATATTATCTGGAAGTCACTTGAAGCTGTCAATATTCGACGTGGGCAAAAAAGCTTTAAAATGGATTAATTTGGTTCATGCCTGGAGCTGAGACTCGAAAATTGCCGGACACTATATTAATGAAGGAACATTTCATTAGATCGTCCCCAAGATGTTGTCGTTGTCGTCCTTCCCGACAACATCCATCGCACAGTCATCGTCAATATAATGCGTTTATCTGATGCTGGACTTTGACACTTGTGACAATGTGATAAAATCGACAATAACGATTGTTCCATTCGAACATACTTTCGATTGATTCAGCATCAGCAGTTTTCGAAATGAGATTCGTTTCGCAAATATCAGTTGGGTGACATTAAAGATTTGGATTCTTTTTTTTTTTTTGTTCTGTCGATGAATTCAAGATGATGACAATCTGTGATTTCAAGAAATGCCATCAGGGAAGATGATGATGGGGAAAAAATTAATTTAAATGCAAATGGCAAACAAAAAGACAAAACAATTATTTCTCGCTGAATTGTGACTGAAATTATGCGAGTATTCTACCATGGGAGAATACTTGGCATGGATTGTTGCTGATGGTTGCAAGTTGCAACTGAAGTAAGAAATAATTAAATTTAACTGATTTTCAGTTGGTGGTAAATTTGTTTGAACCTTGTTTCTGTATAATCGGATTAAAGGATTAAAATTACATTTTGATATTCTTTAAAAGGTTCTGCTTATTTGTTCGAGTTCGAAGTACATAGTTGACAGGTTACCAAAGCCTTTTTTCATTCAGAATGGATGGGATTTCATGAATGAAACAAATACAAAGTGGGGCAATAGTAATGTCAAAGTGTGAATGTGGCATAATGTTTGCAAATGGCGTCAAATTTCATTGGGCTTTCACATACATATTATGTTGTATAGACAGAGATAGAAAATTACTGGCTGAACTCAATGGTGTAGCTGCATTGCGTATAGCACTATAAAAGATGAAACGGACAAAAATTGTAAACAGAGCTATAATAGCCGTGTTTTTTTTTTTCAAGCCCCAAAAAAATTAGTCGAAAAAAACAACGTTGGGGCTAAGCAATTTATACATGTCAAATGCAACAACAACTTATCCCCTTTGGGCTTAGCTAAGCGCAGAGAATTCTCGGGGCTTGACTTATGCACGAAAAAAAACTGTGTTATCGGCGTGAATTGCATACTTGTTATCGATAGTTTGTATGGAAATTCCATTTTGTTTCTTTAATAGCGTCGCTAATCCCCTATGTCGTTTTTTTCAATCAAATCCCTCCGGGCTTGCAAAAAAAACACAGCCAATGTGAAGCTGTAGCTGTATAGCAAAAGTTGACTTAACTTTAACTTTAAGTACTCGCTACAAGCTGTTGAGATAACATTTAGTTGACTGCCATACTTTTTGACCTTTTCTAGTTTTAAAGTCACTTAAAAATCGATGTTAAATCTTAGTCATTTTAAACAGTCAGCAATTCATTTGAATGCAGTCTTTTAACGGAAAAGCACTGTAGTCAATAAACTTTTAAGCAATATAAAGCAAAATATTAAAGTTGACTGCTGACTTCAGTTTTTAGTTAACTTTTAAATTAGAATAGGTACTTAAAATTATTTTTGACCTTATTTTCAAAGTTTGAGTCTTAATAAGTCAAAAGATTGAAGAAATGAATTGGCCAGAAGATCATTTTATTTGGGATTCTTACTCCTCCAATAAAGAATTTTATCCAACCATACAATACAGTCCATAATTTTATCAAAAAAAAACCTAGTTAATTTCCACTACACTCCATAATAATGTAATCGCAAATAATTCCACCATAATATTTATTGTCTTATAAAACAGACACATTCTGCAAACAAATGACATTCCGCCGAAGAAGCACCAAAAGAATCAATCATTCTTATCTTGGCACAAAAATAAAGTTTTGTATCTTTTTTTTTTTGTTTTTTTTTTCTTGTGTCAAATAACAAGATGTGATGAGGGTTTAAAGTCTTAAAACAAATACAAAATCCCAAGGTGTACTATATCAACTATATGTATGTACCATCAGCCAGACAGAAGCTCATCAAATTGTCTAAAAGGGATTAGAGAAAGAATCTTATAGCCTCCCTCCAGGGTATTTTGAAACAAAAAAAAAAAAATACAAACAAGGTTTCAATCTTTTTATACAATACACCATGGCTATATCTATGTATATCTATTTTATCCCGGAAATTGTATATATTCTCTACCTTTGCGAAAGTCAATTTCTTGACCCAACTTTTCTTCGGTTTGGTAAAATAGAGAGAGATAGACGGAGAAAGATAAAGCAAAACTGTATTAAATATATAAGGAAGCCATATTGAAATTGCACAGTTTTTCTGTCACAGTTGTGCAGTCAAGCATTTCAAATCAAAAATGACACACTATAGGTAGTTGACGGTATACCTATACAGCAATAGTCTGGGTGGTAGAGTTACAAATGAAAATGTTAAAGCACATAACAACCCTCATTCCATAAAATTTGGATACCTCATTTTTTTGTGTTCTATCCCATTTCACCATATTAATACCTTAACTTTGAAAAGTAAGTACTCATTCTCAAAATGTTACCTTTCAGACCCAAACTATTTTTAACGGATACCATGTTTTTGTTCTCTCCTCATTCCAAGTTATAAACAACTAAATTTTGAAAAACATTTAGTCCAATAACCATCATCTACCTATGATTTTTCAAACACAAACAGAATTTTCACAATAGGACAAGGGGATTCTGAGATTATCCCGGACAAACATTCATACAAAGAAAGCAACTTTTCCGCTTTTACCTTATTTCACCCTATAAACAAGTTAATTTTGAAAAATATTTAGTGCGAAAACCATTCTCTATGTATAGCATTTCAATCAAAACAGATTTTTTTAAAATCGGACATGTGGTTTTTGAGATTATCCCAGACATATATAGGTACTAACATTCAAACAAACAAAGCAACTTTTCCGCTTTATTAATGTATAAAAAAGTTATATTTAAAAAAAAACTTGAATAAAAGATGGGGGCTTTTTACCAAATAGCAATTTAACTTTCTCTCTCTCGATGTTCAGAAACGGCAAAATTTTCACTTAAATGCAACTGACATTTGCTTAGAAATTTTTGAAGCATATTTTTTTTTTATAAAAAAAATCATTTTGAAATTAGAATTTCACTTTGAAAAGCAAAACATGAGCATAAAAACAAAAGAAATGCCTTTGCAGTTTTCCATCTGTCATATTCAGCAAAGCAATGGCTGTCATTTCTGACGTTTACAGATTGGTTAAAATAAATCAATTAAAAGAAAAACTGATTTAAGTGATTTTATTACCAAATATCTAGTCATAAAAGTATAAATCAACCTGTGCAAAATAACTTAAAAAAAAAAACAAAGCAACCTCCCAGACTATATGTGTAATATGTCTAGGTTGAAAAAATATTCATTGAAAAAGTACGAGTAATTTAACAACACGCAGTTTAATGAACTCCCATTATGTTGTATTAGAGGTAGGTACTGGTACCTAAATTGTTTTTCTTCCATAAATAGCAGTCCATTATAAAATTATCAATAGCATATTTAGGTTAAAGCAAAAAAAAAAATAAAAAAAAGAAAACAAAATAAGTGAAATCAGTTTTTCACTAATTACCATCATCAAATTAAATTGTAATTTAATTTCAAAATGATTTTTCTCTTTTTGTTTTTTTTTTTCTGCGAGATTTGTATTTTTTTTCTTATTTTAGATTTTCTAATTATTATTGAATGACCCGAGTTAGTCTATTCATTAAAATCATTTAATCCTCTTTCAAATTCAGCACACAGACACTCCTTAAGATAAAATATATTTTGTTTTTATTTGTATCTGACAGTGGATAATTAATCATCTCGAATGATCATAAATACTTGCGTTTGCGTTACAAACAATCCCTGGGCTTAATTGCGTTCAAACAATCCATAAACTCCGACCGAACAGTGCATAATGTATCTAAGCAATTTATGAATCCATGGCAAGCTGGCAATTATTCGAACCAATTATCACTTAAACTCTAAATAAAAATTATCAGAAATTGTACATGGTTTGGAGAGATACAGAGATATATTGGGATTTTAACTATGGTTCTATGGCACAATGCGGGAGTGAAGTAGGTATAGAGGAAGATGGATTTTGTATTTAATTAGGTAGTTATGATATGAAGCTAGAGGGTTTCAACTTTCGAGGAAAAAAATAATAATAATAATAATAATAATCTGCCATTGAAAATTGTAAGCTTTGTATAGATAGGTATGGGTTCTAAGTTGTTGTCAGGGGTGAGTTTAAATAAGAAATAAGTGTTAATAACAAAATTCATGTTTAACCGGTTAGCACGCAGGTTCTATTTATTTTGTATGACCAGGCACTTCTTAGAATGATATGTTTTCTCAGACAAATATATTACCATTTGTTTATTCTTATCGATTTGTTTTATAGATAATTTTATATTGCATGAAATTGCTGGTTTAAGCCGTGAAATAAAAATGAATACGTTCCACAAACTTCTACTATGTTTTTTTTTTCTTTTATTTCACACCTCGAACGTGGAATAGGACACACGAAAGCTCGCTGTAAAAATTCTTCGTCTACAGCTAGTTTCCGAAACCAATGAAATAGAATAAATGGAGCGTGGATTATTTCATTTCACTGCTGTTTTTTTCTTCAGAGAGAAAACCTTTGAAATTTAATTTCATTCACTCGTGGAATAAAAGAGAAAACCCTTAATGCACCTTTGGTAAAATGTTTACCTTTGTTAATTAGTTTAATTGGTTTAGTAAGATGTGGAATGTAAAGTTTTTAAGTTCACTTCGCATTTTTTATTTTCACTCCAATTGGCCAGTTGGATTTCCGTGTGACTACAAAGCAAAGAGTAAGATATTTAATTTTAAAACATATGTTTAGCTTAAATCGAAAAAAAAACTGCCTTGAAGAGAACAATAATGAATACATTCCACAATTGTTTAGGCGCTTTGTTTTTATTTTCATACGTGTAATCGAAAGGGAAAAAGCTTACCCACCGTAGAAAATTTCTACATCCATTTGAATGTTATTTGCAAATAGAAGGAGTGGAACGTAATGTTTTTAATTTCACGTTAAAAAAATTTAACGTGTGTTTAACAGTTTCAAATTTTACACCGACGGCGACGCTAAGTTTTTCTATGGAAATTTCTTTCCACTCGAACTGGGTCAAAAGTTTTAATTTGAATAAGTTGCGAGCAATAAGTAAGTCTCAACAAAATAGATTAAAAATAAATACCTACATATTGAAATGAGTTAAATTTCGCACTTTTGACATTAAATTTGTATCAAATTTAAAACCAAACGGTATTAAAAATTTCTTTATCTATAAAACACCTTGCTCCAATTAAGCAGGAAACTTTTAAAACGCTATTATCAAAGCTTGCTGTGGTAAAATTATCAGCTGGAATAAATTACTAATTTTGTTTGCTCATTTCGGTAAGTAAGTATAAGTTTGGTGTGAAAAAAATGATTTAATAAAATTGAACATTACGAAGCTGTGTGAAGCTGGAACCCTTCAAATCAACAATTTTAAATAAAGTTGTGGTAAAATATTCAATAAATTTCAAATTTTTGGAAATAAAATTGACTATTGACTTAATTAAATTAACTGTCAAAAATTTTAGAGGAAAAATGTAACATTTTTCTGACAAAGTCGTGCTGAGAATTTTTGTATGAGCCAGTAAAAAAAAATAAAAAGGCGCGTTCAGGAAAATGAGATCTCACAGTGATTTCGCTCCGTCAAAAACTGAAATTGAAATGTTGAAATCCAACATTTTTTTCCACAGTATTTTGACAGCTAAACTGAGCTGATAAATCCTGTCATGACGGATTACATTGGGCTCACTTTGACGTTCACTAGTCGTTAAAACAAAACAAAATTCTGTGCTCGTTGAAGGATTAATTAGAAACGTTTCAGTTACAAAATTTAAATCTTATGAAATAAATATGTTTCTTATTGAAAAAAAAATTGATTCTGTAGGATTTGAGTGCCAAAGGATTTAAATGTCAAAAAAAACGTCAACAAAAATCCTGCCTCTCTTCACCATTTTTTTTTTCTCACCATGATGTGGGAGTGAGATAAAGTACAATGATGTCAAAAAAAATTGGAGGAGGAGACAGGAGATCTCCGAGATTACATTTTCCTGAACATTCCTTATTTACAGAGAGACATTTAATTAATGACAGTAAAGTGACAAGTATGTCAAAAATTGACATTTATGTGAGTACTAAATAGTTCTCTTCAATATTTGCCAATGCAAAAATTAGTATGACGAAGTTTGTTTCACTGACAATTACATATTATTTATCACTTTCAATATTTTAAGAATCGAGCACTTGTTACAATTATTGATTGTACAGAACTGTCACCTGTCAGATTTCAGGTTAGGTAGACATTTTTAACGGACTGTTTGTTTTTTGTCAACAATAATAATAATAGGTGTACAATAAAATTTACTTGCCTGTCGAAGGCGTTTCCGTCTGATAAAATCCTATTCACAATATTTACGTCACTTTTTATTATTAAAAAAAAAAACTCAGAGTTTCTTGAGATCAAGAGACAGAATTTGTTTTTTTATTTGTCTTTCTTCGTCGATTTCAGACAAAAAACAGGAAAACAAGAATGCTGCCTCCGTATGTTTTCATTTCCTTTAGTTTTTTTTTTATTTATACTTATTTGCATAAAATATGCGCACATTTATAAAATACATTTGATTTTGCTTCAAAGCAATTCACCTTGTGTCAAATACAAATACAAACACACACGCACCCATCACGATGAAGAAAAATGTTGATGATGATGATAATGAGATGAATTCAATTTTACACTTTCCTGTTTGATTATGATGCTGATGATGATGATAATGATTTGAAAATAAATAAATAAAAAGAAAACAACATAAATAACAACCGGTCTTATGACACCCCTAATAAGCTTTCAAATAAAAATATTGAATGACCTGTCTTAATACCTAAGTTTTAAGGATTCCTTCCTGTAACAACAAAAACACAAATGAAGGATAATAATTTACCCCAGTAACCTAATATGGCTTCAATTATTATATTATTTCTCTTTCAACTGCAATCGATACAATGTCAAATTTTCAACCATGATGAACAAAATGTTCACAATAACAAAAAGAAATTCCTTATTCCACTTGAAGAAACACCTCGATTGTTGGCAACTTACGCATCATCATCAAAATGTGTGTGTGTGTGTGTTTGCTCCACGCAAACTTTAAGTCTTGATCTGGATACTATATAAAGCCATTGGTCAGATTATTCATTTCACTCGTGGATCATTTTTTTCAAGCTTTTTCTTGTGAAAAATACAAGGGTGTAATAAGATCATTTAGGGCCTGAGAAGTATAGATCGAACAAGGCCTAGGAAAAGCTGATATTAGGTGGAGATTTAGGAATGAAAAAGATGTAAGCCAGTATGATATATTTATATTTAAAAAATAAATCTCAGTACTATATTTCTGAAGCTAGGCGCTACAAATTCTACCGCCCTCTTTCTAAGATTTTGTGTTAATAAAAACTTCTTCAAAACTCTATTGCCTCAAGTAAATTTTGTAACATTAACACTCTTAAATGTTACTTTCCCACTGGGGCCCCTTGACTTCCGGCCTTCTGTACCAAATCACCTTGTACTTTAACAAATACACCCCTGTGCAAAATGATATCCAACAGAACAAGAATTCTCAAACACACAAAAGACCAATAACTATGTGAATTGGCTTCGTAAACTGGTTTCAACATTCAATAGCTGTGGGTATCTGTAACTATCTGTATAAAACTCCTTGGACTTCTATAGGCAGGTATAGGTACTATGATGTCTTGTTATATTTTTACCTCTTTTTTTAGTTCTCAAGTTTCTTATATATTTTCAAGATATACTTTGGTTATTGCTCTGTTACTGTCTTGTCTGTCTTTTAAGCAAGCTTGGATGAAGCAAAAAAAAAGCGAAACTTGACAGAAGCCATTAGAGGATCAAGCCAAAGAGACACACACCCGAGAGAAACTGAACTGACTGCATCTGAATTATAAAATTTATAAACTCTTGCAAAGTTGATATTGTAGAAAACTGGCATTAAAAAATTAAAACGAACAACAGCAGCAACAACAACAACAACAACAAAAAAACCTACACAAACCAAATAAATGCTGAATTGTCTTGAAGTCTTTCTCAAGACCTGTTCAGCAGGTATTTCTCAGTTTTTTTTTTTTTTTCTTCATTTTTTATATTTAACTAAATTATTCTCGTGGATAATCTTGTTTTGAGTTGTTGAGCTATAGAAAAATTAAAAAGCAAAAATACGTTGACTTTTGGCAGAAGAATGCCTGTTTCATTCGAAGAAGTGAAAATTCTTGGAAGAATATACTTACACTATAGGTATATGCAAATATCAGAGAAAAAACAAGTCGATTCACCAGCGCCATAGCCATAGACTACCCATCATCATCGTTTAAAAGATTACGAATTTGATTTTAATTATAATATGCATTTCGTATTTTGTGTTTTGGTTTTTGTTTTTTTTTTTTATAAATATGAAAAATAGACATGTTCTTGAGTAGGTATGATATGCGTGAGGAATGTTGGAATTTTAATTTGGTTTTGATTCGATTCGGTTGGGTTTATAATGTGCGTCGCGATTTTAATGGCTTGAGAACTTGATTTGCTGTGTTATGAGAGTGTTTATAAACCTGATGAAGAAAGGTCATTTGAAGTTTTTATTCATAATGAGGTAATTATCACGTAGAAATATGAATATAGATTTGAGATTATGTACCTCCCGTTGGGCGCCATTTGACTACCCAATATATTATTTTGATTTCCTGATGACCCAGATAAACGACCTCCTGGAATCTAAGTCAGTCCTTTCTTATATATTTATTAACAAAAATTAATTACTTAGTTGGGTTTTCCAATAAGAGGTGTTATTTTGAATAGCCCGCTATTTCGGTAGCTGTCACTTTTGAAGCTGTCATTTTTTGACATTTGACAAGTAGAAACTACGCCATTAATAAAAATGGAACGATACACGCTTCAACAACGCATTGAAATTATTAAAATTCACTATAAAAATGGTGAAAATTTGGCAGAGACGGTTCGTAAAACTAAAACATTTTTGGGTCGTCGTGAAGCACCTTGTCGGACCGCAATACAGAAATTGGTGGACAAATTCGAGCTGTTGGGACAAGTTAGTGATGTGAAGAATAAAACCCGTGCACGTCGCTCAAGAACAACTGAGAATATTGCTGTTGTAGCCCAAAGTGTTGAAGAAAACCCAGGTTTGTCCATTCCTCGTCGTTCTTTGGAATTAGGCATTCCACAAACGTCATTACACCGTATTTTGCATAAAGACTTGGGTCTTAAGGCTTATAAAGTTCAGTTAACACAAGAACTCAAGCCGGCTGATCATCAACAACGTCGTGTCTTTGCTGATTGGGTCCTTGAAATGCATGAAAATGATCCGGAGTTTCATCGAAAAATCATCTTGACTGATGAGGCCCATTTCCACCTCGGAGGCTACGTCAACAAGCAAAACTGTCGCATCTGGGGCTCGGAAAACCCAAGAGTTATTGTTGAAAAGCCTCTGCATCCTCAACGCGTGACTGTTTGGTGCGGTTTATGGTCCGGCGGGGTCATTGGACCTTACTTTTTCGAAAATAAGGCTGGAGCAACAGTTACGGTCAATGGATTGCGCTATCGAGAGATGATTAATGATTTTTTATGGCCGGAATTGGATGGTATTGATCTGGACAACGTTTACTTTCAACAAGACGGCGCTACGTGCCACACAAGCAATGAAACCATCGATCTTTTACGGGAAAAGTTTCCGGACCGTGTTATCTCTCGAAGAGGTGATCACAATTGGCTACCGAGATCTTGTGATTTAACACCTTGCGACTTCTTCCTTTGGGGCCACGTGAAAGATAAGGTCTACGCCAACAGCCCAGCGTCGATTCAAGACCTCAAAGATGGAATTCGTGCGGCTATCGAGGACATAGGGCAGCCACTTTGCGATTTGGTTATGGAAAATTTTATGAAAAAAAATATGGTCCTGTAAGCGTGGTCGTGGCGGCCATTTGGCTGATGTTGTGTTTCATTATTAACGGCATACCTTCCTCTTTATAATGAAATAAACATCCGATCATTTATCTCAAAAAATGCCATTTTTCTTTGAATATCAAAATAACACCTCTTATTAGAAAACCCTTTATTTGTGAAATGTGACACACAGATGGACAAAAAAAACAACAAATGCCATGAGACGATTCTACTTTGTACCTATTCCATGCAGACTTTATTTGCAAATGTGAATTTGTAAGTGCTTCTGGTTCCGATTCTGTTTTCAAATTCAAAATCCGCTTCTTTTCATTTCAGACGAAGAACTGTCATTTTGTAGGTTTCAGAAGGCTTCTGGATGGTCAATCGGAAACGTCATGAAGATTTAAATTATGAGTTGGGTGACACATGTCAAATTTGATGAATTTTTCTTCAGTATCTGTCAATACGAAAAATTCACTTTAGGTATAAAGTGAAGGCATGCAGTTATGCGATTTGAAGCAATATTTAAAAAGCCACATATCTGTCAGAATTTTAAGTACCGCGTCAATTTATTTTTTTACCAGTTCTTTGATACGGTTTTTATCGCAGTGTAGACTACTGTTGATTCAGTTCTAGTTGTTGGTGGAAATGTGATGTAAATAAATAGTATATAATACAAAAATTTCCAAACCTGCCAACGTCAAAGTCATCATTTTGTGGAAACTGACAGATGCAAAATTTCAAAGCGAAAATATAAGGCGGTTTTTATCTTTAATGAAATTGGTGCTCAATTATATAAATATTAACTGTAATTTTAACTAAAATAAACATGCTATTTACGTTAATAAATCTTGGACACAATGACAGTATGTAGGTAATTATTGTCAAAAATAGATAAACAAATGTCACAAAGTGATAATTTTGACGTTTGTGAATAAACGAGAGAGGGATACATTGCTATTTCGTAAAAAAGATCAATCTCGTTAAAACGAATACAATGGAGTTAAATATGTAAGTTTTAATAATCAGCCTGTTAAGCGTATATAACAGTTTTTCTAAAATTTGATTTCGGATAAATAACTATGAAATGTCATTTATTCATTCAGAAATGCATTCGTTTGACATATGATGTGATATTGAAAATTTCTAAAAAATAAAAAATTAAAATATCAGCCCTCAATTTGCAAGGGAAAAATTCTGTAGAATATGTATGAATGAAATATGGTAGGTAATTTTGAAAAAAAAAATATTTTTTTAACCAAACGACAAACGTGAGATTACGCAACATTTTGTTGCTATTTTTGTATGTCTTTTTCTTAATTTTTAATTAATCCTTCTTCAGGCATGAAATGTAGGTATATCATGTAAAGCTTGCTCCAGAGACTTGTTCCATCATAAACTGGATAAAGGAACCTTTATTAGCAAACGAATTGTGCGGTTGATTAAATCTAAAAAGCTAGCATATTTTGTTTTGATGATTTTTGCATAAGGTACTCGTATGTACCTAGAAAAGAAATAACCCCTCCAAAATGGGAAATGGTAGGTAGGTATATTTTTGTTCTAATTAGTTGGTAATTTAATTCCTCAAAAGAAAACAAACACAAAAAATATACACGCATAAATTATAAAATAAATTTTTGAAAAGAACACACATGAATGAGTAACGCTCCATATTTGCATTTAAGAATAAATTCAGGAAAGTATGTTGAAGTGACGGATTGATTGAGAGAGCCTAACAAGGAAGTATTTTGGGCCTTTGATCCAAAGGGGGCTGTGTTTGTCTGTTTGATTCAAAATTATAAAAAAGCAAAAAGCAAATATCTTTCTTTTCGAATTTAAGGAGGTCTTACACTGATCAGAAAATTAGGACAGATCAATATAAGAATGTTTGTGGTGCACAGTGCGCTTTTTCTACAGGCCTTTGTGTTTCCCTAATTTTGGTAGTCAAAACCAATCAATTTGACATTTCCATAACCTCTCTAAGACCATTAGTTTTCCAAATATAGCCAAATCCAAAATCACGGCGGTTTTTCTGAGATGGCATTTTTTTTTTAAGATCAAGGACACTATTGTGAACATTTTCACTAAATTTCAATATATATTTCGATATCTTAAGGACTATCTAAAACATCTAAAACATTTTACTCAATTTCATTAAAATTTCATTAATTTTTCATAGTCAAGAAAATTATTTCCCTTGTGACCTTTCCCCCACGGGTCTTCGACATCGTTAATCCGCCACTGTTGATTTCAAATAACAGTTGGGGATGAATGTAAAATTTATATTATACACGAAAGCGGTTAGTGGATATGCCCCAAAGTCAAATAAAAGAGAATTGATATCGATTTTTAGCATATGCCAGTTTTTAGCTATAATCCCAGTGCGGTGTTGTATACCTACTTGGTCAGGTTATCGAAACTCTGAATGCCAACCACCAGCACCTCCCATCGGATTTGCCGGAATAAAAGTGAATTAAAATTTCTACCTTTTGGATTATGTATACGTTATACGATACCTGTATTATAATTATTAATAGACTATACCTACACACAATGGGGCTGTCTAAACACAACAAGCCGCGTGCACAAATAACAGCAAAATTACCTTTTGCATTATTATGTCGAATATCCTGCTAGTCATAAAATACGACATGAGTGGTGTAGGTATGTATGTAATATGTATTTTCTTTTTAATAACCTGCGGCATATTTGGCACGCAAAGGGACATCAAATGATTACAACATGTTGTTTTTTATTTTTGTTTTAATTTTTTGCTTTGACAGAAAGGACACACATTGTATATTTTAGGTTTGTTGAAAATTACCGACATCAAAAATACGGTTCTTTGAAAATAAAAAGCCTTCAGGTTATTTTGTTTTGGACTAATTAAGTGGAAGGACATAAAATGTGGATTATTTTGGAAAGGTGATTGGCCTGTCATCTGAAAATCTGAAGTTTTTTTTTTAATGTTCGGAACATCAAAGCAATCTTAAAAAACAAATTTAACGTTCAACGAGCTTGTGACTAAATTTATGAAAATATTTTTGGATCACATGACCGTGTTCTTGGTCATGAATGAAAAATTTGACTGTTTACTCTAAGAGTGTATTGATACATGTCAAAAATGTGTGCAAAAAAATGTTTAACACCGTGGAAACAAAATTTGAAAGGTCTTCACACAAGATCTGACAGCCAAACGCCCACAATTTGACAGTTTACCTCACACGTGTTGACATGTGTTTATGTATGTATATTTTTAGGAATTGGTTGGGAAACTTTCACATACATTCCATCACATTTGAATGTTTATGGTCATGGTGAAATATGTAACCCATTTTCCATTACACAAATTTGACAGTTGCATTGAATTCTTTCGCACTTTCAATTTGACAGATGTCAGTACTCACTACTCAAATCATAGTAATATAGTGTGGAAGAGCTTTAAACAATTTGTTCAGGCGAAGAAACTCTTCACATTTACAGCTTTGAGACAAATTTATGTATATTAGGCGGAACCTCATTTAAGCTTATAACATGAATAAAAAAAAGTAGCTTTTTAATGCAAACAACTGTTATAAATTGGCATATCGTAGACTCGTCCGTAAAACTTACATTTAAGTGCATTATCTCAAGTGAAAGGAATCATATATCAATATTTGTCTTCATGCTGTTTAACCAAATTTGAATTTTTCTTAAGGACGAGACTAGACATTTCCAATTTATTACAGTTATAACAGTTTATCTCATTAAAAGTAGGAAATATTCAAAGAGCTTCGCGCCGCTGTAAGAAAAATTATGAGTGCCAGAACTACATATGCCGACAGGCGGAGGGCCCTGGCCCTATGGAGCCGCATAAACAGTACTTTAATAAACAAAACTGTTATATATTGGCATATCCAGAGTCACTTTCACTTCATTTACTTTAAGCCTGGTGCAAAATGAAATTTGTCTGTGATCTCCAGCAAGATAGCGAAATGCTTGCGAACAACCAAGGGCGGAAAAATATCTATTAAGAGAAAAACAAAACAAATAATCAAAGCAAATATATCACAAAAAATCTGGCTGTATTGAAAGAATTACCAAAAATAAACACGAATAAAACTCAAATGTCATTTTTCCTGACTCAATTATATATTAATTCGAACAAAGAGTAAAGAATTCTTCAAATAATCTACTACAATTTTGAATTTTGCTCATTGAACAGCACAATGCAGACTTCGTTGTGTTGGGATCTTTCCTTTACGCCAACGAAATTTGTCGTTGTCCCAGCGAACGTAAAAATTTCGTTCAATGGAATTTAATTCCTACGTAACCATTATCATACAAGACTCCCCTTTCCATTGAGTTTAGTTAAAACTATTACAAGCAAATTTTGGAAGACAGCTGTCATCATTCTTTTGTCTGAATACAAATTAACGATTGATGAAAACGTGCTATTTTGATAAAAGCAAATCAACAAAATGACATAAGCGATCACGATGACGATGAGCGGCGACTTTTGATTTATTTTTGACATTTCACGGTCATGGATTTTTACAAATATATGGATTTTAACTCATAGCAAAAGTCTCATTTGACAAATGTTTCGAGAAACAGTAAATCATTGACATAATGGAAAACTTAGGGATTTAATGTTATTCCCACAAACAGTCCCAGATGAATTTGGTTTTTTTTCTGTTGCTATTATTAACTTTTACGGTCCTTTTCTGAACAAACAAAAAAAAGAATACACACCTTACTTCATTTATGTTTAATAATTTTTATGACTCATTTCGATTTCTGATTGATTACAGCACTACATGCCGAATACAGATTTTTTTTTGTAATAAAATATTTTCCGTCATGAAAACCAAGAAAAAAACTTTCGAATGACGTTTCGGTTGGCTAACCTTTGAGAGCATGAGATTATAATAAAAAGTAATAAACATTGCATTGACTTTTCATCGTGAATAGCAAATTTATTAGAAACAATGAAACAAATCTTTCAAAACTCATCAAATTGGTAGGTCTACTCATCGTCGGTCGGTCGTCGTAAACTATAAATACAACTAGCCGCACCTTGAATTAAGCCGACTTCTGTCTATACATCTCTATACAAGTTATGACTTTAAGTTGAAGTCTCTCTTCACTATATCTATCTATCATTCACATCAATCAAATTAAGCTTTCTATATTCTGCATCATGATGATCGAAAAAATAAAAAAAAAATTGCTTCAGTCATCCATAACAATGAAAAAAAAAAAGTTGTAAAAATAAAATAATCAAAACAACAACAAAGACAATTTTACAAAATCACAAGTTTTGAGATAGGTACCTACTTACAGGCTTTAGATAATAATTACTGCTTTGTTCGTTGACAGTGTTCGACTGTCTTTTGTGTCGACTGACTTCGGCTGCACTCTACGACTTTTTCTGCATTGCATGCAGTAATTAAAGGCAAATCAGTAAAGTCATTAGTATGGATGAACATGATGCATTCAGGCGGTATTTCGCGTGAAATTGCGTTAAACAGGTAGGAATAGAGTAGGTACCTACATATACATATGTACACAGCTGGAGTAGGTTGCTACTGTTGTTTTTTTGTTTTATAAAGATAGATACCTACTTAAAAACAACCGAATGTCGCCGATGGATGGTTGGGTTCAAGACCGTAGTCAAAAGGGAAAGGAGTCAATAGGTTTAGGTACGGAATTGTGAAAGAGTTTTAAAAATATTTCATTGCCCTGTAGATTTCAATTGCATACAACAGATTGTGAAATTTTTACAATAGTTTTTTCTCAAGCTCATTCGAATGAAAACAACATTTTCACATGAAAACGAGCACGTGATATGGGCGAATTTATAATTCAAAGTTCCTGTTTCGTAATGAAAGAACTCAATTATCAAAATACTGTTTTTGCGAAAAAAAACATGGAACGAGTTCATTTATCATTTTCAAATGAAAATCAAGTTTTCACGTGAAAACGACCATGTGTACTAAACAGCTTTAGAATCTATACCTTCTGCTTTCCAATGCAATGAACTCAATTAGAAAAATGTCAAACTTATTAATACTGTCTTTTCAAACAAAAATCCATAGGTTTTCACGTGAATACGACCAAGTGAACTAGACAGTTTTTGAATCGATATCTTCTGCTTTTGTATAGAAAAGAACTAAATTGAGAATTTTTTTGAAAATGTACCAAACTTTTAAGCAATATTAAGGAAAAAGCGTTATGTGGGGTTTCAAAATAGTAAATTAAATATTTTCGATTGAAAACGAGAAAGTGAAATTCACATAAATTTCCTTTGCACAACTTCTATCTTCAAGTTAAAATAAATATGATTCTAAATTCTATTCAAATCATTTTTTTTTTTGGGTTCACAAAATTTCTTTTGAAAATGTATGCAAATTTTGAGGAAAAAAAACGGAATGAAGTGAAAAATATGGTTTAACTCATTAATTTCTCACTTTACGGTAATGGTTGAGAAATGTTCAATCCTGTCTAAAAATTATGAAACAAAACAAAAGAAAAAACAATTTTTTAACACTCTATCTCTTGCTTTTATCCCGGGAAAATTTTAGTTGGTGATGACGTGAAAAAAATTCTGAAGTAATTTAATTTTTTTCATTTCATTGAGTTAGTGAAATTTACAGAATTTCATTTCAAAGCTGGTACCTATTCCTGAACAAACTTGTAAATTGACAAATTATAAACCTTTTCACGCTCTTTTATAAAATTTTACCCAGCAAAATTACAAATGTGATCAGAAAAATATTGCCGAACGTAGTTATGCTTTCTATTTATGGAAAGTGAGATCATTTGTCATTAAAACAAAACGAGAAACGATTTGAGAAGCTTTTTTCAACAATTTTAATTTCAACGTGAACAAAATATATTTATCCGAGATTTTTCACGGGGCGTCTCCATGCAACATTTAAATTTAAGATGGCGATGACCAAATTTACAAGCTGCTGTGATATGTTTTTTAAAGAAACAAAGGGCATAGTAGACGAAGATTTAACCGATATCGAATAATTCCCCGCCTTAACCCCCCTCCCCTAGGAGAAAAGTTGAGGACACTCTGTTATCCTATTCAGATAGACGAACGCCAAGCTTAACGTTCTGTTGAAGTCTTATTCTATTATTTTTTTCATGGATAACATTTCTGATACCGATAAAAATATCCCCCCTATCCGATATGAGCATTCTTCATGGCTACGGCCTTGGCAGAAATCGCTGCATAGGTCTACCGTGAGCAGCATTTAACGATTCTTGATACGCAAAGCCTGTTAGATATGTCACATAACCGTGTACCGTGTGTGTTGCACAACAATTTATTCTGCATTCGCTAATACAACACAAAACGAAAACACTCCCAATACCGTGGAATAGTCTTTAAACACAAAAAAAAAATACAAAAACCGAGTGCATCTGCTTTTTTTGTGTCGTTTGTTTCGATGGATTATTCAAAAAGAGCAGCAACAACCTTGGTGGAATGCAAATGTATATTTGTTTCTTAGAGCATTGTAATAAATTATTTCTTTAGAATTTGTTTTTTTTTTGTATTTCATTTAAAATTCATTTATTGCAATGTGGTTTATTTTTTTTTTACCGTTTCCAGTGTCAGTTAGATATAAATTTGTGGTGTGTTGGTAAATTCCAATTTCAAAAAAATCTGCTGTGTTGGGATTTGATTTTTTAGGAACAGCAAAGGAGTTTCTGGTCGTTGGTTTTTTTTTTAGCAAGATGGCTTTTTAGATATTTTATTTTTTGCAAATATCCACAATTTTATTTTATTTTTTTATAAATTTTCATGAAAACAACTTAGAAGATTGTTTTCTTTAAATCACTTTCCGATCAGATTACAAAATATTTCTGATTGAAACGCGCGAAATACGATATCCCGAGATCCCGGATATTGATAAAATCTCAAAGATGAGATTTCCCGGTCGGTCGGTTGGTTGCAAATTTAAACTAATAAATTCAACGAACAAAAAAAAACGCGAAATAGCAGACGAAGACGGACAGCAGCAGCACAGATTCACGCGACGATGACGATGACGACGACAACGACGACACAAAACTCTTTTACAACTCTACGTTCCAGCAGTTGAACTTACTCTAGCTAATGGCCAGCTGGTGGTGGCTTCGGTGAGCCTCACACGAGCAACATTCAAAATTCAAAGAATGACGACGTAACCAACCACCAAGTTTCATCTCTGTCTGTTGCATGCCCAAGCCCAATGCAGTTGTTTCATTTGAACAAAACAAAAAAAATTATGGCGATTCATTTATACCAATACGGTTGAATTTTGATATTTGAAAATTTATAACCGTCATCATCATATCACAGGCCTAAGTTGAGTTTGAGTGGTTGACGGTTGTTTTGCTTTTTGCCTGCACACACAACACGTAATTTGTATAGGTACCTACCTACCTACCTTGGTATCTTTTTTTCAAAGTAAAGCCTGCAGTGCAGATATTTTTTTTTTTTCAGATATAAACAAACTGGAAAAATAAAGAAAAAAATATAGTAAAGCGAAAGAGCCATAGGTAGTTTGTGTGTAGGTTAATCTGTTTCTGTTTGGTTTTTTATTAGGGTAAGAGGTGAGAGGATTGATATATTTATAGGAGTGCTCAGTGGCGAAAGGAATTTTTTTTGTCTAAGGGAAATTATATTAGAATGCATTTTTGGGTTAATATTGAATTTATAAGATTTAAATAGTTTTGTTTTACCTTATGTTATTAATTGTTTTTTTTTTTTGGCAGATATCTGGCAACTTGCATCTGACACTTTCACATATGACAGTGATCAGCAAGTGACAAGAAAATTGATGATATTTCGGCAATAAATATACGTTTTTGACACTAAAATATAGTAAATAACTAGAAAAATAGACTGTAGGTTGTGTCAGTTTTCGTGGTAGTCGTGAATAGTTAGGTAAATGTGACGCACATCTGGAACTTTCAGAAGGGAATTTTCATTTCTACAGTAAAATTCCCAAAATTGAACTGTAATTATAATGTAATTATATATGTTTTATCAGTAAATTTGTCTCTGACTGAGACTGCACCCAAAAAAAAGTTAATTGTTTTGTACAACTGTATGAAAATGTTAGCAAAATCTGTTATACTGCTGGACATACTAAGTTTTTTTTTTATTAATAATAAGTAAATCATATTTTGGATAGTGTTAGGGCATAGTTACATTTAGGTCAGACAAAATGTTCTTTTCACCAATTTTTTTGACTAGTACTCACAATTATAGATAAATGTTTTATTGGTGGAAACTTTATCTGCAATTTATTTATTGCCAATGGAGTCGCTGGGTTAGCCATTTAAATTCTATGCAGTTATATTTTATTTTTAGGTTTTCATAGTTGTGTGTTACATTGTTTGATTTTATATGACAGAATTTCCATCTATGCCCGTTCAACATTTTACAAGTAAACTTATCGTTAAAATTTCTTAAATTGACTAATTTATTATATCCCAAGGGAAATTTAATTCCCCCAGCACTGGTCACACTAGTAAATTTTATTAAAACAAATTAAAACCAGTATCAAAAATTCATCCACCACAACCACATTCAAAAATTTTACCTGAAACACGGCAAAGGTACACATTAATAGAATGCAAAAATGATAAAGCAACACACCAAGAAAGAACAACACGGATTTTACATTCTGATTGGTATAATTTTATTTCCATTCTACCTACCTACCTATTCTTTTTGTTATTATCATATTTAAAGAGAAAGAGTAAGAGATACTTTAATGCAAACAAAAAATACCACACACTGAAATTAATTTTTTTTTTAATTAAACGAAGAAAAAACAAATCTAGTACAGATAAGTATATGGCAGTGAAATATACCTCTACTACTGTCCCATAAATTGTTTTGACATAAAATTTTAAGATAAGATTAGATTTTAATGCAGCAAAAAGAGTGTGATGGCACGGCATCGTATTTCACATACATATCAGAAATTAAAAATAAAAAAGAAAACAAATATAAATTATGCAATATTGTGCACACAAAATACACGCTAAAAGCTTTACGAAGGTCGAGAGTATCGAGTTTTGTCAGGTTGAAAGTTGTTAATGGGTTTTATTTCTTTTTTTGTCGTCATTGAATCAAAATTATAATAACAGGAGCAGATTGAGTGATACACAAAACGAATAGGTATTTGGGGCTCTGAAGATAAAGGGGCCCATTATGTTTACAATTTCAGTTTTGCTTAAGTTTTTTACTGACTTTAAGAGGAGCTTTTAATTTAAGAAACCACTGCATATTCAGGGCCTTAAAAAGAATCAAAACCAACTGTGTAAAATAAACTTTGTCAGCTTGGTTAAATTTGGGACATTGACATTTTGTTCAATAAAAGGACAAATCGCAATCAAATACCTGGATATATGCTGTCCTATTTTTTTTTGGTCGGGCCTCTAAAATTCATAATTCAACCCTGTACATATTGCATCGACTGAAATATTTCTGATAAATATTTAATTATAACACTATCTGCCGTTGAAAAAAGTCCCCTCTTTAAAATTCGTCACGTGTGGGTCATCATAAACAGTTTAACAGTTTAAACAATAAATTATAAGTTTGTTTTTGTTTATCGAGATAAAATATTATTTAAAATCAATCACAATAATTGTGCGAACACCAATGACAAACTCAAGATGAGTATTTTGAGACGAGTTTTACATTATTTTTTCTGCTTAACAACACGTTAAAAAAATAAACAAACATGTAAAAGTTGACACCCTCGGATGTTATTGTTCTCATATGATCGAAGTTTGTTGTTTAATTAATACAAGTAGCTATTTTTATTAAATATTGATTTTTTGGTTATTCGCAATGTCACTTGAGAATTTTCCCCATTATATTTGTAGGTTAAAAATAATAAACAAAAAATTCAAACTTACAGATATTAGTTGTGCTGTCTCAGCATATTAATCCTCAAAACAATCTGAAATAAAAAAGAGAAGTTTTATAAAAAAAAATTATCATTTATTGATAATTTGAAAAAAGTGGGTATGTAAAATATTTGGGGCACTAGGCCACAGAAGAAAAATATGAAGATTTAAATGAAAAATATAAGAGAATTTTGATTTCATTCTTTTTTTTTTTCTCTTTAATTAATGAAGAAGTTTGGGACCAATTGGGACACCGTTTTACTGATGAAAAATATATAAATCGAATTTTATTTAAATTTAACAAATGAATGGAGGAGGAGTGAAGAGTCTTAGAAAATCTTAACTCTACCTCATCTTCTTAAATCTTAACTCTACCTCAATATTGGGACAAGCACCTGAAGAAATGGATTTTAAAAAATAGCTTCCTTAATGGAATATAAAGGAATAAAGAAAAACAGAAAATGAGCTTAAAAAATCAAATTTTTCTATCATATTAATTCAATAGGTTAACAGACAAAATAATTAAAAATATTTTTGAAACATTTTAGGACAATTGTTTTGAGATCAATTCATATTTAATTGTAATCAATACGTATGTATACTAGGGACTAAAACATTGTTTTAATCAAAATTTGAGTTGAGTTAAATATATTCAAAGTAAATAAGAAAAATTTGGAACACTTTTTGGGACACATCTTTATCTTCCATCGTCAATAAAAATTATGTTTTAATTAAAATTAACTATCGTTCAGGCGAACCAAACGGTCATAATAAACAACTTAAATAATTTTTGGGACTTTTCGGACATCATTTCTGAAATCAATT
Organism: Leucozona laternaria; assembly: GCA_932273885.2. Classification (NCBI taxonomy): domain Eukaryota; kingdom Metazoa; phylum Arthropoda; class Insecta; order Diptera; family Syrphidae; genus Leucozona; species Leucozona laternaria. Next base: position 1,923,287 of record OW026366.1, read on the forward strand.
AATATTAAGAATTTTTTAGTACAGCAAATTTGTTTAAGATGCTGTTAATCCTGTTTGCGACAAAAACAAAAAACAAAAGTTGATATTCTATAGTTCCAAGTCGAGAGTTCGCAGCTCTTTGTGACAGTTATATTTGAAGAAGTAAATAATTCACAGTTTGATTAAGTTAAGGTAAAAAGAGTGAAATAAAATTTTATTGCATAGCAAACGAAAATTCTTGATGCCTCGGGAATGTTTAGGTCAGGCAGATTTTTTAATAGATCCTCAAAAATGTCAAAGAACGTTAATTTTTCAAATTTTGATACATCTTGAGACATGCCATTTTTAACCCAAATTTTGTGATCCTAGCTACTCCATGACAGTTCATGATAATGAAGAAAGGAAACAAAAAATTAAATTGTTCATTTTATTTTTATAGGTTGACATTTCGAGGCACTTTGGGACAGGTCTTTTGAAATACAAATTAATTGCTTTCAAATCTAACTTAAATTTACTTAAAATGTTTGTAATAAAATCTTTTGCATGACAAAAAATACTATCAATTTCACAACGTAGGTAGGTCCAAATTATCATAAAGAATAGGGCCTTCTGCCAAAACGATCTAAGACGACAACACGTCGAACATTTTTGATTGCAGTGAGAATTTTTACCTTGTGGCTCGAGTTATTTCAAACGACATTATGACATTTTATAAAAACAATGAAGAACTCAGATTATTTTATTTAAATATGTTGGTATTTTGGGACATCTTAGGACAACCTTTTCGGTATATTTATATGTAACCATCAAGTTTGGAAATATTTTAAAGGTATTTTTTAGACAAATGGGTATATTACATAACAAAGAAAAATCATATCCAAATTATTAAAATTAAATTATATTTTTCAAATGAGCTAATTTTTTTTCTTCCGATGTGATAAAAAAGTTTCTTTGATAATTGGACTTCTCTTGTCACCACAATTTAAACACAAATTTGATTATTTTTAACCTTAATCAACCACATTCTTCATCCATTTACACAATCACATCCAATTTGAACCTTAAACATTATTGAATTCTTTGTTCAACCAATTGGTATAAAAGTCAAGTCACGTGCAAAATAAAACTCAAATTAAATTTGACTCTGGTAACAACACACATGAAAATCCAACAAACAAAAATAACTCACTCATATGATTCTCATACTATACAAAACCTCAAAACTCGTTATTTCGTGTGCATGACAAAACCTTTGATGAAAACACAGACAAAAACAAAATGTGAAAAAAGTATTTGTAGTATATCTCTGGATCTATTTACAACCGTAATTCCCACACTTTTATTGCATGATGTGAACTCTTTTCACGGTATTCGGCTTTCAATGGAGACACCAACAACTGCTCGCATACATACATACATATATTCACAATTCGAACACTTACTCATGCGAGGAATTCACCGCATTTGCAAATACAAAATAAATGGGAATCACCCTCTGTCCCGTTACCTTTAATTAGCTTTGTATCCTCGAATGCATACGTGTTTTATGGATTGAGAAGATTGTATTGGGATGGAATTGGATTGGGGATTTTTATAGTTTGTGTATTGAGATAAGCTTTTGGTATTGGGAAAGAGTTTAAATGGAATGAATCGAAACAAGTTCATTATTTCCGGACACAAAACAGGGTGACTCAGCTTGGCAATCTTTTTTGTTTTGTGTTATCTTTTCTCACTTGACTAGACGATAATTATATATTTAGTCATTTATAGCTTCGCACAACCCCTTCATTAAGTATCTATAGTGCTGCATGTTGCCTGATAATGATTTGCTAAAATTGATTTTATAAGGTGAAGGCACATTGCAGACCTTGTGGTGTTTTTGAGATTTGTATGATCTGGCATTCATCAGAATGTTGATGTGATCTGTTAATTTAAGAGTTTGTGCAATTCTTGCAGCTGCCAAATAAACTACAATGAAATCATTCTTAATTACATGATGAAAGCTTTGAATTAGACATGTAAACTTGACGTTTTACTATTTGGGACAACTTGGGACAGCTTTTTTATGATAATAATTCAATATAAAAGAAATTGCATTGGATTTATTTTAATGATGTTGACATTTTGAGCTTAATTTGCTTATATTTTACTGTCAAACTATTTTTCTTTAAAAAAATACATCAAGTGACAGTTTTACAATTATTTTGAAGTCTGATACAAAATTTTATTCACTTAAGAGGTTTTCAATTAACTATTTTAATGTCGGATTTCGTATGGCAAAATGCAAGTTTGTTTGGACTCTCTCAGTTGTGTCAGACATTTGTTATTCAAATAAACAATAATAAACCATTCTTCATTGTAATGATATCCAATGAATGTGGTGAAATTGCTTAGCCCCCCAAAAAGATGACTTATTGTTTGAAGTTTTTACATTATTTAAGGCCAATTGTTATACTTTAAACATTTTTAAAAAATCTTTGACAACATATTGTACATTTAGTAACACTCTTAATATTTGGGACAGCTTTTTCAAACCGATAGTTTTATCCGATTTTAATAAAGTTGAACTCATTGAAAGAGTATATATTTAAAGTGCTTAAATTGCTGCTATTTATCTATGAAGAATTTGTTTCTATGGAAATTTTGCCCTAAATAAAGTATCAGCTAGGTATGGCGCAATTTTTTGAATGAAGATTTAGTATGCTTGTGTATTATTTCGCCATTTGAAAGACGTTCAAAAATGTACAAACATATTAATCTCTACTAAATACTATACGCTTTGTAAGTTCAATGAAACTTCAAGCATTTGGGACAGGTTACGTAATTTAAACGTGTTTAAAATTCTTTTACTTATAAACACACTATTGGACCAACTTACTGATATATATACATATCTTTCATTCAAAAAATACATACTCGATTAGCAGGATAATAAAAATGCACGAAATGTTCACTTCAAATTAAACAATTGGACACTCAATAAAAGAAAATGAGGCAGTGATAATCCATGCTAATATTAGATTTCCATATACCCGTTAAATAATTTTCATTAGAAAGTATTTGTAAATTTGGGACATTTTGGGACAGATTTTATACGGTTATTATATCATAAAAGTTTGAAAAATTATAGCCTTTCAAAAAGTATGGAGTGGGCGTAATTTTATTCACAGTTAAAATTTTGCTCTAAGACTGATTTGTCACAAAAAAATCCAATGTATTTATGACCATGCATATTAATGTCTGCAACTGCAAAATCTATAATATTTATATTTATTTTTTATTATTACAAGCAATAAAATGAAAATTCTTTAAATTTAATTTAATGAAAAAAAGAATTAGTACCTGCTTAACCTTGTCGCTACATAGTTTATCTCTATGTGTCTCTCTTAACAAGTCACAACGTACATAATTCTTCTATCCAGAGAGTTTTATTCCCACAATTAAACAACAGTAAAAAAAAATATTTCGTCTTAGGCATATTATACTACGAGTATTCTACACCTTCTGGAGTGGCTAATTTTTCAAGGGAAAATTCTTGGTTTCTCTTGACTGCTCACATATGACCATAGAGCACCATATGATGCCACCTTAACATTTCCTGCCCATATTCTGCTGTGGCACACCAACAACAGCAATGTTAGTCAGTGTGCCCAGCAAAGCGAATCATAATAAAACTTATATTTATTCAAAACCCCTTTAAGCTAGAGACCATGTGAACTTTGAATATTTTTTAAATCTACATACTTTACGTGCCAACTGGTCTAACTTGTAGCTTAACTGAGGTTAAGTGTTATGCTTTGGTATTTTGGTTTGTTAAGAATAATTTGTTGTGTTGTTTACTCAGGAGACCAACAAAAATATAACTACACCACAACCACACCCCCACGTTTAGTCTTCTTCTAATTGCTTAACAAAATACACAATCATTTCACACCGCTACCACCACTATGTACATAGGTACTATCGGTAATTAAATTGTAATACCAAACTGCATATATTCGCCCTTATCTGTATGAAGGAAGAAAAACTGAGTAAATAAAAAATGTAAAAAAAAATAAACTTTTTTATCGATACTCAGTGTAACGTTGTTGGATTGATTGTAACCAATATTTTAAACGAGAGTGCATTACACCCTTGCTTCATCACCCTTGTTTACAGAAGTACTGTACACTATAGCCTACTACCTCATCGTTGTCGGTCGGTCAAATTGCATGCCCCTATGTCTACAATTTTCGTTTTTGAATGACAAGTTCTCACCCCTAATTGGACTTCTGACAATGGTGTTGAACTCGTAAAATATTTATTTTGTCACAATTTTTACCAGAACAAAATAAAAAAAATATATATATAAAAAAAGGAGGAAGTAAAATCAATAATAAAAAAAAGTTCTTCATTCCCACAGAATGATGAATGTAAATTGTATATATTTTTTTTTATAGGGAAACGAGTGTTTTTGAAATATTGCAAGATAACAAAGAAGGGTTGTTGATGTAACAAAAAGATAACTTATGACAAATGGATCAAAATAAATCAAGAATAAAATGCAAGCAACTAAATCATTTTTCTGTTCATGTACATTATTGCTTGAAATACTTGATTTTTAAGCCAAACACAAAGATTAATCATAGGACAATGACTTTGAAAAATGGATTTCCATTTAGTTTATTTAAACAATTTAAAAATGAAGTTTTAATTTTATTTGGGACATCTTGGGACAGCCATTACCTGCTGATAATCTTTTCCGATTGAAATGAAATTTAGTTAATTGTTGAGATTTGTAATAAAAGTTTTAGAATTTACTGTATTTACTTATAAAATAGCACTGAATTTTAAGCATAACTTATTTACTTATAAAATAGTACTGAATTTTAAGCAAAACATACTCGTATCTATCATGTAGGTATAATCTTTTTACATTTTTATATAAAATAGAAAAATTGATAATATATTGTTGCTATTACATCTTTTTCCCACGTTATATGAAATTCCATTGCTTTCGACCAAATTTAAATAAATTTCAAATAATTGAGAAATTTTAGGACAGCTTTGATCTGCTGATAGTCTTATCCGACCGAAGTAAAATTGAATTCATTTAGAAGATATTTAATAAAGGTGTTAAAATAAGTAGTACATACTAACTTTTTACTATTAATTATTGGTATGGAAAACATAAAATGACTACTGATATAGAAAGAAAACTCAATTTAACTTTTTTTTGTAGGAGAATGCCGAAGCTACAATTCCGATCCTGAATAATTTGTTTTGTAAAAGTGACCGTTAACGAGTTATTCACCTTAAGACAACTTCTTCCTCACCGCCCTCCACATATTGGAGGTTTATGTACACTTCAGTGTCACTATTCTTCCCCCGGTATTCAATTTTCTTCCATAATTAATGTCAGTCTTGAAAATAAACAACATAATTAATGTAATGAGCAAAAGCACAAGATAATACACATTTTTTGTAGGATTTGGCTAGCAACAATTATTTTTTTAAAAACTCGAATCATTTAGCTCTTTTTTTTCTCAAGTTATTTTAATCTACTTCAAATATCTTCTTCAACCAACATTACAAACATGATTTATTGTTTATTTCTAGAGCACCTTTTTGCAATTATTATTATTGCTTATAGAAATAGGTATACATATACATATGTATGTTCCTCCTGATGATGGTACATTGTTCCAATTCAATAAAATACAATAGCTTCTGTTGGTTTTTGCTAGTGCTCCAACTATCTATATTATATATCAAATTCTATCCTTTTAACCTAAACAATACCTTCAATGATGACGACGACAACGTCTGTGATGATGCTGGCTTTTGGCTTGGCTTGGCCTGGTCTAGCCCCAACATTCACTTCTTTTCTTCAATAAAAATAAGAGAATGTAACAATAAACCATCTTCTTGTACATCTCAACTATAAGTAGTGTGAGTCTCTATTCTTTTTTTAATGGTTTTTTGTTATATGGCCTGGCCCCACAACACAACTCGACATTGTATTTCTTGAATTGAGGTACATTCGATTTATGTATTTGAACGAAAATAACTTAATTGTTTGCGCACTAGATTTGTTGAACTAGAGAAAAATATAACAAATCAACTTTCGCCCCATCTCTTAACTCCAACAAAGTTCCAGAGCCTTTATAGAAATCTTCGAGTCTCAGCTTCACTTGATGCAATTTCACCAGTGTTGTTATAAAAAAGTTTTATTTTTTTTTCTTATTTTTAGTTGGGTAAAATTTGACACACTTTTGCTTTTCCTGCGAAATTTAAACATATCACGTGAATAAAATTGCAAAACTAGTGAAAACGTTTAAAATGTATAAATTCTGTTTTATTTAAAAATAGGTAGGTAATGTTAAGTGAAAAATATTCACCAAGTGAAACGAAAAATAATTGCGTTCTACAATCTTTTACTTGAAATGATTTTTATTTTCCTACGTGAAATAGCGAGCGAATCTGTTGAACCAGCGTGAAAAAGTTAAACACGTACCAAAAAGTTTAATTTTTCTTCAAAACAGGAAAAGTGAAAAGAAAAAAAAAAAATTTGAATTTCACGCTGTTTTGTATAAAAAAAATTTGTTCACTCGAATTTTATATTACAGCCCTTCTACATTCCACACCAGGTTTCATTTCATATTTTCTATTTTACAGCTTTCGATTATAAAGACAATAACAAATGTATCTACCTCTAAAAATCGAATTTTTCAATCCTATTAATTTGTTTTGAAACAAAAGCTGTATAAAATGAAATATTGAAAACTTCATGACAGCGAGGGTATATAGACCCCTCCGTCTCCCATTCGATTTTTTTCTTGTCTCAACCTAACCTACACGCTCTAGCTTTTTGCCGCATCTTATGCGAATCACCCTTTATAACATCCCTGGATTCATCTGATTCCAATCTATTTTCTTCATCATTCTGTGAATGCACTTTTCCATAGAAATAAATACATTTTTTTTGTTCATCATTTTCGAAAATAGAATTTGCAATATTGTTTTCATATTTTTCTATGGTGAATATTATTATTGTGACCCCATACAGAGTTACGTACATAAACTGTTTACACCTACCGGGTTGCCATGAGTAAAGTTTTATTTACATACATACCTACACATTTAGTTAAAGTACATTTAGTGGTTTTGGGGGTTTACATATTTGCAAGAGTGAACTGTTCTTATGCAACATCGAGTTTCGGATGCGTGGCAAGTACCAAGTTGCAGTGGGATTTTTCTCACAAATAAATTGGATAGTATTTACAAATTACATTTAGCTATTCAAGTGTGAGATTAGCGTGGTGGTTGATGATGAATAAGAGGAAGTAGGTATATCTATACTAAGAACCAACTATACCATGCTCGTTTAATAGTAAACCAGCAAACCAACCTCTGCAGTTTTTTTGTCGTCGGAAAAGAGGCTTATCCACAATATCCATCCATCGCTATCTCTACAGCTATATTTCTACGCATTTAAAAAAGCCAATTTGTGAGGTATCATTTCAGTGTGTAATCCGATCAAATACAAAAAAAATCTAACTTTAGAAATACGTAGGATTTGTTTTTTTCCGTTTTGACTGTTATTGAATGAATGTTATAAGGTTATGTCTACAGGTTACGTTGAGTTGGATAAATTATTTATTATTTTAGAAAAACAGATGGTAGAAAAAATAAATTGGTATTGGTATAATATTCAGGGAGAAAAATGTTAATATACCTACGAAATTTGACGTATCGATAAAATTTGAATAATTAATTCACCCTCAACATTTTGAAATCGAAAAAAAGTGTGGTACGTATAATTCTTTGACTTATTTTTTTAGAAGTGAAAGTCTATAAGTGGTTCAATAGGCGAAGATTCAACGATTTGCATTTATAGGTAACTTATGGCGAATTCCTTTCAAAAAAGAAACCGAAATTTTTCTTAACAGAATCGAATTTTTTCTGTCAATTGAAAGGAATTCGTTTTTCGTAAAAGAATCGATTTTTTTTGGTGTGATTGTGTTACTTTATAGCTGCAATTGACGCAAAACGTCAAGAAATTATTCACAAAACTATTAAGGTTGTTTGTTTTTGTTGTCAGAAAAATGTTTTACCAATAGAATTAAATTAATAAATAAAAGATATTAGCTAGCTTATACGGTGCCAATTTGTTGGTGCATTTTATTTGTTTGAACTTCTCTGTTTATAGCTGTATTGACTGAATATATTGTTGAATATTTTGTTAACTTATGTAGAATTCGTTGCAATCAAAAAATAAACAACTCGTCTTCCAAAAATTCCGCGACTTTCATAGTGTGTGTGCAAATCAGTGTGAAATCTTGCTAAAAACGCAAGATTTGTTTTGACAGAAAAGAATCGATTTTGTTTAAAAAAAATTCGATTCTGTTTAGAAAAAATTCGATTTCTTTGTTGTAAGGAATTCGCCATTAAATTTCAGCAATTCTATTTTACAAAAATTAGTTAACAGAACGTAGAAGAAATCGTGTTGAAATTATACAAAAATTTGCATTATTATTTTTACGATTAAAGGGAGTTTTATTTCCACTATAAATATATATGGCACAATTTGTATATCCTTGTAGGTAGGTAGTTCTAATTATAGAAGAACAATGATATAACATAGAATTCCCAAGTTACCGCATGTACGCATAATATAAGAATTCTGTTTTCATCGGCTCATAAATTCTATTACATTCATTATCATTAGCATCACTATTATATTATATACTTTTAGGATTCCTCGGTAATATAACGAAATGACATAACAAGGTTCATTACACTTTAATCATTACACACTAATGGATGGAAGTCCTTGAGACAGTTATTCACTTTCTTTCTTTCTCTCTCGTTCTCTTTGTTTGAACGATTTCGATGAACAATCTAATAACAACAAAAAAAAACAGACTACGTACTCAATGCTGTTTTTTTTGTCCTTAGATTCCAAAAAATGCAAAAAATACCTAACAGCCTGTGATGGCAGGATATTTCAACTGCAGGAGGCAAATATAAAAATGACAGCAAAAACAGCATGAGCGAATTTATTGTAGAAACAAAATAATAGAAAACTGGAACTTGATGACGCAACATCATGACGCAATATATTCGTAATTTATTTGCTTTACATAGAATCATTTTGTGTCAGAATGTCAGATTATCTTGAAGGCGAGACAGGCATTAACAAAAGGGTTTTACAAAAACTAGCACAACTTATGGTCTTTTCGATTGGGGTCAGAAAATGACAGTTCTTTTTTTTGAAAAGAAGAGAAATTTTCTTCTGATTTCGTTTGCTCACACGTATCAAATCATCCTCCCGGATTACCAATCGAAAAGGCAATTAGTATGAAAATATTTTAAACCTCAAACGACGAAAATCAAAAAGATCACCTTATAAAGGGTTTTCCAATAAGAGGTGTTATTTTGAATAGCCCGCTATTTCGGTAGCTGTCACTTTTGAAGCTGTCATTTTTTGACATTTGACAAGTAGAAACTATGCATTAATAAAAATGGAACGATACACGCTTCAACAACGCATTGAAATTATTAAAATTCACTATAAAAATGGTGAAAATTTGGCAGAGACGGTTCGTAAAACTAAAACATTTTTGGGTCATCGTGAAGCACCTTGTCGGATCGCAATACAGAAATTGGTGGACAAATTCGAGCTATTGGGACAAGTTAGTGATGTAAAGAATAAAACCCGTGCACGTCGCCCAAGAACAACTGAGAATATTGCTGTTGTAGCCCAAAGTGTTGAAGAAAACCCAGGTTTGTCCATTCCTCGTCGTTCTTTGGAATTAGGCATTCCACAAACGTCATTACACCGTATTTTGCATAAAGACTTGGGTCTTAAGGCTTATAAAGTTCAGTTAACACAAGAACTCAAGCCGGCTGATCATCAACAACGTCGTGTCTTTGCTGATTGGGTCCTTGAAATTCCTGAAAATGATCCGGAATTTCATCGAAAAATCATCTTGACTGATGAGGCCCATTTCCATCTCGGAGGCTACGTCAACAAGCAAAACTGTCGCATCTGGGGCTCGGAAAACCCAAGAGTTATTGTTGAAAAGCCTCTCCATCCTCAACGCGTGACTGTTTGGTGCGGTTTATGGTCCGGCGGGGTCATTGGACCTTACTTTTTTCGAAAATGAGGCTGGAGCAACAGTTACGGTCAATGGATTGCGCTATCGAGAGATGATTAATGATTTTTTATGGCCGGAATTGGATGGTATTGATCTGGACAACGTTTACTTTCAAAAAGACGGCGCTACGTGCCACACAAGCAATGAAACCATCGATCTTTTACGGGAAAAGTTTCCGGACCGTGTTATCTCTCGAAGAGGTGATCACAATTGGCCACCGAGATCTTGTGATATAACACCTTGCAACTTCTTCCTTTGGGGCCACGTGAAAGATAAGGTCTACGCCAACAGCCCAGCGTCGATTCAAGACCTCAAAGATGGAATTCGTGAGGCTATAGAGGACATAGGGCAGCCACTTTGCGATTTGGTTATGGAAAATTTCATGAAAAGGATATGGTCCTGTAAGCGTGGTCGTGGCGGCCATTTGGCTGATGTTGTGTTCCATTATTAACGGCATACCTTCCTCTTTATAATGAAATAAACATCCGATCATTTATCTCAAAAAATGCCATTTTTCTTTGAATATCAAAATAACACCTCTTATTGGAAAACCCTTTACGTTCCAATATTTCATAGACGAAAGGCACAACCATCTTGGATTTGTAAAGTATAGTAAATATCTGCATATTATTTAGTTAATCGATTACAAATTACGCATTACATTTTTCACAGGGTAATGAAAAAAAATTCCAATTATACTTTGTGTAATTTGTGATTCAAAAACTCTAATTATCGATTAGTTTTTGTAGTTTGTAATTAAGAAAAATCTAATTACCGGCTAATGTTTGTAATTATTTTGTAATCCAAAAAAAATGTTATTTGTAGTTTGAAATTAAAAAAAAATAAATTACAAATGCAATTCATATATAAAATTATTTTAATTAAAAAGAGTGCCCAAATCGGAAGACTAGTTCACACCAATTCGGTACCATTCGGTACAGCCCGTGTTCCATTGCGCCCTTTAATTGTGAAAAGATGAAAACGGCGAAAATAAGAACCTGATAGGCAACAAACTCTCAACACGAATCGGTTTCAAAAAGAATGGTATTGGGGTCTAGGGCACACAGAGTAAACTTAGTGTTAACATCACATTCACGGTTCTATTGGGTTTCATTTTTTATTATTTATATTTTCTGATGACCTAGATTAAATTCCCATACAAATTGCACACCTTAATCACTTACTTTGGCTTAACCGTGTAGCCTCTAGAGCGCGTTGAAATTGTATGTGATACTACGCTAAACCACTAAATCAAGATCCCTTCACCAACAATTCAGTAGAGACCTATTTGTTTATATAGTTCGTTTTCTACATATACCTATGCTACCTAGGTCACTATAGGCTAGCTACAATGCCAATAAATTAAGGACTCCTTGAAATCCCGAAAAATATTCATATTTTATTATGAAAACTAGCGGACCCGTTTTAACGTTGCTTCGCAGTTAATTTCAATCGATTTTCATAGTTGTCAACATTTCGGGAAATATTGTATGTCTATGACCATCTTTCGAGTTCTCCCTAACGCTCCACAAAGTTTTAATGAAATGACTTCAGTATCTAAAGCCTTTGAAGCTACAAGCATATCTACTTTCTTATTTTTTATAGATAAAATTAATTGTGAATACTCGCCCCTGTATATATATAATTCAGCCAAATGATTTGTTGAGTTGATGACAGCATAGCTGAAAAAAAAACGCTGAAAAAGACTTCAAAAATATAACTCGGAAAAGACAATAGGCGAATTTCCGAATCTGTTGACGTCAAAAATGACAGCCATCATTTAGTGCCAACTGACAGATGCAAAATAAAATAAAAACCGGTTTTTATCTTTGAAGAAGTTTATGCTAAATTTTGATATTTTAAAATGTAGGTAATTTTAATTACAATAAGCTTGATATTTATTTACATATATTACACACAATGCCTGTTTTTTTCTTTCAAAACTAGATAAACAATTGTAAGTTGACGCAAAGTGATGATTTTTATGTTTGTGGATAAAAAAAAGAAGGGATATATGCATATTGATATTTGCAAACAAAATTCTGTCGAAGGTACGAATAGGACAATAATAAATTTCTAGGTGTTTTATCCCAATTATATCGCTTAAAACTGGCAGTTGACTAGTTAGGCAACTTGTTAATCTCAATGTCAAATCGAATGTTTTCACATCATTATTTAAAAATTGGAATTGAGTTAAAAAAATTGATAATTTGTAATGCCCAATTCCTTTCAACAAAAGAATCGAATTTTTTCTAAACAGAATCGAATTTTTTCTTTCAATTGAAAGGAATTCGTAAAAGAATCGATTTTTTTTTTGTGTGATTGTGTGTGTGTTACGTGATAGTTGCAATTAATTGTTTCTAAATATGAAAATATTATTCTGTTCTGTTCGATTCTGTTTAGAAAAAATTCGATTCTTTTGTTGAAAGGAATTCGCCATAAGATATCCAGATATATGTGTAGAAGTGGTGGATATCAAAAGTGTTGTATTTATTTAGGCCCTTTACATAACTAGGTACGGCCCTTGTTTCTGGTTGCAAAATATAGTTCAGAGGAAAAAACATTCCTTATAAATGTCACGTCTATATACAAAGGGATTCCCCATCGTCGTCGTCGTTTTTGTTGTTCTCAGAAAAAGTGGGAGTCCTACTATGACTATAGTTGATGGTTTATTTTATAAATCCTCCCAACTCCGACATAATACACTCACACAAACCTACACCCACAAATTATTGCAGAAACATAGTTTATGCATGAATGGAATGAATATTTTAGCCTCCATTTATGAAAGACGTGTTAAGAGTGCCATCATCTTGTGCATTTATAAAGATGTCGACCTTATAATGGGTAAATGGCCTCTAAGTAGGTTTTATTGTTTTCCTTTTACATTGTACTACTTATAGGTCATAATAATACAGAGTTTATCATCATGATTTATATGTATTTATATAGAAAGAAAGAATCTAGGAAACAATGCAGGTTTTGAGAATTCATGCGGAAGTTTAAAATATGCAACCCTCCTTGAAGTTCCTTCTTCTTACTACCTACATATATAGCTTTGTAAAATTACTTACGCAAAACAATTTATGCCATAATCTAAAATATACATACTAAAAGGAGGATTAAACAAATGAACAGGATAATAATAATTACTATACTATGGGTAAATGGACTATTTTCGTCCATGCGTGCATGAATTAGGAGCTTAGATAAATTGCTAGGATGCAGATATTAATAAATCTAGAAAAGGATCCTTATTGGTTTGTGCACAAAGAATTAAAAAATTAACGGCCTCATTGGACTATTTATGGAATTACCATCAGCTAGTACTCGTAAATAGATAAAGATAAAAAGGCATTATGACAAAGAAACTAGGGTGAGAACATGGAAAACGCCATCGTTTCACACTCTCTTCTCATCCCTTAGGACTCGTCGTACGAGTATGTATGCAATATAGGTATGCAAAGGGTGACAAGCTTAACTGTTTGTTTACCTTAACAATCGTTAACGGTTCTCATACACAATTTTCTATAATCCGCATTTTATAATACCAACCTACCAACGACGGACGGCCGCAACCAACTTGTCCTGCGGAGAACTCTTTTTTTTAAGTGTTGTCATAGTTAATTTATACACTCTGCGTCACTTGATTTAAGTCGAATTTTTGTTAAGGAGTTTTACTCCTACAGAGGGGATGTTGTTTGTATATTCAAACAAAAATATTGAATCCTGATAAATCCGTTTCCTCTTTATATCACAGTTATCCTTCCTTATCTTAGAGAACCCGACGTGACACTTTTTTCCAGTTTTTCGCGTATAACTTTATTCTAGTAGAATTAAACGAAATACTAATTTTGAACCGATTGGAAGAAAATAAAATTGTCTACAAATTTCAAATCGATCAACAGCAATGACGATATACCTAAGCCCTGACAACCTTGAGAAAAAAATAATAAAACAACCGAAAATTGGCATTTCTTCAGTTCTTTAGCTTTAACTTTTTTCTGGAACATTTGCAGATAGAAAAGAAAATTTCCTAAAAACACAAAAGTATTGAGAGTATTACCAGTTCTTTGCGTATAAGTTTTTCACATACATTTCAACGAAAAACAATAGTTGGATTAGAAGAAACTCAATCTTTCTTTCTTCACTAATTTGCCTATAACCATTTTCTGGAGCAATTGAATATCTCAAATTTATTGTTGGATAGCAACGTAGCTACCAATTTTTATAACAATAAATTGAAGAATCACTACCAATTCCTACTTTTTCCATTCTTCCTATATTTGAATGAAAACAGACATATAAACCGATTAGAAGAAAATAAATGAATAATTTCCTTGGGGAAAATCTAAAGAAACAGCAGCCTAATCGTATGATGCGGAATGTGTACATTTTTAAATCCTTGCAATAAACAGTGAGAACAGTTTGTGACGCGTGTGTGTCTATGCTTGATGGTCTTATTTTATCAGTGTGGCATAATTATCAGAACCCAGATTATTAGAAACGTCACAAACATTTTCCTTGTATTAAACATAGTATTGATTTTTTTCATTTAAATAATATTTCTTATATCGTCCTTATTATGTAGGGTTTCCTGATTCCTAAATGGCACGTTTTTTCTCTCTGGCTGATGTCTTGTGATTCCGGTCACACTTTTTGGCGGTTGGTTTGTACTTAAATATTTTTTGCTTGGGTGGTGACTGCCACTGGTGGTGGTGGTTGTAGATAATATAATGGTTGTTGGAGTGGTGGGTGTTAGTGGGTCGTTTGTCCGTTTGATACTTTCATGTGTGTATACATGACTGAATGTGATTAGCTTCAATATAGAAGAAAAATGTTCCGAGTCGATTTCGTGGGAATTTATATGTGGAGTGTGTGCCTTTGCCTTGGCCTTGTACCAGAAAAGGGATTAAAGTTAATGAAATAAGATAAAAACTTATGACTTTGAGGGTCTAGTCAAAATAGGCTTTTCTCTGTTTTTGAAGACACAATAAATCTTTTATGTTTATTTAATTCTATACTCAAGTATTCAGAAGGATGTATGTGTACGAGCATCTCTACACTCTTTGAACCCTCAATTTTTTGTTTTTATTATTTAAGGTTTTATAACGTAATTCATCAGAAGCAAACGGAAATTAAAGGAATAAAATGAAATGCTTATCTGGTGTGTTTGGGACAGCATAAGGACGGGCAGATATTCTTTCGACTGAAAATTCCACTCAGTTCATGAAAATGACTTACGAACTGAAGAAGTTCTTTACAATAATTGAGTTTAAAGCTGGGGGCAAATAACATAAATAAAAGGAGTAGGTTTATGTAGAATTTGAAGGTATTACAAAAAATACTTTATTATAAATAATAAGTCGATAAAAAATCGTCAACCACGTATACGAAGACGACCAGGAAAACACGGCATATCAGCCTGGAAGAAAACCGTCTATAACATCAAAAATAAAAACTTTACTTAAACACCATACAATTCGGGTATAAAATGAGTATGTAATTAATGAATACAAAAAACCACACGGCTATTATACATTAAGTATGTCAAATCTATTCGTTTTAAAAATTCTTAATGAATGTCTATCTCATTTCTGGGAAACTTTTTTTTTGTTCACTAATGTCAAAATATATGAACTAACTCACTTTTTGTTTAATGTTTGCCCAGCTTTGCTTTTATTTTAACAATTTTTTGTTTAATGATATCGCATCATACATCGGCATTTTACGCTTTCAATTTGTTCGTCATTGTTGTGGTTCTTGTCTCCATTCCCCCCCCCCCCTTCTACCCACAAAACACATAATACAAAAAAATAAACCTCTTTTGAAGTTCTCGTTAAATAAATTGCTGCTAACAATGAGTTATGATCGCTTAATGTGATCTTTTTTCTTGTTTAATTTTTTGCTGATATAGGTACATACTTCGGACATTAACATTTAAAATGGGAACCTATATATTTAAATCAGCGTACTTTCTAGATACAAAGATTGCGTGCACAATTAAATTCAACCTTGAGTCTCAAGTCTCTTGAATAGAAGACAAAAATCATTAACTCAAAATTAACAGGTATATCGCGTTTAAAACACGAATATTTTACTTCACTTTATTGTCTTTTAAGTCTATCATTATAGAAAAAGTGTATTTAATGATCTAATAAATACCTATCCATAAGATACATGCTACACGTTTGACTTCTGTGTTAGATAAATATTGGATTTTGGTTATTTTTTATTTGTTCAGTTTGATAGGTACTTTTTTCGAATTCTGAAAAGGGGTTTTCCATATAAAAACTTACTTCAATGTCGAATGAAAGAAAACAAAAAAAATAATGTGAGTCAACACAAGACGGAGAGGACAAAAACTAGACACACAGCACACAACATACCACACACCTTGCCTTAAGGTTCAAGGAAGAAAACAATTAATCATTGAAGCATCCAGCTTCAAAAAAAAAGATGAATGATCTTCCATTTCCATGTTGAAACTAAAAAAAAAAAAAAAACCGAATGGAAATAAAAAAAAAGTCGTTCTTCGACGACGTGTTGTCATTAGCGAAGTACCTATACAAATCTTCCCTTCTATTTTTTTGTTTTTGTCTTTAAATCCTTCTCCATTATTTTGCACATTCGTATATTGCAAATCTCATTTCACTAAAATCTTCCATCACCCAAGTCGTTGGAGCCTTACGTGCAGTATTTTTAGTCAGCGGTTAGGGTAACCCATCCTGGACAATGATTTCCAAACATCCTTGAAAATGAAATAGAAGCATGGGCGTGCACAGAACTTTTTTCAAGGGGCTATAAATCCAAATATAAGATAACGTTTTCTAGTGCTATTTTGCCATACAGGAAATTTAAGACTAAATGTTTGTATAGCCCCGGACCTGGAAGGGTCAAGAGCTGCCCATCAGTCTGCCTCATCTTAGCAACGCCTCTGGATGGAAGCAGTTTTCCGTAAAAGTGTACAGATATACCAGCGCTACTGCTAGTGCAAACGACGAGGATAAATACCTTGTAGGGTTTTTTTTTAAACTTCCATGGCATCTTGTTTATGGTGTTCACGGCTTTATGACTTTGAAAATGGGGTTTGTTACACGATGTATGCTATGCAGTGCACGGAGAGAAAGGACAAAACACGATGTTGCGTCAAATTTGTAGTTTTAATTTAGCCAAGAGCTCCCTTGATGGCCGACATTGGAGCGAAGGACTCTGATAGATGGAGGAAAAACGAATAGCTTCACATGGAACAGTACACTTCTGATCTGGGGATTAAGTGATTCCTTAAAATTAATTTGACTTTATTTCGTAAAACATTTGTATTTAGATATTTTTTTTAATTAAATCAACAATGTATGTAATGCATGTATGTGTAATGTTTTATTAGAAAATTAAATGAGAAACAAGAAGAAAAGGGGTTGTGATTACATTTAAATTGACGTCACGAATGCTTTAAATGAAACGGGTATTCAAACACGTAATTCTTCAATAAACTTTATCTTAGTTTGAAAACCAACAACATCTTTTTTATAAGAAGCTATTTTTTTATTAGCTTTTGCTTGCAATCTGGGACTGGGAATTTGAAATTTACAAGAACTTCAAAAGAGAAACTTCTTACATGTTACTTCTTTGCAAGGTTTTTCAACTTCCAAAGCTTTTTTAATTTTATTATTTTCAGATTGAAATGGAATTTGATGGTCTGGTAGTCAAATATTTTGTGCCAAACGACTATTTTAAGGACGCTGATTGCCCAGAGTTGTAAGCCAACATAAAGCAAGAGGCTTTAAAATCGGAGCCATTGATCGGAGGGACGATAGAAGTTGATTTTTTTTTTCTACGTATGTTTAATTTCTTATCGCAGAGGAGTTTTCGCACCTGACTCGGCTAAGATGTAGTAACGAATTTTGTAGCATGAGAAAAAAATGGTTGTTTTTGATTTTCTAGATTATAATATCTCGAAAACCTGAGCCAATTGGGGCATTTTGAGGTAAAAAATGTCAATAATGTCAATTAAATAAAACTCTCTGATAGACCTTCTCCAGAAGTCCATCCCTTTGAATTCCTTGCGTTCAAGAATCTATCCGAGACGGTGTCAACCTATCCAAAAATGATTTTTCACAAGGGATTACAACAACACAAAGCTATCCAGATCACTTTGGATACAATACTGAAGGTGGCCTGTATTAAGTTTTAAGAAAACGTGTTCAACAGTTGACGAGTACACCCTCTTTTACGGATAACCACTGTCTATCAATATTGATGATAATCATTGGTTTAAAATTTTAATTCTCTATTTTTAAATATTGTGTTTTTAATATTTGAATTGTTTTCTTTGGCAACACTTATTATTACTATAATCAAAATACAATGACTCCAACTTTTATAAATGATAAAATATTGTCTCCAAATTGTATACATATTTGAATTTCAAGATAAGAATAATTCACCCAAATTAAGTTATCAAATTATTTCGTTGCCTTTGTGGCGTCATTGCCTGATATAATTCAATAACCACAACCAACCACCCCCTTGTGTGTACATAAGGACTGGTAGGCAGCAGGGTTTTGTATACCGTGGGGCTCAAATAGCAATTACTTACAAATTTTACTGCCAAGGCCGTACTCTTTTCAAAAGTCAGAACAAAAACATTGAAATTCCTGAAATTTGTCTTTTTTTTAAATTCCTCACATCCAATGGTTTCTTAAAATTTGTATTTTCCTTATTTTCCCTCTTTCTTTTTCATTCACCTGATTAAAATAAATAAATAACTCAGAATTTAGAAGCAACACAAATTTGTCAGGCTGGTGCACCCACCACCAACCACCCCCATGATGGAAGGACTCTGTGAACTGTGAGCTATAAGATGTCAAAAAAATCTACCAAAATGAAAGGCAACAACAAAAACTATTTGGTTGGTGGCTCTGGTTCCGTTTTTCTTCCTGCCACTGCTCCCCGATTTATAAACCGACAATGGTGGTTTATTTTCATTTTCTGTTGTTTTTTTTCCATTTGTCTTTCAGGAGGAGCAGGAAGTATGGGGAAGGTGAGGCTGAGAGAAGAAGAGGAACTCAGGGGTGAAAAAGGAAAAATCGATATTTCCACTTCGATGGCGTTAAAATAACAATACAAAAACAGAAACTAGACAGAAAAATAACAGTACCAGTGAGTAGAGTCCCAGTCAATACGATACGTCACCATCGTCATAATAATTTAAAGTGTCTTGTCGTTTCATTGGGAATGCTCCTTTTCTTTTTGTACTTGCTACACTGTTGAAGGTGACGATGATGGTGAGCGGAGGTGGGTGGTTGATGGGTTTCTTGTGGGTGCTTAACGGTGTCCCCAAACTGTCGTGGTATGAAAAGTGTCAGGCAATTTTGATTATATTTCGTAAACTCGTAATGGAGAAGATAAAAAAAAAAAAAAAACAAAATACAAGAATTGAGAAAATATCAATTTCACCTTACCTTAATGTGGATGGCGATGAGGTAAACGAGTCACAAAAAATATCCTTTTCCTTGGAACTGCACTGAATTGTTGAAATTTTTGTCGCTGGATTGTCGGAGGACGATTGTAAATAATTATAGGTCACTTGTCGTCACTGCAGAAAAAAAAAAAACAACGACAGCTCATCAAAACCGATTACACAATCACGAACGACAAAGGTGCAGAAAAGGAGTTGTACAAAAACTACACATTTCGGGAGCGGTTTCTACTTGCAGGGGACATGGAACAGGGAGTGAGGAAGTTCGGTTCGCACTTTGTATACGCGCGTTTACCGTTGTTCTTTTTATTTCTCTCAAACTAACCGTAGATATTAAATGATGACAGGATGATTGGGAAATTTTAGACCGAAACAGTAAATAAATTTAAGAAAATATAACTTCGATAAAGATTAATTCAAAAAAAAAG
Organism: Leucozona laternaria; assembly: GCA_932273885.2. Classification (NCBI taxonomy): domain Eukaryota; kingdom Metazoa; phylum Arthropoda; class Insecta; order Diptera; family Syrphidae; genus Leucozona; species Leucozona laternaria. Next base: position 1,943,317 of record OW026366.1, read on the forward strand.
CAGAAACAAAAAACACTCGGTATCGGTACAATAATGCGGCACAAGAAGATAAATTCCCTTTGTTTTTTTTTTCTTCTGTTGTCTTCTTCTGTGATTTTATGACCAGAAGCACAGAGCACCAGCCACCACGACGACGGCACTTACTTACTAGAAGAAAGCAAAGCAAAGACTCAAAATCTAAGACGAAGTCAGCACAAATTCACCAAACTCCGAGCAATTCAAGGCAAAATAGAGCTCTACTGGCAGCTACAGTGAGACAGAGAAAACAAGAGTACTGAGTGCGAAATCGGCAAAAACTTTTTTCCGACAACGAGCGAGGAGCGATGATGATGAGAAACAGAGCCATGGCCGGTGGCAGGTCATGCGTGGTAGTTTCTCAGATTCGAATTCGGAATTACGTTTCTGATGATGATGATAAAAGGTGGGACGTATAGTTCTCGATAAAGCGAATTGAAGTGACGGTTAGGATTAGATATGACATACGATTATGAATGTGGGTGGTGTTCTATTGGGGAGCGATAAATAACACCGAATGAAACAGAGTAAGAAAAAAACACACCTAGTACCTTCATAATTTCAGTTGGCATTTTAATTTGGACTTGGAGTAAGAAAAGAATACGAAAAGGGGAGCCCAAGTTAACTAAAACTGAGTGTGTATGGGAATAGTGAATAAGTTTAACATTCTATTCATTCACCATACAAAATCGGTGTTGGCCTTGGGTGTTGGGGATTGGGGAAATACAAATGAATTTGTTTATTTCTCAGTGAATATAAGAGAAGAGTGGAGTTATATAAAAGTACAGTGTGTAGTACAATCAATCTTTCGTAATAAATAGATGGGGTAAATAAAAATAAACGCATGGTGGCGTATACATATGATTTTACTTCCAAGTTCCAAGAGACTTTTTTGTTATTTTGAATTTAAAATTTTATTTTCATGGAGAACAGAATACGATTTTAAATGGATTTGGTTTTGTCATTTTGTCAATACATACCTATTTCAAAAAATTTACCACTCTTGGTCCATTTGAGAAGAAATAGATGCAAGTTTGATGAAGTAAATATTTTAAACACAATTATCACAAATGAAATGTATTCTGCAAACTGACAGCTGAAGAAAATGCCACTTTTAAAAAAACATCAACGACGATTGTCAATTATCAATTAACAGTTGATAAATAATTGAAGTTTAATATTTAACAACCCAATTGATAAAATTTTTGATCATAAATAGGGTTTTCCATTAGTAAATTCAGATTTCAATTTAAAAATTGATTTTTTTCGTGGCGATGGCACACGATTTCAAATTGATTTATTTTTGTCATTAGGTTTGTTCGTTGAGCCCTGAATTCACCCTGGGGTCGCCCCAAAGTGTTTTTTTTCGAAAAACCTGAAGTCACCGTGGTGAAAAAACTCTGTGTTTTTTTAGACCTGAGGTCGCCTTATACTCGCAGTATACTTTGGCAGTTTTTGCTTTACCTCAACTCAAAAAACGCTTTGGGGCGACCCCAGGGTGACTTCAGGGTTCGACGAACAGACCTATATTATCTCCCTTCATTTCAAGTCAAGTGCATTCATGTCAAAGTATCAGCTGATTATATATTGTCGTCAAACAGCAAGCTTAACTTCATTGTTCAGTGAAGACTGATTCACAATGCGGCGAGGAAACGAGACGTGAGCGTGACGAGAACTCGTTGTAGTTGTCAAACCAATTTGGAGTTTCTCGTCGTCATGTCACGCCAAGAATTCGAAAAATTGAAAAAAAGCCGCGACGTAACGACGATTTCAGTTATGCTAAGTAATTTACAGATTTTTCACAAAAGATGTAATCAATTAAATAAAGGTATTGATAAATCTATTTTTTTGTAAGTTATTTTGTTTAAATTTCATTGATTTTTTTTTATAAAAATGGATTTTTGTCGTAATAACGCTCGCTGCATTGTGAATTGGGCGACGATATTGTAACTAGAAAAAGATGACAGCAGTTCTCGTCACGCTCACGTCCCGTTTTTCCTCATCGCATTGTGAATCAGGCATGACTTCTTTTTTCCACGTTTGTGTTGGTTTGAGGAGTTCTTTATCAAAGTTGTAGGCCGAGTTCAACGCACATCTGAATATTCAGAATTCTGAATTTTTGAAGCTCTTGATTGGCCAGCTGTCAAAAGTCATCTGAATTTTCAGAACTTTTTCTGACAGCTGGCCAATAAAGAGCTTCAAAAATTCAGAATTCTGAATATTCAGATGTGCGTTGAGCTCGGCCATATAAAAGATTTAATTAAGAAAATGCATCATTAGTAAGAAGCACAGATTAGCCACATGAAGATGAGAATCCCCGGCAGCCATTTTAATTTGCCTACAAACTTGAACTGGCAGTTTTCAGATAAAAAATGAGAATGTGTGTATAAAAATCTCACACATAGACAGTAGGGATCTTCACACACCTGGTTAAATTGTTGTTGCAATTCACATCTATTCATCGACGCGGGAAAAAATTATAAATACAACAATGTAAACAAATGGGTTTTGGAGGGTGAAACGTACGAAATATTCTCATCTTCATATGGCTAATCTGTGGTAAGAAGTATTGAAAAAATTATAATATACAATTCGTAACTCATTTGTGCGAGGTGTTCTTTAGATAAAAATATTATTATAAATACTATCTGCACTAGTTTCCTTTATAAAATTTGCGTTCAATGAATGCACTTGAATGTAGCCCCTTGTGTCTGCTGAACGTACCCAATGAATGCACTTGACTACATATTAGGTGTGTTCCTTTGGGCTCCAGTATCTACTGCCAAGTACTTCTGGCTGCAGTCAACTATTTACTTCTACTCTGTGGTCGAAGTAGTTCAAAGTAGTTCATTGATCTAGTAACAGAATGTTTCCAAACAAGAAAAAGACATCACCAATCAAAAGAAATTACGTAATAGATTATTGTTGTTGACATTTTTCTAATTTTAAAGTAAAATAAGAAAACAAAACCGAAATTAAATTGATATTGAGGTTAGATTTTACTTTTGGCAAAATGAAAGCATTCCATTCATCATCTACTGGGAATTACTAAAAAGTACTTTGCAAGGCCCAATGGAACACGGCTATTATGTTGTCCCTTGTGTCTGCTGAACGAACCTAATTTAAAAATTGATTTTTTTTTCGTGGCTTTCGACCACGATTTCAAATTGATTTATTCTTATCATTGTATTTGTGTAGTTTCGTTTCTCTGACACTAGTTCAATACAAATTTCGTCCCTTTTAGAAGAGAAAGATGGACTTGATGAAGTTATACCCATTTATTTTAAACTTTTCCATTTATAATGTGGGATTTTTTCTCACATATTTTCAACACAAAGTTCATTCCTGAAATACCTAAATTAATCCAATCAAACAACACATTTGCCAACTGACAGCTGTAAATTATGTTGGTGTTAGTACAGGGAGGGATAAATCTGCCGAAAAATTTAGATCTGCAAAATTAATGTGAAATAAAAAAAAATCAATTTACATTGCCCAATGGAACGCAAAAGTGCCCAAAATCAGCTTTTTTACAGATCCAAATCAAAAATAAATTGATTTATTTTACCAATGGAAAACCCCATAAGAATAACGCCGACCGTTTTTTAAATTCAAATCTAAATTTAACAATGTAAAACCTCATACATTTTGTATTTCCTTAAAACGTATATTTTGAGTACGATTTAATTAAAAAAAAAAAACTTTATTCAGCTTTCGATAGCTTCAAATTTTCCCCTCATTTGACTCTCTTTGATAAGTGTAGCTAGTTCTTGATTTTTTTGGTCTCTCATTTCGTCTATAATACTCTCTCGAAATCCTGGATCTTTGGCTGGGTCATTTAGCAAAGAATCAGTTGATTTTTTGGTTTGTGGAACTTCTTGACAAAATATCAATCCAATTCGCTCAATTGAAATTGGATTCACACCAATTTGATCCCATGTATCTGACCCAAACCACACTGAAAGTGGTGCATTGTAGTCAACGTTAAAGATTCGAAATGGTTGTACGGGACTACCGAATCCCAAATGGCTTATTGTATCCCTCAAAGTTTTTGACAATTTGGGCATCTGGCTGGAGTAGAAGAGTAAACTGGCGCCCATAATATGACAAACGGATCGAACGCATCGACAGATGTGTTTCTTTAATTCTGGATCTGAATAGAAGTGAGAGATCAATTCGACACTAGGAAAATATTGAAGAGCTTCTTACCAAAGTCCATAAAAATGTCGTACTTCCCACCCACAATAATCAGAGGAAACGGAAACAAATCCATCGTTGGCAAATCTGAATGTTCTTTCCCCACTCGGTCACTAGATTTTTCTATATGATTTGCCAGTTCAGTTTTACTGAGTAGATTCGTGTAGGCATTTTTTAAGCCTTTATATGCATTTTCCAAATCAACCCATAGACTTTTAGGTTGGGACAAATCCACAAGAAGAATTACAGCAAAATTATTAGCTCCATGAGATCTCAATGGAACATCAATAAGCTGCTCGGAGTTCTCCAATGAACCCAATTCCCAAATATGTAAAATTTGCTTTTGAATTCCTTGTGACGAACTTGTTCGTTTTCCGTAGGAGTATTCCAAGGCTAGAGTTGGCCGAACTAATTCCTCCTTTTCGAAAAATTTATTTATTGCTGTTGATTTTCCCTAACAAAAAAAATCAAGAATGTCACAAGAATCTTATAGGATATAGGTGCGTTTGGATTAAGTGTCTACTTACCACTCCTTTGCTTCCAAGAACAAAAACGGTTCTCTCTTTTGGTTCATTGTCGATTTCAAGAATTCGCAGTTGTTCTTCGAGTAATTTGATGGCAATATCTTGAATGGAATCAGTTTTTTCACTTGTTGGTTTATCAAGAAACATTTTTTTTGATATAAAATCACAATGAGAATGTTAGTTTACAGGTTGACGATGTGATGGCTACGAAGCGTTACCATGGTCATGGGTGATTCAAAAACATTAAAAAGGAGTGTGCGCACTACATTCAGCGTTACTTGAATGTTTACAAACCATTAACTATAAGTATGTTGTTTACTTGTGTTCCTTTCCAGATCACTCAATATTTTTATATTGAAACCATTGGAAAAGTGGAAAGAATTAAAGTTTATTATAATCTCTCGTAGATTTAAATATTGAATTTGGAATTTTTTTTAAAAATACAATGAAATTAGGGAAACTCTCTTATGAAATTTAAGTTGAACAAAACAAATGTTACTAAAGAAGAATTTTCGTTTGCTCATCATTAATGAGTTGGGCTGTTTTCGGCTCCATGATTTTTCAAATTGGGCTCCACTATTCGTGGAAATCTGGTAACACTGCTTTATGACATCCGATGCAACACCAGATGGAAATGACTCGAAAGTCTAGACATGCCAATTATAACAGTTTTGGATTATAATTTATAAAAGTACTGTTTATGCGGCCCCGCAGAGCCAGGGCCCTTTTTCCGGAGGACGTTAACAAGGAAAATGCTAATCCGCCATACATATATTAATTGACATGAAAACAACAACAATTTGATTTGAATTTATCAACAGAGAGAAACATTTATTAAATTTACTTCCTTAAACTTTACAACTCTTCGATAAAATTATTGTGTTCTCCTTTGTTTTTTTTTTAATGTTCCAAAGTGCTTTTTTTCTTTAAAGTTATTACTTTTTTTTAAATTGTATTTAGCTTGACCCATTGGTTTCCATTTTATGTATATTTTTGTTTGTGTTGTGATTTTAAATTTCTATTTATTAAATATTAATTCTGTATAAACAAACGGCACTATGCGGTATTTAATCGCCATTTTTCTTTGTCTAGCTTTTTCATAATTTAAAAATCCTTTTTTTTGTTTTTTTTGTATAAAATATTTTACAAAGCAATATTTTTTTTATTTTTGAAATACATTTCCTTTTAATTTTAAAATAAATAAAACTTAAGCAAAAAAAAAATTCAAATAACAAACAAGCAACAGAAAATTATTTATTTTTTTTTACTTCAATCTGGAATGTGTTCTCGTCTCTTTGAGAGAGAGAATCTTCAAAACTGAAAATTTGGCAGTCAAAAGCTACATAAAGGGGGGATTTTGATATTAATTATTATTATTGTTTAAAAAAAAAATTCTTATTTCTAATAGTTTTGCTAAAAAATCCAAATATCCTCCATAGAATCTTCACCCATCTCTTCCACGGGCAATGCTTTCAATGTCCTTAGAGTCTCCATGTAAAAAGTCAACTCCGATGTGACAACACCGTGCTGTGGGCCACCATTGTTGATAATGTTGTTCCTCAGAAGTTGCTCTTTCAATTTGTCTTTGAAATTTTTATGAACAATTCTATAGATGGTGTGTATTTGTTGCTCGGGAAGAATTGGGGCAATGGCTTCGTGCAATTTAACCAAGTGACGAGAGATATTTCTAAATGATTGTGAAGGAACTGGTGGTCGAGAATCCCAACTGGAGAGCTGGGCGGCCACACGGTCGGTGACAATTCCGTAGATTTTATTTTCAATTTCTTTGATGTGTCCGATGAAATCTTTTTCGATTGTATCGAAACTAGACACGGATGTGGGATCTAGTGAGCGAAAATGCTCCTTGACTTTAGGCATTAGCCAGAGAACTAGCTGCAGAGCTCGTGATACGAGTGCCAAATTGCCACTTGTGATTGTTTTGAGACCGGCAACTCGTAGCGCCCCAGCGCCGATTATTAATTGACACGAACGTGAGTTGAATGTCCGCAAGAGGTCGACAACATTCCTGGATAGATAGCCGGCTACAATGGGCAACCGCAGGGCGCATTTGCAATACTCACTGATCATTTGCACCAGCAAAAGAGCCGCTCCCACTAGAGAAAATGGTTTGCCTTCCACCAGAAGCACTGGACTCGCCGGGCTGCCTCCATTGCAATGGATCGAAGTTGCTGTTGAATACTCCAGGGCCTTGCTGAAGCTAAAGTCATTCTCCGCTATGCGATCGATGATCTTTTGGAATTCATTGGGAATGTCTACTTGACGCCAGCGTTCTGAATCCAGCAGCAATGCCATTTTTTGTTTTCTCTCAGAATGAAATCGGTTGGCGAACCTCGAGGCCTGAACTTTGACTGCGACCTTCAGGGGTACACTCTGCGCTCCCGATATAGACTCAGTTCCGGCACAGAACTCATTTACAATGGCTGTTAGTTTCTCGATCTCGTCAGCGGTAGCCACACTCTTTTCCAGGCTCTGACTGGATACCAGATTAGAACAGCGTTCGTGGCAATAATTGCAAACCGATTGCAGTAGTTCGCTCAGTTTATCTCTCACGTTGTCATAGTCGGCGTCGGTGAGAAATGCATCCGAGTCCATAAGATTCACGGCCTCATCAAATCTCCCAGCTGCCGCATTCGCCGTTTGCAACATTATCCTGGTCACAGCTTTAACTCTACCCAGAACTTCTAACAAAGCAACTGTGGCTCTTTGAAGCAGAGCAATCCACTCGGTTATGGACAGACTCTGGGCCTCTTCTCCATGGCCAGTTAGACACAGTTCAGCATCCGAAGAAGCTATAACTTCGATGACCAGCTGTTTGATTATGGCTCTTATTGTGACGATACTCTCCTCTTTGTAGGTATCGATGAAGGTGTAGTTATTTTTGCGTAACAGACCCATGACAATGCAGATGAGCTTATCCTCGGCGAGGATTTTATCGAACTCTTCATCCGAATTGGGATTGGTGGATGACAACGGTCGATTCAAATCAGCTGTGGCGAAACGTTCAAACTCAGTGGTCAGCATTTTATCGATAAGTTTCTCCATTTCCGTTAACTGCATCGGGAGATGCTTAAAACAGTGTATTCCTACTAGTTCTTGGGTTAGGATCTCTTGGGTGGTTCCTAAAAATAGACAAAGAATTATTGTGTAGAATTATTGAAAAATCTTTCTTTTAAGGACTCACCTATTAAATCCAGCGCCGCAACATAGTCCTGCGTCCCCAGCAGCAGCTGCAACATTGGCTGTGTCTTATGTACCGTTGCCATAAGACAGAGTTTGTCCAGAGTCTGATCATAATTCCACCTCCGCTGGGCGAACTGGACAATTTTCAATGAATCCACAACCTCAGTCTTACTCAGAGCCCGTAGACTCTGCCTCAATTCACGAACATTTTGCGCGGCCTCCTGCATCTGCTCCATGATGGCATCTTGAGATGTCATCGCATGAAAGAAGGCCGCCGATTTCTGTGACACCTGGCGGGCGATTTTTACCTCCACAATGTCCAAGTAGTGGGAGAGCTTCTCCTGCAGTAATCTGCCTGATTGTTTGCTCTCTTCGCTGCCTTGGCCGATGCCCGGGAAGACCGAGGCAAAGCATTCAGGACTGTTCAAATCCATAGTGGCTTTCATGAAGATATCGGGGATTTCACTGAGTTGGCCTTCCCTTGTCGGACTGCGATAGTTCTGTTGACTAGAATCTTCCTTCTCCTGCTGCAGTTGCTGGGCGCTCATGCGAACATGACGTCGATAGCGTTTGCCAATCTTCTTGACGTAATTCTCAAAGTCGGCGTATTGGATGTCGTCCAGATGGGGCGAATGGCCGATGTGGACCTTCTCCACAAATGCGTCGCCCCATTTCTTGGTGAAGAGGTTGGTCTGCTTGCCACGGCCGGGGTCATTGAGCACGGCGGGAAGGTTCTGTGCGGCAGAGAAGACCGACCATTCGGGAGCAGGCTCGCGACTTGGTTGGTTAACGTGGTAGCGTGTTACATGCGACTCATAGTCCCGATCGGATACCCCATCCAATGGCAGCGATGGACAGACGCCATTGAAGCCATATCGGCAGACGTAGGAGCCACCCTCCTTGGTGCAATGACGTTCTCTTAAATGTCTAACAAATTAAACAAAAGGATTGCAATTCAAATAAGTTAAAATATGGAATTTAAATTGAATTTTACTTGACAAAGTCGGATGAGCTTTTAAATGATTCCATGGGGCAGTAGTAGCATGACTCCCAAGCTGGTGGCGATTGGAGTTGTGGGTCTTTTTTGATGATGTTCGCGTTGCTTTCGTTGTTGTTAGTGCTGCTGCTGCTGCCAATTGTTGTTGTCTGATTATTTGCCATTACATTACAAATCACTCCTCTGAGAGTTGAAACTTATTTTGCTCGATTTGAATAAAATCACAAATAACGAAATTTCGTGGACATAACTTGGAAATTCAAGTTTTAAGCTAAGCAAATGCTGGAAACGCGATAAAACATTGCACACGAGCAATGTTAAGGAAAATTTTTCATATTTTTCCACTTTTTTATTCTTCTTCTTCTGTTAAAAAAAATGATGACAGTACACAGAAGAGAGAGATAAGTCAAAGAACAGAAAAAAATGAAATGTCATCAAATTTCGAAATGTATGAGAAAAGTAGTAGATTGGTAGGTGAAAACGAATGCATTCAGAAATAATATTATGCCATATAATTTAGAAATTTATTAACCTCGAAAAACATTTCAAATTAAATTAAATTAATGAAATCGCAGAAAATAGAAGATTTTTTTCACTATAAATTTAAGAAAAAACAAAAACTTGAAGAGAAAAATAACATCTAAAGTTTTGTTTCAGAACCTTCAGCAATAAAACAAAATGAATCTCGCCCAATCTTAACAAATTGTTGTACAAATTTTGTGCAGTCTCGGTTCTAGATTTAATCCATGGAATTCGGTAGGTAGATTCACGCTGGTTCAACCACGTAAAATTGATTTTTTTTTTTCAAAAAATCAGCTTACCATAGCTAAATTTTGACATAAGACCGCCTGGGAGAATATTTCACAGAAAAACAGAACTGATTCTCTGAGAAGAATATATATTAAACCATTTCAAAAAAATTTCTTTTCATTTATTTCAATTTCTTTCAAGTCATTTTCATCAAATAAAATGGTTTCTTTTCTTTGGCTGCGATAAATCATTTTCCCAAATATTCCTTCATATAATTTTTTGTTTTCAAAAGAAAAAGTTCACACAAAATTCAAGAACTACATCTCTGTCAAAATCTTTTTTTTTTGAGACCTCAGTAATCTCAGTTAATTTGAACAGGCAATATTTGTCACGGCCAAAATCCTGAGGAAAAGAAATTTTGGAATCTCTCAGATCTCATTTAAATGAACGCACCATATCTATGCCAAAAAATTATTTCATTCACCAAATTGTGACAGATAAACATAAAGTGAGAAAATTTGAGTTTTGGGCTGGAGCTGCTTACAACTCGGGTTAAATGCTTGTTCTGCTATTACACGACGACTTTTGTGTCGTAAACCCCGGAGCGATAGCGACACGTGAGTAGTGTGGTTCGGGCTTAAACTTCAGAGACCAGATAATTTTATCTCCGCAGAAACGAACTGTCAAAATTTTGATGGGAATATTTTTCTGCAAATCTGATAAATGTATTGTTATCAATTTGATGCGGAAGGCATAAAAATAAACCTGATAAATTTAGAAATGACATTTGTGATGTGTTTGTCTGCTATTACACGACGACTTTTGCGTCGTGACTCTTTTCGAATTTTTCTGCAAAGCGGAAATTTATCTCGTTTCATGAATACCCTTAGGGCCACACTAAGTGAATCAGTGGTACTTAATTCTCTGATGTTGGTGACTTAAGTTCCACTTACGCTAGCTATGAAATTTAGCTTAAATTCCTAATATGGGAAACTTAACTGCCACTTATTTCGGTAAGTGTCGACTGTGAAACTGGCCCTTAGCCTAAAGTCCTAATATTGGAAACTTAAGTGCCACTTATTCCGGTAAGTGTTGACTGTGAAACTGGCCCTTAATATTTGAGCCACTTTAGGCCAGGCGCGCACATGCAACTAAACAGTTTGGTTTCGATTTTGAGCAATCGGCATAATATGAGAGAGCCCGCCGGATTATGTGCGCGGACTCTCATATAATCCCATAGTGCTCAAAATCGCAACCAAACTGGTTTAGTTGCACGTGTGCGCCTGGCTTTAGAATTCACAAATCTATTTGAAAGACGATGATCACATCGGAGTTCGGAATACACCACCACATCAGAGTTTGTTTATCCTCAGAAAATTACTGTCATACTTTGCTTTATTTTTTTGATGTTTGAACTGACATCTGGGAGAACTTCCGAACTTTTGGTAATGTTCATAACGCATTCACAAGTCGGTACCAGTGAGAAATGTCAAAACATCGGTATCGGTTATCGTTTTCATGAGATGATATATATGAATCATCAGCGATAATAAAATGTGGCTAGTAGTAGTAGTATAATGACATCTCAAATAGAATTAGCTACCAGTCCTTATGTCGAAAAAGTTATATGCTTTTTCTTTTGAGAAGTCATATGAGTTCAATGCGTCGCTTTGGTATGATTTTTCTGACAGGTCATATGAGGAGTTATATATGACTTCTGTAATCGTATAAAGCGGCTTTTATTATAAATGCTGTAATAAAATTGATTACTTGAAAAAATAACACCCTATCGTTATGCTCTCCATAAATCTATTACAATTTCAGAAGACCGAGAAACAAATAAAACTCCCATCACTAAGCTGCCAAAAAACAGCTGTCTTTTATTTTTTATGACATTTATCTATCATCTTTCCCGCTTGGTTTGGTTTTGGTTGTTGACTAGCGGGACTCTGACTACGATTAGTGGGACTAGCCAAATAGGCAAAAACCAAGATAAAAGATTTTAGAGATCTTGGGGCTTTTTTTTTTATTGCGGTTTATGTTTTGCTATTTTGTTTTTAAAAAATTACTCATATGGAATAAAATAATTATCGCACGAAATTTCCAGTATTAAAAGAAACCATGCTTACAACGTCTTATCGCTTCGTGGTCAGCAATAACCGCCTTGCCCTCCAGAGCGTCCTATCAAGCTTTAAAGTGCGCTGCTAGTCATGAAAATCCCACCACTGGTTTCGCTTGTAAATTAATCGCAAACAAAAGTCTTTAATCTCCGTCTCAGAAGAAAAAAAAAAATACCAAAGATGCGATTATTCGCAAAAATTAAACTAATTCTCTCGATAATCCTGTTCATTCTTGCTCTAACTTTGGGCTTATGGCTCTGGAAGGTGAGTGTTTTCCTTCTCAATAAGAGGATGTAATTGGTTTATTGTTTTTCTATAGGACAATGGAGCAAATCGAATGCCATCCCGAAAGTCAATCAGACATGGTCCAACCACCACCCCACCTGTTGTCCTCTGGTGGACAAAACTCCTGCCCGACTACCACCAAACCAAACGATGCGGATTCAATCAGTGCACCTTCACTGTCGACAGGAAACTACTCAACAGCAATAACACCAAGGTAAGTGTTTGTACAACGCGATAAGACTCGCACAAAACACTTGAAACTTTATAGTTGTTGTTCTATAAAACTTTTTCTCTATCAAATCAGGTTCTAGTGTTTTATGGTTCGGAATTGAATAAAACCGATTTACCATTACCTCGTGAGCCCCATCATCTGTGGGCTCTGTTCCATGAAGAATCCCCAAAAAATGTGCCATTCATTCAATACGCGCGAGTTCTCAAGCATTTCAATATCACATCGACATTTAGTCGACATTCTAACTTTCCGCTCACTACTCAGTACATCAAGAGCGAGAACGAAATAACCGACCGGAAGTATTTGGTTGCAATTGGAACCAAATCTCTGTTGCGCGAGACTGAGAATCTTGCACCAGTTGCGTTTATTCAATCGATTTGTGACACATCCTCGGGCAGGAATGAATACATCAAACAATTGATGGAACATATTCAAGTCGATTCGTATGGAGGATGCTTGCACAATAAGGATTTGCCAAAGCAGTAAGTTCAATAATCACATCATTGTCATCGTATAAACTGTAATTAGGTATTTTCCTTCCTTAGATTGACTGGAGACTATTTGAATACAATTCAATCGGAGGAATTCTATCGATTCTTTGCTCGCTACAAGTTCATCATTGCGTATGAAAATGGTGTCTGCAATGATTATATATCGGAGAAATTTTGGAGACCACTGGTTATGGGCAATATCCCAATTTACTTTGGATCACCAACGATTAAGGTAATTTTTTTTAAATTTCACCAAATCGTTATCATCATCATGAATTCCATAAGCATTTCTGCCTATCAACTTTTGTAAGTTTGTCTAGAAGACAAGAGTCTTTCGTTAGTCAGATATGAATAGGCCATTCTTTTTTATATGTCACTCTATGGGTTTGATGACGAGATGCTTTGATAGAGACAATAACAAGTAAGGTCTTATGACTCGCGTTTTTTATGGGCATACAAAACTATTTGCTGGAAAAGCCCGAGGTTTTGGAAATTAGAAGTTCTATGTAATTTACTTTTGCTTCAGCTTCTTCTTCCACTCCATTGTCTAGAATTCGTTTTTCAATTTCTGATTGGTGTTGATGGCTTTATCAGCGTCAATATACCTACTTCTTCTCGAACAAACTGTTTAGAAATTTTTTTCAACACAATGCGCATTTCGATATATGGCGATTTGAAATCTCTGGAATTTCTAGTTATATCTTCGGAACCAGAAAAATATATTTCCAAGAGGAGACCAGATTCATATATACCTATCAGAAAGCGAAGCTAAAGGGGCATGTTTTAAGGCGTTTATTAGTTATTATTTTAGATCAAATATGTTTGAGTTATTCAAAAATAAATCATTTTGGTAGAGCGATGGCTCATGAAGAACCAATGCCTAGTGACTTACAACTCTCAACTATTTTTCTCTGCTTGTCTGAAATGGAGGGAACCTACAATTTACTGCCGAATCCGAACGGCTAAAATACTCCTGGAAGATTTGTCAATTCCTCGCCAGGGAATCACTCATTTCTGTTTTTAGGTGGCAGAGGCTGGGTTTTGATCCTACAACCTTTTCCTCCAACCATTTCGCCATGGGCTACTTTTTGAGTTATTAACCTTACCCAATATTCTTGTCAGTGTAACATCGATTTCTCGAAGAGGAAAGAAGGATTGTTTCAAAAATAATTTTGAAATTAAAATTAAACTACTTATAAATCCCGCAATTTCCACTTTTTGACACATTTTTTGAGACTCAATACCGATTCTGTGTCCTGTCCTGTTGGTGTACATACAATTACCTATCAGAGAAGTTGTCTGTTACACTACAAATTAGCTTATGGGTCTATTACGGATGACAATTCCACTGAGTTGTGTTTCTCTACGAAAGTTTGTCTTAAAATAAATGCCTATTAGGATGGTATGTCTCTTTTCATTTCAACTGAAATTAGGTGTCTTCCATAACGAACAAGTTTGTGTGGTTTGCTTAAAGCTCAGCTCTCGTAGAAACAAAAAAATTAAAGACTGAATTTTAGCAGAGACAACTAAACTCAGTTGAGTTTGTCATCCTTAATAGGCCCATTAAATTCCCCTTTGCATAATGACTCTTTGTTCCTGACACTTTTCGAAATTTAATAATTATTTAGTTGAAATCAGAACTTTTTTCTCCTCCATCACACTCATTAAATTTGAGTTAAGGACAAAGAGTCATCGGGTGTGTACATTGATGAGCCAAATGACAAAATAAAAACTAACTGAGTAATTCAAGTATGTTGTAATCGTTTTCATTCTACCGTTCGGAAGGAAGTTTCAATTCATAAAAATATTTCCGCAATCCACGCAACAGGTTTCAGTTTCTTTTTCGTGATAAACAGGGATTGATAAGGCCCTAGTGGATGTCAGTAGCTGACAATATGCTCAAGTTATTATTTGCTGAACCACCGAATTTCGTAATCAAAATCGTATGTCGTTTTTATTTCGCTGTTCGGAGTACACGTTTTCCACTCCGTTTTTGCTCCTGCTACTCCCAAAGCCTTCGGTTGGCTATTGGGAGTAATCAGTAATGATTTCGGAATGTTTTTCTGTTTCCAATTTCATAAAGAAGTACATACGGAACATGCACATGAACATTTATAAAGTTTTTCGTCAGATTACTTCTCAAAAATTATGAGTTCTTCAGGAAGCCATTTGGTTAAAAATGGCGACATCCGATGGTATGTGTGTGGAATCAAAAAGTACTAGAACATTTTAAAAATCCAATTGAAAACGACATTAGGCGTTTTCCTTTGGAGGTGGCGAAGTACTTGTGAGTAGATGAAAACTAAAATCTAGTGCTTTCATCGCGAGTAGATGAGGTTTGTAGGAAAACTAATTTTTTGCGTTCCATTCAAAATGGCTAGCAAAGTACTTGCAAGGACTTCGCCACCTCCAAAGGAAAACTGCTATTAAAATATACATACATCAGTGAAATTCAAACAAATATTTTAATCTGAAATCACAAGCGATTTCCCTTAACAACGTCCCTGTGAGAAAATATGTACATACATATATCAAGAAAAATAATCAAGAATATCAAGGCAAGCATCTACATAAATTATCACCTCATTTCAATAATTCTATTTTTTGTGTTTCATTCAATCGCTACAGGATTGGGAGCCGACAAAAAAATCTGTCATTTATGTTTCCGACTTTGCTAGCCCCAAAGCACTCGCCGAATATCTAAAACGTCTCGATGCCAACGATCACGAATACAATACCTACCTGGATCACAAATACTCAATGCTGCATTCGATCACGAATGATCTGCTCAAAAACACCCTACTCGAACGAGACTTTGAATCGGACAACGAATTTGAATTATTCGAATGTTATATCTGTAATCGAATTCATGATGATAGCTTTCATTCAATAGCCGATGTGAAGCACTATGACTGCGGTAATCGATTGCAATTCCCTGCCATGCAAACATCGATGGTACATTCGGATTGGCATTCGATTATGGCAATGGGTAAGTGCGAAGCAAGTGTGCTGGATGTGCTGCTTCAGAGGAATACAAATTTTACAGAACAAGAATTTGAAGATATGCTGCAACAAGATATTAAGACAACCAAATGTCAATTATGATGATGGTGATGAAGATGTGAGGCGGAGTGAGACATGTATATGTATTTTTTTTTTTTATTAATTGATACAAATCTATCAACTGAATGAATTTAATTAAGATTTAAGTTTATTTTTTTTTTATTTTTTATCAAAATGTTAAACTATTTATAGTAAAGAAAAATACTTTTTTTGTGATAAAAAATGAAATATAATAAAAGACAAAATATTAATTGAGATATTTTTATACAAATTGCAACTACTTATCGAAGTTTGATAGAAGTGTTAATCTATCGATTTCAAATGGTTAATAAAATGTTTAAATGGATTTCTAAGCTTACAAACCACTTGAGGCAACCTAATAACGTCAGCGGAGCAAACAACAAAGTATACGATTTGATTGCGTTATAAAGGTAACACCACCCTCAAAGAGAGCTATTAAATTTACAATTTAACGGCAAAATTAAGCCTTTTGAACTTTGGTTATGAGTTGTTTGCTTATCGTTGCATTTTCTGCAAGAATAGATAGGTTCAAGTTGATCGTAAAATAAACAACTTCCTTGAGCGAGTTTTAAGATACTATTTGAACTTTTTTTTTTTACAATAAGTGAATCTTAAATAAATACTTCAAAAATAAATAAAGCCAGTGCCAACTTGATAGGTGCGCTGAAGTTAACCTTTCAATATTTTACTAACATTAGTCCATTGACACCCCCCTCCCCGTACAATTCGAATAAAATAAAAACAACATATTTTTTTTTATAAAAATCTTAAATAAATATACAAATTTTATTTGCTTAACTAATATCTCAGTCGGAATAATTTCAAACGCCTCTCACAATATACATACATATACACACATAGATACTCTACTCTAACAACATCTTAAACTAATAACAACTGCCAATAGCATAGACCACCACGTTAGCCTATGTATCACACTGCTCGCTCCATCGTGGCCAGAGCTTTCAGCATCTTCCATGTCTGGTATGTAATCGGAACATTGTGGGAAGTTCTTTGGCACGGGGACCATCTGGTGATGTTCTCCGACTTTAATGACCACAGCCATCCCAACTTCGGCATGGAATTCAATGTGGCAATGAAGCAACCAATAACCGGGATTATCGGCTTTGAATCGAATGATGGTGTAACCACCATCGGGTACGGTAACTGTGTCCTTCACTGGCGGCCGATCAAAGTTTCGATGTAGCTGACCCAATCTGTCCATTTCTTTGATCTATAAAAAGGAGAAAATGGTTAAGAATAGGTTTATAAATCGGTCCTTGAGGTGAGAAAAACTTACCGTTTCAATGGTGACATTCCTCCCAACTCGGTCCAGTCCAATAACTCTAAAGGCATTTCCATGCAAATGGAACGGATGATTAGCATCGTAAGCAATTCCTTCGTCAACCAAAATCAACTCCACCACTGCATTCAACGGCACCTGCAGCACATGATGACACTTGCAGAAGTCCTTCCGACAGTCGATTCCCTGATTCTCGAAAGTTGTTTCATTGCAGAACATAGAATCGTCAATTTGATCTCTCGCTGGCATCAGCGGCAGAGATGGCATTGTCATTGAAATGTGATTCAACTGTGGTGTCAATACTGGATTGCCATTTGTCACCTGATTAAAACCGTACAGACCGGCAGGATGGAAATCGGGATTGTCCTTGGGGTAGAAATCATAATAAACAAAGAACTTATAGTCGGCTTCTTTTTTAAGAAGCGAAAGATCTTCTTTCTTTTCTAAGGGGATTTTCTCTAAAGCCTTCAATTCGTTGATAGTGACAAATCCCGAATATCCAGGTCCCATGTTTAGAGAATTCAATTCGATTCCGCCAGGCTGGAAATCATAATGTGGCACACCGTCGGGCTCGCTCTTTTCTGCACCTTGATAGTGGAGAATTGCAACTTGGAAAGCTGATGTGAATCGCTCATCGCAGTCCATTAGACCCTTAAGACGAATCCAGTAGTTTCCGATTGGTTGATTGGCGTGGATTATGAAGTCAAAACGTTCGCCAGCATAAGTCACCACAGATGTTACATTGATTGCCTCGACATCATAACCATCTGAGTTGATAACCGACAGGGTGTGATTGTCCACCGAAATAGCAACTGGACAGTTTAAGAATTCAGCGTTAATGCTACGAAAACGGTACTTGAAGCCCTCTGCTACAGTAAAAACTTCCAGGGGGATTTGTTCCAAAGGAATATCTGTGGAACGTTTGGATCTAAGCAGAGGAAGTTCCATTTTCATGTTCTCTTTGACATCCGTTTGGAATAAGTTCACATCAGCTGGTAGGGTTGTGGTTTCGGGTTCGATGGTTTCAAAAGTTTCGAACTCAGAAAAGGAAGATAAGGTCGTTTCATCTTGCATCAAAGTTGAATAAGCTTCAGTAGGTCTTGAAGTACTCTCTAGAGGGGGACTAGCTCCTGGCATTTGTGTTTGTTTGTTGAAAATCTCAGGATAGTACCTTCCACGGCCGTTGACCAAAATATTTGGTGGCTTATTGTCTCCGACGGAATGGTAATGCGATGCGTACATCGACACTCCTGGCTGATGGGTCCAGTCTTGGATGAGGAGCTTATGTTCGGGCAAATCGAAATCGTAAGCTTTTCCATGCGGATCAATCTCCCTGGGCTGTCGGATAATCATCGGACCGAAACAACCATCTCCCCGTTGCATTCCTGTGTGTGAATGCCAGAAATGGGTTCCAGGATTCACGGCCGCAAATGTATACCTGAATGTGGAATGTGGCTGAATTGGGCATTGGGACACATGTGGGACGCCATCCATGTATGGTGTCTCCCGCTGGTGCAGACCATGCCAATGCAATGTCGTACTCTCGCCGAGCAAATGATTTTTCACATCCACCATAATTGTATCATTCAGACAAACTTCTATCGAAGGACCTGGCATCATTCTGTTCACAACGGTGATACTCCTCCTCACGCCATCCCCAGTGATGCAATGTGGTCTTCGGCAATCTGTTACGTTGCTTGGGCAATCATAGCAAGCATTACTGAGAGTCTCATACCATTCGACCACAAAAGTGTATTTACAAACCATGGGCTTCGCCCCCACGGTGCAGTCCCTTACACACGGATGATGCTTGTAGAATTCCTTGTCTTCGATATCCTTGTCATCGGGGTATAAGCCGCTGTCAATGGATTTCCTATCGACACCTTGACGGCAATAAGTGCAACAGTTGTCCCTATACAAATCGGATTGTGGACAGTTTTCTGGGACCTGAGGACATGTCTTTGTGTAAGCAGATATCATCGCCTCGCCATTATGTAATGTACACTCGAGAATAGTGCAGTCTGAGTGCCATGTCTCCCCCACGGTATAGAGCTTTGAATTGTGTAGACATTTTGTTTTAACACATGTCCCACAACATTTCTTTGGATCCGGGCGGTATTCGTATTCCTAAGAAGACAAAACAAAAAGAAAAACAGAAAATTTATGTAAATTTGATTCTTGTAAAAAATGATGGGTAGATATGCGGGTTGACTTACATTTTTACAATTAACAACACAAGTCTCTTCATGGAGTTTTTCATGTGGATTACCATCTTCATCGAGTTCACAGGAATGTCGCACGCACGAATTATTTGTATGCCACACCGAACCGACATCCTTAATTAGTTGAATTTTGTCATCGGTTGTAATAACACATTGTGGTGGTTTTGTATCTACAAAATTTATAAAGAAAGAAAAAAAAAATATGAATTTAATCTGAATTTTTTAATTTAATTATTCAAGGTTTTTCTTGAAAGAACATAAATGTAGTAGGATGATGGTGAAGCACATGTGTGTGGAAGGTTTATTAAATCCTGGGTATTCAAAGAAGGTTGGTAGAATTATTGAGAGTTTTTTTTTTCGGGTGATTTAGTTAGACTACGCCTTCCCATAAAATGAAAAATGAATACGTTCCACAAAATTTTTAGCGTGAACTTAAAAAAAAAAAACGTCTGTTTCAAAGGTTCTGTTGTTCAAATGCCAAATTTGTTAAGCTTGATTAAGTTATTGCTACGTTGATGCATGTTGGGAAAATGAAAACATAGCGTGAGAAATATTGTGGAACGTATTCCTTATTCAATTTATCCTTTGAAAATATTGCAGTCTTGTTTTATTTTTTTCATCTTTGAGTCTTTCGGAGTCTTTGTCTTCTTGTAAATAAGCTAAAAAATGTATCCTCTCGTATTTGAGTCTACGCTAATCTATTTGTAATTAAACTTCACCCGACCCTCGGCCACAATCTAAGTAAAGTATACAAAATTTGTTTGTATATATGCATATTCAAATATGAACAACCTCATCTCATCTCAACGCTTTAGCTTTTTAGTTTGCCAAAATATGGTTTTGAAGACATTTGTCTGCACCTACATCTAGCTACGAATAAAGATAAGAATCTTATCTAACTTACGTGTACACGCGACTTAAATATGTAAGTCGCAAAAATTCTACGTGATTATAACTATATTTAATTCGTATTTACTAAAAGATAAACACAAATTTTCCCATGTCATTGGCGCTAATAGAGTAAATTTAAGTCACTCAGTTGTGGGTGGGTGGTTGAAAGAGGCGGGCACCACAGACTCCAAGAATTAATGACAAAATTCGTATTCAGTCGAACTTGCAATAGCTATTAATTTCGTACCAAAAATGACAAGTATCTATTTACGTACGAACTAACGATAGATACGATACAATTTATTATAGATAAGTCATCTTGATAACTATCAGTTTTGTAGTTTTTTTGACAGCTTTGTAATATTCTGTAATAACATTTATTCTGTAATAACTGTTAACTTGCTGCGCCAGACAAATATTGAAAAAGCATTTGTATTAATGAACTTCATACTTTGTAAATAAATAAATTTGCGACGTAATTTATTTTACACCCGGGCGCCATTTAGTAGAAAATATCCCTTTTCACTCTCAACATCAAAATGCTATATAAGAATATTGATAGCAATTAATATTATCGATATTTGTTTAATTATATGTCAGTGCGGCTTTTTGCGGCATTAAAAAAGAACAAGGCCGCCGCTGCCGCCAGCAACCTAGATCGTAAAAATAATCAAGCGGAACAAAACCAAGGGTATAAAGTCACATAATTACAATTCACTATTGAATAAATAACTTTAAATACAATAAATACAAACAAAAAACAATAAAATAAAGCTCTATATTTATCTTTGTTGTCATATTGCCACCTTGTTAACCACACAAATATTCCCTCAAACCGAATGCAACCAGATTGGTGCCCCCATAGACACATCGCCAAAGCGGAAAAGAAATGGTCTGTCTTCTTTCTTTCTGCAGGCAACTCCTTGTTCACAAAAAAAAATAATAAAAAAATATATAAAATAATCACCGGAAATAGTCCCTGAACACACTCATATCGAACCATTTGCTATAACCACTGACCACAAATCGGAAACAAATCAAGAGAAAAAAGACCGCTTCAGAGCTTGATCGTCGTCGTCGACGTCGTACAGAGCACGTTCCATGTACCGGCTGCACTTTGGGTATGAAGTTGGTAGATTCATATGTACTATTCATACATACATTTCTATATCTCTGTGCTTATGACTTCACTTTGCAGAAACATGCCGCTTTGCCTTTTCCAAGCTGCCTGAGGCTATCGTTCCAGATAATGTATGTGATGCTGCTGTTGCTGCTTCACGAGTCGTTTTTTTTTTACATTTAATATACTACCTCCACTTTACTCCACCCAACCAAATTGCTATTTTACTGCAATAGTGGCTTTGAAAATTTCGCAATATTTCGTGTGGTTTTCCTTGAAGTATGTTTGTTTGTTAATTTTAAAAGCTTATACACTTTGTATGGCAGGAAAAAATGAAAGAATTTTATCCAAACATTAAAAAAAAAAAACTTAAGAATACAATAAAGTATACATTCTGATTTTATTTTTTCATCATTTTTTTTTATTAGGAGTGCAATAAAATTGTATAATTTAATTATCACCTTAAATTGCATTAAGCATTGAAAGTGACAATTGTCAATATTTATCCAAACCTCATGACAGACAAGTCACATGAGTCTTGAATTTTTTAGCTCAATGCATTGACTTCCACTGACCAGAACAGATTGAATTTCCAGATCAGCATTACAAAATGTAAGATATTGTAGTTGTGCCAAAAGTCCTGTCGTTTGACAGATGGACGATACTTGAGACATACCAATCTATTACAATTATCATAACACTTTGTCCCCATAAACAGTATGCGTTCATCAAAGAGTTTGGCGCTACTTTTCAATAATATCCAGGTATCTGGAATTATGCACATTGGCAGAGGGCCTAGGCCCTGCGGAACTCAAATCAAAAATATTTCCAAAGTTCGTTTTTGACAGCGAAATATTGACTCTTATTGGCAAGCTGTCAAAAATTCTACCAACCTTAGTTAAAACTGACAGCTTGTGAAGCAAACTTCTTAAAATACCTTACCTTCGAAATGCTCTGAAAAATTTGACCTTATAAAAATATATGTTATCTAACTCGCAATGAACCAAGGTTATGTATAGTTCAAGTAACACGCATCAGTTTTAACTTGTTAATGCATCAATCATCCAAAGTTTGAAAAAAAAAACAAGTGGTTTTATCCTAATACATCATGTTATTTATGGTAAACTCTGGATTTTTTTAATTTGATTATCACATGTATGTATGTAATTATCTTTTTGACATATTTTGTCTCATTGCTGATAAATGTGACATCTGACAAATGACCATTTCTTTGTCATATGATTATGAACGTGTTTGGGAGGTTTTAAAAATAAATTTGTTGTTTACTTAAATGAAAAATGTTTAAAGTATTATTTATAATAGAGATAAGTTCAATGTCAGTTAAAAATACTTTTTTTCCAATAAATTTTCTGTTTCCCGATTTAAGTCTGTTGAATAATCTGTTTGACATTTGTTTGACACATGACTTGAATTCATAGAAATTTGTGACAGATTTGAGCAGATAAGAATTTCGGATTGTCTACGAGGAAATGATATGATTTTTGCAACGATGTCAAAATAACAAGTGATTTTCTCCATTGCGAAATATTTGTCACTTTTGACAAGTAATCCGACGAAAAACTTTACATGTATGTATATGCGTGTTCCGTGTCTACTCTTTCATTAAATCAAACACAGAAAAATATTCCAAAAACATTACTCGAAACAGCTAATAAAAGAGTTTTGGAGTAGTATGAGTGAAAAAAAAGTAATCTGAACGTTCAAACGAAAACGACATAATAGGTCTGTTCGTTTACTTTCAATTTCAATTCAAGTTCAATTTTATGTATTTCATATAATTTTGACAGAACTTCGGAGTAAAAAAATTTTGAAGAATTAAAAAAGTAGTACAACAGTCTGATAATCCAATCAAAAATGACAAACGCCGTTTTCCTTTTAAGGTGACGATGTACTCACGAATATATGGAAATGAAAATCTAGTACTATCAGCTATAAAGCTCTCATATGCGATGCCGAGTAGATGAGATTTGTAGTGAAATCATTTCTGTGTATTCCATTGAAAATAGCTAACAAAGTACTCACATGTTGACGGATAGTTTGCTTACAGAAAATGTGAAGTTATTTGTTTGATTTATATAACAAGAGAAAGTAACATTCTCTCGGGAAAAATTCCACAATTTTGCTGTAATAATTCTGAAAATAAAATATTTGGAATTCACTTGCCCAACTTTACTTCCCAAATCTGCCAATTTCGACTAATTTAAGTCTAAAGTTCTGTCAAAGTAAACGAACATACCTACTATCAGGAAATCGAATTTATAGAAAAGAAATCGAATGTCATTTTGTCTTAAAACTGAGCATTGCGGTACTTAGATGTGTCGTTTTGCTCTGCCAAAGTGACGCAGAAAAATGTCTGACATTTAAGAAAAGTGAATAGGCTTAACACATTTTATGAATTTTGCTCAGAATCGACATTTTTGTTTGTAAGTTTGAAGTGAACAAATCGTATGTTTGACCCTTTTCACACGGGGAAAGAATTTAATGGAGATTTTTTCATATTTTCTTTTAATTTCTTCTAAACACGCTTGTACCCTTCAATCAAGGAAGTTAAACCATTACAGATTGTCTGTTGTTTCGTTTTAAAGTCATTTAGCTGAACGCTCAGCGCACACTACCTAAAGTATTGTCAAAAAAATGTCATCAAATCGTTGGACGCGCGATTTTTTTCACATCTCTTGCCTCTTGCTCTTCTCTCTTAATCTAGTACGCTGTTGATGTGAAACGAAAAATGTCATAAAAACTGACGCAGCGAAATCATAAACGAAAAACGAGCGAAATTGGTAATTAAAGCAGATTATTTGGTAAAGTATCTGCGCTTTTTTCGCACAGAATTAACATCTCATTATTTTATCTCGCTCCAACTTCATTTACAAAAAAAATATCCTCCATCACTTATCTGTCTTTTTCTCATCTTGAAGGTGGAACAAGATAAAAAATTGGAAAATCAAAATGAGTCGGTGAAGTGAGTCCTGTATGTGAACACCGCCTTATGCTGCTATCTTTGACACTCTTCTGTCAAATTCACGTTAAATGGAAAACCCATTATACAAAATTGAAAACACCCCCTCTTGTGGTCTTTCTATCATGGATAAGGATAACCGTTATCAATTCTAATCATTATCATCATTACTCTTGAATTTCTACATAAACCCGTAAGTTTTTCTTTTTTGTTTTCAAATGTTAACCACCTTTTATGATTGATGATGCTCGACAATGAACTTTATGCCCCCATTCATCAGCCATTACTCAACATACAATCTACACTATTGATGGGCAGTTAATCGTCATACATACCTACAATCAGTGCAATTAGCAACAAATCACGAGAAAGTGTTAACGTTTCATAAGTGGCTTTAATTTCATCCGGTTTTACGATTAACAGTGGCTATTTGGTCTGATTGTCAGAGTGTCAGTTCAGTGCTATGTGAATGTATAAGGTTTATAACGAGCGCGTTAATCTACAAATTGAATTAAATATTCCAACAAAGCATATGAACTGATGTTCGTTCAACCCCCTCTTGTCTTTCTTCTGCTGCTACTGCTGCTGCAGCTGTCAGTTTCAGACTGCAATAATGCAGGTGACTAATAAAGGTTTTCCAGGGATGGACTTACAATTTCAGTAAATATGAAGTCCCTCTAAATATGGATAAAATCACCTATATTTCTCATGTTTTCAATTTCACCAAAAAAACCAAATCGTTTTTAAAAGGGCCCCTTTCAATTTTGACATTAAAATTTTCAAAGGAAGTTTATTTAAAAATTTAATTTTTTTATGTATTTTTCCTCTCGCTATTATTTAATAATTTAAATTATGTGTAAGGCCCAGAACGAATGTAACAGCTCATTTTTAAAAAAAATGGACACTGTAAATTTCAGCGCCCCCTTAAAGTATTTGCCGCCCCTATTCAGCCGCCTCTGTACATTTTATCGTAAATCCGGAGTTAAGAGTAAAGAATGGTGTAATTGCTGTGGGGGTAATTAATTGTTCGTTTGGGTCTATTAGTGTGACCGTCACATAAATGTGTACACTGCACGCTGCACAGACTAAGTAATATATACCTATATCTGCTATTTGAATGGACAATGGAGCCCATAGTTAGGGTTCACTATATTACATATATGATGTTCAAAACTCTGTTGGCAATTTTGTGTGCGGAATTGATTGGCCTTATATGATGTTTGGATGATTGTAAGCGGATTATAAAACGTACTCACCTGCAGTTATAATAGTTCCAGCACTAACTAGCTCCTCCAGAGTAATTGTGAATAGGGTCAGGTATGCTAATAGGCGACTAAAAGCCTTCATTATGATGTGTGCAGTGATCCACAGATTTTTACTATCTATGCGAGTATATCTATCACAGGTGCTGTCGGCTACACTTGTTGTGTGTGGGCAGCAAGTTTACTCCGACGACGATGAAGGTTTTTTGTTATTTGTTGTTGCTGTAACTCTATCTTCTATCAACGATGAACTAAGTGAGAACATAGACAAAAAAAAAAAACATTAAGGTAATCAAACATTTTTGAATGACGCAATAATGGATTTGTCAATCATTTAAATATTAGTTTATTAAATCTTATGATTTGAGAAAACATAAACATCTTCACCGGCGGCGGGGATAGCCATAGTTATTAATTAACATTTTTTTACACTCAACAAAAAAAATCTACATTAAATGTTTCAAGTGCTACCAAGTTTTTTATTCCATATCATTATTTTTTTTAAAATTCAAAAATAAATTTAAAAAAGTACGTTTATTTGACATTTGATCTTGAGACAAGTTTTTACTAGCAAGGGCCTTGCGAGTTTTTGACAAGTTTTCCTATTCTATATTTCTCCTACCGAAAACTGTCCAGTGCGCTGGCTAAACTTGGCAAAAACTTGCCATTTTTCCAAGTGGGTTGCTGCACTAAAAAAAAACACGTTTTTATTTTACCTGATTCAACAACACGTGTATATTTTCCCCAAATTCTTCTCTCAGTGTAAAATGAATTATGTCTTAATCGGAAAAAAGGTCAAATTGTACCATGTTAAGGTTTATTATATTCCCCATGGCCCCAACATATTATAATAACTTCGATACTCTCCCTCTTTTTAAAGGCCCACAACAAAAAAACGCAAAGCGATGGAAATTGATTCTTCACAAATTCAATTTATGTATGAGTAAAAAAAATTATGTAAATAGCATAGTATAGGTACCTATCTATAGCTTAATGATGAGCACTTCAAACTCATCATTTAATTTTTACGAAGAGTGTGTTCGAAAAACGTGTCTTAGATCGGAGATGATGGGTTTATTCAATTTATATTTAGTTACCTACTACTAATATTCAATTTAATTTACATCTAAATCACGTTTTTCATTATTAAGTGCAAGCAAATTAATTGGAATTGCAATTTAAGTTGTGTTTTATGTTTGGGATTTTATTTATAAGTTGCTGATGCTGCACTATCTGAGAAGGTTTTGATGTACATATGATATGTATATGGGGTTTTGTTTTACTTAAGATTTTGAGTAATTAAATTATTATCTCGAGTTGATTATGAGGTGGTCTATTATAGGTCCAGACGGTATTTTATGAGTACTTTTAGTTATGAATGGGTACATTCGTAATTTAAATTGTCAATCGTTTAAAACATGCATTTGGCGCCCAACGTGGGGGCAATTATGGCTAGGAGGTTAGTACCTACCTGTTCCTTGTCGAAAGGCGGATACCGAACAAAATACAATATTATTTTGCTTTTTCGGAAAAGTAGTGTGAAACGCGTCATTGAAAATGCTAGTTTTAGAAGCATGTGTTGGTCTCAAAGACTTTGCTGATAATTTTTACTTCTTCTTGTCTAAAGAATTTGCCTTGAAAAATTTAGATGCAGAATTATTAACCAGAATTCGGATAAACCTTAACTTTTCTTGCATTAGAAGTTTGATTTAAAAAGACTACTAAAATAAAGGGATTTAATATTAAAATCTCTTTTGATACAACGATGCGAGCATTGCGTCTAATTTTCGGTTAACATGATTGTCCTTCCCACTCGACTTACTTTTCAAGGTTTAGTGGGCAAATTTCAATCGACTGATTCAATGAACCATCAGCCAACACCCGTAGGTCATCGAAACGTAAGATCTACCGAAAACATCGCCGCTTACCGTGAGAGTAAGTACTTCTTCGAAATCGGAAACGTCATTGCCATCACCATCAACTGATGTGCTACCAATCGATGAAAGCCAATTTTTTTTTAGGCCCAAATTGGATGATATAGATGTGGAAGATATGTGGTTTTAACAGAATTGCGCTACGGGGGCCACACAACGAACACCACATTGAACATTCGTCATGAACGATTTGAGAGTAGATTTCACTCTCGTGGAGGTAAAGTGACTTGGCCACTAACATCGTGCAATTTGTCCCCTTTAGAACTTTTATTGTGGGTTTTTCAACTTTTTTTTTCAAAAATAAACTAACGCGTTTTCCAATAAGAGGTGTTATTTTGATATTCAAATAAAAATGGCATTTTTTGAGATAAATGATCGGATGTTTATTTCATTATAAAGAGGAAGGTATGCCGTTAATAATGGAACACAACATCAGCCAAATGGCCGCCACGACCACGCTTACAGGACCATATCCTTTTCATGAACTTTTCCATAACCAAATCGCAAAGTGGCTGCCCTATGTCCTCGATAGCCTCACGAATTACATCTTTGAGGTCTTGAATCGACGCTGGGCTGTTGGCGTAGACCTTATCTTTCACTTGGCCCCAAAGGAAGAAGTCGCAAGGTGTTAAATCACAAGATCTCGGTGGCCAATTGTGATCACCTCTTCGAGAGATAACACGGTCCGGAAACTTTTCCCGTAAAAGATCGATGGTTTCATTGCTTGTGTGGCACGTAGCGCCGTCTTGTTGAAAGTAAACGTTGTCCAGATCAATACCATCCAATTCCGGCCATAAAAAATCATTAATCATCTCTCGATAGCGCAATCCACTGCCCGTAACTGTTGCTCCAGCCTCATTTTCGAAAAAGTAAGGTCCAATGACCCCGCCGGACCATAAACCGCACCAAACAGTCACGCGTTGAGGATGGAGAGGCTTTTCAACAACAACTCTTGGGTTTTCCGAGCCCCAGATGCGACAGTTTTGCTTGTGTACGTAGCCTCCGAGGTGGAAATGGGCCTCATCAGTCAAGATGATTTTTCCGAAATTCCGGATCATTTTCATGCATTTCAAGGACCCAATCAGCAAAGACACGATGTTGATGATCAGCCGGCTTGAGTTCTTGTGTTAACTGAACTTTATAAGCCTTAAGACCCGAGTCTTTATGCAAAATACGGTGTAATGACGTTTGTGAAATGCCTAATTCCAAAGAACGACGAGGAATGGACAAACCTGGGTTTTCTTCAAAACTTTGGGCTACAACAACAATACTCTCAGTTGTTCTTGAGCGACGTGCACGGGTTTTATTCTTCACATCACTAACTTGTCCCAACAGCTCGAATTTGTCCACCAATTTTCACCATTTTTATAGTGAATTTTAATAATTTCAATGCGTTGTTGAAGCGTGTATCGTTCCATTTTTATTAATGGCGTAGTTTCTACTTGTCAAATGTCAAAAAATGACAGCTTCAAAAGTGACAGCTACCGAAATAGCGGGCTATTCAAAATAACACCTCTTATTGGAAAACCCTTTATAAGTCAATTTTATTTGTGGTGTATTATAATGAAAAATACAAAAACATCCTTTGCTTTGTTCATGTATTGTCCAAAAATAAAGGTTTCTGGATGCTTGTAAGCCTTTTGGTGCTATTTTGATCTAATTTCGTCAAAACTACCTTTAGTTAAAGTAATATAATGGAAATAAGAAAAGCGTGGCACCGTACCAGGTCGAATAAGCTCGATCGTTCCACATCCGCAACGATGATACATGGGCCATCCAAATAAGTAAAAAGAAGAATTTCATTAATACCTAACACACAACTTGTGTTAGGTATTAATGGAAAACCCCATTAGTTGACCGAAGTGTTTATTACTTAAATCTGTATCCTGTTTCAAAAAAAAAAAAAAAAAAAAAAAAAAAAAAAAAACACTACAAACACCTGTGTGTGTGCATTAATAAAATTAACACGAAAAGAAAAATTAAGATGATTATTTCAATTTTTGCCAAAAAAAAATTCATTAGAATATTTCTCAAACGTCATGAGTCAATGTCGTTTAAATTCCCCAATTAAATTTTATCAGCTTTTTATGTATGTGAATTCTTTGTTTCAAAGTTTCCATAAGAACAATAGGTATAGACTTAGCTCATTTTCGGACAAAGCGTAGGATATGCAAATTATGGTTATTAATGGCTAGCATCATTACCAAGATGATTCTAAATACAAAAGCATGATTATCATGCGAAGTTACCTTCAAATTTATGATGTATTTTTTTTTTTTGTGTTTCATTATTACTCTATAGAGGTTAACCTCCATTCAATATACTATATAGCTTATAGGCAAAAAGATTGAGAATTAAATTCTATTTAAGTAAAATGTTTGATCTATAGAGATTGTTCTATAAGTAAAGAGGTTTTAATTGTATGTATGTATAAAAGCTTTAGGCTAATCAAAACCACCATCAAAGGTATAATCTTACAACCAGAACTATTAAGCCTCCAAGGCAGAATTGTAATAAATTGAAATAGGGCCAAAAAGATCAAATTTTGCGCGGCAACATTTTCTTTGAAAAACGTTTATTTAGCCTTTTAATCTGCCAGATTCATTTAAGAATCCAATTTGTTACAGCAATCAATTAATGCTAGACTTGTGTATTAGGGTGTCCCGTCGATGTATGAGAATGTATGAGCTACACTATCAAAAGGGGTATCAAAATTTGCGTAATTTTACACAGATAAAGAAAACGTCAAAAAAACTGAAAGAACATGTTATCTTGGGGGTAGTACCGGGCTTTAAAGATTTTTAAATTTCATGTTTTTACATACTTTAACCGTTTGAATAAAACTATAAAAAAAATTAAGTTTTAAACGTATTTTATTATTAATATTATTTAAACAAATCACATAAAAACAAAATAAGCAAGAAATAATTTTTAATTAATGACATAACCTTAGAGTTTAAACTTATTTTTGTGTCCAAAATTTGGCATTTCTGCACGAGATTTCAACTTGTTTTTAATAAAGCCATCTCTAGAAGTAGGGTCAGTTACACTCTGTGATGCCTCTGTTACCAGTTTAACACATCTTGTCTATAACAAGAGTTGAATCTTTGGAAGAAACCAAGCCGACATCAGCCAAAACAGCAGAAGCGACAGCAGCAGCAGATCGCGTCGATAAACCGTATCGATCACATACCTTGGCAACTGTTGGCAACATCAATCTATTGCGATAAGCTCTTGAAGTCGATGGTGCCTCTGTCAAAGGGGGGTTTGTTGGGGATGCCTCTGTTACCGAATGTGTTTCTGGGGAAGATTCACGCACCAACTCTTCATTGCAGTTTCCTGAGACAATATCCGTTTCCTGCGTAGACCATTTTTTTGCTTCCCTCTTTGACTCTTCAATTTGCCTCTGCTGTCGTTTCTTCAAGATATTTGTTTCTTTCTTGTCAACCCCGCTTATAACCATTTCATGTCTTTGATCCAACAAAAAACTTCTCTCATGGATGGGAACTTTCTTTGGTTTTAAACACGAACAAGTTTCAAATGAAGTGCATTTACAAGCAGCAACGTCAAAAAGCTTCTCAGATGACTCTAAAAAACACTTCAGTTTGTTTTCGAAACTAGCATTTTGTTTGCTTTTGGGGTATCGCTTCACAATATTGTACCTTTCGAAACAGGATTTAAGTAATTGAATAACTCTTTCCTTAGTTACAATTGGAATCGAAGCTTTAGCCCAAATATTGTCGATTTCTTCAAAAACAATCGCATATATTTCTGAATGGGAAGGATCCTTTCCGTTGAATTTAAGTTTTAGTTCGTTCCTTACACACAAAATGAATTTAATGACATCTCTTGTAGTTGGTAGCTGCCGATCGTCAAGTTTTTTGTATGATCCCAATATAGCACAAGTAGTCCTACTACGTCTTGAACTCATTATTTTAAAAAAATCACAAAAATTGCTTTTAAAACTGTTACAACGCACTTTACACAACCCGTTGAGGATCTCGAATGAATACTAAGGACTTCAAAGTGTGGCTTTTTTATAAGATCAGGTCTACAAATTATGGAGTTCAACAACTCATTTAGTCATAAACAAATGGTGAATGAAAAACCTCTACGTTTCCTCAATAAACCATATATGTGGTTTTTCCCATATTTGCCCACAAAACGCCCACTTTTCAAATCCTTGCGCTTTAAATCCGACTTTATTACCGGATTGAATTGTGTAGATATTTGTCAGGTAGAAAACAGCCTTCAGTTTTAAATCCGACTTTATTACCGGATTGAGTTGTGTATTTTACAGGTAGGAAACAGGTAAAAACCGATATCCTTAAAGGACATCAATAAATTAAGTCATTTGTGCAGGTAGGCCTCAAATTTATAAACAAATTTTTCTTCAAAATCGGATAGGTATAGAAACTTTAATTCAAATTGTGTCAGATTTATAGAGCAGTGGTTTTCAGTTCCAGGAAAATGATGATAATAGCAATATGCGCCAAAAATTAAAAAAATTCAATTTTGGTCACCTATTGGGGGTATTTTTAGCTTAAAACCTTATAAATTTGAAACCGCTGGAAACGTATTGTTGCATGCAAATCAAAACGTCAAATATGTTCTAAACCTAATAAGATCAAAAAGTTAATATTTTATAATAAATAGTAGCTCAGGAACCGACATTAAGGAAGGGAAAAAAAGCATAAAAATATCAATTTGTCAAAATTTTGAGGGTCGGTACAACCCCCTAGATAAATTTTAATATTTTTTTTTTATATATTTTTGTAATCTAAGTCCAATTACGCAAGTTTTGAGAGGTCTTTTGTTCGGAAAATCCAAAAAAAAATTTGTCGGGACACCCTATTGTGTATACCTGTTGTAATTTTGTTTGTATAGCTAAATCATAAATCAAAGGCACAAACACAATAGCCCTGGGCTATAAAATGTATATAGTTTTCGACCAAGAGTCAAAAGAGTTTTTTGTGTGTGATAAAGCAAGATTTGCCAAACAATGATAAACTATAGACTTAGCTTCGATGAAATGATAAAATGGAAGCACGGATGTCAAAAGTGAGTAAAGCCCAACTCAATAAATTTTCGACTTTTTGTATTTATCACATATGGACATGGTTGCAAGGACTATGGACCTATACCCAAACTCTTATGAAAAGCAACTTATAGGCAACGCATGCGACGGAAGCAACGGACAAAGTAGGTGAACTTTTAACTTTACTCTCCGGCAGATCCGTTCAAGTTGTCAATGATAATAACAATTCAAATCCGTCGAAACAGCGTATTCTTTGGGTCACCCTTATATGTCCCGTCCTACCCATTCGACGAATTCTATGGGTCGAGGCCTTTAGACATTATTTGCATACATGCATCGGTCTGTGCGACTTCAACGGTCCTTCTGTGACTAAATATTTTTGATTTTTCGTTCGAACCATTTTTGCATACATATGTTTGTTATTAAAAGTTTAATTACTGGCGGTTTTCCTTTTTGGCTCTGAGCAAAGCTCTGAGCAGAGGCTGAGCGATTAGAGCAGAGCTCTCAGCAGATTATGATCAGAGTCCTCAGATTTAATTATGAAACACATTTGAGCACTGAACTGTCATTTCATAGGTGTGTCCGTCAAATCACTATAACAAAAAAAACAAGTGAAGTTGGCTTCGCTCAGCGTTTCGCTCGATTTGCCCGGTCATTTTATTCTGAGCTAATTGAATAAGCTCTGAGCTAGATCCGATGGAAAAAACAAACACACTTTTTATGCTCTGATATGTCTGAGGTAATTAAAAAAACATAATTTTTTTTTTGACAATTCCGTGATCTGCTCTGAGTTAAAAAAAAAATGGAAAGATACACAAAAAGTCCAACCTTACTTTCTGATGGTTTATAGAAAAGCAATTACTGGCCAAAACAACATCAATCAACCGGCTTGATGCCTATACAGCCTTATGTCATTTTGCAAATAGTTTGCTGATGAATATCTACGAGTATTTGCATAAGTCGAACAGCTGTAATCGAATAATTATGAGATTGTGTGAAGAGAAATAAAAAAAAAACATCTCAAAACCATCTGTGAACATGTGTCAAACAAACAATAAAAAAAAAAAACAAAACAAAAATTAAATAAAATTGTTTAACTTAAAATCACGTGGATTTGCGCAAATAGGCACTTTTGGGAAGTGTATAACCACACTGTTATGGGCTGTTAACCGATGGTATTACGAACGTATGTATGTACGTACATACATACTGTCTGGCTTGAAAGTCTATAAATATTGAAATAAGAAACATGTACAATTGTACATGTGCATAATTAACAAATGATGAAATAATAGATTAATTAAAATTTTATTATTTTATCAATTTCGTTATTAAAAATTTTTGTGTTTTTTTTTATCAATTTCGTTATTAAACATTTTTGTGTTTTTTTTTTCTGTCTATGAATGTTTGTTTTTTTTTTGTATGGCATTTATCTTAAAATTCTTGTGTTTTACTTTGAATGGTATCTAGTTTGTTTTGTTTTATATTTTATAAACTTAATTTTCGCAAAAAAACCCATATCCATCACCCACTCATTAAAATCTATTTTAGCTCCGCCTTCAGTATTAACTTTCACAAAATTTTGAAATTGACTTTATTTTTTTTTTATGGGAAGGAAACTTTGTGCAAATATTTATCGATTTTTATTTTTTTTCTTTATCTTTTGTGTTTGCATTATAGTGTGGTGTTCTGGTGATGTTGTTTGAGTGGCAATAATTTAGGCTTTTTTATAGCAAAGTGGTTATACGAATGGCGAAATTGAAATGTGGGTGACAGTGACAAAAATTATACAAAAAGTTATAAATAATTTATTTGTTTTTTTTTTTTTTTCTTTCAGTTTTTAACGACTTTAACGACATTTAGTGTCAAACATATCAATTATGGGATGTCACTTTAAGTGTGAGCTATAAATAAAATTTTAAAATTGAGTTCAAATTTATGTGTGCCAAATTTGTTTCAATGTGAATTTTTAAGGCTTATGGGGTTACGAGACTTAAATTTTATTTCTTTGTTTTTTTTTTTTTTTTAATTTTTTTGGATATTCAAAAAGTGGAGTTGTTCTTTTGTTCTTTGTTCTTTGGCTTTGTTGAAAACAAACCATATAAATATTTCAGTTTAACATTTTTTTTGTACTTATTGAAACTTTGAATGAAAGAACAAAAACATGATGCTACTTACTACCATGTGCGTATAAGCTGGGGCTATTTCATAATATTTTTTTGTGAAAATTTGAACCAAAGTTTTGAATTTGTTGGAAATTGCTCGAAAGCCACCAGTTTTTTTTGGATGAATTGTCAAGGCAATAATGTGCTCTGTCGAAATCTCTTTGGGCTATTTTTCCTGGGATACATTCCATCAGAACGTTATTAATATCGAATTATTAAATCTTGGCTCGGACCATATTTGTATGGGAATCGCACAGAATCCTGAAAACCCAAAATCCAGAAAGACCAAAACTCTGAAAACCGTAAGTAAAATTGAAACAGCATTGCTTTAAAATGTCAAGTATTTGAGTTTTCAAAATCGTCTTCTCTGCAAAAATTTTACTAAACATAAAACAAAATGTAGCTAATAAAAATGGTAGTTGATTCAAATGCAATGATCAAACAATAAAACCTACATTGGGTTGAACATGATCACGTGACTAGCGCAATGCGTGGTAGCGCAATGCGTAGTGCGATTGGCTCTGAAGAGCCCAACTGGTTTTTCAAATTAAAATTGAACGTAACAGACTAAGGACCACTAAAAGGAGTCTGATGATCGGCCTAACAGCCGTGAAATAGCTATAACTCCAGCCTATAATGACTTGGTCGTAGCTCACTCAGGTGGTTGTTGTTTCATTCAAACCTTCACAAAAAAAAATGTCATCATTTAATAATTAAAAACGGATCTATTATCTATTATTATTAACTTAGAAAAACTAAAAATTTTCGGGATTTTGGGTTTTAGGAATTTAGGGTTTTAGTAATTTTGGGTTTTAGGAATTTTGGGTTTTAGTGATTTTGGGTTTTCCGGATTTTGGCTTTCGGGATTTTGACCACAACGCTTTTTGTATAGAAATAACAAGAAACAGCATGGGTAAATCTAGAACAAACCTTATACCCAAATCTGGCTTATAATGTTAATATTTCACTCCAAAATCTTCGAATCTATGACCAGAAGTCGTAAACTAATAGTCGAAAACAAATTTAATATACACTTGGCAGAAGAATTTAAGATGAGTTTGTTATTATTCGCTTAGCCAAATATTTGCCCTATCTACCCAACATACCCCACATTCCCTTATTTTCGATGATATGATTGCTCCAGCTATTAAATGACCCAAAGAAACAGTTATTATTTAAAGTTTAAACGTATTTAAAAAAATGTAAGTCCCAAGGCCAGGTTTATTCTTATTTAAGTACTTAGTCATCAGGAACTCTCAAGACCTCGAAATAAAAAAAAAATACTTATTTAAATAAAATAATGTGTTCGATTGTTCGATTTTGAATGCAGTTCACTTTAATTTGTTTTTATTTCATTTTGTTTAAAGTTCAGTTTTAAGTCAAAGCAAACAGAAAATCCAATCATATTGATTCAATGGCTTGGATGTAGCTTGAATAGTAAGTACATCTTTGAATTATTTAAAATTGATTTGATTTTTATGGCTGCTGCCAAATACTTGTAGGTACCCACCTATACCTACCTACCTACCTACCTACCTACCTATCTATAATGCAATGAGCTTCTTTTTTGGAGAAACCTGATTTTTTATTTGATATGTTTGTTTGAGTAATGAGTTAGCAATGCAAAAAATAAATTAACTGCCTACATTTATAGACTACATATGTATATACATATGTTTGTACCGGTCACAGGTTTTAGCTATTATAAATAGATTTGAAGGAAACAGAAAATACCTTCCATTTTTTGTTGTTGTTGTATTAACCGGATCAAGTCGATGTACTCACAGTCAACAGTTAAACCGGGCTTAAGCTTTTTGTTTTTGCATGCAGACTGTTTAAATTATTGGTTGATACGTTTTTTTTTTGTTTTAATTTTCAAATCAAATTAATAAAAAAGTCGAATAGGTACGTCATTTACCTTATGACATAATTTTGTTTGTGTTATTTTTGTTGGTCTTCTTTTGCTTAAATTCAAGAAAACACGTAGGACGTAGGATGTTTTGAATTTGAAAGTGAACCGAAATGATTTAATGTCTTTCCCTGGAGATATCTTGTTACTGTGAAGTTTTAAAATTACAATTTTAATTACCATAAAGAACGTGATAAGCAATATAATATTTATATATACATACGTATTAGTGATTTAAATGGGGTCTTGTTCATCTGAAAGTCTTGTTTTTTTTAAGAAAAAAAAAAACACAAAATTAAAACAGAAGCCGAAATTCGGGATTTGATCATATCATTTTCAAGTTAATTCGATCAAGTTTTTGGGAGGTCTGATGAGTAATAAATATTACATACATTTTTGTAACATAAAATTTGGTGTCAGAATAGGTTTTAAGATTTGTTTTTAAACAAACAAAAATAAAAAATTATTTCAAGTACTCATAATAATTAAATTCTCCATCTGGCATATTTTGATAAACCTCAAACACGTGTCACAAAAAATTTAATTAGGTATGATTATTATCGAGAGATAAAAGCATACGTATGTATGCATATTTGAAAAAAAAAAAAATACAGTCTATGCCAAAGTTATCACCACTCAACTGATTTAATTTTAAATTTAATGTAATTTTATTCAGTATCAAAAATGCACTTCATTTTTAATAATTTTTCATTTAAAAATATATATTTAAATTATGGAAAAATAGTATTGGTCTATTAATTCAATTAAAAAAAAACCTGAAGTACCTACATAATTAAAAAAAAAAAACACAGTCATCACATCGGAATGTGTTCTGTTAAACATTTATCACTTAAACTATCCCACCCACTAAAACACATAACACTTAACTCTCCACTTTATGTGAAAGTTCATTAAAAATAAAAATCAATTGCTTTACAAAATAGATAAAACAGCGCAGCATCACGTTGAATTGGATAACTATATGCCGTGCATCGTCATATATCTATATGCAAAATAAAAAAATAAAAATTATAATAATAATTCATAAAAAAAAATGTATCACGTTGCATAAAATATCTTTCGGTTCGTCGAACACCCATATTGACATTAAGTATTCTGAACATCCACCATATATGTATAAATACAAGGATTGGCCGTTCCCTAGGAATTTCTGAATCTGTTGTAAATTAACACACCAATCGATTTATAGACATATCTACATATAGGGGCAACAACAAAAAAAATGTGTAATTCTCAATGGAATTCAGTTAAATGGAAAATAAATGTTACACATACGCCCTGGTGTCCCTTTGAAAACAACACACACGTACAAAAAAGAACTGGTTTACAAAACTAATCGACACATAACAAAAAATTAAATAATCATCAGGATAGTGTATTGAGTTTTGTATTTATAAATTTTTTATCAAATAATACAATTTCTTTTATTATTTGTTTTTTTTTTTAACTTTTTGATACTATAAAGTCAAACAACAAATATAAATTCATTTATTCGAATTTAATTAGCAATAATTAATTATTTCGCTATGGTGAACCCATACAATGTATTTGTATATGAAAATGTAATCCAATGCTTTTACATAAATAAAAAAATTATCAAAAATGAATTAAAGTTAATAAAACTACCTGAGCTATTTGAATTATAATGTGGGTGGCAATGATATACATAGTAGATGAGGCGTTTGTCTTTTAATTAAGAGGAGTGGGTTCGAGTTGTATACCCTATAGGCAGCATTATGAGGTGTGTTCCATTGGGCCTTCGTAGTATACCCAGTAGATGATGGATGGAACGCTTTCATTCTGCCAATAGTAAAATCTTACCTTAATATAAATGTAATTTTGGTTTTTGGTTGTTTGTTTTTTTTTTCTATTTTATCTGCACAAATCTGCTACAAATATTAATTAATTTCTGCTTACTTTTATACATCTCAGCTGGTTTTTTTTACAGCTTGCAAAAAAATACAAACGAAAGAAGAGTTTATCAATTGATAAGTGAGAGAAATAGAAGACAGATTGAACTGCCCACTTTTCGGCTTTTGTCGCATCTTATTCGAATCACCCTGTATAATCGATTTAAATAAATTTTCCTCTACATATTACTTAACTTTGAAAATAAATATCTGTTATTTAAAAAAAAATTAATCTTCTAAACATAACTAAACGGAACCGGAGATGAAGTTCATTATCCGTTATTTGCTGTCTATACGTTTAGTGTTTTATCTGTCTATACGTTAAATATTTTATCTTAATCATTCTCAAGTGCACTTTAATGTTAATTTAATGAAAAATTAAACTAACAATCTTTGAAGATTATCATTATATTCACATACATATATCTAACTCTACACTTTTCATTTGATGTCATATAAACGCTGCCGCATACTTATGTTAAATAATTTAAATTAATTAAGTGAAAGATAGAAGATAGATTTGTTATATTATCATTTACCTACGTAGCTATTTTCAACATAACAATTTTATCATAATTATTGTTTGTATTGTTGTTTTTTTTTTTGTTTGTATTTTATTTAATTTGAAGTAAATTATTTGATTAGCAATTGATACCAAACCTTATCAATTTAATTTATTATTCAAAATTAAATAATGAAAACAAAAGCTATATAGACATACATAATGGTACCTGTATGTTTGTTTTTTTTTTTATTGTTACTTGTTAAATTGCAATTTAAATTATAAAGATAAAAGTTATTTAATTTATTTATGGCGGCATGATGATTACATTACACACATCATGGAATAATTTTTTTTTTGTTGAATGGAAAAGAAAGTAAATGGATTAAGTTAACAACAATATTAAAAGATATTGAAAACTATAAAGTAGTATAATTTAAGGAAATATTTTATTTTAATTTGACGAAAAACAAAATCATCCAGCTGAATTTTTTTTAATTTTTAGATTTATTTTATTAAAAGTTCTTTGAAACAAAAAGATAGACATTTAAACTCCTTTTAACTCCAGAAAATTAGTAAACAAAAATTGCTAACCTTCAATAGTGTTTTTTCCAATTCTAAGTCTAAAAATTAATTACACAAATG
Source organism: Leucozona laternaria (assembly GCA_932273885.2). Lineage (NCBI taxonomy): Eukaryota > Metazoa > Arthropoda > Insecta > Diptera > Syrphidae > Leucozona > Leucozona laternaria. The sequence continues at coordinate 1,983,115 of OW026366.1, forward strand.
TTTAAGATTGTAATCGCGTCTTTAAGAGCTTTGCCAGAACCCAAACATCTGCCGTCACACATGAATTCTAAACACAGGAAGTGAAGGCAAGAAGCGATCAATTTCAAATGGTTACCATTACCAAGGACCACTTCTTAAATCGATATCTTTTTCTTTCCGAAAACGTCATAAAATAACTGATGTAGGCTGTCTTCGATGAAAAAAAAAATGATTTAGACCTAGACCCGACAGTAAATTTTGGAATTGGGTGTATATTATATGGAAGTGACTCTAGACATGCCAATTATAAAAGTTTTGGTTTATAAAAGTACTGTTTATGCGGCCCCGTAGGGCCAGGGCCCTCCGCCTGTGGGCATACTTCAGGCCCCCAGAGTCTTTTTTTCAAGTCGCGCGAAGGTCGTTAACGCACGCCCACTTTTAATGGTGAAAAACTGTTATATATACTGTTATATGTTGGCATGTCTCAAGTCTCGTCCATATTATATAATATGAAAACATGATTATGGAGGTTCATAGGTGTAAGCTTTGTGATATGGAAAACTTAAAGCCTGGCGGAATTTTTTCTCAGGTTTTAGAGAGCTGACAATTGAGATTTTCCCATTTTAATTTCAAGGTTTATAACCACTTCAAATCATTATGAAATCAATATACTCCGTTATTTTTTGAAGACTATAATTTTGACGATCCGATCAATAGAACTGAATTTATTAGAAAATAATTTCCGCTTTTTTTTGGAGAATTTATACAATGCCAAAAATTTTCAATTTGTTCAAAAAAAATATATTTTCGTTTTTATTGTAAATATTGTTTTAAGAAAGTGGAAAATACTTATCGAAATTCTATTTACACAATTTCTTCAGTCAATGATTTTAAGCACGCTCATTTTTGGAGAATTATTTATAAACGTGTTTTTTCACTATAAGTTTATAACAGGCATAATAAATACAAGAGAACATGCAAACAAATTCCTTTTTCAATAATTCAATAAGTCAATGCATGTTGATACTTCCAGTTTTTTTTGTGGAGAATTTTATATTAGTTTTTTTTTAAAGTTCTCGAATAAATTGCTAACAAGAAAAATAAAATAAAAAGTATATTTTGATTTAACGATTTTTACCACGCAAACTTTTTTGTTCTTTACGACTAAGAAATATCAACAACTGAGAAAAACAGTAAAAATGTTTATTTATTCTTTCTTAAAAATTTTCTACACACAGTAAAAAGACTCCTTCATACAAAACTCTCCAAAAAAATGGACTTGCCAAAAACCATTAAAGAAAGTACTTTATTGAGATCAAAATGATCCTCATATTTCCTTCAAACATACATAGTTCTAAAACTTCTTATGAGATGACCTCTACCTAATGGTAAAAAAAAAACATTTTTTCATAAACAACTCTCCAAATATTTAAATGACACAAATTTTAAGAAGAAAATATTTTATTTCTTTATTTTTTTTATTGTTTTAAATGAATCGTAAAAAACTTTTGAAAAAAGTATCTAGGCGTGTTCAAATGTTTCGTAAGAAAAATTGACACAAAAATAGATCTCATATTTCTGAAATTTGGTTTTTCGTTTCACTCAGTTGTTCCTATGTCTTAGTCGTAAAGAATAATTATTATTCAAAAATTTCCTTTAAAGTTGGTGGGTTTCTTAGCACTTTATACAAAAATTAAAAACAAACTTGATATAAAACTGTCCAAAAAATTGGACTTGTCTAAATGCATTGACTAACAGAATTATTGAAAAAACCAAATTGTTTTCATATTTGCATGTATTTTTGTCGCTTATTCTGATCACGTCGTGAGGAAAAAAACACTTTATTAAATAACTCTCCAAAAATTTGTGTTACCAAAATAATTTTTTGAGAAAATTGTGTACAAAGAATTTCGATTCATTGCAAAGACTACTGATTTGCACAGAAAATCAAATTATAAAAAAATTAAATTTGAAAATATTTTAGGGAACGTTGTACTTAACACGAAGAAATAATTTTGGTATTATAATTGATTTACTATCTGTGCTGCTGTTCGTCTATAATCATTTTAATTTTAATGGATAGCGGAAACTCAATCCAAGAAGTATTTCCACAAGCTGCTTAAGTACCCGTAGTTAAAAAAAAAAAGAAACACAAATTACTATTCATGCTCAATCGTTGCTTCGGCAAACGAAATTTCAACACAACAAGAACACCATACCATCATTAAACAAAACACAAAAAATATATAATTACATTAATTTAAGGTCAAAGACAATGAATTTAAAATTATTTAATGTTTGATTGTTTCAACGGAAAAAAAAATACACACAATAACTATAATGATAATAACTTTGCCCATCAGACAAAAAAAAAATTATCACTTAAAAGCACATTGAATGTTTGAAAACATTCAACGAACGTCCTTCATGAAGTTAAAATTCAAAAGTTACAGCAACAACAAAAAAACCAAATCGAAATTAAATAAGAATGTTCACACAAAGATGTTGCAACGTTACGAGTATTATGGTTGAAGACAGGTTTAACTACATACGAGTAGGTACTAAATGAAAACAGACCTGCCGCACCAATCTTGGACAACGATACTTAAAATTTGTGTCAAAGAACATTCCGTATGCCATTCGCTTTTTTTCCAAATTGTTGTTGTAAATTCTGGCCACCACCGAATGCCATGGTAAACTAACGATTTTTGTAACATGAGACAAGAACGTGTCTTTTATAACAGGAGATCACTCTTAATTAATATTACTCTTTCACAAAAAAAAAAAATCAGATAAGAAAAATCATCATCACTTTATAACACACGCTGAATGCCTTTAGACCTTCTTACTTGAAGATCTATCTAAATTTAGTTCATATTTTTAGTTTTCAAAGATAAGAAGCAGTCTTTAAAATCGACAAAAAAAAAACAACGTTAAATCCCGGGTGTATTACCTCTTTAGCTCGACGATATCCACAAAGTTTTTTTCTAATTTTTTTTCTCTTCACCAAAGAAAATTCACAGAAAAGCTACACGATCCTTTTTTGTTTTCTAAGATATTTTTTTGTTAACGATCACCTCCTTTTCTGGTTTGGAAAAATAAAAACAAATCTAGCACCAACGACGATATTTTTCACAACTCAGCGCATTTTATAACACCCCGCTTATAGAAAGTCACGATCTTTACTCGACGCCGATTAAATACCGACTAAGTTATCTTTAGTCTCAGCTGTTGGTAAATATAATAAAATCACAGGCAAAAAAAAAAAACAAACAACTCTGAGATACAAGATACAATCGGATTCAGTGCAATTCCTACCACACCGCGGCACCGTCGTCGTCGGTCGTCGCAACACACAAGTTCAATCTCTTAAAGACCTACTACAGTCATTTTATGACGACCAACATTTTTGCTGAATGTATATCTCTTAGAGACCCTCTAGCAGTAACGACCGACGACGCACGCGACGATGACAATGATATCGGTCTAAAAGCTTTCCGCCACCGGCCGCCGCCGACGACTTTGACGTCATCAAATGTATCATAGTTTGAAAGCTTATTTGAAGGCTTGATATAGATTGTATATTAGTTGTTATTTTTTCCCACACAAATCTGCACATACACATCACATACTTAGGTAGGGAAGCCCTGCCTGCAGTCTATTCAGCTTACAATCTTATTTAACTAGACTTTCCTCGTAACAGCGAAATGAAGATGAGTTCTAGCAGGTAGATAGAGAGAAAGAAAGCCCGATGGGTTCTTTTACGATATATGGGGAATTCCGGAGGGTTTCACCTTCTATCTATCGACGACGTATACCTTTTGGATTCCCCTTTTGTGCTCAAGCGCGTTTAAATTCGTGTGTTTAAAATCAAAACTAGTTACAGTTCTGTTCTTGGGAAACACCGGCAGATGCGTCACGGAGTCAATGATTTTGCGTAATCGGATGTGGATGGGCTTTACTTTACTTTCTAAGAATCGACTTATTTGGTTAGAGTTTTGAATGAATAATTATGAAGGGCGCATTAATCTATTTTTAATTTGATGAACTCGGGTTTTTAAGAATTCTTTGCTGAGAAAAGTGTGTAATATGACTGATCAGCAACGAACCACAAAATTCGCACTTTTTGTATGACGTTTCGTATAGGAGTCATTAAAGTTCAAATTAAAAGAGGAAGGAAGTGTGCGGAATTTTTTTATGGTTATTACAAAGAAAATTGATGTGACACAGCATTTATAATTATTTTCATCCAATACACAGGCCCTTTCCGAACTTCATAATGTTTAAGTAAGTCGAAAATACATTATTTTCCAAAGTTGTCGTGTACCCGTGATTAATTTTTTTTTTTTATAAGTTATAATATGCGTCTTTAAATTACCATATTTTAGTTTATAATCTTCAAGATCCGTTGAGAAATTTTTAAGTAACAGATCTTTTAAGAAAATACAAATAAATAAACAAGTGGCGCCCAACGTGAACTCTAAACGCAATTTTGTAATTAATTGTTAAAGCATTTTATTCCACAATTATAATTTTGTTTTTATTCTCAAAATCCACAAAGCCAACCAAAATTCTTTTCAATTTTTCTATTCTTTCTAACTATAGCCATATGAAATCCAGATTGCATTTAGAAGATTTTACTCTGGATTTATACGACTGACAAATTGGTAGAATTTATTTCAAAAAAAACTGACAGTAGAATGAACAAATTAATTCTTTTTGGCAATTTACTCACAGAAAACTGCCAATTTTTCAGTTCAAAAAATCCAGCATTAGCATACAGTTTGACACATAATAAACTTAAGAAGGCCTCACATCATAAGCTAAAGATAATTATCAATCCTAAAAAATAATTCGAACTCATAATTTAAAACGTAAAAAGCGCATTAAAAATTCTTTATAGTTCTAAATGGTTTATAGGTTACGTGGCGCCCAACGTGAGCTCTGAGTGTAATTCTAATCAAATTTAGCTCGTTGGAAGCGAAAAGTCGACTCAGTAATCCGCTTCTTATTATCAAAAACCTTACAATATTGACGTGCAGTCTCAAAATGTCTAAAAACCTCGGGCATGGCTCAACAAATTTGGTGAGTTTACCCTAAAATTCGGATGATCTCGCACTGAAAAATCGGGTCTTACTAAAGTCCAACCTTACACTGGAACTACCATTTTTCATGTCTAGACAATTCATCCATTGTAACGTCAACATCTGATGAAACATTGTAATCCCTCTAAATTCCAGGTTTAGGATTTTATCCAACCGTTTTTCATTGATATCCAAAACATTCAAAAAACCAATTGATATAATCCTTTCCAACAAAAGCCAATTCACCCTAGCTCCTCTCCCACATTTTGCCCACCACCTACCACTTTAAAATAAATGCCACGACAATGCTCACAGCTTGTCGTTCGTTTGACAATAATATTCAACAAAAAAAAAAAAAAAAACACAGACTCAAACACAATGATATCTCCGATTTAAAATCGCATTCTAAGATAAAGAGTGAGAGAAAGAGTAAGAGAGAGAGAGACAGTCTCGAGCACCCGCATTAGGTGTCATCATTTTATTTTATTTTTATTTAAGAATCAACTAAGTGTGACATTATCCCTTTTTAACATGGTTCCTTTCATCTTTTCAGCTGATGAAAGCTAAAAAAGGAGAATACAAAACAAAAATACTTCGAAAGTATCTGTCTTCGTTTATTTTTTTCAAAATCGAGAGAATCCTTTTTTTATCTTTAACCATCTTAGAAGTACACACAATTTTCGTCAGAGATTATAACCTATTTTGTACTCGCATCTTCTTATCCCTTTTTTTATATTTTCGTTTTTGTTTGATTTCTTAAAGAAAAGTGGCCTGGTGATACCACACCATACATGTTCGTCGAACCCCACATCATGGAATTCTTAAGCACTCTATGACTTGCTCTGGGATATCATAAAAAAAACCGTCATTGACACTCTTATAGAAAAAGGTAACTTTGAGTCACTCTAGGTCTTACCATCATCAGGAGACATAGGTACTACATATTATATCCTTAAGAAGATGTTCATAGATATGTGCGGTCTTGGTCTTATAAGAGCACCCAGTGGATAGGCTATGTTCCGGGTTCAGTCTGATGAATAAATTTGCAATAATTTCCAGGTTTTTCGGGTTGGGGACGGAGGGTAGGTACATGTATTCACAAAACCATCAAGAGAGGTTTACACCATCATATAAAAAGACTTGTTTAAGGATTAGCTTTGGCATGCTTTATTTCAAGGTTAATATTATGCCGCTGCATATTAAATGTGAAGCGGCACATGTTGGTTTTCTTTTGCTCTAGTATATAATCTAAATGCAAAAAGGATCTCTACGACGAGGGGCTTCAAAGAAAACTTTTGTACATACCCGCACATACGTACATTTGGTGGAAGACAAGAAAATTACCGCATTCATTTTGGAGAACAAAATTAAGTTACCTTGACTTTTCTTGTAAAAATATTACGGTTTCCTGTTGGGAGAGGTTACTTATGGCTGACAGGATGTAGGTACAAGAGAAAAAGTCTTTTGCAAGATGACATGACATGATGTGTAAGTGGTACCTTGCTCAAGTACATATATTTTCAGCTAATCTGTGTGTAGTCAATGGGTGATGTTGGCGCATCCTGACAGTGAAAATTATGATAAAGGCCGGAAGTTGCTTATGGGGAGGGGATATGGTAATGAAAGAGCAGATAATTTTTAATTTTTAATAAGACTTTAAGGCGTTTGAGGAAGAAAGGAAGACAAACATTTTCACTTAGAGTTAAGGTTGGTTGAAGGACAAAAAAAAAGTTGCTAATTTTTGATTACTCATGCAAATTTCAGCATGTTGTCATTTTGTAAAAAAAATTTCTTACCAAAAGATCAAAATTTTTGAAGTCAAAAAAATATAATTTAGAAAAATTAAATTTACTAGTGTTGGTCCCGAAAAATATAGGGTTTTTTCAATAAGGGCGGGATAATGTTGAAATGGAACATTTTGATATTAAAGTTGTATCATTTGGACGTGCTGTTCACTTTTCTTGGTGATTTGGCATTAGTAACTGAATAATATACAAAAGATTTGACAGATGTCACTAAAACAACAACAGCCGCCAAAATCTACCCGCACCAATCGAAAAAACCCTTATCCGGAAAAAAAAAACAATTTCAAAAAAAGCAGAAGCGCCTAAAAATAGAAATCCCGTAAAATATTCAGCCTTATTGTGAGTTTCACCCGACCAACATTCCACCCGGAAAATTTGACATTTCACTTTTCGCCTATTGTGAGTTTCCCCCGAAATTTCATGATACAAAATTCCCCTTATTGTTAACATTCATTTCGGGCGGAATGTAATGTTATTTCACTTCTTTTTTGCAGGCGAACAAAATTTCGTTTGGGCGAAACTCACAATAGCTTTTCAAATTCCGGGCGAACAAAAAATTTTAAGGTGAAATATTTTTCGGGTGAAACTCACAATAAGGCTGATTAATTCTGAAAAATTGATAAGTTCATAAAATCATGCTTATAAAAATATTACCAAAGTCTTAGTTCCTTCTTGAAAATTCCTTAATAAAAATTTGCCTATTAAAATTATAAAAAATGGCAAGTTTTTGGTAAGTTTAGTAAATTTTTAATTATATAAAATCTACACGAGGACAACTTGTCAAATACTCGTAAGGCCCTCGCTAGTAAACACTTTTTTGGGAAAGTTTTGCTATGCCATCAGAAATAGGTATATGAATAATGAAAATATAAAGTTATTAATTTTCAACATTGTGGTTAGCAAATCGGACCAAGATTGAATCTTAATCTTAATATAATATTATAAAGGTGAAAATGTGTTTGTCTGTTTGTTCCACTATACCGTCTAAAATACTTTTAGTAATTTTCACGAAACTTGTTGAAAAGATTCCTTGGATCATCATCATCAACATAGACTACTCTTTTTTCAAGGTTTTGCTATTTGTAGGGTAAAACGGGGTAAAAATTAAAAAAAATTATCCGATGTAAGAAATCCTGTTTTTGTTTCAAAGGTGGTTTTTAAGAAATGGCTTTAGGGATATTCTTTTTCAATTTTTTTTTGGTTGGTGAAATGGGGTAAAAATAAAAAAAATGTCTGATTTAAAAAATTCTTTTTTTTTTTGCGTAAAAGGTTTTTCTTAGGAAATGGTTTTAGGGAAATTCCATTTGGTGCTTGAAAGGTCATTTTAAGTTGATCACTTTAGGGTTATTTTTTTTTTCAAAAATTTGGTACTTATAAGGTGAAATGGGGTTAAAACGTATATTTATATCAGAGGGTTTTTTCTAGGGGATAGCTTTAGAAAAATTGATATATATGGGGTGAAGTGAAGTTTAAACTAAAAAGGGATATCCGATTTTAACATTTATGTTTGTGTTTGAAAGGTTATTTTCAAAAATTGATATTTATAAAGTGAAACGGGATAAACTTTAAAAAAGTGTTTTTTATTCACAAAAATTCTTTCTATGTGGGGAAAGTAATAAAGGTTGGACTTAGACCATATTTTTAAGCATTTAATCATTCATAACGTTAAAAGGGTTAAAACCCAGAAAGTACTTTTCGATTACAAAACGTAGTTTGAATATTTATTTATATTTTCTTTTGTAATTTTAATGCGAAACTTACGTTTTTCTACCCGCTCGAAGCCAGGCAGGCCAGCTAGTTTCAAATAAAGCAACTTATTTTTTTAGTTTAATTGTTTTTATCTTTCGAGGAAAACTGGTACTTAACTATTAAGGAATCTGATTATCCCCTTGTTGGTTTCTTTGTAGAAATTTCAAGCGAATTATTAAAAACTAGATTATTTTTTTTCAGGCGCAGAAAAATTTAATAATTGATAAAACAAAATCCCATTAAATCAAAATAAAAATCAATATCAATCTTGAAAAATCAGAATCCTGAAAAACGGGTTTCAAACTACAAATTTAGTTTAAAAACATGTGTACGTACATGTGTTCATATGTATGTATTAATTTCGAAAAATGTTTCACCTTTGTTAAACTTAGTATGCAGTTTGGTTCTTCATTTGCTTATCCTCAATTTTAAATTAAGCCTAAGCAAAAATTGAAGCCTTGAAATTGGACAAAAAATATAGAAATCATATGGGATTTTGAGATTTCACATTTTTTTTTTTTTTTTGTTTCGATTTTCTGAGAAATGACCAAATGTGTTTACACCACCTTTTACAAATCACTCCTTAATTTATTTTGACATACACCCTCTCATTTTTATTTGTATAGAATTCTCTAACATGGCTTACGTGACTTATAATGCATATACAAGATGAAAGGTTACAGAACCAAAACCAAACAAATAAAACCCAAATTTTAACAAAAGACCTTGGAAACCCCAACAGTAGTAAAATATAAAATTATATTAATAACTAAGCATCATTACTCATCAATTAACAAAAAAAAAAAAAAAAACAATTACCTAAACAACCGAATCTGATGGGATACAATTTCATTCAAACTTAGCGGTCAATTCTGCATACATACTAATTATAACTATACCCGTTCAAAATCACACGGAAGCGAGTTCATGACACATATAGCCGGTGCTTCCCTGGAACTAAATCGTAATCGATTTTGATGCTGGTCAGATTAAACACATTTGAAACAGATTGGAACTCGCTCAGAATCAAAGGGAAAATTTGATGTTATTAGCGAAAAACTCGGGAATTGCCAAGAAACAAACTAATGGGTTGTAATTAGGCTCTATGCTTTGACTGAACTCATCTTCATTTATTGCTCTTAAAGAGCACTTCAAATGAAATACTGAGTAAAGTTATATTTTTAATGATTTAACATCTTCTACGAGTTTCACTTGTGTGTGCACCGGCTGGGTGGATTTTTATAATTTTGTTTTTAAATGAAAGGGGACCATTTGTAGATGGTTTAGAAATAGAATAAAAAAAAAATTGAAAATCCCTCCAGCCGAAGTTTTTGTATGACAGTTTTTTAGTGCTACATCGCAAAAGTCCACTTTGTTGTTGTAATGTTTTTGTCCATTCATCGAGATGTAGTGTCATTAATTCAAATCCAAATTCGCAAATTAATCCCGACATTCACAATTAAGCTCTAATTTTGATTGAAGACAATTGTATGTCAATTGCAAATAAAGCTCGGTTCGGAATGATAGCATCTAATCGTTCGGTCGGCGTAAGATTTATTCAACACTGAAATGCGGCGGGAATTAAATTATGATTGTGTCGAATTGGATACATTTGTGCCGTCAAATGTTCCAAAATTAAATATTGAACAGAAACGCGCATATGATAAAATCATGCATGTTGTTCCTTATAAAAAGGGGTGGAATGCTTTTTTTAGGCGCACCTGGTGAAACTGGAAAAATATTTTTCATTTCATTACTTCTAGCGACCATACGTTCAGTAACCCAAATTAAATAGCACTCACAGTTTATTCCCAAAAAATATAGCACAACAATTCAATTAACATGATTGGTTGAGTGAACGAGCAATTTTGACTGGAAAAAATAAACATAAAGACGTAAATGATATCAATGACATTTCAATTTTTTGCAAAGGTACAAATCGATGGACACAGCTGTGAATCAAGATGATGTCGTGAATTATCCCCCTAAATTTTTGAATTTTCACCACATTATCTACCATTGAAAGTTGGGGCGCGCGCCAATAATAATGCTACGCAATATTAATCAACCTCGACTTTGCAATGGTACCAGACTTGCAGTAAAAAGGTCGTTAAACAAATGCGATCAAAGTAATAATTTTAAAGGGGAAATACAAAGGTTAAGTTGTTTCAATTCCGAGAAATCTAATGATTCGACCAGATTTATCCTTCGATTGCAAACGTCTTCAGTTTCCGATGCGAATTGCTGTTGCAATTACAAATAATAAGGCACACGGCCAATCTTTAGGAATATGCGGTATCAATTTCGCATAGCACGCGGCGAAGCGGGTGAATTTATGCTATATTTTTTTTACAAATGAAACCATTCATAACGTGAAGTAGGTTCAAACCTAGAAAATAGTATTCTATTACAAAAAAGTTACTTGAATATTTATTTAAATTTTTTTTTAATTCTTATACGAAGCTTAGGGTTGTCTACCCGTGCGAAGCCAGGCGGGCCAGCTAGTCGTTTATAATTTGAAATTTTGCAAGCTTTTAATAAGTTACTGTATTTGTGGTTGCTTTAAAAATTGTTAATATGTGTATTTTAATGGGACAAATATTAATTTTGTCCCAATGGCCTCAGCCATTTTTTTGTATTATTTTAAAAGTTTTGAATATATTTGAAGGTGGACAACGGTTTAATTGGTTGCAAAAAAAAAAAAACCTGGAAAAACGAAAGACAAACAAACTGATATGTCCCACGCCTCGCACCCGTCACACAAGTTTCTGGTAAACATCTTTTATCAAAATATCAAAGTAATTTGAAACTCTGGCGAAGAGGTTATTTTTAATTAAAAATTAAAATGAAAAAATCACCAACGATGCTAATACAGGGTCATTCATTAACAGCTTTGTCTATTTAAATTTAAATAAAACTAAGTGTGTGTGAGATATCATCGACATTTTTTACTCGTTTGAAAGGTCTATCGATTCCATTTTGTATGGAATATAACATCGTTCAAATGTCCACCGCAGCTTCTCTGGGTGGCGCATAGACCTTAGACTTCAGAAAACCCACCACGAAAAAGCCTAACGGGGTAAAATCGCACGATCTCGGTGTCCAGTTCACATCACCTCCACGTGAAAATGACCATGGCCTCGAATCGCTCGTGCAGAATTTCCAATGTGGCGTGAGCTGTATGGCACGTAACGTAGCGTGGTCCTGTTGAAACCACATGTCGTTGGTAATCATCGACCTATAGCGCTCGCCAATAACTCGCGCCAGCCCAAAACCCTCACCAAACAGTGACTTTTCTGGATGCATTGGACGCTCTTGGATCTCATGTGAATTGGTATCGTCCCAAACTTGACAATTTTGTTTGTTGACGTACCCATTCATCCAAAAATTGGCCTCGCTGAAGATGACCCTAAATGGGCGAAGCGTACGGCACGTTGCCCGAACAGGACACACATTTTGATAAAACAATTTTATCATTTGCACGTGCTGTTGAACGCTATATCCGTCCAATGGTGATTTGTCGAAACAGACTGAATAAATGACAGCCAATTTGACAGATGTAGCTTCAACAATATGGCCGATATCAACTGTCAAAGTTCGGAAGACCCTTTATACGTTCAAACGGCCGGCGGGCCGGGCGGTGCCTAATGAAACTGTAATGCAAAGCACGAGTGAAAACAGGCAGGAGTAAAACTAACTGAAAATTGAAGACACATTTTTTTCTAAATTCCAAACCAACCAACCAATGAAGTTGTCAAATTAGTGAATTGGGGGGGGGGGGGGGGGAAGCATCTGGATCTGCATTTTTTCTGGAAATATACACCTGCGTTATTCAACAGGGAAAGTTTTCGTGTTTTTTTTTTTAAATGGAACTTTTTCCCTGGGGGAGCTAGTGCCTCCTTCACTTTACCCACACCATGTGTGAAGAAACCACCGTAATTCCTGTTCAACATTGTTTTTTTTGTTGTTATAATTCAATGTTAATTAAAAATTCTAGGAAATACCAATATAACAATGCAGTTCCTTGTTCGCCATTCCGATAACGCATTTCATTTGACCTCAAGCTTAATGCTGGAATTCCACAATAAGTGTATAGGGGGGTATATGTATATGTAGTGTAGGTATACCTAATACAAAATGATCAACTTTACAATTGAAATACTTCATCTAGAATGAGTGGTCGGTCGGTGATACCAAATGCGCCATCTACTTCAAATATAAAACAAATTACAAATTGAGTGTGTGATTGATTTCATGAAATATGAGTTCACTTTGGAAGTTTTACAACAACAAAAATAGAAAAACCTTAATTCTTTGAGTATTTGAACGATTATGATGTATGATACGATGTCGATGACGATGACGATGACGAGAATCTATAAAAAGTCATTCCAGTTTTCCACATATGCAGTCCAGTCACTATTTACATCCGGAGCAAGTAGTATCGAGTACCTGCAGATGTGAAGGTTTTTGATGTTATTTTAATAGATTAGAATATAAAATTGTATTTTAATAAAAAAAAAAAAAAAAACAAACAACAAAAAACAAGTCATGAATGAATCCGGACTCACGCTGGCGTTTAAATGGGGAAAATCTGAAAATATAAGTTTTTTTTTTATTTGATTTTACTTGAACTGAATTAATTTCTGTATATTGAAGAGCACGCTTTCTGTCCGTCCGTCGCGTCGTCTGATGCGCGGCTCTCCTCCGTTTGGATTCTATAACAATATTCATGTCACGTTTGTTCGTTCGGTGACGAAGGTTATTTATTACAACATTATTTGACATTTGAAACAAAAAGAACAAGAGTGGAAAGTAAGCACTCATGGTAGTATAGGTTAGGTAGCTATAATATATGGTGTTTGATTGATGGCACCACAATGCGGTGACGGTGCGGCCGGCGCGGCTAGACATATATGAGCAAGTTTGCTTTCAGGATGCATGAAGTTGGGTAATTTAATTTAAAGTAATGACAGCTGTTAGCACTTTTTTTTTTTGCAAAACAAAATATGTATGGTAGTAGAGGAAAGTTTTTGTATGAATTTATTTAAATTTACCAAAAAGTAGTGACTTATTTGTCAAATTAGATTTAAAAAAAGCATTAATGTGAGGTGAACGTTCAAATCGATGGAAAAATCGATGTTCGTTTCCTTTGGAGGTAGTGAAGCACTAACGAGTACTTTGCTAGCCATTTTCAATGGAACGCACAGAATTAATTTGCCTGCAAATCCCATCTACTCGCCATGAAAGCACGAGTAGTTGGTAGTACTAGATTATCGTTTGGATCTACTCATGAGTAGTTCGCCACCTCCAAAGGAACACCTCCAAAGGAGGCGCGACGATCTTTCTAGCTTCCTGGAATAGGCTCTTAAATTCGTGGAACTTTTCTAGTCCTAAATTTTACCCCTTGCAACCCCAACAAAAATCAAAAGCCCTGGTCCAAAGTAAAGGTACTTTCTGGGAAGGGTTAGTTTTTAATGCGTTGTTCTGGTAACAGCTATTTCATTCGCTTTGTAAAATCACAGATGAATCTCGTTAAATCACGGACGAACCCTGTAAAATCGCAGAAGAATCTAGTTAATTGGCAGACGAATCTTGTAAAATTACATACGAATCTGGTAGCATCCCTGACGAATCTGGTTAAATCACAGACGAATCCAGAGACTTAAAATAATTTGTAGTTTGTTTATTTTAAGACGGAAGTCCTTCAAATGAGGTTAGTCTTATACCCTTTGTCTTTTAGCTAATGTGGGGAATTTCTATGACTGCGGTGACGCCTATGGTGTTCACCAAATTTCAGGTTTGGCATTCAAGTTTTATGAAGTACCGGAACTAAATTTAGCCACTTCCACCCTCAATCCTTTTTTTAGTACTTTTTTTTATAGGTTCAGAGTTTTTATTTAGTATCCAATATTTCATTATATAATTTGAATTTAAAATAATTAATTCTATGGGACTTTACACAATTTAGATTGCATGTCAATTATTATACTGACTCACTTGAACTCAATCACATGCCAAAAGTCATCGAAATTATTAAGTATTTCTAACCCACGTATTATTTTTAAGTTATATTATTTATAGTTTGGAGGAAAAGAATTGATTCGTAATTATTTATCATCGCACTGTATGACATTTTAAATAAATTGTGTTCACCGAAAGTCAACCCACATACGGCAATTTCGCTTATTGACGCTTGTCAGAAACAGTGGATATTCTTTAAGCTAAAACAATGATGATTCGAAAGTTCAGCTGACTTCAATTCTTTTATGAGTTGAATTGTGTATGCTTTATTAAACCGAGATCCTTAAATGTAAAATACGCCAAGTTGTAATTTTTTTTTGTTTATGTACGGAAAGTCAAGCTGTCCAGAACGGCTGCGACTAATCATTTCGAAAGAAGATGTGGCCATTTCCTAAATAAAACTAAAAACGTCGAAAATATCGGTTTTTTCGTATAGCTTCTAGACGATGAGTGTTTTTGAAAACCTGTTAATGCAAAGTTTGTACATTTGTTGTCAAAAAAAAAACAATAACACTTCTTTCCCAACATCAATAATTAAAGAGATATCATTATTTAAATTTGTTTTGTTCAAAAGCCAAAAATACTGGTTTTTCCATCTTTATTCTTAAAGTTGTTGAAAAAATAATGTATGGTCATTTCATAGATGAAACAAATATTTTGTACAAAAATAAATATTCTGAAAATTCTTTCCATACCAGCGATTAGTTAAATATGAAACGTGGTCTGTCAAAAATATAGGTTTTTGACATACAACTCCCAAACAGCAAAATATCTATTTTTTTTACTACAAAATTTGTAGATTATGTAACCCTCTACAAGTAATCACCTAGATATTTTTCCTTTGAAAGATATCATTTTAAAAACATTTAATATTATGTCAAAAATACCGGTTTTTGATGTTTACTCTTAAATGGTGAATTTATCGATAAATGAATACTCAATTGATAGGTAATAATATTTAGGTACCACAAAAACTATTATCTTTCTTTTTTTCATGTGAGGCATCAGTTATAAGATAGTGCGACCTCAAAAATGGTTAAATGGGCCGGTTATACAGGTTAAAAAAAAACCCGATATTTTGGCATTAAAAAACAGTTTATGCGGATATCTTATTTTCAAATGAAGGCAATTACGTTTAAAAATGTTCACTTTCCACAAATTCACCATTTAAGAGTAAAGAGAGAAAAACCGGTATTTTTTACTTTGATCAATTTTTTTTTTCAAATACTGACATCTTTTAAATTACGACTACTACTACCAGACGAAACAAGTTAATACTTTCGTAAAAAATAATCTACACATTTTGTAAACAAAAATCGATAAAATTGCCCAATTATGAGTTGTATAAGAAAAACCTATATTCTGACACTTTAACCTTTTTAAAGTACCTACCAATATCTTGTAACTAATCGCTCGGGTGAGAAAATTTTTTATAATTTTTTTTTTGCAGAGGATATTATACTATGTATGTTAAGTGAGATTCAATTATTTTTTGATAAAATCGCAATTTAAGGTTGAAAAGCAAAAACCAGTATTTTTTTACCATTTTTTTTTTTAAATAATCACATTTTTTTAAATCATAACTCGTAGGAAAAAAAATTATGTTTTCTAGTAGATGGTCATAAAATGTATAAACTTTGCACAGAGTTTTTTTTTAATTAACGCAGGAGTTATGCGTTAAAAACCGACCTTTTCGACCTTCTCGACATTATACTTTTTTTTTTTTTTAAATGGCCATATCTTCTAAACGATCAGTCGAAGAAAGAAAAGTGTGAAGACCTATTTTGTAGAAAATTGTATGATCTACAAGCTCTGTATGCCGTTTAAAAATTACATGTATGTGAAAAACCGATATTTTCGACATGTAACCTTGAATAATCTTGAATGGAACCCAGATTCGGCAATAATGGACTCTTTACCCAGTATTCCTTATGCCAAAATAAAGATAATTGCGTTTAAAAATCTCCACTTGGATTTTATCCGGACTAAAAGTGCATTTGGCCTGGGTTAAATTCTAATATTCAAAACAAAAATAATGGATTTTGTTCACATATCGTGTTTTGCCTTAGTATTATAGATTTTAATTTTCTTCTAATAACTAGTCATAGCTGATATAAGATTACAATTTTTTTTTCGAAGAAATAGATACAAACTGATCGTGTCAAAAAATAATTGCAAAAATAAATAATTTTTTTTAATCTCGCTAATTCATCGCAAACGTCAAACAAACAAAGAGATTCACTTGAACATGATCGATGATAAAAAAAAAACTGATTAACTACGCTAAACAAAGGACTTATCATTTAGTTTCAATATTTTTTTATGATTTGTATAATCTCTATAATTATATTTAATATATATAAACAAAAAAAAAAACCGAAACATACTCACCTGGCTTATGACCCCACTCAAAAAGATAACTCGGTTTTTTTCTAATTTTTATAAACAAAATTACCCAAACTCTGTGTGTGGATTAAAATACTCGTATAAAAGAACAAACAATGCATTTATCCATATTTAAAAAAAAAAACTGATTTTCATCAGAACTTTTTTTTTTATTTCCCATCAATTTTAAATGTTAATGTTTTTCTTTTTTTCTTATAAGGAAGGTACATACGTCATTTAAATATTTATATAAAAAAAGAAAGAAAAAAAAACGAATTAAAAATACAAATAATTTCGATAAATATTATTTTTAATGTTTTTTGTATTGTTTTTTCTTTAACATCTATTTTAACAATAAAATTTACTATTAATATTTTCTTAAAATTTACGAATACTATATTATTTATTTTATTGTTTCTTTAAAAAATAATTTTCTAGTTTATACTATTTTCTTCGTCTATTTTGTTTTATTTTTTTTTTGGACCAAAAAGATATCGGTTGTCTAGAAATGTTTGTATTTTTTTTTAAATATCTATTTTTTAATTAAAATAATCTTTTTTTTATTTTTTCTTAAAACAAATTTATATATTAAATTTTCATTTTCCGCATTTTATTTTAATTTTAAATTGTGTACAATAGTGTTTGTCTCCTTTTTTTTGTTGTGGAAAATTGTTGTTTTTTATTACTTTTTGTTCATTCACATACATACACAGGTTAATGTGATATGGGAAAGGTCAATATAAATGTCAGTTAAAAAGAGATTTGGCATCTCTAAATAACCATTTCCCACAATCAATCATTCGGTGAACTGTCACTTTCTTCTTGCAAGTCACACTCACTGTCCTTACGTAGAGTTACTTTAGGCTGCTGCTGCTGCTGCTGGTGGTGGTGGTAGTTGGTGTCTATTGGGTTGATTTTTTCTGGTGTCGCTGAGTTGACAGCGATAGTGATATTGCAACCGGCACTTGTCGGTCGAATGCTAAGGTTCGGAGTTCGTGTCAACATAGAGGAGTAGCTAATAGCTGTAGCATTGCCGATGCCGATGCCACCAGCACCCACGCCACAGCCACTGTTGATGATATTGCCACCCCCAGCTAAAGTGCCATTGAAGAAGGGCGGCGCTGGGGGTAGTCGTTCTATGGAACACAGTGGTGCAGTATTCAAATGGGCTTTGTTGTTGATGTTGAAAATGCTGCTTTGTAGTTGTTGCATGCAATCGCCTCCTTGATGGCTGTCAGCAGCCATCTGCTGTGGTGACAACTGCAAAGGATGCTCCTTTCGCTCTGCGGGGGAAAAGATAGATTTTATAATTAAATCAAAAAAGTGTTTCTTGTTTCTTGTTTCTGTTTTTTTTTTTTTTTGTAATTTGTATTTCATTTTTCCTTTATGCAAATGAATATGGTTGGGGGGTGTAGAAGATATATAGGTATATATTCTTTTAATGAAACTAATTTGAAATAATTTTTTTCATACGAGCTGAAACTTTTAAGTGCCGCTGTGTTTTATAATATAATTTGAAACTTTGAACTCTACAAGGTGCTTCAAATGTGGTTTTACGAAATTTTACTATACGTTTACGTGTTTTTAAAAGTGTAATTGAAATTAATCTATAATTGGGATACAACATCTATTTTTCAATTGATTTTTGTTTGCCTTTGTCAAACTGGGCAATCGACTAGTAGAGTTTTTAGTATTCTATTAGACAAAAATATGAAGGGAAGTCTTCACTTGCATACTTACTTTGGTTGCTCGATTAAAGCAGTGTACACAAATACTTGAATAAGTGGCACTCAAGTCTCCCATATCGAACACTTAAGTGTCACTTGATCAAACTATGAAATTGGACCTATTGGATTAAACCACAAAACAAAAACAATTGACAGCCTGTCTGAAATGTCAATTGGATTTCTCCACCAAAATTTTCAAATCCTAAAAATTTGAAATCAAAAATAAAATCAATCTGCTACATTGAGAAAGACAACAAAATTGACATTAAACATCCCCGTAAAACTAGTTTTCAGGAAAAAGGCGTTGTCTCTCTGATGTTACCTAATAAAAGATCAACACAGTGTCAACGGCACCCTTTACTTTCAACGTGTCAATGCATAAGACATTTACGATCAAGAGAATGACAGAGAAAAGAGATGTCACAAAAGAAAACTTCAACAAAAATTATCGAGTTCAAAAAAAATTTAAAACTCCTGCCTGACTTGGCCATCTCTTTCTCACCATAAAGTGGGAGTGAGATTAAATACAAAGGCGTCAAAAAAAAGTGAAAAGAGTAAGTTGAATGTGAACAAATGACGTAGACGTATAATATGTGCCAATGTGATTTTCTCCCTTTGGTTACAACGCAGACGTGAAGTTTTAGCAAATTAATTGAAAAGAATCAAATAATAAAGATAATATCAGCACCGGTGCATCTGTTTACTTATGACGCCCGAATAGAAATCCGTAAATTGGGATTTTTTTCGGTCGGGAAATAAGCGATTTTATGGATTTTTTGACTGTTTTTTTAAGAAAAACTCTCTCAACTAACAAAGTGTCAAATTCCACTGATTGATGGATTAAAAAAACATTTTTAAATCATCCCCTATCTGTCAACTCATAAACTGTCAAATTGTATAGAGAAATGGCTACGATTTTGATGGATTAAAAAGCCCTGAAAAACCAGAAATTTTGAGATTGTTTAATTGCTCCGGAAAAAGCAGTTTCCCCAAAATATAGCTCGTCCGCAATCTGTAAAATCATGAACTGTCAAATTCCATCGTAAGACGGCTGCGATGTCAATCAATTAAAAAAGACTATTTAAATTTTTCGCTCTAGAAAAGGCAATTTTAGTACTTTTCCGTGACGATTTGAGTAGTTCGTCACCTCCAAAGGAACACGGCTATTCCTGCTCTATTCCTAAATCTACTACAATCGTTGTCAAATAGACATCTGTTGAAATGATATTTGTGTTGTTGTGAAAATTAAATAATAACAAAATACGTAACTGGCACAAGCTCGTCGAAGAAAAACCTACAAAAGAAAGGAATAGATTTTTTCGTAGAATATGACGACATTTTTGTCAGCACTACAGGTAGGTGCTTATGTAAGTGCTTTTGTTTGCATCAATACTTAATCCTGTTAAAATACTGCGAGGAATACAAGTACATCACTTGTTGTCCCAGCAGACATGAACTCACATGGTTTTCTTTTTCTCTTTTGTTATGAGCTGTCAGAATGACAGCATAATCTGGCGTTTACACTTAGCCACGAGGTTAAACATGACTTTCTTCTGATTTTGGCGGATTAACTGATGTTCAGCGGTGATTCAGGTTTCAAGTTTATGATAATTGGTAATTACACGACCGAACCAGTGTTAAACCACAATTAATCTACCGAAATCGGTGAGTTAAACTATTGAACCAATTGATAATTTATGTGAACATGGAGAATCTTTTCAAAAAAGAATATTTACTCATAGAATTAATTTTTCTTTCAATAGACATCAGTCAGGACATTTTGTTTCCATAAAAAAATTTAAACTACCGATTGAACTCTTAATCGACGATCTTTATAGTTAAATTGGGAGTTAGAGTTGAGTTAAACGTTTTTTTTTTATTAATAAGGCTTTAATTATGTATAAAATAAATTTTTTTTGTTTAACATATTTCGTTATTCATCAATTCAATAATTTTAGTTTTATTTTCAGATATAATTTTTCCCTGAACAAAAATTAAACTTAAAATATCAACGTAATAGGTAAGTTCGTACTATTTTAAATTTAGTAACATAAATAACAAAAAATACTCAACATTTATTTATATATGAATTCTGTATGTTATGATTATGACCTATGTTTTTAAAATTAAATTTCTAGAAGTTTCTAAGAACACTCTTCAGTTTACCTCTGAACCTTTATAGAACAAAACTATTTTTTTGCCGCACTACACGAATGTAAAATGATATATCGGGTCTCTTTGTTTCTTCCCTTTGTTAAATGCATAAATTTAAAACCAATTTGTAGCTATTGATAATAATTCTTCTTTTCCTACTCTCTAATTATCTCGGCAGGATTTTCAGTCTTCAATCCTCCAACTTGATCCTCTCAAATTCTCAATGTTACACTATTTCACTTCTAAATTTTCATTTACATCTTAATGAATGTTTCACAAAAACAAATGTTTCCCCTGTCCAACTTTGCGATTTTAAGTTCCTTCATATGGAATAACTTCTCCTTTGTTCACACACATCAAAGTCGTCACTAAATCCCTTCCCTACATTCCAACAAAAAAAATAAATAAAATAAATATCAAATATCAACCGCTAACAATTTATACAACTTTCATCATTAAATTTCCAACATTTCATCATCCACGGTTTTTATTACACCTATCAAAACTTTGCCGTCCTTTGTCCTTTTTCATATGGTTGATTTTGTGTTTCATCATCAGATGTGACATTTCAAGCACCCTGTAGTCATATCATGTCCACATTTAAAAAAAAACTAACAAAAATAAAATAAAATTACAAACTTTTTCAAAGTTGGATGAATATACTAGGTATTCAAAAAAAAAAAATGGAAAAACTTTTTCATATGTGTGACAAACTACGAATATCCTGTATGGCGCTTGTACAAACTCTATGTGCGAACTGAAAACTGAAAAATTAAAAGGACATCTCTGACAACCGCCAGTCAGTTTCCATACAGTTTATATGAATTTAATTTCAAAACCATCCTGAATCATCATCATCTGTGTTAGTTTTTTTTTTTACCTCATCGTTGGTGGTAGAACCACACACAACTAGGCCCCAAGCCCCCTTCCCAACCTCCCTGTGAGAAAAAAGTAAACTTTATTTTTAAATTGGAAAACACATCTTACCCAAGGGTGCTAGCAGCTTTGGTTGCAGTGGCAGCATAAAGTCATGTCCGGTTGTTGCCGCCCTCGGTTGAAGACTTTGTACTGGTGGCACACTCAAGTAATCAGCTGTGAAAAATAAAATAACCAACAAAAAAAAAGAAAAAGAAAAATAAAAATAAAAAAAAATAAAAATGAAAATTTCCCACCGGGGAATGTGGAAGAGAAAAGAGAAAGTGGTGCAATGGAAAACACCAGGAAAATCAGTTTCAATTAAAGGTGCAAACATAGATTTGTTAGTTTTTTTTTTGTAATCTAAGACTAATAATTTTTTTTTCTCGCCAAATTAAGTATATTTAATTATTGTGGCAGAAGTGTTAAGTAGTAGGTGGTGGTAATGACGTAATAGTAATTTTCATTATGTATGCAATGTATGTAAGGTTGATGCAAGAGGGCTGGAAAGTCCTTAAGTTGGCGTAGCAAATTCAGCGAAACAAGTTCTAGCTCTAATACAGTAATGACCAGAGGCCAAATTACCGCCTCAGGACTGATCGAGTGAGTGCCATCAGTGATCGAATGAACGAGTAAAACCTATGGGGATGATGACTCCATAACGTGAGCGGTAATGCCAAACTCACATAATTTAGTCACGTTTTACTCGATAACTGATTCGGAAATTCGGCCCCAGTTTTTTAGAGCAGATTTAAATTTTAGTAAAACCAGATTTAGTTAATCCTACGACTAAATTAAACCCGAGTTAACTAAAAAGCAGTT
This sequence comes from Leucozona laternaria, assembly GCA_932273885.2. Taxonomy (NCBI): domain Eukaryota; kingdom Metazoa; phylum Arthropoda; class Insecta; order Diptera; family Syrphidae; genus Leucozona; species Leucozona laternaria. Next base: position 2,005,759 of record OW026366.1, read on the forward strand.
TCAGAGTGGAGGCTTGACTTTAACTTTTAGTTGTCAAAAATCGATCGCAATCGAATTGCGACTCTATGGAAATCGCATTTGTCAAAATTAACCATTCAGTTCAGAGTTAATTCACCAAAGTTGTTGAGTTAACTCGTGCTCTCACTTGACTGAAGAATATGTTTCGTGAGTTAACTAGGGTTTAACTCTGAAACTGGAATGATCTCGCACTGAGAAACTGGGCTTAAAGCTGTCTACACACCATACGATGTTCTTGCTCGTAGGCGTGATTAAATCTGGTTATTAAATTTGGAGTGAATCCTGAACATCGGCAAAACGCTTCAAAATGTAAAATTATTTCTCACTATTGCTTAATCCTCTCACGATGAATAACATTACTCAACGTTGAGGGAACAAGAAATATTCAAAAAGCCACAGATTTTATTCCCGATGTTTAAATCGACTGTTAGTGGTTAATGCACGCATATGAACTCGAGAAGATTTTGTGGTGTGTAGCCAGATTAAAAATCAGTGGTTTTTGGCTAACGGATGTCTACATAGTCAGTTGATTTAAGCAAGAAGTTAAGTTCTGCTGAAATGCCACTTTGCCATAACTTAAGAAACAGAGGGTTTAAAAAAAAATTTTAAATTATTTAAATCGTAGAAAAAAGACGATTATAAAAAACTAGCAATTTTCAATTTTGTTTTGTTTTATTTCAAAAACTAGCCGAATGAATACAATTAAATAAGAAAGTGACTGTAGAAATGTCAATGTATAATAGTTTTGTTTATAAAAGTACTGTTTATGCGGCCTCGCAAGGCCAGGTTCCTCCTTTATTGGGCATACCTTGGGCATACTCAGAGTTCACGCGAAGTGTGTTACTACATGCCAGTTTTAATGGTCATTAACTGTTTTAACTGTTATAAATTGGTATTTCTCTAGTCTCGTCCATTTACAAAAGGTACACCACACTGCACTGAGGTATTTTAATATCATGCTTTATTTTGTGTGACTTAACCATCGTGATACAAGAATTTTTGTTGAAATTTGTATTTAGTTTTTAGGTATCTATCAAAATTTGATAATAAATGGAAATTTATTGAAAATTAAAAAGAGATGAAACATAACAAGAAGCAGACGGCAGATGTGATTTGTTTTTATTTTTTGTCAATTTTTTTGTATTAAAATTATCAATTTAATTATTATTTTTTTTATTTACCAAGCTTAACTCTTTAAATGTTAATAGGTAAAAATAATTCAAGTGAATATAGAGTATAAAAAGTGCTCTATCACTTATAAAGAGAGAGAGAGAGAGAGAGAGAGAGTATAGAATTGAAGCGAGACTGAACTACTTTTAAATTTCTTTTTTTCGACTTGCATTTCCATTGAGTTGAAATTAGTTTGGTTCAACTTGAATGTACTTGCTTAGTGAAGTTGAGTTGAAATCTGTCTAGGATTAGGAAAACATCCGAATATGTGAACGTCAAAAGTGACAGCCATCATTTTATAGAAATTGAATAATTCGAAACTGCAAAGCGAACATAAAGTGCCGAATTTATATTTTAAGAAGTTTGTGCTCAATTTTGATACGATTTTAATCACAATTACCTACCTATTTATATAAATATATCGCACACTTGTCAATGCATAGTTGCTTTCAAATGTCAGTTTCCACAAAGTGACGATTTTGACATTTGTGATTAAATTAGAGAGGGATATATTTCTAACAACAGCTCTATTCGTAACTTTCACCATAAGTTGTGTGTCTTCAATGAATTTTACTCGTATATTTCTTTTCTAATTTGATGTTTTGAACAACAACAGTAATTTTACCTATTTCGAGAAAAAATATTCACTTTTCGACAACGCAGTCCAATTTTTCTAAATACATTCGATACACAATGAATGACATAAAGTGGAAGTCCAAATCCTTCTCCTCGAAAAAGAGAGGGAAAAAAATGTCAGATGTCAGTGAGCAAAAATTTAAAGAAAAAGGCAAACACGCAAGGGTGTGGTTAAACGGCCGGCCGGCGCTGCCATTATTAAACGAAGTACAATCTGACTGTTAGGTAAACTTTAAATTTTCTTAAATATGTCAAATAAAAAATACACAACACGTGTCAGTTGGAATTAAAAATAATTTATCCGATAAGCTGATAAAACTGCATTATCGACGTGATTTATTAGTTTGTATCGAAATGTCAAAATATTTTCCAGCTGTCAAAGAAATGAATTAGTGACACTTTTTAAATAACTATTTGTATCTGAGGAATAATCTTAAATTTTCCAGCAGAGTCAAGCTTGGTAGTTAAGAAATGAATTAACTGTCAAACAAAGTAGGTATTAGCAAAAAAAAAAAAATTATAAAATTATATGCAAACTGATTAACATGCATGTGTGGATAGAACTAAAATTAAATTCATAAACATTGTCTTCATTCAAATCGTAATAACTGGTGTTGGGATAGGATTGAACTTGTAACAACTTTTCAATAATTATTGACATACAAATTATCGATTAACAAGTGGTATAGGTTTAAATGTATAATGTAAAAAAATAATTTATACACATTTGCAGACCAGATGTAAGAGATAGAATTTATAATATAAGATATGTTTGTATGTACATCATCTGTTTGACCAGATGTCCCACAGAATGGACACTCTGTGGACAGTGAGCGCAATAGTTGCCAAGTGAGTTTAAATTATATCTCCCCCGAGAAATCGCAAGATATTTTCTTTTGTTTGAAGCAAGAGATAAGAATAGGTTCCTAAAGTAAATAGAATATAATCTTAAAAAGATTGAACTGATTAATTTATTAATTTTCATTTTCTATTTAAAAAATTGAAGGTGAAGATTTTAATTAATAAATTATTGATAAAAGAACTAAATGGAAGATGAGTTTGTACAATTGTGTGGTATTTTGTTAAAACAACGAAAATAGATACAAATATTTTGTTTTGTTTGATACATACAGATTTATAATGATATTTTAAATTTTTGGATTAGGAAAAATGTTTTGTTCATTCATTGGTTTGATCAAAGATTAAAACTGATTAAAAGTGATTTTTGCTCATTCATTTGCACGATGCCCTGCACATTTGATGATAAACTGCTTAGTGGCATGTTTTATTTTTTTTGTTGATTTTTTTTTTAATCTTGAAGTCGCGTGTATATCAATAATCGTGAATATCCGATTATAATTGGAACATAGGTAATAACATCCAGTATCAATTGCTGTGAAAAATTTTCGGAAATAGTGGATTATATATGCCGTCAATATTGATCTTTTAGGTCGAACAGTGGTCCGTTTATTAAATTTTGCGACAAAAATCATTTGGTACACTTAGAGCCGATTACACCTTTAGTTTATCTTTAAATTGATTCGTGATGCGAAAAGAGTTTAAAGGTTTTTTTTTCAAATTCTTCTCTTACTAAATACAGTATGTAGAACTATAAAAACAAACAATAAAATTAGGGTACCCAGTACCCCCAGAACAAACATTTTTAACAGCCATAACTATGCATTTTATTTCTCCTCAAAGCGTTTTGGGGCTTGAGCATAAATCTTTCGTGGTATAATGAATTTCCTATAATTGCTAGAGAGAATTTATGTCACCCCTATTTAACAAGCGAAATGACTATTTAGTCAAATCATTTCCGAAGCCTTACTTTTCTTAACAAAAAATAAATAAATAATATAAACAAAAAGGCTTTAAAGTGCCTTTCAATCAAAAAGTGCTATTTATTCAGTTTTCGAAACTACCTAATTTCAAAAAAAAAAAAAAAAACTTCAACAAATTGTTATTCATGATGTCAAAGCAGCGCGAATCTACTTTCAATCTCAAGAGTATCTATGTCGTCTTCTTCCCGAGGAGTATATATGTGCACTTGTGGCATAAGCACACAATTTTTCTCAATCTTATATCCTTTTTGTCCTTTTCAAGACGCGCGTATTTGTTTTTGTTTTTGTTGTTTTTTTTTTTTTTTATTGGTGTCTTTATTATATTATTTCTTCCTATTTTATTCATCTTCTACTCTCAAGATGGATGTAGATTATTCGCCATTTAACTGCCTGCCTCGAAAATAACAAATTCCATTGTCAATAAAACTTCAACTTTACTCAAACTCTACTCTTCATCTGTCAAAACCAAAAGCAAACCAGCAGAATCAGCAAAAGAACAGAAGCAGAAGTAGAAGTAAAAGTAGAAGCAGGAGCAGCAAACCATCTGGAAAATTCATTATCATGCATAAGGACCATATACTATGGTATAGTATATGTAGCTAAGGCAACTCAACCTGATGGGATGATGTTCAATGGTGCTTCTCTTGATGGTCCTGCCATTGCTGCTCTGCTCTGCTTTGACTCTGCTTTTGCCTGCTTTGACTTTCAAATCAAGGAAAACCAAGAGGGAATATTATTTACATAATTCTACAAGTTTCATGCTTTTGTTTTGTTTTTTTTGTTTTTTTTTCACGAGTTTTTCTTGGAAGAAGAGTTTTTTCTCCTGTTTTTTTTTTTTTTTTTTTTAAATCGCATCTTTATTTAAAATAGGATTTTTGAAATTGTAGGTTCTTCGTGCTTTAGTTGTGTCTTGATGGTCCTTTGAGTGATGGTGACCAAAACCGAACAGTATGAAAACGGAAGTTTTAACCATGAATAATGAACAAAAGTGAAATAGAAGAACATACATTTTTTATACTCGAACAGGGCCGCCAAATGGAGGTATGTTGATGACAATAGATGTAAGCGTCATATTAAGACCTGCCTCGTAAAAAACATTTATACTTCCGCAATTTTTTCCATCGCTTGATAATTCATTCGGAGAAACCAATGTACCCTTTGAGTGGGAATGCTAGCGTTGCGAACCGCTTAGAAGATGAAGTTCGTCTTGAAACAAGAGGAGAGAGGGCACGGTATTTAGCCGGGAGATGGGTGAAAAACAGGATCCGGTATAGAAAGGAGAAGGCGGGCATATACAGCCTCCCAGTTAGAGGAGTTAGAAAAGTCTCGTGATCGAAATGACACCCGCTTATAAAAAACCAAGCAACTGGGTGCTGGTTTAGAAACAGCTGCTGGTTTAGAAACACCTGCTGGTTTAGAAATAGCTGCCGGCTTTAAAACAGCATTTCCAGCAGCTACTAAATGAGATTCATGCAGAGTGAGTGATAGGGCAAGATAGAATCCACTTCCTTACTTACTCAGTAACCAGCTTGATTCAGCCAGCTTGATCCTTAGCTGACTGTCTGCAGTTCCGCACGCCAAGACATCTTCTTTCCAGTAGATGAAAACCCAGTCCCACCACCCAGTAATAGAAGAGGTAGACTAAGCTTAGCTATAAAAAAGCTTAAGAGCACAAAAGGCAGCCGGTTTTGATGGATTAGCAGCTCTTCAAATAGGCCGATCATTAGTTTTTGATAAGAATCCAAGGAGGATGGAAATCTGTTGTGAGAAACTAAGTGATCGATTGCGGATGCCACAGTGCTTGGTGAGGATGACTGGAAGGGGAAAGCTTAGGATTGGGGGGGTGGAAAGCTGCCAAATCTCTGGCTACAATCAATCACTGTTCGGAAGCCTATAGAAAGAAGTAACTTTTTTGTGACAAAAAGTATTTTCGTGTAAAAAAAATGGCATAATTTTTCTGTCAGAAATTATACAAAAAACTGGCGCTCTTTTTGTTTAAGCTATTTGCGTGCTGGTGGAAACAAATCACGATTTCGAAGTTTATAGATATTCACCGCGCCCTACGTTTTTATAAGAAAATCCGTCACTGTATCTCTTGTTCTCGGGGGAGATTTAAAAAAAAAACTCAACTTGCCTACTTTTATGAAAATGACACAAAAGAGGCTCATCCCGAATCTCACAAAGGATCTATTAAGGTATATATGTACAAAAAGGGTGGACTGGGTTATTGGGAGAGTGAGGTAAAAATTAAAATAAATATACCAGAAAACTATTCACTAATAAAAATGCAAATGATTTTTTTTTTTCATGTTTTTTGTGATTCAGTCCTTACGATTGCGGTTAAGGGTTTGTGCGATGAACACGGGGCTCTAGTAATGAAGGTAACTTTGAGGTTGAGAGGTTGGTTGATTTTACAAAATTATGGTTATAAGAAGTGATGATTTGAAGGGGTTGAAGTTATAAAAAAAAAACATTAGTGTGAGGTTATTTTAAGGTTTGGTGAATTATAATTGTGGTGCTAAGATTTTGAGGGTTTGAGGAGAAGGGCGATAATTGAAAACTTACAGTGCGGCGGTATTCCTGTTGGTGGTGATTTTAGAACAGCGGCTAGAGGCACTGACGGCCCTTGAATACTTAATCCTATAACATTAATTCCATTCACATTGCCTAGGTACACGCGCGCGTAGGATTTGTATATAAATTTTGTGTTGTTTTTTTTTTGTGGTTAAATTTAAAAACAAATACATAAATAAATAAATAAATAAAATTAAAATAAATCATTTGGTGGTGTGTCGTGGGTGTGGTATTGTTTTTTTTTTTTTGATTTGTTACAAACAAAATAATTAATATTTGGCATTCACATTGACAAAAGAATTAGATACACAGAAATTTGTAATATATATATATTTTTTTTTTGTGTTATTATTATTGAGATATATAATCTTTTTCCTAAATAATGCTACTATGTTCTAGTTTTTTTTTTTATTATTATTAGTTTTAAGTTTTCTTTTTTTTTTCTAAATATGTTGTGTGTTTTCTTGGAGTTCAGTGATGGGATAGATGGGACAAGGTTTACCTATTTTTGCACTGCCAAATGGATCCTTGAACATTGGTGGTTGCGATGGAACCAGTGTTGCGGGCGGGTGTGTGTGATGTTGTTGTTTGATGGCATTGGTACGGCGTGCCGGTGGTCCTTGTTCGCGTTTGCGACGCGGCTGTTCAACGGGTAAAACACGTCGACGTTTTTTCGGAAGTTTTGAACGAGCCTGCAAAAGATAAATTAAATTTTTATGTTGAAGATATGTTTTTTTGTTTATGTACAAAATAGGAATTTCGGTAGGAATAGGTAAAAGGAATGTCAATAAGAAAAATTGTTGTATTCGGGGCGAAGATATTCCAAAGATATTCCACATGAGATTATCGAAACGCCGGCTGTTTCACCCCAAAAAAAAAACACCGTTTGGTGCGCATTGTAGGCTTACAAAAAAAGACACCCTGTAAAAACTTTAGAAGGTTTTAACAACAAAAAACATGAAGCCATATAATCTAATGAGGTTAAACTGCGAAATTGAAATTTATTTAATTAACAATATTTTAACAAGCATACAAATCAGAATTTCATCGGATACATGAAAATTTGTCTATATAAACAAAATATTGTTTGCAATTGGTATTTTAAAAGTTAGTGCAAAGTTGTTGTGTGTTATTTTAGAAATATGAATTTTTTAACCTACTTGTTCACCATTGGAATGACCTTGTGTGTATTAACTGGGAAACACATTGCATATGACCCTAAGGCGCATGTTATAATTTTTAACAAATAAATTTGCTTTTTTTTTAATCTTATTATTATGGGGTCAAAAATAAGAATTTTAAATAAAATAAAAATATTATATTACATTGCATTATAATAAAATTTTCTCACATATGGAATCAGAGTATTTTTGAGTTTGATTTTTCATACACAAGTGTTCAGATCAATTTTTGTTCATAAAGATTATAAAAATAAAGACAAAAAAAAAATATGCACGACTTGATCGCACGAACTTGCTCTTGTGGTTAAATACTATATGTAACCCAACATTGAAGATGCATGCTGTATGTATTTAAAGAGTAAAGAGTCCAAAGCATTAAAAAATTGATTTTTTGTTTAATTTTTTTTTGTGTTTATAAAAAAATGTTTTTGAACATTTTTAAATGCATTATTGTTGAAACTATTGAGAAGCATCAGATTGCAAAGTTATAACAAAATGGGTTTAACCATGGAAAAGATATACGCGAATAACCCAAAAATAAGACCATTTTCTCAAAAAAACGTAGAATACCTAATTCCGTTATGTGAATTTTTTAAAAAAGAACCTGAAACGCAGTTTTCTTAAAATTGATTTAGTTAAAGCAGGTACCAAATTTAATCAAAATCGTTAGAGCCGTTTTCGAGAAAATTTGAAAAAAAAAACAAAATATTTGTATGGCAGCTACCCGTTCTAGATGAGCTAAAACAAAAATTCGAATTTCTCCTCTAGGGAATCACATAAAAATGCTCTGTACCAAATTTGAAGCAAATCGGTGACTCCGTTTAGCCTCTAGCTCAAATTACAATGGACGCACAGACTGACGGACGGCATGACGAAACCTACGTGTTAGTTTTGATTACAAACTCAATTTTTGTATTTTTACACGAAACCAATACTTGTCCTATCATGATAGGGTCATAGGTCTCAGTTATGTTGTAGAAAGAGGGGTAAAAGTAATGTCATTACGTAAATGTGCCCTAATTTATGTAAATGACGTCAAATATTGTCTACAGTCAGATGATAAACGAGTTTTTTTATTTGTCAAAATTTCTGAATTGAGTCTCGAGCACTTCTGGTTCCAGCAAGACGGAGCAACTGCTCACAAAGCTCGGACAACGATGGAGATTGAAAAACACCAATTTATAAAATTATGCCTGGTTTCGCCCAGCTTACAAATTGGCAGGAAACAAATTCAAGTAGCCCTTGTGGCACCTACCGATGTCAGATTTCGACTTCTGTATTTCAAGATTCCAAAAGGGTGTTGCTTCCAAAATTTTCAGAGTATCTTTACAGTTGATATGTTAGAGAGAAGGTATTTTTAATACTACGGGATTTGAACACCCCATATATGTGGGATATTCGCAAAAAATGTATGCCATTTAAATGGTCAGTAATTGCTCAAAAAAAAGTCGAAGATCTCTTCCGAAATTAGTCAGCCATGGGAAATTTGTAATTAATGTTAAAAGTTTTCCAAGGTCATCAGCGATTTTTAGCACCTCTTTTGTGGGATATTCACAAAAAAGTATAACCATCTGAATGGTCTTAATGCACTTAAAATCTTACTTGAAAAACTTCGTAAAAAAGGTATTGTTGATCAATTTCTGAAACTACTTGAACTCTTATAAGGATTTAGTGACCTTTCAGATAATAAATTTTTTTTGTTGAATATCCCACAAATGTCATGAGGGGCGACCATGAAAAAATCTTTAAAACTTCATTAATAAAAAACTATGGCTGACCAATAATTGAAACCAATTGGCCTTTTATGGGGTCACTAAGACCTTTCAGATGATATACCTACTTTTTTTTTGCGAATATCCCACATATGGGTTGTTCAGATCCCGGTTGTTCAGATCTTGAATCTTTTAATGGAATTTAAAGACATGGTTTGTCATGCGAACTACAAGACACTAAATAACCAATGGATGGCCAAAATATTGTAGTTATACACAAATTACTTTAAAAAAACATTTTTTTGATTTTACTTCAGCAATTTTATTTAAAAACATTATATATATTTCTGACAGTGCCGGCGGCCCACTCCCAGCAGAACCACGTATTGCGTTTGAAGTTTTGACTATTTTGTTGAACCTGTAGACTGGTTGAATAGCGTTTCGATTCTAAAATCAACGCACGGCGGGTCCTTTCACGGAGCAAAAACTACTTCAAAATTATATGTAAGTCTTCACGGCTAAGGAGCGGTGCCGTCCACTCAACTCCATGGCTCCATGGCTACTAAAAAATGCGTTTCGTTCCGAAATAACGTTAATTCAAAATTTGAAATCTGCCACTGGACACTCTGTATATCAACCTTCTCACCACTTTGTAACACAACTAGCAACATTATCTAATAACCTTTGCATGCAATTTCTAGGTTCGACCTTGACTTTGTAGCTTTTTCTATTTTAGTTTTTGTCCTACCAACTTAGAATTTATTCCACCGTTTGGCATCAACATTTCAATTTGAAAGCCATACCAATTTGTATGAAATATAGAAAATGATACACACAATTTGTATATCATGAAGTATAAACAAAATTACGTATACGCCACAGTTAACTCTTTTTTTAACTCTTAAAATTATTAAATAAAATACGATTATTTTCAAAACTTTTTTATTGTGATTGATGACATTACTTAAAATTTAACCTTCCTTTGAAGTGTATCACTAAGGGCAAACATCACATTTTTGTGGTTTGTTCATTCCATCATCCTGGGATTTCACTCCTGCAAAAATCGCACACAACCCCAATGCACTGGCCAAAACAAAAATTAAATTCATAATTTAATAACAATACTTCGGAAAATTCCCTTCTATTTAATATGTGTTAAATATATATATTTATTGTTAATTAGGTTTAAGTTTTAGTTTATATAGAAAATAGGATGGTTGAGGTTCTTAATTAACTGGAAAATCTAAAATTGTATGCTTATTAAAGAAATTTCAATATAGTCATGGTATTTTAATTTATAGTTGCGAAAATACAAAAATTTAAAAAAAACAAAGATATTGTATAATGTCAGCAAGAGAACGCACATGAGACGTGAAGATTCTTACGTTTCTCTGTAGGTATGTACCTACAACTTTTTTTTGTATACATATGTAGGTTTGTATAAATATTCGAAATAATCGAAAACATTTGATGGGTGCGGTTAATAAATATAAACGTTGTTATGCGCCAAAAAAAAATCAAAAATACCATTTTTTGATGTAAAACTTAAAAGAAAAAAAAGTTTTATCTGTGCTTAATGCCCGATAAACGAGGATTAACACACGAAGTTTGCATCAAACTTTTTGGACCAATATAGACCCATGACTTCAAGCTCAATTAATCTTTTTTATGTTGTTCGAAAAATAGCATTTTACTCAGTTTCGTGTAGAAACTAAATTTAGAGCTTTTAAATAAACTTTACTTAAAGTTATTTTCGCTGTTCCCTATGTCGGCCTGTGCATCTGTTCGGTCTCTACATCGAGCTAGAGCTTAAACAGGAAAATCGCTTTGCATCAAATTTAGTTTAAATCATTTTTATGCAAATTCCCTAGAAGATGAATTCGAATTTTTTCGATAACAGTTCGCTCATTATAGAAAGAACACCGTCATAACTCAAAATATGACGGTATGTAGAATCTTTTTCGCTTTATTTTTGTAAAACATCATCTTTAGGTATCTCTTCTAAATTTGACACGCGTTTTAAAAAATTTCCTTATTTTTGGGTTATTGGCGTATTTTTCGCTAACGGCTGGACTTATTTTGCTACAACTTTGCAATTTGTTATTTATTTGGTAGTTATGGGACCATATATTGATTTCTTTAGCTCAATGAATTAACCACCATGTTCATTGCATTTGCACTTTTAATTATTTGTTAACTTCAAATATGGCATCCTTGTGATCGTCTTTTGTTGTATGTATGTTATATTCTTGTTTTCTTACCGTTTTGTCTGAACACCGCGTCGTTTGCAGTTGTTTAACGTGTTAAAATGATGGATTCTTTTGAATAAAGGTTAAAAATTAAATAAAATAAATTAAATTTGGTGGCACGCCAACTCGTTTAGGGCCAGGCCTTAGTGACTTAAAACTCTCAATCGTTCATTTGTGTGTGTTGTTTGTTTGGAGGAATAGAGGGTTCCTACAATTTTCAGCTGAATCTGAACGGATAAGGTGACTTATTCATGACAAGAGATATTCTTGGATGATTTGTCACTTCGTCGCAAGAGGCAGTACTCAATTTTTTTTTACTAGGACTAGGTTGGGAATCGAACCCAGACCAGTGGCATGCGATGCTACTCACGCCACCGGCCATTAAAAAAGTTTAACTTTTATATGAAGGTTTTGACAATATAAATTCTATTATGTGCTACTGAAATACATCAGCAAAGTAGAGAACTTAGCACTATTTAATTGGACTTGATAAAAATTGGCTATAGGTCCTATTTTTCTTACATTTAAGTTTTTTTCTTATTTAAAAAAAAAATTAAGAAGGAGAAATTTGGTGAATAAGCTATCTTTATCCTTAAATACGAGAAACATACATAACTTACTATATATAAAAAAGTCTTTTTAATATTACAACACTTATAGGAACGGCTGGACCGATTTTAATGATTTTTGATTATTTGCATTCGTTTCCTCCCCGAATTTTAATGTTAGTAATATTTTGTCTTATAACGTGTCAGGTTTAAGTAATAAACTACTGTTTTTAGATTTTTTCGATTATATAAAGAAATTCGATTTATTTTTTTTATATGAAACTCATGTAATATATGAGAACATAAGTAAATTTACAAAGTATTTTAGTCAATATAAATTATTCTGGGTAGCAGCAACAAAACCTAATGCAAGAGGTCGGGCGAGTGGTGGGTGTCTCTTTGGAATAAAAATATCGCAATCAAAAAACTTCGCTTTTGAAGAATACGAGGGAGTTACGTTTGTGAAACTTTTAAGTCAAAACAACATGTATATTATGCCATTCTACATCAACTGCAATAATTGGTCTGAAGATTATGAAAGATTGAACAACGCAATGCTACACCTAGCTGGAAAAAGTGTGTTATTGATAGGAGATTTGAATGCGAGAACCAGCAATCTGCAAGTCACTACGTCACGAAGCATCTATAACTCCATAATAAAACCTAACAACAGAGTATCAAAAGACTCAATACGTAACCAAAATGGTAAGCTCCTTCTTGAATTTCTACAAACCTATGATTTTTTGATTCTGAATGGTTGTACAATAGGCGATATGGATGGTAATTTCACTTTTTATGGAGGTGTAGGAAATTCTGTCATAGATTACTGTGCAGTAAACAACGATTGGGTTAAATTAATTAATAAATTTGAAGTACAGCATATGAACTTCTCCGATCACATGCCAATTACTATTTATTGGACAAATGAACGTCCAACACAAGAAAAAAAATTAAATCTTGTTCCAAAACTGAAATGGAAAGAAGAGGATGCCGTAAAGTACCAACAAAAATTAGACCTCCATATTTCGTCGTTGAATTTAACTGAATCTGTTGAAATGCATGCAAATCAACTAACATGCTGCATTAGAAACTCCACGGACATGATTATACAAACTAATGTCCCAAAATCTAAACAAAAATGGTTTGACAAGGAATGTATGAGTGCTCGAAAAAAATCGTTTTCTCTTTTAAATGTTATGCGAAATTCCAACTGCCATGAATTCAAAAAGTGGTATTTTGAAGCAAACTCACACTACAAGAAATTATGTTTGAAAAAGAAAACTGAATATGTAAATAACCAAGCATATTTGCTTGGACAAACTAAGAACTCTAAAGAATTCTGGAAGCGTACGAGAGAGATTAATGGTTTGAATCTCACAATAGGAACAGGAGTGACTGCTGATGACCTAGCAGTACACTTTCAAAATCTCCTATATTCCAACTCTGGATTGAAATATCACTATGCACAACCCTTGGTAACCAATGAAGTTTTAGACCAACAAATATGTATTGCGGAGGTATACACCGTTATTCACAAGGCAAAAAATGGAAAGGCGCCAGGAGAAGATGGGATCCCTTATGAATTCTTCAAGAACGCAAGTCAAACCTTTATATCGCAGCTAAACTTTCTATTTAATAAAGTTCTTCAAAACGAGGTCATTCCTAGCTCGTTTAAAAGATCAGTAATTTTCCCGATACATAAGAAAGGACCACTTGAACACGTTGAGAACTATCGTGGAATCTCATTTATGAATGTTCTTTCAAAGTTGTTTTGTGGAATTCTTGTAAACAGATTGGAATCATGGGTTAATGACAACAACATTCTCACTGAATTACAGGCTGGTTTTAGAAAAAACTACTCGACTATCGATCAAATCTTCATTCTAACTTCTATTGTCAAAGCTTTTCAAGCAAGGAATAAGAAGGTATACGCTTTCTTCGTAGATTTCAAATCAGCTTTTGACCTGGTCAATCGTAATGCACTTTTTTACAAGCTTTATCAACTTGGACTATCTACAAAGTTCATCCACATTATTAAAGAAATGTATGAGGGTTCTCAAGCGGCTGTGTGGGATGGTTCTACGTATTCAGAATGGTTCACGACGGATAATGGCGTTAAACAAGGGTGTCCCCTCAGCGCTCTTCTCTTTTCGCTCTTCATCAACGACATAGTTGATTTCTTACCTGGAGGAGTTCGGATCTGTGGGATAACAATCAATGTTTTATTGTATGCCGATGATTTGGTCTTATTGTCAGAGTCTCCAGACGTACTTCAATTGATGATAAACCGTTTATCTGAATATTGCAACAAATGGGATCTTGTAATAAATACAAACAAATCCAAAATTATGGTGTTCTCAAGAACTGCCAGAATCCAGCACCGATATAATTGGACCTACAATGGCAACAGATTGGAAATCGTTAATTATTTCAAATACTTAGGAGTGAAACTGAACACGACACTTGATTTCTCTGATCACTTAATCGAAAAAGCCAATTCATCACAGAGTTTGTTGAATCTCTCTTGGAGAAATGTGTTTGCGAACAAACGGATATCCCTATCTGCAAAATACAAGGTCTTCGATGCCGTTGTGAGGTCAACGCTATGTTATGCAGCGCAAGTATGGGGAATAGACGAGTTCGAGTCAATCGAAAAATTCCAAAGGAATTTCATTAAAAAGCTCTTTTACCTTCCCATGTCTACCCCAAGTTATGCGTTGTACATAGAAACAGGACTTCCCAAGCTTTTTACAAATACATTAAAATCTCAGGCGGACTATGTGGTCAAAATTCTGCAGCTCCCAGACGAACGTCTCTCCAAACAAATGTTGCTCTACGAAGTTAGAAATGAGGATTGGTGGGTGGCGAAATGGAAAAATATGGGGATCGCTTGCGGTGAGGATGTCCCGATTGAATCAGGAAATGCAGTTACCCTAAGGAAGCAGCTCTATCGTATAATTGACAAACATGAAAACTATCTACGGGATGGCTTTAAAGTCAATGCACGCAATTCTTATAGTAGGATACTATACTCGCAACTCGATATGAGCCTTAACCAATCGAACTATTTTCAAGATGCGTTGAGTTACAGAGAGATTTCTCTTATCTTCAAGACTAGATGCGAACTCTTAAAACTGAACGGAGCACCTTATAATGGACACGTTAACCAATTTTGCACATTATGTAATCTCAAATCGAAGGAAGACTGCTTTCATCTCGTCAGTATATGTCCGATATTTGCTCCACAACGTCAAACATACTTTGGAAGAAAAACCTTCACTATGCAAGAAACAATTAAAATTTTGAATGAGACGAATTGGAAAACTCTATACTTTTTCATTAAAGAGGTTTTTAACTATAGAAACTTATTAATATCGGAATACTTATAGAAATATTAACTTTTTGTTATTACATAAAGAATCGATACATCATTTCTTTCGCATTATTTTTTGCCAACCGAGCTGACGGCAAATGCCATAGCTTCAAAATTCATAAAATGTATCCATTAACAAACTGAATCAATAAAATGAATTTATCTATCTATCTATCTATCTATCTATCTATCTATCCTCCCCGAATAGCAGAATAACTATAAAAATATTTGAAAAATTCACTTTGTAGGGTGAAATGGGGTAAAATGACAAATACGTTTCCGATTAAAAAACTCAACTTGCGTTTGAAAGGTTATTCTTAGGAAATGGGTTCAAGGGTATTTTTTTTGTTTTTTATTTGTGGGGTGAAATGGGATAAAAATAAAACAAAATAGTCTGAATTAAGAAATTCTTTTTATTTGAAAGGTTTTTTTAGGAAATGGCTTTAGGGATATTCTTTTTAATTTTTTTTATTTGTAGGGTAAAACGGGGTAAAATTTAAAAAAATAGTCCGATTTAAGAAATTCTTCTTTTGTTTTAAAGTTTTTTTTTTTAGGAAATGGCCTTAGGGATGTTCTTTTTTTAAATTTTAATATTTGTGAGGTGAAATGGGGTAAAAATAAAAAAAATGCCCCATTTAAGAAATACTTTTTTTGTTTAAAATTTCTTTTTTTATAAATGGCTTAAGGGACATTCTCTTTTCAAATTTTGTTATTTTTAGGGTGAAATAGAGTAAAAATAAAAAATTACCGATTTAAGAAATTCTTTTTGTGTTTGAAAGGTTATTTTGAGGGGATGGCTTTAGGCATATTTTTTTTTTTTTAATTTGGTATTTATAGGGTAAAGTGGTATCCAATTCAAAAAATTTCGGTTTGTGTTTGAAGGGATTTTTTAAGAAAATGCTGTTTATAGAGTGAAATGGGATAAAAATAAAACAATGGTTTTCGAGTACAAAAATTCTTTCTTTTTTAGGAAAGCAATAAAGGTTGGACAAGAGAATCAAATTTTTACAAATTTAGCCTTTCATAACGTAAAGTGGGTTAAAATCCAGAAAGTAATATTCGATTACAAAAACTTAAAAAAAAAAAACATTTTCTTTGGTTATTTTTATGCGAAGCTTAGGTTTAGCTACCCGTGCGAAGCCGGGCAAGCCAGCTAGTTTATGAAATAAATACAAATATTTCAAAATTAATTGACAAAGTAAAATGTACTAGAATTTTCCATCGTGGTACATAATATGCGGATAGTGACCTTTTCAATAATCACACGCCTCTCAATATGCGCCAGACCTATAAAAACTCACACCAAGAAAATTAATAATATCTTTTTTTTTAAAATAATCAATTTCCTCAGCTTCAAAGTTTCTGTTTTCGAGACACATACTTCTTAAAACATTCTTCTGATCGTTACAACCTACCGCCCCCCCCCCCCCCTCTCCCATAACAAAATACAAATTACTAACATATTTCTTAATGAGACGATCAATTTTATTTTTATAAATTATTCTTAAAATATATACATATTGTTTTATATACAAAGTTGAAGGAAAAAACAATATTCGTAGGTATCTTTTTTTTATTGTAATGATTTTACATAATTTATTTTATTTAAAATTCTGATTTTGTTCCGCGATTTTAGTAAAATTATTAAAAAAAGAAAAAAAACTAATTATTTATTAAAAATTAGAATATGTGCCTTGCCGGTATGGTGAGTGGCTATTACACACAAGGTCAATCCAATGGCATAAGCAAAAAAGTAATGTAGATTCATATTTTTAAACTAAAATACAACCTTACACTTTACAACTTGGCTTTTCGAATAGAAGATTCAAAATTTAGTCTTTTGTTTATATAGGCACATTTTTTGCAAAACTAATGAAATTACGATTTGTATGGTTGTTAAAATATTTTTAATTAAATAAATTTAGTTTTTTTTGCTCAATTTCCTAAAGTGCCTTAAAATAACAACATTCAAAAGTAAGAATTGTTTTTGAAATTAGAGAACTTCAAGGTAATTAAGTTTTAACAATATTAAGCACTCAATGTAGTTTTTTTTTTGGCATAATGGTGTCATGCTGTTAATTTCTTTGAAAAAAAAAAAAACTATCAAAATCCTAACTGAACATTAATTACGTATAACAACCAACTTCCCTTTTTATTCCAAATACTCGCTTTACATTTCAAATTAATCATATCTGAGCAAAAATTTCGTATTTGCAATTAAAAACACATGACAGCAATTCAAACATTAACTCTCATTATAACTTGGGATCCTGAGCATTAACCTTATTTTACCAATTTTATACGGAGTAACTTTTCACATTTCAAAGCAGCGAATTTGTTAATCCTTATTCAAATAGAAGTTTGACAGTAAAAAAAAAAATAAAAAATGAATTCTTAATTTTAATGATAAATTGTGTCATGTAACACATGCTGCTATAAACCATTTTGAACTTTTGACACGTCCTTCTGTGTGACAAGGACATTGCCATAGAAGAACCACCAAAACGTTTTCCATACAAGGACAGGTTTTTTTTTTTATTTTTCAATTAATCAAAAATATAAAGGTTAAAGGTGGTATACCTAATAAGACTTACCTGAGTATGAGAATAGAACATGGAGAAGTTGCTAACAATAACAGGTACTGGTAGTGCTATCGTCAATACACCGGCTAAGGCGCACAGAGCGCCTACAAACATTCCCGGATAGGTTTTAGGCGCCACATCTCCGTAGCCTACGGTTGTCATCGTGACGATGGCCCACCAGAGACCTAATGGAATGCTTTTAAACTGATTTTCTGGGTTGTCCTTGAAAATACACAAGAAAAAAAAAAAACAAAGAAAATAGAAAAATATTTAAAAGCAAAGCATTGCTTTTCGATAATTTAGACCAGTTAATTTGTTTTGTGCATGACTGGTATAAAAAATAAACAATAGTTTTGTAGATAAC
Organism: Leucozona laternaria; assembly: GCA_932273885.2. Taxonomy (NCBI): domain Eukaryota; kingdom Metazoa; phylum Arthropoda; class Insecta; order Diptera; family Syrphidae; genus Leucozona; species Leucozona laternaria. The sequence goes on from OW026366.1 coordinate 2,024,007, forward strand.
ATGGTGTTATCAAATGAATAATATCGAAAGCTTAGTAAATGTTTTTGTGTATTTATCCGCTGATTGGTATAAACTGGTCTAATGCGATTGGCGAAATCCTTTATGAGCGGATAGATACGAAAACATTTTGTTTCTTTCATTTACTTTCACAAGAAAGCGTGGCATTACATTTAAAAATAATCAAATAACTTAATATAAGCATTAGCCTTCTTTATACCAGTCAATTGAAAAACTAGAACACCTAGATATCTTTTAATTTTTGCTAAAACTAGCGCTTGACTTGTAAAAACAATGAATATACATTCAGGTATCTGCAAAAAGTATTTATTTTCGACCATTCTCGTGCCGTAGTTAACAAGTCATTTTTATACCATTCAAGCACAAATTTCCAGTAAAATAGAATTTTCATTTACCTGCAACTTCTCCGCGTAGTAAGCCAAGCTAGCGAAGAAGACAATACCAAGCACCAAAAAGAACACCAACAATGTGAGTTCTTTTGCCGATGCCTTGAAAGTATGAATTAATATTCTCAATCCCGGCGAGTGTCTGGTTAGCTTGAAAAGTCTCATAATTCGAACTATTGAAAATGCTTCCAGAAGTCCAGTGTGTTCACCCATTCTTTGCATAACGTCTGTGTAAAAACTCAAAGTGGCTGTGAAATCGATAATATTCACTGGCGATTTGATAAATTGCCAGATATTTGGAGAAACCTTTTTCAATATAAAAAAAAAACAATTAAATCCTTTTAAAATACTCAAAACGTCACAACCTCAGGCAACTTACAATTAACCTAATGATAACTTCTATGAAAAACCAAACGTTACACACCAATTCCACGTAAAAAAAAGCTCCATGCGGATGGCCATACGACTCATGCCATCCGTGATGATGTGGTGTTCCGCCGAGAATTTTTTGCTCAAAAAACTGATTCAAGTCGCTGCCATTGAAGATGGAACGTTTTAAACGTTTTCGATTGGAACTTTTATATGTGAGATTGGACGAATCGAAAATGCTGCTTAAATTGCCGGCAGTAAAGTCTGCTTTTCTGCTGGTGGTGGTAGTGGTGGTGGTGGTGTTGTTGTTGTTAATCGCTTGATTGACAAATGTCATATTGAATACTGATGATGGTGAATTATTATTGGAAGTGGTCGGTAGAGGTATTGATGAGGTCGATGATAGAGACGACCCATCGGGGAAATCGACCCGAAACCCCGGATGTGTTTTCAAGCAGAATGATATCACAGAAACGAATATGAAGAACACCGACATGCTAGCTACAATCTAAAAGAAAAAAATTAACACACAAAATTTGATCACTTATTTCGTGTAAATATATTTTGTGATATCGCTGGGAATCAGTATCATATTTTGTGATTGTGTGATATCACTTGGAATTAATATCATATTATGAAGTTGAATCAATGTCATTTAGTTTTAAAAAATGTTGCAAAATATAAAAAATATCATTGATTAGTGGGAAAGCTTGTGATAAAACTTAAATATCACGTGATAAATGTAGTTTGGTGATTAAATTGTGTCATTTTGTTTGAAATTACCAACTCAATTGTCTGTCAAAAATGCGCTATTGTAAAATGTGACTAAAATGATATGTATCTTGTGATATTCGATGCCAAAACATATCACACAATTATTTGTGATATCTTAGGATAGAATGGAAACTGCGTTAGGTATAAATGTAATGTTTGAATTGAATGGCTTCTGCATGCAGGTTTAGATGCAAACAAAATAATGAAGAAAGATATGTGATATCTTGTCGTTTGGCAAAGTATTGCGTGATATCTTGTATTCTTCATTCAAAATTTGTAATATAACTCCTTTCTGTTTATTTTCAAATGAAAAAAATTTTATAAAATAGCTGTGATAGTTTGTGGTATTCGAAAACTTTTGCATTATAACCGAGACAAGTTGTGATAAAAGATACAAAACCCAAATTGTCTTGTGATAAATGTTTGTATCTTGTGATATCGAATAATATCTTTAAATACGAATTCCATCAAGTTTTGTTATTTAAAACCTTAATATGTCTCAATTCGGGGTACTTTTAATAGAAACGACAAAATATTAATGATATTAATGAAAACTTTATCTAAAATATCTCCGAAAATTTGTAAATTTTCTGCATTTAGGGTTTTTTCGTTTATTCATAATCATTTAACAGAACTTACCTTTGCTGCTGTTGAGCTTGATGGCTCATCGAACAGAGCCCATACTTTCGGCTTAATTCGTTGCCAACAATTTAATTCACCATTACTGAGGGCTTCTTCGAAACCAAATAATCGTGCGATTTGTTCCTCTGATGGTTTTTCATTTTCAATATCTAATTTATCTAAAATTGCTAAAGTATTCTATAGAACACAAACAAAAAAAAAAACACATACACAAAGTTAAAAGAAGAAAACGAAGAAAAAAAAATTTATTAAAACCTCAAGGTACAAATTGAATTATCCATGTTTCAATTTAAAATGCTTACTTGTGTATCTCGATGTATACTATATGTTGACCAACAGCATGGTTCTACCTGATTTGAATCCAGTCCCCAGAATTCCAACTCCTCCTCGAATAATGGTCCACAAACATCTGTCGGATAGTGAAGCTTCCCTGTTCTGTAAAAATAACACAGAAAAAAAAGAAATTAGAAATTAGAAAACAGAAACATCAACTTACTAACTACACACACACATCCTCACACACAAAGCCTTACAAGATAGATACAACGAACGCATAAAAACTAATTATTTTGCTCCTTTTTTGCTGCTAGTTTATGCCTTGCAGCAGGCAAAGTTACAAATAATTTAATTTTAATTTTATTTCTCGTCGGGTGGGGGGGGGGGGGCGGCAGTTGGGCAGCTGAAAGAAGGGTGTATGGGAGTAAAAATAACTCCCATCGAATGCCCGCCTGTATCCTTTTAGAAATTATATCCTTTTTTTTGCTTTCATGCTACTATAATAAATACAGAGGATAAAAGTCTTTACCTCAGTTGGACAACAAGATTTTGTTGTTGTTTTTTCTTCTACATTCTGTTGCAAGGAAACCCCGCATTGTTTTCTCTCGAGGGGTTGACAGCATCGGTATAAGAGTTGTTGTGGGTGAGGTAGATAATATGGAACAGAAAAAAACTATGTAGAGTATACGAAGATTGTGTGTGCAAATGGCAGAAAATTTGTAGACTATGCAGCATTAGTGTATGCAAATTAGAACATGACACTGGAGAATGCACACACAATTGCATGATGCAACCAAACGAAGTATAATTAACATCGACAGGGTAATTTTCTGAGGTCAAAGAGCGTGCTATAAGCAGCTTACATTATAGAGAAATTGCGAAGTATGCAACATAATGTCTCGAACATAGACAAGATAGTTGGTGTATGCTTGCTTGCTTGTTTGCCTGCCTGCCTGCCTGCTTGGCTTTCTAGTTCTTGGCGGAACGTTGTTTTAAAATTGCGACATCAAAAGTCTGGGATTTAAATTGAACGAAGAGTTTTGATAGTCTTGACGTGGCTTAAATAAGGATATAATTTAGGAACTTTATTAAAACAAGGAAGTGGTTGCGGGATGGAGGTGGAGAGGAATAATCTACCTCCGCGAGTGCTGGAAGGACCAGGATCAGCAGGTTGTTGGTTGTCGTTTTTGATAAGTGGAAGACTTAGGCAAGAAGTCTTGGCTTTCGGAGCTCTTCGGACTATACAACGACGTTAATCTGCTCAAGCAGTTTAAAATCCAGTCGCTTGGATTGCCTGGGACACGTGGAGCGAAGCACCAGTCCGACAAGTCTTCGAATCTACCCCTGATAGACTACGCAGCAGAGGAAAGCCCTATACCTTAGGTGGCGCGTATGAAGGGAGAACGACCTCAGCCAACTTGGTGTGCGGAACTGGAGGCAGTTAGCTAAGCAAGAAAGGTACTGAGATGCTACGCTATTTCTTATGAATACAAGCTGAAAAACACTGTGACACAGTCTATTTTTAAAAACCTAAGTCCGTCTAAAATATTTTTTCAATGGTTCATCATTCATTAGTTAAATTCCTGAATCTTTAATGTTTTCTTGTAGAAAATGTTAAATATTTCTATTTGTACGATTTATTCAATTTTAGTTAGCCCAATTTGTACCTCACAGAGTTAATTTTTGCATCCTAAATATTAAATGTCTACTTAAAAAGCAGTTTTTCTGATTCTCTCAAATTCATATTTAAGCTTAAAATTGCTATATAGAAAATCCTATAAAGGGAAAATATGTCCAACTGTGTGGGGCTATAGACATACATGTATGTATATGTAGGTTGAGTACTAGGAAGCTATGATAATTTCGGCCACCATACTTAATTTCTGATTTTTTGTTTTTTTTTTTGGTTTGTCTTTCAAAATATACCCCAGGTCAAGTTTTATATCCTTATTCCTGGAAGCCACATAAATACTGTCTGCCAAAATCTACTTAAGCCTCTTCCAAGTGGCACTCTTAGCCTCTCATTGCCACTGCCGGCCGCTATTAACTATTCGCGCTGCTGAATGAAAAAAAGTTATCCCAGTCGCCGACAGCTCAACAGTGAATTTCAATTAGTCGTGACGTTAATGCTATAGGTTGACACATTCCTCGATGATAATGTTTTTTTTTTTTTTTTTCTTAGCTTTTTTGAATAAATCTCTGTCAATATTTGTTTAAAAGGTTATCTCTTCGGTGAGGACATTTCTATCAGTATATAATATAGCTTTTCGCCTGAACTTGATCTCTATGTCTATATAATCTGAAAACACAGAATATTTAATCGGAGAAAATAAATCAAAGGATTTGCGTTACAATGATTTAAGGTTTTTAGTTCACTGTCAAGAGCTAGGTTCTGACATGACAAAAGGCTGGGGGACTTGTTTGTTCCTCAAAAAGTCAATAAAGCATTAACAAAATTGGCGTATTCCCATGATGTCCTCTTATTTATTAAAAACGATTCATTTCAATTCTTAATTGTCGGGGAGAAAAACTGTTTAGGCAAAAAATTATCCATGTCGCGGATCCGACTCTCTGGAAAGGTAAGGATCCGACTCTCTGGAAAGTTAATGCCCAAAGAGATAGAGGGCGGAAAAGTTGTCAAAATTCCATTTTTCTTGTTTTTACATTATTTTTTTTTTTGATGTAGAAGGCAATTTTAACTTTAAATTGTAGAGCTCAACCAAAACTTTTATTTTAATACACTTCCCCCTCAGCTGTTCCCTCAATTCCCTTCTCTTCAATTATTTCGATTCCAATTGGTCTTCGAGTCTCTAAATAATTGTTGCCAACACACTTTTCCCTCCGACCAATATAGCAATTCAAATAAATCGATTTAAAATGGTCGTTACCTTTATTGGAGTGGTGGGGAGGGGGGGGGGGGTAGGGGAGGGAGACGCGATAATTCTTTGTATGCCTCAGGCTTTGAGAAACGATAAATTCTAACTTCAACCTGTCACACATTTTTGTAATGGGAGCTACTTACATTTTTTTGTTGTCAAATCTAGAAAACTTAAAAAAAAAACAAACCTAAAGGCCACTAAGGACTCAGTAGGTTTGTAAGTAGATTTAAAGGTCACGAAAAAGATATAACTCTTTGACTGTTTTATTATGTTTTCCCTGCGCATCGCCCCATCATCAACATCTTCATCACAATACAGGACAAAACAATACAATCTGTTTTAGAGTTCCACAACAAGCTGATGGAGATCGGGTTAAATGATTGATTGGTCTTTTGTGGAAGAAAATGGCAATTTCATTAATATTCTACGAGTACCTTCCTATACATGGAGACCGATTTTCAAAATAGAAAAAAGATTGACACAAAAAAAAATGAAATAAAATGCACCACTGGATCGCATGAATTTGCTCTTGTAATTTCAAAGCTTAAATCCGGCTTAGTACTGAAGATTTTTGGTCATAATTCATTAATGTTATAAAGTGTGAAAAATAGTCAAACGCACTAACAACATGGATGTTTTCTTTAATTGTTAAGTTTATAAAAAAAAAAAACAAATTATGAAAGTACCGGATTCTAAAATTATACTAAAATCGATTGAGTCACTAACGAGATATGAGGGATTAACCCAAAAATAAGGCGATTTTCTACAAAAATGTTTATAACTTTTTTTTTACCATATCTGTTTTTTTTTTGCTAAAATCTGAAAGGTAGTATTCTTGTCATTGCCTTAAACATTAATTATCCGAAGTTTAATCAAAATCGTCAAAGCTGTTCTCGTGAAAATTTAATAAACCCGTAATTATTGTATGGCAACACCCAGTTAGTTAGTTAACTTCTCAATGTTCACCTGTGCGCACAGACCCAAAGCCACAAAAACGTTAAGACGAACAGAAGAAAAGATGGAGGACGGTATGATGGAATGAAATTTTTGTAGAATTCTCCATCATTGTAATGTTAGTTCTGATTAAAAGCTCGAATTAATTTTCAACACGAAACCAATACTACTTGTCCTATGGGGTAAATAAAAACCACCATATCCTTTGATGTCTTTTAATAAAAATATATCCAACCAGCATTCAGCTTTAAATCTTGAATTTTCTTTTGTTGCTTTAACAAATTGTTTATGTGAGTGTCGTGATAGAAAAATTGCTCACACAGACAAATAAAACATATAAATATATCACCGGAATGAGGGAGAGTCCTAAATTACATGAGACAGCTGGTTGGAATAAGAAGTCATTTCCATTTCCTTTTTGCATGAAATAATTTTATTCCACACCAGTATCGTAGAGTCATCTGCTGCTTAACGGTTTGCAAAGCAGTGTGTACATCAGGACTGCATCGAATCAATTGTTGGGCCTTAGTTATCGAAATTTTTTTCATGGCGCCCTTCTGAAAAATACATCATATGGTGACCTATAAATTTGAGTGATATAAATGGAATATGCATTAACAATTTCATCCGCCATTTTGAAAATTGATTGAATCTGAATTGAGTACGCAGGCGTTTGTCTGTGTGAAAAGTTTCTACCAATATTTCTTTCCTTCGTTCTCCCAAACACAGCTTTCCAATGGCGCCCTTTTATTTTAAATTCGCCTTATTCTTCACATCGTTTGTCTATTTTCAAAAATCAGCCCTGGTGTGGAGGATTTTTTGTATGGAAATAAGAATGACAAATGAAGGAGGCTGTCTGACATTTTTCTATCAGTCATTCCATCTATATGGAGCAAACAAAAATAACCTTCAGGGGCCCAATTCCTCGAGGATAAACGTTTTCATACACCGTCACACATTCTATTCATACTCCAAACATACTATGCGAATGAATTAATCACGATTTCTGTCTTAAAAATTGAATCTCACGCTTGCTGAATCGAAAATATAGGCGCCCTTGCTGATGACATACTTTGCCCATATACAGATGGCGTGCCTGTTTTCCGATTTGCTGGAATTTTGAATTATATTTTACGCTTATGCAAACAGGAAAATGTGTAATACAAATATCAATAATCATAACGATGATTGCGAACCGATAACAATAGCCATAAAGCAATGAGGAGGGGCATGGAAGGAGAAGGAGGAGGAATAGGAATGGCACAGGATATACAGGACATCTCTCAGCGATGCTTATTTCGCTTCCTCGCTCCACATTTCTAGTGTCTTGTCATCCCTTTAAAGCTGTGAAATGCTAAACACCATGAAGTGTTGAAAGCTTTAACAACTACTATACTGCTCTACTGGCGGCGGGCCGGATGTTTTGCTTATATTTATTTTTTTTTTCTGTCAGTCCTTCATATATATTTCTATATACACTTATTTTTTTTTTTCTTCTTGTGTATTTTAATTCAAGGACTTGGCTTTTATGTGCTATTTATGTTCACGAGAATGTATACATATGCTTTGCTTTGACTATGGCTTTTTTATTTTAAGGACATTTTCCTTCCTCACACTTACAGAATTTTTTTTTTTTTTTTCCTTGGTTTGGGTTTGGTTTGGGGTTTTGGGAGGGAAATCAGAGAGACGACCAACGACCGTAAAAAAATCGCACGAAGAAGAGGCAAAAAATAAAACTAATTTTAAAGCAGATTTTTCTATGTCAACCCGCATGCAAGGAGCAGGAGCAATTTGGCATCTCATTTGAATTTTGCTTTGAAAATACCGCACCATCATTGCCATATTCCTTCATCGACATCAAAAACTGACATATAGGAAAAAGCACTTATGCGAGTCAAATAAGTGCAGTAATTTACTGAGGTTAAACGAAATGAGATTTTACCTGATGTCAAACACAAAAGTGTAAGAAGTGGAAAAGAGAGGAGAGGAGGAAACGGAAGGGAAGGGAAGGTGCTTCACTCACATTCACTATTCAGGAAGAAGAACTTCCAATTTCGTTCGCTAATTTTGTTTTCATTTTTGTTGAGTCAAATTTCACTACTTAACCTATTGTCATTCTAAATTTTCATTAATAAATTGATAAAGATATATGGCAGCTATCAATTGTGATAATTTTTACAAAGCCACTCGAATTTATTACCCGTTCTCTCTCTCTCTCTCTCTGCTGTTCTCGTCGTGTGTCGTCAGTCAGTAATGAGATACAATATATCAAAGCAAACACCACATAGCCATGTCGTATAAGAGGCAATTTCACAAATGGGGGTAAAAAGATTGTGTCTTAGCGCAACTTATTTACGCCAATTTATGCGGTTTATTTTTTTTTTTGTGTCTTGATTTTGAGATTGAGTTTAAGCCATATAATATTTCTTAACTTTATGCCCATGGTAAAGGTACATTGCTTGTTTATGGCAATTTATTATTGAAATTGGGTCTGTGATGATAAAGAGATTCTGCAATGGCAAGTAATGGATTCGTCGAAAAATCATCCTCGAGAGAGAAATCGAAAAGTCTTACAACCAACTTGATTGTGTTATTATTTTCGGAACGCAATTTTCTGGCAAAAATCCCTCAGATCAGCTAATACATACCAACTTGATCTGTGCCATGCAATACGCAAACAAATATAACGAATCTTTTTCAACCACGAAGGAAGATTGTTATTGTAAGAGTCAGCCAAAGTTTATTCTGGCCAAGATTCGCTAGAGCGGGTAATTGACTAGACGACCACTTATGTAAGCCCGCTGGTTTTAAATGTAAGGAATTTTGCAGCCATTAATAATATCTAAGTCTTTGTATTACTTGAAATTTGTTTGTAGAACGCTGTGTGGAAAATTATGTTCGATAATGCCCTTGGCCAGGGATTGACTCTAAACCTTTCGCACCTAAGCACTGCCTTTAGCTAGAAAGTGAAAGAAATGTTAAAACTGAAAACTCAAAATCCGTGATAAAGTCTAAAAACTAAGGATCACTAAATTCGAAAAGACGAAAAATCAAAATTCCAAAAGATCAAGGTGCTAAAAATTTCCTCTTTTTTTGATAAAACAAATCCTAAAAATTTCCTCTTGTTTGATTTTACAAAATATTTATTTTTTTTTGGCATATAAGTTTTCAGGATTTTCAGGATTTTCAGGATTCTGAATTCTTGATGTTTATTTTTTTGGATTTTATTTTTCTGATTTTTTTCATTTTTTGGGGACTTTTTGGTCAAATAAGACCAAGTCAAATATTCTGCCAAAAAGTCCCCAACAAAATACGAACTTAGTAAAAAATGAAAACTAAACCAGAAAAATCAAGATCAAGATTCAAAATCCTGAAAACTTAAATACCAAAAAAAAAATCAAAATTCTGAAAAAATCAAAATAGATGAAATATTTAGAAATCAAAGGGCGTCGAAAAGTCAAAATGAAAATAATAAAATTAAAATCTTAAAAATTCTAAAACGAAAAAAAAACACATGATTCCTAAAAACGAAATTTAAAAAAATCAAAATTCCCGAACAACAATCTTATAGGCGCTGCTTTTCAGTGGTGAGTTACAACCGAGTAAGCTAATTCTAGAATTAAATTAACCCACAGAGAACTGATGATGCATTTTTTCGGTGGAGAGCATGCGAAACGACTAAAGAAACTCGGTGGATAAAACATCAAAACGCATCTGCTCAGTGAATACTGAGATAACTCACCAAATTTGATGAGTTAACTCACGTTTAACTTTAATATCATAATAAAGAAACTGGACCTTAGTCTCGAAAAATCAAATATCCTACAAAAATATAACCTTGACTTATACGGACGTTTTAAAAACTCAAAATCCTAAAAAAAAAATATACACGACTGGATCGCACGAGCCATGACAAAGAGCCCTAAAAACTCCAGAGGCACCGACCCTGTCTGCCCCAATGTAGTCCAGAGTATCTCTTTTCATTACAAGGTGTCGAAATAGTTGAGAGTTTCCTGGTTCTCCACAAGCTGTCTCTTCACCATTTTGTTTCTATTTGTTTGCTAAATTTTAAGCTTCAAGGACCTTTGGTAACTTGGAAAGCAACATCATTATCCTAATTAATATCAATGCTTAAATTAAAAAAAAAAAAACTTTCTACTTTATTTTGATAAAAATCAATACAAGAATTGATGCTTCTTTTGATGGCAGGTTTAAAAGGATATTATTTTATAATTAATCTTTCTCTTCTTCATTCAAAAAAAAAAATACTCAAACCTTAATTATCATTTATCCACCAACAAACAAAAAAAAAACACAACCAAAACAATCCCATACAATTTGATATCGAAACGTTTTTTTTTTGCTCGAAACTAATTACGTTTTCGATTCTCTGCCATTATCCCCTTTAAATTATAAAATACATTTTTCCTTTTCCTTTCTCCGTTTTTTGTGCGGTATGAAAAAAAAAATATATGCACGGGTATGTAAGGTACATTTCGCCCATATCACACCTGAACGTCGACGACCACACATTAACACGTGATGCCTTCGGCTACACTTATCACCTCGTTCTCAAAAGAGATGATTTGAGAAATATGAAAACAAAATTGTCCTCCAACCCCACCCACTTCAATATTGTATCTACATGAGTTTATACATGCAACACATACCGACGTATGAGTGTATGTATTGGCAAAACCATTAGTATGAGAATCCCTTAAGGGACATTTCCGAATCACTCACAACATCCAGTGAGGTGTTTTTTTTTTTTTGTTGTTGTTATAGGGGGGTGCTAGGGGGAGGTAGGCAGAGTAGGGTGTGGGGAAGAGTTCAATCATTGTGTGGAGAATGAGTTTTAAGAGCCATTCAGCCATTCATCAATGAACCGAATTCTTTTCAACAAAAAAATATCACAATGATTTTCATCGTCATCATCACATCCAATAATACAAACATATAGTATAGGTAGGCGTCAAGGGGAGAAAGGACACAGTCACGATTAAAATTAAATTAAAACCGCTCATTAATTATTTTTGTTTTTTAACCCAACGATGATGATGGAGAAGAACGATGAAAAATTTAATTTCAGGATAAATTCTTCCTTTTTTTTTTGCGAATAACGTTGATTCCGTAAAAAACGATATATTTTTTGTTGTATCCTTTTCTTATGTTTTTGTTTTGTTTTTTTTTTTTCTCACAGGACTAGGGTATTCAAGTTTTTAAAGGTGAAAAACAAAATGCCATCTTGTAATCAATTTTATTAATTAGTAGGATCCTTATCGTATCACTCTTAACTTTAATTAGTCTAAATGATTACCAGCAGTGATTTTTACAAGGACACAAGGACACAAGCAACAAACGACAACGAGGACGATGACGATGACAATGAAAGTGACGGTGAGGGTGAGGGTGACACGACACAAATCGAACAAATAAAACTCAAGATGCTGCTGCTCCTGCTAACCAACTGAGTGGAGAGTTTCCACAAATACCCCAACAAAATTAAAACGAAAAAAAAAGAAAAAAATATAATAAAATGTTTCGAACTCACCTGTAGTAATTGAGGATTTGCGTAAATACACCCGGGTGCCTGTCAAAGAAGTACTCATTTAACACCGGATCGTAATTGGCCAGAGCCTCTGTTAGTCTGGAGAGTCGGGTGGCAGGAATTTTCTTGAGAGTTGCTTTGTACGTTTCATATCTGAAAAAAAGAAGAAAAAGGACGAAATTTAGCACAAGGGAACTAGTGTCATTATATGAAACTCACATAAGAACAAAGCAAAATTGAAAGGCGAGTGTGTGTTGTTGAATATTCAGGACTCAGGAGTCTTGAGTGTGAGTGTTTTTGAGGTGTGTTGTACCGTGTGTGCCTATCTTAACTAAGTGGATCCTTGGCAGTAGAGCTTTTAAAAGTTTTTTTTTTTTGTTTTTTATTTTTTTTTTTTTTTTTTTTTTTTTTTTTTTTTTTTTTTTATGAATTTTTGCTAATTGGTGATAATTATGGTGGTAATTACTGAGACATTCATTACATTCTCTCGAAAATGGGATTTACACATTATGTTGATGAGAAAATATTAACTTTTTGTGTTAAAAAAAAAAAAAAAAAAAAAAGCTCATAAAACATGTAAAAGCTATACAATCCTACAGCTTCCACCTATACCTATCTCTCCTGACAAAACCATTAACCCTATACACGCACTTTTGTGTAAAAAGTAACAAAAAGATAATATTTTATAATTTATAAGGAACACATAACGTTCTGCGTCAGGGGAATGAAGAAAATGCGGCAGAGTTGAAATAACTTGATGCTGATGCTGATGTTGATGCTGATGCCGCCAACTGTGATAAAATATGTGAAATTATACTCAAAGACGAAATGAGAATGAAGACATTTTAACGGGGGAACAGACTATGGTAAACTTTTATGTGCATTCGTGACTTTCAATGTGATCTACATACATATCTTGGAGGGAGGAAAGTCTTCTTTTTTTTTATGTTGGTCTTGTTTTATATTCGGTTGAAAGACTATTAAGTCTGGAACTTTTTGTTTAACAGTTTATGCTGGGGTTTGTTGTTTGTTTGTTTTTGTGTGTGTCATAATTTGTGCTGTTAGAAAAAGTTTTGTCACACTTTTGAGTTTGGAAAAGAGTTGCGAATGCGTGATGATGGTTTTGAATAAAACGACTTATCAAGTTGTCACTCAAAGAACTTTGTGAACTTTAAAATACTGTTTCCTTTCTGTATTTTTCTTAAAGTGGATATCAAAAAGGTAAGGGCGAGTTTTTTTTAAGGAGGACGTTTTGGTATAATCAATTTAAATATTTAATTTGAAGCGAAATAATTATATGAAGATGAAGAAAACAATGGAAATTCACTGTTTTTGTTTTTGTAATGAGTTAAATTCAATTGAAAAATATAATTTACAGTGTCTCAATAACCATCGACTAAAATCGTCTAAGAAAGGTAAGACAACATCTAACTGATGAGCCCGTCTGTCGTGCCTGGGCGAAACGCATTTGGACTAAAGGTCGAAAAAATTCTCAACAATTATTTTAAAATTAAATTCCAGTTGTAAACCAAAGTGGAACTATAACTCTTTTTTCACTGGACTAGATATTAAAATCAAATGGATTTTTTACCAATAAGCTATTCGACTCGATCACACTGGAACCACAGGAGCCGTGAAGAGGGCGTGGCTGCCACCAGACTGGTCGTTCCGCCGAGAATATCGCGGCTTTGACTGCCGATGTCGCTGAGAACGAAGAATCATCAACCAGACAACGCACGGGCCAAGAAATTGGGCATCACCAGACGGACCCTACAGCGAATTTTAGTGAAAGACTTGCACATATTTCCGTAAAAAGTTTAAACAGTGTGAATTACCATCCTCAATCTCAACAACAAAGTGGACGATTTGTTGTCGAGAATCCACTTAAGCGGTTACGTCAATAAGCAAAATTTTCGTTTCTGGGGCACTGAAAACCTGCGTGTGATGCACGAAGAGCCATTACATCCACTCAATGCCAATGTGTGGTGCGGCGTTTACGCGGGAGGAGTGATCGGGTCTGTCACTGTTACTGGCAAACGCAACAGGGCTATGATAAACGACTTCTTACTACCGGAATTGGATGAGCGGGGCTTGGTGAACAAGTGGTTTCAACAAGACGGTGCAACCGCACACACAGCTCGAGCAACAATGGATATTGTGAAAGAAGCATTTCCTGGTCGCGTAATCTCCCGTTTTGGTGATTTGGCATCCCAGACTTCTTTCTTTGGGGCTGGCGGGAGCTACTGGACGTACATCATCTTTTCCACTTAAACAGAAAAAATTGTAGAGCTCCAAATAAATATTTCCATCGCTCAAAATCATTTTTTTTATTTAAAGTAAAAGAGTTATTTAAGAACAAAATTTAATGATTAATAAATTTTGCGCCACCTTGTTTATCATACTAATGTGTTTTTTTAAAAGATATTTGTGCTTAATTTTTACCAACACGTTTACCAAATTTTCAAAACAAGACCTTATAGTAGGTACATTGATCCTATAATGTTTTTTTTTATTTTTTTTTGTAAAAAAACTCTTAATTCTGTGTGAATTACCTATAGATACTTAGAATCCCCCAACCATAAGCTGACATAATTAACTGCCAATCACTGGAAAACAAATTTACAAGGTAAATCCCCAATTTATTAATTCTCTGCAATATTTACAGTTTCCAACAGAAAAAAAATAATTTTTGAGAAAACGTTACCACATTTTCTTTATTTTTTCTATTTTATAAAAACAAAAACAAACAGTTGTTCAATATTGTGTGACAAAAATTGTTCAAAATTTCATGTCACTGAAAGACCCCAAAATTGGAAATAATAGAATTTACCAGTAAGCAATATTTGTTGAAGTCCGTTCTCTTACCACCAAGTATTATGAAAAATAATTTTTGACATTAGAGCGTCATGGAGAATATGTCACAGAGAACATCTATTCTCAGAGAAGAAGAATTGTCTTAACTATGTCATGTGATGTGGCTTGTTTTCTTAGTCTATGATGATAAATCATCATGAATTCAAACTCCGAAATATTTCTCCATTTATTTATTAATTTTCAAAATTCAATAATTACAGAATCAGTCAAAATTTAGTTCTAGAATTAATGTCCCGAATAATTGTTTCGTGCTCTAAATTTTGACAGATCTACATAAGTGCTTACAGTAAGAATACAGAATTTTATATGCAAACCACTCCGCTTGAAAGTTAAACTAAATTTTTGAGAGAATTTTGTATGGGAGCTTTTGCGCCATCTGTCACTAATCACTTTGCAAATATCATGAATCTTGATACAATTTTCTTGCGGTGGGATGACATAATTTCTCCGGACATTATGTGCATGGATCGTATGTCCGACTTAAGGCCCATGGACATTATATCCGCAGGCATTATCTCATCGCACCGCAAGAAAATCGTATTAAAATTTATGATATTTGCTAAGTGATTAGTGATAAGTTGTTGGTGCAATAGGGCCCTGGATTTAAGATAACGACAAATTCGTAACAGACTAGATTTGAACGTTCCTCAAAGTTTAAAGCATTAAACGTACGTTTTTTTTAACTAAACCATTTTTACGGCGACGGCGCTGACGACAGTCCAAAAGTACGATATTCAAATTGTCTGCAAAGTTCAGGATCGTAAATATTATATTCGACTTGTTTCCTACTAGGGCCTCCAAGGAGGAATACTTTCGTGGAAACACTACTCCCCCTTTCTCGGTTGCTGCCCTCAACAACCTTCCAAATGAATTGGGAAGTGAAAGTAGAAGTTGATAGACAGAGCTGTGGGTTGGAAAACAAAACGGTGGACGCTGGTGTCCTCTTGAATCCACTGCATGTCTACCATACCCTAATACATACCCTAAACGAAATCGTCGCTGATTATGCTTCCACTTAGAAAAGTGGATTCCAAAATGGCAACATAGGTAATAGACTTATTAAATTAAACATAATCCAAGCCATAAAGCTTGAAGGAAATAATGGGTGATTTTTTAAGAGGTTTAGAACTTAAAAAAAAAAAAAAACACAAACAATTCGAAAAAATTAATGAAATATTTATTTGAATCGATAGTTTGAACCTTGCAATTTAATGTTTAAAGATAATTTCATGCAAATGTTGACCGCGGCTGCGTCTCAGGTAGCCCATCCGCTGAGTCCAATTTTGGCATACTCTTTTACACATATCGGCCGGTATCTCACGAATGAATGCATGGATGTTGGCTTCCAGTGCGTCAATCGAAGCGGGCTTGTCCCTATAGACATTAGCCTTGACATACCCCCACAAAAAATAATCTAATGGTGTCAAATCGCACGATCTAGGCGGCCAATTGACCGGCCCGAAACGTGAAATTAACTGTTCACCAAACTCGCCTCGCAATTGCGCCATTGTTTCGCTTGCTGTGTGGCATGTGGCACCGTCTTGTTGAAACCACATATCATGCAAGTCAAGAACTTCCATTTCGGGCAAAAAAAAAGTTTGTTATCATCGCTCGGTAGCGTTCACCATTGACAGTAACGCTGCGATTCGCATCATCTTTGAAGAAATAGGCCCAATAATGCCGCCGGCCCATAAACCGAACCAAACAGTGGCTTTTTCGGGATGCATTGGTAGCTGTTGCAATGCTTCTGGCTGATCTTCACTCCAAATGCGGCAATTTTGCTTATTTACGTACCCATTCAACCAAAAATGAGCCTCATCGCTGAACACAAGCAGCGCGCGATGAACATTTCGAACCGAGCACGAATTTTGATAGTAAAATTCAATAATTTGCAAGCGTTGTTCATTTGTAAGACGATCCATGGTTAAATTGCAAACCAAACTGAAGCTGTTTGACAGTGACACAAGGTACTAAACACACGTCAGCTGTCAAAACCAGTGTTGCCAAAACCAAACCAGCTAAAAAATCACCCGTTATTAAAATAGTATTAAAATAAAACAGCAAACTGTAATTGAATTTGTTTTATTTAAATTTGCTTTCCATAATCATGCAACAACAAAAAAAAGTAAATGGTCCACGTTTTGAGGAAGCAACAAACTTTGCTTGTACACACATAACTTACTTCCTCTATCGCAACATGAATTATTCAAGAAGCATTAAGGATTCTTATTTATTCCTGTGAATTTGCTGCTGGCCACTACCATCAGCGGCTGGACTATACCAAACCATTCGGTGTTATAAACATTTTTTATCTATGAATGGCAATTGACATGGTCTTTTATTGGTCAAAAACAACCCTCATCCGCTTTAGTGAATTCATTTTGATGTTTATGTCGAAAAAGATAGATAGAGAGAGACAAGATCACATTTGCCAGAAGAAGCCTTCTAGGGCGAAATATTTAAGGGGCGGCAAAATGCAGAATTCTATGATTTTGATGTGGTTAAAATATTAGTGAATTCTATTGAACCACCCGCCCTTTACCTAAATAAAGAGCCTTGGATCCTTCAAACTCGCAAATCCGCCCCTGAATCAATTGCTCTGAAGGTAGATACTTTTGGACGTTAAATTGAATAACTTTGAAGAGGATTCTATTTGCTTCCTGTGGAACAGAGTTGAGAACGATAGAAAAGTTTGTCCCTGCTTTACCTATAATATACCCACGTCCCACTCGTATGCACCTGATATGGAAATACCTATCGAATGAGATTCACGTGAATTTTTTTCGCTCAACCTACATTTAGTGCGAGTTATTGTGAAAATAGAGTTTTATTTTGAGAACCGAGAATGAATTGTATTTATTTTCTTTTCTTTTCGTTTTGTTTCTTTTTTGTTGAAATGAAAATACTACAATCAATTGAGTGTTCGATTTCATTGAAAAAAAAATAACAAATATTTAAACAACAACAACAACATAGAGCGTTCAGTTCAGGAGTTTTTGAATAAATTACTCTCAATAATTCAAGCAGAGGCAAATTTCAATGTTTTCTGTTGCTTTTTTTGTTTGTATCATCTGTTGGGGTTGAAATAACAATGAAATATTGAAAGCTATTGCGGTTGTTTGTTTTTAAAAGCAAATGCTTCATTTTACAGATGATACCTTCCTACCCAAACAAAAAAAAATATTAATTTATTTATTTGTGTTTCTTCTGTGACAATAAAAACACCAATTTCGCGGGGATGAAAATGTGAAATAAATATCAAAATCAAATTGGTACTTTTAGAGCTATTAAGAGGCCGGAAGTACATAGATTTCACAAAAAGAAAAGCAAAAAAAATTGACATTTCTTACGACGACGACGCGACCGACACGACTCGACTCGTAGTACATAAACAGGAAGGGTCCATTTATTTTCGTTACTTAACTTCTATGGTGTCCAAGACCAGGACATGCTTAGTTGGGTCAAGCAAATACAGACTTGTTGTCCTTTCTTATAAGATTACCGAAGACATATTGACCTTAACGCTGAGAAGTTGATAGAGGTTGGTTGGTTGAATATTGATGGCGTTTGGTTGGTGTACCTAAGTGAGATATGTAGGTAGTGCGTAATGGTAAGATAGATGCTTTAGCCTTATTTCAATAAAATTAATCAGTAGAGACTTAAGTTAGCAAATAATTGGTGTCGTAGATAAAATTTTATTTGTGTTTTGATATCGTCCAGGGGTTCTTACCTGATGGAATCACTCACTTATTCGATCACTAACAATAAAGGAGTGTCTCTTTAAACGAAATTCGACACGATTTATCACAAAAATGGTATTAAGTGTGGATGTACTACCATAAAATTAATGAATCTTAATTTGCCTTGCGATGTTTTCTATGTTTTTTTGCTGATTTGCTAAATTTATATTAATTTAGCTAAGCAACTCCATCACAAAGAGCTAAATGCTTGAATATTTAATTGCTTAATAATCTGCCGTTCGTCAGTCGTGAACAATTTAAATTTTGTCGTGCGATGTTATGTAAGTTTTGCTAAGATCATATGAAATAAATAAAGCACCCCCATCGAAAAGGGTTTAAAATTTGTTATATTGAATAGTTTATTGCTTTATAATTTGCTTTTCATCAATGGTTAATTAGTTGTGATAATTTGCGCAATGTTTTCTATGTTTTTTTTATTTCTTCTTTCATTCATATGAATTTTTCTGTTTTTCTTTTGGGGGTTTTTTACTAGATTTATAAATAAAAAAAAGGAAAATTAAAGAAGCAGCTTTTTTACTGTATTTATATGAATTAACGAAACAAAAGCATAGAAAACATAAATCTAACAACAAAAAAACATAGAAAACATCGCAAGGCAAAATTAAAATTTTCACAACTAATTAACGCCAGATTATCAACCTAACCCCTTTTCGGTCGTTGAATGAAGAAATTCATATACAATTGTGGGTAATAATCTCACGCCGAAGGTCGTGGGATAATTTAACAGCCTCTGCCACCTAAAAATAGACGTTTTATACGGGTACTGCCTTTTGTGAATTGAGAAAAATTGACAAATCGCCCAAGAGTATTTGTTTTCGCGAAAAAATGCCTCTTACCTTAACCCTTCGGACTCGGCAAGAAATTGTTGGTCCCCTTCATACCTGTCGATATCACGCAAACTGGAATGCTTGAGAGTTGTAAGCCACTAGGGTCTTCATCAGCTGTCACGCCAGAAATTTAATTTATTTTTATTAAATCTGTGCTTATAGTTCATGCAATTCTCGTGAATTTGATCACAGTGGGACGTACTATTGCGTCCCAGGATTTTTTGCCCCCTGCGTGCGATATATATGGAACTTTATTTTAAATAGGTAACAGTTCATTCATAGAAGTCTCAATTTTGTCATGATTAACCTTTCACTTTTATTTTACCCATTTAAACCTTGAAAATACACTTTCCTCTGAAGCGGATTGAGCTGTATTTTTCTTTCTTTTCATTATTTATTTAGGGCGCGCAGATAAGGTAAGAATAAAAAATGATTACCTACCTATTTTACGAGTAAATCTCTTGATCTTGAAAAATATTTCAATTCATCGAACAAAGTGGATACATTTAAGGCATTCCAAACTGCTTTCCATTCGTTGTTCGTTGTTTATCATCACCCCCAAATTTATATCGTGTGTTTTCACCCACCAGTTGCCATCAGTTTAATTTTTCCTTTTTTCCTTACACAAGCCCATAATCCAAAGTAAAGAAAAAAAAAATTTATTTTTATTCATTTAACTCCCTTAAACTTGGCAAAAATGTGTGATAATAAACTTTCATTTTTTTCCTCACCCCCAACAAAGCAGAGGTATTGAATTTTTTTTCTCAAATTAAATTAAATAGATTTTTTTTTTAAACCAACACTTACACACGCAAGCTTCATTCGCACCCTCACTTACTTCAGTATCGTTTTCCCTTTTTTTTTGTGAACTTTTCAACACTTTTCAACTATAAATGCTGAATGAATTTTTATACTATACACACTCTCAGAAATTGTTTTCTTGTATAGATATTAATACTGTATAGATAAAGAAAAATATGCGAACGACCAAAATGACCCAACCAGTATAACAAAAGGTTCCATCGTTCTGCAAATAAAGATAGAACAAGTTACACAAAAAAAAAAAAAAAAAAAAAGGCATAAAAACGTTCCGATAGTCAGTCAACAAAGAAGTGTGCCTTTATGTTTACTTTTGGAATAAAGTATCTTTTTCTAAATCTTTGAAGCTTTTATATCTATCCTCATTCGTTTATTATTTTACATAGCAGTTGTTTTTTTTTTTTAACTTCCGGGTGGAGTTTTTGTGTAAAAAAAAAACGAAGATGTCTATAAGGGTCATATCCCACTTCTGAACTAACGGAGGTGGTTTTTTTTTAGCTTCTTTCCACTTAAATTTTTGTTTGTGATGAAAATGATGAAAATGAAGAACAAAATAAACACATCATATTTTGTGTATAGAATAGAGGACTCGGCTGAGTCGAACGGACCTCCTCTTTAGCGTATAAGGAAAAAAAAAAAAGACAGATTGAAGCGAATGTAACTTATTTAATAGGTTATTCGAAGGTTTTTAGTATGAAACACGGCAGCTTTCAATCCTCGACGATTTCGGGCATTCTTGTTGCAGTCATGCAGACCAAGTGCTCTGGCATCCACAATCGATGGCTTAGCCTTTCACGGTAGCTTTCCATCCTCCATGATACCGAGCATGTTTTTTTAGGTCATCCCGACCAATCGATCTAGCATGCGTAATCGTTGGCTTGCTCTCTCAGCGCAGCTGTCCATCCTCCAGCATCCTGAGCATGCTCCTTCCAGTCATCCAGACCAATCATCTAGCATGCGTTATCGTTGGCCTGGTCTCTCTCAGCAGCTGTCCATCATCCAGCATCCTGAGCATGCTCCTTCCAGTCATCCGGACCAATCGATCTAGCAACCGTAATCGTTGGCTTGGTCTCTCTTAGCACCTGTCCATCCTGAGCATGCTCCTTCCAGTCATCCCGACCAATCGATCTAGCATGCGTAATCGTTGGCTTGGTCTCTCTTAGCACCTGTCCATCCTGAGCATGCTCCTTCCAGTCATCCCGACCAATCGATCTAGCATGCGTAATCGTTGGCTTGGTCTCTCTTAGCACCTGTCCATCCTGAGCATGCTCCTTCCAGTCATCCCGACCAATCGATCTAGCATGCGTAATCGCTGGCTTGGTCTCTCTTAGCAGCTGTCCATCATCCAGCATCCTGAGCATGCTCCTTCCAGTAAACATCTCAAATCAAATCTTTTTATATGAATCCATATACTCGCCCTTTAAGTTCCTTCATCATTTCAAGCATATACTACAAGTCTGTGATTCTATATTTAAAGAGGGGTCAAGGAGGAAAAGGCAAGTGGTGAGGATTAAAATGAAACATGCAGGAAATAAAAATATTTGAATTTGACTAAAGTCCAACAGACTGATTGTCAATTGATGATGATTACGACGACGACGGCGATGATGATGATGATGATGAAGGACGTCTATAACCAGCTGAATACACAAGTCGAGAGCCTTGTGTGATGTCATAAAATATAATATTTGCATTCAATAAAGTTTTCATTTCCTCTGAACTGAAAGAGGAAGGATGGAAGTTTCACGATTGAATGTTTATTCCGTATGTTTTATTACTGTCTTTATTTTTGTTTTTGGTTTTCTGTATTGCTATAATTTGACTGCCAGGACACGTGCATATGCTGTTATCCTTTAATCCATCCACATCGTCGGTCGCAGGTAAAACGAAAACAAAAAGATGAGTGGGATTTTTTTGGCAAATTATCGGATCTTGTATCCAATTCCAGTGCAATTTCCTGAACAAATTTCTGTTCTGTTATTAATTTCCTGATTATCCTGCTGTAGAGAGAGAAGAATCTTACTCAAGTCATAGCCCCCACCCCCCTCTTCGGCCGCCAACTCGGTATATCTTTCTCGAAGAACACATAACTACGTGTGTGTGTTTTTTTTTTCTTGTTCCTGCTGCTTAAATTCGCTGCATGAAAGTGGGTTAAATTTCTTGTTATCCTGCCAAAATGAGATTTCTCTTTAACTCCCGTTAGCTAGGTCGTGTAGTTGTTCAGCTTTATATGGGTGTAAGTACAAAAACATTATTGTATCCAATATTGAGGACGCGAATGATGGAAGGAGGTTAGGTTAGGGTCGGGGACTTAAACAAAAACAAAGTCTTAAAAAATGAAAGATATTCTCTCAATATCCGATGTGAAAGGAGTACGTTTTTTTTGTTGTATACCTTCATATTGTATGCTTGAGGGGCTTAAGAAAAAATACGGATTTGTGTATACAAGATGATTTCTGCTGGGTTTTTATTTTATTATTTTTTTTTTGTTTAAAAAAAGTATAAAAATCAATTATTGTTCTGTTGTAATGGTAAAATTTGGCAATAAAAATTGCTTATGCTGCAAACGTATGTTGGTTTGAAATTTTATGGCATAATCATAACAAATGTGGCACTTTATTGTGTAACAACCGTGCACAAGAAAAATGCGAGAGAGATTGTTGACTTTTTTGGTTTATTCGTTTGTTACATCTCTAGAGAGGAGCCAGAAGGTTTGGAGTTAAATTTGGTAAAATTGGATTGCTTGATTTTTTTTTCCTTTGCGTGGATAGTTTTTTTTTCTGGCAAGGCAACCTTTTTTTAATCAAAACAAATATTTATAGCGATTTAATTAATTTTTTTTTTTTTTAAATAAAACAGTTTGATTAAAGTTGATAAAAATTAAATCTTTAGGGAATTTACGAGCAAAACAATAAAAAAAAGCAAAGCTTTTAAGTAGGATTGAGTTTCTAAAAAGCTTAAAAGAACCTCTCAAGGCTAAAAGGTTAGCACTGAAGCTTGGAGAAAGAATGGAACTTCGTAGAAGAATTGCAATAAATATTCTGGATTTGGACAAACCACTTGAATTTGAACTATTATATTTGGTGTACTGAATTCAGTTGTCAGACAGATTGAATAATTCAACTAAGACGACCAACAAGTCTCTAAACTCAGATCCGGTAAAGCTGCTGATGATGGCCGTGATGAATGTAGTCTCAGAACTATATGCGCAATAATTGAGAAAAGAAAAAGATATTCTCTCAATATCCGATGTGAAAGGAGTACGTTTTTTTTGTTGTATACCTTCATATTGTATGCTTGAGGGGCTTAAGAAAAAATACGGATTTGTGTATACAAGATGATTTCTGCTGGGTTTTTATTTTATTATTTTTTTTTTGTTTAAAAAAAGTATAAAAATCAATTATTGTTCTGTTGTAATGGTAAAATTTGGCAATAAAAATTGCTTATGCTGCAAACGTATGTTGGTTTGAAATTTTATGGCATAATCATAACAAATGTGGCACTTTATTGTGTAACAACCGTGCACAAGAAAAATGCGAGAGAGATTGTTGACTTTTTTGGTTTATTCGTTTGTTACATCTCTAGAGAGGAGCCAGAAGGTTTGGAGTTAAATTTGGTAAAATTGGATTGCTTGATTTTTTTTTCCTTTGCGTGGATAGTTTTTTTTTCTGGCAAGGCAACCTTTTTTTAATCAAAACAAATATTTATAGCGATTTAATTAATTTTTTTTTTTTTTAAATAAAACAGTTTGATTAAAGTTGATAAAAATTAAATCTTTAGGGAATTTACGAGCAAAACAATAAAAAAAAGCAAAGCTTTTAAGTAGGATTGAGTTTCTAAAAAGCTTAAAAGAACCTCTCAAGGCTAAAAGGTTAGTACTGAAGCTTGGAGAAAGAATGGAACTTCGTAGAAGAATTGCAATAAATATTCTGGATTTGGACAAACCACTTGAATTTGAACTATTATATTTGATGTACTGAATTCAGTTGTCAGACAGATTGAATAATTCAACTAAGACGACCAACAAGTCTCTAAACTCAGATCCGGTAAAGCTGCTGATGATGGCCGTGATGAATGTAGTCTCAGAACTATATGCGCAATAATTGAGAAAAGAAACTCCCTGAACAGCGGCAGCGATTTAAGCATCAATTTGCCTAACATTAAATCTAACATCATTTCTTGTTATATAGTCCCCTGAGGCCTTTACCCATACCCAGAATCTGATTGACCCAAATTAGTGTGGCTTTAACCAAGGAAAGTCCACAATCTGAACCAAATATTCAAACTACGGCAGATCTTGGGATAAACCACCACACCTACTACCTTTTTGATCGATGTCAAGCTCGCTTATAACCAGAGCCTATGAAAAACAAGCTTTTTTTTCATCCTTGAAAAAGACTGGTCCATTTGTGCACGATGACGAAGGAAAACGCACGCTATTCCGCTGACCTCAACGATCTTGGCGTTCGAAACTGAGCAGAGTTGATTAGGGTTCTAGCTGGATAGAGAAGGTTGTTGATTTAGGTCCAGGTTCACACTAGACTTTAGTAAAAAAAAAACCGTTTACTAAAAAAATCCCAACAAAAATTTATCAAAGATATATTGTTCAAACTGTTGACAGTTCATTACCACTCTATAGGCCTAAAACGTTGGTGAGCTGCCAGAGTTGATATTCCCATCATCAGACACACTCGAGACCATTTTGAAGGAATTAAAGTTTTCTGCCAGTAGATATTGTTGCATTACGCAGCAGTGTTGCGATACACGGACATTTATTGCCGTTAATTAGTTCTGACAATTTTTAATTCTGTCCTGCAATGTATTCTATGTTTTTTTCCGATTCACTAAATAATTGCCATTGCTTATTTTCATTTCAGTAGCGAAAAACTGAAAACATCAATTAAATAAAAAAAAAACATAGAACAACATCGCACGACAAAACTTGAATTGTCATAATTAACAAACGTTGGCGAGTGTACCGTAAGTTATTAAACAACAAACGATGCAATATAACAAGTTTTAATCCCGTTTTTTTTGAGAGGGTGCTTGGCTAACTTAATAATCATTTAAGAAACTCAGCGGAAAAAAAACATAGAAAAACATCGAACGGTAAAAATTAAAACTATCAGAACTAATCAAATGCAAATCATCCACGTAACCACTTTTCGATCGGCGAGGCGCATTTTGCTTCGCTAACATTTGTTCTGAGCTTTATTGGTTTCATATGAAATGCAAGCTGCTAAGTTAAACAAACTCA
Source organism: Leucozona laternaria (assembly GCA_932273885.2). Lineage (NCBI taxonomy): Eukaryota > Metazoa > Arthropoda > Insecta > Diptera > Syrphidae > Leucozona > Leucozona laternaria. The sequence continues at coordinate 2,049,391 of OW026366.1, forward strand.
ACCGCATCCCCCATCAATAATCTTTTCCTTAAGAGGTATTTTTAGAAGAACGAGAAACTATGTAACCCAGAAACTCAGTCCTATAACTTTTCATAAGCCTTAAAAGATATTGAGCTTATATCATGATCCTCATGACGCGGGTTGAAAAATGTCCATTTCAATTATTTACTCTTGCACTCTGCAGACGAATCCATAAACCTTTCAATGAATTGAAAGCCATTTTATCCATGCTCTATTCTCTCCACTCGTTTATTACTGTTCTTTCTGGGTTAGAAAACAAACTGCTCTCTTCCATCATCATCATCATCGTCAGTGATGTGTTAATTTAAATAATGCAAATTTCTAGACTCTCTATATATCGGACCTATACCCGTATCAAGTTAAAAACAATAAAATTGTGCACCTCCTCCTACCTACGACCATTCACCATACCTCTATTACACAAAATGGAACTTAGTCCTGACAAGAATTTATGTTGGAATTTTGGCCTCGAAACATCATGTTATCGCGATAAAAACGATAAAAAGATTTTTCTCTCCATTAAAATATATAGCCCCTCTGCCCCATTATGGCAGGCTAGAGAGCTACATGATTTGTGGCAAAAAAATAAAATAGGTTCCTAAAGCATACCTATGCATGTACATTGAGGCGGAAAGCCCCACATTAAACAAAATTATTATAACCATAAGCATCACTTAGCTCTGTGTGTGTCCCTCCAGGGTTAACGATTTATAAATGGTCGAATTTCGGTTGATGTTGCAGACGTCGTTTTCAAATAACATTTCGACACATATTTCTCTTTCGTTTGTATTGAATTTCCGATCAATAAAATTTCAAAGCTCAATTCCACCCTCTGCTTTGGCAAATATTAGTTCAACCTATAATGCCAGTGCTAGACTTTCCATCAATCACCAATTTATTCACCACCACCACCGCCGCGCCGCCGTGCCGCCGCTGGCCACTGCCGAGTCGGTCGTCACCGCAGGCTTGAAATATTTCAAATATATGCCGATTTCCTATTTTTAGCCACACACACACACACACACACATCCCTCTTTAGCTCGGGGCTACGCATCTGACGATTGAGTCCTGTCAGCCAGAGGCCGTGGTGGTTGTGCGATGTTAAGGTGGTGAAGCGTATGTTTGCTGCGTGGTATTTTTTGGGGGAATTTGGCCACAATAACACTCTTCACAATAAGCACTGCTTCACAAATTATTTATGTGAACGAAATACATTTGCTTAAATGTCAAATATGACAGGGGCCAAGAGGATTTCTATTACTCTCTTTTGAATATTTTATGAACGTTGTCTACTTATCTACTACCAAATTTATTAAATGGCCACAGACACCATCAGATCAGAGGCTTAGTAAAAAATGCATGAAGTCAATAACGACCATTATAACAATATATTGCTGAATAAAATAGGGAGAAGGCGCTTTGGCGTTTAAATGATTGTATGGTATGACATGTCTACCTGCTATCGCGCTATGTTTGTGAAATTTACACGGAGAAAATAAATAGAGTAAAATCAACATAAAATCTTGATTTATTATCTACAGCAATTTTATGACTTTTGGGTGACATTTAGACGGAAATATTCTATAAACGTCAAAATTTAGTTTGCTGCTTACCTGTCAAATTCCTTTGAAGGTTGGCTACGATATCGACGGTTGAAAAAACAACTAAAAATCAAAAAGTTTTGAGATTGAGTTGAAGGTGAGCGCAGTCTATGTTGACGCGTCAGAAAATTCAGTTGTTTCGGCGTTGGGGCACAGTGATTGTGCAGGGGAGCATCAGTATGTGAATGCGTCCTAACTAGGATGAGAGGGCGATCACATGGTCACACAAAATAATCAACGCGTTGGACCTAAAATTCATGTCAACGCGAGTGGAAATGCATCCGTCAATGCAGCCAACAACGCATTGACAATATTCTGCGTTGACGATCGAGTTGACAACTCTGAGACAGATTTATCGTCATTTTGAACTCTTATCGTAGCTATAGACTTTTGAATATGACTTTCTCACATAAATAACTTATGCCTTCGAAATTATTATGTCCGAATCTTTAAGTAGTGTGTTTGGGGAGTGCCAAAGTCATCCATGAGTTATGTAGAGAATATCCACTCAACTTCTGTCCATTTTTCAATTTGTCTTTTGTATCAAACTATATGTAAGCAACTCACTTAAAGCCCTTTTAAAATGTTACCCTTCCCAGCATAACCTCTTCATCTTGAAATCTCCTTAAAATTTTAAATAATCCATCTATAAGTTCTATAGAAAAGCACTTTGCAAAGTAACTTCAACTCAAAAGAAACCTTATATTTAATTTACGAGAGAATTATTGGTTTTGTGTTTGCAAAAGAAATAAACAACTGCCAACTTAATGAAGTCTTCCACAAATCCTCAGAGAAAGCCCACAAAATTTTATTTATCAATCAGCACAAGCTGTAGCATTGAGCTCCCAACGACAACCTCTGACTTTCGCCATTATAAATATTATTATTGTCCTTTAATTATGCCAAGTCGAAAATTAGGCGCAGTGGAGTTTTTAATCTTTTCTTCAGATTTCTCCACCGAAACAGGGAACAAGAAACCCATTTATAAAATATTAATTTCCTGAAAATTAATTATTAGTTTGAAATTATCCCTAATTGGTGTTTCGGAAATATAATTCAATTTCTATTTGACTTTGAAGCTTTGCCTTCGTTTCGAGGGGCTGAATTGTTCATCATTACCCATTTCCATTTGAAAGATGAGGTGATGCTTTAATAAGGATCAACTTGTCCTGGCTGAATTTCAGAAAATTTAGTTTTATGTGTTTGATGTTTAAGGCATAATCATCAGTTGATTAAACACTTTTAACATACGCACGAGTGAAATCCTTTGACAACAACAAGAAGAAACAATTTAAACACAGGTTAAAGGAACTATGTCTTCCACTTGGAAAGAGAGTCCTTTTTGAACTTGTGCCTATGAACTTATTCATCGATGGTTAAAGTGCACACCTGTCATGTGAAAGTTTCATGATGAGATCAAATTTTAATCAATAAAATTAAGCAAAAATAATATGCTTACATCAATCCTCCTTAGGTAGGTTCCCTTTGTGTGTTTGTGGAGCTGTCAGCCCCAACTTATCCGATAACGTAACATCAAAATTCTTAATCTCTTTGAATACATATTAGAATTAACTTTTGTTCTTCTTTTAAGATATACATAGGAGGCTTAAGAATTCCATACACGTACCTTTCGATGGTTAGAAATAAAACGATTACCTTCTTATATCTAATGGAATTCTTCTCACATGCGCTGAATACCCGCTGAATACATACTAAACGTATTCAGCGCAAAAGAAAAACTTGTTGCCGGTTGAATCCTTTATCGGCCAATTAATTGCGCTAAGTAATGAAACGCTCTTTGGACTTTTAATGGCTTTGCAAGATTCATATAACCGGGTTGGGAATTTATTATACACTTTGTAAAATTGATACGTTCAGCTTGTTTATTTTTTGTTGTTTCTTGTTACTCCATTCTCTTAATTGAGGGGGTTGAAAAATCATCATTCAAGTGAGAGAGAGAGGATGAAAAAATGTGCAGTAAAATTTAAATACAAGTCTTTAATCGCTTAAGAAGAGTTTGAATATTTCATACAACGCCACTTGAGACATTTTCTTCTCTTTAAGGATTCGGGTTTTTTTTTTTAATATAAGATAGAAAAATAAGCTCAATAATCTGACGACAAATTTGCTAATTTGTCAATGGAAGAGTGGATATTTTTTTTTGTTATATTGCCTTCTTCTCTTGGGAATAGGAAGAGAAGAGAACAGAAAAAAAAAATATAAATCCTCCTCTATTCTTAGTATTATTGTTAAAAAAATCTCTTTCATTCTTTTGATTTGCATTTTGTCGTTCTTTGTTCTAGAAGATTTTTTTTTCTATTTGCAATAAATATGGCTTTTTACGATCGTGGTATAATGGTTGATTGACCAGGCAAATACACTTTGCGTATAAAATTAATTGAAAATCTGATTCGAAAAGGGAAGAAAGAGATATATTTTTGTATGCAAGAGAGAGAGAGAAAGTGTTTAACTTTATGATAAAAAAAAGTATTATAAATGGGGAGACGTTTAACTTAGGTGATGGTATGTAATGTTTTGTAAAATTTAATCAATTGGGCGTGGCGTGGAAAACTCCCTAAGTCTGATATCTTGTCGTTTCGTTGAGGCTTTATATACTATCTCTCTTAACTTTAAAGAAGAAAATCCAATTGCCTCTTTACACCGTTTGTCTAGTTTCATATTTAAAAGTTTAATCGTCTTAATTAAGTTTTTCTATCATCGCCACGCGCTGTAGGAAAGACTTTTCATCGCAGATATGAAATCTTATTGAAGTATAAAAGTCTCAAGGCTCTTCCTTTCATTCAACCAAAATGAACTTAAAATATTAAATTCTCCTCAAAGAATACAAAGGTTTGCATTGTATTTTAATTCTATTCTCATATAATTTCCAACAAAAGTTCCATCATTGTTCTTCATAATTCCTTTGACAAAAGAGCAGAACACGCAAAAATCACCAGAACTCCCAATCTCCCTTTTCTATATGACAATTCCGAAGCACAAAAAAAAACTTGGATTATTTGATATATATAAGTTATCTAGGTTCTTCTTAAATAAGCAAAAATCTCAAGCCCGTCACGTTTTATCTTGAAATATATAAGCTTTTAATTTGTTCCATAATTTCATTTAGTTCCTAGTTAATCCTGATTTACTTATAGCTTAAGCGAATCATCTTTGATTTCTACACTCTCACTTTGCGCCCGCCACTCAGATGAAATTTATTCCTTTGCTTTCTCGTATCGCTTCGTGATGGTGTTTTTGGCTGGCTGGCTGGCTGAATGAAAAGGATACAAAATGATTAAATATCCCTTTTTATCCGCATTTCATTCGTTGCGCACATAATTTGATGAAGTTATTTATTTATTTCTCTCTCTTCTCTGCTCGGCTCTGCTCTGATGGCAGTTTGTTGCTTAGCCATCAAGGAAATGCTAAACGACTATACATATACATACATATGTATATGCCACCATCTTTTTTGGCCTAAGGGCTCCTCCACCAAGCCATCGCACATCGTAGACGACAAGGACGAGTTGCACAGCACTTTTTTTTCATAAAGTTGTTTCTCTTTGCTGATGCTTAAGGTTTGAAAGTCAAGGTAGGTCATATAGCTCGGAAAGCAAAATAAAAAAAAAAAAAAAAAATTGAGCAAAAAGCTAGGGGCAAATATTTGTCATGCATTCGCAACCGAAATGAAGTATAGAATGGCAAAATAACAACATAGAGAATGGAAAAATTGACAGAATTGAAAAAACCACCTGAGGGCGATACTTTCTGCACACACTGTTTGTGTTTAAAGTGGCTTAGGATAATCCGCCGCTCACCACATAGTGACCCAACGTTAGAATTACCTTGGCCAAAAGTGTTACTTTCAACTGGATGAATTAAACAACAAAAAAAAATATTAATACAAAAGGAAGGTTTCTCGAACGTGCAAACCGGAACCCGTTATAGCCCAGTTTTTCAGTGAGAGATTAAAGTTAAACCCGAGTTAATTCAACAAATTTGGTGAGCTAACTCAGGAATAACTAAACAGACGTAGGTGTTTTATCCACCGAGTTTGCTTAGTCGTTATTTCGGATACTTTCTTCACCGAAAAACTGCTTTCTCAGTTAACTGTGCGTTAATTTACTTCTAACTCATTTAACTCACCAATGAAAAACTGGGATTTGGAGTTTGACCAGTTGGCGAATGACGACCGGGATATTTAGGGCCAGTTTCACATCCAGAAAATTTTCACTTAAGTGGGCAATGTGAAAGATTAAGAGCCAGTTTCACAGTCCGAAAAGTGACACATAAGTGGGGAATTTGAAAGATAAATTGCCAATATCACCGTTCACTGTTACCTGAATAAGTGGCTCTTAAGTCTCCGATGTTGGTGACTTAAGTTCCACCTACGCTAGCTATGAAATTTAGCTTAAATTCCTAATATGGGAAACTTAAGTGCCACTTATTCCGGTAAGTGTCGACTGTGAAACTGGCCCTAAGGTGCAATATCACACTGAACACTTACCTGAATAAGTGGCACTTAAGTCTATAATGTGGGTGACTTAAGTTCCACTTACACTGGCTATAAAACTTAGCCTAAAGTCCTAATATTTTTAAGATACTTAAGTGCCACTTATTCCCTTAGACTTAAATTCACGTTTGCGTCAAAATCGCTAACGAATTATTCCGAGTGAGTCACGAGTTATCCAAAGAGTATAGTGTTCCCTAGCCACTTTGTACTTGAGTTGTTTCGCCACGAAATCTTGAAAAAGCTATTTTTATTTCTATAAAAAAAGAAATAAAATTCTTAAAATAACAAATTTGGAACTAAAAACTGGCCAAAGACTTTTGAAATTGACACCACTATGCTCTGCGTCGTCACAGCCAACCGTTTTGGCATCATCATAGCTTTCGCCTTGTCTATATAACTGAGACACTTTTCAAAAAGTGGTTATACCTCATATACATACCTACCTAACAACCCAGACCCACCTACACCTACCACTTCAAGGGTTGATGCTCACTTAAGGGTGCACTGCTGAGCTTTTCATTCACCTCTTCAGACAAAAGAAGACACAAAACAACGAGCAAAAAAAAAAGGTCGTCGCTTAAAACAACAGAATATAGCAACTGACACTGTGTCATTGTTTTCGAGACTGCATCCTGCCTTTTGGCTTTGGCAGGTTAAAAACTTATACAAAAAAAAAAAACAGATAATTTTAAAGTTTTGATCGTCACCTTTTCGCCGTTGAGTGTAGTTTTATTGAGATATCTCGGGTGGTGAGTGGGGTGGGGGGGTGGTTATATCTTTTCTATTAAAAACATTTCGCTAATGAGTTCACCTCATCGAAGTTAAGCTCCGTTGAGCTCTGTCTTGCTATTTTCATGCTATTTACATGCTCCCCCCCAACAGTAAATACATAAAGAGAATTACCCTTTCGACACTTGTTTTCATTTCTGTGGCTTTTGTTGCCAAGTTTGTTTAGTGAATGGAGAGGCGGAGCGTTGCGAAGAAGAATTTTTGTTCATTTCATTAAATTATTTGGAAAATGATACATGGATAATTTAGGAAGCATTTGGTTCTGATTGAAGGTTTATTTTTTTTTGTTATTTTTGTGTAAACAATCTTAACCACAGAGTGTGTGGGTGGTTTTCAGAATCTCTAAAACCTATCTATAGACTTTGGTTTTATCTCAAATATAGGGTGTTTTTTTTTAGACGTGTGGTTTTCAAGAAGAAATAAACCGCATATAATTGTATGTTATGGCTAAGAATTTAGCTTCATTATAAAGATAAAGGTTTGCCATTATGTTTTAAAAATGATTTCGGGCAAGTGGCCGCCGCGGCTGGCTCGAATAAATTCCAGCCGAGAGGCCCAATTTTCGACCACTTTTTGCAGCAATTAGGGCCGTATGGCAGCAATAACGCGCCGAATATTCTCTTCCAAGGCGTCAATCATCTCGGGCTTATCTGCGTAGACAAGCGATTTCACATAATCCTGCAAAAAATAGTCCAGCGGTGTTAAACCGCACGATCTTGGAGGCCACGCCACAGGCCCACGACGCGAGATAATGCGCTCACCAAAAGTTTCCTTCAATAAATTGATTGTTTCGTGGTCTGTATGGCATGTAGCACCATCTTGTTGGAACCAAAGGTCGTCCACATCAACATCCTCCAATTCAGGCACGAAAAAATCATTAACCATGGCTCTATAGCGTTTCCCATTGACTGTAACATTATGGCCGCCTTCATTTTCGAAGAAATGTGGACCAATGATTCTCTCTGCCCATAGAGCACACCAAACAGTGACTTTTTGAGGATGTAACGGCCGGCGTCTCAACATACATTTGAGTATTATCTTCACTCCAAATGCGGAAGATTTGGTTATTGACGTATCCATTCAACCAAAATCGATAAACAAAATTCGCTTATGAAAATCGGGATCAACGGCAATCTTGTTTTGGGCCCATTTGGGCACAATTTGGAAGCGTTGTTAAGGAATAAGTCTATTCAATATGAAATGGAAAACCAAATTGAGCGTAAATCAAGTGACAGCTGTCAAAAAGACCATCTCCGAAAAAAGTATTGCCAGATTGAAAACCACACGTCTAAAAAAAAACACCCGTTATAAAAAAAAAAACTAAACTCAAGAAATACCTTCTGTTTTTTGCTTAAAGCTGCTATCGGTCTTAAATTATGGAAAATATTTTTATATTCGATGTCCGAAAATGAAGTAATCGATCTGGAAAGGAAAATTCCGCAGTAAACAAGAGGAGCTGAGGGAAAATTTAATTAAATTTCGTAAATCGTTTACTGTCATGCTTTTACCCATCTATATATATATTTTTATTTAAGGGTATATCTCAAGTAATTGGTTTCAGAGGGATATAAAATCTATACCTATATAAACATTGACTATATCGTATATTGACCAGAAGCTAACAAAAAAAAAATGCCTTGAAATATTGTAAAATATTTAGTTTGAAGGTTTTTTTTTTGTTAAAGAATATTTCCAAGTCGAGATAAAAGAAGCTGATAAATAAAAATAGATGAAGTTCTAAAATTAAATTGAATTCAAAGAAACTTTACTGTTGGTGGTTCGTATACTTACACATTTTTCTCTTTCATGCAGTTTTCTGATAAATTCCCTTACAGAGAAGCTTTATGAAATTCCAAAAAAATTAAAAACATTCTCAATTTGTAGTAAATTCCTCAAACTTCATCTTCTAATTAATTTATTATATGAAATTCAAAACAAAAAAAAACATCCTCATCTCGCAGTAAATTCCTCAAACATCATCTCTTAAGTAATTATTAAAACAAAAATTAGACTAATGTGCTATATTTTGGGATTTCTCAAAAATTACTTCCATGTATCTCCCCATCTCTCCATCTATCTATCTACATGTGGTTTAAGTTTTATAACTAATTAAATAAATTTCTTAACGGCCTATGGCAGTAAAAGCTCCAACGAGAAACTATTTAACCGAAGCTTAAATATTCACATTAGAAAACTTTACCCCAAAATGTTCCGTTTCTTCTAAACTAAGAGAATTTTATAGGACATAAGAAAATCCCTAGTTTCTTAATTGACATTAATTTAAATGGGAGTGTGAAATAAAACAAGTAGAAAAAAAAAGACAAAACGGAAAATGGATTGTTAAGTGAAAAAGGGTGCACATTTTAATTTTCCTTCATAGTTTTTGTAGTTGCAGGGGGAGGGGGACTTAAATAGATGGGTCTCCAATTAATTTTACTAATTATTATTTGTGCTTTGATAATGTGTATCTTTTTGTTAAAAAAGAAAAATTAAAGTTTTCTATAAATCCCTTTGTTCACTTTTAAATGTTTGACTGATAGTAGATAATTGGGTAGAAGTTGGCAACAGAGGGTTGGATTGAAGAGAAGATTTGGTTGATAACATGTCGAAAAGGTCAATCACTAAATAGGAAAGTTTTTTTTTTTTTTAATAAAAATAGTTAGAAGAGGATACAGATTTTAACGAGATGTTTTGATGAAATTAAATTGACAGCAATCAACAATAATAAGAAAGCCTTTTTTACCAACAAAAAAAAAAGGGTTTCTTTATGGAAGGGAACTTTAATTATTCAGAATCATGATTTGTCAAAGATAGGCGAGTTTTTAAATTGGATGGTTATCGTGAAAATTTTTCTTGAATTAGAATTGCTAGAGTTCAAATTTGGATTAGGGATAATTTCTCTCAACACAAATAAAAAGGAATACTTCACAAGCATCAAAATTTCCATTGCAAAAATTTTATAAAACACCTTGTTGGGAGGCAAGAGGAATCATAAGGGAGGATCGGTAAGGCGGTGGGTAGGAACATTCGGGAAAGGTTAGGAAATTGGGAAAGGAATAGTTTGGAAAAGGGATATAATATGAGTGCTAAGCTCCGGGGGACACAGCCTGCTTGCGGTGCTTAGCTTAACTCGTCTTGGAATGGGGGGGGGGGGGTCGTGCCCCCCTTAACTTAGCCTCACCTGCAACAGGAACACAAATCAGGCCTATATGAGAAAAAAGTCAATGAAATTGACCACTTCAAGGCACTGCTGGTGTTTACGCAGTGTTGCCAAACCCACCCAGCCTGGGAATCCAGTGGCTCTGTTTGGATTCCCCCACAATGGCGATGACCATGTTCCGGTCATATCATCTTCACCGAGGTAGTTTTGCTACCATTCACACCCCTGAACATTTTCACTCAGCATATCATAATGGCTCTTGAGAAACCAAAGAAACACATAACTTCATCCAAAAGAGATGTTTTGAGAAGTTTTAGTAACAACATTTGAATATAATTTTTTCATGAGATTAATGACTTTATAGGTAGGTATACAATGTAAATATTAAAATTATTAATTTTTGTTCGCGGTTTTACGAATGCTTCAGTTTACCCTTGAGCCCCACTTCGGACGTACCGTCAAGTATGGAGATTCTTTCTTTAGCCGCACTACAATAATGTGGAATGCTTTGTCTGGCTCTATTTTTACTACCTCCCATTTTGATATTCAGAACTTCAAAACCAATATGCATCGGTATCTCCTATTAAAGCCTTCCTCATTTTCCTAACAATCGCACTGTGTTTAAACGTTTTAAGGGTATTCAAAATTCCTTTGGTACGCCCTAAAAAAAAATAAAAAAAAAAATTGACATAACCAAGTGAAATTTCACTATTATTCTATATGTTCAGTGTTCGTGTGAAGTGAAATTCATAAATATTAAAATTTTCACCTCCAAAGTGTGTGAAATCATTAGTTAAAAATAAATTTATAGACGTGACAGCTCGGGTAGAACCAGTAGCCAATACCCCGTAAATTGCAACTCTCAACTTTTCTGTGTGCGTGATATCAGCATGAGTAGAGGAGACCTACAATTTTCTGCCGAATCCCAACGGCTAAGGTGAGAGGCAATTTTTCGTGTCAATTCTTTGCAAGGGGCAGTACCCGTACAAAAAAAAAACAAGTGAAATCATTAATCTTTGTAGAATTATTTACGCTACGAAATTCCATAACATAACATGAAAAAAACAAAATTGAAAAGCCAACAAAACTCTTCAATGATTGATCACTTTTTGCTTCTCATTCCCCATCTGTATATTTCGTCTCGTTTTCAACCTGTAATTGAAAACACCATTTCAACAACAAACAAAATTTGTAATCAAATAAAATCTGAAATTCAATACCTACCCGGCCATGTCTGCGCTCACAGTTAAAAGCTTAGTCCATTATGTAAACATCACCAAGTCATATCTTTATTATACCTACCCTCAACCTTTCGGGATATAAAAACAAAATAAAAGTTAAAAAAAAAAACAGAAAACCAGACCATCAAGGGGATGAAATTAAACATGATACTTTTCGCCATTCGCATCTCTTTAATGGCCATAACGGGAGCAATGTTCAAAATAAAAAAAAACATATAGCAACAAATCTGTGGACACAAACAGAAGAAACAAAAAATGCTCTTTCGTATTTGCATGAAATGGTAGAAGCATTAGGAAATTATTTTTTTTTTTTTTTCTATTCCTTTGGTATTAATTCTATGAAATTCTAAATTTTTAGCGAAAATTACAAATTTAATAAAAAGACACTAACTTTAAGGTAGATAAGCATGAAAATAGCTTGTGGACAGTTGGCTCTCTATCTTCCCTATATAGTCTTAAAGTCAAGGGAAATTAAACAAGAAAAAGGCTAAATTGCGAATAAATTCTGAAAAGCTGAATTTTGCTGTAGAGCTTTGTTTTATGGCCTTAAGCTTACATTGTACATTTCTTTTCCACCCCTGGTCCAGAATACAGATACTTTTTTTAGGAAACGCTTAACATATAAAAATTTAGTTTTACCCCAAAATTCAGTCTTGTGGAAATCAGTACAATTATTTTTCCTTTTTTTTCAACATTGGTACATTTTGTTAAGATTGTTTTGAGTTCTAAGCACTTGCTCAAAACTCATATTTTCGAAGCAGGTTCTCCATTTGATATGAATGAAATACTTGGATAGTTGCTTAACGATTGAGGATCTACATGTTTGATGAACACCTAACCCATTGTTAGGTATGAATAAATCGAATCACGTGCTTCATTGAGTTCATTGAGAGGAGCATCTACTTCTCATTTGTGACTAAACTCAGTTGGTTGCTCAACGTTGAAGGAAATAGCTTTTTTATATTTTGTTTCTTAAATAATAGAGTTCATGTCAATGGTTTATTGGAAAGGTTGAATTTTATAAAATACCAAGAGAAGGATTTGAAATACACTACAGGCAGGAACTTGGGTTAAGGTATGAAAGCATTTACACAGAGAGAAGAAAGATGTACTCACCACTTACTTGGAGCATGTGCTCCGTTTTATTTACGACGACCGGAAAATCGGGGCAAAAAGTCAATGCACCAGACACTCGCTTTATGGATTGAATGGCTCCATTTTATTTGAACTAAGTACACGTCCTGAATCATGATAAGGTAAAGTGTTCAAGTTCAAGTTACCGTGTTCAATCCATTGTGGTGAAAATGTGCCTCGTTACAGAAAAAAACTCTTTCGTTCCGAGGTAGGAGGTAAGGATGTTTTCACTACTGCTGATGCGCTGCTCAACTCAACTCTTATTCTCAATATTGTGCAATACGGACAAAATAAAAAAAAACTGTTCTGATTCAACTCATTTCAGTTTCATTTCACGCCTGCTGCGCTCCCTCTTAAACAACTCAACTCCACTGTAAAACTTCCACTTCTACGACCATCCAGTTCACTCTTGAGCACGAATTTTCGACGAACTGTCAAGTAGAGAGATTCTTTTGTAACCGTACTAAACGAATGTGAAATGCTTTACCTAGATCTATTAATCACTCCCATATTGATATTCAGAACTTCAAAACCAATGTGCATTGCTATGCCCCCTAAATCCCTCCTGATTTTCCTAGTGCTCACACTGTGCGTTTAATTATTATTTAAAGGGTATTAAAAACCCCTTTAGTACGCCCTCACTATTAACAAAAATTGTATACATAAAATCGAACTCAGTTTGCTTAGTAATTTTCATTTAATTCAAATTTTCAAGTGTCTACACTTACCTTACTTACGGATGTATATATACCAACAAATTATTTACCAATTAGCGATAAATCAAAATTTCCATTTCCAAAGAAGCTTCCTCTACCCACACCTAACATCATTTGAAAATCCATTACAGAGGATGTCAATTGATTAAACTGAATGACATCTTCTCAACACATTTCCATTTTGTTTATTTTTGGATTGAATAAGTATACCAACCAACATTTTTAGAAATTTAACCCTTGATGTACCTACATACCTACTGGAACTAAATTTTGAAGATAAAACCAATGGGACTTATCCTATTTCCTGAGGTGAGGTTTCCGCAGAAATAGCATAATACACAACTACATTGAAGCAATCAGGAAGGAAGTTTAATTTTTTTTTTGTTGGTTACTTTTTTATTGCTTAAATTTTTAAGCAAAGAGATTATAACTTTTTCTCGTCAGAAGCGAAAGATTTTATCTAAAGTCGGGGATAATCTTGAATACAAAAGGGAGGGGTGAATAAGGCGGTAAGTTTTTAGGGCGCTTCATTCACAAAAGTCTTATGATTTTATAAACAAAAATAATAAATGTCAAAAATATAAATAAAATCAAATTAGATATCAAGTTATGGTTCCAGCCCCACTGTCAAAAATTCTTAATCCAAATTTTATCCATTTTAATTTCAGTTTTTCTTTTTCCTGTTTCCAAATTTGTTGCAATTTCAATTCAAATTTCGTAAATTTAGAATAATTATTTGTGTTTCAAAATTTGGTACATTTTGCAAATTTTAGGTTCGATAATGTTTTTTTGTACAATTATTATATGTATCTACATAAATTGATCTTGTGATCTGAATTTTGGAACAAACATCTGGAAAGCAAAATTTTGAAACACAAAATAACTGGGATTATAAAATTTTGAGAGGAAAAAATTCTCGATTTGGATGTAAACAATTTTCGAGAAATTAAACTTTGGAGCTTAGATTTTTAAATACATACAAAATTTTGATAAATTCCGAATTTTGACGCTTTTGATGATGTTTGAAATTCAAATTTAGTATTTGCTGAATTTTGAAGTCAAAAATTGTCGTTAAAATTTGACAACGAATAGGTATATAAATAGGAATTGTTTAAAATCTAAATTTTGGACAGAATTTTGGCCTGAAAAACTTGGAAACTTGGAAAATTTAAATTGATTTTCGATATGCCTAATTTTAAAATTAACAAATTTGGAACAAAGAATTTTAGAAATCTAATTTTGCAACATAGAGCTGCAATTTTTCTTAAGGCATGTCTCCCAAAAAAACCTGATAGTTTACGAGCAAACAAAAACTGTTTCGAGATGCACAAACCCCTCCCCTACAAATTTTAGCCCTGGTCCAAATTAAGTGGACCTTTTTATTAACCGCTTTAGACATAAAATAAAAGCTATTTACCAAAATTCAGCTTTTTTGGAATTTTTCGACGCTTGTCCTTTTTTTGTCTAATTTTCCTGGGCCACTAAATAACACAGAACCGAAAATGTTTGTTCTAAATCTATAAATTCTCTCTAGAGACGAAATATTTCTTTAATCCGTCCCTGGGGGTACTTGTTTAGTTGATGGGTTTTTTGATGTGTCTGCGAGATTCCTCATTTTAAACCGCTATTTTTTTCTACTCTCGTATTCTTCTTTACAAAGTAGGTAAGGAATTTATATAATTTTTTTTTGTTCGTCTTCTATAAAATCGAATTTATCACGACTACGTGACTTTTTGATCAAAACTTCACACAGCAAGTGAAATAGTGGGAGGTTGGTTGGTGTTTGAAAAAAAAAAAATAAGAAAAAACCAGAAGGAGGCAAATTGTTGTGCTAGTTTCGTTTGCGTTAGCAGGAGTGAATGCACCAGTCGATATTTTGCAACCGCCGCCGCCGAACAGCCGCACCGCCACGTTGTCGTCGTCGTCATTGCTATCGCCACTGTACACCACGCCATGCATCGCCTCTAAGAAGCAATAGCGGAAGTTATATCCTTGTCAGTTCATCTATGGAACTACTTTATGTGCACTTTTTTTCTTTTTGTACACAAGTGTGCTGCTGCTTCTGCTGCAATTGCATTGGAATGAGGGTGTTCAATCGGTCGGAATGCGAAGGAAGCTTCCTCCAGCTCCACGTGTTTACATTCCTTCATTCATACAGTCGTCCTCGTCGTCGCCATGGTGACACAGAAGTTTTCTCATTTTTTTTTTTTTTTTTTTATTTTTAATGCATCTGGATCGACTTTATTATGGAATCGCATTTCACTCTGCCTAGACATACTTTTTAAGTTAAATTCATTAAAAAGATATCAAGATGTATATTCCAATAAATGTGTATTTCTTTTTTTTTTTTATTTCGTATACTATTGTATCTGGGCTTCCATATACCTACCTATACGTAGCGGGAATATTCTCATTCGGGTTATTTCCGTTTCCGGGTTTTAATTTGTACCCCATCAGCAGAGAATCCTTTTAGATTCCTCATACTCGAACACACTGCGCTACTAGTAGTTTGTAAATTATTCACATACTTTTGCGGATATTTTGCTTCGACTTTATTATTGCACTCGTCCTACAGATGCGAGTTGATACAACAACAAAAAAAAATATTTCGACAGGTTCAAAGGAAAAAAGTTTGAAAATTCTTGGAAAGATTCAGATAAATCCTCTTGTTGATGATACTTTGTTCATTTGTTTTATGATTTTTTTTGTTTGTTTTTTTTTTTGTTTGTTTTTTTTTTTTTGTTTGTTTTTTTTTTTTTTTGTTTGTTTTTTTTTTGTTTTTTTTTTTTGTTTTTTTTTGTTTTGCTTGTTTTGCTTGTTTTTTTTGTTTTTATCCTTGAATTTACAATCGTTAACTTTTGAGAGAGATACAAAAACTTTCCTTTTTTATGTTATTTTCTAAACATGCGAGATGGGATGGAATGTTTGTAAGGTAAGGTGTAGCTGAAGGTACTCCATGGTGACCATTGGTCTATTGGAAGGAGAAACAAATCTAAAAAAAAATGTTTTCAGCCTTTGGCTCTTCTCCCACGAGAAGTGGCGGAAGCCACTTTTTACGTTTTTGGCTAGATTGGTGTCGCTGTACAGCCCGTACGGTTTGTTGTTGTAGCTTTTCATCCCCTCTCCAACTATAAAAGCAACTTAGTGTTAAGTGGTAAAAACAGCCGAGATAAAACGATTAAAAAATAGCAAAATAAAAGGGTTTACGTGTTGCTGAAATCTCACAGGCAATCTGTTACTAACAAACGACTTGTGTTGTTTAAAAAAAAGCCAGTAAACTCTGTTATTATTAACGGATTTAATAAAGAAAATCTTAACAAGTTTATAAGTGTGGAAATCTTAAAGAGAACTCGATTATTAACAAACAACTAGTGTCGTTTAAATATAGCCAATCAATTAATTATTATTGAACGATATTTTTAATGAAAATCTTAACGTGGTAATGTGTGCCGAGATGTGAAATTATATCAGAGTAGGTTGGCTTAATTTAACCAAGAAAATTGTCGTAATTTAACCAAGTATGTTCAATAGTAGCATAATAATTTGTTATAACAATAATAGCAGGTGAAATGGAATATTAACCGAGTAGGTTGGTAGTTTATAACCCAGGTAAATTTGTATGTTAGCTAATTACAATCAATAATGATGGAAAAATATAACAAAGAGAATAATTTATATTTTTGTATCTTTTTTTAATTTATATGCTAGTATAATTCGGGAGGAAATAGTTTCGATTATTTAATTTATATAAACTCGGATATTTTTACCCAAGTTTTCTTAAGCAAATCGACTTGGATAATTTTCGCTCCCTACTCCGTCAGCATATTTACTGTATTAATCGGATGTTTTTAACCAAAAGTCAACGCTTTCGCTACCGCTTTATCCAATATTCTTAGTACGTACGAGTTTAACTCGGTTATAATCTACCAACCAACTCGGTTAATATTCTATTTTATTTGCTATTATTGTAGCAAGGTCAACGCTGTGGCTACCGCTTTATCCCCATTTCGATGGTATAAAATTCATCCTCATTCGACATTCCCTTGACTATCCTATTTATCCTCTAGTTAAAAATTTTGGAGAAAACCCATGGTGGCATTTAATTGCTTCCATAGAACTCCCAAGCCATAATTTAACAAAATTCTGCGATCGATTTTTATTGGGAAACATTATGGTGTATTTCCTTCCAATAAAACTCTTTTCTCTATGAGCTTGCTTAGAAACTTTATTTACGAAAAACTACCTCCGAACAAAGTCTGTGCGGAGCCCTACAAAACTTTTTAACAAGAACTCTTTTTTTTCATAATAATTTTGAACTTTATTTTAGTTTTGAAAGATATGGTCACCGTAGGTTATACATTGCCCTATGGGGAATGTGAGTTAAAAATTCCATGTAAATTGCATCCAAGTCGATGTCACTCACAAACATTTTTTTTATTGCCAATGGTTTTACTTTTTTTTGGTGCAAAGGAAATAAAAAAATCTTGCAAAAGTCTCTTTTTTTTATGTATAGTCATACATTTGTTGAGTTAGACATTGTATGCGGATTTAGATAGTAAAAAATGGTTTCATGTACTTTTGAAGGGAATATAACTTTCGTTTAGAGTTCATATAAATTTTTACGACATTATTTTATTTTTTTTTTTGTTTTTTTTTTAAATAAAATCAGAGAAACAGATAAAGAATGGAATATTGTAGGTTTGTTTCTACTGTTTCGATGGTTGATTTAAGTTTTATGCCAACTACTGGCACATATTTTGTGAGTATCAAGATAGTGAAATAAACTATTGATCAAAGTGCTGTCAGCACTTGGAGAAGAATATTACTATATTTTGTTTAGACAGGAAGATAAGACATATTGAAATTGTGTGTGTATTTTTTTTTTTTTTTTTTGAATGAATTGTGACATTTGTGTTTGAAAGATATGCAGGTATACAAATGGAAAATGATTGTATTATTGGAAAATATGAAGACAATTTTTGTTGAATTCATGTTTTTTTTAAATGAGTTTTACTTAAGTTAAGTTCGTGATTTCAATCGAACAATAATTCTTTGGAAACTGCACCAAAAATTCTAAGTGCCTGTGCTAATTTTTAAAATAATGATCAATGATTTGAATTCAAATGATGTTTTCATTATACAAAAATAAACATCTACACATTAAAATATCTTAAATGGCGCCCAACGTAGGAACTGTCACATTTAAACTTGACGTTGAAAGAGGTTATTTCATAAAAATAAGTTACAAAAAGAGAAGTGACTATCTAAATATTGACTTAAACAAACATTAAATGATTTTTAAATCACAATACCTTAAATGGCGCCCAACATATAAGAACGCTGAAATTTCAAATTGACTTCAGAAAGGTTGCTTTATGCACAAAAAAAAATAAAAAATGGTAAAGTGCATAAAATATCTTTTATGACCTTAACAGAGTGTGATAGTATTTTTCATCTTATGGATGTTTCACTTAAAAAGGAACATTCCTTTTTATTTATTTACATATTCGAACTTTTAAAATTCCTTCTCTTATCGCAAGAAGTAGTTTTTCGTTTGAAAAGGAAAAAAACATGCATTTTGTTCCCATTAAAAGCACTTAATGCCTTTTTTAAGTGCAGAATAAAAAAAAAATTTCATGAACACATACACATATAAAAATTTATTAATATTTAATATTTCGATCCATTAAAAAAAAAGGGAATATCCATACTATCCCTGCCTGTAGTGAAACCTTTTTTCATTATCTTCATTTACAACACCATTCAGGTCAAAGTTTCCAACATACTCATGTCATAAGATTACAGAGGCAAAAAATAAATGTAATAATAAAATGTAAATATTCTCTCATTTACAACAACGCACACTCACCTTATTCCACCAACATTAAGGATAATCCGATTCTCGCCATCCATGTTGATGATGTCCGCATATCAGTTGTTGCCAACAACTCAGCTTCAGCAAACTGCTTGCTCATCAAATTCCATAGCACGAAAAATTATTTTGATACGCACACACTCTTAACACGAAATAATAATAATAATAATATTGCGGGTAGTCGCAAATCATTTACATTATTATACTATCTTCACAACAATGTGTCCGTTCATGTGCATTATTTGATACACTTCACAAATCTGTAATTGTAAATCTACCAAAAAACAGTTACTTGTCAAAATATTATGGATATGTATGTTAAGGTGTATTTGAGATAACAATAACTGGCAAAGCGTTTTACCACAACACACTCAGCCCTGCCCCCAGATTATAAACACCATCATTCTTGTCAAAATGTCCACAAATAAATTTCATACTCCTGTTCTATCTATGCCTCCATCTCTTTATTTATTTAATGAAAATAAGATGCCCTTCGAGTCAAAGAGATCTTCTACAATTACAATTCAGCTTGTGTTTGTTTGTTGACAGATTTGTGGTTGACCCCATATGTTTGTGCGAACGTGCTGTCAAAATGATTAATGGTTTTGCATTCAATAAATTGAATGAACTCGAAGAGAAAACACTACCTATGTTAAATAAACAAAAACCAAATGGCTTTTCAAAGTTATGGCCGTTTTAATTCTCACCATTTGGTTTATTATTATTATTATGGCCACAACAACAACTTAACATCTGGCCTTGACATATTGCCTTAGATGGGGCAAGAAATATTCGTCCGTTCAACTTCTTGCTTGAATGGCGCCCAACGCAGGATCTATAGCATCTGGACTCGCTTCTATATCTATGAATCTTAAAACGTTGTATCGCAGAAAAAAAAACAACATTCAATTCAGCGCAATTTCTTAAGAAGTTTTAATGCTTCCTTGTATCGAATATCCATTTCTAAAGAATTGTTGTTTTGTGTATTTCACTTAATAATTTGGCATCTACTTATCAATTTCATCTGAAAAGGCCATACAATTCACGTCGTGCGTCGTCTGAACTTGACATCAATAATAATAATAATAATTGATATGCTGAAGAGCAATTTCTCCTTGTAAATAAATACAAACAAAAATGGCGCCCAATGTAGAGTTCTTTTTATTTCTAAAGAGCTCTTTATTGTGTTCATTGTTAATTACAAAAGAAACAAAAATCTGGTATATTAACAGATTAACAATGTCTCGTCATTTTAACTTGATATTTGTTTCCCCAAATTGAGTGGTCCAAGAAGACGGTGTCAAACTTAAAAAAAAATGCACAATGACGAGAGAAAATAGACATCAGGACATGACATTTTGATTTAAAAAAGAATAGAAAGAATATGCCACTGCAATTACTTAAGAGGCGCCCAACGCATGAACTTTGACATCTGCCCTTGACATTTCGAAATATTATTCACTTGAAAATAAATTTAATTGAAGGCGAATTTCATAAAAGGAAGAACCTAGAAATATGTTAATTTAAACAATTTTTGACCAAAAAAGTATGAAATATTCAATTCAATGCAATAATTCCTTCAGACGGCTGAAAATAAATGAGAGTGCCTCAATCATGCCCACCATTAAAAGGTCCTGGGCATTTACGTTTCAAATGTTGATGGTGACTTCAATGCTAAATATGATACTGTTCCAAAAAAAAAAAAAAAAAAATTATCTGAAATGGCGCCCAATGGGAAATAATGACCATCATACTCTGATTGTAGGTTGCAGCAAAAAAAAAAAAATGACATTTGAAATTGACACAAAGAACATTAACCCTTAATTTAAATGAAATCTCGTTAGAAATTGTTTACTATTTTCAGATATTAAATTCAGAAAATTGGATCCCATACTTCCAAATAAATTATAATGACTAATTTAGATATACATATATAAATTTTGGGCATTAAAATAATGGAAATGGGTGTTAACACGAACTGGACATAAACGCTTTCATTGCAATATTATTTCATAAAACATCGTATTTGATCTATAAAAATCTCCTATAGAAGCTATAAATTCTCACAGTCACTTAAATTGAATTTTTCTTCTTCCTTTTTAACGACTCTTTTATTCATTTGACGATATATTTACATATTAGGCTTATTATTTTTCTTTTAAAGGTCACACATTTATGTCATCTGATCTTGACCACATAATTGATTTTGAATGGAGAAGGAAAAAAGTGGCGCCCAACGAAGAAGTTACCAACCGACATATGTATGTTTGTTCTTAAAAGCTCTTCAAATTGATTTTCAAACTTAATGTGTTTCAAATCACAAAGTATTTCGGTAAGTGTTAACTATTTAACCTACATTATATTATTTTTTTTTCGCATATAATAGTCCCTTACACAGAACAATTTGTCGAAAGTCCTTACAGCTCTTAATACTCGCACACCGAAAAGTCTTCCTTACAAAAGTAATTTTTTAAGGCTTATGTCTGACCCTTCAATATTCTTTCTGAAACATAGCAAATGTTTAACCAAAAGTAATTACTACCGAATCAAAACCAATTAACCTATTTTAGTAGCCTCATGATTTATAGCATTTGTGTTCTTGACACTAAACCATAAATGTTCGTTAATGACCAAAACACAAGCAAAAAAAAGAAATTATTAAAATGGCGCCCAACGTAGGAACATTATGGTGAATTTTCTATTCTTCTTCCCATTGCTTTCTTCTGAAAGTGGAAAAATCCAGTTACTTAAAATTGTGGCACCTTTTGAGAGCATCTTAGCGTAAGTCTAGGGAATAACCCTTTTTGTGCTAAAAGACAATAAAAAATAAAACTCCTCGCTGCTGCTGCTGCCTTCAATTGACAATTTAAGAGAATGTTTTTTTTTTTTTTTTCATCATCGTTGTGTTGTCGTTGTCGTCTTTCTCTTGTTGGGTAAATTTTTTCGCAGCATTTTTATGGCTGACTTGGTCCTTTCACTGGAAAATAGGACATGACATTCTTTTACAAAAATACCATTTCGTTTCATGAAAAGCAGTCCCATTTGCTGGCCTTGCCGTTTTGTGCGAAAACCCAGAGTAAAGATTGAAGAACGGGGATAATAAGATATATATATTTTTGTGTGTGTGTGTATGTTTTCGTTTTCATTTTTATGACAGAAATTTTAGTTGCTGTCGATGCCTTCTTAACCACCATGCCTGTGCCCTTATTCTCCCATCATCAGAGCTTCATGGCTGGTAGGATCCTTCGAAAGGATGCATATGCGTTGGACTGCCTTTGTGTCCTCGAACATTTTATATATTTTATATGTACCTATGTTAAAATGCCTAAAGGAAAAATACTGGTCACTAACACACCACACAGTCTTGCATAAAGTGCTTTGCCTCTTTTGAGGTTTCCGGTCGGTTGCTTTCAATATAAACACACAGGCATCTCCATTGCCATAACTATATCCTTAATGTGACATTTTCGAGTGAGAGAGAGAGAGAGAGAATAGAGTAGAGTAACTAAAATTCACTCTGCGTCTTGAGGTTTTGTACCGGAAAAGTTTTTTTATTTCCTTGGATTATGTTTTTTTTTTTAGATTCTGTTTCATATTCGTTGTTGTTGATATGAAAATGAACTATTTGACACATTTAGTAGGACGCCAGGAAGTGATATGATGCACATTATGATAGTAGTTGTGTAATACTTTGCAAATGGCAAGATGTTCCAAAAGAAAAACTAACTTCTGGAAATGATTATAAAAGTTGTTCTATGTTTTGCGCTGACAACGACGAAAAAGTTTCCTTTTTTTTTTTCTTCAAGATGAGTTTGTTTTAGTGGTGATTTTTCCCATCCTTTTTCTTATTTCGATATATCCAAGGAAGCAGTTAGGATGGATATTTATGATATTCAATTCATATCAAGTCAGTAGATAAGGTTATAATAAATTATAATAATAAATGCAAACAACAAGAATAAAGATGAAACTCAGTAAATTAAATTAATAACACCGTGACAAAGGCAAATATGAGGGTTCAACAAGGATCAGTCAGTCATCATTTTGCCATAAATGGGAAATATTTTTTCTTATTTGAGGAATTATGAAGCTCGGAAATGTATCTGAAATGGAGGAATTGAATTGTTTAAAAGAAGCAATTTTACTACTAAATTTTATTAATGTATTAAATGGCGCCCAACATAGTGCTATCATAACTGTCTAAGAGTACAATTTCATAATGTTCCAAACAAAAAATTATCTTTTATAGTTGTGTGGATCTTTTTGGTTTTATATTGAAATTTTTAAAATGGCGCCCAACGCGAGAAAAGTCAAATATATTATTTCGACAATAATAAATGCGATGGTAAACAATCTAGCCACATGCTTTTATCATGCCATATAAAACAGATATTTTGATCTAGCAAATCTTCAGAAAATAATTGTTTTTGAAAGAGTTTATTTTTTAACCGTTTTTTTTTTATACTTCAGTTTCTTTGTTCCCAACCTTCCATAAGGCTTTTTCATACTGCTAATAAGTGTTTACTAATAAGATTATAATCTTTCTCGAAAAGATAACATAAATTATGATATTTTAACTTGAACCAAGAAATTAACAAAACATAAACCAAAGTGGCGCCCAACGTTATAGTAGTAATTAATGAATTTTCTTCATAAGTTTAAATGTTTTGCTATCAACCATCACAATTCTTTTGTTTTATGTATGCTTAATCAAAAGCTTAAACGCGTTTCAAAATTTCAAGAAAAAAAAGAAGCAGTTTCACCTGCTGCCATCAACGCGCTTACTTTACAGATGAAATTCCTGGCCACTCTTTCTTCACCCTATTTAACAAGAATGAAAATTCGATGTAACATTTTGAATTATTATCCAAAGAGTTCAATCGAAAATCACTCAGCGTGTGGTCCTTTGGCAACATAGTTCTGCACCACAGAGCTTCAAAAACTAAACCCTTAACAAGCACTGAAATCAAAAGTTTTAAGAAGTCAAAGTGCAAAATCTACTTTTCCTCTTAAAATATTAAAGGTTGCACTTTTACAAATAAAACTGCGCAAACATTTTTTAAGAAGAAAATGCTTCTGTTTCTGATGGTAGAGAGAGCGAAGAATAAATTAAAACTTTTCGATTTCGACACACTTAAATTTGCCAATAACCAACCGAACAAAATTTCACAAAAACAGTAGGAAAAGACCTTAACACTACGGGTCATTGGATTAGGGTCGATTTTTCTTAAGACAAATATTTTTATTATTTTTTAAAGTACCTACATTTCGTGAAGACAGAGGTTCAACTTCGATTTAAATGCCTCCTCTGTAATTAAAATATGTGATTGTCACTCATTTTGGAGAGTTTTAAATTGTATCTAGTATTTTGCTTATTTTTTAAGCCTCGTACACTCCTGATATGAAGGGAAATTGTTCTTTTGTATCCAACAAGACAGCGGAATACTTGCATAAAAAAAAAAAAACAAACATATATAACATTTCTGATTTGTTAAATTCAATTGGCTTAACTCTCCATGGAAACGTTTTCGCAAGAATTTCGTTGTTTGTTGGAAACAACAGAACATTTTTAAATATGCATCAGCAGTGTGTAGTACAGAAAAATATTAAACTCAAATATCATCGTGCCGCGCAATATTAATTCTGTTTGAAAAAAAAGTGGAGACTTCTCCAAAAAATCTTCTAAAGAACTATCCATTTTGCTCATCGAACAGTGTACTACAGAACAAATTTTTGCAATAAATGCCCTCAAATTAATGTCAAAAAATCGGATTGTTTCAACAAGTTCAATAAGTTTGGGTCATAATTAAATACTTTTGATAGACAACTCATATTAAAACCTTGTATAGTCTTCCACAAGTTGTCAAATTAAAAAAAAATATATATTTATAATTTATTTTTGCGAATTTCATGCCCAATCTATCGACTCGAAGTGTTAACTATTCGGCCGACTGTAGCTGCTGTTGACCAAAGGAAATACTTCTATATCACATACCAATTTCAATCAACGAATTAGAACATGTTTGGGATTTCACATTTAAATTTCCTAGACTTCTCTCTGTTTCTGATGTTTTTTTTTTTTTTTTTTTTTGTAGAGAGTTACAGAGGGAAAAGGTGAAGAAAGCCAGAAATGTGTAAGGCTCAGTCACCTACACGTGACGCACCATCGTGCCTTACTCTGGCTGATCGGAAAACATTATCTTTTGGGAAAACGAAAACACAGGCACGTAGTTCGAGTATTGTTCGTCCTCCATGGATGGTATTATTTGGCTCCTCCTGCGCCTTCTGATGAAAAACCATCCAAGCATTCTAAATTGTATTCCGTTTTTTGTTTCCTCCTCGTCGTCGTCGTCATCTTCATCGTCCTTGTCGGAGGCTGCTCTTCCCGACCTCCTTCCTCATCACTTCCAGGGCGTCGCATGGTGTCTGCAGTTTCCGGTGACTATATTATCCTAGATAACTAAGGACATTTAGTCCTATTTTGTTGTCTATTTTTCGTTATTGTTGTTACATTGTATATAAGTGTGTTTTATCAGTTGTAGTAGTAGTAGCTAGTTGTTGGCTGCATCCCTATACAAACAGTATTTCGTTTTCCCCGTGAATAAGCAGAGAATTTTCAATTCAAAATGCAGAGAAACGAATATCTCTCTACTCCTTGTGAATGCACATTTTCCCACCTCTGCCTGCTCTGGTATTTTTATCCACCAAGCAGCACCGAGCCCAGGCATGACTGAATCCTAAAGTGCAAGCAATGAATAGCTTGGAAGTGAGGCAGCGAGGGGGGGCAATAATGGTTGGATTATTTCATCCCATTGCACACTTTTGAACAACTAAAGACGCGATTCAGAACAATGGCTATGTGCACCGCTCACCCTGCTGCTGCTGTCGCGCCGTGTCGGTCGTCGTCCTCTCGTTTCGAAATGATTATATCCACGGTAGTTTGCCACAATTGTCGTGTCGTTTATGGGCAACCCAGAGATCTCGGGCTTGGCTCGAAGGACCAAAAACAAGTACACGGAACAGAACCGCACTAATAAAGCACTTGCTGACATTTTAAGTTGTCACTGCCGAATTTTTGCCCATTGTCCTTTCTCAGTTTGGAAAGCCCTCCATTTCCCCTTCAACCTCATTTCCACACTCTGTGAGACAATAATTGCTACACGACTTCATTAAGCCTATACCAAAACTATGATAGTGGCGCACAGTGGGACATATCGCCCCATTGAGATGAGGCCAAGTTTTTAGGTTAGCTCGGTCCCTTTTATAGATAAAGTCTTGGGAGACAACGCGGCGGTTTTACGGTGCGCTATACTACAGTAAATGCTCTTTGAGAACATTAAAATGAAATCTAAATAAATTATGCAATTGCTATTTCTCGGAAGATTACTTTGATGTCGTACTGGTCCTGGTCGTTTTGGTCCTTTTGGTCGTCTTGGTCGTCGTCATTCGCATCCTTATCTTTATGACCCTCTCGCATTTGAGTTCTTGACAAAAGAAGGAAAACATTATTAGTGCTACAACCGCGTGCCCGATACCGACCGCGTCGTCGTGTCTTGTGTCTTGATGTGTCCCTTTAGCTTTTTGAGGAAAGCACGGTATGAGAGCATTAAACAAATTAGGGGCGCGATAAAAATAAACAGGGGCCATAAGATGACATAGTCTTTTCCTCAGCTGTGTGATGTGATCCCCTTTTTGGAATATGGAAATGGAATTACTTTAAGGCGACCACACTTTTAATTTGCCAGGCGGAACTAATTTTATGAAGTGCTTATAGCAAACTAGAAAGTCTTGCCCTCCTATTTGGCTCAGGATTTACGGCCATACAGCTAATGAAGATGGCGCAAATTAAATGTGTATATTCTTTCTCTGTGCGGGGTTTGTTGTTTATGAAATGGATATATTGAGGCAAAGAGAATTATTGTTCCCAAGGGTTGGATTAGTACTTAAACTTGAAATGCTGGATGGTGAAAATTAGATTCGTAATCCTTATTCTTTTATCCTAATCCTTCCTTGCTATCCGTTAAGTTTGTCAAAAGTAATCTACGGGGATGATTCTGATAAACGATCACCAAGGGAATGATTGAAATTGTATAAATCTATTTTTTTTTTAAATTCAGAATTTGAAAAGGTTCCGTAGATATATTCGAAATTAAAGCTTAAAGAAATCTTGAAGAAATCAGTGCTTTATTTCCATTAAGTTTCATTAAAAATTAATCAGAAGTTTCTTCGTTGAACGGGAACAAAAACAAGAAATAGAAACAAAGCCATAGTCCTCAAAAATTTTGAACAAAAATAAGACCTCTGATTCTTAAAGCAAATTCAGTACATTTTTTTCACTGTTTTGATGCAAATTTACTATTAGATAGTAGTGGCTTGGCCACTAGTTAGATGGAATTCGTTGCCAAAAAAAAGTTATAGATACATTTCTGAACCCATATTTCAATATGCCTATGTATCTCAGCTTTTAAGTATGTTATGGACTCCAAAACCTCCAAAGTGATTTAGCTCAAAGTTCTAGGCAATCTTCAGTATTACTCTGAGAGTAGTTTGGTGAAGTTTCGTCGAAATCGGCCTAGCAGTTTATCAATAAACCGTTGCAACGTAGGAGTACCTACTCGAAAACCTACTTTGTTTGTTTGATTGTGTGTTTGTCCCGAATAATCTCAGAAACCACGGGTCAGATTTTAAAGATTCCTTTTGTGTTTAAAAGATTATGCTTAGGACATGGTTTAAGAGCTAGATATTTTTCAAAATTTATATATTTACTAGCTGGCCCGCCTGGCTTCGCACGGGTAGACAAACCTAAGCTTCGCATAAAAATTACAAAAGAAAATATAAATAAATATTTAAGCTAATTTTTGTAATCGAATACTACTTTATGGGATTTAACCTACTTCACGTTATGAATGGCTAAATAAGTAAGAACATGATCCTCTAAGTCCAACCTTTACAACTTTGTCAACACAGAGAGAATTTTTGTTATAAAAAAACACTTCTATGTTTTTATCCCATTTCACTCAATGAATAGTAATTTTTTTTACATAACAATTCAACCATAAAAAAAACAAAAAGAAAGATTTTGAAATCAGATGCTACTTTTCGTCCATTTCATTCTGAAAAAAATCTCTAAGGCCATCCACTAGAGTTTCCATCCAAAAAGAGTTTCCCAAATCGGACAGTCTTTTTTTTATTTTACCCCATTTCACCCTACAAATAACAAAAGTTGAAAAAACATATCCCAAAAGCCATTTCCTGACCACATGTTGAACGGTAATTGAATTGAACTGAAAAACGAAATGTGCGCATACAGCGGCACCTGTTGAGAATTTTCCGACTTTCCTTTTTCCTTAACCTTCGCGGAGCAATTACGAACAAACCTGCAGCAGGAAGTACCCAAATTGGTCCCGTCGTTTTCAAGTTTTACGATCCATTTATACATATATAAGATAGGGTGAAATGGGGTGAAACTCGATCTACCTACATTTGTATGTATGCGATGAACTCTGAAAACTCCGATATTAAGCTCATATTTTCAGGCAATATTCCCCACTGGCCTGAGAGTGTTTTTGTGAAGTTTGGACAAAATCGATGCAGCAGTCTGCCAACAACTTAATTTGAAGTGAGACAACAAGTATTTCTGATATCCAACCGGTCCTGGTTGGAAATAAAATCGCCACAAGTAATTTTTCCTCAATCTTTGGAGCACGTGAAGCTTAGATGAAAGGAGATACGCTATTTATTTATCACATTTTTTGTTATTAATGATGAATCCAAATGAAAATACCTCAGTCGAAAAAAAAATAGCAAAACACATTAGTGACAAAAATTTCCGCTTCAGCTACTCAAGATAGTTCTTTGTTCACTTTTTGATTCTTTTACCATCTTAAATCAAGAAGAATATTAAACCAACAAAAACAAAAAAAATCCCTTCATCTAATGATTGATGGAAAAATCTGATGCTCAATGTACTCTCGATGATAACGCACAAAGTCAGATAAAAACTGTTAAAATGTTCTCGAAGATTAGTCCTTTTGTGTCAAAAGAGAAACACTAATGCCACAAGGATTAACTTCAACTTATCCCTCTCCTGGGGGATATCATGCACAAACATGATAACATCTTTCTCTCACTCAAATTGGATGCCCATTTCGAATGAAATCGTAAAATTCACTTAATAGCACTGGAAATTACCAAAATACCAACAAAAGAGCAACCATGAAATTGTTAAGTAGAATATATCCATAAGGCTTTTCGCCAGTCAGAATCTCTCATGCTATCTCTTCCTAACTTCTCTTGCATGAAATCTATTACAAATACAAACATATAAGTATATCATTTTGAATGTCAAAAAAAAAAAAATACATACCTACACACAACTATAGGTACAAACAACTTTTTGTCTGGAAGATTGAAAGCTTGAAGTCCAAATGCGAGAACGAAAAACAAGAAAACACTGGCAATGCCACAAAACCCAATACTCATTACACCCATCTATCATTTGTTGGATTGTTAAAGTGTCGGTGTCGGGGTATAGAAAGGAGTTTTGCCATCCGTTTTCTGCAACAGGATAAGCCTTGAAAATAAATTTTAACCACACGAGCAATTGCTAGGAAACGTAAACGGGTTGGTGGGGAGGGGGCTTAGGAAATAGTTAGTTAGGCAACCGGTGGATGGGGCAGGATATATGAAACAATAAATCTCGTCTTCTTGCAATTTTGAACTACTGGTTTTGATTGGATGGCATTCATTTCTCACCGCTCAACACAAATCACTAAACAATTTGTCTCTCTGGGCAAAGCCTCAAAAGCTTTTCATATCATAAAATGGGAATTGGTTGTATAATGTGGGTAGCCATCATGAAGATGAAGAAGATGAAAAGATAGAGCGCCGAACTCCCCCAGTACATACACCAAAACCAGGAATTACGTTTTAAATAAAGACTTATTCTTTCCATTTGTTTTTTTTTTTTTTTCTATTTTGGGTATGGAAAGTTTCAAGGTTATCATCAAAATACCCCAGGGGATTTTTGACAGTCTGATCGAATTAAAGAGAAAAATTGAAAATGTCCCCAAACTCACAATTTATATACCTCAGAGTCTATCAAAAATAAATGAGAAAAATAAGCATTTATCTTCATTTTGAAATGAATTACCTTAACTTATATATTTATCGTATTAATGGAGTGAGATATGCCTCAAGTCTTAAAATTAACCAGCAAGAACGATAAGAATATGTTTTTTTGATAAGCATTAGATTAGATTCTGAGGGGAAAGGCATAGGCGTATATAAAGAGAGAGAGAGAGAGAGGGAGAAATAAGACGGTTTACATTGGGTTGTATGTTTCTGTTTTGAGTTCATATCTTGATTGTATTTTTTTTTTTTGATTAACATGTTTTATGTGATTTATAGAAGATTGAGCTACTTAATTTAACTCGGTGCGAAACGATAAAATTCCTTCCACCAGTATGAAATTTGGACAAAAAAGGTTAAGATGAAGTGGTTGCGATAAAAAAAAAGTCCCAACTTCAGTCAATTCAATGTGGAAATGGTTTTTTTATATTATTTTCTTCGGGTTTAATAAATTGCGGGTAACAGTCAGAAATTTCGAATGAAAAAAAAAATGTTCTTCACAGGGCGTTCTTAACTTAAGCAAGCAGTATGAAACCACGTAAAAAAAAAAAAAAAAAAAAAAACGAGGAAAATGGACTTTGGCGAAAATATTTGTTTTCCTAGAATATCACTCAGTCCATTAAGGTCGAATTTATGAGTTATGTTCGACAGTTTAGAAAATTACCCTGAGCAATTTTCAACAGATGGCTCTGCGAAGCGGTAGTGCAGCGACTAACATCGCCTTGTTCAACAATTTGGCATTACTTAAATCGTCTGTCATTTAACTTTTAACTTAAGTGGAGTCAATGAGTAATATGAACAAAAAATCAGCAGATACTCAAGATAAAAAGCTGAGCATGTGCTCTATGAAAATCCTAGTATCCAAAAAGAATTTTATTCATACCAAATGGAGAATAAGCTCAAAAAAATGGAGTTTGAGCAAAACACCTCCGATTGAGATGAACTAAAAATTTCACTTTTTTTTTGAAAAAGCTCGAAAACTTTCATTTTTATGACGAGCAATAGATTTTAAGAAAACGAACTTTACTTTAGAGATGATGTACCATTTAACAATTTAAATGTGAAAAAAAAAATGTTAATTTAAAACAAGGTGCTATTTGTTATGAGACCTTACAACCTTGTATATTTCTCACCGAATTTTTCACTTTTGTAAAAGTATTTCTTACGTCATTTTTTCATTTTTAATTTATACAGGTAATCTGTACTAATCTCATATAACCCTTCTAATTTTATGTAAAATAACTGAATTTGCATATTCAATCCAAAGAGACTTCTCTTGAAACCTATTTTGTATAAATAGGAACATGAGATACCTTTTCTATAACTTTTTTGTTCTTGATATTTAATGTGAAGTTTTAAAACGAAGCTCAGCATTTCATAAAATATTCGCATAGACTATATACCTATATCCCTTTTAAAACCCCTGCCATATACGTGGAAATAAATTTGCTTTCTAAATACAAATAGGCATTGTTATACCTCCTCAAATCTTCTTCATTAAAAAAAAAGCACAAGCAAAAAAAACAAATTGGCAAAAAGTTCAAAAAGTTAAATGCTTAGCATAGCAATTCCAGAAATGATGCTGTGCGCCCTAATTTCCCATCTGGATATGACATTTTTTTTATGCTTGCTACCTTCCATTTATGTAAAATACACTCACATCACTTTTATTCACGTGAATCTCACGAGGAACCTTACCCGCCACTCCGACACATACACTACACACCACCGGGAGAAAAGACAAATTATTCTCCCTGCGCTGTAAAGGTAGGTAGACGAAAAAAAAAAAAATAATAATCTGAATATCAATTCCCACACAGGTTGGACTGCTTCTCTGCTAACTGGGATTACTATTGAAAACTCAGGGGCTCTTAAAATGGCTCAGTTAATCTAATGGCTTTAGCTAGCTCACTGTGAGCGAGCAGCCTTTAGTTCGTTTCACCGCGTCCTAGGGGTTTCTAATATTTTGCCTCATACACCTTCCAAAAAAAAAAAAAAAAAAAAAAAAAAAAAAAACAATATTTCACTCACTCACTCTGGCCACCCGACCAATTCTTCATCACCCTATAATAATTGCTCAACTCGTGTGTGGCAAATTTTGCCATGTAGAAAGGTGTGATATTGTCGTCGAACAGTAAAAATTTCATATCTGCAATTTTTAAGATTTTCAGTTGACTATTAGAAACTCCATAAATCCTCATTTATGGTGTATTTAGACATGAATACGTTCCACAGTGGAATAGAAACTTTCTCCTCAATTTCTATCAAGTCATGTTTTATCTTTTATTTCGTCAATATCGTATAGACTGTTTAAAAGCTTGACATTTGGAATTTAATTAATTTAGTGCCAAAATACATGTTGTGGAATGTGACACTGTTTAACCAACAAGACTTAATATGGGTAAATCTTATTGATTTGCGTTTCTCTCAAGCTGAAAACATACAATTTTGGATTTATATCATCCCAAAAATGCGATCAGACTACAGACACGTCTATTAAACTCCCATCTTAGAGCTCACTTCTGATGCTGAAATTTAAAATGGATACGTCCCACAGTGAAACAACAACTTTTCCCACAATCATTCTGAAGTCAAATTTTAAATTTAAATTGATCACTAACTTAGGAACCGTGAAAAAGCTTGACAATAGACATTAAATTGATTTAGCTGCAAATTACATGTTGTGGAATGTAAGACTGCAATTAGCTTAATTTTACCAACGAGGCTGAAAATGGATAAATTAATATAATTTACGCTTCTTACACAAACTTTTCCTTCCAAAAATTGATAGGTTCATCTCTATCAGGCAGTCTATACCTCGTTAAAAGCTATCTCGGGAATCACTTTAAAGATTTCAAATTATTATCTTTTGCTTTGAGACATTATTTTTCCAGCCCCAGAAAATGCAAATACTAAATTTTGAATGTTGTATCTAGGTGTACGATGACGATATGTTGTTGGTACTAAACGTGTGTCCCTGTAGGCCTATAGGTATAGAGGAGACCTAAAGGAGGGAAGGTGCTCCATGTTAGGGAGTGTAGATGATATCAAATAGCTAAAAATGGAATCACTCTCCGCAGCAGTTGGTATGTTGAATTTAACACAAGGACTACTTAGTGTAATGCCTTTTTCTCGCACATATCACCAGTACAGAGCATCAACATGTGTTGTTCTAGGCCCCCATAAGCTTGGGTTTTTTTTTGTGTATATTTTGTCGGTTCGGTTTTTGTTCTCCATCATGGTGCCTATAATCGTTATACATAGGAGTTAGCTTGTAAGGACGAAGCAAGAGTTACGAATATTTTCCAGCCTTGAATGTTGCCAGATGTTGCACCATATCACATATAGATAGATAAATAGACATGAGTTAAAAAATAAAATAAAAATGTCCATTCCCCATTTTAAGCCTCTTTGGTAGGTATACTCAGCATCACACACGTGTAAATATGAATGAAGATAAAGCTACTTTCTATACTTGGGGATCCATATTTTCTATCTTTTTGTTGTTATTATTGTTGAAAGTGCTGTTTTTGCTTTTCTATATTACTGTACCGCACTTCATATAATTTCTAACCCTCTATTCCAGTCTTTCAGGTGTGCTTTGGAAAATTATGAGTTATTTATCCCTTTAATTAAATTGATGATAATACACGTGTGTAGCAGGTAGCACAGGGTAATAAGTTCATAGCAAAAAAGTTTTACACAAACTTATGATCCACTAGAGTCCACATGTTAACCGTGGAATTTGCACACATCCACCGAAGCTTGGTAAAATTCGACTAAAAAGGAAAATTACAGGTTATAGGGAAAAAAGTTGTGGAACATATTTAGGTTTCATTCCACAGGAGATGACTACTGCTCACTTCAGTGTTAAAAGTTGTGTTTTTAAATGAGTTTAACATTCCCTTCATCTGAAATCGAACGAAATTTGGAAGGAAATTACTTGAAAACCTTACGAACACAGTCAAGTGGAATCCATTTAAATTGGAATCTATTGAAAATGTCAAAAATCTATTGAAAATGTCAAGTAGAATCCATTTAAATTGGAATCTATTGAAAATGTCAAAATGCAATGTATGAAAAATAGAAAAATAACTTAAACAATATGAAATTAGTTTTCAAACGAAATTTGAGATGAAAACACTTTCGGTTCTTTGCAAAGTTTCCTCATTTCTGCTTTAACGAAAACCTAGTATTATGATCAACTTATGCTGGATTTATACGACTGACAAACTGGCAGCTTTCTGTCAGTATACTGCCAAAAGAATGAATTTTTCCATTCTTCTGCCATTTTCTTTAAAGTTTATTGCCAGAATACTGCCAATTTTTCAGTCGTGTAAATCCAGCATTAGTTATCGTTCACACGGAGAAACAAGTTGCGGGAAATCTTATGATATTTTCTTTTATTTTCTACTAAAATCTCTTCTACCTTTCACACGCGGAAACAAAATCGTGAGTCGCCTTCCACACGAGGGAACAAGTTGATTGAGATTGTCTTTTAATTTTTCGAAAATTTCTTGTACTTGTAATGTCAAAAAAAATCTCCTCAAATCGTGTCCTCCTTCCTTAAAAAAGTAGCTGGAAACTCAGTTTTCTCGTTTGAAAGGCGACTTATAGATAGAGCTCTTCCAAGATTTGTCTTTGTCTTTTCTCTTTCTAATTTGACATCTAAAAACAAAAACAAAATAGTCCCTGGTTGGAAAATATTTACATGCTCTTGGCAGTGTTAAAAATTCGGTCATTTGATTATTGTTTGTATTTGCAAGTGAAAACTTAAATTTGCGATCGAATTACCTTTTAATTAGTGTCTAAACACTTGAGTGAAATTTTTTTCAAGTGTTTGCCAAAGATTGCGACCATGAATGGCTGAATACTGTAGACGCGCGTCCTTAAGCTTTGACACTTAAGGCCGCGCGCGCCTTATGCATCGCTCCCATTGTGTTAGTTAGCAGTTAGTGTTCACTCTCTTTATTTTATACTGTTTGTTTAATATTCGTAGTTTGCACCCGGCCGCCTTGTCCTGTGGCACGTTCTTGTTCGCGTTTCGCGAGAAAAATGATTCTGTTTTGTTTATAATGTGTTGTGTATGTTCGGCAATAATTATTAATTATATTTATTAATTTCCGTTTATAAGAAAAATGTTAATCGAAAGTGAAAAAAGAAATCTCTCTCAAATCATATGTGTTGTATTTTGTTTAGCTCAAATATTATATTAGCTGTTGCTTCGAGATTCAAACCGGGACCACAGATTATGCACATGAAGACGAGAATATTTCATATGATGCACCCTCAAAAACCCATTTGTTTACATTATTGTTGTTTTTGTAATTTCATCCCGTGTCGATGAACAGATGTGAATTGCAACAACAATTTAACCAGGTGTCTGAAGATCTCAACTGTATATGTGTGGGGTTTTTATGCACACATTCTCATCTCTTATCTGCAATCTGACGGTTCAAGCTTGTAGGCAAATTAAAATGGCTGCCGGGGATTGTCATCTTCATGTCGCTAATCTGTGGTTCGTAGTTCGTACCCGGCCGCCTTGTCGTATGGCTCGTTCTTGTTCGCGTTTCGCGAATAAAATATTTTAACAAGAAAAAACTTGTTCGTTCTGTTTTATTTATAATGTGTTGTGTATATTCTGCAATAATTATTAATTATGTTTATTAATTTCTGTACGCAAGAAAAATGTAAATCGAAAGTGGAAAAGAAATCTCTCTCAAATCAAGTGTGTTGTATTTTGTTTAGTTCAAATATTATGTGCAGTTCCAGTGGGAGCTGTTGCTTCAAGATTCAAGTCGGAACGTGTATTAGAGCGAGATAAATCAACTTTTTGTAAATCGGTAAGTTCTTTATCGTTCAATTTGTTTTTTATTTTGTTTACTTTAAATAATCTCAAGCTGTCAAGTCAGTTGTTTACATTTTAATCAATTGTATAATCGTGACGTCCTATTTTGAACGAATTCACACGTGGCAATTGATTGACAAATTCTACCTTTCTACGCTGCTGTAATGGGGTTTTCCATTGGTAAATTCAGATTTCAATTTAAAAATTTATTTTTTTTCGTGGCGAATGGAACACTTTTTCAAATTGATTTATTTTTGTTATTCTATTCGTGTAGTTTCGTTTCTGTGTTAATATTTCAAAAAGAAACTTCATCCCTTGATGCGCTTTTAGAAGATAAAGATGAGCTTGAGCTGGTTTTATTTATTATGAGCGAATATTTCTCACATATTTTGAACACAATTTTCACACCTGAAATAAATTAATCAATTCCAAAAACACATTTGCAAACTGACAGCTGTAAATTATGTTGATGGTAGTACAAGGAGGGGCTAATCTGCCGAAAAATTTAGATCTGCAAAATAGATTTTAAAGCAAAAATAAATCAATTTATTTTGCCCAATGAAACGCAAAGATGATCAAAATCGGCTGTTTGACAGATCCAAATCAAAAACAAATTGATTTATTTTACCAATGGAAAACCCCATAAGTTTTTCCTTATCACATCCTGCCAGCTGGAAAATTGGAGAAATTTCGACCAAAGCCGCTTATCGAAAACAATTTCTTGTTATGAATTAACAATCCACAATATTGTTCTAAATAATTCTTCTTAACAGTGGAACTTATTACCCTGCGCTATTTGCCATCAGGTAAAACTGAAAGGTTCTTCTCGACTCAGTTCAGATATAGGATAGATAAAATTGAGAACTTGATGGGGTTGAATATTATAAAATTGCTATTGGATAATAAATTTAATCAATTCTCGTTCAACCGCACGTATGTAGAATGTAGATGAAGGTATCTATAAAAAAGGTATAAAGTGGTTGGTGTTAAATAATTTACCGGCGATAGTGCAAATCAGGACATGGAGGATGCTTATCGATAAATCCTATATATTGTTTCCATCAGGTGGATAGAGGAATCTATAGTTGTTGTTCAATGTGGGAGGAAGGTCTGTCTCTCTGTATGTATATCGAATAATGGTTGTTGAAGTATATAGATATGGAATGTATCGGTCAGATGTGCAGTCGTATTTCCGCATGAATAGGATAAAATCGCCGTCGTCCTTCCACTATATCGTTTCGGCGTCCTTGTTTGGGCGATTCGATTTACAGGATTTCACGGTTAACGAACACTAAGTGACTCTGTTTTGGGCCTTGCGTGGAAGGGAAGAGTACATACAATGGTGTGGGATGTTTTTTGTTGTTGTTGTGCAATGAGTTGGTTGGGTTGTTCAATGAAAACAGTTTACCTTTGCATATAGACAAAATACCGAATGAAAACAGCGACGTCGGTGGTCAATTGGCTGTCAAACCTGAAGGCAATTATTTTTTTTTTGTCTGTCGATCTAGTATTTAACGTAATGCAATTATTTTAAGCCATATCTAATCCCAGGAGGAATTACCAAATAATTTGCAATGTCCATGCATAATCAATTTATTTCAATACTCGAAATGAATAAATTAGAAAAGGTGCAGACGAATGTTGTGAAACTTAAATGGTTCAGTGCCAAGGGAATTAAAGTTTTCTTCGTGATTTAATAAAACTGGTATCGAATGATTTAAGTGAAACTATAAGTTTCCTTTTTGGCTTCTGACTCGGGACGTTTTCAATGTTTCTGTTTTCATTTTTTTGATTATTTTCTTAAGACATTTAAGGATGAGAAACACTAAAGCATGAAATGAAGCTATTTATTTAGGAGCACCCAACATTTGCATTAGACCAGTCAATAGAAATCAATGAATACAAGAACAGAAATCTGTTAAAAGCTATCACCTTAAGAAAGGTGCGAAGCACTCTGGTTCTCGATTATACCAGTCATTTGCCAATAGATTGGAAGGTTATCGTGAAGTTTGAATAACGTTGCTAATTATTGAAAATTTCATTTGAAATCTATTTTATATTTACATTTCGACCAGTTTATACTTATCAACGGATACGTAAAACAAAAAAATGTCGAATTTCTTTGATTTTTATAAAGTCCGATTTACAAACAATCAGAGTTTTTTTTTTATACCACTTCATTTTGCAAATTTTGAATAGAATCTTGTTTATTGCGGACAATTTTGTAGGTATATGCACGTAACCCAGTTTATACCTGTCAGAGGATAATATTCATATGTAAAGTTTTCGTCTACTTTTCACAAGGAGGCTCTGCTTGACTCTTGAAAATAATGAAGAACTTTTACTGCAAAAAAGTCAGTATTTTTGTTTATACCACTCGTATTTTACATAATTTCTTAAGGAATCATGGATATAATTATATTGCTATTGTAAGCGACCTTCTTACATATTTCAAATATTTGTGCTCATTACTTGAGTATACTAAGGTTATACCAATCAGTGTATAAATGAGTATAAACTTTTACAATACTTTTTATCTTGTAAATTGCGAATAAAGCAATCTGGTTATTTTGTATTCCATTAAAAAACATGAATTTTTAAAACCGCTGCCAATTAATACAAATACAATTTGAAATGTATTCGCTACGAGTGTTTAAACCAGTTTATATACCAGTCAATTGTTAAATATTTCAAAATATGAGCAACTTTTGTAAATCCTATTTTAACAATAATGAAATGGATTGCAAAAAGGATTTATTTTAAACGCTTATAGTGTAGACTAAAAAGTTTGTCATTTATACCAGTCATATACACATAGCTTAGCAGGTTATTATTAAAAGACAAACGTGCGGTGTGAACATCACTACCATTCGATTCAAATCGACTTTGAATTTTGTTCGCTGTGAGCATTTAGACCACATTATACCAATTACCGCATGAATAGTTTAAAATGGATTGCTCATATATTAAATCGTTTTTTATCAAAACTGCACGGATAAATAAATGGGAATAAACTTCAAAGAGACTTGTACTGTATACCAACTACGAAGTTTTGTTTATACCAGTCATACGCAATAACATAAATTCGCAATTTTCAGGTAAAAATGAATAGATAAACGTGATGTTTGTAAAATGTAGCAAGCTAATACAAATTAACTTTTAAATCTATTCGTTGAGTGTTTAGAAGATTTTATACCAATTAGCGGGTAAATAGTCAAAATTATGATCAAGCCTTTTGTTTATGCTTTAAATTTTATAGTGATGAACGTGATATATAATGCAAAATGCAAAAGGTTGTAATTTTAAACACTTGTGATGTAGACGGTGAAGTGTTTTTGATTATACCATTTATGCGGACATGGAAAATAAAAGATGCTTATGGATGAATTCGTATTAGGGGTTTGAAAATTATTGTAAGATTGTTAGTTTCAATTCATAATTCGAGAAATTATTGTTATTAATTTTATTGGTATAAACAAAAAATCGACAAGTATTGAAGGCAAATATTTTGTACAAGAACAATTTTAATAGTTAAACATGTCGAATAGCACTATTGTAAATGGAATAGAAAAAAAAATTCCTTCCAATTTGTCTTTATTTATTGGTTTAAACTGCTCTTAAATACATAGAGACTAGAAAAAAAAAAAACTTTGGAGACAATTTACAACCAAACATTCATCATATTTATCTACTTGTTTTGTTTTTGGCCGTTCTATTCCTTTCCACATGACTGGCTTTTA
The DNA here is from genome assembly GCA_932273885.2 of Leucozona laternaria. NCBI lineage: Eukaryota > Metazoa > Arthropoda > Insecta > Diptera > Syrphidae > Leucozona > Leucozona laternaria. The sequence goes on from OW026366.1 coordinate 2,089,159, forward strand.
ACAAACCTAAACAAAAAAAAAACATCCTCAAGGGATATGAATGTCACAGACAACCAAAACCATTAATATACCAACACAAAAAGATAAAACCATAAATTTCATTCACATGACGTCGAATGTAGACCAAAAATAAACAGAAAAAAAAATATAATTTATCCTCCTTTAAAATATATACGTTCATAGTTATAATCCACAACAATATTGTTGGCAGCAGAAATAAAGAAAATAAAAAAAGGTACAGAACTTACCTCCGAATTATTTCATGACAATTTATTTCGATAAACTTTCAAAAAAAAAAAAAAAAAACAAACTCCAACAACCAAAATTCTTCTATTTTTTAAAGTGATCCATTCATCAAAACTTAAAAAAAAAAATATTATAAAACTCACACCATTTTTCATATTTTTTTTTTTTGTATTTTATCCTCGAGGAAAATAAAAGTCTGGATATTGAAGGAAAAAAGTTTAAACAACTTTCCCCTTATGGACAAATTTTACCTACATAGAAATATTTTCTCTCGAAGAGGAAGAATATAAGATAAAAAAAACCTCAAAACATGTCTCAATCAACGTGAAAACATATTTTTGAAAAAAAAAATTTTTTTTGAGGTTTGTGTGTTATTTTCAGAAATCCTTGTTCCTTGATTGTTTTCTCTTCAATCTTAGAAAAATGTATCTTCATCAAACTGTGTATTTTTATACTCTTTTTGTGCTCAAGAAGATGATTTTGATGGCCACAAGTTAATTTATTCCAAAACTAAAATGTTCTTGTAAATAAATTAACTTACAAACATTTCAGAAGTGGGATTTTTCTTTAAAAAAAAAACCTGTTCTCCTTCTAAGCAACTTCCTGTGTGAACATATTTCATATGGATGGTGATGGGTGTGGGTGGAATTATCGTAAAGCTCAGGATAGCTAAGTATTTGCATTAAGGCGTCAAATATTCAAAGTAATTCTCATGCGTGACGAGCATGTAATTAGAGGGTAGGTTATACTCCCTCATGTCGGAAGTGTTTTTTTTTTTGTGTATATATTTTTCTGCCTCGTCTTCTTGCTGTTGTTATTTTATGTTTTTTTTTCCTGACAGTGAATGAAAACGGATAGGCTACCCAAGTGGGTTCTATAATGTCCCCTTTTCCTCTTTTTGAACTTAAGTCGTTGGGTATTGCAGAGTCACTTTTGGGGTTCACATCATATCGTTACGCCAAATACTTGGGGTACAGTCAAAGTGCAGAATAATGTTAACGAGTTTGATTATTATGACTTTAATGGGGGGTAATCCTTTACACTAAAAAAAAAAAAAAAAACGGCGAGAATGACGACGACAACGACAACGACAACGAAGACTACGCGGCGATGGCATCGTATTCCGCCAAGCCATCGCCATTGTCGTCACCATCGTGTACTTCCTGTGCTCGTCGTCAATGTCGTCCTAAGACACAACAAATAGCCTCGAAATAAGCTTTCGCGCTTATATTATATTTCATGGGTTTACATTGCGAAATTGAAAAAAAAAAAATATATCCCTTCCTTGAGGGATGGGTGGATGCCTTGGCGCGGCGTTGAGGCAAAACGGGTCGACATCGCATACAAAAGAGGGCACATCTGCACTGGGAATTAAATTACTTAAGGAATGTCCTTATTTGAAGACGACGATGATGAATGATTGCCAACGGTGATGTTGCGAATAATGTTGGATTTTGAACCGATACATAAATGCTGGGATGATAATTGCGAAGATAGTAAAATAGCAACATCAACAACAAAATATATATGCGATTTGTTTGGATTTAATTTTATTACTTTGATTGAATTTCAATCTCGGTCGAATTGGATAATTTGAATCCCGGTTGAGCCATCTATAGAAATTGATTATGCATATTAATGAAACAAAGAGAGTTGAGTGAGACGAGATTATTTAATGTGCAGCCTGAAGGGATTATCTTAAAAACAGACATTAGTTAAATGAATTTGAATTTTAGAATTTCCTAATTTAAAGCGAAAACAATTAAGCTTAAAATTTCAGTTAAAAAAAAACTGAATTTTATCAAAATAGTGAAGATAATAATCGCAATTAGAAAATGTTTGGGCTTTGGATCATTTTCAATTATCATAATTTTGCATTACATAAATGCCATCAAAAGTAAGTTATAGTAACACGTATTTTGGCATTTACATAATTTGGCTTTTTTTCTCACATTGAAATAAGTTTTTCTTTTCATATTTTGCAATGCTTACAAAATCTTCCTTTTCATTATTTCGCAATTCATACGTTTGCCATGTTTTGCAATTTTTACTATGGCACTTTTATTACTTTTATGTTGATATTTTCGCAATTATAAAGTCTCGCATTCATTCGCAAAATTTTATACATTTAAATGATTTCGCAACATATCACAGATATTTAATAAATTATACGAAAATGGGATTTTTAGAAAATGCACCTTTAGATTGTTATAAAAATTATACCATTTATGAGTAAAATTAAATAAATTTCATGGCGCAACAGCTTGTGGAGAACCAGGGCCTATTGATTCTCAACCATTCCTGTGTGCGTGAGTACTAAAAATAATAGTTGGTTAGACTAGAGTATAGTATTAGTGATATAGGGCTGTGTAGTCAGCCTTAAATAAATTTAGAAATACAATATTTCGTCCTGAGATTTATTTTAAACTTTTAGCTGTTACCGTTAATCAATATCAAAGTTATATACTGGTCGAAAGTTAAATGTTGGTACTTTTTAATGCAAGTTTAATCAGCTGCAACAAACTTGCAGAGCCACTTTTTCTTGACCAAGCTAAGCTACCATGTCCCTTAGCATTTTTATATCATGGTCTAGCACAAAATGGTCATTAGAATTTTTCTTATTCAGTATTGTTTAACTTTTGCCTGGCAGAGAAAAAAGTAGGGTAAATTGGGGTGATATGGCACAATGGGAGATATCGTCGTAAAAGATTCGTACTACGAATCGCCAAAAAAATGTATCGTAGCTGCCGTCATAACAGAAATATTGCCAAACCAATTCCAAGTTCGTCAAAAGTGATATTAATAGCCTCCAATTTCGTGGCAATACTTTTCTTATGATAGGAGCTGGTATTTTTTTTTTTTCAAAATTCGTAGCACAAATCTATAACGACGAGGGCTGTGATAAGGCCGAATATCCAAATATCATTAAGTTTTACGTAAGTTCTTAATGGGGAAAGTTGGAATCGAGGTAGCTTGTTAAACTTATCAATTACTTTTTCATCAATATTTCAAAAGGTCAGTTGTTGTAGTTGTTGTTGCTGTTAGTTTGCCTATTTTCCTACTGTACGTTTCTTATTTGTATCGCTATTTCCGCTATATTATTGAACTAATTTTGTTGAAATTTGGCACTTTTGTTATTTGAACTAGGAACCAAATTTTCTCGGAAACACTTCTACCGATTTTGATTAAACTTCGTCCATGCAATATGTACATCAATATCAATAATACTGCGTTTCAGATTTGTACCTTAAAGCGACTTAATTAAACATTTTATTTATCAGTCGGAAAGAAAAGTTAATTTTAACGCTTTTGTGACAATACCAAAGGGATATTGTAAGCTGTTTAACAGTGAACCAGTTTTAATTTAGTTGATTTAATTTTTGAAACTATTGCTTTAATTTTCTAGAATCTAGAGATTAAAAAGCTCTTACTGCCGATTTAAAAGTCCTAGCTAATACCGAGTCTTTAATAGTACTGGTACCAACTTGACAGAACTAGGGATTAGAACTTATGTGGATATCATTTGGTACCGATTTGAGTATTGGTACTGAAACAAGATGATTTTGAGGAGTCAGCTAGGTACCAAATTGACAGGACTAGGACCTAGAACTTGTGTGAAGAAATGAGTTGATACCGATTTGATTACTAATTTTATGACTAATACCGATACTAGCATTAGGACTCTGTCAAGAAATTGGCCTTAATGGTTAATTCATTAAGCTTTTATTTAAAAAAAAAATGCTTAAAATGTTCTGGATATTATTAATGTATTTTTTTTAAATCATCTCAACTGGTTCACTGTGTACCAGGAGGTAAAAACAGTGAATCACCAGGATGTACACAGTGAACTGATAGCGTTTATTTACTGTTTCCTTAAATACAAAATTACTAAAAGTTGAAAACAAGATTTGTGTAAGACGAATCAAAAACTAAACTTTTGTTTGAAAAATTAGTAATTTTTATTAATATTCACATGTCTTGTTTCTGACAAGTAAAAAAAATTAAATTAAGGTATAGATTTTCTTGGTTCACTGTGTACTTTCAAAAATTTGTTTCACTGTTGGTGCCATAGTGATCTTGCGGAGGCACATATCGTCGGGCTGGAGTGAAAAACAAAACAGTCAGTTACATTTTGGAACTTTTTACAAAACACTAAAAAAAAATGTTCGTTATGTTTGAATAGATCCAAAAATACATGAAGTTATTCTGTACACCACTTTTAACATACTGTAGAAGAATTGGTGCAATTTGATTAGTTTTTGTATTTTTAAGCAAATTTTAAAATGATTTACAATGGTACATTGGTTGATTTTGCAGGTTCTCACTCTAAACAGACGATATTCCACTTGTTCACTGTTTTGCACTTAATTTCATAACCACGACTTAAAAGTGTATTCAGCAAATCACACTACAACCATGCGGTAACATAGCTATTGGAAAAGAACGAGACTAGAGAAAATGCCAATTTATAACAGTTATAACAGTTTATCGCCATTAAAAGTAGGCGTACGATAGCGTCATTCGCGTGCCTAGAAAAAAGAACACTGCGTGATGGAAGTTTGTCCAACGGAGGGGGGCCCTTGACCCTTTTATAAATTGACATGTCTAGAGTCACTTCCATTGGAATTAAATTTCAAGCTAGAGGGTCCAATTCACTAAACAGTCTTAGGCCCTTAAACCTCTTTTTTGAGATGAACAAAACATTCGACAAATATCGATGGAAGCATAACTAATCGTCTTAATCACTATCATCTTATCTTAAGGTAAAATATCTTAACTAATTTTTTCGTATATTTCTAATGCACATCTACGAAGCAAAAAAAAGTAAAAAAGTATTCTCATCAAGTCTTCCGCAGCTGTTAGACTATGATATTCATAGTTTTTCTCACACTTCATTTATCATTTTTGCCTCAGCATCTCTATAATTGGTCAGGTTTTTAATAAGTTTGTAACCTTTTTAAACCCTTGGGCCAAATATTGGATTACACATTTTTTCCATTTAAGTTAACTCCCTACAATCGTATTGCGATACCTAATATTTGGCCTATTTTTTTTTTGTAGCTCGGAGATGTACATAACTGTTTACTTTAATTTATTCATACGTTTAAAATTTGTCCCCAAAACGAAATTCCATTACCTGAATTCATAAATAGTAATACCAAAGCCATTTGGAAAAAATTACAAAAATAAATGAAATTATAGTCCTTGGACGAGTTTAGCCAGCCTGTTGGGTAAAATAACATAAAAAAAAAAATCTCGATTGACACACTCTCCACACACTTGCCCCACTCGAGAGAACCGTGAGTTGTGGTATAGCCCAGGAACTGTTTAGACGACGCTAATGGGTGGACGAGGGCAACCCTTTCACTAATTGTGTTTCTTTTAAAGAAGTTTTTTTTGTTATTTCCTCTAGAAAAGGATATGAGTGCACTTAGGGTTTTTATTTTTTTTTTTATTTTCCTGAACAGTGAGTTTTTATTTCACTTAAAAAAAAAAAAAACTTTTCACAAAATGAAATATTTATCCTTTTCATCGGACCTACAATAACTTCTTCTTCAAAAACAACAAACAACTACACTTTAGATTCCGACCGAGTATTATTCACAAAGGACTAAAATATTCACTCGTGGGTTTCGTGGGGGGAATTCCAGCAGAGAGAAGAAAGGTTGACGTTAAGAAAAAAAATAGCAAAAAAAAAAAGGATACAGAAACTCACGTTGCACTTTATCGGAACGAACTCACTAAACTTCTTCTCTAAACAAAAGAAAAAACTTAAATTGGAACCTCAATCTTTAAAGGAAGAATATCTAACTTCATTGCTGCAACTTGCTTTATGCACTCGGGCCACTTTTCAAACAATTTGTTGAGCATCATCTGAAGGATACATAATTTACATTTTGGGTTTTTATTTTGCTTAACAAAAAAAATACACAGAAAAAATGTTGTGATACTATCTCGGTGAAGTTTGGAAATAATCGACTATAGAAGAAAATATCGGTATTTTCTCTGCGAACGGTCCAGATGCCGGAAGAGCTTTTTACTATCTGAAAAGGTGTAGGATCTCGGATGTCCTTTTAAATAAGAAAAATGTTTGGCTACTGGCTCTGAGAATGGCTTTTCCGAAACATGGATGCTGATGCTGAGCAGAGATTACTCGCCGTGGAGATATATGGAAGCTTTGTGTATTTTCCATCATCAATGCTGTTTGAGGGGGTAAAAGTATCTTTGTTGCGGGGCTTAGAGAAGAAGCATGCGCCTTGAGTGTTGGTATGCACTGGACGAAAATCTTTGAGTTTTACTTTCTGTGTAAGATAATTTTTATAAGATATAAATATAAATATAAATATAAATATAAATATAAATATAAATATAAATATAAATATAAATATAAATATAAATATAAATATAAATATAAATATAAATATAAATATAAATATAAATATAAATATAAATATAAATATAAATATAAATATAAATATAAATATAAATATAAATATAAATATAAATATAAATATAAATATAAATATAAATATAAATATAAATATAAATATAAATATAAATATAAATATAAATATAAATATAAATATAAATATAAATATAAATATAAATATAAATATAAATATAAATATAAATATAAATATAAATATAAATATAAATATAAATATAAATATAAATATAAATATAAATATAAATATAAATATAAATATAAATATAAATATAAATATAAATATAAATATAAATATAAATATAAATATAAATATAAATATAAATATAAATATAAATATAAATATAAATATAAATATAAATATAAATATAAATATAAATATAAATATAAATATAAATATAAATATAAATATAAATATAAATATAAATATAAATATAAATATAAATATAAATATAAATATAAATATAAATATAAATATAAATATAAATATAAATATAAATATAAATATAAATATAAATATAAATATAAATATAAATATAAATATAAATATAAATATAAATATAAATATAAATATAAATATAAATATAAATATAAATATAAATATAAATATAAATATAAATATAAATATAAATATAAATATAAATATAAATATAAATATAAATATAAATATAAATATAAATATGAATATAAATAAATTGATAGATTACTGGTAATAGGTACATATTTAATTCGAATCACAAGGTGCATGTATGCGGCCATGCTTACCCAGATGTAAAATAATTAAATTAAGTCCATCCTCATTTATCGGAATTATCTGTTGACAGTGAATCACCTTGACCCTAATCAATTTATGTCCTAATTCCATTTAACCTTCTTATCTGTAGTGTGTTATGAAAATTTCCCTAAAACTACCACTTTTAAGCCAAAAAAAAAAATAAGTAATCCCAAATCGAACCAATTAACGACTGAAAAAAGTCCCCGAAAGCTTCCATCAGGATTATGCCAGGATATCACATTTTTTACAACCATCCTTAATTCAAAAATGGGGTATCAAAAAAGTTTAACGAACACTAAAGACACTTGCTATTTAAAATTCAACTTGCACATCCCAAATTACGATTGAATTAAATTTAACTCAAACAACACACTTTTGAGTCCTTTACGACTTTTTAGTTAGCTTGATGTGTGTGTTGTATATTTTATCGCAACCGTGTTAAGACTGCTCGCCGCTTTACCCTTTTTGGATTTAACTCTCTCAGAGCCCCCATTTCACAGGTAATACACAGCCCTTTTCATGGTAAATAAATAATCTTTGATGGGTTGAAATACCGTTATGCATATATTTGCAGTATTTTCAACAAGTTTCACAGTTTCTTATTTTGCACTTTGTATAGATGTGCTGAACTGAACGAATGTGCTTCGAAATCTTTTTTTTTTTTGGGTTCGATGCGATGATGAACACGAAGGAGACTACGTTACGTATGCATCCATCGTTCTTTTAACATTTTCCATGTCGCATCGCAATAGGAGCTCAGGATATACATAGGTATACTATTCGGGGTGGATGTTTATTTCAGATTAAGTTCACGGCATCTCAACTCATCGTACAAAACATACAGGAGCAAAGGAAGACTTCATTTTGACTTTCACTTCAGATACGGATGCAAATAAATCAAGAGAAAAAAGAGTGGTTGATGTACTTAAGGAAAAAAACACCTCAAATTTCATCAAGGATGGAATCAACCTTGTTTTTGTGCAGAAGAAAACAAAAGGAACATCAGAGTGATGGGGGTAAAGTACCTACCCAATACTGCAACGACAGTCATTCAAAGGTGGTTTTTAGAGCATTTACTCATTTTTGAAGAGGATTCTTTAGAGTTCGCTACTTTCTATGGAGCCCTTTTTATTCTGCTATATTTTGCGGCAGTAAGGGTTCGTTAAATAGTCGTAAAAGTTATATGGAGATTTTGTATCTAGCATGACATTTTAACGGATAGCCCAGGAGAGTTGGCCCCGCACCCGTGATGGAGGTTAAGCGTTAAGGTATCCCTATATTTTAATAACCTTTGTTACTGTATCCCTGGAAAGCGAAAATGTGGTTATAATCTGACTTAGCCCTCCTCATATGACGGAAAGTTGATTCAAGACCATTACCCTGATTTTTCGCATTTGCGAAATTCACACGTTTTTGATGTGTTATACGTTACGTAAAATACGTTACGAAAAATACGTTATCGTAAAATACGTTATCGTAAAATACGTTACGTAAAATACGTTTCGTAAATTACGTGTTGTAAAATACGTTTCGTAAAATGCGTTACATTAAATACGTTTTGTTAAACACGTCACGTGTGATGACTTACGTGTCTCCAAGTACACGTTACGATACGGTCAGATTATGTATATTAGTGATGTTCAATAACAAAAATCCAGCACTCGGACGAAAGTTGATGCTTTCACATCCGGGCATTCACAATTTGATGGGTAGCTGAGGAATCCAACGCTCTAACCCTTACGCCACGGGGTATAACTCAAATTAAATATATGTACTTACAAGAGCGATTTCATGCGACCCTAGTCGTGAACCTCGTTTAACTTGTTTTATTTCAAATCCGTAATGTGTTCCTTTGGGTATATTCTTCTTCTTCTTCTTCTTGCATAGGTATTGTTATTTGGTTTTCTTATTTTCCTGTAGCATCTAAATTACCATCTTTTATTGAAGGTAGATATGTTTTCTAATTAGCACCGAACTTGTTATAGGTTTTTTAGGTTTTTTTTTTCTTTCCTACTTCTTTAATTTTTGGGTAGCCAAAAAAGGTATACCTATTGGTACAAATTAAGCTAATGCCTTAAATGCCCTTGTGTATGTCTGTAAGTCAGAGTCTATATCATATAGCGTGTGCTATTATGACAGGTCTCGGATTTGGAATCAGATTCGGTTTCGTTTCGGTTGTAGTGTTGAAGCTCCAAGGTATACACATACCTACATGTGTACACAAAAATAGCATTTTTGGGATTTGAGATAGAAAATGGCTTTTGCCGGAAGTAATTCTCTGACCATACTGATGGCAGTAGAAGATTGTATTGGATAAAATTCTATGATACACCTGTTGCGCTTTTGGTCTTTTTTTTCTCGCCCTCACTCTATCTCACTGTCTCACTCTCCATATCTTGATTAAATAGAAAGGATATAATTTTCGGGTTTGGTTTTTGGTTGTTTTCCTTCGTTTGGGGGTATTTTTTCTGGTTTAGTTTTGAGGTAATATTTTGTGGAGAAGGACATAAGACCATTTAAGGATAAGGTTTTTGTATAAATGAATATTATGAAAGATAAAACGAAAATGAGCCAGAAAGCAAAGCAATTCATAGAACAAACAGTCAATTTATTGAGTAGATGATGCATATAGTAGATATACATAGATATATGGTTGGTCTTCGTTACTGGATAGATTTGCTTGTGTTTAATTCAAGATGGGTATTTCTATATTGAGGTACACCTACATATACATAGGTAAGGTAAGTCGCAGACCGTGTGTCGGTCGACCTCAATATTTTGTGTGTTTGGCTTTATTTAATATTCAATTTATGAATCTCAATGAAAATGTGAGGTGATCTTTTGGGAATTAAGGAAAAGTGTGTGTTTGTTATTTTTTGATTATAGGTAAATGGAGATATGTACTCTGGAATACATATTTTTCAAAAAGATATTATGCTAACAAAAGGTTTTGTTGGGTGGGAGGAACATTGAAATCGAATTCTTTATGAAAAATTAATAAACTAAAGTTTTGGAAATAGTGAAATATAAGACATAGCAAACACATATGCTTGAGATGAGTCCCAATCTATCTATAATTTAAATAGCATGTCCAAAAATATTTTCCCCTAATAAATAAGGAAATATGATTTTGGTAAGTTGATTGATTAGGGACTTTGTTGTTCGAGTTTCTGGCTTTCCGGGGTTATTGCTATCCCTTCTTACCTATTTTTCATGATTAAATTATTTGCTTTACATATTTATATTCTTATCTAGAGAGGATCACATCAGTTGTTGTTTATATTCTACTAGCCGTTCCGCCTTCGCACGGTAAGACAAATCAAAAAAGCTTCGCAAAAGAAATAAAAAAGAATATAAATAACAGCCTGCTTTCTTGGGTCCACGCAACCCCCCTTCGTCATAACAAATCATGCTATAACTGCTCCAAAAGTCGGCATACTTTAGCACCCACAGTTTTTTTTTCCAAGTCGCTCGAAGCTCGTTGATGTACAAGTAGGTACAAACACCTATTTTTAATGGCGAAAAGCTCTTTTAACTGTTATAAATAGGCATTTCTCTAGTCTCGTCCCATTTTAGTTTACCGTGAATTGCCCTTATAGAAGGCTTATAGCCATTCCTTAAGTATAACCTTTTAAACTAAACTAACCCTTTAAATAACTTAATATTTAGCCCTCAATCCATCCTCTAATTTACTTTCTTAACCACGAAATGATTTTTCTTTAAATCGGATTCCATTTTTTGTTTTTACCCCATTGCACACTATAAATTGTAAAATTAAAAAAGAGGATATATTCTTTAAACCATCTCCTAAAAATAACCCTTCAAACAAAAAAAGAATTTTTGAAACTGGACGGACATGTGGTTTCGGAGATTATCCGGGACAAACAGACACACAAAGCAAGGATTCCACTTTACATATCAATACAGATATAGATGGATTATATGGAGCCGATAGTCCAGTCATCGCGCATTATTCCTTCCACCCATATTTAGTTGATGATTTATGATGTATTTGAACAACTCCGCTGTCAATGCATTAGAACCCGTGGCCAGGCTCCATAGACTCATAAGACTTCTTCTCGATATGTTCTTAAGCCACCTGACTAAGGGCGTGTGCGCATCGCGGATGAAATTTTGTCTTTTCATCCATCGTATGTATCTTCTCATCTCGATTCCGGTTATATCTGCCTTATACCGCTTGAGAAGTGACACAAAGTTTTCGAGTAGCGCCTAAAATGTGCTCTCACGTTCCAAGTTATGAGCCGTTGACTTTCCGGGTCCTGTTACCAATTTAGGATAATCATAATCTCAGCCCTCTCATGTATTGTCATAACCGCAATGATTCATGAGGTAGGGAATTCAAATTGACGACTCAACTCCTAGATCCGTAGGGTCTAACCCTTGATTTACCTTAAGACAGCAGGCCGGATAATTTTTGTTGAAAATAAGGCCGACCAGGATTAATTTTAGTATTTTTATTTTGCCATTTAATTATCAATATACCAAAAAAAACCTAAAACTTGAATCAATTTAGTAAAAATTGTTTGCAAAATCATTTCAGTAAAAAAAATAATTTCACGGGTGGCATGTCTTGAAACTTCTTATCTTATAATATCTTTAATTCCGATTTTAATAGCGTCTTTCATCTCAATCAGTCGGGGTTGTAAGGTTAATTTTTAAACTACCTTACCTGACTGTTGACTTTTACCTTATTTTTATTGGGTCGATCACCACATCTGCGATCACGAGTTTTCCAGCTATTTATCCAACAATGTCTCTTACAGCCATCGACTAAATTTTTTGACGAAATCGTTATAATCAGAGCAATCAGAGTGAAAATCCAAAAGTTAGAATTCATTTTTATTTTTTTTTTTAAGGGTTTACTGTTTACTTTCCGACACAACTCAACTCACAGACTGCACTTGCTTATTTATTTTGATGAATTAAAAACAGCTTAGCTTAAATATGTACCTGCTGATAAGAAAATGGGATTTGATTTTTTTCTTTACCAAAATTAATTAAATATACTATCTCTGTAAACATTTACGTAACGAGAATTTTTGATGAATCATGCATCGAAGTGTTTATGTGTTCTTTAATTAAATAAGTGTATATATGCAACTTTCTTGAGATTTAAGTATCGATTTATACTTTTAACAGAGTGACAATATTTCTCTAAATGCAAAGTTAAGAAAATAGAGAATTTTTTTTTAGCTCGGAGGAGTTTTTCAGTGTGAGATAATCCCAGGTTTGGAGGTAAAACTCCTCAAACATTGTTTTCTCAGTCAACTTAAATTAGCTCAAAAGCAATATTTCAGAGTTGATTCAAAACTGAAAATCTTGGCCTTTGAATAATAATAGCCGTGTTTTTTTTTGCAAGCCCCGAGGAAATTAGTCTAAAAAACAAGATACGTATGTACAATAGGGAATTTACGAATTTGTCAAAGTCAAAAGTGACAGCTATTACTTTGGTGAATCTGACAGATGGCAAATTGCAAAAGAGAAGCGTTTGCTCATATTTTAACTTTTAAGTATAATTTTAATTACAGAGGTCCTTTTTTTCAGTGCGAGATTAAAGTTAAACCCGAATTAACTCATAAAATTTGGTGGGTTAACTCAGGATTAACTGAACAGATGCTTCTGATGTTTTATCAGTCGTCGTTTAGTCGTTTCGCATGCATTCTCCACCGAAAAACTGCTTCCGTAGTTCACTGAGGGTTAATTTATTTCTAAACTCTGGTTTAATTCACCACTGAAAAACTGGGCCTAAGTAATTTCTTTCTTTTATAGAAACATTCCTTGCACAATTTTCCAGTATTTGCTTTCTAAAATATGTATGTAGCTTAACAAATGTCAGTTTCGTTAAAGTTATGATTTTGACGTTTGTGATTAAACGAAAGAGGGATATATTGCCATTTTGTAAAATTTCCCCTTTACAATATCGTTAAAAGGGTAGGTCATCTAGTGGCTTCTTTTTAAATCATAGGTTATTTTGACACTGACAGCTGTTTCCCGCTCGAAATCTTGACAGATAGTTAATATCATACCTCCGCGGAAAGAAATGAGTCGCTAAACAACGTTGGGAAATATTAAAAACTTATTTCCAAAGTGAGTGCTGTGTAGCCCAAACAGATTTTGGCCGAAAAATCATCTTTTCTGACGAGAGGTGTTTTTATCTCAGCGGCTACGTTAGCAAACAAAATGTCCGTATCTGGGCAAACCCTGGGAAAACCTGCACGTTGTCGAGAAGCCAATGTATCCACAGAGCAGAGAGTGATAGTTTGGTGCGGATTGTGGAGTGGTTGCATCATTGAACCATTTTTCTTTGAAAATGAGGTTGTGAACAACGTTTTGGTCAATGGTAGGCGTTACATGTTAACCGACTGTTTTTTTACTGAATTTGAAGACATGGGTTTGGAGGACCTCTGGTTCAAGCAGGATGACATGAGGCGCCATGTCACACAGCACCAAATTCCCAAATCATGTTATCAGCCGTCTTGGCGATGTCAATTGGCCGCCTCGGAGCTGCGATTTGACCCTTTTGGACTTTTTTTATGTGTGGAACCGTGAAGGACCGATGTTAATTTTCACTCTCATAAAACTATACAACACTAATTGAGTCGAAGCCTGCATAAAATGCACCCAAATTTACATTATTTCGAATACCCCTTGTATTAGGTTTTGAACAAGCTCCTTTAATCAATAGCCTAATAAACATTTGCAAAATCCTTACTAATTTTCCACTTACTATAAAGTAAATTGAATAAATTATACCTACTTCCATAAAATAAACCACAGGTTCGATATCATAAGCACAACCCCCATCTTACAGAGCTCTCATAAATTCCTTGAATAAAACGATCTAACATCATCTATCTAATTTTGAATGAGAATCTATCTATTCACATTTGATGACAGACAGACAGACAGACAGATAGACCTAGATTTTCAATTATTCTACAAATAAAATCTCATCAAATTTATGTATTTTGTTGAAAAATTTCAATTTCTCTCTTTTATCACAAAATACACACACCGCATCCAACACCAGTTGCTTATGATGTGCTGCTGAATTTCCTAGACATCATGTGTGTGTTGTCGTCGCAGGCTAAACAAGGATTCCATATATCCTTTGATATAAATAAATAACACAATTCAATTGTATGTACCCTATACTCTCAATCTGACAGAGCAGACACAATATCCGAAAGTACACATACAAGCTACTGTCAATATGGGAATTGTGGGAGCTCACTCACTCTCTCTCTCTCTGGCACTAGGACGGTACTGGCTAATCATTGTCGTCCCACATATAAACAAAAACATATCCCTGGCACCCATGCTATATGAACAAGAACATGCAATCGACTACAATCAACATCATCATCACCCATGGCATCCAAAAAACGTAGAAAACAAAAAAAAGACGGACTTTCAGATGAGCAGAGCAAACATCCTAACCTGATTGGGACACAGTAGTTTCGTCTTTTTTTTTTTTTTTGTTTTTTTTTCCCATCCTCATTTCGGTATTAAATGCTGGATGAGGTGTGAGGTCATCAGAATCACCCCGACTTTACTTGGTTTGTATTAACACAAAAAAAAAAAAGGACTCTTAAATCTTGGGAGCGCTGTGTTTCTCATCTTCATCACCATCATGATGGAAGCCTATAGTCATTTAAATCACATATTCATTTTATGTATGTGGCTGGCTGGTTTGGGCTTCTTGGATAAAAGTTTTTCAAACAAAGAAAAAAGGAAAACTGAACCTTATACTTTTTTGTTTTGTTTTGTGCCACGAACATGTTCTCAGTTCATCATCAACATGAACATCATCGCAGGGACATAGACGGAGAATAGACCACAAAATGACATTCCACATCTTGTTCGCATCTTCATTACTAACTGGGTCTTGTGTTCATCATAAAATAAAAAAGACGGTAGCCATTTTTTGTATGTCTGATCAGGGCCGGATTAATTAATTTTTTTCGCAGAAAATCAAAATTCAATGCCTCGCAGGATATACTTTTCTCACATGATACTTTTTTCGTATAATACTTTTCTCGCATGATATATTTCACGCATGATTCTTTTCTCGCTTGATATATTTCACGCATGATACTTTTCTCGCATGATATATTTCACGCATGATACTTTTCTCGCATGATTCTTTTCTCGCATGATATTTTTCTCGCATAATATATTTCACGCATGATACTTTTCTCGCTTGATATATTTCACACATGATACTTTTTTCGCATGATATATTTCACGCATGATACTTTTTTCGTATGATACTTTTCTCGCATGATATATTTCACGCATGATACTTTTCTCGCATAATATATTTCACGCATGATACTTTTCTCGCATAATATATTTCACGCATGATACTTTTCTCGCTTGATATATTTCACACATGATACTTTTTTCGCATGATATATTTCACGCATGATACTTTCTTCGTATGATACTTTTCTCGCATGATATATTTCACGCATGATACTTTTCTCGCATAATATATTTCACGCATGATACTTTTCTCGCATAATATATTTCACGCATGATACTTTTATCGCTTGATATATTTCACGCATGATACTTTTTTCGCATGATATATTTCACGCATGATACTTTTTTCGTATGATACTTTTCTCGCATGATATATTTCACGCATGATACTTTTCTCGCATGATATATTTCACGCATGATACTTTTCTCGCTTGATATATTTCACGCATGATACTTTTCTCGCATGATATATTTCTGGAATGATGAAAGTGTGACAGTGTAAAAGTGTGTAATTTTAACCGTGGGACAGGGTGAACCTTTTTTTCGAACCCTTTATGTACTAGAACCACCATAGGAGGCCCTACTTACAGATGCCAACCTATCTGCCCTTAATCACAAGTCCAGCCCTATTTTTGATGATGATTTAATGACACACCCCATCACTCCCATACCATTTCCCATCTCACGTAAAGGAATCCTTAATATTCACGTTCACATGATATAAAAGTGGGTCAGTCAGTATAATGTCCCCTCTGTGTGTCGTCCTGATGGTCCATGAATGTGTGAATAAATGTGATATGAGGTTTTTAGAATGGATACTGAATATAGTATAGGGTTCAAGTCAGAACATAAATCGTTCGCACATTTCGTGGAACAGTGCGGTTAGCTTTTAAACACACATAACTCGTGATATGACTACTTGCCGAATCTCCATAAAATGGACGTTTAGATAAAAGTCATTCCGCTCTGAACATCACCTCGGAGGGAGAGTGAACGTGGCCATAGAAAATTCAGCAGAAAGAGGTTTGGATTTTCCCATTCAGCAATTCCAAAATCATTGCGGTTCGATTGGTCGTAAATTGAGAAAATTGCAATTCTTTGTAAAAAAAAGAGAAAAAAAATATGTTATCGAGAGACATCATAAATTTGATTTTAATAAAGGAAAGGATTTGAGTTTGGTAAAGTACAATCTATATAACACTTATAGTATATGAAAGATGTTACTAAACCAAACCATAACCATATGAAGGATTTCTGGGCACAGTAGTGGTTGTGTTTTTTACAAAGCTAATCTTGGGATGTATATTTGAAAAGGAATAAATTAAATATAGAGAATAAATTTAAGTTTATTGTTATATTGAATCATTGGGAAGATCTTAAGTAGGTAGCTAATTTAAATCCAGATTTTTGAACAAATTTTGCTGTATTTCGTTGTCGTTGCGCTAAATTTATTATTTGTAACTCATTTATTTTTACCAAAAGCCTACAATGTCTACACAATTTGATTCTCTAAAAATTCGATCTTAATACTTTTTGGTCTAAAATCGATATATTTCGACTTGAATCGAAAAAAAGCTCGAAATACAGTAAACCTATAACCGCTAAGTTACCCTTGTTTTGAAATTTTCTAAGCTTTTGGCCTTTATTTTATTAGAGTTGAGTTTAAATTTAGACCCCTAGGGTAGGAATGAATAGGGTGCTAAACAAATAAAAATTCAGTCACATTGGGTTTAAAATCTCTCCAAAAATGTCTCTCCAAAAAGAGGAAATCCAGTCAAAAAATCAAATTTTGAATTAGAAAAACGTTCAATTATTTATTTTACATATTTTTTTTTATTAATTAATTATTCGTTGTTTTGTTTGTTTTAAAGTATATAGTACAAAAAAATAATAAAAATAATAACGACTATTAATTACTTTAAGAAATATTAAATATATATGTATAAAAAAATAATAAATTTTAATATATTTATCATATAAAATAGAATTTTTAATTTTTAAAGTTATTTAACTATTGCATAATTTTATTTTTCATTTAATTTTCTTATTTAATGAATAAATTTTTAATGTTGCGATTTATTTTTTGCTCTTAGAAGCAAAAAAAAAAAAAAAAACAAAATCACGCCTCGAAAATCAGGCTAAAATTGCAGACTAAATAAATTTCTAACTAGAATAGATTCGTTAATTATTTTTTTTATTCATGGATTTTGTTTTTGTATTTATGTTTGTATGTATGTATATAAATGTTATGTTTTTTTTTATAGAATCTCATTGTTTTTTTTTTGTTGTTGTTTACATAAATATAAGAATGTTTACAATTTGTTTAATCTAGAAAAATTAATAAAAAAAAATTCAAACATTCAAGCACTTCCCATTAAGTGTGGAAATTATTAAATTAAATAAAGAAATTAATTTTGTCGAGAATTAAAAATAAAAAAAATATATTTATTTATAAAATGTACAAGGTTTTAATTTCACACATTCAATGGGAAGTGCAGAGCTAGACTTTTTAGTTTTTTTTTTCGTTTTTAGAGGAGGGGGGAGGGAAGGAGGTCAGGTTGTTTTTTTTTTTTTAATTTAATTTAGTTTAATGATTAAGGAAGAAGCAACAAAGCTTTGGTGATAAATAAATCAATAAATTATATGCAATTGAGTATTTTTTTTTAAATTTTTTTTTTTATGTTTTTTTTTTTGTTGTTGTTTAACTAAAGGCAGTGATTTTTCGTGATTGGGATTTTAATTTTTTTTTTTTTAATTTATATTTTTTTTTTTTGTATTTTATAACTTATGACCAGACTCTTGAAAAGATGTTCATATTCAACCATTTGTCGTATTTAGCTCGTTTGACTTGTTTGTGTATGTGTTTCTTTCTAGTTTTATTATTATTTTTAATTTTTCAATTTTTAAAAGCTTTCGCTTTATTTTTTTTGTATATATATATATATATTTTATGTATGACCATGAAAAATGTGTGTTAAATGTTTAAACAATTTTTTTTGTAATATTATTGGACTTCGCTATCACTGTCACTCTTCTCTGAAATTAAATGGAAATCTTAATATGCTGCCCGATGGTATAAGGAAAAAAAAGAAGAAGAAAAAGAAAAATCCTGGTAAACACTAACCCTTCTTTCCCGTGTAAGCGTGCCGTTTCAGTCGATCGTATAAGTCTTCTTTAGTTCCATAGAGCGAGGCATTTGACCTCGCCAATGTACTCATTTTACCTCCATGAAGACCTGTTAAGGAACAAAAAAAAAAACGCTGGAATTAGGAACATTGTTTGTGACAACTCATCTTAGAATATATTTTCCTATAATAAATCTTTCCATAATTTTTTTTTCATAATAGATTTTCCTATAAAATCGTCTTTTTTATTTACTTTATCCCATAGTACTTGAGACTACTATTCCTCTTTCTATAATAATACCTTCTCAAATTGCTTGCCATAATAATTTGTTTTTACTATAAAAACTTGGATCATAATAACTCATTTTCAGTAACTCTTTTTACCTCATCTTAAGGTTTGTGTTCTAAAATTACACTTTCTGTAGTAGATTTTGATGTAAATAAACGATAAAGTGGAGTAAAATTATCAATTCCATAATAATTATTTTTCACTTATATTCCTCATAATGACACAATGACTTTTCCGTGATAGCTTGACATAACACTTACTTATCTCTTTATACTTATCCCATAATAATCGTTTTCTATATTATTCTTCATATCTTCCTATAAAATTTTCTCACATTAATTTAGCTTGTAATAATCCATAGGCTTTTTTTCCAATACAAATATCTTCCATAATAGCCTTGCCTATAAAAATTCATTTCGTGTAAGTTATTATCATCCTATAATAACTCATCTCTCATTGACTCTCTTCTCCTCGCAGTACCTGAACTTCAAAAAATGTTCCCATAATAATATTTCCTATAATTTTCAATTTGTTAAAATTTCCTTCCCTTATAAAAATCTCCACTCTAACTCTTTAACCAATATCTCTTTCCATTATAATTAATACAAGTTCCCATAATAACTCAATCCAAAATAACTCAATGAAAAATTAAAAAAAAAATGGAGACTTACCATCCTTCATGTATGTTTCATTGTAGAAATTTGGCATTTCCCAGCCATCCTCCTCGTCGTCATAATAATGCGCATACGTACTATGATGTGACGGCGCTATTGACTCAGCATATGGGGTATGGGCACCATAATAGAAATTCACCTGTGATCCCGTTTGATCAATGGCAGGTGTAAGCATTTTCTTTGGATCCCGCCTCTTGGTCGATCGCACACAGATCATCCATATAAGCAGGACTATCACAATGATAAAGATGACAGCGCCAGCTATGCCGCCAGCGATGTAAGCGAACTCAGAACGTTCGGCACAATGTGGCCCGGTAAATGACCCGACACAACGGCACGATGGTGTTCCTTTGAGATCTTTGACACATGTGCCAGAGTTCTCGCAGTAATTATCACAAACATCGTCACATTCCATACCGGTGCCGTTAAATCCTGGCTTGCATTCGCACTTGAAGTCGAACACTTCGGCAACAAGAATACAGTAGGCATTTGGATCGCAATGGGGCTTGCCCTCGGCAATGTGTTCGCAGGGATTGATACATTCGGATTTGCTGGTCGCTCCGGTCTTTGAGGTACTGTGGTTTGGTGGGCATTGGATGCAGGAGGTTTGCTGTGATTCGGGTTGGTAGAAACTCTTGCTGCACTCGACGCACATGTTCATTGTACCGTTTAGATAAGTGCCAGGCGCGCAAACTGGAATCGTACATTCTTCCACCGAAGATGAACCAACCTTAGGGGTAGTACGGCCCAGAGGACAAGACTGACAAGATGGCTGAACACCTTGCAGGCGATATGTTCCTCTTGGACATGGTTCGCATTGCCCATCGATTCCGAGCTGTTGACCGGAACTGCATTCATCACGGCACTCCTTGCGTGAGGTGGCTTCGCCCGAGCGGGTAGTTTGTCCCAGGCCGCAAAGCTCACATCCGAATGAGCCTTCATTCGGTTGATAGAAACCATGACCACATGGCCGGCAGAGTCCAGTTTCTGAGTCAAGGAATTTCCCAGCTGGGCAACGTTCTTTACAATCTCCTGCCGATCGAGCTCCAGGTCCCGATGTTACACCGGGTCGTCCGGCTATCGTGGGACATTTCGAGCATTGAAGTTGTCCGGCTTCGGATTGATAGGTTCCTCGAGCACAAGCAACACAAGTCTTATTCGAACTATCATAGAACGTACCAATTGCACATGGAACACAATCAGGAACCATTACAACTTGTCCAACGGGGCACGCATATTCTGAGGTGAGATCTAATGAACCTGGATCGGGCACAGTGTTTGGTAGAATATCATGAACAGCAAATTGGTCATCTTCCAGAATAAGCTTTTGCAGCAAAGACTTTACATCGGATCGTTCTCCGGTCGAAGAGTGAAGTACTGGATCGCTGGAAATTGAAAAAGTAGCATTAGCAAGTTTTTCCCAAATAATCCTTAAAGTGTGCCAGCTTGAAGGTTAAAAGCCTTAAAATCGAAATTAGTGGATATTGCGTGCAAAAAATGAGGGGTTAAAGCAGATTTTAGGGTTAACTTAATTCAAAAAAAAAAAATTCTTTTGCCCGCTGCCCTAAGCGTATATTTTTGAAGGTGTTCAGATTTGTTTTGTTTTTTTTTTGTTTTTGAACATACTTGACTGCTGGGAATGCAATCTCCAAGGTGTACGTATCACCGGCTTGCTGTCTACCCTGACGTCCTCGTAGTTCTTCCTCATCGACTGTATCTCTACAAAGTTTTATTAAGTTTTGATTGGTTTTTTTTTTTGTAAACATGTCTTTAAGGATTCAAGAGGTGTTCGTAACAATTTCGAAATAATTTCAAAATTATATTGTCTATTTTTTTGCCGAATATTGTGTACTTACTTTTCAACTGGAATTGAAGCGTCTAGAAGATAGGTACTACCACCTTCATTCTCTGTAGCACGACGAGCACGATTACCTTGGCCGCCACGATAGTGATCACACTTGACATCGATCTTGAGGTCCTTGCATTCCCTAAAATAAAAAGAGAAATCATTTTTAGAGTCTGGAAGCTTCGTGTGTTTAGTTTGAGACTAACCGTGATCCCTCGACTGAGTAAGAGCAGAAGTTCCAATCGCGATTCAAAGCATTGACAGAGTTCGAAACCTTTTGACGTAAAACTCCTTGTCCGGCCTTGTTACAGAGTACGTCCGATGGGAAGAGCATCTTGATTCTGAACACTCGTTGGGCTGGTTTAGCGGCTATGGAAACAAAAAAAACCGTCAAGAACTTCAAATCTTAATAAAAAGGCGTTAACTTACGAGAGCATGATGGGTATATAAGTGGCGTTGCAGGTTCTCGCGTTGGGCGCCAGAAACCTTCGGCACCGCACGTGTAGAATTCTGGAACCAGTTCGGAGAATCGAAGTCCTGGATGACAAGCAATTTCACAGACCTATTCAAAAAAATAATTTTAACAGCTCGTCTTTTTTGTTTTCAAGTAGTTTACCTTAAATTGTCCTCCAGCACCCCAATCTTTGCAGACTTGAGTACCTCCAACTGGATCAGCCAAAGGTGGACAGAATTCAGCTAAAACGTCGGATAAAAACATATAAGTGATATTCCATTTGTAAAATTAATCTCATGTCTAAACTTACACAAAAGAGAAACCTTAAAGCTGCACGATGCACTATTTCCAGCTGCATCGTAAGCCACATAAGTGATATCATAAGATCCCCACAGCAAAGTTGTTCCAGGTCGGTGACCATTGCGTTCCATGATCTTCACGACTCCAATATTATCGCTGAAATGTGGTTCATCCCATGTTACCACCGCCGAACCGTTCTTAGCAATGACCCATAAATCACCGGGACAATGTTCGACACTAGGTGGTTCCTTGTCAACTTCCAACTGCTGGCAATTGGCACCGGTATATCCATTGGCACATTTCCGCTGTCCACACACTGATGGCACTGATCTTTCAACTCCTCCCGAAACAACTTCATAGCCGGCCCAGTTCAAAATTAAACCATCATAAAGAACCGGTTCGCTACGGCAATCTCGAACTTGTTTCTGAATCTCGGATGTGACGTCAAGAGCTCGTCCCCAAATCTGTGCCTTAGTGATCTTCCCTTGGAATCCTGCTTCAGCATAAGTTGCTGAATTCACTTCGTCTGGCTGAGGACGTCCCAGGACGGCCCAAGCAAATTCAGGCATTGTCCGACCACCGGCGTATTCAGTCTTGCTGGCGATCAAACCCTCGGTAATCAGTTGCAGCTGTCCGGTTGTTCCATCCCAAAGAATGGCGATGTGATGCCATTGGCCATCATTGACGGTCGTGTATTCTCGGAACGAAAGGAAAGCATCTTGAATGTCAGGGAAGAGGGAAACTTGAACTCCACTGGAGTGGGCCTGGATCAAAAGACGACGGTTGTTGGCGACATGAGCTGACTCAACTCCGTAGAGGGTGAAGAAAATTCCTGAATCGTCCTTCTGAGCGAATTGCACCCACATGGCAATGGTCAGGGATGGAGATTCGCTCGTGTAGAAGGGAACAACCTGAGCAGCAGTCGAACGAGTTGCATCGCTAAAGTACAAATCATAATCCACTTGAATCACTGAAAAAGAAGCAACATGATTAGTCGATCGACATTTTGATTTCCCGAACACTTACCCTTCCTGCAGTCATCGCCAGTCATGTTGAAGGGGCATTGACAGAAAAATCCATTTACCAGATCGATACACGAAGCTCCAGGTGGACAAGAGTTATCTTTGCAGTCTACAATATCTTCTTCACAGTTCTTGCCTTTGTATCCCTTGGGGCATTTGCAAGTGTAGCCAGTTCCATTATCAACACAGGTGGCTCCATTCTGGCAAACATGTGCATCACAAGCATCGAACTCGTACTGACATCCAATGCCTGAGTAGTCTTCGGGACAGGAGCAGTTCAGTCCAGATCCGAAGTCCTGGCATTTACCGCCATGCATGCAAGGGTTTCCAATGCAACGTTCCGGAGCAGTTTCACAGTTCTTTCCATCAGTTCCACTTGGGCAGGAGCAGAAGTAATCTTCGAAAAGATCGATACACTTGGCATCATTTTGACATGGTTTCTGGACATTGCACGTTGTAACTTGTGAGTCACAACGAACTCCAGTCCAGCCCTGTGAACAAATGCAGTCAAACCCTCCAATTCGATCGCGACAGTTTCCTTCATTCATACAGGGATTTGTCTCACAGTCATCAATGTCGGTTTCACAGAGAGTTCCGGTGAATCCTTCACGGCAAACGCATTCGAACTTGTTGTCCAAGTCCAGGCAACGCTCTGTACCAACTGGATTACATGGATCCGACAGACATTCATCGATCTCAGCTTCACACGATAGCCCCACATAGCCAGGGCGGCACTTGCAAAGGAATCCATCAAGCTGGTCCATACATGTTGCTCCGTTTTGGCACGGATTCGACTCGCAGTCGTCGATCGGATGTTGGCAGTCCTTTCCGGTGTAGCCTGGCTCACAGCTACAGGTGTATGCATCGACCAGATCCACACACGTTCCATCGTTTTTGCAAGGATTATCTTCGCAGTCATTGATGTTTATTTCACATGCCGGACCAGTCCATCCAGGATGACAAACACACTCATGATCGAAAAGTCTATCGACGCATGTTCCATGCTTACACGGCTCCGAAAGGCAGAGGTCTATCTTTTCTTCACAACGTTTACCTGTGAAGCCGGGCGAGCACGAACAGCTGAAGTCGTTGACCATATCTGTACAGTTGGCTCCCAGCAGGCAAGGATTTTCGGCACAATCATCGATGTTAATCTGACAGTGTACTCCTTCCCACCCTGGCAGACAGTCGCATTTGTAGCGGCCTTGTTGGAGAGCTTGGCAGCTGGCACCATTGCTGCAAGGGTTGCCGTTGGCGGTGCAGGGATCGATGGTGACATCACAGTCTGTTCCTGTGTATCCGCTGCGACATAGACAGGTGTAGTTCTTGTAGCCAGGTTCGTTCTTGCACATGGCTCTTGCGGGACAGGTGTCATTTCGACAGTCGCTCACTTCTTCCTGACAATTGATACCCGAGTATCCTGGTTGACACTCGCACCTGTAGCCCTGAGGCAAATCTGTGCAGGTTCCACCGTTGTAACAAGGCTGCGACGCACATTCATCGATGTCAATTTCACAACGACGTCCGGAGAATCCAGCTGGACAGAAACATTGAATACCATGTCCCATCGGCACGCAAAGTCCACCATGTTGACAAGCTCCTTCTCCGCACACAATCGACTTACACTCTTCACGGCCCTTCGAACTGATACCATCTGTTCGCATATTGGTTGGGCATTCATTGCAAGTCTGTGATCCAGGAATTCCTTGATAGTAGTTCATAGGACATGGGGAGCATGGCGCCAGACCGGTAGACGAGTAGAATCCAGGGCCACACTTGGCTCGGCAGAAGTCTTTTCTCGATGCAGCTGGTTGGAAGGTGAATGTTCCTGTTGGGCAAGCTTGACAGTCCTTGAATCCTCCATTTGGTGGTTCGATTGTAAAGGAATTCCTTGGACATTCTAAACATGGCACCAAACCAGTTGGTGAATAAGTTCCATAGCCACAAACTGGCACACAATCCGACAGCGACTTGGAGCCTTCTTCTTTGGTGTAAGTGCCAGCGGGACAGCGCATGCAAGTTCCCTGTCGTTCTCGGTTTTGATAGTATCCACGAGGGCAGTAAGTACAAATGCTTTGACCCGTACCAACATAAGTTCCAGCCGGACAATGAAGACATCTGGGCACATCACTTGTATCCATGTTGAGTACTTCTCCGACACTGCAGGTGAAGCCTCGGGTAATTGTGCTCTTCAAGGCTCTCAGTGGTGGACATTGATTGCCGATGTTGGAGACATTCAGCAAGGATTCAATAACGGCACTTGCGTACGGTACACTAAGATCAAAAATAAGATTCAATGTTGAACCACAAAGATCGTAAAGCTGAGGTTGACGAATTGCTGGAAGGATCGACAGAATAAAGTCCATTTTAACGACATTCTCCTCTAGGAGACTTGGCACCGATCGGATGAACGACACGTTCATGTTCACGTTGACGGCTGAACAGCGCTGCGATAAAATATTATTCAAACCACCATAGTATTGTGACAAGAGGTCTTGATACTGGCCCAGACAAGATTGAGCTACAGCTCCATTAGCACGATACGTAACAGTGGCTGTGACTTGGTAATCAGCTTGTTCGGTATTTTCAGAAACACAATCTGGAACCACTGATGTTGGTTTCCATAGCCTTGAAGTCTCGCAAGTGAATGTCTTTAGTGGATCTCCGTCGGTGAAACGGAAACCTGGTTTACACGTTGCAATACATTCCACGCCTCGATCGCCTGGTAAACAATTGATTGCGCCATTTTCGGGTGGCTGAAGTTCCCAATCCACACACGGTGATGCCTGTACAGACACTTGGAAGTGGCAGGTAGCTCGGTTATTGAACTTGTCGGTAGCCACCACGGTGACGTTTTCGAAACCTCGAATAGGAATTACAGCCCTATCTGGGGTGAAAGTCAATGTGACTTCTCCCGAATCGTCAGAGGTCTTGATGCGCTTCCGGGTGTCATTGAAATTTACGTTGTAACTTTCTTGTTTGTCAACCAGCTCAATCACGTAGCTCTGGGGGCATGAAAGCAGCGGTGGAGTGACATCGGGCACGGTGATGTTGATCTCACAAATAGCCACATTTCCATCGTAATCAAAAGCGACGTATTTAACAACGGTGTCCTTGAAAATATGCGAAGGAGTCTTGAAGTTCTGCGGCTTAATCTCCAAACGGGCTATTGATCCGGAGTTATCGACAGCTGTAGGTTCGGTGAAGTTTACAGGAAGAACACCTCCATTTTCATCTCTTCTCACTATGATCGGCTGCTGAGGACAGTTCTGGAAGATTGGTGGTTCATTGTCAACACAAGGGCTGTAACCATAGTCGTAACCTAGCAAAGGTTCCTTCTTGGGCTCTTCGCAACCCATCAACTCAAATTTCAAACATGCATTTTCCATATAACTAACAATTCCGAGGATAACAAACCTAGCTTGAACATATTTGGGCAGAGTGATCATGGCGAGTTCACCAAAGTTTCCGGGATCCCTCATGGTCAGATTGAAGTTGGGGAAGTAGACAACGTAGTTTTCGTTTTCGGCTTGTTTGTAGAAGAAACGGATTTCCGTGGGCCTTCCAACAATATCATTTGTCACAACGCCCTTGACAAGAATAGCTTTCACTCGATAGACATCGCCTAGGTCTACACTGACATAAGTGAAGGCTTCTTGTTTGCCACACCAACCTGTCACAGAGTTCAAACGAATATTTTTGGCTTCGTAATTTGGTCTTTCGGAAGTTGCATTTATTGCCGAGTCGGGAATTTTTCCTGAGGTCAAACCCAAAGGCTTTATGACCTTACACTCTGGCTCACGAATACAAGAGATTGGTCGTGGATTGATGAGGATGTATCCAGGTCTTTGACAGCCAAAGAATACTTCAGAACCTTGTTCATAGCTTCTGGCGACTTGTAAGCCATCACTTGGACGGCCAGGGTCTTCACATACTGGTCCTTCACAGCGGAGATCTCCGAAATCCCAAATTCCATTGCCTTGGCAGCGAACGACGTTGTCATGTTTCGAAGTTTGTCCGGCAAGCTTGAAGGTGTTTTGACATCCAAAGAAGAATGAGCTTTGATAACGGGTATCAACAAATTGACCATACTCAGCCCCTGGCGTTGGCATTGGCATTCCGCAGTCAACTCGTGGACATGATGGAGAAGTTCCCGAAAGCCAGTAATCGGGTAGACCGGGTTTGGGGTCATACACACACTGCCTGAACCCAGAAGTTGCACTTCCTCGCAAACGACGCCCAGGACTGTTGCATGCAACGGTAACATTGTCCCTGAATGGTACTAAAACGCTCTCTGGGTCAGGTCGAATAACTTGAAGGCCCTCTAGCTTGTCATCAGGAAGCGACACGCATTTGGCATCTGAGAAAAAAAAATACATAAGTCTCCAATTTAAGATAGTTTCTGAAAATACTTACAATTACATTCCGGGACAGATGAGTTCCACTGTCCAGTGGAGAGACAAAGCAACGATGAACTGCCAGACATGATGTAACCAAATTCACACTGGAAATTAACAATGTCTCCAAAGTGATGTTCGTTCTTATCGGAGAGGAGTTTTCCATTTTCTGGAGCCTGCAGAGGCGGGCACATAACCGGGACGCAAGTTTTATCCTTCTGATAGGTATCTCCATCGCGCATTCCGGTCTCGGACTTTTCAACCAAGAATCCAGCTGTTCCATTGGCAGTGTAGAGTTGGAATCCATTGTTGCACGAGCAGGCAAACGATCCGGGAGAGTTTATACATTTTTGATCACAACCGCCATTATTCTTTGTGCACTCATTTATATCAACACAATCCAAACGAGTACAACCCATAGCTTCCATTCTCAAGCATGGCGCTCCCACGTAGTCTTGGATTTTAAAGCGAATGTAACGAGCTTCGATCGGCATGGGAAGGTTCAAAATTGACAAAGTTGGCTCGAGAATTCTGAATTCCACAGCTGTTCCATCGGGATTGGCATAGTCCTTGAAAGTGTCAGTCAAGTTGTTGGTATATTGGAGTCGCACAGCTGATGTGAATGCAACATTTCCATCGAATCTCTGAACCGACATGGTCCTGAAGCCCCGCAAGATAGTTGGAGCCCTTAGATCAATCATGATCCAGTTGGCTCCAGGCTCCACAGAACTTCCACACCAACCAGCTGAGTTCAAACGAACCATGCCCTTGGTGTAACCATCATCACTCTCCGATGACATAATGCTTTCGTCAGGAATTCCGCCATTAGCCAAACCCAGGTCTCCCACTGGACGACATTCAGTTGTAGGAGCAAAGCCCTTACGGCACTGACAGTGGAACGATCCGTTGGTGTTCATACACTCAGTCGTAGAGAGATCGCATTGAGTTGATGTGCATTCGTTGATGTCCTCACAGCTTGGAGGATTCTCAAAGACCTGCTCGGCACTGCAGCGGATGATATTTTGTCCAATAAGCTTGTATCCCTTGAAGCACTGAACACGAGCTTCGTCGCCGAAGAAGTACGGACGAGCGGCATCGACCACGAATCCACTTTCGATTTCGGGGAATTTGTGGCAGCGTTTTCGAGTACACTTGGGTACGTCCCCACTCCATGTTCCGTTTGACATGCAAATCAAAACCGGATAGCCAGTTCTCTCGTAGCCAGCTTCACACTCAAATTGAACAATTGTTCCATAGCTACGACCGCCTCCGTTGAGAAGTGTCACATTGGCATGTCCGACCTCGGGGAGTGGGGCACACTGTGACGCCATGCAGGTTGGCTTGCGCTCCCAACGTCCATCGGGAAGACAGGATATTTTCTCGATAGGTTGTCCCGAGGGGAAAGCGAATCCAGCATAGCACTGGTACATGGCCACACCCCGGTAGGTAACGTTCGATGAGCCAATCGAGAATCCGTTATCGATTTGAGGCACCGGACCACAATAGACCTCTGAGAAATTAAAAAAAAAAATTAATAGGAAATTCAAGACTTGAGCTTCTTGCTGGGCCTACCTTGACATTTGGGGATGTATTCGACACTCCAGTTGCCACCTTTCATGCACTCCGTAACGATTTTATTCTTTCCAGTTGCGAACTCTTGTCCAATAGGACAAGTGAAAGTGACCACAGTTCCGAAAGCTGTATCCCTACTTGATGCCAAAGCTCCAATACCAGGCTTAAGATTTGGGCAATCAGCTGAGAATGTTGCTGACCATCTGGAAGAAAAAAAAAAAAAACTATGTGTTAAGATTCGTTTGAGGCCTAAGTTTTAGCTAACTCACCCTGCGGCATTGTGCAAAGCATCTGAAGTAAACTTAATCAGCATTTCTCCAGACGAAGCAGTTAGAGTCAACTTTGGAGCAGCTGTTCCAGTGAAACCATTTCCAGCATGTAATCTCAGTCCCGAAGTTGAAGATCCATCGTACACCTGGACAAAGTCACTTTTGTGCACCATGAACTTGTCGAACTTCAGGGATAACGGGGATCCCAAACTGTTTCTAATCACAAAGAAGCATTCCTGGTTGGTTGGATAATCTTCCAGGCCGTAGGCTGGTGAAGTTACTGTTCCATTCCGCGCTGTTATTGTTGCCTTACAACCTTGGGTATATCTGAGGCTGAAACCCTTGCCAGAGTCTCCCAGACTCGACTTGAAATACAAATACACCTTGTTGCCTGTTGAGATGACAACCTTTTCGTTGTCCTTAGCATTTCCTGAGAGTCTAGCAATTGGTCTGCTCATTGGACTATCTCCATCTCGTATCAACATGTAATCGCGACCTGCGGTAATGTCCAAGTCTTGGATTTCAATTGAAACGATGCGTCCAGCTTGAGCTTTGATGATGTACAAACACTCTAAGCCACCAGGATACTGTTTGGGGTATCCTGGACTTGTGAGTACCTGTCCCTGAGCTGTGGCACGAAGAGTGCCACCACAATTCTTCGCCTCCGTTTTCCATGTTGCTCGGAAACCCTTGCGTTCAACACTGCCATCGGTGGTGAATTTAATGATCATAAAGTTTGAGGCTGTCACCAAGGGCTTCATAGTCAAGTCCTGTTTCCCAGACAAAGTAGCCAGTGAAACTGATTTATCCTCCGTCCTACCACCCACCAAGATCTGAACCGTATCGAAAGTCTTTTCGGTGTCAAAGTCTTGGAATTGTAAAATTATATTGCTTCCCTGAGGACCTTCCAAAGTCCACTTGCATTTGCTCAGAGCCCCGTACTTATGTGGATAATTTGGAGATTCTATGACATCACCTCCAGATTGCATATGGAAATTGCACAATGCCGGACAATCCAGCTCATCAGAACCATCGCCACAATCATCGTTGCCATCACACTTAAACGCCTGATTCACACAAATACCGTTCGAACAATGCAGTGAGTCTTGAGGACAAGCCGCAGCTCGACACATAAATGGCAGGAGACTTTCACACGTTCCCAATTCCCATGATTGCATTCGTGATTGTGATGAAGCAGCAACACACTCTCCCGACATTGGATCGGGTTGATTTAGAGCCCAAAAGCCAGAATACTGAGAGATTAAGGCACCCGAAGCTGATTCCAGGGTATTTGTTCGCAGGTCATCGAGTGATGCCAAACCCAGCCAGTACTTGTCTAAAGCACGGCGATTTGGATCACCCAATTTGGCAATGGCTATTGTATCATTGTTTTCCGCATAATTATCGATGGCTACTAAATCAGCGCCGTACCTTAAAAAAAAAATCGAAAAGAAAAAAGTTAGTAAATTCTCTAAAAACCAACCTGACGATTGGAGAATGGAGCTTTTCAATAAAAAGCAATACAAACACTTTTGATCATGATGACCCTTCTATCTATATTTGCGAAGGTAAACATTTGGCAACAAATATATATAGGCAATATATCACTTAACGGAATGGAATTGTTCATATTAGCAGTTTCGTTGAGTTTTCGTTAACTTTTGATAGAAGAATGCTCATTTGCGAAAAGTACCTCTTCTATTTAACTTGACGAAGGTAGTGATAGTAATTTGTATACTGGGAACAGGACGGAACAACAATAAGCGATGCCGCATAAAAGACGTGTCGTTGAATGTTCGTTAAATTTTGATTGAGGAGCCATTCCGTGCGCGTGATGCTTCCTCCATCAAACTTCATCAAGAAATTCAGTCTTTAAAGAAATGAATACATAGATGGAACATCAATAAGCAATGATGAATAGATAAGAACTTTTTCGTTAAGTTTTCGTTAACTTTTAGTTAAAAGCGCTCTCGTCTTCCGAATGTAGAATGTACTTAAAGTCCTATAAAATTCTTACACCTCCGTTTTCTATTTAGTAGGGAACTTTTCGTTCAGTTTTGACATAAGCTACACTTTTCTGTGGCCTATGAACTTACATAAGTATGTCCCTAACAATCGAAATTGAAATCTCTATTTTTACACGTATACTTCCAAATCATCTTCAATACAATTTCTTAATATAATTTCCTTTCATTTTCAGATCCAAACTCATCAATGGAGCTCATTACTATGTATTTCGTCTTTCTTATGGGAAAACACTGTGTATTCGGTAAGTTGAGAAAATTTCATTAAACATCAAACTTTATTTATTTTCTGTCATCTGAAATGTACATGAGTGATTTTCTATTCTATTATTTTTTTATTGAATTTTATCTCATATGTATGTCTAACTTTGCCATAAATGAAAATGTCAAGGCAATAAATCTAGTACAACACTCCAAATTGCCTTTATTGAATGAGCTTTTTGAAATGCTCCAAAAAGGTCAATCTCTTATAAATGTTCTTTTTTCAGAGGTATGTAGAATGTGCCCTCATTTATCATTAACAAAACCTATTTTGAATAATATAAACCCAAATCTCTAAACTTCCCAAACAAAAAAACTAAAATCATCAAGCAAAAGCCCTGATTTGCCAAGTCCTTTGTGATTTATGAACCGAAAGCTTTGTAGATACGTTTATTTCCTAAAAGAAAAAATCTCTCCCACAACGACGACGACCGACGACGCGACGGTGGTGGTGCGTGGCGGTGTTCGGCATAAAATAATGGTCTAGGTATCAATTCCGTTTCATTCACCTCCTTTCGGCCAAGCTGTCATTTTCTTTCTTTCTTCATTCTTTTTTGTGTTTTCCAATAATTGTAGATATATATTTTTGGCATGTTAGGCACGTGCCCTTAAGTCCAAACACACATAAGCCAACGAAAAGTGTTTGCTTGGCGCTTGATTTTGGAATTTGCGTGCGTTAGAATGAACGGAATGGTACGGTACCGGGCACGTTAAGGGTCAATGTCTTCAAACGGACGTGAGATTTCTATTTGTTATAGGTACATAAATATACCTACCTTGTGTCTTCTTTAGATATACATGCCAGTATAACACATCATTGTCATGGAAAGAACAGCAAGTGAAATTATTCGTCAAAAATGTGAATGAGTAATAAACGATTATTGGCTGACCGTCAGCAATGCCAAACAGCTTTCGATGAGTTAATGGCCCTGATCACTGTCAAAATATTTTTTTTCCTTGGACACCCTCATGGCACACCACCATACTTTGGTCAAAAAGAAAGAAAGTGCTATGATTCAATGGTGCTACTACTAAACTGATTGCCAAGCCAATTGTCCTCATTTTTGAAATACCTGGCTTTCATGTTGGCAACAGGTGTTGTCGTCGGCCGCAATCGTCGTCGTCATAGCTCTGCTTGCACCGCACAACCTGTGGCATAAATTAGCACTTGCTGCAAGTTTAAGACTTGATTCTGCTGCCTTCAACGATCGACGCGACGCAAGGCGGTGACAAAAGAAGAGGTGGAGGTAATAATACAAAAAAAAAATTAAACACACAAAGAGTCTGAGAGAAATTTCCATGCAACCGAACTTTATTGACTTGGACTGGTTAGCCAACTTATAACAATGTCTACACGTACGTAAAGTTTTTTTTTGTGATGTGTAAACTAACCATTAAACCCACGGTTTGTAATTATATAAGGGCAAGTTATAGATTCGCCAAAAAAAAATTAAATCAAGGTTTGATTTAAAATGACGTAAATCATATACATAAATGTTTGTCTGTAGGGTGTCAAATGACAGCTGCAAAATGACAGTTAGAGGTGAGAAATAGAATTTAATTTAAGATGATAAATACGACCTAGTGTCAAAAATGTCAAATCACCTAACCTGTTTTTTGGCCATTTTACATTTTTTTTGACTGTTGGGTGTGTTGAATAATTAATCTGTTCGGTTTAGCATTTTTCTTCACATCAACGTTAAGGATTCAAAATTAATGAAAAAGGCAACAGTTGGGTGAAAAATCGGTCGCCTGAAAAGTTGTACAAACTTCACATTTGACTTTATTGCCTGTTTACATGGTCGTTTTACGGAAAGGCATATCCAGTGAGACAGGTTGATAGTATCTACGTGTTTGAAAAAGAGACGGAAATATTCCACTCAAAAAGTTAGATATGGGATTTTAGGGCGTGAGACAGGGAAGGTAGATTGTACTGAATCGATTTTTCTTCACCGTGTAAATACGGTGAACAATAAATCGACCATGTAAACAGGCACTTAATAACTTAATATTTTAAATATATCGTCAAATAAAATATAATAACGTTGCACAATCTTTCTCATGTGTGGAAGAGTTTGACATTTGACAGCTCAATGGAGAGAAAAATTTAAAAAAGCCAAAAGTACTATCAAATTGATTTTTTTGTATCGTCAGCTTTCTGTCAAAACCTTCTTAGTCCAAAAACGACATTTAAAAATCACTGAATTCAAATATAAATACCTAGTTACTGTTTTATGATTCCTTTTTCATCTTCCCATCAACCAGTTTTAAATCCTTTAAGAAGTAAGAATTTATTAATTTTTAAATCGGTTTTTCATTTTTGACTTTGATTTGACTTAGAGTTGACAGAAAGAAGATAATAGTTTCAATTCTGTCAGAGTTTGTTTTTATATTCAAACGATGTAAACGCCAGCATACTTTTAATTCTTGAAGAGTAACTGGCCTTTGCCAGTGATCAAATGTGTTAAAAAAAGGACCAATAGGGAAACGAATATATCAAAGTCAAACTTGACAGCAATCATTTTGTAGTAACTGACAGATGCAAAATTAGAAAGCGAAAATTAATGTCAGTTTTTATATCTTTAAAACAGTTTGCGCCCAATTTTTATATTTTTAGTGTAATTTTAATTCTTATATTCTTGCTATTTATATTAATATATAGGTATATCGCACAAATGTCAGTTGCCACAAAGTGATCATTTTGACGTGTTGTGAACAAAAGAGAGAGGAATACAAATATCGCTCTTTGGTAAAGAGCTCTATTGTATTTGTATTAATTATAAAAGCAATTTCGTGGGACTGCTCATAACCCTTTATTAAAATTTATTAATTAAAATTTAAAAAAAAAAAAAAAACAAAAATGGAGGAATAGAACAAAAATTTGTAAAAGCAAAAATACTCATTCTCATAATTTTGGGTTTGGTTCGTTATTTCTCATACCCGCCAGCCACTACCGCCATAGTTGACCCACTTAGCCGCATTTTCTCAAGCGCGGATCGGCATCACTAACAACTTATGCAACTTGGTTACTGGAACGCAAGATTTAATGATTCCATTCCAATAATTCTTTTACTATTTTTTTTTTTTGTTGTTGTAGTATCTATAATTTCATATCGAATTGGTTTTGATTTGTAAAGAAGAGAATAGAAAATTATTTTTGTATTTAAATCAAAGAAAGAAGTGAGCTTTCTAATGTATTTATATTTAT
The DNA here is from genome assembly GCA_932273885.2 of Leucozona laternaria. Lineage (NCBI taxonomy): Eukaryota > Metazoa > Arthropoda > Insecta > Diptera > Syrphidae > Leucozona > Leucozona laternaria. Next base: position 2,124,355 of record OW026366.1, read on the forward strand.
AACAAAACTCATGACCGCCAATGACCAAGTAGCAGTGTGGTTACTACTACTTGTGCATGGAGTATTTGAGAAACAGAAGTTCCAAGAAGTTTAAGGAATTTTTCATTCTAATCTTCTTCTACTTTTCTAAAGGTACGTATTGTGTTGTTGCTCTAAACTTTCGTTGTCGTTGATTTCGTTAAAGATTTTTTTTTTTATTTTTTTTATTATTATTTTGGTAAAATCTTCTCTTTTTGGTAATAAAAGCCGAAGAAGATTTGACCTGATTTTCATTTTCTTTTGATAATACAAAGGCTTCTTTCTGTGAATGGATTGTAGGTATGTATACCTTCTTCGTGTAGTCACATGCACTTTGACAAGTAAATGAACTTGGTAATGAATCATTTCAAACTTTTAAGCAGCAGAGACCAACAAAAATAAAAAAAAAAATAAAAACACCAAAACTTGTTGACAATGATAAATGAAGTTGTCGCAGATTTCTGGGCAGTCTTGCCCAGTCTCCCGGTTAGGCAGTGGATTAATTTATTTTTTTTTTTTATTTTATTTTGAGGTAGGTAGATGAAATTCCATGCGGAAGCATACTTTTGGAATGAGATTTCTTACTTTTGACAAACGAAATTAGTGTCATGTTGTTGTGGGGAAGCGGAATGTAACTAATGGAGTATTATATACACAGGTATACTTAAGCAAAGTAGGCCTTAAAGAGATGTTAAATTGGTTAAGTTAAGATATCTTGTTGACTACTGACCGATTAATTTTAACCTTAAAAGTTTATTTTTGTAATGCGAAATGCGAAGGCTGTGGCCGGCCATAAGTTAGGTTCAGGGTCAAAATGGAGAAGCTCTAATTGAATTTGATTTGAAGTATTTGAATACTAGTAGCAGTAGGTACTGGTGCATACATACGTATGAACTTGTACATGTGTGTCAGTTACTTTTAATTCACTCTTCATATTATGATTCTTAAATAATGATGACAAATTCAGTATACAACAGCAACGAATCAGAAGAGTTCACTAGTTCAACAGGACTAATAAAGACCTTTTAATTAAACTATAGGAATGTAGTTCAGTATATGTTTAGAGAGCCTTAATCCAAATTTTCGACTATAAGGGTTGCCACCATTTTAGATTAAAGAGTTAACTAGTTTTTCGCGAATAAAAACCGTGTTTTTGATTTTAACGAAAAAATTGGGTTCGAAAAATTTTAAAAGCATGATAGTGTTTGATATTTTAAATATTTAAAGATTAACAATTTAAGGATACAAAAAAAAAATAGGATAGTTAGTTTTGTCTGGTCAATTCCTTTTCTTTAAGGACAATGGGCCATGACACACTGGCTCAATTAAGCCTGGGGAAATCGAAGTTTGTAGGCGAGAGAGGTGAAGAGTTCGGAATGAAACGAACAAAATGTTCTTCCTTAATTCGAGTGGAATAAGAAAGTTTAACTACTAATACACACAAGTTGTTTGTTTCTAGGCGACAAAAAAAAACAATCGGTTGTCATGACCACTAAATTTTTATTTTTGTAAAAGCATCAAAGGATTTTTTGTATTTTGAATTTTAAAATTGAAACAAAAAAAAAAAAATACAAATACAACGGTTTCATGTACACAAAATGTTTTTCCAGCTTTCTTCATCCCGTGTGCGATTGAAGCAAAAGATAGTAAGAATTAAGTCTCGCTCAAAATTGAACCAGTGTGTGATGGCCCAATCTCATTAATTGAAATTGTTTATTATTCTTTGAATATGTAAAATATGAAAAAGTATCGTCTAAACAATTTTGTAGAGTTCGTTTTTTCTTGTAGAAAATGGTGCACAAAGTAGTGGGCGTATCGAAAGTTGGGTTTAAAAATATCTTAATTTCGGTCTCAGAAGCAAACGTGAAAAAATTTCAGGTTCCCATCTCCACAGGATGAATTTACATCAACTTTAAGGGGATACTGCTCCACTGTTTGTCGCCTCCAAATACAAAAAAGGAGTGTTTTAGTGGGCATGTGATGAGTATGGTTTGGAAATATCTAAATATCGGTCTCAGAAGCAGATATGCAAAACTTCAGGTTCATAGCTCTACAGAATGAGTTGAAAACAATTTTTGGACATTTTTGCCCACTGTGGGTCGCCTCCTTGTCTATCACATAAATATATCAAAATATATATAAAAAAAAAATAAATTCCAAGAGATTTCAAAGAGAGAGAAAAATTATTAATTTAAAAATCTATCCAAGGTACATATTTTATTGGTTCCACTGTCTTTGGTGTATGTAAAGGGTGTTTTTTTTAGACGTGTTGTTTTCAAGAAGAAATAAAACGCATATTATTTAATGTTATGGCCAAGAATTTAGCTTAATTATAAAGATAAGGGTTTGCCATTAGTTTTAAAAATGATTTCGGGTAAGTGGCCACCGCGGCTGGCTCAAATAAATTCCAACCGAGAGGCCCAATTTTCGACAGCTCCAATTGTTGCGGGCGGATGGACTTCGATACTCTGCTCCACAGCAGCAATAGCGTCTTCGGTGCGCACTGTACGGCGTCTCTGAGGATGCGCATTATCCACTAGAGTAAATGTGGTCCGACACCGATCCATGGTTGCTCGAATTTATGCGATTTTGCGATTATGTCGACCGAATATTGGACTCAGCGCGCGATGCGTCGGGCGAACCGAACCATTATTTTGGTAATAAATTTGCACCATTTGCAAACGTTGTTCAGGAATAAGTCTATTAATTTTAAAATGGCAAACCAAACTGAGCATAAATCAAGTGACAGCTGTCAAAAAGATCATGTCCGAAAAAGTCTTGCCAGATTGAAAACCACACGTCTAAAAAAAACACCCATTATATCTCTCTGATAAAAATCATTGCAACAGAAAAGACATATCTCTACATGAAGAAACGTCTAGCTTATGCAATTTGGCAAACAAAAGTTTAACAAGACTCATCTTTCTACGATTAATAGTTTCGGAGATTTTAATTCGATTTAATTTGACTTCCAGCTTTTGCGCTTAGTAGATATTAGCTAAAACTAATTTAATTGTGTATTTCTTTTTCCAAAACCTCAAATAATATAATCTTCTTTCGTGTTCTCAAACGCAAAAAAAAAAAAAAAAAAAAAAAAAAAATAGTTAAACGATCTTCCCGAGAGTATAATAACTTCCTACTTTCTAAGTATTTTAATTTACCCAACTATTCGAAGTGTCTATTTTGTTTTAAACTCAATCTAGATAACGCGTTGTTAATTGTTCTTCTATTCCATATCATTTGGCCTTAATCTCTTTATACAAAAAAAAAAAAAAATAATAACAAATTCTAAATTGCATGTTGTTCTAGTTATAATTTTTTTGTTTTTGTTTTTTTCTTAACTCTTCTATATTAATCCAATCTTAACTCGATATTATGTTCCAGATTATAACATCAATGCAAGTTTTACTTTAGCATACATTTAGGTCAATCTATATAAACGAATCTTCTACACACATATGTACATATATACACTGCCTCTGCATAATGTTAAGAAGTCATGATACCTGCTAATAAAAATGTCGTGGTAATGAGGTAAGAAGTTCTGGATTTTTTTTTTGTATAAAGCAGAAAAGAATTTTTATCCAAGGATATCAAGTTTTCAACTTGGAATGCAGTTTAGGCCATTTAAATAAAAAAATGAAATGAGATGTAGCCATATCCAGAAGCACACACACGTGCATATACTGGTTTTCTTTTTTTTTTATAGAGTTGTTTTTAAATATATGCAGAAATAAATCGAATAGTTTTATTTATTTTTTTTTTGTTTGTTTGCGGAATGACTCACCTTCTGCAGAGTTCCGCACTCTTTTCCCACGAATGTTTTATGTTGAAATATTTATAACAATTCAGTCCTCTCAGTTCCCAACCTGGAAGTATAAAAATAAGTATTTAAGTAGAATTTTTTAGTTTATTATCGTTTTATTTAAATATTGAAATTTAACAAAATATGACATAGACGGGTTGAAATCAAAATATTAAGTTAACAAATTTTAGCACATGCATCAAAAGACAGTCTAGTATTAAAATTTCTGACAGATAGAACCTAAGTTATTTTTACATTCAATCACTCGAAAAGGCTAGTTAGTTTTCTTACGCTCAAACAAAGTGAAGGGTTAGGTTTTTACTTTAGTATAACGGAGCGCTTACATCAAAAATTATTTTTCAAAGGATAAATAATTAAAATACTACATTTTATTACAATTTTCATTCATCAAGTTCATCAAACAAAACCACACAAGCTTCTAATGTGACAAAATTTTCATTAATATTTTGAGTAGGTAATTTTTTTTTTCGAAGATAAGGTTCATACATTTGTTGGGAGATCAGGAAAAAAGTATTGCATTTGTGTCTGTATTCTAGAACACTGACAATTTCAAAAATACCAGATGTGTAGTATCCCTTGGTGTATTGGTTAGTTCATTCCACTATCACACCCGAGGTCAAGGCTGGATTTTAACTAACATATTTGTTCAAGAGTATTGCCTCTTGCGAAATCCTCCAAGAGTATCACTTGTCAAGATGGAGTGCCTCTCATCTTTAACGTTCCGATTCGGCAGAAAATTGGAGGTCACCTCATTCCGGCTGACTAACAATGCGCAGACTGGAATATTTGAGAGTGTGATTCAGTTTAGTTCCCAGCTTTTCACGAGCTACCACGCAATTAATATTTTAAATACCAGGTGTATGATCTAATTTTCTGTTTTTTTTTTCGAAATAACGTTCATTCAAAAAAAAGTTAAGGTCGTAGGCAAAAAGTTTAATACCTAAATGAGCCTTTCCAAAGCGTTGGTGCCACCTCTGAGGCATCCAAATCATTCGTTGGAAAACTAATTTTATCGGGAATATTTTTTGGGAACTTGTAAAATCTTAAAAGCAAGCTCAATGATTTTGAATTTTAATCTTGTTGTATATAATTCACCTTGAATTTTTTTCAAAAAGTTCATGTTAGTTGAACTGAACTAAATAAGAATTGCGTAGATATTAACGAGGCCTCAACAGTCAACTCAGTAGTAGAATTTTCAGTATTTTTTGCCTTATTAAACAGACTGGTAAAAGTTGGCCAAACAGAAGTTTCAAAACTCTTTTATGTACTCGGTTTAAAAAATTCAAAATTATATATACCTTTGGACTAAAATATCGCATTAACCTCAAACAAACATCAAAATGTTGGAAATTTTGTACTCTAGAATTTTTATTGTAAGAAGATTTTGAGTTAGTTTCTTAGAAAAAGTTTTTATATAGACCAAAGCGAAAAGAAAGGTTGTTCTGCATTTTGTTTTGCCATAACTTTTTATCTGTTCTGTGGACAAGTTTTATTGTTTGCAGGTAAAAATCTTTTTTCCAATTTATTTGATAATTTGATTTTATACTTCATCTAGGCCAGCTAGCTCCAATAAAACAGTTCTGATATTTATAAAAGTTTCGGAAAAAAATTGTCTTATTTTTTAGTTATTCTCTAATATTTAATTAACACCTCGCACAAGTTTTTAGTACCTGCTTCATACTTTTCCATTAACTTTGTAGTTGTAGTTATCCTTATATTCCAAACCTAGCCATCTTATATCAAGAGCAAGTTCCTGCGATTGAATCGTGCATTTCATTCATGCTATAATTGTCGACGACAATTGGACGAAATACAGTTGATTGATATTCGTATTTTGTAAACAGAAAGTCCTACACTGCACTGAAATCCAGGTTCCAGGCTCCGGTATCTCAAAAATATCTGCATTCTCTGTTCAGAGGTCAGTGCACCTACTCTACGCTCTGTTGAATTTCCTATAAAGTAATCAGAAAGCCACTGAACATTTTCTTTCGAAAACCGAAATAAACTATGAAAATCCTCATTGCTAATTTCCAACCGTTTCTTATACAATTTTGGTTTTCTTACACGTATAAACTCGACCATATTCGCACTATAACTAAACACAATACTAAAAATAAGAACAAGTCAAAGCTTTCTGTTTTTGTAGCTTTAACTATAATATTGTAGTTTAAGCTATTTTTATTTACACAAATTGAAGCTTAGGCTGGAAAAACAAGTTAAAACTGAATGAATTAAGCATTTGCTATTTTAAAATAGCTGTTTCTAAAAGACATATTTAACTAACTAGTTTAAGCTTATTTTTATTCACCAAAAACCTAGCTTTTACTTAAAAATCCAAGTTTTAGCTCTAGTTTTTTTTTTATTCACAAGACCCATAGGTATTACCTAAAGATATTTTTAATTATCTAGTTTAAGCTTATTTTTATTCACTAAAAACCTAGCTTTTACTTTAAAATCCAAGTTTTAGATCTAGTTTTTTTTTATTCACAAGACCCATAGGTAGATACTACCTAAAGATATTTTTAATTATCTAGTTTAAGCTTATTTTTATTCACTAAAAACCTAGCTTTTACTTAAAAATCCAAGTTTTAGCTTTTCTTTTTATTCACAAGCCCCATTATTTGGAGCTTAGTTTTAACTGAGTACAATCAGGTGTGAAATAGACTTCATCCCATTTCGTAAGTGAAGACAATTTAAGAAAGTAGATCTTTTCGTACACAAGCGGTGATATGAATAAAAACGGAGCACCTACTCAGAGCAGGTGCTCAATATATAAACCCGAGCAGTTGCTTTAAAAATGCTACTATTCAAAATGTTTGTTCATACTGAATTGAGAACCCACTCCTGAAAACTGAATTATTTGAGCAGTTGATTGGTCTTCAATAACGACTCAAAAATAGGATGAATGGGTTATTTCCCACGTGGCCTGGTTGAAAAAAAATGTATTTAATTTCAAAAAACTTAATTCATCACATATTTATTCAAAAATAAATCAATTACGAAATGGGAATTATGGAAAAAAAAAATTATTAAAGAAAAAATTTCTCCATAACACTTTCGTCCAAGAAGCTCAGTTAGTTGGTGGCGCAGCTAGTGTATGGTGGTGTTGATGGTGGTGGTTGTTATTGGTAGCTCGTTTAACTTTCCAGAAAAATATGATTTGGATATAGAGAACCGGAAAATCCAATTCAATCCGTTAACTGAATCCACTCTCTCTGATTTTTTTTTTGCCTGCTTGCTTTGAAAATATGGTACTATGTATGTCTTTCCACCTAACGATAAAAATACAAAAATTCCATAAAAGGTCAACAGCAAAGAGAAGATAAAAAAAAAAAATTAAGTTAAAAGTTAAAAACAAAATCGATTCGGACAATGTGTGTTGGATAGGTATGATTTTTTTTTTTGATTCTCTTCTGGGAAGCTGAGAAAGTACTTCAGGTTGTCTCTTTTTTGTCCATCGGACCATCATCATCATCGTCGTTGTCTTCGGCGGACGATTAAAAAGCAGTTCCTCATCTTTTATTCCCATAATGGTCACAAAAAAAAAAAAAACTATGTTGTTCATCATCGATCAAAGTATCTTTTTTTTTATTTTTACTCAAAACTAACTTCATTTTTGTGATATACTTCATTTTCTTTCTTTATTTTTCTTACTCAACTCATCGATATAGAAGAGCAATATATGATGAAATGGTAAGTACGCCTCTCGAAAAACTATTTCTTGATGAACATATCTCATGACGATGATGATGATAATGATGATGAGGAATTAATGGAAAGCTGTCAGTCAAGACTTGGACCATCATTAAAACGATGCTCATGATGATGATGGTTTGTGCGTATAAAGCGAGATCAAATAGTTGACACAACTTTCCTTGCTTGCTTGGTTGGTTGGTTGGTTTGAAGAAAACGAAGCGACGTCAATACGCATTTTTAGCAATATGACCATTATCATTGAGTCTTTATCAAACCCATAATGGTTAAGCATCAAAGCTGGAACTAAAACAACAACAAGAAATCGAAGAAAAATACTTGTTGCTGAGCAGGGAAATCAAATACAATATTTATGCGTATATGTACCTAAGCATTTCCCCGTCTTCAGGTTTTTTTTTTTTTTTTTTTTCTTTGAAGATTTTTTTTTTTTATTATTTTAAAATGATGAATGGGGAAGATTTATTTTCTTTTCCGTGGAAATAAGTGGCTTCTAAGCGAGATTGCCTTGGATATCTTAATTTAACGATGATTAAGTCGTTAAAAGTGTAAGTTAAAATAGCCGGAATCGTTATGAGTGTGTTTTTTTTTTGTTTAAAAATGAAAGTCCTAGTGAATTAGACAGTGAAAAAAAGATTGTCTGTAGGCATATTTGAAGAAACTACTGTTTTTGGCTTAAGGCTTTAAGAATAATAAATATCATTAATAGAAACATAGCCCCTTGCCGAATGGTAAGGCGCCCTTCAAGTAGGAAATAAGGAGATGACGTTAGAAAATACATCAAGGAATTAAATACCCGGAAATCTTGAGATTTCATTGGGCAGCTAGAACATTTCGAACAATTGTTTACGCCTTTAACTTTTCTGATAGAATTATATAGTTCAAAGTGAGATTAAATTTTCAAGTTTAAACATCAGATCATATCCACCCACAATTCATTGAAATTTGAAGAAAAAAAAATTACTGAATTCAAATCAAACCTCTGCCGGAAGCTTAGTTTAACTTGCCAAAAAAAAAAGATTCTTAAAACAATAGTTTTCCCACATTAACAAAAAAAACCCATTCGAACCACTTGAGCATGATAATTTTCTTTTCAAAACCAAAAAAAAATAAAATAAAACTAATGAAATCGTGTAAGGAAAAGCCAAAGGTCTATTTCCTTAACAGATTGTTAAAGAGATTATATCTGTACGTATATATATGTAAAACCTTTCACACCACCCTATTCCCATTGAGCACATCAGTCAGCTTCAGCTTGGAGTTAAAAGTTGATAAAAAAGCATTTAACTGTGGGAATCTTAGGCAATTTTTTCTCAAGCTTTTTTTTTTATTTCTATCTCATGTCTTGTCGAATCGTATAGAAGACATACCTGCCTACATAATTGGGCTTCTATGCCTCATGCCTATATAACTAAGCCTCTATGCATATTTACATTTTTATTAAAGATCACCTTGCATGAGTATTAACTAATGTTCAGAAAACTTATAAGATTGCTCAGTCAGTGTGTCACAACCTTATAATTAAGACCAAAGTCGTACAAAAAAACACACCTCAATTAATTCCTGATGACATCTCTGACCCAGATATGCGGATCGCAACGACGAACGTCGAACGATCGATGTTGAGTAATAATCTTTTTCCTGACATATAAAACTAGGGATTCCTCTGCGCTGCGATTATATACATACATATGTATAAGCACCACATTCCTGCAATTATTTCTGCTCGGGAATTTAGTCCGTACACAATAAAATACAGGCACAACACGATTCAGTCGATATTGAAATTAGCACAATTACACCAACCCGTGGGCAGTAGCGGCAGCTCTGTAGGCAGCAGTGCTGCATTTTGACTGCAACAGTGCAGAACAGTGGCATTTTTTTTGCTGTTGTTGTTGCATTTTTTGCACATTTTTTCCTGTCTGACTGCCTATTAAGACTTTATAGAGTTGGCGAAAAATAGCAACAGCAACTTCCTCCTATATGCTTCATAAACGAAGGCGCGCAAGTGCACCATCATCAGGGAGCTAATTTCGAATTCTAGCCATGCGTGGTGGCAAAGAAACAAACCAAGGTAGGTATCTATAGCTAGAAGAACGGATTTCCATAGACAGCATACCTATACTGTTGTTGGTCGTCGCGTCGTCGTCCGTCCAAATTCAAAAGAAATCATCATCTAGACGAACCGAACCCCGTCAGCCGTCAGCATTGTGTTATAATAGGTCCGAAAATATGGGGAAGACGAACAGGCGAACAACAACGAAAGTATTAACAACAACAACAACACCGCAAAAACCGTTGAAAACAGTCTGTTTAAATGGGCGCAATGCTGTGTATGCCATCACCATCACCATCAGCTTTACCGTAACGGTACGTCAACTATTTTTATAAGAGCCACCTTACTTGAGATTTTCGCCAAAGTCTATTTGTTCTTCTTTTACCTTAGTTTCTTATTTCACTTCTGATTCTTTACATTATTTTTCATTTCTTTTTTCAATTTCTATTCTTCTCTTTGCAAAATGATATTTTTCTATTCTTACTTGAGTCAGAAGCGGAATAGATGATTCACTGACCGGCCAGGCCTCTCAATTTTGGTTTTGTTTTTTTTTGGGAAATTTAGTTAAATATTGGACAAATTGTTCCCAAATATACATTTGTTCCAAATTTGTTTGCTCCAAATTGTTTTTTTTTTTTTTAATTTTTAGCAATGCGTTATTCTGGGTGTATCAATATTATTCATCATTATTTTGTATATTAAAAATGTATTCTGTCAAGATTTTGCACTTAAAAAATTGGCACAAATTTCTTTCTAAATTTTCGAGAAACAAATTTAAATATTGTTAAATTAGGTATAAGAAAAAGGATTTCCAAAATCCTTTTTTTTCTGCACCAAAATGTGATTTTTCAAAAATTGAGTCGAAAAAGTCGAAGATTTGAAAATTTCTACAAAATTTTGAACTTAGAGAATTTTAAAAACAAGTATTTTGGAATACAAAATTTGAATTAAAACGTGTTTAATATATAGAAGAAGTCCTTCGAATGCAATTTTTCTAAAATTATGTGATTTGGGATCTTATTCATATTTGTACCAAAATTCAAGAATCTTACAAAAATTCGGGAGTAATGAATTATCTTCATTACACATATTTTTTTTTTTCAAAAACAAATAAAAACGCCATGGACTGGGTTTTAAATTTTGTACCTATGTGCACAAAAAATAAATTTCATAATTTTCTGAACTTATCAGGTTTTAACCCAAATTCAGGTTCAAAATATACCGAATCAAAATCTGTAAAATTTAAATTCAACTTAAAAAAAAAACTGTATATACAATTTTGGATAACCCAAAATTTGTATTCCTAAATTCTGCAGTTTAAATATTCTATTCCAAATTTCTGAACGAAATTTCGTAAAAAAAAAAATGGAAAACCTGAAAATTCTGTTGTTTAATATTGTATTCCAAATTTCTGTACAAAATTTCGTGAAACAAATTTGACTGTTGTAATATTGGGTGTTTTATTAATTTGTTATAAAAGGTCAAACGTTTTGGAAATATTCGATATTTTCTTTGAAGATTTATAAAAATTTTGGAGCATTTTTTTTTTCAATACTTAGAAAGAGATTTCCATAGTTTGTATCAAATAATCAAATATAGTAATAATAATTAGTTCCAAATTCTGTACAAAATTACTAAAATTCATATCCAGTTTGAATAAATTCTGTGTTTCACATTTAAGGTATTTTTTTGTATCATTTGATAATATACAAATTTCGAACGCACCAAAAATCAATTGATCTAAAATTCTGTGCCTATACATACATAAATTTCTATAAAATCATATTTCAAAATTGTGAAGATCGAAATTGGTAGTTTCATAATTTTGTACTTAAGCTTCAAAAATGTATTTTTTTTAATTATGTACACATTTCAAAACCCTGTTCATTATTTTAAGTTCTGTATTTCAAAAAAAACTTTATATCTATAGATTTGTATTCTAAAATTCTTATGATCGAAATTGAGTGTTCCAAATTTTTTACTCAAAATTTTATGTCAAAAAGCATACAAAAATATATTTTTAATTGGAGCCCTTTTCTCCGTGACACTCCGACTCTGGTCTTGAGCTATATATGGAATGAAAAGAAAAATTCTTCGAGGTTATTTAGCGGTAAGAATAAACTATTGTACCAAATGACCGACCAGTAAGCAGCGATGGCATGGCGGGCGTCGTGGTGGAATTGAATTGAACAAAAAAAAAAATGGGCAAGCTTAATAGAAGAAAACGTTTTTTTCTTATATAAATGTAGGCCATTATACCTCCAAAGAAGACAGTAATTTTGGTCAATTATGTAAGAAAGCCAATCAAACCGCCTACCTATATAATACTTATCGAGAACCTGCTTAAAAAACAACAACTACTTTAAAAACAATAGAAATAGAACCATGGTGATGGTAAGAATTTTAATTTAGTTCCTTCGTCGATTTCATTGTTGATAGCTTTAGCTTCTTGAGACGAATTGGCTTCCAAAATTGGTTGTGCAAGAAGACCATTCTATTTAATTATACGGTCTTCAGTTCAAATTGTCTTTCTATGGATTTTGCCACTTCCCTATTGTTCACTTAAGGCCATGTGCATCCGTTGGTTGGCTACGTTGGATTCTTGAATATGTACCTACGATCAGGGAGTGTCACATCAGGAACCATTCAAAACGACATTTTACTTTGAACACGATGACTAACATTTTTGATCGGAATCAAATTTCACTTAGAGCCCACCATAACAAACTGACCACCAGCTCAGATGACAAAACAGCAAAAAATAGGTGGAATTATAAACTGGTATATTTTTTTTTAAAGTGGACACTTGGGCATTAGGTATAACATTAATTTAAAAAAAAAATCAAAACTATTCGTTATAAATGTTCCTTTAATTCTGCGGAAAACCACAGGTGTGTTCGATTTTAGCGTCGTGTCGCGTCAGTCGGTCGAATAAAAAGACACATAGTGTACCAGTTTTACTTTTGAAGTTATCTTGAGCTTAATGAATTTAGACCTGCGGCTTGTTTAAGAAAATTTATTTGTTATAATTGCGCACCGGTCTGCTGCCACGCCGGCCGGCCGGATGTGACGGCATTTTAGTCTTTTGTGATTAAAAAAAAAAAAAACAAAAATGTTTTAAAGTAAATTGTTATTGAACGATTGTGCGGTGCGTTTGGGATTTGAAAGGTAAATTGCGACAGAGCTGGTAGTTACTTTCGGAATGTTTGATTTGATTTTACTTAAGAGATATGAACATAGGCAAAAATCACTATAAAATAAGGTCCATTTTGAAAATTATGTGTCAATTAGTTAATTGCCAAATTAAATAATTAAATTAGTTCAAAGCTGAGTACATTTCTGTAAGCCGACAGAAGTAGAAATCCAGATCATATTACATTTGATATTACGAACAGCGTACACGGAGCCTCAAGAGTCATGACTCTTTTCTAAATTAAATGAGTGCGAAGGTGAAAACTGATTTTCGCACTCATTTAATTTGGAAAAAAAAATAATGACTATTGAGGCTTCGTGTAATAGCCGACTAAGCTCTAGCAGGAGTAGAGTGCAAACTGACCTTTCTTGTTTAAGTTAAAATCTATTACAATGTATCTTATAGTCTTAATCTAGTACTGTTGTGAGAAACTGACAGAAGTAGAAAGACTTTGATATGGAGAACTGCATAAGCTCCAGCCAGGGCGGAGTGCGAACCGGTTTTTTGAGAAAATGGTTTATCTTTTTCAAAATTAGACCAATTTCGTCTTAATTTTTCTATCTGTAAATATTTTGCATTTAAAAACTTTGAAAACCAAATTTCAATGATTTTAGTACTTTTGACTTTTTTAACAGAAGAAAGATATCATTGCATTATTGAACCATTGAAATGCATTTTAAACTCGTTATCAACAAGAACATGATCGTGCAGTCCAGTCGGGCATACGAAGCAGAGTTGTGCGAGGATCATAACTCATATTTTTCCCAACCCGTGGCCGCCATCTTGGGTTTTGGTTTTCATTAAATATCTAAGTTCCTGATAGTCCTACAACAAAATGTTTAGACCCAAACTAGGGAGAGTTATATTTCCTATTTTTTGTATTAAGGACGATTTTTCGATATTGTTAACCTTAAAAAAATTACAGGCCGAAAAAGTTTATTTTTTAACCAGGATTTAAAAAATGAGCTTACCGGTACTAAAAGGATAAGAAAACTCTAACTTTATAGATTTAAAATGTGGCTTAGGTTAGGTTAGGTTAGAAGGGGTGATAATATGGCATCACCTTAACATCACCTTACTCGGATCTCAATGGATCCATTGTGCTCCCCAGGGTCAAGGAAAGGTTTAAAGTGGAGTGAGTGGACGCTTAGGGTGCCTCCCTGAACCATCTGGAAGTCTGAATCAATTTCAAAATGTTTTTTTAGTGGCAGATACGAGACTACGAGACGCTAGTGTCGCCCAGTTCGTCGAAAAAATAATCGCCGAGGGCTACCTTTCTGGTTCTTGCTAGGCTGCTAGGCATTCACAAAAGAACTACGGTAGGAGCCCTCTTCATCTTGACACTCTCTTCATAAGTCCGATGTGCTAGTGCCCATTCTATTCATGTGGGTTCCCATTAAGTTGTGACCTGTTAGGAATCCAACCAAGAGAGACAGTTGAGGCCTGCTTAGGTTGAGTAAGTGTTCTGTTTTTTTTTTCTTATCGAGATTCGACCATAGTTTCATAGTGTCAATTGCAGACCATCTGTCGTTTACGATTTCGAAGAAACTTTAGTGAATTCTACTCTTTTCTTGCTCCAATGGCAAAAGTACCGATATTTCGGTTTGGCTCGGATCAAGAAATTACCCGTTTTTGGCCAATTTGTCCGCCTTTTTGTTCCCGTGTATATATCACGGTCTCCTGGGACCCATCGACACGTAAATGTGTTGGTTGCATTGAGTATTCTCAACTCGTTCCGGCAACGGTCTACCAGTTTGTGTGGCTTAAATCCTTTTATTCAACAAATTGATTTATTATTTTAATTAATTCCTTAATTGAATTAATAAATTTAACTTTCAAATTAACGTAATTGTAGTTGCTAATAATTTTATTTGGAATTCATTGCAACACAAAACTTTTTAATCAATCTCAATTTCCGAAATAAATTGACTTCAAAATATGATTATGAACTGTACCTACTTTCAAAACAAACCAACTCAATGATGTAGGAAATCTATGATTGTTTAATTACTTTTTTTTTGTTAGCTTACCTTCGGAATTGATTATTATTGTTATTTCGATATTGCTTATTTCCTTAAAAGCCACTACCCTAATCTATACACGATATGTTATGTAACAATGTTATGTTAAACTTTGTTAATGTTCCCCTTAGCTTCACTGACCATTAGCTAGCGATACCTATTATTATGAATCAAAAGGAAAGAGAAAAACAAATCCCGGAGGTACATTTTTATATCTTTTAATTATAATTGCCTTACTGCAACTAATTGTAAACTTGTATACGGCTTTGTAAGTGATCCATCTATACCTTTGTGTCTCTGTGTCATGAGACCAAACCGACATACCTTCAAAATGTCTTGATCTTTTATACAAAAAAAAAATTTATTTCTTCGATTCATCAATTATTATATTGAAGTTGATCTGCAACTCTATTCGAATGTACACAGTGTAGGTACACAAAACTTGTCGTCCTTGAATCAACTCAACACAAAAGATTCGAAAAACCAATGACGGATACCTACTCTTATAGGAAGGCGATAGTGGTTGCGGTTCAATCGATGATCACTTAACAGTCATTCCATAAATACTTTCAGAATTAACATAAACTTAATGATCAAAAAAAAATATTATTCGTTATTACTGTTGATCATAAAAATTAAAAAAAAAAAAAAAAAACTAAATAAATACGAAGTTCATACCAGTTTCTTGGTCATCGTGATAAATCAACGATAGATACACCATGTATACAAAACAGATACCGTACAGAATGTGCTAATGGCCGATAGATGACATACACTTACAATATCCAGACAGGAATTTCAATTATCTTTCCTCTAATTGGATGACTCGACAACTCTGTTCTAGAAGAAGAATAAGACAAAACTGTTTGTATATTTTCTTATTCGCAACAAAATTGTCATTGACATTCATGCCACAGAAGTATCTTTTGAGAAATCAAAAAAAAAAAAAGATACAAAAACGCACCCTAAATTATTATCAAAAGCCTTACATTCATTATGATCAATGAGACTTCCAGTAGCTGGCTATCTACATAAATAAAGCGCAAAAAAATAGGCCACAAGAGTGCTAAAACCGTTAGAAGAACAATCTTCATATCGAAATGGACACATGCGGCCATAAAAAAACGGCCAGACTTAAGGCGTTAAATCATGGCACAAACTTCATTCTGCGCTTCAATGAGCTTCCAGGTTACTGAACTTGTAATTATGTGCGGTTAGTTAATTGTTATAATAATATTAAAACAAAAAGAAAAACACTAAACTCTAAACAAGATGTTCTTCAACATGTTGGTATATCTAAGGTAACTTATGGGTGTTATGTGTGGGGCTATTAGTTTCGCTAAGTTGGGCATTAAGTGGAAATTTGTTAATTATTTTAAGTTTTTTTTTTTTTTTTTTTGTCTGACGGAACTCTTTAAAACTATCATCATGATGGGAAGGCTAGGAAATCCCCCGGAAGTTTAAAAGCATTTTTTTTATAGCGCCTCATAAATGTGACGTTGGATTGAAATTTTAACACTTACCATTTGGGCATGAAAATAAATCCTGAAAATAAAGATGAAAAAAAAGTTAAATAACATGTTTGATATGAAATTTAAGGAAATATGTAGTTGAATTTTGTGGGCGTTTTTGGGTTGGTTTAAACTTACCTCTGATATAACTATTGTAATACAAGCGGACAGCCAAATTATACTGGCCGCCGTTAACCTCCCCATTTCGATTGTGTTTTTCGAATCACTATGATGATTGTGTTTTGATCAAATGGCCTGAAACAAAAATGAAAGATTTATTAATAATTTTGTTAATCGATGTTATTAGTCATGGATTATTTATTTAGTTATCAAAAAATAACTTATAAAATAAATTTATAAAATTATTTAACTGGTAAGACATCAGGGCAGCAAGACCATAGATGTCGTGTAGATATTATAAAGTGATTTAAGATTGAAGTATTTACAATTTACTATTTAATTTAATTTATGAGGCAGAATTTGTATTCAAGATTAGGAGACGTTATTTTAGAACTAATTTCAGTCGATCAGTCGATGAGAGTTCCAGAACTTGGTGTACCTATATAAAATGCCTATTAGTGGGTGGTATGAATAAAACGGAGCACCTGCTCATAATTCTACTTTTCGGAGCAGGTTCTCCATTTGATGTGATTGAAAATTCTTGAATACTTGCATTTTCGAAGCACCTACTCAGCTTTTTGTATTGAGTATCTGCTTTGAGCACGTGCTCTGTTTTATTCATATCACCTAGTGTATATATGTATTCATTGAAGCTCTAAAATCTACAAAACCTTACCATCTGGTTGAGCTGAAACTTACACACGCCTGTAAACCAAAAGTTTTCCTATAGATGGCGCTAAAGTACAAAATTCTACTTTTATTATATCTTAGTTTTCTTCTTATTAAAGCTGAATTTTTGTAACTTAGCTCTCTTAATCCTAATGCATGACATAGGTAATTTTCCCCACCACTTTTTGACCTTACTTTACATCCCTAGAAAGTTGAAATTTTGTAATTTAAACCTCTTAAACCTTAACTTTATTCAAAAACTAACCATCCGATTGAGCTGAAACTTACACGTGCTTGTAAATCAAAAGTTTTTAAGCTCTGTATAGATGGTGCTGAACACCAACATCTCAAAATATCTATTTTCGACTGGAAAACTACTGAACCAATTTCACGGAAAATTCCAGACTTTTCTCTATTGACAGCGACTAGAAAATTAGAAAGTTGTTTTAAGGAAAAAACAGCCACTGCCACGCCCATTTTTCTTATATTTCAATTTTCTCCTTCTTTAATGTTCTTAAAAATTTTACCTCATTACCAGATCACCCACTTTTCTTACATTGCATTTGAATTTTTTCTTTATTTAAATTATTCATTGAAAGTTAATTTTTTTTACTTTGAGAAATGTTCAATAGGTGTCGCTAAAAAGTGTGGCAGGGTTCAGCTAGTGTGACTTGAAAACAACTGAACCGATTTCACTGAAAATTTCAGATTTTGTTTCTTTTGCCAGGAGAAAGATTAAAAAAGATTTTTGAGTTAAATCCGGTCATTGTCACGCCTACTTTTAATATAATTTAGTTTTCTAGTTATAGAACGTCCTCAGAAAGCTAACTTTTTGTAATAAAGTTCTCCTAAAATTACGCCATGTTACGTATAGTTTTGTTTTCCATTCACATCCCCTCTTTGTTTATTTGAATTTTGTACTTCATTAACGCTTCTAAAAGGCTGAAAATTTGTTACTAAATTCTCATGAGGAAAGTGTGTTTGGCATATGGAATTTGGATATCCGCTCATGACCACGCCCACTTTTTTACATTCGAATTGTATATCCTTATTTTACATCCTTTAAAGCTGAAATTTTGTATTTAAGCTCTACTGAATTGTAATAACTAATAAGACATGTGTAATGAGAATCCGCCTACTTCTTTATTTTTTTTAGTTAATTTCTTATGGAATGCCCTTTAAATGTTGAAATTTAGTTTTTATACCATCTGTAACATTACAATAAACAACCTAACCGATTGATTTGACAAGCGTGTTTTCAGAGAGATGACAACGTCAACAAAATTTTAGACCAAATGTTGTAAAAATCGCAAAATCGAGTAAAAGGTTAATGGACATTTTTTTTAAATTTTACAAATCTACGGAAATGTAAAAAATATTAAAAAAAATTTAAACGGTGTTTGCATAAAAATTCTTGTAACAAAAAATTTGACTGACTCATTTTATTATTTATGGTCATTAAATGTACGTATAATTGTAAATCTCCTTAATGCCTTCTAAATTTTCTAAATAAAGTCGTCGGTATTTGAAATATTTAGTCCGTGGGAGTATGAATTCTTGAATAAATTGAAAAACTTATTCATCTGCGTTGCAAAACCTGTATTTATTTATTTTCAACCAACGATTCCTCATGTTTTCTCATTTCTTTATTAACTATGGATTTAAATAATTAATTTCCCACACTTTTTAGGTAAGTTTATCGCTTACATTAAAATCAAGTTCATATATGTATGTAACTTAGTCACGGATGTTGATAAAATTTATCATCTGCAATAAATAATAAAAGTAGATCAACAAAATGACAATCAAAAAAAAAAAAGAAAAGAAAAACAAGCTTTTACGTCGATGAATCTCTTTTGAATATTCAATATTTTTTGTGAATTAATTTAATTATTTCCAAATTTACTGTTCATTACGTTGTCTTTTGTTTATATTTACTTCGTGAGTGTAAATCAATTAAATTATACAATGTTTAACTTTTGGTTGCCTAAACTCAAAACGAGTATTGGTATTGCAAAATCTTAACATAGGTGCATTGAAAGCCCTTTATATTATGCTCATGAATATTTTAAAAATATTATATATGCAACTCTACCGAAAACATATAACAATTTTAAATCATCTATCACACACAAACCAACAAATACTAATAAACAGTGTTTTGTTTGCTATAAAATTATTTAAATTAACATTGAAATTTCGTATAGCATTTCATATGAATGTGTGTTTATAAAAATATGTATGCATACATATATGTGACAAATGACATTTTATGCATCACACAAATTTTATTTTCTATCTATTGTGAGTCTCATTCAGCACACATTTAAATAGAGGAAATAGTATACCTATGTATCTATCTTTTTTGCAGTATTTTATTTTGTTGTTTTTTTTTCTATCATCACAGTTAAAGTAAATTCAGCCCGTTACAACGAAGGTTATCAGTGTAGGAATACATATATGTAGATAAATGAAATATTATATACATTTGAACTTGTTCACAGAATGCGTTAAGACAAAAAAAAATAAAGTAAGCAATGAAGTTGTTGTGATATTAGATAGCTTTATGGGTATAGTTCATTGCCATAAGGAAATTGTATCACCACAATTCACGATATGTGTTAGGTAGGTGCAAATTCTAAACATTAAAGACTTTAAAATGCAAACAAATAATAATTATCGTACAACCAATCTGACAAATTAACGACCAAATAGAATAGAACTTTTTAAACAAAAGAACTGAGGCACGAACTTTGCTTATGATTGAATTTTATTTTGTTTGTCACTAATTCTTAATATTTGACATTTTTATGGAAATAAAATGAGAAGGTTTTTTTAAATTTAGTTTTTATTTGTTTTCGTTTTTTCACCATACACTCATATTATTTAAAATAATTAAAAACTCGTGAAACACGGTATAAGTGAAGGTTTTTATAATACAAATTCTATATACTACTGAAATACATCAGCCAAGTAGAAGACTTAGCACTATTTAATTGGACTTGTTGAATTATTGATTCAAAATAGCTTTTATCGGCCTTCAGTCCATACAAATTGGCGTTTCGTCCCGGCGATCTCACATGGACTCATCAGTTGACTAGTGAGTGCCTTGTCAATACGCAATTTTTATTAAGTTCAGTTCAACTTACATGAACTTTTTGACAAAAATCCAATGTGAACTATATCCAACAAGATTAAAATTCTTAATCATTAAGCTGGAAATTTTGCCCAGGGCCAGGCTTTGTTTTTATGAAGGTTTTTATAATAAAAATTCTATATACTACTGAAATACATCAGCCAAGTAGAAGACTTAGCACTATTTAATTGGACTTGTTGAATTATTGATTCAAAATAGCTTTTATCGGCCTTTAGTCCATAAAAATTGGCGTTTCGTCCCGGCGATCTCACATGGACTCATCAGTTGACTAGTGAGTGCCTTGTCATAAGTGAATTAACTGAAACTTCTTTGGTTATCTGAACCTCACATTCAGCTATGTGATAAAATCAATATAAATGTTTTAAATAAAACTAAGAAAATTAAATTCAATATTAAGTAAATCTTGCGAAATAAATAAGAACAGTGAAATTTGGTTTACGCATCAAAAAGGTATGAATGATCGTACGAGTGTAGGTTTTCTGAATTTTTATTTATAAAATTCAATAAAATCTATTTCATGCTACATTTATCGCTATATAATATCAAGGCAATATTTATAACTATTATCAATAGCAAAGTAAAAATTATCAAGTGAAGCTATTTTTTGAATGAAATTTATAAAATCAATTAATGTATCATAAATTTTACTGACTTATTAGTCCAATATAGTTTAGAACACACTATATTATAGCCCACCACTTTTGAGAATTTTGAAATTCTTCTCCATTAAATGTGATTAAAATTAATCAATTTCGGTTTTATACCACCTTCCATATATTTTTTTCATATAAAGCGTTGTTAATATTTTTACACTCAAAGACGCGCTGATGTGTTTTCTCTATTTTGATGGGTCTATTTTAAATGTGCACTCTACTCAATCAAAAGTTCTAAATAATACAGTGGGAGTCCGTGGACATTTTTGCCGATTTTTTTTTTTTAATCAACAATCCATCCCTCAGAGAAAAGGAGTGTAGGCAAACGTTCAAGCATATATCGACGGTAAAAGTGCAGAACCTCGTAAATCGTTTTTCAGAAATAACAAAAAAAAACATTTAATTTATTATTATTATTTATTGTACTACTCATACTAGAATGTCAGTTTATCAGACTTGACCATTCTTTATTCCGTCAATTTCATTGAAGTTTTGAACAACAACAACAACTTAAAGGTGCTACCACCAATTGTTTACGAATTAATTTATAATTCAAGGGGTACATTTACATCAATTATTAATTATTAAAAAAATAACAAATAAATTGATCTGAACTATCTATTAATCTGAACAATATTGTTACGCTGAATATCCCAAAAGGTGGCTCTGATTATTCTGTTTTTTTCCATTTAATTTTGTGACTTTTTCGACTTACGAGGTCCTGCACTTTAACCATCGATATGTAGATTCATTGCCATCAAAATAAAAATACAGTCTGCAATTTTAAACAATTTTTATGCACGCAATGATTGAATAAAAAAATAAAAAAGTAGTTAAAAACAATAATATTTCCCATTTCGTGACCTTCTTATATAAACAAAATTTGAACTCCTCCTAAGTGGACTTTAGGTCTTGTTTTTTACTATTCTATTGGAATAGACCAGAAGAAGAACATTTACACGTTTGAAACGTCGCGTCGTCTATTCCAATAAAAAAGTAAAAAACAATACCCTAAAGCCCACTTAGGAGGAGTTCAAATTTTGTAGTTAAAAACGTTCTATTTCAAAAATTCCTACACATTTTGTTTGTCCAATTTCCTTTGGTTAGTCATTTTTTTTTTTCAAATATTATTTAAAGACAAAATTCAATAAATCATCCATTTTAATCGCAAATTCTTTCTCCGTCCATAAATGTTTTCAACTATTTAACAGTCAACTCAGTTATTTGCTGACTGTTGATTGCAACTTTCAATTTTCTTTTTTTTTTTGTTGTTTTCTTTATTTTCTCCATACCTAAACCAATTGAATGACAAATTCCTGAACATACCTATTTAAAGAAAAAACAAATTCAACAAAGTGTAAAACCAAATCGATTTAATATAAATAAAAAAAAGTACTTATGATCAATTCGATCAATTTTTTCTTTAAAATCAATTAAACATCAGTTTCTCTCTCTCTCTCTCTATTTGTGTTTAGAATTATAGACTTTCAGTGACTGTTTGGTATTTTGCCACTTCTCTTTAAGTTGTTGTAAATTTTACTGTCTTGACCACTTATTAAGGCTACAAACGTACACAACAAGCTAACTTGCACAGCATTTATATCATTTACTCGTACTTAACGTTTAAACTTGATGTGGATCAAAACAGTGTAGCGCAGCGTGGCAAACACAGTTAGCGCACGCATTTATATTGGACAAATGAATATGAAAGTCCCTAAATAACCACATACATAAAAATGTTGTATGTTGGAAAAAATAAATAAAATAAGTGCATCGTTGAAAGTTACCACTAGCGCAAAACAGCTGAATTCCAATATAACCAGTTAGCATAGTTCGTGTCTATTGAAAAATGCATTTCAAGACTTCTACAACAACAAAAACAACAAATATGGCTAAATGAGCGTAAAGAAAGAAAATGCTGAAACAACAATAACACCCATCGCCAAGACTGGCAATGCCTGTTTGGAATATTTACCAACCAACCAACGAACGATTGGTTTTGGATTTCCAGTTCTTGGCCCAAAAGCAGCCATCGTGGCAGCCAGAGGAGTGGTGTACCATGCCTTGTGCCTTGCCATATAATCGGCTTCGGCTGTCGGAAAGCGGCGTGCGGCGTGACGTGGGGTGGCATCAACAAGCTCACATAAACAATGTGCATCTCCGTGGAGGGAACAAAAATATACGAAGTTTCTCCATTCGGGCGAGAAATATGTTGCTGCTTCGCGATCCCATCGTATCGCCCCATCATCATCATCCAAACCAATCTCAGCCCAAAATGTTTGCTTTAGCCTTTTTTTATTATTTTTTCATGTTGTCAGCGGAATTTCAAAATCTCCTCGCATTCGCAATATAAGCGAGCTGAGGTGCGTTATTTGTGTTCATTCGGTAAATGAGGTGGCCGGCGGGCGGGCGCGGCGCAACTAGGCAAACAAGCCATGTGATGAGACAGGTGAGGCGGGATTGTGACATTATCAAGTACCATCTTCTTTTCGCGCTTGAATGAATATAATCAGCAGTTTGCGTGTTAAGTTTACATCTTAAAATATTTCTGACTGAGCTAGTGAAAGTTTAAGGTAGGTCG
This sequence comes from Leucozona laternaria, assembly GCA_932273885.2. Classification (NCBI taxonomy): domain Eukaryota; kingdom Metazoa; phylum Arthropoda; class Insecta; order Diptera; family Syrphidae; genus Leucozona; species Leucozona laternaria. The sequence goes on from OW026366.1 coordinate 2,147,871, forward strand.
ACCAACAAGGAGGCAAAGTTGTATTTCATTTTTTTTTCCTCGAAATGCCATCACATCATCACTAACCGGCAACATTCTCATCATCACCGCGGTCTCTCTCAAAAAAAAAAAGAGTCAGCCAGTACCTAAGCGCAAGCAATCAATGAAGTTTGATGATGATTCAGTCGTTAAATGTCGAAGGTTGGTGATGATAGTTTGGTTATGGTATATGGAATGGACGAATCTTAATGCCGAGAAAACGAGAATGCGGGTCTTAAAATACCGGTCTAGCAATTTGTTTTATTTATTAGATTTGTTTTTTTTTTCTATTCTAAGTTCACAAAAGCTATCATACAAGAAAATGTTAATAGGTAGACACTACTTGAGGTCTTGAAAGACTTGAGAGAGAAGAACAAGATGTAAATGTTATTTTGTATACTGAATAAGACACATTTCGTGAATGCTAACGAACCTATCCCTATTTTTGCATAGATGATGAATTCAATTGAAAGAGATAAAAAAGAATAATGATTTCATCACTTGATGAAAAAGGTTGTTTAAGAATCTTGATTAATTGGATATAATATTTTGCCAATTATAAAAAAATGTATATATATATTTTTATTTGTTGTTGCGATGGTGATTCAAAAAGAAAAAAAAAAACACATCAGAAATGTGGTATTTTAATTGAAATATATTCACGCAAGCTGAAACCACAAGATATTTGTTTTTTAGGAGTTTTTTTTTTTGTTAGAAAAGTCAAATTTAAAAGACCAAATACTTGAGAATTAACTAAATCTAAATAATTTCTTTAGAAATTTAAATATAAAAATACCAACAAATATCAAAATCGAGTAATTGAGTCACTGGGCATTTGCAGTTTTTATTCGAAGAAAAAAGAAATAATGAATCGGAATCAGAGAATAGACTGCTTTTATACAATGCAATTTCTTCTTGCGATTTTTAAGCACGTAGGCGAGGGACGTATGTGGTGGTGGCCAGGTATCGCTCATTCTTCTTCGTGGTTTTCCTTATTGTTCGAGTGTGTTTTATTTTCATTCGTGTCGTCCACTCAGATATCATCGCTTAATCAACTGGAGTAAAGAGTCCAGAGATATGATACTTCTTCACTTTCACAAAGTTAACATTCATTAAAAATTCCAGCATTATTTAAATGGTATTTTGAATTATAAAGAAACCAAAAGAGAAACGTAGATTGAAAATCATAGCTTTTTATACCATCTAACCAAAAATTTATGAAAATTGTTCACAATAATTCATTTCTAGATTTCTACGGTCAACTCTCCATGCGGCTGTTCATTCTTACAATTTCCATATGGCTAAATTCCCTCAAATTAATTAATTTCTCAACTTAATTTCCATCAATTTTAATAACCTAACCTTTATGAATGCCATGCCCATTAACATATTTTACAGGGAAGCATATAATTCTTTTTATTTTTATGCTTCCATTTCTCAACACAAATCTTCCTCCATTTTTCACAGAAAGTCTCTCATTTCCTCTAAGCAATATGATTATTCAAAAATGTATATCAACTACCACTAACCTATTGTTGAATTTGTGTCCTTAACTCTCCCACCCCTAGAAAATGGCAAGGATGTCGATGTTGTTTCAACCGATTTTAGTAAAACATAGACAAAAGTCTCGGTTTTTTACCTATATTCTTGAAATTATTTTTGTTCGTACCTGGAAAACCGTTAATACAATGTTCTTTGCAGATCTACTCTCTACAGTCCCTTTTAATCTATACCTCCGGTGTCCCCCAAGGCAGTCACTTAGGCCCTTTGCTTTTTATTCGTACTATTAATTTTAAATAAATTGCCATCAAACATTTCCATATCTCACTCTACGTCGAAGATAACAAGTTTTGAATTTGTTCTACATTCTTATTGAACTAGATCTTGGCAGTTTTTCAGTTTGCGTATTAAAAATCGCGAAATGTAAATCAATCCCTGCTTCAAGAAAACTTATCAAATCTTCTCCCATTCTTTACCTTCATCATAATCAACTCATATCTACTGTTGGGTCGATTCATGACCTTCGGATATTGTGTGACTGAAATTCAGCAGTTGGCTTAGTTAAACGATGGTCTTAGGAATTCTCCCTTCGTGACACCGTTTCTCTACATTAGCTTTCCTTCTGCGTCAATACGCTTATCAAAAGTGGCCCCCTTACTAACAAAAAAATATTAATTCGATTAATAACGTCAGAAGAGGAACACCTCAGGATGGTGAATTTGGCAATTTTTCACAATATAGTAGTTGTGGAGACCAGCTAGAAAAATAAACGTTAATTCACTTCCGCTGTAATTATTCTGCTCTGTCCAGAATGAGAACACACTCATTTTCAATAATCTTTTTTAGATGGCCTTGGCGAAATTTTCGAACTGAACATCAAGGACTTGATCTCTTTTCTCAAAATGACACAATGGATCTAAGAAAAACGTGGGTGAAGCTTGTACAACTTAGAAAAAAAAAATGAATTAAATACATAACTTGTTTTTTTTTTCTTTTGATTAAAAATTAGAATATTTGCATATTTTCATATTTTTGCATTTTTAATAATATTTTTTTTCTTTTTTTCCTTTATAAAGAATTAGTTAACACTTAACTTATATATACATTGCAAATTTTCTAAGCTAACACCTTTATCACGAACTGCACAAAAATATCTAAAAATATCTTAATAAAAAGCTTCCTTCACAGTTGACTAATAAATTTAATGACACACACAATCAACAGAGAATAGGAAATAAACTATCATCAATTGTAAAAACAATACAAAATGATATCATGTGATGATGATTATAAGATGCTTTTTTTCGTATTTATTAAAAAATTAAATTAAATTAATCACCATCACCATCACCCGCTTAGCTTATTTTTTTAATTTAAAAATAAAAAAATCCAAACTTTTGACCTCGATAAAAAAATCATCATCAGTTTTATACATATATCCAAATATGAAAGAGCTGACATAAAAACCTCCAAAATAATTTAACTCTCTTTTTCATCTCGATTAGTAATAAAAGTAAGAAAAAGATACAAATGTAAAAATGTGACCAAAAAAACAACAAAATGTAATTTCATTAAAATATGTTAATAAACCAGAAATATATGTTTCACCAATATAACCAACGAACTCGTTTGGTATTGGTTTTACTTTTTTTTTTGTAGCATGCTTTTGAAATAAATCGGAAAGTGTTTAACGATGTTTTTTTTTTCATCGGCAGACTGATTGGTTTTTTTTTTTTTTTTTTGGAGGATAAGATTATGAATTTGATCATAGACGTTTGATATATTTTATTTTATTATGTTTGTATGTATAATAAGCGATGAATAATGAAAAACCAGAAATGTACAATACCGAGAAATTTCATTGGTTTTGCAATTTCTTGTTATAGATTAGCAATAGTAAAATTAGGTATTATTAATAGTATTAGATATTACTTTAAGTAGCATAAAAGTGTAGTTTGTACATAAAAGTGGCCACCTTGGAGCTTAGAGTGAAGTTATTCGTATGTTCAATGATGTTTTTTTTTTATTCAAATTTTGTTTTGAAAATAAAACAATTTCGGTAACCATCACCTTGGCAGAATCTCTACAAAATCAGTCCTGTAGAGAATTTGATGACCTACAAAATCTGACCAAAAATGTCTAAAAATTCGTATTTTGTAAAAATTTCAATATGTTCCCACATTACTATAAGCGCGATAATTCTTAAACATGTGGTTTTAAAGCAAAAGTCTACAAAATCAGTCCTGTAGAGAATTTGATGACCTCTAAAGGCTGACCAAAAAGGCTTAAATTTCATATTTTGTAAAATTTTCAATTTTTCTAGACTACAGGCGCAATAACTCAACGTGTGATTTTAAGGCGAAAGTATACAAATATTGTAGAGAATTTGATGGCTTAGAAATTGTTTTTATTTTTGCAATCAATACAATCGGGTGAAGATTGAGAAAGTGTTTTTTTTTAACGTTTTGAATAAATATTTTAGTTTAGCATACAAATTTACATAAGTGGAACTAATTTCTTTGTTTTTTGAGCTTTGAGTAAACGTTCTTGGATATTCATGAATTTCTATTTTCTTGGAATAATTGTATTTTAATAATGTCAAAGAATTAACGCAGGTACTCGGCCACGTTTACTTTACTCAAGCCAATTCCTGAATTTATTTATTTAATACAACAAAGTTCAATATACTGTTTTTTTTTTTTTGTTTAAATACGATAAGAAAAATAAATCCTTTGAAAATTATGTAAACATTTCAGTATGACGCAAATTTATATTTCAAAAGATGCGAATATATCCAGCTGCGTGCTAAAAATTGGTTTTTCTTGCAAGTCTACTACCCACACTGTTTTTTTTTTTTTTTTTTTCTTCTGCAAGACCGAAAATAATTATGATGGAAATGGCACGCACTAATGCGGTGGCTGTGGGGTACCGCAATAAAATTACACAGAAACTAAAATTATTAAAATTTAATGTTTCCGCGACGACGATGACGACGGTGCGCGGCAAGTCTCTCTATTTTGCGACACTGATTTAAGTTTGTGTGTCTACGTTTGTCTGTGTCGTCATTTTAAGTTCCGGGAATTCCCTGAAATCCTAAAAATCAACAGAGTGTGACAATGTACCGCTAGTTAAGTTGAGTTAAGATGAGATGTTATAGAGCTATTTTAAACTGTTGTGACTGCCGCGATGGCTTTAATGTCATGGGCGGTAAATTACGACGCAATTTTTGTTTTTATTTTTCGAAAGAAAATAAGAGTTTCTTGAAATAGGCAAAGTTTTAATAATCACTCGTATTTAGGTATTAAGAGAAAGTTAAGGTCAGAATTTCTTTAGATCAGGTTATTCCCATAAACTGATTTTGATTTTGAAAAAAGGTTTTTTGTCCGGAATATGTATTTAGTCATGACTCATGAAGTCATCGAGAGAGTATCTTAGAGAAAGCTTACATCCAAGTTTTTGACCATAGACTATTTGCAGGCGGGTTTCTGTCATCTTGATTTGGAGAGTCAAATCGGATTGTGCTATTATCAAGGCGGCCAGCGGGTTTAAAAGTTAAAAGACGGGAAAGTAAACGTTTAAGAAATATTTTTTTTTTTTTCTTTGAAAAAAAACACATTTTCCGAGATTCAATTTTCTTATTTTAATCTTTTTTTTAGGAAATAGGTTTAAAAATCTAAAATTGTTAGTGATGATCGAAATTATTTATTCTGATTCTTAGCGTAAAATTTGAAACTCCATTTTGAAGCTTTTACTTGTATCAGCTTATAAGTCTTGAGTGAGTGAATGTTTTAATTTGAGTTTTCAAGAAATAATAAGAAGACTAAATAACGATTATTTTGATGTATCAAACGTTGCTGTACCTACGAGCTTCACAGGCTTAGGTAATTAAAATGTATTTATAGTCCAATATAGTTAGTTAGATTCCTATATTGGTATAATCAATGCAGTTCATTTGGTAGGAACATTTTTTGTTACCAACATTTGAGTGCTGCATAGAAATTTTAAAATCCAAATGTTCGACCACCAATTCCTTTAAGGGTTGCCGCCATCTTGAATTAAAGAGTTATCTAGTTTTTCGCGAATACAAACCGTATGTATTTTTTGATTTTTTAACAACAGAATTGGATTCTACATTTTTGAAAACATCATTGCTTCAAATTTTGCATATATTTATTTAATGAGTGATTTCTTTTACAAATGATCACAATCCATTTGCTCCTCAAGCCCAAGCCAAACCTTTCGTTTTATGTAAGTTTTACATCTTATTGTGTGCTACTTTCATCTTCTACAATATTTGTGAATCTGCTCTTATTAATATACCCACAAATGCCACTTGTTCAACCCACTTAATAGGTTAGAAAAATAAGCCTAAACGACATTACCACCATTTAACCAATTATGTAAAGATACCAGTTAATTTGCAATACAAAAAAAAAATAATTGTATTCAACTATATTAAGTGGGTTCATTGTAAATTCATTTTACCAGTTTTTTTTTTATTTTTCTCGTATTTAGCATTAAACGTTATGAAATTTCAATTTTTTTTTTAATACAGCGCATCTCCCATGATAAAGACAAACAAATAATAAAGCATCTCATCAAAGTATCACTATGCAGCAGGAAACCACATGCACACACCCGTTGTTGGATGGTTGCACAAAAAAAAAAAATACCGTTAAATTGTTATAAAATTATGGATCAAGTTCAAATGCAACAAAGAGAGGAAGATCCCTAACGTAATACATAATACAATCCCAACTTGCTGCGAGGCCAACTATTCGAAGTGAGATAACAAATAACAAAAACCTAACAAACTATACCTACCACCTACCTTTGTACTTATATAAAAAGAAAAAGATTGAAAAAATGCAGATTGTGGTTTTAATTTATTACCTACCGCTGATGGCACTTGGATTTGTGAGGTTTTTTTTTTTTTAATTTTTATTTGCATTTGAATCATAATCCATGGTAGGTACTGACAGGAATTGATTGCAGCATAGTTACTTAGTTGGAATTTTTTTTTCTGGTCCCTAACAATTTGTGCATATTTCCATAGTAGCACCACCTGGGAAACAGGGTTGTTATACGATTTTTACATAAACAAAATTATAAAATATAATGTTCCTAAATATTTTATGTAAATCTAAAGTATACCTAAAGTAATTTTGAACTAAATATTATGTAGTTTAGCGGCTTACATTTTTTGCAACAATGTTTAGTCTCCGATCTTCAAAAATACATCAACAACATAAAAAACTTTGTCTTATTATTTTAAATTTGAAATGCTCTTTTAAGCCTAAGTTATAATAAAAATATTAATAGAATTTCATTAAAATAAAACAGAAAGAAATTTGAAATCATTGTATCAGAAGCAGTAAGGTTGTTAAAATATCTCTAAGGGTTAGTTTTTCAGTGCAAAATTAAAGTTAAACCCGAGTTAACTCAACAAATTTGGTAAGTTAACTTAGGATTAAATGAATAGATGCTTTTGAAGTTTTATCCACCGAGTTTGTTTAGTCGTTCCATGCATTCTCCACCGAAAAACTACTCCCTCAGTTCACTGTGGGTTAATTTACTTCTAGAGTTAGCTAACTCTGGTTAAACTCACGACTGAAAAATTGGGTCTTAGGTTCTTATTTCACTATTCGAGGAGCTGAATGACCTGTCCGAGCTCACTCTATTAGGCTTTAAAGTTCAAAACTATGAGTTATTTTTTTTAAATCACCTGATCATACCTACAAAATTTAATAGAACAACTCTGTTTCTGTTTAACAGTTCCTCAATAAAACTACCTTTAATTGTTAATAATAATTAATGAATATGTTGTACATTTTTTTAAATGTTCTAAAAAAAAGTAAATATAACAACCCTGCCTTATTGTATTCGTGGGATGTGGGTTGCATTTTTTTTTGTGCTGTACCTATTCGCATTTGCATCTCTCTAATCCTAAAAAAAAAAACTTTTGTTTTAAGTGTTGCTGTGAAGTTAAGTTGCGTCATTTAGGCTCGCTTTAGTACATGTTTGGTTGGTCGGTCGACGGCTTTATTTGTTTTTATTTTTTCTCTTTAGCTTTTTTATAGGTTTCCGTCTTTGGCTATGTTAATTTTGGTATTTTATACCTTTTGCGGTTAGTCAACACAAATTAATGCTGTTGTTTTCTAATCAAGCGCGAAATTGCATCTAACAAAAAAAAAAAAAAAACAATGACTGAAAAATAAAAGAAAAAAAAAACAAAACAAATATTCCAAAGAAATTAATCTGTGCTTGGTTTATATTCAACTAGCTATTAATATGTCTATGAATATAGAGATTTGGGACGAATTTGGCTTTGTTGTGATCATTTAAATACTAAGCACCAATTCATTAATTTTTCTTAGAATATATACCTAGAATTTGTTTAACCTTGCATAGGTCTTGCAAATCTTTGAACCGATTACTTTTTATCATTATCAGTTCTTATTACTATTCATTTTTATATTTTATTATATAAATACAAAAAATCATTTAGTTTGTCCCGCATAATTTCAGAAAGTGTTTAACTGATTTACTTAATTTTGTTTACTTAATTTCTTATTTTTATAAGAATTTAAAGGCTGTTTTTTGCAAGTTCAATTTGCCGAGAACATAAATTAGCATTATAATTCCAGGATTCGTAACAATAAAATTGAATGGGAGACAACAATCGAACTTGACGCAACGATGATAGAGTAAACTAAAAAGGGCTGTGAAGGTTCTGTTTGTTTTTCAATCTGAACATTTTAAAGTAAAAAAAAAAACTACAGAAAGCATTTATTTTTTTAAGAAAACGCTTTGATTTTTGCTCAAAATGTTTGCATATATGTATAAACTTTATCTTTATAATATTGACCACCGTTTTGATATGTTGTTGTTAAAATTTAGTTGAACAAAAGGCAGGTACCTACTCTTAAAACTCTGAAAAGCAACACCAGCACAGATCTGCTAGTCTTATTTAAGAAATATCATTTTTTGTACATCTATTTCGAAGTTTTCTTACCTATTGATAATTTTTTTTTTTTCTGCGCCAGAATTTCTTATGAATTTTACTACACAATTCATTCATAGAAGTTTCAAACATGAAGAAAGAATTCAAAATTAAAAAAAAAAAAAACTAATCCCTATTTAGTGAATTTTAGGTCAGTAGATGATTAATGGTTCCTTTCCTATAAACTATATAAATTTGAAATAAAAAAAGGTCATAAAAATAAGGAAGAACTATGAATGCACAAAGGAATAAAATTACAAAGCCTTAAAATTCACATTCCTCAATTTGCTTAAGTACCTGTTTCCTATTGCATTAATGTGAAATACCAACCTAATGTACCTACAACATTTTCAGATAGTAATCCTTCAAATGAAATAAAACAAAACAATTTACAACTTGTACAGGTACATGGCATATACACATATGTACCTCTCTTAAATCTTATTGAATTCATTTCCTCTTTTACGATCTAACTTTGGAGAACAAAAAAAACACCATTTGAAGGAATTATAATTCTACAGGTAGATCAAAGAATTTGTAAAACCGTGATGCAATCGCACAGGATGAGCTCATACCTATACCTACTTCTTTTGTTTTACTTAAAAGAAAAAAATACTCAAGGAAATTCCCAACCTTTTTATAGAACTTAACAATACAAGAACAAAAAAAAAACTTAAAGCGAAAAATCACGTCAGAATTCACAAAGTTTTAATCTTAGTTTGTGGTTTTTAATCACTTTTTATTTTTTTAATTTTAAAAATGCTTCAAGTGTATGAATACAAAGTAGTAGATTCTATATAATGAACAAGTATTGGGTTTAGTACTTTTGGAATAATATATCAAACGTGAACTAAGTAATGAGTATTATCTCAAGAATTCCCAAGTACTGTCAAGCCATAAAATGTTTCATAATTATGTTCGAGAAAAATCAAGAAATAACATACAAAAGTACGATAGTGACCAAGTATTGTCAAGTAAAACTTCGGTAAGAATCTAACATTTGTGTATACTAAAATACTAAAATATTATTGATTAGATTCTTAATAGAATTTTAATTTTTTCCAGAAAAATTGAACAGAGATTAAGAAATGAGTAGATTCTCCTAATTGCTTAAGCATTAACTGTAATATGATTACATTCTTGATAATGATTCAATATTGTCTTGTTTTAACTTGATACAAATTTAATATTTTCGTGAAATGAATAGGTTCAAAATCAAAACGTTAGAAGATTAGATTCTACTTAAGCATTTTCAATTCTTACTCTTTTTAAAATTATATGAAGGTTTTTATAATACAAATTCTATATACTACTGAAATACATCAGCCAAGTAGAAGACTTAGCACTATTTAATTGGACTTGTTGAATTATTGATTCAAAATAGCTTTTATCGGCCTTTAGTCCATAAAAATTGGCGTTTCGTCCCGGCGATCTCACTTGGACTCATCAGTTGACTAGTGAGTGCCTTGTCAATACGCAATTTTTATTGAGTTCAGTTCAACTTACATGAACTTTTTGACAAAAATCCAATGTGAACTATATCCAACAAGATTAAAATTCTTAATCATTAAGCTGGAAATTTTGCCCAGGGCCAAGCTTTGTTTTTATATGAAGGTTTTTATAATACAAATTCTATATACTACTGAAATACATCAGCCAAGTAGAAGACTTAGCACTATTTAATTGGACTTGTTGAATTATTGATTCAAAATAGCTTTTATCGGCCTTTAGTCCATAAAAATTGGCGTTTCGTCCCGGCGATCTCACTTGGACTCATCAGTTGACTAGTGAGTGCCTTGTCAATACGCAATTTTTATTGAGTTCAGTTCAACTTACATGAACTTTTTGACAAAAATCCAATGTGAACTATATCCAACAAGATTAAAATTCTTAATCATTAAGCTGGAAATTTTGCCCAGGGCCAGGCTTTGTTTTTATATGAAGGTTTTTATAATACAAATTCTATATACTACTGAAATACATCAGCCAAGTAGAAGACTTAGCACTATTTAATTGGACTTGTTGAATTATTGATTCAAAATAGCTTTTATCGGCCTTTAGTCCATAAAAATTGGCGTTTCGTCCCGGCGATCTCACTTGGACTCATCAGTTGACTAGTGAGTGCCTTGTCAATACGCAATTTTTATTGAGTTCAGTTCAACTTACATGAACTTTTTGACAAAAATCCAATGTGAACTATATCCAACAAGATTAAAATTCTTAATCATTAAGCTGGAAATTTTGCCCAGGGCCAGGCTTTGTTTTTATGAAGGTTTTTATAATAAAAATTCTATATACTACTGAAATACATCAGCCAAGTAGAAGACTTAGCACTATTTAATTGGACTTGTTGAATTATTGATTCAAAATAGCTTTTATCGGCCTTTAGTCCATAAAAATTGGCGTTTCGTCCCGGCGATCTCACTTGGACTCATCAGTTGACTAGTGAGTGCCTTGTCAATACGCAATTTTTATTGAGTTCAGTTCAACTTACATGAACTTTTTGACAAAAATCCAATGTGAACTATATCCAACAAGATTAAAATTCTTAATCATTAAGCTGGAAATTTTGCCCAGGGCCAGGCTTTGTTTTTATATGAAGGTTTTTATAATACAAATTCTATATACTACTGAAATACATCAGCCAAGTAGAAGACTTAGCACTATTTAATTGGACTTGTTGAATTATTGATTCAAAATAGCTTTTATCGGCCTTTAGTCCATAAAAATTGGCGTTTCGTCCCGGCGATCTCACTTGGACTCATCAGTTGACTAGTGAGTGCCTTGTCAATACGCAATTTTTATTGAGTTCAGTTCAACTTACATGAACTTTTTGACAAAAATCCAATGTGAACTATATCCAACAAGATTAAAATTCTTAATCATTAAGCTGGAAATTTTGCCCAGGGCCAGGCTTTGTTTTTATATGAAGGTTTTTATAATACAAATTCTATACGCCAATTTTTATGGACTAAAGGCCGATAAAAGCTATTTTGAATCAATAATTCAACAAGTCCAATTAAATAGTGCTAAGTCTTCTACTTGGCTGATGTATTTCAGTAGTATATAGAATTTGTATTATAAAAACCTTCATATAAAAACAAAGCCTGGCCCTGGGCAAAATTTCCAGCTTAATGATTAAGAATTTTAATCTTGTTGGATATAGTTCACATTGGATTTTTGTCAAAAAGTTCATGTAAGTTGAACTGAACTCAATAAAAATTGCGTATTGACAAGGCACTCACTAGTCAACTGATGAGTCCAAGTGAGATCGCCGGGACGAAACGCCAATTTTTATGGACTAAAGGCCGATAAAAGCTATTTTGAATCAATAATTCAACAAGTCCAATTAAATAGTGCTAAGTCTTCTACTTGGCTGATGTATTTCAGTAGTATATAGAATTTGTATTATAAAAACCTTCATATAAAAACAAAGCCTGGCCCTGGGCAAAATTTCCAGCTTAATGATTAAGAATTTTAATCTTGTTGGATATAGTTCACATTGGATTTTTGTCAAAAAGTTCATGTAAGTTGAACTGAACTCAATAAAAATTGCGTATTGACAAGGCACTCACTAGTCAACTGATGAGTCCAAGTGAGATCGCCGGGACGAAACGCCAATTTTTATGGACTAAAGGCCGATAAAAGCTATTTTGAATCAATAATTCAACAAGTCCAATTAAATAGTGCTAAGTCTTCTACTTGGCTGATGTATTTTAGTAGTATATAGAATTTGTATTATAAAAACCTTCATATAAAAACAAAGCCTGGCCCTGGGCAAAATTTCCAGCTTAATGATTAAGAATTTTAATCTTGTTGGATATAGTTCACATTGGATTTTTGTCAAAAAGTTCATGTAAGTTGAACTGAACTCAATAAAAATTGCGTATTGACAAGGCACTCACTAGTCAACTGATGAGTCCAAGTGAGATCGCCGGGACGAAACGCCAATTTTTATGGACTAAAGGCCGATAAAAGCTATTTTGAATCAATAATTCAACAAGTCCAATTAAATAGTGCTAAGTCTTCTACTTGGCTGATGTATTTCAGTAGTATATAGAATTTGTATTATAAAAACCTTCATATAAAAACAAAGCCTGGCCCTGGGCAAAATTTCCAGCTTAATGATTAAGAATTTTAATCTTGTTGGATATAGTTCACATTGGATTTTTGTCAAAAAGTTCATGTATGTTGAACTGAACTCAATAAAAATTGCGTATTGACAAGGCACTCACTAGTCAACTGATGAGTCCAAGTGAGATCGCCGGGACGAAACGCCAATTTTTATGGACTAAAGGCCGATAAAAGCTATTTTGAATCAATAATTCAACAAGTCCAATTAAATAGTGCTAAGTCTTCTACTTGGCTGATGTATTTCAGTAGTATATAGAATTTGTATTATAAAAACCTTCATATAAAAACAAAGCCTGGCCCTGGGCAAAATTTCCAGCTTAATGATTAAGAATTTTAATCTTGTTGGATATAGTTCACATTGGATTTTTGTCAAAAAGTTCATGTAAGTTGAACTGAACTCAATAAAAATTGCGTATTGACAAGGCACTCACTAGTCAACTGATGAGTCCAAGTGAGATCGCCGGGACGAAACGCCAATTTTTATGGACTAAAGGCCGATAAAAGCTATTTTGAATCAATAATTCAACAAGTCCAATTAAATAGTGCTAAGTCTTCTACTTGGCTGATGTATTTCAGTAGTATATAGAATTTGTATTATAAAAACCTTCATATAAAAACAAAGCCTGGCCCTGGGCAAAATTTCCAGCTTAATGATTAAGAATTTTAATCTTGTTGGATATAGTTCACATTGGATTTTTGTCAAAAAGTTCATGTAAGTTGAACTGAACTCAATAAAAATTGCGTATTGACAAGGCACTCACTAGTCAACTGATGAGTCCAAGTGAGATCGCCGGGACGAAACGCCAATTTTTATGGACTAAAGGCCGATAAAAGCTATTTTGAATCTTTTTAAAATTGTTTTCTAAAAAAACCAAGCATGAACTAAAAAAAATCAGATTTTTAATAATTCTCAAGTATTATCTTTTTTCCGCTCTATAAAGTTTTAGTGTTTTTTTACGAAAAATCAGGAAGAAGTGCACCAAGAAGTCTTAAAAGCTGCATAAGTAAGTTTAAGTTGTAATCAATGATGTTGTGGAATTTGTTTTTTAACTATCTGATTTAAACTCTATAAAGGTTTGTTACATTTACGATTAAACAAGCATAAACTAAAATTTTAGTAGATTGATGATAATGCTTAATACATTGTCAAGTCTTGACTACCTAAATATTATTGGTGTTTTCAAACTATTTTTTTTTTATAATTTCGAAGCAATATCTCGTTTTAGTTTGATAAAGTATTTTTTAAAGAAAAAAATAAGGATGAACTGCATAAATACATAAGTACTTCCTAAAATTTTTGAGAAAAATCAAACATGGGCTAAAAAATGAGTAACCTTCTCGTTCGTAATTACTTAAGTATTAACTGTAAAACGAGTCCATTCTTATTATTGATAAAATATTATCTTGTTATAACTCGATCGTTTTTTTTTATTGTTTTTGACAAAAGTCTTATAATACTCAAAAACTTTGGTATTATGTTGGTGTTCTCGAGAAAAACCAAGCATGCAACTTAAGAAATAAGCTTTTTTTTAATAACGCTCAATCATTATCTGTTTTTAGCTCGATAAAGTCGTTGTAGAAAACTTAAATGTTGGTATTTTCGAACAAAAAAAATCAAACTTAAACCTGAGTACGTTCTCATAATAAATCGAGTATTTACTGAAAAACTGGTAGTTTATTGTAGATATGTCTCAAGTGTTTGCTAGAAAAATCGAGCATGAACTCAAACAAAAAAAAGGTCAATGACCAACAAATTTATAATTATTTAAACTTGACTTTGTTTATAATTAGCCGAACGAACATGAACTCATTTTTAAATGATGTCCGTATTTTATATTTCATTATTTTCTTCCATCTATATAAATCCTTAGTAGAAAACAAATATTTTTTAAACTTTAAAATGAGTTTAAACTTATACTTCTTAAAAACTGTGAGTAATTTGAATAATTTAGAACTTCATGTAATTACTTTTTCATGATTGCTCTTAAATGTAATCAGAGTAATTAGATTTAAAACTAATTAAAAGTAAATTATATTTTAATTTACTTTCTATTTTCTAATGGGTTTCTTGATAATATACTGGAGGAATATAAGTCGAAGAAAGGAAAACTTTCGTTTGAAGATTTTATTTATTTCATAAGTTTTCATAAGTCTTAGCATACTTAAAACACAAAATTTTTACTTAATTCAACCATTCAGCATTTCTGAGAGAATGGTCACACCGGTCACCTTTTCAATATTTTCGATATAACTCGAAAACTGAGCCGAATTTGATAATTTAACTCAAGAGACTTTTTGTATAAGAAATAAGATTTTGTAGTGAAAAATTTTATGAACAAATTTGAGCAGGAAAATTTAACAAAAACCTCAAACAAATCATAGATCTTAATTTTTTTTCTAAAATCGTTTGAAGTAAAAATAGCGTAAGACATACTCAAATTGAATGACAATAATTGCCTAAGCCTTCAATATGACAGATCGAAGACGTCTTTTTGATACAAATTGGCACAAATATACTCATTCAAGGGGGGTTATTGTATGATCAACATACCTGCAGTACAGGCTGCATTAAAAACATCCATTAACATTAAACATTTTTGAATGAAGCAACAACAACTTATGTGTACTAACTTTTTATTTTTGTTATGCAGTTTTTGAGCTAGAACTCGTTCTTCAAAATGGCCCCTGAAGCAAAACCATCTACATTCTACACCAATTTTTGTCAAAGCTCAGGTAAAACCCAACTACTTATTACAGTTATCTTATTTCATGGGCATACTAAGCATTTTGAAAAATATTTTAAAAAGTATCCCTTGCAATAGTAAGAGGAGGTGGGGGCATGAATTTTGAACATTATCATTTTCAAATTTCTGATTAAAGTTCTGTTTAGTTATTTGACACATAAATATTGGCACAGGCTCAAAAGTCTACAATCCGTTAAAATATTTATATTATTGGATTTGGTGGATCAAAATAGACACCTGTGACTTTTCTGCTTTGGCCTTATGACCCTTTCTCAATATTTATGTTTCGAGTAACTTTACTTCTGAAACAGGCTCATTAAATAAAAACAAAAATATAAATTTATTTTCAAACCAAAAACAAAACAAGTGATCCCCCCACCCTCTTATACCCTCCCTTGCAGAGACGCCTATGCAATTGTTTCCCTTGGTACATTTGATTTATAGACCCAAATTATCTATATGCTATGAATCTAAAATAAAACTCAGTGCTTGCTAACGTCAGTAAAAGACCTTTCCTAAAAATGTTTGTGTTAATTGTTTGAAAACCTAATGGAAATCATAAATCAAACAGGTTGCTTCGTATGCCATGGGAAAAAGGATATACAAAACTGACAGGGAAAATGCTCTTCCATTTTTGTTCTTCTTTTCCTGGTAAATCATCATTGCACCCACGCCCTTGAATAGTTATTGAATTTCAACTTGAAACCTTTTTCAACAAGTAAAAATTTAAAGGCAGATTCATGCTCATTCAACATATATGTACCTACTGACTTACCTTAAAGGACATAAATAAATGTACATATATTTTTCGGACTCACCTTTTTTTGAATGATGGTTATATAGTAATCCCTATCTTCTGAATCTTTAATCCCAAAATCGTATGTTTTGTCCCTTTTTGATTTTGTATTTAAATCCAAACAAAACAAAATGAAAAAGATATTGTGTATCCTTTTTTGTGAATCTATACTCGTATGTATGTTCGTTGAGGTATATTCCTTTATTTTCCTCGCACCGCCTTTTTTCTGTTTAAGTATTTTCTAGTCACTGTTTTGGATATTTTTATTTTCTTTCACTTATGGCAACTTTATATAATATAGTGGTGCACTTTAGTCCTACAATAATAAGGCCATTCTTATTTTCTTACTTAACTGCAAATTAATATAAAAATTTCATGATAAATTCGTGTGTACAAAAAATATTTTACAAGATTCTTTTTTTTTGATGTGTAAACATCTATGCTGGCGGTAGAGTGGAAAAAAAACGTGAACTTTTTTGTGCAACGTTACGTCGTGCAAATTAAATTGTAGCACCTTACGTTACGAAATCTGCTTAGCCCCGACCGAAACAAATTCCTTTTAACGCGACCGACGATTAAAATATATTTTATCGCGATCACTTGTTTATAATTATTAACTATCATGTATATACCGATACATTTGAACTTTTTTTAAATTATTTTTCTTTTATTTTTGTTCATATTCGCCCGATACACGACACTCGAGCCTATATAGAAAACTATAAACAAAAACAAACCAAAATTAATAATAGCTTAAGATATAGTAGGATATAGGGTACGTTCAGTAATACAAATCTGAAGATCACTTTACTGGCTGAACACAAGAGACGCGCGTTCGATCGCGCGTTCACACGCGCGTGATTATTAAAACTTATTTAACTCCCAGAGTCGCGTTCGCGGCTGCGTCTCCATTGTATTCACTTTAACGAAATTTCACGTATTTTAACTTTGACAGGTGCGAACGCGCGTTCGAACATATTCTACGTTCACATATACTACATTTAAACGATGCAATTTCTTTTTTTAAACACGTTGGCGAGGGACGTATATGTTGGCTGGGCACAAAATTGCAGAGTTATCGCTCTTCTTGTTGCATTTCCTTATTGTTTGAGTGTGTTTTATTTTCTTTCGTCGTCCACTCAAGTGGAGTGAAGAGTGCAGAGAGATGATACTAGCCGTGTTTTTTTGCAAGTCCCGAGGAAATTGGTCGAAAAAAAATGACGTTGGGACTAAGAAATTTCAAGTTTAATGCAACAACAACTAATTCCCTTCGGGCGAGGAGAGGAGAATTCTCCGGGCTTAACCTAACCAAGGAGGAAAACTGTGTTACCGGCGTGAATTGCATACTTGGAATGTTGGAATGTTAGCCAAATGAAGGTAGCACGATCCGGTACTGGATAGACTATTGGGTACATACACCACATATCAAAATCGTATCTGTGTACTTGCTGTGGCGTAGGTGACACCCCATTTGCCAATAAAGTTGCTTGCAAGTGGGTCTTCTAAAGTTAACTGTGTTTGTTCTCAAAAAAAAATCGATTGAACAAAAATTAACAATTAATATTTATAATAAATTTAAATCTAATGCTGCATTTAAACGACTGACTAATTGGCGTTTTCCTATCAGCAAACTGTCAAAAAATAAATATGGACTGACAAATTGGCGGTTTCCTGTCACAAAACTGTGACTGTGACTGATAGAAGAATGGTAAAACTCATTGTTTTTACTTTCAGTTCCTCAAAACTGCGCTTGGACAAACGTTTATGTTTACACATATTAACCGTGAGTCCCGGCACTCACAAAATTTTTGTTCTCCCATAACTACTTTGTTAAATGTATGAGTGTTTTATATTTATATTTGAGAAATCATTCAAATTGGGACAACAAGTGTTGAATTATTCATAAACGAAATCATCAAATCAAAAAGAACATTTTGTTCCAACTCTATCTTCGACATAGACTTAGAGCTTTTATGGTATAATTTCCACATCACATAGTGAGATTGTTGGATATTTGAACAACATTCCATTCCTGCTGTCCATGATGTTTGAGGAGTAGAAGAAGAAAAATGTGGCATATGTGGCTATTGAACTACTATTGAGCATTTTTCATGACACCGCTGTGATGTACACGAAACGAAAGAGCTGAGGTGCAAACTCGATCGGTTGGTTTTGTTTCTCCATTTTTTAAGAAATAAAAAAACATCTCACGTTTGGTATTTGAATAAAATGGAATACAAATAAGAATATTTTTTTTTGTAAGAAATTTAATTATCATCCCTATATCGATAGCAGGTGAATAAATTGCGTGTACATTGCGGTTAAAACTTCTTCATCGCATCAACATCAACGAACGTGTGGTGTGTCTGTTTCCAATCGAAGTTTAAAACCGCAAAACTTATGAAAAAAAGGAAAGATATTTTTTTTTACTTATAGAAATAGAATATTGGAAAATGTGTAAAGAAGGTGTATAACAGATTGTTATTTCAGCCATGAAGTAGAAATATAAAGTTAGTGGTTAAGGGAGCGCGACTTTTAAGAATCTTTCTTTCATGTTCCTCTCGTCGTCTTCCTCTTCTTCTTATTAATTAGTATTTATTCTTTTTTTCTTAATAATTCTTCTTGTTGCACACACGAATCCACATTCAATTGCAAACTATAACTCATGAATTATAATTATTTTTTTGTTTTCTTAATTTTTGTTATTTATTTTAAATTCACATCACTGCCGTTAAATATATATTTTTTTAATTTATTTCCTAGAAGAAATTTCGTATCCTTTCACTTCGTCGTGAGTAATACCCGGATTTTTTCTTTCTTTTATTTTGACTAAAAAAAAAGAATCTATAGAAAGAAATCTATTGAATCTATTGGAATAAAAAAAGGAAAAAAACAGATAAATTTACGTTTAACACCATTCCCACTCGAAGGCCAAACACTCACTAAACTTGCTTAAGATATTTTTCAAACCAGACGTTGTCGTTGTCGTATATTCGTATAAAGTCGTCTTCGTCGTCGTCACCACCACCGAACGGACACAAAACTCGACGACAAAACAAGCCTGTGTCGTTGCGGTTTATAGTATGGATGTGTAGTTGCTGTTGGTATATCTTTTCGTTATATTCTATCTGTTTGAATATCTACCACGCGAGTAAGAAGAAGTATAAGATACTGATGAAAAAGTAAAGTAACGCAACAAGTTTTCTTATACCTGTGTGTTGAAAAACCAAAAACAAAAACAACAAAAAAAGGTAAAAATTATACAGGTACCGAAAAGAAAAAAAAAAAACACCAGAGACCAGAGGTATTGGAGAAAACCGTTGTTGTGTATGGAATGGAGCGATAGTGTCAAACCTTATAAATAGTAGTTGAAATTCACTTGTCGATTTTTGCTTGGAATATTTTTTTCCCTGAAAAAGTAGGCACTGTTTGAACGGGAGGGTTTTTCCTTTTCCTTCGAATTTGTTTTAAGGATTGTGTTTATTTTCGAAAGGCAAATTAGAAGGAGTATTCAATTTTTCTTTTTGTTTGAACAAGGGGGTTTTGTATTCATTCACAGGGATTTTTGAAAGAATTTGACATATACTTGCCTCGGGGTTTTTTTTTATTAATATCTGACTTCCACGGTGTTATGAGGTAGAATTAAAAATGCTCAGTTTTATGTTTGGGATTATGTTGTCGTATTTTTTTAGAAAGTGTATAACCAGCTCAGCAAAATTCTACCCATAAAATCCAGGAACAAAAATTGAGTAAAAGTAAACATGCACACTGCATATCGAGTGTTGAAATCATGATGATGAAGAAACTGCTCTAAATTCAGTTATTCCTATAGCTTTAAAATTGTTATCTGCGACTGTTCGGAACTATAACGAGACTCTTTCGCTGTTATCGTTGACTCTTGAGTTCAAAATGCTGACGTCGCTTAGCTTCAGTGTGACTTGAGTCATTAATATTCATTTAATTAAAATTTTAGAGGAGAAATTCGTCGTCGGCGTTCCAAATGTTTGGCGTGGGTTTGGAAGAACCTCAATTCGGATTTACAAGACTGGCAAATCGCAATATTTTTTGACCAATTTAATGATTTTATTTTTCGTTCGAAAACAACCGATTTTAGTGCTTACTTTCCTCCTTGTTCCCTGTTTCCACACATAGATGGCTACTATGTCTAGGGATTAAAAAAAAAAAACTAACAAATCAAACCAAATTAACATTTTATTATTCGCCCGGGAAATAGCAGTTTGAATACAATATATATATATACTATAAATATAAATACGTCAAGATATAGTTCTTCTCTCATCCGTCAAGCCAAAAACTGTTAAATTTCAATGTAAGGCGATGGATTATAAAAACTCTATTTTTTCTAAGATTTTATTAATTACTTCACAAAAGACAAGAAAAAATTGAGGATTTTAAGGTTTAGTCGTCGGTCTACATAAAAAAAAAGGTCATAAGAATCATCCCAGTGAAGGTCCCGCAAAGTGAAGCATATAAATCTGTGCTGGACGGCTTCAATTCGTTAAATGTGGTCTTGATGATAGGGTGACTAGACCTGGGTGGCATATTATAGTAGAAGTCTTACGAAAGTCAAATAAAGAAAAGACAAGAAAATTCTTTTTACCAGCATTTTAAAAAGCCAAGAGCTGATTTGACTTTGCTAAAAATGCTGTTCTTGTGAAAGCGAACAGTAAGTTGAGTCCGAATTTGACGTTTTTTCTTGCATTCCAAAAATAGACTAGGTCCAAATTTGCATTCCTTAGGTTCAGTTTTTCAGTGCGAGATTAAAGTTAAACCCTAGTTTACTCATCAAATGTTGACTTTTTATGTTTATCTCCCAGTTTAGTTGTTCAGCATGCACTCTCCACCTAAAAACTGCTTTCTCAGTTCACTGTGGGTTATTTTACTTCTAGAGTTAGCTAACTCTGGTTTAACTCACCACTGAAAAACTGCGCCTTAATGTTAGAACTCATACTGTATTCTCTGTATTTCAGTAGGGCTCCTAACATGCCTTGTTTTTATTTTCCTTACAAAATGTCCAACGGTTTTAATATAGGATATCTCTCCAAAAAAAACCGAACCAATCTTCAGATCGTTTTCAAGTATATAGTATTTCTCACACTAACAGGGTGTTTTTTTTAATCGTGGTACAAATAAACAGAGCCCATTTATCCGGAGTAATAGAAGCTATTTAGCTTAAATTTAAAAGAAAATTTCAATTCATCATTCTTTGAACATCCGTTTGTCGTAGAATCTATTCTAAATTGAAAGACCGCTCAATAAAGGTCCTATTAGACGGTTCAAAAAAATTACTCGATGTATTTATATTGGTGTGCATCAGGGCTTTATTTTGTCTTTCTTAATAAACGATCATTTGTTGAAACGTTTAATCCATTTGTTTTCTGTTTTCCACCCTAAGCTTTTCATATCTGTTTTTCAAGACTCAAATCTCTGTTATTCGGCATTGGGGATCCTTCTATGGAAAATCTGAAAAGCTTCTTTAAATTGACAACATGTTCAAAAAGCCTGTCGAATTCCTCCAGTAAAACAATTCTATTGTAAAACTTGCACTTCTTTAGTTTTGCCTAGAGTCCTATACACTTTTAAGTGCAGAGATATTTTCTTTAGCCGCACTAGACGAATGTTGAATTTTGTAACCTTACAACTTGTTGCGAGAATTTGCCTAAGAAACATATGCATCAAATCAATTCAAATCCTTGAAAAAACGGACATTCTTTCTCTGCAACCAAGCCTTGCCGTAGATTTGGTTTCCCTTGATAAGTAGCTAATGAGCAAAAGCTCCCTTCAAAGTAGGCTCAAAAAATGCAAACCTTACTTTAAATCTGAACTTCACCGTAAAACCCCCAAGACTCTGATGCACACTGACCAATTTCTAGCTTCGTCTATTCGACAACGTACTACGTTAAAACTCTGCGACGACCATAATAGCACGTTATATGTGGCAGACAATTATACAGAGTGTGCGCGCGTGTCTTAGTTAGTCACTTCTGTATAAGTTTCGATGCCGTGTGCTCTTTTGCTGATCTTCGTTTTCGTCTTGGTCTTGGTCTATAAGCGAATTTTAATCTGCAACATAAGACAAGCTGTTCTACCATTTTGCTACTATTTTTTCTTCTTCTTCTTCGTCGTCTTCTAAGAGAACTTCATGTTTTGATAGCTTGAATATGGGTAGGACATACCGCTTCTCCTCAAATCAAATTGAAAAAAAAAAATAAATATACAATTTTTCTTGGTCAATACCATACTGCTATGCTTTGAATTCCTCACCATTTAACAAAACCTATTATTATTTTTTAATTATTCATTATAAGTATGTTTATCTTTGGAGTAGTGTCAAGATATTTTCTCTTTACTTACTGAATTGCGTAAAGTACTTTTTTTTTTAATTTTATTTGCTAATAATTTAGCATTTTGAATATGAACACCACACGGCTGGGGTGCTGTAAAAAGGAACCCAAGAAAGCAACTGGTTGAGTAGCTGTTTTTGACAGAGGTGGCAAACATTTAATTTATACATTTTTCAATAAACCAAGTTTTTAATGCATTTATTTTTTAATTTTATAATAAATTAAATTACTAAGGCCCAGTGGTGAGTTAAACCACAGTTAGCTAACTCTGGAAGTAAATTAACCCACATTTAACTGAGGAAGCTGTTTTTCGGTGGAGAATGCATGCAGAATGACTAAAACATCAAAATCACCAAATTTGATCAGTTAACTTGATTGTTCTCTCAATTTCAAAATTCTATTTTCTACAAATTCGTGCAAATTTGAACGATAAATTATCAAGAAGAATTATAGCAAAATTTAAACCTTCCCTTTTCGTAATTTCATCAAAATTAATTATTAAGTTATACACTTTCACATGTAAAGGGTCCGCCATCTAACGTTTTTTTTCAACTAGTGCTTATTTCGTTTTTATCCTTCCGCTGAACGAATATGGTTGTGTATACGCTTCGCTAAGTGGGCCTGCGATCGACTTAGAGAAGATGCCGATTTTGCCAAAAAAATCATCTTTTCAGATGAAGCTCATTTTGATCTTGGCGGGTAGTAAACAAGCAAAATTGTCGCATTTGGGGCACAGAAAACCCGCACGCATACATTGAAAAGCCGATACACCCAAAACGAGTGACTTATTGGTGCGGATTTTGATCCAGAGGCATAATTGGGCCATTTTTCGAAAATGAGCAAGGAGTGGCCGTTACAGTCAATGGCGATCGTTATCGGGCCATGTTCAACGAATTTTTGTTCACAAAAATTGAAGAGGAGGATATTGGCAACATTTGGTTTCAACAAGACGGCGCTACGTGCCACACAGCCGAAGCTACACTCGATGTTTTGCTTTATTGTGGGAGCAAAAAATTTGACCCAATCATAACTTGTACACTTAAGCAAGAGATAAGGCTTAGTTAAATTTGGATCTAACAATTCAGTATTTAATTATTAAATTTAACCGTTTTTTGTATAAAACTGAACTAAAATACGTTTTAACTACCAAGATTCGTTTATTCCAAAAATTCTGCTCATACAAAATTCTATGTTCAAACTTTAAGTTTATAAATTCTGTATAAGCATTGTTAAATATTTTGTATCTGTACACAAATTATTTTGAAATTGTGCTTATTTTGAATGTTCCAAGTCATCCAAATCTTATAATACAATTAACAAGAAACTTAATCCTACAAATTTAAGGATTTTACTGTTTTTTTTTTTTTTTTGATTATAGAATTATGTTTTTACAAAATTCTGGAAATGTAATTTTTGCATTATCGATTTATTTCCCAGTTCGGAATTTAGGACCAAATTATTGGTCACCCCTGATTTATGAATTTCTTATTTCTTTTTGAGAGCTAAAAAATTCCCGCGATTTTGAGCCCGCAAAGAAGTTTACAGAAAGAAAAAAGAAACAACTCAAACAATTATTATTTGCACATTGCCCCGCGCGCACTTTGAATACGATACGATACTATCAAAACTGACACACATACCAATCGCATGCGATAAGCCAAAACCAGTGCCGACTATTGCATTTTACAAGTTTAAATTTTAATCAAAATCCGATACAACTACTGCCATGAATAATAAATACAATAGCTTCTAGTTTATTGTTGGGGCTTGATTGAGACTTGAGATATACATATAGGTAATATCTTGTCTTGCCTTTGGCAAAAGAAGCTTTTGAGACCGAAAGATATGAACCCACCGAAAAAAAACTCGTTTTCAGACTCACAACTTCTCGTAAATTGCAAGGTTTTTTAGTTTTTTTGTTTTTATAGTACCTATCTGGGTTTCTGAAGTGGATGCAGAAAGTTGTGGTGGTGGTGGCAGTTATTCATATTGGAATAATATTTATAGGAAGGAACTCGTGATTACAATAAACTGATGCTAGGAAAAGAGCAGCAGGGTCAAGAAGTGGTTGAATTCACTCACCTACTCAGTCTTGGTTTTAGCTTTATTGGGAGACTGAAAATACATGGCTGATGCGACGAATCGCAGTGAGAGTTTAGAAAAGGTCTGCCGCAAGAAAGCCTGTCAAACATGTCCTCTGAGTCTTTTGAATGGTCTAAGATTGTAGACTTTATATAAACCTTAATATAGTCATTTGGTATTTATATTTTCATATCCCAATTTCATGGAAATATGAATAAATATCTTTCCACTTTATGACTGACCACCCCTATTTGAAGATAATGTGAGAGCCATTACTTCGGTGAATTTTATATTTACGTGTTTTTATCTTTTAGAATATTTAAGTTAGGTTTCCTTTTTGACAAGAATCTGTCAAAGTTAAGAGTGACACGCATAATTTTTTATCTTTAGACTTTTGACTTGAAAGCATAATTTTCAACTTAAAAATGATTTTTTTTTTTTTAAAATACTTCGCAGTATTTGCTTTCTATAATAGCTTAAAAAATCTCATAGGTTCGCCAACGTGTAGATTTTGAAGTAGATCTGTGAATAAATGAGAGATGGATGTATTAGGTCTGTTGCTTTACCCTCAAAACTATCAATATCTGCCAATTTGAGTACAATTAAATTTTTTGTTTATGAACTTTTGACTAGTATTGGTAGATAATTGACAGTTTTGGGAAGTAAACGAACAAATGTATTGCTCTTTGGTAAAAAGCCCTATTGTTGTCAGGATGACAGTTCTTCTGGATTTGATTTCAGAATTCAAAACGAAAGCCTGGGAGTTAACAGAGGCAAAAAAAAAAAACAATTAAAGCAATGATTATTTGCTAAATTATATTCTGAGATAGCAGATGTCACTAAATTATAGTCTGAGGCAGTTGTCACTTGATTACAATCTGAGATAGCAGACTTTACTAAGCCACTGTCTAAAATAGCAGACGTCACTAATTGAAAATCTGCGTTAGCAGGACCCACTAAATTACAGTCTGAGGTAGCAAATGTCATTAACTAACTACTTTAAACCTATGCTTCCACTCTGTCACTTCTGTCGTTCATGTAATGCTCAAATGGGATAAGCGCTTGCCACGGCAGACCTTGCCCCATCTACTATCCCAGTTTCAGAGTTAAACCCCAGTTAACTCTCGAAAAATGATTTTCAGTCAATTCACATCCTGAGTTAACTTAATGAAACTGCTTTGTTAATTTGGGTTGAACTGAATAAATATTTCTGACATATGCTTGTCAAAATACTATCGAAATAGAGAGGGCGGCACTGTAGAAATATCCCGTTCTCTCTCTGTTTTGATAGTGAAAGGGCATTTCCACAGTGACGAACTTTGATTTCGAAAGATTTCTTCCAATTCGCAGGATAAAGTATTGACAGCATCTGATGTTCAGTAGATCCAAAGTGAACTCACTTAATTTGGATAGTAAACTCCTATTTAACTTTAATCTCTTAGTATGACATTACCATTTATTTCAATTAAACAAGAAGATTGATTTTTGAACAAATACTCGTGTTTATAGGTACCTATGTACCTGTTTTTAATAGCATTTCAATTTCACAATATTGTTGAAGACTTTTCTTGCCTTCCTGCCCCACAAACATATTTAAGATCGTAAGGTGAATTCACAGTTGTTATTGTATAGTCTAAGTTTGTCATTTAATTGACCCACATTCAAATTCAATTAACATTAGAAAGTTATACATATTTCCGAACAAACAAAACAAAAATGAAAGAACAGTTCTTGACCAAAACTTACAAATGTTCCATCCACATACTTATAGGTACCTGCTACCTTTTCAATTAAGTATTTTTTGTTTTATTGTTTGTTGATGTACCTAACCCCTATTAACTTTTGCTGCCACAGGTACAAGTCTTACATATTTAAAGAAGAAGCACAAAAAAAAAAATCATTAACCGGAACCACCACCATTTACGTAGACACAGAGTCAACCTAAAAGAAGTCACAACATTACAATTGAAAAATAAAATGATAACCATTGAATCACTCAATTGGCTAACGAAGGCTTTAGCCACCGTTATCGGGCCTCAATATAAATGAAAATAAAAAAAATAAAAATACACCATCATCAGAGAGTCCATCCACCCATTTGTTAAAGCTGTCCATCGATCATATTCTAGATTCCTCAAATAAAATAAACGAAGACGACGAAGAAGTTTTCAGTTTTTTTTTTGTTGTATAATGTCCAAGGTGCCAAGAGCAAGGTTCTTAATTAGATGCACAACTCATCGCGCACCCATTTTGCTACAAGTTGGGATTGGAGTCTAGTTGGGCGAAGTAGAAGCAAAAGAAGTAGTGCTTCTGTAGGCAGTGTCAGACGACACGAACAGTTAATAAACATTGTATTGCGAACGAACCACCTTTGGGGTCTACCTGTTGACCCATTTATTCACGATTCTTAGATTTATTTTTGTTATTTTGAATCCACTGCATTTCTATTGCACATGGGACAAGTTTGTGAGTGGGGAATTTTGTTTTCCTGGCAGGAAATTATATACAAGCTCGAAAGTAGGTTAATATAGCTGGAGAGAGGGACAGGAACAGGCTTTACATATATGCAGATAGTGGTTGGTGGTTATTTTTTGTCTGTCACTTATTGGGTAATTATTCTTGCATTTGCAAGTTGCGAT
The DNA here is from genome assembly GCA_932273885.2 of Leucozona laternaria. Taxonomy (NCBI): domain Eukaryota; kingdom Metazoa; phylum Arthropoda; class Insecta; order Diptera; family Syrphidae; genus Leucozona; species Leucozona laternaria. The sequence continues at coordinate 2,175,152 of OW026366.1, forward strand.
GAAGCAGCTGATTGAGTTCAGGATTCCATCGGCTTTTATAAATTTTAGAAAATTGTCTTTAGAATAATTATGTTAGACCGGTAAACTGAATTTGATTTCACTTAGACACAAGTAAATTAATTTGTTGTTTGTGCTTAAGGTTTCGAGCCTCGTAAGTGGTTGGGCTTTTCAAAATTGTTTGTTATATTTTCAAGACCTTTCTAAAACAGAAAACCAAAATACTCTGGGAGGTTTGGATCTTCAAATATTCGTATCCAAAGTGATATTCAGCTTTATTGTGAGTTTCACCCAGAAAATTTGACATTTCACTTTTCGCCTATTGTGAGTTTCACCCGTAATTGCATGATCGAAAAATTCCCCTTATTGGGGGCTATCGTGAATAAAATTTCCCTGGGAATGTTTCCCAACTTCGAAAATTTAGAATGGGAATAATGGTCGAAAGTTTCCATCGGAATTTAATAGTATCGGGAATTTATTTTCCAGGGGAGTTTGGATATCATTTCGATGAGCCAAATTCGAGATTACAAAGTGTAGTGGAAAAGTATTAGCGTTTCAAATTTTCGAGGTTGGGAAACATTCCCAGGGAAATTTTATTCACGATAGCCCCCATTGTGAACATTCTTTTCGGGTGGAATGTAATGTCATTTTCACTTCTTTTTTGTAGGGGAACGAAATTTCGTTCGGGCGAAACTCACAACAGCTTTTAAAATTCCGACGAACAAAAATATTAAGGTGAAATATTTTTCAGGTGAAACTCACAATAAGGCTGATTACTGTATGTACTTCGATTTAACCCTAAGACAGCTTTTAATGGCAATATTTCCGCAACCAAGCCTCGTAAGAGGTTGCGGTTTTTCATGACGCACTTTTTTGACAACTCTTTTTCTTTACCACACTTTTTTAGGCCACGCCCATTTTTATCGACTTCAATTTGTTGGCCACGCTCATTTTTATCGACTTCAATTTGTTGGCCACGCCCATTTTTGTCCACTTCCACTTGTTGGCCACGCCTATTTTCAAGCCACGGTTAAAAAAAATTTAAGTATTTTTCAACTTTTTCCAACAATGATTCCGATACCTACCGATCGAGCTTTATGTACATACAAAGAAGAGTCTTTCCAATTCATATGGGCATATTTACCAACAACTTGTAGAAGGTCTAGTTCTCGAAATATTTTCATACGAATTGATTTTTCGATTTTACTGAATTAAAATTTCTCTAAACCACCAGGCGCTCATGAATTAGTTATGAAGCAGTAAAAGTGGAAAAACATTAAGCTTACCTATTGTTTTCAGAGAACACTTCCACCATAAATAGAAACTAATGCTTCTTTCATTTTTACGACTTTTAATATTATAAACAATATATATTTTTAAATATAGTATATTATTTTATACTCTTTTATTTATTTTCTTTTATAAATGTTTGCTTTTACATAATTATTAAAATAGTTTTTGTTTCTTATTGAATCTTGCAGGTTCTACAAGGTGCGAGAACATCAACAAATATGGTATACAAAAAGGAAGGGCTGGTTCTCGAAACTTTCATCCAAATGATTGGTGCAACGACGGACGGACGGAAGATATTGTTTTTTTTTTTTTATTGAAATAAATAAAATATGTACATATGAGTTTTATTAATTTTAATATATTTTTTTGTCACGAAACTGAACAAATAGACAATAAATTTAATTAAAAACGTGTACGTTTCAAAAACAGCAACACGAGCCAGCAACAATTAACATGCACTTCTGAGGGACCTTGAGCATGTTATATGAGGTCTATATTCGTCTTCAATTTCAAAGGAATGTGGCTTAAATTGGGCGTGGTTCAATAATGGGCGTGGCCTAAAACAAGTGGTCCTGAAAATGGGCGTGGCCTAAAATGCGTGACTAAAATGGGCAGTCTAAAAGGGGCGTGGCTTAAAGTGGATGTGGTCAAGAAGGAGCGTGGCCAAAAAGCGTCCCAACAATGGGCGTGGCCTAAAAAGGGGCGTGGCCAAAAAATAGGCGTGGCGAAAAATAGGGGTGACTAAAAAATGGGCGTGGTCTAAAAGGGGCATGGCCAACAAAAATGCTCTCAAAAAAGGGCGCGGTCAAAACCAAAATTCGTGTCAAAAAATGGGCGTGGCCTAAAAGTGGGCGTGGCCAAAAAAGGGTGTGGCCTCATTTCTGAACATCGTAAAAGAATTTCTCAAGTTGCGGGACATTTTAAGACATCTTTTTTATTATTTTCCAAACCGCAAATCTGAGCGACCAAAAGCCTGCTTTTTGGTTCGATTTTAAGTTTTGCAATCTTTAAACCGCTTTATTTAAGCTTGTGGTTAAGGTACAAATAAGTTTTATATATCAAAATGACCGCTGATTGGTCAAGATTATAATAAAACCAACATTTTGAAAATCGGTGGCAAAATACAAATAAAAATGACAGTTTTGTCAAAAAACTTGTTTTTTTTCTTTCCGAGCCTCTAAACCACTTAAATCGTATGGACACCTATAAATATTTTATATTAGAAAGATTGGCAACAAGTCAACCATTCCATAGACACCTCAACTTCAATGATCGGACCAGTATTTCCCAACTAATAGCCGATTTTGTCCACCAGAATCGTCAATTTTACAATTTTCCTTGCCTTAGCCTTTAAAAAATAGGAACTAGATTTTCAGCTTTTGAAAATTTTTCGATAGTTTTGGCAACGCCCTTTTTTGGCCACGCCCCTTTTTGGACACACCCATTTTTGACCACGCCCTTTTTGGCCATGCCCTTTTTGGCCACGCCCATTTTTTGACCACGCCCATTTTTTTGACCACGCCCCTTTTGGACACGCCCATTTTTTACCATGTCCTTTTTTGGCCACGCCCCTTTTTGGACACGCCCCTTTTTCGACCACGCCCATTTTTTACCACGTCCTTTTTTGGACACGCCCATTTTTTGGCCACGCCCATTTTTTGGACACGCCCATTTTTGGCCACGCCCATTTTTTTGCCACGCCCATTTTTAGCCCCGCCCCTTTTTAGGCCACGCTCTTTTAGGCCACCCCCAATTTACGCTCTTTAAGTTTTCTTACACTCAAATTTAATTTATATTATTTTAAAGGTAAAGGCAAGGAAAATTGAAAAATTTGCGATTCTGGTGCACAAAATTGGCTATAAGTCGGGAAATACTGGTCCGATCATTGAAGTTGAGGTGTCTATGGAATGGTTGACTTGTTGCCAATCTTTCTAATATAAAATATTTATAGGTGTCCATACGATTTAAGTGGTTTAGAGGCTCGGAAAGAAAAAAAACAAGTTTTTTGACAAAACTGTCATTTTTATTTGTATTTTGGCACCGATTTTCAAAATGTTGGTTTTATTATAATCTTGACCAATCAGCGGTCATTTTGATATATAAAACTTATTTGTACCTTAACCACAAGCTTAAATAAAGCACTTTAAAGATTGCAAAACTTAAAATCGAACCAGAAAGCAGGCTTTTGGTCGCTCAAATTTGTTGTTTGGAAAATAATAAAAAAGATTTCTTAAAATGTCCCGCAACTCGAGAAATACTTTTGCGATGTTCAGAAATGAAGCCACCCCCTTTTTTTTGGGCACGCCCCGTTTAGACCACGCCCATTTTTCGTATAAATTTGTTTGGCCACGCCCATTTTTCGTAAAAATTTGTTTGGCCACGCCCCTTTTAGACCACGCCCATTTTTTGGCACATACATTTTGGCCACGCCCTTTTTTCGTACAATTTTGTTTGGCCACGCCCCTTTTAGACCACGCCCATTTTTCGTATAATTTTTTTGGCCACGCCCATTTTTCGTAAAAATTTGTTTGGCTACGCCCCTTTGTTGGCACATTTGTTTTGGTCACGCCCATTTTTGGTGGCCTTTTAGACCACGCCCAGTTTTGGCATGCATTTCTGGCCACGCCCCCTATCCTTAATGAAAACCAATGCTGTTTTTTTACAGTTATTTATATATAAACAATATATATTTTTCCATATAATATGAAGTATATTATTTTATAATCTTTTATTTATTTTCATTTATAAATTTTTGCTTTTACATAATAATTAAAATAATTTTTGTTTCTTATTGCATCTCGCAGGTTTTACACGATACGAATATAACTAAATATGTAATACAAATTAAATTTCATCATCATCACGATCATCATATTTGTTTTTACTTTGCAACAAAAATTAAAACAACAAAGAAATCATTAAAAAAGAAAACTAAACAAAAATACAATAATATTAGTTGGGCCTTATAAAATAAATTATCTAAAATTTACTTTCTTTCTTGTTGAACTATAATTTATAATTATTTTTGTTTATTAAACTTACTCAATCGGTGCTTCTTCTAGACAAAGACAAAAATATTAAATTACATAATCAAATAAATTTGAAAATAAACAAGGAAACGGAATACGAAAAAGAATGTTTGCTTATAAATTAAATTTAAATATGAATCCTTTTTTCATTGTGTAGGTTTTTTCTTTCCTTCGACTATTTTTTTTTTTAATTATGTTTAATTGGAAGTCTAAAAGCTTTGAATAATTTTTTTGTTTGCTTTTTTGATAATTTTGCAATAATTTATGCCTAAAATGTGATTATTCTTTCATTTATTTTGTCTACAACATTTTTTTTTCTTGAAGGATTCTTGTATATTATTAAGGATAAAAACAACAAGCATTAAACAAAAATAATAAAATTGCTAGGTCTAGAGGGGTGTTTTCTATGACAGCTCTCAACAAATAGTATTTTTTTTTTAAATAATTTTTCTTTTTATTTATTTATGTACAATAAGCGCTCTCTCCATAAAGCCTGAATATATATTTAGTTATTTATGTTATTAAATATTTAGTTTTGTTTATTGATAAATTAAACTTAAAATTTAAATTAAAATGTGAGTGTTGAATTGAGTGTAAGTATAAGTGTGTGTGTTTGTTTGTTTTTTGTGTAAAATATTTTTAACGAATACACGAAAATACTTTTTGTTGATTTTATAATTAAATTCGTTCGTTATGTGTTAAGATCGTCGTGTTGAGAACTGAAATAGCTCACCAGACCACTGAATTCGCTCGTGGATTGCGAAGATGTTGGCGGAGAGCCACTGCCATCATCAGGAGCGTCGTCAGGACCGCCAATTGTTGGAGGATTAGATGAGTATGGACTTCGCGATTCGGAAGACTCTCGCAATGGGGGAGGTGTAGAGTTCTTGGATGTGTTGAAGGTCTCCAGAGTGGTGAGTTTTTTACGTGATAGCTCAATCACAGATGTTGGAATTGTGGTCGACGATGGTGGTAATGGAGCTGATGCAGCTGGTGCTGGTGCGCATGGTTTTTCAAGAAGAGATGGTGATGAGAGTGGTGGTCGAGATGGTGGTTGGATTGCTGGCACAGGCTGCGATGGAGGAGCCACAACCACAGATGTAGTGGCGCCCAGCGAAGATGCTGATACAATCACAGAGCTAGGGACTGCCGAGGCTGTTGGGGGTGGAGGTGCAGAATGTGGAACTGAGAGCGGTGGCGGATAATAGCCATAGCTTCCCCCAAACGAACCAGCTTTAAGTTTTGATTGAAAATAAATACGGAATAATAAAAAAAGAATTGTGTTTGTTTTTTTTTTTCAATCTTACGTGATGAGTACTCTGGAGGAGGAGCTCCAACTGGTCGTATTAAACTTGGTTGTGAGGAATTGACTGGAGGTCCTCGATGTGGAAAGCCAGGATTGTTAAACATTTGAGGTCTATAAGGAGAAACATTAGCAATTACAAGTTTCTTAAAAAAAATCCTATAACTCACCTGTAAGGACTTAGATGTGGAGGTGGTGGAGGTGCCGAATGTCTTGACGGAGGTGGTGGTCCAGCATATTGCTCAGGGCCTGAATATGGAGACGACTGTCTGGGAGGTCCTTGGTCACGAACAATGTTGTTAGCTAGACTAATAGGGGGAGGAGGACCACCGCCTGCAGATGGCCTCAGAGGTGGTGGCCCACCAACAAACGACGGCCGCATTGTGTGATGTGATGTCATTGGAGGCATTTGTGGCCCACGATGTCGCATCGGTGGCCTATTACCAGGAATCAATGAATTTGGTTGCGATTGTGGTTGTGATTGTGATTGCGATTGCGAAGTCGGCGGTTGCTGACGATGCTGTTGGGACTGAGATTGCTGTGGTGGCGGTAGACGTTGCTGCTGATGCTGTGGAGGCGGTTGCCGCTGCTGTTGCTGCTGATGCTGTGGACGCTGCTGCTGCTGTTGATGCTGCGGAGGCGCAGGTCTCTGCTGTTGATGCTGCGATGGCGGTGGACGCTGCTGCTGATGCTGAGCTTGTGGCCGCAGATGTGACTGTGGATGCTGCGGTCGATAGAAACGAGGTCCTAAAAGAGAATTCAAAAATTCATCAAAATGAAAAATATCTTTTAAAAAAAAAAAAAAAAAAAAAAAAAAAAAATTACCTTGATCGGTGAATGGCGGCCCACTTCCGGGTCCACCACCCATATGCATCATTGGCCTTGCTTGTAGATGAGGCATTCGAGTTATAACAGACGGTTGTGTATTTGCCGCTGGTGGCTTATACAACTGCGGAGGCTGGGCTATTGACAGCGCCGACTTAATCACTCCTGGTGTAGCACTTTGTACAATGGTTGACGGCGGTGGTGGTTGTTGTCTTGCCTCAGGCTTTTCCTGCTGAATATTATCAGACCTTGGCTTTGAAGCTGCCGCTGCAGCAGCAGAGGCCGCAGCTGCCGCCTGCTGTTTCTGCAGCGGATCTCGCAGTGGGGTTATCTTTTTTCGTCTCCCCCTTGGTTTGTTCGGATCACCGCCACCAACAGACATTCCACCTTGCTGCTGTGAAACTTGGTTTGTTGCCGGAATTGCCTGAGAGGTAGGTGGGAATTGGCGAGACATCGGATGATTCAGGGGCGCACTGAGAGCATTCTGCAGCAGAGGTAAGTGTGTCTGTCGATGTTGTTGCATCATTGGCTGCCCATAACCATGCCTCAACAGTGGCGGATGTATGGTTGGCATCGGTAACTTCTTACGGACGGGCTCTTGCAGACCCGAAGTAGAACTTGATTGCTGCTGTTGTTGCAAGTGTGGGGGCATGTAAGTCGAAACAGGTCTTACACTTGGTTCGCTTTCCTTCGCTGGCTTTTTTCGCAAAACTTCAGTGGGAAGTGGCAACTTCAACTGCTGTTGCTGAGCAAAATCCTCCTCCACCATACGGGCAATCGCTTCCTCGTCCATATCCTCGGGATTAAAGTCATCTGGCAAATCGTCATCGTCGAATTCCGACTCATCTAGATCACCCTCGCTGATGGACTCGCCTTTGCGTTGCAAATAATCAATGTCCAGCACTTTTGCCTGCCGAATCACCGCCAGAGGCACCGTCGACAGCGAGTCCAGCTTTGCCGGAGACCTTTGCGCTCCGGTCTTAATAGGAATTAACCTTGGTGTAGCTGCCAACTTGGCACCCTCTGCATTTTTCTCAGCCAGCATTCGCTTGATCTCCTCCTGCTTTTTGATGAATTTCTCACGCTCTTCCGGCGGAGTGTCAGGCCGTTTGACTCCTGGCTTTATGCCGCCATCGGAACTATCATCATCATCATAGTCCTCCATATAGATACACCGTTTGCCCCGAGTTTTCCTCGAACTATCTACACTATCATCGCTGTCGTCATCATCACTATCGTCTTTTATTATACGATTCTTTGATGCGGAACCCTTGAAACTGTCGCCATCACTATCATATCGCTTAGTTTTCTTCGCCTTCGATCCCATCTTAGGTTTCAATTTCGGAGATTTCCTTGCAATTGCATTCGATCGTTGCTTCTTTCGCTTAGATGGACACCAAGCGCCATCACTCGCCTCACTATCTGTCGAATCATCACACAAATCTTCGCTGTCGATATTTTCTGACAATTCATCATCATCGTCGTTGGTTTCCGACTCAGTGTAATCCGAATCCTTCTTTCGTTTCTTTTTGGATCGCGGTCGTACTTCGGCCTCCGAGCCATCGCAATCAGAATCATCGACTATAAATTTCCTATCCTTGCGGCGTTCCCGTGCCGAACGGCGAGCTGATCGTCCCGACTTCTTTTTCTTCCCCTTTCGGCTTCCCCGACGACGTCGATACACGTCCAAACTACTGTCCGACGACTGCGAAACATCATCCTCATCGTCGTCTTCTTCGTCGTCATCGTCCATGGAACTAGTTTTAAAATCCTCATCCGAGTCGTTGTCCCCCTCCGAGCTGATGTCCAACTTCGTCAACTTTCTGTGTTTTTTCTTCCCGTTACGTCCGGTCTTTGGTTTCCTCTTGATGGGCTCAAAATCACTCCCAGAATCTTCTGCCGCCGCAGACTTCTCAAGCGACGATTTTTCGACACCACCATTTTCTTCAACTTTTGGCTCGGCCTGCGGTGTTTCCTCTATATCGTCGTAGGCATTGGAAATGTCTTTTCCACGACCCAAATTACCTGCCCCAGCCAAAGCGGCCTCCTCCTTCTTTAGTGCTGATTTGATCATCTCATCGTACTCGTTTAGACGATAGCTTACATTGATCTGTCGCCGTTTGCGCAGCTTATAGATTGGCTCATCGTCAGTATCTGATGCCGAGCTACTTTTGCTCTTACTTGATCCACTGCCGGACGAACTTGAATTCGACGTGCTACTACTCCCTTCAGTCTCTGTTCCATTCTCCTCTCCATCACTCCCCTCCTCATCATCGGAATGTATCTTTCGATTTTTCGACGATGCTCCACCTGATTTTATTTTCTTTGCCGAAGCCTTTTGCTTTTTCGCCTTTTTGCGGTCGATCTTCTTCTCCACCTTAACCTGGGTGGCTTTTTCCTGCTCCAAACGCTGCTCATGCTCAACTCGGTTCTTTTCCTCCTCTTCTTCCTTCTTCCGCAGCACCAAATCATCGAATTCTTTTAGATGATTCTCCAGAGCCACTATCAACACTTCTTGCTGACACGGCGGGCAAAACCAATCACCCTCAGGAATGTAGAAAATAACCGGCGACAGGCAGGAGCAATGATAACCCTTGTTGCACTTGTCGCATAGCAAAATCCACTCAGGATGATCAGATTTACCACACTTTTGGCATGATTCATCGGGAGTGTGTACTTCAAAATCATCTTCGTCCCCTTCTTTCTTCGCCGTTCGGGCTCGCTTTAGAGGAACCACTTGCGATTCATCTTCCAGATCTGATTCTGGTGAGAACTCATGATCTGATTTGAATAGCGGACTACCATGATCTATTTCATAGGGATGCTCCTCTACCTCCTCTTCATCGAGCTCTTCAGAACCCGAACTCCAACCATCCTTTCCGGGTAGTTTCTTCTTTTTTTCGGCTTTTTTCTTCACCTCAACTTCACTGTCTGCCTGGTCTGAGGAATATACAGAAGGTTCACTTACAATCGGATCTTCTGGCTTACTTTCGGCCTTCTTCTTTTTCTTAAGTTCGGCTTTCATGTTCCGCAGGGCGATTTCTTCCATTTTTCTGCGATCAGCTTCTTCGCGGATTTTCAGCTGGGCGATTCTTCGCGACATTCTCACCGGGGTCCCGTCCGCATCGAGGTCGATTATGTTCTTTGTATCCACATCATCGTGGTACTTACGCCTCTGTCCAGTCGATGTAGCGGGTTGCTTTTGAGCAGCTTGCTGCTGTCGAGGACGTGGTAGAACAATTGGAGTTTTCACAACTGGTTCTTCTTTGACTTTGGGTTCTTCTGTTACCTCAACAACCTTGTCCTCTTTGAGTTCCTTCTCCTCCTCCTCCTCCTCCTCTTTGATTGGAGCTTTGCAAATACTCTTTTTTGTAGGGTCTTCCTTTGGAATTTGACTCTTCGCCTCTGGTTTTACCTCGGATTTAACCTCGGTCTTCACCTCAGACTTCGGTTCCGCCTTAACTACAGCTTTAACCCGAGTCCGTTTGACTTGTGGCAGTTCTATCGCAGGCTCTGGAGGACCGCTCCTTCGACTTGATCGAGTTGTTTTCACTACAACTGGCGAGGTAGGCGTAGTTTCTTTTGTGTCGTCTTCACTGCTTCGACGTTTCCTTTGTTTATCAGACGTAGATTGCTCTTCTTCAACGGATTCGTCTGGAGTTTTGGCCTTTCTGGCTTCCAGTGTTTTCGAATTCTCTAACTCTGTTGATGGACTTTTTCCCGCTTGAACTTTGACTAACTCAGGAGAACATTGACTTGCAGTCTGTTCTTGAGGTTGTTTCTTTTTGGGAATTTCCTCGTCGGATTCAGCGTTTGACTCTGCAGGATGTGGCTTTTTTGTTTGTTTATTTGAGATACTGCCTGAAGTTGGAGTTTTTGCTATTTCAGCTTCGTCAGTTTTTTTGACATCAGAGGGTTTTTGGGTTGATATCTCATCAATTTTCTCCTCACCTTTAACTTCTTTATCTTCAATTTTGTTACTCCTAGAAGCAGCGGGACTAATTTTCGCTTTTTGATTAAACTTTGATTTGGGAGTTAAAGCCTTCTCAGGTTCCTTTTCGACTTTTTTAACATTCATCTTCTTCCGAGGCCTCTCGTCCTCACCACCACTGCTGCTTGTTGTTGTTTCCTCTTTTGTGGCAGTCATTCTCTGAGCTTCGACTTTTTTTCTAATTATCGTATTGACTAACTTACTCCGCATCTTAAGTCGCTTGCCACCTATATCTTCTTCTTCCTCATCTGGAATTTGATCTTCCAAGGTCTCCGAATTCAAATCAGTCTCACTTTCTGATGAGGGCCGAGCTACTGGTTTTTCTGGTTTCTCATCACTCAACCGACGTTTACGATTTATAAGCGTTCGTCGTGTTGGCCTCCTTTCCTCCTGATTGCCGTTTTTTGATTCAGGCTTATTTTTCTTCTTCTCTATTGGAGAAACTTTTGGAGTTTTCTTAACCAGTTCAGGTATTGAATGATTCTCACCATTTGTTGGCTCTGAAATTATGTTTTTCACTTCTTCCGGCTTGTCCGTATTGTCATTAAAATCATTCTCCGAATCATCACTCCTTGATTGATTCTTTACTGGGCTGAGCTTCAAACAGCCTGGTTGCCCAAAGAAAAAAGTGGCCTTAGCTTCTGTTTCGCTAGCCTTTGAATTTCCAACCAAACACTCAGCTCCGGAACCTTCTCCTTGGAAAAACATTAATGTATCTTCAATTTCTTCACTGAATTCAGGTGATTCTTCGTAGTTTAGTTGATTGTAGGATAAAAAATTATCAAAGCCATTTTCACATTCGGCACCGCTTCCTTCTTCCTGTACAATCACTGCTGGATCTTCAATGGCTTCACTTACTTCCGATGCTTCGGAGGGATTGTTTTCTTCTTTTGGGTTTTTTACTTCTTCCATTTCTACATCTCCTGAGAAAGCCTCAATATCGTCGGAATCATTTTTATCACCAAAGTTTTCGACTTTAGCTGGATTTTTGAATTTGATTATGTTTTCATCTTCAGCTATTTTTTTTAATTCGACAGTTTTCTTTTTATCTAAATCTTTAATTTCAATTTTTGATTCAGTTTCCTTCCCCTCTTCTTCTTCTTCTTCGTTTCTTGGTATTTCTTCTTCTTTTTTTGATTTCTCTTTTTCAATTTTTTGTTCATTTTCTATGGATTTTTTGTCTTCTATTGTTGCTTCACTTTTCTCATCCACTATGATTTGTTCAGGTTTTTCAAAGTGCTCCGTCTTAGAGACCTCTTCTTCAATTTTTGAGACTTCTTTTTTCTCCGCAGGCTTTATGCCTTCTTCAGATTTAGTGGTATTAACCTTACTCTCTTCCGTGTCTTTATTTTCCACAAAACTTTTGGATAGCTTTTGAAATTTGTCTATAAGTCTCGAACTGTCATGAATTCTTTTCTCGGCGCCGCCTTCTTTAGCTTCTTTTTCTTTACCTTGTGTCTCTTCTTCATCGTCATCTTCATCATCTTCTTCGGCTCCTATTTCGTCGTCATCTTCTTCTTCCTCTTCTTCATCGGCATAATTAGCATCTTCCTCCTCCTCTTCCCCTTCGTAGTCCACTTCTTCTTCACCATCCTCTTCCTCATCACCATCATGATCGTCTTCTTCTTCATCGTCCTCCTGCTTTTCATACCTCCCTAGCTTTTTCTCTCGATTCGAATCTAAGAGGGTTGGTCTTTGCTTCTTCACTTCTTGTGTTTCCATTTTTTCACATTCATCTAGCGAACGTTTTTTAGAAATATCCAATTTGATCTTCGATTGACTGATGACCAGGGGCTGTAAAATAATGGATTTCATCTCCATTTAAAAGTTCTTTACTTTTACTTCAAAAACATGTTAAAATTACCTTAACTTTCTTCTCCTCTTCCATTTCTCTACCACTTCCATTTGGAGCCGCTTCTTCTGGTTCATTCGATACAGTGGCAATATTACCATTATCCTTATTACCTAGCTTGATTTTAATGTTCGGCACTCGACCCGACATGCTCTGGTTACTCTCTTGGCTATCATCCTTCTCCTCCGGTGGCGGCGGCTTTTCAATGGGCATCGAACAACTATTGCTACTACTATCCTCATCAATTAAACCAATATCCGAGGGGAGAACAACTTCGTTGCCCTTCAATCGTGATATAAGTTTAACGAGTTCTTCTCGATTTGTGGCAACAACTTGCCATATCTCTTCGTCCAAATGCTCTTGGTAAATACGTATATTACAATCGGGATCCTGAGTCAACCAATAGGAATGGCCTAATCGATCTCGTCCGATTGGTTCACTTCTCAATGATTCAGCGGTCATTGCTAGAAGTTTTGCCCGAAATTTGTTATTTCTATCGAACTGATTTTCCAGAAGTTCCTAAGGGGAATAATAATTGTATTGAAAACAATATTCACGACTATTTAAGATAAAAGATAATTACCCTTAGAATTCGGAGTTTAACCTTCAGACTTGACTTTTTATATCCGAATCTCTCAATTTCCCAACCATCTTGGGAGGAATAGCAAAAGCAAAACTTACTTAGCGCCGATTCCCAAGCACACTCGTGGACAGTCCGTCGAGTTTTGCGCATCAGCTTGATATGCAGATCGCGCAAACCATTTGGAACTGCAAATGATAAAAGATTAATTAAAGATTATAACCATAATAAAAAAGGGAAATATGTCACAACACTCTATTTTTAGATCATTCTTTTCTAAAAGCTTTAATTTTCCTTAAAACTATCCAGACAGATGCCTATATAGATATAACTGGGGGTTATAATTCAATTACTGAAGACAAGAGAAGTATGATGCTTCCAAGGAAGCATCTCGCTTGTTTAAAAATCACAGGTGAAGGAAGCTGCCCAATAAGACTTTCATGAATATGTACCTAAGAAGAAAAAAGGTAGAAGGCAAATGGTAAAATACGGGTTATCAAATGTGCTAATTGTTGACTACCTTACATTTCTCCGCTCATCTATGTACCTACGTAGTAATACTAAGCTAAGATTATCGACATTTTAAAGACTCTAGACGAATACCTACTACTTTGGCACAATGATTACAAAAGCTTGGTAAACGTCACATGACTTTGGTGATATAATATAAGGGCAAGAAAGTTCAAATTGTGCGTGATAATGTAGGAAACATTTTGTATTTTTCAATTAGATTTCAGGTAGTGGAATAGACAAATATTTTTGTATTATGAATTAGTTAGTTGTGAGGCGCCAAGGCGGTCCCGTCACAACAGCCCCCGGGATAAAATATATTATTTGGTTGTGGCTGTGTTTTCATTTGGCCATGACGATGAGGGCACAGTTAGTGATTAATTTTTATTTTTAAATCCATATATGCCTGTAAGACCTCAGGTCTTTTAAATGCAACCGGATTAACACGCCTCGAGAAAAAAAATTTATTGGTTTGAGAATTACGTCCATCCAACGGGTGGGATAAAGCAGGGGTAATGCTTCAACTCACAAGGCAAACCCCAATAAATAGTTTACGTTCTTTTTTAATATCAACGCGTTATCATTTAAATAATAAATTTACTAGTATGCAATTAAAATTAAACCCCGTTACTAGAAAGTGACCGATTTAAGTCGAGTTAACACAGAATTGTAAAAATTTCGTAAAATCAAGCTGTAGCGGTGTAAATTTCAAGTACAATTGAATGGACATTTTAATTAAGCTTGCAGGAATCATTCTTTAGTAATTGATAAAGATCTTGGTGTTTGCAAATTCGACCCTCAAGCTATAACTAATAAGCCATTTCTGTTAGACAAATTAATTTGGACTAAAGCGATTCCCAGTCTTACTTGGAACCTCCATATGTTCCAAAAGTGGTTCTGCTATAGATTTAACAGAATTATTGCCCGAGTTGAGTGGTATGGAAGACGCATCAACACAGTTATGTCTGCTCGTATACTCGCATAAAACTGCCAATTTGGCAATTCCTTTTATTTGAACTATTTAAATACTTATAAGCGAACCACTTGGACAAATAGTAATAGACATTGGTAATTTTGGGAAATTATAGGAAGACATACCTAATGCGTGTAAAAATGTCTGTTTTTCTTCTTACCCAATTCCTAGAGGAAAGATTTGTGTCAGTTTAGTGGCCGACTTCTACCTACCCACAAAACAACAACAAAAAAAACTAAAATTTTTGACAGATACAAATGTGAGGCGAATTTCGTTTTATCCATTTGCGAAACCCCACGGCGAAAATATACACAAACAAACAGAGAGCCGAAAAAAAGAAATTCTATTTTCCATTCTCTTCTCTCTCAAAAAAAACCCAAAACACTATATTTGTCTCTCCTCTCTATGCGTACTCAATTAATGAAAGTAAAGAAAAAAAAAAAGTACTACAAATCAAACTGCAATAAGAAAAAAAAAATAAAAAGTTTTCACTCATTTTCAATTTTTAGAAAAAAATCATTTATAAGAAAACGAACTACAAACCTTCATCCGTATTCGATAGCCATTCTTGTAATTGTTTAAAAAGCGGAAAATTCACTTGCAATTGTTCCGAGAATTTCTCCAAAAACGCACAAATTACCGCAAAATCAGGATCATTTGCACAAGAAGCATCTTTGTCGACGATGACCGTCGACGACGCCATTTTTGTAATGCGTTTGCCCGTCCGTTTGGTACAAGACGATTATCTTTGCCTGCTATTGAATGCCCGACATTGCCAAGAAAAACACAAATTTCACAGTGGAATTTTTGATATAGAAAAGATTTATTCGTTTGCACACTTTCACAACATAATGGGGAACACTTTAAAATCAATTGGATTAATTAAATTGGTTTTTAATTTATGTAAAATCACATAAACACCGGACTCTTTAGGGCTGAGTGTACATAAGTGCACCGTGCCGTAAAACGGGAGTAGCTTTTTTGGTGGATTAGTTTTTTTTTTTCTTACTTGATGGGTGCGAGAATGTAGTAGATTATTATGTTTGCAGTAGATGTCAGCATTTATTTTCGAAAATAAGGTAAGGTAGTTTTCGAAGTTTGGTTTATACACAAATTTAATTTTTAAACGAATTTGCTAAAATTGTTTTCGAAAGGATTCTTCCTTTAAAACTGGCATTTTTAAGGCTCTGTTGTACGTATGTTTGAGGTTCGAATCGCACCGGTGAGGGGATTCCCAATAAAGGCTTTCCCAAACCAACGCGAATATATCAGAACGACGACGAAACTTTCGCCTGTCTTAAGCCTTAACTACATAAGCCAAAAAGTACTTTTGTACAAAAGTAAAAATATTTTTTTTCCCGCTAGCGCAGTTTTTTTGTGAAAAAGACTATCCAAATTTTTTTTTAGACCAAAATTTAAGCTTTCTGCATCATTTTTATAAGTTTTCCAGTAAGAAAAACTATTCCAAAATGAGTTTGAAAATTTTCACTTTTGTACTTTTTCACTTTTTGGGCTTGAACTGCAAACGTGAAGTGGAAAAGAAAAACATGTGCTAGGGATCCGTGTTCGAAAAAATTGTGTTTGAACTGTTAACCGAATCGGAAATGACAGATAAAACGCAATTTTCGTCCACATTTTCGCACGCATCTTTCTTTAGTGCATGTTTTAATTTTTCACTTTTCCACTTTTTGCAGTCTTGAATTCAGTTAAGCCTATAAATTATAAAAAGACCTACGTTTCGATTCCGACGTCGAAAGTATTCGCGTTGGCTTGGGAGAGCCTTTAAGGCTCTCCCAAACCAACGCGAATATTTCAAAGCGACGACGAAACTTTCGCCTGTCTTAATTTATTTACATGGAGATTAATGGGAGCACCCACACTGGCGCGATGCGAATCTTCGAACATTAAGGCTGTCCCAAACCAACGCGAAACATTCGCGCGAATATGCGACGACTGAAAAATGTTCGAAGATTCGCATCGCGCCAGTGTGGGTGCTCCCATTAATCTCCATGTAAATAAATTAAGACAGGCGGAAGTTTCGTTGTCGCGCCGAATGTTTCGCGTTGGTTTGGGAGAGCCTTTATTCAGTCGTCGCATATTCGCGCGAATGTTTCGCGTTGGTTTGGGGCAGCCTTAATCTTTCTTTCGATTGTGAAGGTGCTATTAAACGCTGTGATATTTATGAATTTCAAATTTGTTTAA
Source organism: Leucozona laternaria (assembly GCA_932273885.2). NCBI lineage: Eukaryota > Metazoa > Arthropoda > Insecta > Diptera > Syrphidae > Leucozona > Leucozona laternaria. The sequence continues at coordinate 2,191,707 of OW026366.1, forward strand.
GTGAAAATAAGTCCTCCCTCCAAACTTTTAACACCACTTGATAAAGCCAAAGGCTTAACTACATAAGCCCAAAAAGTACAAAAGTGAAAATTTTCAAACTCATTTTGGAATAGTTTTTCTGACTGGAAAACTTTTAAAAAATGATGCAGAAAGATTAAATTTTGGTTAAAAAAAAAAATTGTATATTCTTTTTCACAAAACAACTGCGCTAGCGGGAAAAAAAATAATTTTACTTTTGTACAAAAGTACTTTTTGGCTTATGTAGTTGAGGCTTAAGAATGAAGAGCCTGAAAACAAACTCAGCATGTGTTTTGGTCCAAATTCCGATCTCATTTTGGACACTTTTATGTTGTGTCTGTTGCGTACAGTTCAAAATGCAAATTTCTACGAATTTTATTCCAAAATTCTTCAAGTGAATATAAAAAAAACACAAAAATGCGCAGTTTTCGTACGCGAATAACCATCTTATTATTTCAGCATATCGCTTTATTTATTTTTGTTGTTTTTGAAGATCGCAAACTTGTTTCCCCGTCTGAAAGGAGACTGTATACGAATTAATTTTTTAACTTCGAAAAATTCGCTGAACACATTCTTTGACTTCGAATTCTTGTGTCATGGGGGAAAAAAAATCTCATGCCAGCTGTCAAAATAAAATCAAAGCGCTTCCAACTTCAACGTATAACCGCCATTTGTTTAAATAAAAAACTGCGCTCGCTCCAACAACTTTGTTCAATTTCTTTTTTCTTCTACAATTTTCTCATTTTTATATTAAATTGTTTACCGAAAACACTTTAATTATAAAATGGGTTCCAAACAAACAAAATTTGACGGCGAATATTTACCACAAACGCCTCAACCGCAACACCAACCAATCACTGTCCAAACTGAATTCGACGAAGACTTGGAAGATAATTTGGATCCAAGATCACCGCACATTTGTCGAACTCCCTTGAATGTAAGTCACAAAATACTGAAAACGCTACCTAAAATATCTAACTTATATATTCCGTAGGAAATATCCCAAAAGAAAGAACAGAACTATCTCCAGATAGCTACAATTCCAGCGATTTTAACAGAGCAGCCTGTGGGCTTGTTGCGCAAACGTTTCTTCAAAGGATTCTCTTACAGCTTGAATGATCCGCGATCGCCAAGTGTTTTTCTCAATCGAACACCTTTGGTATTCGACGAAACGGTCAATTTAGACGACACATTCTCGGATCTCTTCGTTGAGACCAAAATACCGCGCGTTGAAGTTCCCCTGGAAACTGAAATACCACTTAGCCCGCCAAAATTAGAAAAAGAAGAAACACCTGCTGTAGAAGAAGGAGAGCAAAAGACTAAAGAAGAAGTAGGAGAAGTTGCTACACCAAAAATAACAAAAACACATCCACAAGAAACGACAATTGAACGTGATCCTCGCTCCCCATCGATTGGTGTCGATCGCACGCCAATTATCCTCAACGATGACGACGCACCTGATGAGGAAGACATGATCGAGACCATCCTTTCCACTTTGTCACTTAATCAGAAAATGCCTTCAAACAAACCGCTCGAGCGCATCAGAAACAAAAAGACCATTTCAGCCAAAGCAGCATCCGCCAGTCGTCGAGACATGGTCTACGAAGATCGTGAGAATCTGACACCGACCAAGGCTCCCAGAGGAGTCTTTGACTCACCATCAGCAACTGGCAAACGAACGCCACTCAGTTGTCTCAAGAATAATCCACAATTTCGATCAAAATCGGTTGAGGTTTCTGGCAAAACCCTCAAGACCCGCTTGCCCTTGACCAGCTTCGACGATACGCTGCACAAGATTACGCCAGTCAAAAAGATCCTGCGCTATTCCAACATGGAAAACATCGAAAATTCATTTGAATTTTGATTTTTTGTTTATAAATTTAAATATTTTTAAAGTTTTTTAATTCGAAATAAAATTTGCATCTTTTTAGTACAAAAGAAAAATATTTTTTTTTCTGGACTTCAAAACTCGTCGAGTTTTCTATTGAAATAAGTCTTCAACGACTGAAAAGCTGAGCTAGGCTTGATTTTTCAAGTATCAGCAACCAACAAAATTGAAGGAAATTAAATAAGGAAAACAAGAAGGTAAATGAAGACAATTGTCTTAAATCAATTTTCTAAACTGAGGCAGATGAGTTGATTCTTTTGCTTCGAAAGAACGTGGGGCTTAGTGACATACGCTTTCAAAAAATCATGTATGTTGTTTGTCGGCGAGAATGAGTGCAGACCTACAATTTTGTGGCGAATCCAAACGACTAGGATGAGAGCCCCTTTAGCAGGACAAGAGATACTATCTATCTAGGAAGATTTATCACTGTCTAACAAAAGACAGTTCCCCTGAAAAAGAAAATACAATTTTGGTGGAATCATTTGCTTCGAACCCACACCTCCGACTAGATAGTCAAACGCCACCAAAGGTTGTTAAAAGAACCTGCCAGACTTATGTATTCAATCTCACGACGCTAAGTTAAAAATTGTTTGTATTTGTAAGTTTTATTATTATGAAATACTAAAAAATACTTAAAAAGCTCACAAAAATCCTTAAACGATGGCATATTGTTCGTATAGAGCATTTCTCACTTTGTAGTATTCCTCCGAAAGACAGCCTTCGACTGTTATTTTTCCAGTGTCAATTCGTCGCAACGCCAAAGTCCCATTGTTGCACCATAGGGCACCCCCAGAGAATTCCGAATTGATATTGTTCCGCATCAGACATTGCTTAAAATCCGACAGCCGCAGTTCGTTTATCAAAACAGTTTTATGAATCGGTATTTCGTCCACATCGAAGGGCTGAAGATTATAGATATCCCTTTCGGCACTTTTGAGCGAATCCGGTTGTTTGTTTTTATCGTTGGCATCTTGCAAGCTGTCAATTTGTTTATTCCGCAGGGTTATCTGCGAATCGATCCAGGCAACTTCAGCTGATTTGCATTTTTGGAATTGTAGTTGTGACACTAAGCCTTCGGTCAGACGAATCTGATAAATATGCCTTTCCGATGTCACATCGATGACTTCTCCTTTTTCGGGGGTGAAGACCTTGGCATTGATATTTTGATGACAATGCTTGGCCAATACTTCAATGGACTGAGGTTGTCCTCGGACAACAACAACTCGGCGTGGACGCAGCTGTGATAGAATCTTCAGCATAGATTCTCCATCTGATCTTCCCTCGAAGTCGATGAACTGAATTTGGGCATTGACTTCGATGGTTTTGCGACTACTTAGGCATTTTGTTGGTTTCTCCAGCAGCTTTATTTCTTCCTTTTCCTTTTCGTCTTTCATTTGTGCCTCAGTTGCTGCTAACTCAGTGGCAATCTCTGTGTTGCTATCGGCGATGCGATAGTCTTCCAAATTAACTATCTCGCCATATTCGTCGCTTTTTATCTTGCCCTCGGAGTACGGATACATGACGTGATGTTTTTTATTCGATTTAAAGAATCCAATGTGCTGCTTGCTGCCTGGCCGGAGGACAATATCATGCCTGCCCGTGATCACACTGATTTCTATCTCGTCCTCCGACTCGGAGCTATATTTGTCTTCTTTTTGAATTTCAATAAGGCTGCTCGTCTTTTCCTGAGACCTCTGGTATTCCTCAAGCTCATTGCCTTGAAGTTCAACCCGCCTTCGAACGTCCAACTCTATAGTACGTCCATTTCCGCCGTTTTCGAGCAGGTCACGAGCCAAAGTGTCCGGCGACGATCTGGATGTAAGAATGATGCTATTACTGGGATTCTGTGCCCACATCAGGAAGAGCTCTCGGGCAAATCCACTTTCCATATCCGGTGTGCTTGCTAGGACGACCTTGGGACTGTGCATCTTGAGGAGGTCGTTTATGTTGTGACAGAACTTCATGTGTTTGAATTGAAAGGGATTGTTTCTAGCGCCTTCGAATGACTTCATTAGTTTGTCACTCATCCATTCTATTTGTGACTTCGCAAACTCGATGACATTGTAACAGACATTATTCAGGAGCGCCAACGAATAGGCCATCAAACCAGACTCTTTATTCTTCCACAATTGGTCCAGCATATGGGCGAGCTCGAGCACTCTCCCGGCGGTATCTGCTGCAATTAACACATTTCCATTATTTCGCACTGTCTGCAGGATGTTTGTCATGAGCTTCTCGTCTCGAGCTCGGCGTCTTGCCTGCTGGTAATTTGCATTGAACGCATCTGTTATAAGAAGCGAAGGTCTTTGCAGCCGACCCAACTCGCAACTGTTTAAGTGTCTCTCTTTTTTGTGGTTGTAGTCGATTGCATAGACTATATCTTCTTCACCGTCTTTTAGGATCTTCCATATGGTTCCTCCAACCATATGACCGGCTTGAATGGGACAAATGACAATGCCATAGCCCTTTCCTTTCAAAGGAACTGTCTGGTTGTATTTAAGTTGAATTATTTTATCAAAGGCCGCATCCACATCGTCCAGTGAATACAAGTCAAAGTCGTACATGTTGTAGTGAGACATATAGAGATCGTACATAAACATCTGGCCCATCTTGAAAACTGGAATTGTTGCGTATATTGGACAATTGAGCCCCAATTTGCCAACCAGGTATGGCAGAGCACCCAAATGAACATTGTCGGGATGGGATAGTAAAACTGCATCGATGGTATTGACATGCTTTTTTAGTTCTTTGGCGAAATTCGGATCGAACTTCTCATCCCAGCCACAGTCCAAGAGTATACGGACATCATCGATTTGAAGCAAGTAGCACGGAGGTGACTCGTCCATGGCCCCAGAAAGGGTGTGCAATTTAATAATCGACGTCATTATTTAAATTTGAGAAACCAATAAATAAACTTGATTGTAAAATACTCACAAAATTAGAAACAAAAAAATAAAACACTGCCGGCATAGAAAAGAAATTTTGTCAACTCTCAACTGTCAGTCAGCAGAAACAACCGAAATGTCATAAATGTATTCAGCTGAATTCGACTTAAATGAATGCATTCAGTGAATTGTATTTTATTCAATACGTCAGATTCACAATCTTCTACTACGTTTTAATAATGCCAACTAATGTTTTTTTCCAAATTTGTGCCGAAAGAAAAAAAGCGCAAGCGCTGAAATTAAAATAGAATTCATATTTTTAATGTTGGCTCATTTGGAACTTTAAAACAGTGGCTTTATGGGTGGAGCTTAGAAGCTCAAAATAACGATTGCAAATTTCTGTAAGTTTTAAGCAATTTTTAAAGGCGCCTTTGTATCTTATATTTTAAACAAAAAAGTATCTAGTTTCTTTTTTCAAAAAAATTGCTGAAACTTATGCGTACAATTATTATTAATTATTTACAATAAGAAATCGTTTTTCAAAATTTACAATAAATTTCATTCGAAAGCGTAAAAAGCAAAAATATTAAGGCTCGTTTGCTTAAAAGAAATTTAATTTGAATTAAGAGCTTCTATGACAATTTACGCTAAGGAAAAATGGGCGGTTAAGTTGATTATAAATATTTAAGTTTCCTAGCAAACGTTTCTGAAATCCATTTATCTCAAAAACTACTTTTTTCTTATGACGGCAGTATTTGTTGTTTAATATACAATCTCATTAATTTAATTTACAATCTCAAATGATCCATATAGATCATCAAAATTGTATACCTATCTCTTTTTTCCTTACGTGTATTTGCTGTATTTTTTCTTTAGACTAGATTTCACACTACCTTACCATTCGCAAAACTGAAGAGCCATATACCCGCAAGAGTAAAAACTAAATATTTGGTCCATGAAACGTAATCCCGATAGAGATGCGTATTTTTGATGGATCATTTCGGATTATAAAAAACGGCTATTATTGAAAAATTTTCTAAAAATATATAGTTGGATTCTAAAAAAAACTCCTCAAAAAAAATATCGCTTTTTTTTGCTTCTGTGATTGGAGTTATGGGTACCTTTTCTTATCCATAAATTCCGTCAATTTTAATAAATATTAGAGACTTTCCTCTCTTTTCATCAGTCATCCTCTTTAAGGATGAATATTATTTCAAATTATTTAATATCAATTAAAAAAAAAAATTGCTACTAATATTCTTTTATTTATAAAATGAAAAATATTTGTATTCATTAAATCATCCACGCACGAAAAATATCTCCATCGAAATTTTCTTGGCTCTCACACTATTGCTTCTTCACCAATGACTTACTAACTATTCACTATTGTAATCTTGTATTCTTTGATTATTATTATTTTTGTATGATGAACAAGAGATATTTCCTAAAACTATGCAACAAGTTCCATCATCCCCCGATCTCGATCTTATTATTTATTTTTTTAAATATTTCGCGCCTTTATCTATGATCGTCAAGTCTTCCATATTTTCCATTTCCAAGGAATTCCTCACATGTCCTTTTCCGGTCCAAGTTGCAAAATGGAACTCTCATTTCTTTCTATCACTGCTCCTGCTCTAGTCGCCAGTCGGTTTCAATAATTTTAATTTTTTCTTCTATCTGTGTTTATAAAAAAACCAAAAAAAAAAAATTTGTATATGTCTATAGATTTAGTTATATATCAAATTTTTAATTATTTAAACTAAAATTAAAAAAGTTCGTTGAAAAACAAACAAAATTTGAAGAACCTTAAGAAACTCTCTATTATAATATTTAAGGCGAAAGGCGAAGTTGGTTTAATTTGCAAAAAAAAAAAAAAAATATCAAAACGGTTATATTATTATTTAAAAAAAAAATCGTGAGTGTGCAATCGATAAATTAATTCCTTCTATCGTCTTCTTCTATTGTTTACACGAAATTTGGAATTAAGTTCTGTGCAATTCTTTTTTACTTAATCTGATTTGATACATATATGTAAAAGAAGGTGAGTGCGCGATAGCATGCGACATGGACTGTTATCACTTTATCAGTTATAATGACTAACCCACACAGTTGTGGCAGTGGATTACGGTTGGTTATTGCTCAAGCCGTTAAGTAAATAGAGAGATTTCTTTTTGTGAACAATTTTGGCGCCTCATTATTATTTGTTGCAGTATTTTTTTTTAAATAGTTTTCAATATGTATCATTGAATGTAGAAAACAAGGTATATTATGTAATATTTTTAGTATCGACCTTCTATGGTTATAGATCCATACAAGAAAATATGATATCGGATATATAATTATGTACATTATATACATATAGATAGACCGGCATCAGACCGGTCTAGAATCCACACTTTTGCTTGGCGTCTGTGGGGATTCACCACCACAAGCACACATTTTTTTTTTAACTTGAAGGTGTTCTCGGAACGTTTACTTAAAATTTTAGGTAGTTTAGAAATGTGCTAAGTTTGAGTAAAAAAAATATGCTTTATTGACAAAGTTAAAAAGAGCAAGAACCAAACTATAAATTTATATCCGGATTAAATATCCGGTTTTAAAGAACATGAATTTTTAATAAGTAAAAATCATAGTTTGTTGGCGAACACAGGCCCTCCTGGCGTAGCTCATCTATGTTGAGCTTTAAAGAAAAAAAAAGCTCATTAATAAGTCATAAAAACGCGACAAATTGAATCAATGCATTTTTAAATATTTGTTATATGAATTTGTGGGCGCAATAAAATTTGTGTAAAATCTTTTGTCAAATGGAACACACACACAATATCTGAAATGGTTGAAAGGAATTCGTTGAGTTGAGGTTATGTTTCATCAAGAATTTATAAGAGTTTAAATTTTGAATTATTTAAAAATTAAAACTGAATAACCCCCCGGGTCCAAATTAAGGGTTCTTTAAAATGCTTAACATGCCACCTCCACTGGACATAAACGATGTCCAATTAATATCACAACCGCAGTCCAATCCACAATCTGATTTTTTTGGCTAAGTCACCACATGACATGGATTTTTGTGCCTCGATTGGATTTTTTCTGGGCATGTTCATAATCTGAGCATCGTTCATGCCGAGTGGAGACGGCATTTAAGGCATGAAAACAGAAACTTCACCAAAATTCCCCTTTTCCAAACTTTTTGGAAGTTTGGCCGGCTTCAATCTTTCAATACTCCCTTTCCTCTCAGAAAAATCGGTGGTTAGTCGTTAATCTAACTTAACCTAATTAATTTTCGACCACGGAAATATATTGCATACCTGATACGTTACACCTACAGGAATATATTCCGAGTGACATAAAATGAATGGAAAAATAGATGCCTTAACGAGTGTTGCAATGCAATGGCGGTGTGGGGTGGCGTATGTGGAACATTTTTTTTGTCAGCAGTAAGAGTAGGTACACTTCGAAGAATTTTGCTGTTGGTAGTTTTCAAAAACAATCTCAACAATTTTGTAATTATTATCTTTCTTTGTAAAATTGCAGACTTTTCGTTTTACTAAAAACAAAATACAAAATCAATTTTGTTTTGTATATATATTAACTATAGTTGAACAAAAACAAATTATAATTCAATAATTTGAGCTTTACTTTGTAAAATGTTGGACTTTATTTTCTACGTCCACATGCTTGCTTTGATTTTGTTTACAAAATTATGCTTTTGTGAAATAATTCGATTCTTTTAAACAGATAAAGTTGGACAATTTTTGCCTCCCTTAGGCCCAGTTTTGAAGTACTAGATCATCCTATTTTCGTGGTTGAAACCGAGTTAATTCCTAAAATAAGTTTTTAGCCAAAGAGCCAGTTTGACTTAAACTCAAAGTTAATTCTAGAAATAAATTATACCCCAATTAACACGGAAGCAGTATTTTAATGGAGGTATATAGGTCAAAGATCTATGGAAATTGAAGCGTGACACTCAATTTAAAATCACCCTTACAAAATATAACTCATCTGTCAGAAATATATATGTCACTCATCTGTCAGACAAACATACATATTTGTTCAACTGCACCAATTTGTTGAGTGTGTTTGAATTCAATGAAAAACATATTTCAGGAGTTATCTCGGTTTTAACCTCAAAACTAGATTGATCTTGCATTTTAAAACAAGGCCTTATTCTAGAGTCTAGGAAAGGGAAAATTTTACAAAATTTGACCCTAACATCAAAATGGCAAGTTTTTTCAAAGTTAAGTCAAGGCACCGGAAAGTTTTCAGTAGGAAAAATCTAGACCCGAAATACTTGCAAAATACTCGTAAGCTCTTGCGAGTAAAAACTTGTTGGATAATTTTCGCTATTCCATCAGAAATATACCCTGTCTTTATATCCAAATCAAAAACTTTATAACCACCACACAATACATAACTAGCGAGGGTCTTAGCTAATTTCGATTGTAGCCCTTGCAGCCTCTTGTTAGTCAATGTAAAACTTTCTAGAGCCTCATTAAAAACTAGATTATTTTTGTTCTAGCACGATTTTCTGAGTAAACGAATATCGTGATTTTTAATTCAATTTATGACGTTCGTAAAAAAATAGAAGTTCTAGGAATCGACAAATCCCAACCACTACCATTTGATTTTCTTAAAAATTCATTTGTCAATCGCAATTATTATTGACAAAACAATTAACCCAACTGATCGACCACATCCTTGTCCAAAGATCACCCCCAGAAATTGCATAATAATTCCGGTACCCAGCATTCTGTGAAGTTGATCTTTTTTAATTAACTACAATTTATACGAGTGACTAATAATAATTGATTTATGTATCAAGATGTAACATCTCCCAGGTGGCAAATTTAGTTTGTCAACAATTGTTTTAACTCCTCTAGATATTTCCAAATCAAAAACAATGATATCGCGAATATAACTTATTTAATTGTATTTACAACTTGCCACTGAATTTATGAATAATGACAAATATTATAAATCAATTACGAACTAACAACAATTTTAATTTGTTTAGATTAATCTAATTGCCTGGAATCAGTAATTAACTTTTTTTTTATTTCCATTCTTTGCTGTAGGTACTTTCCAGATTTAATTGACAATTCAAGAAGCTAATTATACTATCCATATATTATAATGGCAGATAGATTCTTCAGGTGTGTATGACGTATGAGTATTATTATTATAATTATTATTTTTACTGCACCGACGTAATCAAGAACTGGATTAACATCACTGAAAAGTTGGCATAATTTCTGGAATTATCATATCTCATTTTGGTCTCTTTTGTGTGAATGGTCTAAAATTACCACGTTACTGGTCTAAAATCTTCTAGTAGGTTTGTCAAACAACAAGTCAAGGCTGTTTTAATAGACCTAACATTTTAAAAATTGTATCACACCTCGATTTTTGTGGCAGCAATTATGTTAATTTTTCAGTCGTGTAAATCCGACACATCCATATATTTTTCAATGTGGACTTAGGGCCTTTAAACGCTTTTTTGAATCAATAATTCACCAAGTATCTTATTAATTTCAGTAGTACATAGAATTTGCATTATAAAAAAAAATTAAATATTTCCTTTACACCTCTCTCAAATAACCAACAGCTTATATCCGGATGAAGCCCATAGCTTTATTAATTACAACTCAGCATGTTTGCAATCGAATGGATTGGTGTCATCATCGTCGGCACATCTCCAATCGCAGTCTCAGACACAAGGTGACTACGGCTCAATAAATTCGCAGTCATCAGCTTATTTCGGCTCAAATGCGGCGCTCGATATGAACAACAATCCCATCTGCCAGAGCAGCGTCGTCAGCGGGGTTGATTTAAATAATGGACGCAGCAGTTCCATGATGAATTACTTCGGCAATAAGCAGAATTACAATAAAATTACCACTAATGGTTCTGCCATATTGAAACAGACTACTAATGCATGTGGTAGTCAGGCTTATATGCCGCCCACTAGTCTTTCATCATCGGTGGCGAATCAGCAAATGGTGCAGCAGCAGTGCCAATATACGCACAACAATGGCAGTGGCTGTTTCAATCGGAATCGCTACATGCCATACAATCACAATCGCGCATGTGCCGCTGCAGCAGCAGCAGCAGCTGCAGCTGCTGCTACTTCTGCCTCTTCTTTAGGAAATTCCATTAACTCAGTGTCAACTACGAACTCGTTGAATATGCAGTTTCAGCAATTCACACCGATTTACCAGAATTGCTCGACTTCTTCCATGATGCTGTCGCAATCGAGCGGATCTGGAATCTATGATAGCAATCTAGAGCTTGACTTCAGCTATGCACGTGCTGTGGTAGCTGGAACTGTCCCAACTGCTGCCACCACATCAGCCAATACTAGTACGACCAGTGCTTCCAGTGCTGCCAATAGCAGTGTAAGCAATGGAAAGACTGGTGGAACAGCCTCCACCCAGTACCAACCGAATGGATCATCGCCAGGAAGTGACATTAATCAAGTGGTCACCCTGCAAATTAACAATTTGGACTATTCGATGGACGAGGCAAGTCTTCGGAACTTCCTTATCAACCAACTCAAACCGATAACACCCGTCGTGTCATTGGTTTTCGAGGGCAGTTCCTTCGCCAAGGTCACAGTCCCCAATCTAAATTTTGCCAAACAAGTAGTAGCCAATTTGCACCGCAAGAAGATCGGCCACAAACGTATGATTGTGTCGTATACACGTGACTCATCGCTAACAGAATTCAATACCCTGCGCTGCCAAGTAGCCGGCCTACTTAAAGATGTCCCTTACTATACGTTGCCGATGTACAAATTTCGCGAGCTGTTTCAGTCACGTTTCAAGACATCCATCAGTGTTCTGGACCTCTATAAAATGCAAGATATCTGCAACATAAATGCCGATAGCAATGAAGAAAAGTTCATAAGCCTTCAGCCGGAACTTTTCAACTCCCTCGATAGCAGCCCCTTGATGGAGGGTCTTCAGCATAGTGTTCCGTATTGTACGATTCATTTCAAACGGGAACAACACAAGGGTTGGGCCGAGCAGGAGATCGAACCATTGCCCAACGTTTGTATGACTATTTCTGAGATCGAGCAAATCATATATCCTTTGCTCAAGAGTCATCCCGGAGATATCCCGGTCGCTAGTTTGGTCCATTGTATCGAGGGAGAGTTGAATATTTTGATCACAAAGAATGAGAACGGAGTGAATCTCGAACATTTGGTTTGTTGTATCCACGGAATACAAATCAACACAAATAGCTTTGGCAACAAGATCCTAGTCTGGCTGGAACCGGAGAATACTGTTGGAAAAGATAACGGAGAGGGACGATTCTATGCGAAGAATGCAACAGTTTCGGATCCACTTTATCAAATTTCGAGAGAGGTTGTCGAACTCATGAAGATGTCTCCGAAATCAACCATGAAGTTCAACCGTTTCATTCCGGCTTATCACAACCATTTCGGCAAACAATGCCGAGTTGCCGACTACGGATATACCAAACTGATCGAACTTTTCGAAGCACTCTCGACCGTGGTGCAGATAATGGGCGATGGTGAGAACCGCCAGATAACTCTGACCCATCGCACCCAAGTACGCCGTTTCACCTCAGATCTCTTGAGAATTCTGCGGGCTTTGGGAAACAAATCGGTACTTCTATCCCAGTTGCCACTGATCTTTTCGCAAATTCAACACCGCAGTTTCGATGTCACCGACTACGGAGTCTGTGACATTGTAGATATACTCGACGGATTGGTGAATTCGAACATCGTCACCGTTGCAACAGTTCAGAATGGCAAAGACATTCTGATATCAATACCACAACGTAAACAAACCTTAACTGAGATTGAAAAAACCAGCATATTCGCCAGCGAAGTGGTAGAATTATTTCGCAGCGCACCACAATATTCGATATTGTTTCAGAAATTCGTTCGTTGCTATCACTATCACTTTGCCTATCAATGTCGTTTGAGTGATTATGGGTTCTTCAAATTGGCCGATCTAATGGAGGCCATACAAGGAGTAGTAGAAATGGAACAAAACAATGATGAAGATAAGAAAGTTTTCCTCTCGCCGAAGATTGCTCGCCGGGTATTCTCCGAGCAGCTGGAGGAATTGATTCGAGAATTCACCGGGTCATCAAAGACATGTATGAAACTTGATGAAGTCTTGGAATTGCATAAGAAAAAATTTGGCTATAATATTCAGCCACAAGTTTTGGGAGTTGCTGATATTGAAGAAGGCATTAAAATGTTACCGTTTGTCGAGGTAAGTTTTTTTTTTTTTTTTGAAAAATTCAAATTCATGTTAAAAAAAAAATCAAGGATGCAGGCAGAGTTGTGAACTATTGGGATTTTGATCTGATTAATTTCTTTATTTTTTTTTTAAATTACCTTTATTCTTAAGTCACTCAGAACTAAAATAATTTCATAAAATGTAAATGTCTTATTGTTCGAAATTTTAAATTTCTAGTATGTACTTGAATATTCAAAGTTAATTTATAGATAACACCTAAATTGTACTAGAAGAAATACTGAGTACGGCATCTATCGAAACTGTTTTTGCACAGTTTAAAATAAAATTGCTATAAGTTTTGTTTCGTTAAGTTTTCTGTCACTATTAAACTTATTCTCAAATGATCTATCACAATCGCATTTTCAAAAAAAAAAATTTGACTTCATATAGCCCAAGGCTTCAATTCGGAAACGTACTTTGCGTTGATTTAAATTTTATTAATAGAATTTTTGTTATAGCTATCCAATCGAAAAGGTCATTATTAGCTGCTTAATCAACTAACAACACTAAGAACAACTTAACGAAAAATTATGATATTAGATTTTTTTCGCCTTCGACTATTATAATTTTTTCTTTCAACATCATTACCATTTTTTAATATGGTTTATGACTTTTTTTTATTAACAGGTCTTGAAGAATGAGAACAATATTTGGATTATCTGTCACAATGACAATGCCATCTTCCGTACCCAATGCTATCGTTCTTGTAACATAATTCAAGAGCACGGAAAAGATCAAGTTCCTATGAATGATTTCATAAGCCTATTTAGTCTTAAGTACCAAGAGACATTGCCAGAGACATCAATAGTTGCAATGAAACATGCAGTTGAGGTAAATTAAAATTTCAAATATATAGATACCCCTTTCACTTCTTCCAGCGACTTCGTTGGGTTTTGTTTTTTGTTTTAGATTGTTTCAGATCACGATACCAAATTCATTAAAATCTCATCCTTCATGAAATTCCTCATGGGAGTAATTCAACTCATAGAGCACCGTACAATGCTTTTGTCAGAAATTAAGAATGCTCTCAATTTCGAATGCATCAATTGTTTCCAATATGGTTTTCCTAACTTATACACGATTCTTCGTGCCTATCCCGATGTGTTTTCCATAAATACAGGACAAACCCAGGAACGCAGTGAGATTTCCCTGATTCTGCAATCGGAACTCGTCCAACCATTGATTTCACGCAACACCTTAAGCCAATCGAATCAACAAAAGCAACAAGGCTCCAAGAAGTTATCTTCTTCATCAAAACTACGCCCGCAGCAGCGTCTTCCGTTGAGTGAAAATAATAACAATCACTCATCATTGATCAACAAGACATTGGATGTGGTGGCTGCAAAAATTCCACCACAATCCAACAAAGGACCATTGAGTGGTTCGCATTTTTATCCAAAACAACAATCAATTCCCACCAACAAACAGCCACAAGCTATGATGGCTAACAATAGTAATAATAATTCTGGTGGCAACATGAGCAATATTACAAGTAACAACAGTTGCTTCAACAATAGCTCAAACAGCAACACCTTCAATAGCATATTGAATACAACTGCGACATCTTGCAGCAACAAGGAGAACTCATTCAATAATTCCGGATTCAATGTATCATTCAATTCGTCGTTGAATTCGCTTTCGGATCCGAATACAAGTATGGGAAGTGTCAATGGCACGACTCCAGTGGGTTTCTCCAAGTTGTGGGATCGTCGTCGTGGAAACTACTATAATAGTACTACGGTAAATGCTAATACAGAACAGGCCAATTCTGTTTTCGAAATGACAATGAATATGCAAATGTGTCCGGTTTATGAACCACCTAAACCGGATACACCACCATCTGATGTAAGTTTTATTTTATTTTAAATCAAAATGGCTGAATCGTTGAGAGATGGTTTAACGGTTGTATGACTTTATTTATAATTACAGAATATGCCATTCTGGATTGATCCGATTTGGGCGAATAGTAATGGTGAAAAGCCACCAAAAATCAATCCGGTGAGTAAATCCAATCAGCAGCATAGTAATGTCTCACGAATCCGAATCGTCTTTAATCTAATAACAAATCCGAGTTTAATTTTGTTTTATGTTTCGCGCTATCTGCTTCCAACTGGTATAAACTGATTTGAAGAAACAGCTTAAGCACTTGCCAGACAAATATATTCCATATTAAATTATTATTTGATTGGTATAAACTGGTCTAATGCACATAACGAATTGCTTTAAATTTAAATTTAAATTATCCGGATAAGCGAGACACTACTGTATTCATTCACAAATTTCGCCCTTAAAATAATAACAACACACATTTCCAGCTCAATATCAAACTTCAACAATTCAAGGCTTTTAACATTTCACCAATGATTTTGTCACCATATTCTTTATCAAAAACCGAAAACATGAAACACCAAATGTTTAGCTTTGATAATCATGATCGAAAGATTGCATGAAAAAAAATACTGTTAAAACAAATTAGCTTAATACTCAACACAAAACAGAAAAAATACAAAACTAAATGATTTTATTATTTATTTATATATATTATGTAAAATTATGTCGTGCAACTTGTTATAAAATTATAAATCGAAAAAATTATCGTTAGCACGCTGGAGATGTTTTGTTAGATTCAATTTTTTTTTTTATTTTTTATATAGAAAATAGTAATAGTTTATTATATCGCAACGCGAGTTTTTTTTAATTTTAAAATTATTGTAGAACCTTTTCGTCGGTAAAAAAACACACAAATTATATTAATGCAAATATTAATTAAAAAAACAATTTTTTAACTTTTTAGTTTAAAATCGGAATTGTAAAACTTTTGTTGATCAAAAAAATAAATATATTGTAAATTCGGAAATTATAAACCAAAAAAAAAATTATCCAAGAAAGAATGTTAAAAAAATATTTGTTAAGTAAACACAAATTGCATGCCAAAGTTTTTTTCTCTTATTTTATTGAAAATGATTTCTGGAATTGATAAAGCGAATTAAAAAATCCCATAGATAAAGCCTAGTACGCTGCTGATGCGAAACGAAAAATCCCAAACAAAAATGATACACCGAATCATATACGAAAGAGATTTTTTTAAGTGAGACAAAAAATCTTGAGCACTGAGTTTTATGGGGAGATTTTGAAATTGATTTGTATTCAATTCTCAATTTTCTATCTCACCCGAAACAGCCGTTCATTTGACATTTGTCTGGCACTTCATAGCGTGGGTTTTTTAAATTTGTTAAATTTGTGTGGCCAACAGAAAGTGTTATTTTCAAGGGAACTGAACTGCTCATAATTTGAATAGTTTTTGCAATCATAAGCAGTTAGCACAATTAAAAACTCGGATAGAAAACTCAAAGAAATGCACACCAAGAATTACAATTGACTACATATATGTTTTTGACAGCTTATGTTTGAATGGAAGTTCTTGTCCCACAATATGATTCTGCCTACGTCAATCTGACACTGAGCCCTCACTGAGATTATATTTGTGAAATTGTGGAAAAGTGACGCAGAAGTTTTATTAGTATATATTTGCTGTTTCTCTGACAGCAAGGCTTTCTGTGACTTTTTGCCTTTGGCTTTGTGTTTGTTTTTTTTTTATATTTTTTTTTGTAGCAGATTGTTTGTAGAAATTTCGACTATATTTCGCTCAAGCCTAGTACGCTGCTGATGCGAAACGATATTTGTCTGTGGTCTCCAACATAACAGTGAAATGCTTACGAAAACAACACCGAAAAAAAGCCTATTGAAACTGTCACCAATTGTACAAAGTAACCAACGCAAACGCACAAAATCACAAATACAAACACAGACACAGACAAAGCTCAAATGTCACTTTTCCGCCACAAACAATTAATGGTGAGGGAATTCATTTTGTTGTTTTGCAATTGGTGAAACTCTCAATCAATTTGTCATCGATCGGTATGGGAATGTCAAAATATCGAATCGAGCTATTTGTGTTTATTACAAAATGGCCGATCGGTGTTATTATTATTATTACAGGAAATAATGTTAAATATTTTTTGATTTGAATGCATGCCGAAGTGGAAGTAGAAGTGATTGCATAATGGCATTTCGTTTCTCTGTGATGGCGTTTCTAGTTCCTGATTTCGGATTTTTCGTCCAATTTCATTCGGGTTTGCAAAAAAAAAAAAACAAAAAAAACACTTCCAGTGTTCCAAATACAACTAAACTATACTCATATCGCGACCACATGAGAACGAAATTTTGAGATAGTGAGAACGAGAACATGAAGACGAACTCTGTTCGCTTCTGAATTCAAATCCAGAAGAAAAAACGTCTCTTCTTTTCAAAAGAACCATTACTGTCATTCGATAACCAATCGAAAACGCAAATTAAGTTGACAGTTTTTGTTAATTTGTCCCAAAATTAATGTAAAGTTGTAAATATCACCTTAAAGTTGTTCTATGAATATTTCATATTTAAAACGAAACTGCGTACTAAGCTTGAGGGCATATAGTCATTGGGAACTTTATTTAGCCTAAAACTACTGATAAATTACAAGAAAAATACGTTCTTCCAAAAACCCATCTACATTTTGTCAATTTAGTAACCAACACAAATTTAGTCTTATACGTACAATAAAAACCCAAATTATTCTGGTTTTTGCAAACTGTATATAAATTTTAACAAAATGATAAAAGTTCCTACCAAAATCAGGTCTTCTTCATTTCTATCGAAAAGAATAAAAAATAAAAAAACCAATAGAACAAGCCAAGCCTCTTTGGTAAGTATAGTAACTATACTTAAACTGCTTTGTCACTTTAGATTATATGTATTTATGGTTGGAAAGTTGGTTGGAATTGATTTCTTGTTTCAGCATTTGGGACGTCAATACAAAATATATATTTTATACACAACCAACTTACAACCTTTCACAACATAAATGTGAATTATTAATTAATCATATGATTTTGATTCTTATTCTTAGTTTTAGCTGAGGTTTACTAAAAGTTCACTAATAGCCAATAGGCTATCAGAAAGTTGAAGTCATGTAAATTAATTATTATGATTTGTTTTCCTTTATGTATAGGTATATTATAACAAGTTTATTTTACCAGGACTGATTATTGATAATGATTATTGATTAGCAAAATATACAGGGTGTTTTACTTAAGACCAGTATGCAGCTCGCACTTAATTTTTGCTCCCACTATTCTCTCGAATAAAATAAATTATGACATAAGAACGTTGTGGAGAATATGTCATCGCAAGATATTAGGAGTTCTTTCGGAAAAATAAGTGAAATTCTATTTCTGAATTAGCCAACTTCAAGCTCAAATATCTCAAAAATTCCACAAACGATTTTGAAAATATTTCGCCCAAATAATGTCCTTCACATTACCTTTATTTTGATACCAAACTCATTAGTGAACGCTCTGGGCCCAGGCTCCCTAGTAAAATGGGCCGAGTTGGAATCAAGAACGAATTTGTATGGGAGGTTGTTATATAAGAAAGCGGCGGTATATTTCTAAAAAATCGACTTACTAAAACGCTGCTAATTTTTTTTCAGCTGAAGCTGAGGGTTTAAATGTACCAAAAAAAAAAAAGAAGATTTTTTTCCATACGATTTTGTATATTTCGATCCAACCTACTCGTTGAAGTTTTGACGCATCTCATGCAAAACACCCTGTATAGTAACACGGATGTAAAACCTCACGTGTAGTGACATTTGAAGCAAATAGTCAACAAATTTAGCTGTGAACTATTTTGTAACCGTGTTCTTTTGGAGGTGGCGGAATAGTCAAGATAATCTAGTACTACGAACTACTTCGTGCTCTCATGTGCGAGACTAGATGAGATTTGTGGAGAAATCAATCCTGATATGCATTCATTTGAAAATGGCTAGCAAAGTACCTACTCATGAGTGCTTTGCCACCTCCAAAGGAACAGGACTGATATTGTAGCCTAGATTATTTACAAAAGTCTCCACTCTGCATAGAATTAATTGCCTGGATCATTCCTTGTGTGCGGAATAATGATTTTTATGCGTCTTTGTTTTTTGTTGCTTTTTTTTTTAAAATCATCATCATTTTTGCGATTATTGGTTCAGTTGATGAAAGTCTCCATGGATATTTTTCTGCTGCGTATTTGAAAGCATTTAATTGTCTTGTTGGAGACTAAAGAAAAAATTCGTTTCGTTTCACTGCTGTTTGAAAAAAAACATAAAATCAAAGTTCAAAACGCATTAAAGCACATCAATTGAAAGTTGTTGAATTCTAATTCATAGAAATTATACATCCACCACTTTATTTATCTTAGAAAATCAATTTAAGGAAATTGAGATGCATAAGTATCACATTATTATATTTTTTTTTAATTGATTAAATAACAACGTTCGACACACGGTTAAGCTCCATGTTTGTAATTTGTCTTTGTAAGTCTTGTATAAAGTCACAGCAGTTATTATTATTATTGCGAGGTGTAATATTAAATATAATTGGGTTAGTTAATTTGTAATGTTCTTATGTTTTTCGCGAGTAAATAAGTAAGATATACCTAAAGCTACAAATAATTAAAGGCTTATCCATTATTACAGGTTTCAAATAAATATTCTTTGTCTTTGTCTTTATATTTTATTTGTTTGGCATTTATGAGGTGAAAACAGAAAATGGTCTTGGTGAGAAATCTATCATTTAAATTGTTTTTACAGCAATTAGGATTTATCGAGCTTCGATGTTGTAAACAAAATTAAAGTTTAGCATTAAAAAATTGCTATTGTTGGATAAAGAAATCTAGTAATAATTAAATTTAATTGTTTGGAATAATTATTTCAACATTTTTTTTTTTTTTAAACAAGCGAAAAAGTTTGCGTGAAAAAATTACCGACCTAGAGGCTGATTATTACACGTTTCCTCTTTCGTCATTTTGACAGAAATTTTCATAGGAATGTAGGGGGAAAGGAGCTACTTTTCTACACCCCTAGCCTTATCTGTCAAAACGACGAAAGACGAAACAACCGAAAAAAGAAATCGTGTAATCAGGCTCTTAACGATATCTTGTGTCATTAAATGCGACCATAGAATTAACAAAACCAAATGTAGCTTTAAACTTCGAGCGTTCAGAATTAACTAAAGCCTAGTACGTTGCCGATGCAAAACGAAATTTTTCGGTGGTTTTCAACACGACAGCGAAATGATTACGAAAACCACAGCGAAAAAATGACATGAAAGCGTCACCAATTGCAAAAAAAAAAAAAACAAACAAACAAACGCAAAAAAATCACAGAAACAATTACAAACACAAAAAACCTCAAATGTCACTTTTCCGCACACAATTAATGGCCCGGGCAATTAATTGAGTGCGAAAAAAGAGCGGAAGACCTCTCCAAATAATCTGCAACAGTTATCAATTTCGCTCATCGAACAGCGTACTGCAAAACGAAAAGGAGGACGAAATTTTTCGTTTGTGATTTCGCTGTGTCATTTTTGTATGGAATTTTTCGTTTCTCATCAGCATCAGCGTACTAGGCTTAAATGACAAAATAAAAGTTCTGTTTCCTTAAAATGCGAGGTTGAGCCGCAATCGGAAAAAGATGGATTTCAACACAACACAAAACTCAAATCAATGTGAACAGTACTCAGATTCGAAAAATAGTTCTATAAGTAAAAAGGATATCAAGATTATGTAGAACGCATATGAAACACATTGGAGCTGTCCACCACTCAACAACCCTGAGTAAATAATACATGCCGAAGCCAAACAAAAATTGCCTAAATCAAACACGTCCATCAAGCAAGGGAACAAGGGTAAACTATAAACTTCGAAAACAGCTGTTGAGCATCAAAACAATTTGTTTAAAGGTTATTTTGAAATTTATTACCAACAGATTACATCGTAATTTTGTTAATTTTATTGTTGTTCTCCTGGAATAATACGAATATGCAAATCAATTTGCAAGGCTCCATAACATTAATGTGAATGTTAAACCACGACTAAACCACACGTATGCAATTAACTTTATTACTGTTGCATTTATTACCTACCTAAATAAAGTCACTGACACAAACAATTATTTTTTGTTCTTAAGGCTCTCCCAAACCAACGCGAATACTTCCAAACGACGACAAAGCTTTCGCCTCTCTTAATTTATTTACATTGAGATTAATCAAAGCACCCACACTGGCGCGATGCGAATCCTCGAACATTATTCAGTCGTCGCTTATTCGCTCCGAATGTTTCGCGTTGGTTTGAGAGAAGCTTTATTCTTTTTTTTATCAATTAAATGATTATACCAATGGTTTCTTTTAAATAAAAACTTTCGCATCTCAAAGAAATGGTATAAACAAAAACAAAATGAGAATTGCCAAAGCGCCACCTAAATAGAAAATAGATCTATTTGGGCATTGGACTCCAACTTACGGACACAATGTCTGCTGAGGTAACATTTGAGATTGCCTCATCAAAGTCCCTTGTTTCTATTCAATAAGTCAAAGTCGGCGTAACCGAACGTTGTTCCCAGCCTCATTTTCGAAGAAAAATGGTCCAATGATGCCACCAATGCACAATCCCCAACAAAATGACACTTTCTGTGGATGCATTGGCATCTCGACAATAACGTGCGGGTTTTCCAAGGCCCAGATGCGGCAATTTTGTTTGTTAACGTAGCCACCGAGATGAAAATGCGCCTCGTCAGTAAATAATATGGTTTTTCGTTTGGGCTCAACGTTGTTCAAGCGTTAAGCGGCTCATTTCGTTCCGCGGAGTTATGATACCGGCTTTCTGTCAAGATTTCGAGCGAGTCAAAACAACCTATGATTAAAAAATAAACCACTAGATGGCCCACCCGTTATATGGTAATTTGGCTATAAAACTGAACGAAAAAGTTTCAACCAGTTCAAGTGAGATAGCAATATGAGATATGTCAAATACATCAAATAAACATGCGCGTGTGCTGCGTTTACATTCAAACCGAACCCGACTTCAGTCGAGTGATATATAAAAACAAACAGATTGGGAAAAAATCGGCGTATTTTCGAGAATTTTCACAGAAAACAGAAGCTAATTTGTTTTCGTCAAGTAAACAACAAGTTTATGAGGTTGTTGAATGTGGCGAGTTACACTATTTATTTGTTTTTTTTTTTTTTTTTCAAAACCATAAATGCAAATAATTTGTTCACTCATAATTTTGTTAGCAAATAAATGCGTGCACTCTGCCAGATGCCAGACAATTTAGCGCCACCTTATCGAAAAATACATAACGATAAAGATACAATAATAAATTAATATTTCTCAGCGTTCTGATTATTCATCGCAGACAATTATTATTATTGGCTTAAGTATCGTAATTATTTACCTTTTTACTGACTTAAGTGCGCTCTGTCGTGATTTTAACAATCAGATATTATAATAAATTTATTATTTATCATGTAAACAGAATTTTCAGGTTTACTTTTATCTTTTTTTCAGCACGTGTCCTGAAATCTGAAATCTGAATCAACCTACATATATATAAATTATATCTCTAAATTTACTTCCAAAAAAAATATACGACTGGATCGCACGAACTTGATGCTTTTGTTGTAAAATAAAGTGTAAAAATGATATTGTTAATGTGAAGAAAAGTCAAAATTGGAGCACAATTTAAGTAGATTCAGATTCAGATGTTAAAGAATTTTTAGTATAGTACTAGATTAATAGAGTTTAACATTGTATACAATTTTTTTAACATTTTATTTAAGTTAAAATCACTAAGGTCCAGTTTTTCAGTGCGAGATTAAAGTTAAACCCGAGTTAACTCATCAAATTTGGTGAGTTAACTCAAAAAAAAGTGAACAGATGCTTTTGATGTTTTATCCATCGAGTTCTTTCAGTCGTTCCTCATGCATCCTTTAACGAAAAACTGCTTCATCAGTTAATTGTGGCTTAATTTACTTTTAGAGTTACTTAACTCTAGTTTAACACACCACTGAGACTAAACCAACTGGGCCTAAATGTCAATTTTATCTCTTAGTATTATAAGTATTAACTCCATATATGAAACTTTGACATTTATGAGTGTCAAGAAGGTGAGCTTTCTGTTCAGGGGATTAATTCAACAAGTGTAAATAATTTCCCGTTAACCTACAGTTTCAATTCAAGCCAAAATATGCGTGAATGAATTTGCCTTTCTGTTTATACGTTATCTCTCATGCGGAATCGCAAAATTTGAAGTGCACACGGATTTTTGTGTTCCTACACAGAAGTGTCTACATATCACTAATCAAGTTTTGAAAACAAACTACCTATCTACTATTTTTCTTTGTGATACCAATACAGGCCCTTCACGACAAGGAACACTTAAAGAAGAAATAAATAAATATAAAAAAAAAAGAATGAAAACGTCTTTGTTTACTTGATTTAACATGTATGCTTTTCGGACGAAGTGTGTCTATCAAATCAAGCATGGTATACTCGTATTTGCAATGACCCATTTTGATAAACAAAAACGACAAATCCTCTATTCCAAATTTTCTGGTTTGTTTACATTTTTTTTTTTAATTGCGTGACCCCACAATGGCAATATCAGTTCATAGCTTATCAAGCATAATAAGTGCTTAAGCCCCAGTCGAAATGTACAATCATTTGAAATGCAAACAAAATTGATAGATTTTTTTTCTTTTAATATTAAGAGGGGTATAGTCTACCCAATTTTTCGATCGCCTAGGCTTTTTTTTTTTGGCCACTATTTTGACTTAAGGAAAATTGTTTATTGATGTAAATTAATTCGTTCATTTTCTTCATTTAAGTGGATTTCTCTTGTCACGTCATTTATTAAAATGGGTTAAGAAGTGACATCCAAAGTGACAGCTGACCCTTTTTTGACGCATCTGTACTTTATATCACTCCAAATTCAGGGTTAGAAAGAGATGGTCAAGAAAGGCGGCATTTTCTATTATTTTTTTAAATTTCTTGGCGTTTTCTTTTGTGAGATCTTTTTTTTAGGCCGTACTTTTTCTTTGACACTTAATTACGTAGTTAAAAAATTTCTAATTATTACTTTAACGAGCACAGATTTGTCTTTTGTTTTAATGGCTGCTGAACGTCAGCAATAGATGAACAAAAGATGATGGATTCACGTCAAAAAAAGGCAGAGAAATGAATCCAATGTGAACACTGTCAATAGTTTTGATGTGTAAATATTTATGCCGGCGGTAGAGTGAAATAAAAACGTGGACTTTCCTCTGAGCGACGATGCGAGGGTACACTTTACGGAGTAGCACATAACGTTACGAAAATCTGCATAGTAGGATATTGGGCACGTTCAATGACAAAAATCTGAAGATCCGACTTCGCATACGGATACAAATATGGATCCCCAAAACTGCGTTTGGACAAACGTTGGAGTTTACATATATTAACCGTGAGTTTTAGCACTCACACATTTTTTTGTTTTTTTTTTTTTGCCTGAGTGAACTCACCCCCGAATAACAACATGCACTTGAACTAGATTAAATTTACAAAACTAATACATGGGTGGGCAACCGCCCTTATTAAACTCTTCAGGCGTGATTTTAATCCGAACACGATGTTCAACCAAAATTGATGCATCTGCTTTATGCAAATGAATGAATAACTAAACAATTAATTCAATTAGGTACATTAAAGTCAAACGATTTATTATTAAAACAAAAAAGTTGAAACTTATTAAAACTATAAATTACTTTAAATTCTATTTGTTAATCTAATTTTTTAATAAATATTTGACTCAATTAAAAATAGATTAAAAAATGTTCAGCAGAGGGGAACACTATCTGGGACACAAAATAGTGTATAAATATTTTTCCATCGATATGGGGTAAAATCTATAAACTAAAAAAAAATATAATCGACAATTTAGTTCCAACACACCCGCACAAGGCATTACTTTCACTTTCATCTTTCCGCGCAATGACTTATCTCTTACTTAGAAAACGACTCTCACATATGCTCTTATTAGAGCATCTTAATGTTAAGCTCAGTTCGTTTTCTTATCAGTTACGTCTTTTTTTTTTAAATTTAAAATAATGAAACTATTTGCATTAAAATCAGAATTACTGATGATAGATTCTTCATAACGCTGCCGAGTGTGCTGCTCCCGGCAATGTTATAAATATTTGTCTTCAATTTAACACAATTCAGTTTGAATTTAGACATTCTTAAGGAAATTTAAAGAAACTAATAATTAAATTATAAATAAAATAAAAATATTTTATGATCTTAATTAATGCAAGAACTTTTATGAAATTAATTAAAAATATAAAGAATCTTAGAAAAATTGGTGTGTTCATGTTATTATCCTGTGTATCCTGGATTTGTGTTTTTCTGTGACATACATAAATACAAAATTGGAAAATCAACACAAAGAGAGGCTGAAACACATCAGACATTTTAAGCAATTTGGGATAAGTACAAACTTATTATGTTTTTTCGTCTTCAAAGTAAGTACTTGATTTTTAATTTTCTTGGGAATATTTATAAAAATTAATAAATAGAAATAATAAATTAAAAATAAAAAAAAATAATAAAGTAACAATAATAAATAAAAATCTAATATTTAAATTAATTAAAGAAAAACATACATACATTAATAAATAAACACATTTATTTAATCAAACGAATGAATAAATAAATTAAACTACAAATAAATGAATAAAACGATTAATGAATAATTAAACTAAGCAATCAATTACTTAAATTATCAATGCAAAAAAAATGTAAGCCTGGATCGCACTTGGTTAAAAAATTATTATGTGCAGATATACATTTAAGAAGTTGTGTTTGATTAAAATGATATCTTTGACGTTAAAATGTTCAAAAGTCAAAAGTACTAAAATAAAACTCGATGGATATAACATCAAAAGCTTCTGTTCAGTGAATCCAGAGTTAACTCACCAAATTTGATGAGTTAACTCAGGTTTAACTTTAATCTCGCACTGAAAAACTGGACCTAAGTATGCGATGTTCTATCAAAATAGTTAGAGCTGTTTTAAGAAAATTTTAACAAAAACGAAAGCATTTTATGACATGGCAGCTAAACGTTCTGGATTCGAAATTCTTTTCTATGGAATGACATACAAGTGCTCTATACATGCTCGATTTACACCTGCACGTACGGACGAACAGACGCATAGACAAACAGACCGACAGATGGCAAGCCAATACTTGGCCTATAGAGCAGGTAATGTTGATGCCGCGTATTCAATTTGTAGTTGTTTGCTAAACTCATGTTCTACTAAACTGCAGTTTAAGAATTAACTTAGGTCCCTAATAATTATAACTAAATTAAATTCTGTATTTAATTTTGTATGGAAGTACAAATGAAATGATAAATCAGAAAAATTAAAAAAATGTCATACAATTTAATTACATCTTCTTATTTATTATAATCGCAATCCAACGGTTGTCTGAATATGTTCTCATATATTCACTGACAAGCTTGTAATCTATCAAATACGTGAACTTTTGGATGCGATCAGTGAACATTTTATTCATTTTAAGATTTCTTTTTAATTTGTAACAAGAAACTTGCCTTACTTTTCAATTGAACGTACGCACTTTCGAATAGGTTCTGACAATCAATTGTAGTGTTTAATGCTGGATCTACACGACTGATAAATTGACAGTATTTCTGTGCATTAATGACCCAATAGTGTACGTGTAAACGATCCAGGTCCCGCCACTTAATTTTGTCAGAAAAATAATTGAGTGCAATGCTGGATTTACACGACTGACAAATTGGCAGTATTATGTCAGTAAACTGTCAAAAAAAAACTGTCAGAAGAATTGACAAATTATTTCTTTTTGCAGTTTACTGACAAAAAATGTCAATTTGACAGTCGTGTAAATCTAACCCAAATCTAATGCCAAATCTAGAGCGCCAATATTTGACCTCGTGATGTAAGTAAGTGGTTTTGTCCATTATTATTCCAAATTACTGGCAGAAATACTGCCAATCTATCAGTCATAAGTTAGAGAATCGATGGAAAATGTATATGTAAATAAATAGTTTTTTGTGGTTAGACAGCTTAACAAGTATTTTCTAACCCAGAGCTGGAATAAATAACGAAACACACACACGATTCATCCAGATTAAAAATTTAAATCCAGATGTAAAAGCATACAAATTCAATGTTAATACATCTGGATTAAAGCTTTAATCTGGATGTATCTAGTGAATAATATGGCGGTAAGACTGTTTGTTCTTCTGTCTATCTGATGTATGGACGACTTAACTAATCCCTTAAATAAAGGGTTTTTCAACAGGGACGCTACAAAAGTAGAGGAACAGGGACAGCAAACGACGCCATATTTCTTGCCGCTCTTTTGACATTTCTCTTAAGTAAGGTTTGCCATTTCATGTTTAAAAGATATACGAGCCAAAACGAGTCAAAATTATTAAAATTTACTACCGAAATTAGGAGTCAGTGGCCTTAACGTTAAGAGCGCTAAAAATCGAAAAATCATCTTCAGCGATGAGGCTCATTTCTGGCTGAATGGTTTCGTCAATAAACAAAATATGCGGTATTGGTCAGGCAGCAATCCACACGTACTACATGAGTCATCATTGCATCCCGAAAAAATTACGGTTTGGTGTGGTTTATGGGCCGGCGGGGTCATTGGGCCGTACTTCTTCCGTGATGATCAAGACCGGCACTTTATTGTGAAGGGGGATCGCTACCGTTCAATGACAACCGAATATTTTTGGCCCCAATTGGATGATATGGACTTGGAGGACATGTGGTTCCAACAGGACTTCGCCACAAGCCACACAGCGAATGTCACAATCAATTTATTGGAAACCAAGTTTGGAGAACGTGTTATCTCACGAAATGGTCCAGTCGCTTGGCAGCCTAGGTCGTGCGATTTGACGCCGTTAGACTATTTCCTGTGGGGCTACTTCAAGTCTATGGTCTATGCCAACAAGCCAGCGACGATTGATGAACTTCGTACGAATATCGAACGTGAAATTGCAGCAGTATCGGCCGATTTATGCTTGAAAACCGTCGAAAATTGGGTTCAGCGTCTGCACTTCTGCAAGCGTGCCCGTGGTGGCCATGCAAAAGAAATCGAGTTCCATACATAATGGCATCGAACGCACTTTCACAGGAATAAAGAATTTTATTGATATCCAAAACCGTTTTTGTTTTATTTAAGAAAACTTTTGTAGCGCTCTTATTGAAAAACCCGATACATATTTGGTATAAGATCATTGATCATTTCTACAGAGTAAAAAATATCGGAAACTTTTCGATTTACTTTAATGTTTTTCGAGAAACCTACTTATGTGGTATGTATGTTCTCGTTCATCTTCGTTTCAGAGCAGCAAATCTATACTAACACGTGTAAATGTCATTTAATCAAGGTTGCAACTAAAAAAAGCCGAGAAATAAACAACTTACACAATCTTATACGTATAGTTCCTGTTTTAAATAAAAAAAAAATCCATTAATTTTGTAGGTCATTTTTTTTAAGAACATCTTTAAGTCCATTGTTTATTTTCTTAAAAAAAAAAAAAACAACTGTTTGGTTGCCTAATATATTTAAATAGTAAATTTCTTATCAAATAACATATGTAGATGTAGAGCAAGGCCTAGGAACCTTTAAAACACGTGCTGATCTGAGAATAGATGGTTGGTTTATATTTTATTTTTTTTTTGCAAACGTTTTCATTTAATTTTGGGAACTTTTGTTATCTCTATAACATGCTCGAAATCTACGCGACATAATACAAAAAAAAAATATAAACAACTTTTATGAAACAAGACCACAATATTATAGACCTTGAAAGTTCATATGATAGGAAAAATTAAGGGTCCGTTGAACAAACGTTGTTCATCTTCGGATCAAGATTTTAGACAATCTATTTCGGCACATTGATTAAGGTTCAAGGGGCTAGAAAATAAATAAATAGCTCGTCACATACTCGAACCTCAGTTAACCCACCGAAATCGGTGAGTTAAAATCTTGAAACAAGGCCGAACCACGTTTGTATACCTACAACTGGCCCCCGCAGTATGGTTATAGATAGACTTTAACTCTCAGTTATCAAAAATCTATCGAAATCAAAATGCGACACTATGGAAATGCACTTTCACTATAGAAACAGAGAGGGCCACAGTATTGAAAGGGCGATTTCCATAGTAGCGCTCTCTACATGTCTATAGTGTTTTGACACGCATCTGTCAGAAATGTCTATTCAAATAATCCAGAGTTAACTCATCAAATTCGTTGAGTGAACTTAGGGTCTAAATGTAACACTTTTTTTTAACGAACTAAAAGTTTGGGGCGCATGCATTAGATAAAAGTAATTAGTGTAAAGATCGGGATGCATGCAGCCCAACCGTTGGGGCTAAACAAAATTATTCTATACTTTTTTAAGTTCATTTTAGAAATTCAAACCAAACGAAACGAAAGGATATAAATAAAAACAAAAGTTCAATATACATTTTTTTGTTTCTAATACAAACAAAACAAGTTCATGACACCTTCGCGCTTCCAATTAAATTTAGGTCAATCAAATTAATTCACAAGTTCGCATTTTGCTTAATTTAATTTTGTGTCCCAATTCAATTTGTTCTTTTCGAAAAAATAAAACAAAAATTGTTGACACATTCAATTTAGGGGTTTTCGTTGTATTCTTTGTGTATTTCTTGCCTACTTAGGTATTTCCAAACATTTCAAAGTGCATTCTGTGTCAATTTGCGCTAGTAAAAGATTCTAAGCCATTAGCTGTTGGGCAACAACAACAAAAAGAACGCCCAACATCGATATATGTATCTATGCAAATCAGCTTCAACTAATTATACAAAACTATAGGATTTAAGTTGTGTTCTTAAGTACCAATGGGTCAGTAGGTAAATATGTAGGTACTTCAGCACAATTAAATAAGCTCACATTAAATATTTTAATCGATGTGAAAAGAGTCTGCATAATCAATCAAAAAAGATCTTAGATCTTAGTAAACGATTAAACAAAATGAATAACTCATGAACTGCAAACTGCAATTAAAAAAAAATTAAATTGACAAAAAGAAGAGAAATGCTTAAAACATTTATGTGTGTTACGTCAGCTAACTTGCTTTAAATTGATTGACATATTGCGATAAAAGATTAATGATAAGTAAGAACTGGTTTAATAAAGGATGATATGTTATGGAGGATTTCAGTAAATAAAATCAATTAAATTTTCGTTGACTGAATTTATTTAATTTTTTTGCTGCTGTCATATTCAAGTTAGTTAATGATTGACTTTAAAAAAATACAAATGTAATAAGTTGCGATTAAGGAATATTAAATTTTTTTTTTTCGACCACAAAGACAGAGACAACAAAAAAAAACAAACATTTCTATGATAATTTCTACGACAGGAAATTTTCCACTGTCACACATTTTTCTTGATGAACAAGAATTTCTGATTCCTGTTTTTTGTTGACTTTATTTTTTTTTTGTGTTTTATAATTTAATATTCTTAATATAATATTGAATATGAAAAAAAAAAAAAAAAAAAAAAAAACAAGTCTCCTCGGTGGCCCGATCAGAACTGTTGGATCAATTTGTTGAATGCGATTAAAAAACAGAAGAAACAAAATTCGAGAAAGGAAATGGAAGTTGATAGAAAATGTAACAATTCACTTTCGAAAATTACGACCAGAGATAACCTTTTACCATTACGTCTAAAATTCTTGAACTTTAACTCGTTACTCATAAAAACTGCATTTTGCATTTCATTCGAGTTCATCTTGATAAAATATTGGGTGGCAACTCCCAGAAAAAATGACAAATGACAGTGATTGAGGAGATTTTGAAAGATTGTCATACTGCTTATTTTTGGCTTTTCAAAATGGGAGTTTCTAACAATACACATGAGTCAGAATATGGTACGAAATTTAAAATAAAAAAAAATATCGTTTCAATCATTCACGAAATTTAGTTAAATTTTGGCTCCAACGGAACGTTTGTTCCGGAAGAGGATGTTACTACCTTATAGAAGATGAAGAAATGATGCGGAGTTCTGAGCGAATTATGATCTCGCCAAGACCGAACTACAATCTCGTAGCAACAGATCAAATTACGAGCGATCCTGGAAGTCCTAAAGAAGCTCTTTCGAGTTTAGATGCCGATTCGTGAAGGAACGCGAAGCAAGAAGAGTTCGATTCATTACTTTCAAATAAAACCTGGACCTTAACTGTGATGTTGGCGCCAGGTAAAAAGGCGATTAGTTCCAAATAGGTGTTCAAAACAAAATTTGATACTTAAGGGAAACCCATTCTACGGAAGGCTAGATTGGTCGTGAAAGGTTTTTGTCAGCAGAAAGGGAAACTTTTGCACCTGTAGTGAGAGTGAGATACACATCATCAATTCATTATTTGTTGGCACAAGCGGCTAGACATTATCTTCTTGTGCATCAGATGGATGCTGTTACGGTTTTTTTGAACAGTGATTTAAAATGAGATATTTATATGACTCAGCCAAGCTGCTTTGAAGATGGTTCCGATCACGTATGTAAGCTGCGTAAATCTCTTTATGGACTCGAGCAATCCAGTAGAGTGTGGGTGGAATAAGAAACTCAATCAATCTCTGATCACAATGGGCTTAAAGCGCAGCTATGTCGATCAGTACATATATTTTTGATATTCTGGAAAGCAGATATACTTTTAATTGCCATTTATGTCGATGACGTTCTCATATTTTCGAACTCACTTGATCTGGGAATCATTTGAAGGATGAGTTGTCCAAAAACTTCAAAATGAAATATATGCGCGAAGCCACATCAGTTTTAAGCATAAGAATCAAGCGAAGTAAGGCATCTTTAAAAATTGATCAATCTCAGTACATCTCAGATATTTTGAGAGGCTTTAACTTGGATGAGTGCAACCCTATTTCCACACTGGTCTTTAACTGTCTTTAAAAATGTGTCCGAAAAACTAAAATAAAAACAACAGATGGAGGATGTGCCTTATACGCACGCAATATAGGCTGTTTGCTTTTTGAAGGCGAAATCACACGACGTGACATTTCCTACGCTGTGAATCAGCGCTTAGTAGATTTGGTAAAAATCCAGGGAAGGCGCACTGAACAGCTGTCAAACGTATGGTGAGGTACCTTAAGGGTAAGGTCAAAAGGAACCATGTGATATGGCTGGATTCTGTGATGCCGACTGGGCTGGCAATATGGATGCCAGACGTTCTACAACTGGCTGAGTGTTTAACTTTCAATCGGGTGCTATAATCATGGGCTACAAAACGTCAACGAACTGTACTAAAAGTCAAAAAAAATTTAAATGAATGTTCCCAAAGGAATAGCTAGCTAATTTTTGTGCTTTGAAATTTTCCTTTATTAAAAATGATTTTCATACCAAATCAGATCAAAATTTTTACAATTCAACTTGAAATAATTTAAAAAAGGTAACTGTCAAACTCTTTACTAAAATTTTCTTAGTTTTAAATAAACTTCATTGAACTAGTTTCTTAATAAATTCAAGCTGAACACGCCTAAAACTCTGCCATTTTTTACTGACACAAGTACGCAAACATACCTTTTTCACATCTGTCATTGTCAAAGTGACATATGGAGTAAGAATGATACTAAAAAGATGGTGACTTAAACTTTAGTAAAATGTTAAAAAGATAGTACGATGCTTATTCCTTTAAAATTTGGAAAATCCTCTTTTTTAACCTAACATCATACTTAAAAATGCCTTAACATCGTAATAAATGGTTTATAATTTTTTGCGTCATAATTTTTAAATTGTAATTTTCTTCTCGTTGATTTTTTTTTAATTTGAAATCTAAATTTTTTTAAAAACAATCGAGAAAAGATGAATTTTCTTTTTTTGAAGATAATTAATACACATTTTGTAGGTTTACCTTACCATAACTGAGATTTGTTAATTCTTTTGTTTCTCTTCAATTTTATTTATTAGCTGTTAAGTCAAAAGTCACAATTCATCCGACACGGTTTTTATACAATTGATTGGTCTTGGACTCGTAATTTAATACTCAGAGATTACATAAGCAATTTATTAAATAAAAAAACAGATAAGCATGTCTACAAATAGGTCTTACAAAATAATTGAACTGTAAAGTCTTTGTAATAAACTGGGTTACAGCTAAGCTTTGCAAACTGTCGTTTTTAATGATTATAGACGCACTTCGATTTGTATACCTACAACAAGAAGATATCAATTTCTTTTGAAATACGAACAAAAAAAACAAGTTTATATGTCAGGAAGCCTTCACCAAAAATTCATCGTTATCCGTTTAGTTTCCAACCAAATTATGTAGGTTTCAGTAGAAATGCAATGAAGAGTAGATTTATACTCAGATGAGAGTGAAAGCTAGATGACCTACGCGACAACGATAAAAACGTTGACTTTTATTCAGAAAAGTCAAATTTATCACTTTGTGGAAACTGACATTTGTTTATCTATGAACGAAAATACTGGGATTGTTTGCGATATATTTACACTCATAGCCAAATTATTTTAAATTAAATTTCACTTACATATTTAACAGATTAAAAACGCTTTGCAACTTTACATCTTTAAATTTCCATCAAAAGATGGTTGTCTCTTTTGACATTGGCAGATTCGGAAATATCCCAATTAACAAATGTCAAACTTTGTCAAAATGGACGATACTAGAGAAATAATGCCAATTTATATCAGTTATAACAGTTTTCAGTGTGATTCAACGCGCTTTGCACGACTTGAAAAAAATACTCACGAAACTCCGAAACATGCACACCGGAGGGCCCTGGCCCTGCGATGCCGCATAAATAGTACTTTAAAAAATCAAAACTGTTATAAATTGGCATTGCGAGAGACAGTTCTATTCATAATACCTCAGTTTCTTCTCTCTGCATAAATCTTTACCCAAATCTCGGTTTTTTAGTCGGTGTAAACGTGGTATGTATTAAAGCTGTGGAATGTTAAGTAATATATTTCACACTGACATGACATCGTTTTCCTACTGACATTTCATTTCCACTTGAATGTTTATCGTTTGCCTCATCTTATTTGAATCACCTTGAATTATTTAAATAAAATTACGTGAATCACCAACAAAGTGTGCGCTTAAATGACCAAAAGTATAATTTTCAAGGTTTAACAATTATTTCAAGAAGTGCTGCAATGACTCTTACTGTCACTGACTTCCGAATTCGTGCTTATCAACGTGTTAAAACTTCTCATTTAATTTAAGTTTTTTTTTTTTTTTTTGAATTGGTGATGAGTTTTCAGATGTATTTTAACTTACACCGTTTTTTTTTTTTTGTATCGAAATTATAGATTGATGTAACATAAATTTGATCTAATTGTGGGAATTTAGAAAAAACGAAAGTTTCATTTTAGACGAAAACTGAATTTATACATAACTGACAAATTGTCAGAATTTCTGTCAAAATAATACAACAAAAAAACATATATTTACA
Organism: Leucozona laternaria; assembly: GCA_932273885.2. NCBI lineage: Eukaryota > Metazoa > Arthropoda > Insecta > Diptera > Syrphidae > Leucozona > Leucozona laternaria. The sequence continues at coordinate 2,226,178 of OW026366.1, forward strand.
CGATACATCATAAAATGACTATGTGAAGATACTGACAATTTTTCTTTCTTTACACGATCGATGTCATTATATTTGTAAAATTAAATGTCATCTGATGTGCGTGACAATTTTTTATTGACGAAAATATTGTTAAAGTTAAAACCATGAATAAAAATACGGATAGAATTTTGGCAAAAATTACGGCATTTTGTCAGTCGTGTAAATCCAGGGTGAAAAAATGCCATAATTTCTGTTAGAAGAGTGACAACATAATGAATAAAATCAATGCTTAAATGACATGCAATTTACACGAAGTCAAATAATGGCACTTTGATCCTCTGGCATTATAGTGACGAGAATGAACATATTCGTTCATTCTGTATGCCGCATTTACACGAGGGAAAACTGATATAATTTTTTCCATTATCTTGCGAATACGAACGAATCAAGTAAATGGTCCAAAACCTGTTATTATCTCGCTGTCAGAAAAATTATCACATAAGTGCAAATGACGTTTAATTTTACTGTTATAATTTTATTGTCTTTCTTCTTATTTGCAAATTGGTGTGAGCACAGTATTTCAATATTTACACGATGACATTATAATGGTAAAATAAAACGTCGCTTGCACACTTCACATCTACACAATTAAGTCATGAATGACAAGCAAAGGGAAGATATTATGACATGTTATCACTTGTGTAAATACGCCATTAGACTTCTAGCCTATAATTTACGGAGTATGGTATACATGAATGTTTCCTTGATAAATTTCGAAGACAAACTTCTTCGATATGTTAGGACAAACAAGGTTATTTATACTTTTAGATATTACTACTGCCTAATAATCTTCACCACAAACAAAGTAATTTTTAATTTGTTTACCAAAACATCAAAGCATGTGTCTATTGCATTGAATTCCATTGCATTGCATTTCCGTCAATAGAAATTCCCTTTTTAAGTTGAAGCTACTGTAATTAGTTCACATTCCACAATGTTATTCGATGTCATTTGATTTCATTTAATCATTTTATACAATGTTATTTTTTCTTTAAATTTAGAAACCAATTAAAAATTTAGCAAATACATAGAAAATCATTGACACACGCTCCGCTCAAGGAATGCAATTAAAAAACTTAATATCAATAAAAACAACTCCGACTACCTACTACTTATTGTCAATTTCTAACACAAAAATGTTTTTTTTTTTCAGATTGATTTTAATTGAACAGTGTCGAGATTAATTTATTGAGCCCACATCGAAGTGATTCTGCATAGTTTCGATTACTTGTAACATTTTTAATGATGATTGTTTATTGGATTTTAATTGTCCTTCGATAATAACTATGTACGCGTACTTGTAAGTCAAATTTGAAGAAAGGTATACAAAGGGATAAATGCAGTTAAGGTGCTGGTGACAGCTAATTATATGTCGTATTCTATTCTGTAAGAATAAATATTTTTTATTTCGCTCAAGACAGAACCTAATCTATCTAAATTTTGACATAAGAGCGTTGGGCAGAATATGTCACATAAAACAGCTGTTCTCTGAGAAAAAAGAATTATATGCAACTATTTCAAAGAATTTGTTTTCAGTTTTTCAAGGGAATAGGTTTTTTTCTTTGGATGAATTGCAATGAAATCAAGTCATTCAAAACTTAATTCTTTTGTGTCAAACACCATTTGACTTTTGATACATGCACAAAAAAAATCTGAAATTTGAATTCAAATTTTTGAGCAGCTGACAACTCAAATGTCGTTAAATCTCATGGATATTTAAGTGCTGCCAAGGTTGATTAAATGATTATTTTGTGCAAATTTATTTTATGCGTAAGTAGGTAATTTGCATTATTCTTTAAAATAATAACACTTTTCAGAATTACCCATTTTTTGTATATTGAACAGCTGACGTCATTTAATCCTATGGATATATCAGTGCTGCCAAAATCTTTGTATTATTGTTGAAATGTAAGCCTCAATTTTTAGTAAATATTAGCGATAAGATGAATTTTTTTATTTAAATAGTGGGCGTGTTTGTGGGTGGCGAATATTCGTTTTTATTCCTTACCTGCTATATTGACTATCGTGCCTGGAAATTCCATGAAATTCGAGGTAGTGGTTCGGAATCAATCAACCTATGTATGACCGCCTCTTCATACAAATTGAACCACAGTGGAACGATGATGATTATATAAAAATGCCACTGAAGCCAAATGCAATCGTGCGAGTGACAACTGAAAAAGTTTTGTTAAATTCTAGCTCTGTTTGGTAACGTGAAATTTCTTGCGAAATTTTCACAAAATTGCACAAATTGTCACAAAATCCTGTTTGTTAACTCGAAAAAAGTGCAACGAGAGAGAGAATTTGTGCTACATAAATTTATGTGTGCAAGAAGGGTAAAGACTGTCAAACATCCAGCTTTTAGCATCTTTTGCTTCGAAATTGTGGTTTCTGATAACAAACAGGTTTTACACATGTTACTAAACAAAGATATCACACATACCTTTTTTTTACGCCCGCTACCGCTAATAAATAAAACCCAAACTGCCACCAGCTTGTCACTCACTACACACTTTACGTCAGAGGAATCGATTATTGCTATATCGATAACCCACCAACTTCTTATAGATTTATTAGAAAGGCAAGTGCTTATTAGCCTGATCTATTACACCTTCTACAAGGTGTAAGGCAACAACATATTTAGTCAGTAATTAAAACCGGTAATTTGACCGTTAAAATAAAGTGTCTGAAATGACATATCAGGTCAAACGTCAAACTAAATTTTCCATCATAAATCCATCACCATCATCGTTGTTGATAAATGATAACTGTTATTAATGCTAATTTGACTTCTATAATGATGGGTGCTGGTGTATATTTTCGCATAGTAGCGTAAAACGAAATATGGTGTAACTGAGTATCGGTCCGTGAAGTGAACTCTTTAAACTTTTATTAATAACACTTTTAGAGTGTAGGTACGGGTGTATACGTAGCTGCGAATATAATTTTGATTCTAGTCTTTTGGGAAGACTCATTTATTTATTTTTTTAGTTAATTGATATGTTTTTATAGACTTCGTCTATATAGACCTCGCAGGCAAGCAAATGTTAATTTAAAAAAAAAAAATGATTATGCTATAAAATAATAAAACTAGTTTGAAACAAAACGAAAAACTAAACATACAAAATAAACATTTTACTTCGGCCTTGAAGCAGTAGATATACACAAATATATTTATCTTTTTTCCTTTTTTTTCTTTTGATTATTTGTTTTCTCTAAAAAGAAAAAAATTGTATCTTTATGTTTTGTAAACAATCAACGTCAGAAAGAGATATTTTCATGTAATGCGTTGTTAAAAATAAACTTATTGGTTTTATAAGGAAGTTTAGTCCCTTGCATGATTGATACGATGATACCTGTTATCGATTTTGTCGACTTGATTCTCGAACCAATAAATAAAGATAAATTTCACAATTGAATAAGGTCAAGTTCATGTGAATTTTATGATTGATTAATTTTTTGTAAGATCTATGGAATGTTTGTGATAAAATATTCACATTTAGCGCGCAAAAATATTATTCAGATTCAGACCATGGTAAAGCAAGATATAATCAGGTCGACATAAATCGTTTATTTACATACAAATACTTTAAATCCTTCATTTGAATGTTAAACGTTCACAATGATCGGATCGATAAGAATAAGCGGTCAGTCAGTATATGTAAATAGATAATGAGGGAGGTATTGTAAGAGAGGGAATCCCTTGGCGTGGGACCTTTAATCGCATTGTTTTGCTGTTTTTTTTTATAATTGACGCAAATGCGAATCTGCCTTAAAAAAGAGAATAAGAACGTCAATTGCACTGAACGAGTCCAACTTTTCTTTCGTTCTACTCTTCGCATGGAATCAAAAGAATTCATTGCAGAATGGCTCATCCGGAATAGTCTTGGGAATATAAAGAAACGTAAAATGCGAATTTTCTGAACTTTTCGAATATTGAACAAGTTCAGAGTTATATAAGGTATGTTTGTTAACTTCCCAAAACTAACAGTTTCTACCAATTTTAGTACAATTTCATTATTTTGTATATGAAAAAATGAAGAAAGGGACACGGCCGCAGTAAAAAGAAATTATGTAGACAAATATTGTTGTTGACGTGTCTCTAATCTAAAATAAAATAAAAAAATATACAAATTTGTATACCTAGAGGTTATAGCTGTATTCCGCACCTAGTTTCAAACAGTTTCAGACCGCCAAATTTAGTCATGTTTAATCCGAAGCCGTTCCACACATCAAAAATTGTGCTATTTCTTGCTGAAGAGAGCGCTCAAATGAGAGTAAAACATTTCCCCTTCTTACCAGTTTTAGGTTAGGTTAGGTTAGGTGAGGTTAGGAGGGGCTGTTGCGTTCACGGGGGCCTGTTGGTCCATTGTGATCCCCTTACCAGTTTTAGTCCGAGAAATTTCTTTTGGCTGATTGTCAAATGCCAGATTGACGTATGTCAGATGACAGCATTTGTCGGTTGAATTCAAATAACAAGGTTGCCCAATTGTTATTTTTATTTTAGTTTTAGTTTTGGCAGATGGGCATGTTTTTTATTATTTTATCAATCTATTATTTAGCAAAATTGTTTCTGAGAGATAAATACACTGAGCTCCATAATTTAATGTTATTAGGCCATTTGCTGAAACGCAACTTAAGAGTTTTTGTTCTTAGATAGATAGATATTTTATTTCGCAAAACAATTTAAAGGCTATGTAACCACTCATTTTACAATTCAGAGATTTGATTTAACTTATCTTACAACTGAAACATTATCGTAATTATGCTAGGAATTTCATTTGGGCAATGGTTTATCTGAAGGAAAATGCTTTAAAAACCTTCAATTTAAATTAAGATAAAAAAAAAAAAAAAAATAGAAATGACTAGATAGCAATGTTAGAAAAATAACTAACAACACATTTCAATAATAGCTATATATACAAAAAAATTAAAGAAAGAAAACAAAAAAAAAAAATTATATAAACAACTCATGAGTAACAAAACTCAATATGTATAAATAAATAAATTAATATACAAGTAAATACATAAAAAAAAAATAAATAAGTGAACGGCTAAACAAATGAATAAATGAACATAACACAAAATATTAATAAATGTGTAAATAACAAATAAATAAATAATTGAATACTTGAATAAATAAATAAATAAACAGTTAAATCAAAATAATAACAAATAAAGAAATAAAAAGATAAATAAATAATTAAATATATAAATATATAAATAGAAAAATCAGATAAATAAATAAATAAATAAATAAGTTAATTAATTAATTAATTAATTAAAGGAAAATAAATAAATAAATCTATTAAAAAAAAAAAAAAAAAAAAAAGTCAATAAATAAATAAATATATATATAAATAATTAAATAAATAATAAATAAATAAATATATAAATAGACAAATAAATAAATAGAACGAATAAATAATAAAAAAGAGAATAACAATGGAATTAGAAATCAAACATAAATAAATTGATCGGAAAGAACAAATATTTATCACAGATTTTGGTTACAAAGTATTTTAATGAGTGGATTTTCTGATGAATCACAGCTATAGAGGAAGTTGACTTCGAGTTTGTGTATTCTTTCAGAAATCAATTCAACATTCGCTCTTTCATGAAGATCTATAGTCGAATGACGCCAGGGCAGATTTAGCATCATTTTTAACAATTTATTTTGAGAAATCTGGAGTTTTTTTATATGACATAGAGCTGCACCTCCCCATACAGGACTACCATAGAGCAAAATTGCTTGGAAGATCAACTTGAATATTATTATTTTGTTTTCGTTTGTAAGAGTGGAATTGCGGTTTATGAAGGGGTAAAGCAATTTAATAGCTATGCCTATTTTTTTCAAGGTGTTGTTTATATGTTGACTAAATGTTAGTTTAGTATCGAGGTGTATCCCTAAATATTTTACTGAGTTTTCCCAAACAATATCTTTTCCATTAATTTTAAGGTTACTGCTAGGTAAATAACAAGACTTTCTTTTTCGTGAGAAAAAGATAGCTTGAAATTTTTCAGCATTCAATTTGATTTTCCATTTATTGTAATATGTCTGCAATATTTCAACAGCCTGTGATAAACTCCTCTCAACATTGAGAGCGAGCTTGTCTGAAGAAAATATGGCTGTGTCATCTGCAAAAATTGCTGATTCACAATTGGGGATGATAGGGAAATCCGATGTAAATAAATTATACAAGGTTGGACCAAGAACGGAGCCTTGAGGTACACCATAGCTAAAATTCACTAACGAAGAAACTCCACAGTCCACAAAAACCATAAAACATCGATCGGACAAGAAACTTTGGACTATTTTACATAAATATAGTGGAATTTTAAATTTTATCATCTTATAAATAATCCCTTTATGCCACACGGAATCAAAGGCCTTTTCTATGTCTAATAAAACCATTCCAGTTGATTTTCCTTGAGCGCGGTTTAATTTGATATGAGAGCAAATTCGTTTAACCTGATGGGAAGTGCTATGAGACTTTCTGAATCCAAATTGTTGGTCAGGGAATAATTTTTCGTTATTTATGGTTTTTAAGATTTGTTCTTTTAAGACCTTTTCAAATACTTTGCTAATACTACTAAGCAAGCTTATCGGCCTATAACAACTAGCAATATCAGTAGCTTTTCCAGCTTTGGCAATAGGTATAATTTTAGCCATTTTCCATGTGGTCGGAAAGTATTGTAATTTCAAGCAGGCATTTATAATAAAAGTAAGATATTTTATACCATTAATTGAAAGATTTTTTAAATAAAGATTTTTAATTTGGTCTAACCCTCCTGTTTTTTTAACTCTAAGACTTTTGATAATACTTTTTATATCTCCATCGGCAACAAATGCACAAGAAGGAGTCAATTCCTGGCAAGCATCAAACTTTTTTATTTCTTTTTCTACTAAAATTTCCGTGTCTTTATCTCCTAGATGTTGAGAAACCAAGTGGTTTGTGGAAAAGTGCCTAGCAAACAAATTGGCCTTATCTACATCCGTGCAAATCGTTCGTCCAGAATCTTTCAAAAATGGAATCTTCCTGTTTTTATTTTTAACAATTTTTATTATGTTCCAAAATGGTTTTCCATTTTTATCAAGAACTTTTAATTTTTTGTTCCATTCTTCATTACAAAGTCTAAAAATATCTTTTGAAATTAACTGGTTGAAGTGAGAAACCATATTTTGATAGAAAGGCTGGCGATATTTCTGCCAACTTCTTCTATGTATGTTTCTCATTTTAATGAGTTCTAAAGTATGAACAGGAAGTTTTTTTGTTTTAAAATCATCTTTTTTTAATACCTTGGGTACGCATTTATCAAATGAAGACAAAATAGTTTGAGTAAATTCTTGAACAATACAATCTACATCATTATTGGAAGAAATGATTTCAAGCTCAGTGGGTACGTTTCGCAGATTCATATTTAAACTTGTTTGAAAACATTTCCAATCCGCTTTATTCAATTGATGTATATATTGCACTTTTTTTTCTCCCGACCAAGGTAGACGACAAAAAACAGGGTTATGATCCGAACTTAAGGCACTAACAGAAATTGGTTGTGATATTTGACTAGGGATATTGGTAATAAACAAATCAAGAACAGACGGTGAACCACGAGAACCAGCTGGGAAATATGTAAAGCTAGGAGGGAACAAAATATTTATTGGTAAGACCAGGGACAAATCTGACAATAAATTACCCCAGGCATTTGCTCTAGTACAACCCCAATCTCTATGACGACAATTAAAATCGCCACCAAGTAAAAATTCTCCGTTCATAGCAAATAATTCTTTGAAATCACGTTTGAGCACCTTACGTTTAGAATCCGATGAGGATCCACCCGGAAAGTATACACAATAAACCTTTATTTCATTACTATTCCTAAGTTTAATTGATATACCTATGTTTTCCACAGATCTAGTTTTTATAATAGGTAAGAGCGAATGTTGAATTGATCTCCTAATTAGAATAGCAACTCCACCACCCTTTTGCTCAGTTCTATCTACCCGATAGCACTTAAAGTCGGAAGAGGGAAGTCTTACTTCACTTGTTAGCCAAGTTTCAGTTACTAAAGCAACGTCAACATTGTTGCTGTTTAAAAAATTAAGAAATTCAAAATATTTGTTCCGTATTCCCTTGGCATTCCAAGTTATAATATTTAAATGGTTATTTAACATGTTACTTATCATTATGAGAAAAAAGAAATTTAGTAGCTAAATGAGCGATTACGTTGAACTGATCAATTTTGTTTTTACATACGGATAAATTGGTTATCATTTCCATACATAGAGCATTAAGCTCTTCAATTGAAAATAAAGATGAAGTGTTGTTGGACGTGTTGACGTTTGATGAGTTGTTATTTTGAACAGCAGCAGAAACAAAAGGTGCGGGAGCGCATGTTCTATTATCCCATGCACTGTTCGTTGTTTGTTGTTGGGTGCTTGAACTCGCAAAATCTCTGTTCTGCACCTTTCTTCGTTGGCCGTGTGGTGTGGGAAGCGATGGAAAGTCAGTCATTGACCCGTGGTAGAAAACCGGTTTTTGTGATGGAGTTTGCGTATGAGCAGTGAACGCTCTTTGTAGAATGTTTGGTTTACTACGAGATGATTTTTTTTCTTTTATTTCCAAATATGATGCTCTACTTGAACAGATAGGATCGGTGGATTTATGATTTCCATTGCAGTTGGCACATTTAAGCGAAGATGTGTTGTTGCATTCCGTTGTTTTGTGTGACCCGGCACAGATTGCACAATAAGTTTTAATGTGGCAATTTTTTTCGCCGTGGCCAAACATTTGGCAGTTGTGACATTGAGTCAACTTGCCTTTAAGTTTTCTTTGATAGTTCCAGTTGACTTGGGTGTGAAGTATCGAACGATGATTTTTTTTTAGATCATTTAATTTGACTGAACCATTTTCAAGAGAGATAATATAGAAAGTGTCACTATAGTGTTCATAGTTTTTAATGATTTTTTTAACTTCAACGCACTTAAGTTCACGTCTAATTAGTTCATTTTTAAGTTGAATTTCATCTATGCCTCCTAAGCCATAGAGAACGACTTTAAAGGCTTTTGCACTTTTTAAATCATGTGAAAAGTATTGACAATTGTCTGTATGGAGTTGCCTAAGAACAGCATTAAACGAATCAATGGATTCACAAATGATTTTTATGCCGATAGATAGTTTCTTAATTGAGTAATTAGATATTTTAAGATCTTTCATTATCGTATGGACATATTCGGGGGGTTTTTGCAACAATTTAATTGGCGGCACATACACTTTTTTTTCAACAATGGGTGAATTTATCTCATCCATTTCATCACTATTGTCAGTGTCCGGATGACATTGGAGAGGAAAAAAAGAATTGTTTCGAAGACCACTTGTATTAGACATGACGGTACGAAGTTTTTTATCCGAGGACAACTGTCTGCCCCCGGAATCAGGCGATCGCTCACGTTTGGTAATGGTGATAATAGTTATAGAGAGAACTTAAGAGGTTAAGCACGTTGTGCGTAGTCGAAAGCTCCGATTAAACTGAGAGTTTTTGTTCTACATAAGAAATTATGTGACAAATTACTCTGAGGAAAAAGTAGAACACAAGCGTTTAAGTAGAACATAAATATTTATGTTTCGTATGAGCAAACGGCCCTAAGGAATTTTTGTTTTGTTTATATATTAATAAACTTGGGATTAGTAGGTACATTTAATTTTTGTAAACATTTACTTTCTTGAGTTGTGATTCTTGAAAATTCGATAATAATTGTGAAGTTTGGTTCGAATTAGTGCAAATAGTGCGCAAACCGTTCCCGACATTTTGACAGTTTTCCTTGTCTCTGAGAGCATTTAATCCCCACTCTTCAAAATTTGACATTTAGCCAGATTTAGTGCGAAAAAAAACTCAGGAACTGACCTTATATATTTTACTTTTATCAAAATGAAAGCTACTACTGGAAAGTACTAAAAATTTGTTTTTCAGGGCTCAATGGAACACACCTAATGTATGATCGTCCTATTCATTGTTCTTTGAACTGTCAATGAAGTTCTTTTGTTGCTGATGGTATCGGTCGATCTCAAATCTCAAAATATTTCTACTGTTTGAACGTGGTTCACGCGATTTGTAGTTACAAATGTACTAATACAACAGGCACATACTCCTCCAACACCACATGCTAGTTCGAAAGCGATCGTTAGTAAACTGTTTATCAGACGAAGGGTCAGTGATTGTCAGTCAATAAAAAACTCAAGTATTAAGGATGACTTGCATTTTTCAAATAATAATTTATATTTATTATTTTCAAAAAAATATTTGTTCAACAGAACAACAGATTACTGCAAAAATTAATGTTAAGATTTACATAATTAAACATCATCTATAGAGGATCCCATACGATAATGTTTTTGTTGACACCGAATAAAGAAAAAACCACAAAATATATTCAATGAATTCTAAAAAATAAATATCTACATATATGTACATTAGTGCATATACATTTTTGTACGAATATGTATACACGAACTTGCTACTGGTATATAATTAAAAAAAAGTTTACCCAGAAATGCGTCATAAGAGCCAATCTTTAAATTCTTAGAACATTTCTTTGATTTTTATTCTAACTTAATTCGTGCAAAAGTTTAACAATAGTTGACCTTCTTGAGTGATCAAATGAATTTGATGATGACACACAGTGGGGCAGAGCTTGTGACCGATTGGAAATAAATTCGAAAATATTAAAAATACCTTTCCAAAGTATGTCTAACTTTAGACGGCTGTCCAACTCCAGATATTGCAACTGGTTATCCAAATCTATTCTTGAGTGGGTATACCTGCGTTCAATTAACAAAGTAATACTACGTTTTCATTAGGGCAAATAAGATAACTTCGTTGACAATTTCCAAATTCGATTCCAAATCATCTTATTTCTCATACAAATTTACATTTCCAAATGAGGTACTTAATTACAATCAAATTTGCACGTAATTCGGTAGGAAATTGAATCCATTCACAGTGGAATTCATTGAAAATGTCAAAGTTCGACGCATACAAAACAAAAACAGAAAGAGAAAGAGAAAACAACAAATAACAAGCCAGATCAAAGTCAAAATGAAATGAATTGTCAAACAAGATTAGAAAATTTGAGATGAAAACACTATTTCTGTAATTTGAGCAATCATCTCATTTTGGCTCTGATGAAAACGTAGTTTAAGGCAAGTTTCTAGTTACGAATTGAAAGATTATTTGAAAAAAATGAAATGTTCACTGAAAGTATCCAAGAGCTTACGAAATTGACAGATAACAGGGATGTCAGTGAAAAAATGAGGACATATTTAGAAAACTGTTGGAATATGTTTATAAATTTATAAATAAGGAAATGTCCAACTATTAAGACAATGGCTAACTGGACAATAATTGTCGAAGAGGGTCTTTATGAATCCTAAACACATATACGACTGCAAGTTTTGAGTTTGTCGGGAAGTCAGTTTACATTATTTTTCTACCGAAGATTTACCACAGATAAGATTAAATAAATCTATAATGGGGCGTATTCATAGTCGCTTGCTAAACTCATGTTCTACTAAACTACAGGTTAAAATTAAATGGATTAACGAATACAGCTTCTATTTTTAACCGAATTACCTCCTAGGTTGATCCAAATATAAGTTTATTGAATTATCCCACTTCAAATATTAAAAGTCTGACCAATAACCATCAAAATGTATCATAGAAAATACAATGAAACTTAGATTTAACTTAGCAACAGTTTAAAAATGACTATGAATACGCCCCCATTTTTTTTTTTCATTCTTAATTTATTTTTGTCTAAATTACTCTGTCCCACTGTTCGACAGCGTAACTATTACACGTAGATGGTGAGCGTTTTTTCCAAAGACTCTTCATTAGTCTAGAATATATACTTCAAACTAATTTACACACTCACCCCCACATAAACTCAAGCCCAGTTTCACACTCAGAGAGAGTGGCTTTTAAGTGGCCAATACTGGAGATTAGGGCACAATATCACAGTGTACACCTACCTGAATATAAGTATCACTTAAGTCTTCCAAAGTTGAGCACTTAAGTGCCACTTACTCAGGCTACGAAACAGAGTATTAAGCCCGAATATGGGAAACCCTATAAGTGCCACTTGGTCCGGTAGGTGCGTACTGTGAAACTGGCGCTCATTTAAACACGGTCTATAACTTTTTACAAACCTCTACACTACATCTAAACAAAAATAAATTCATTTGATATAAAGTGACATTTTATTTAACCAAAAACAAACTATCAATTTGACTAAAAATTATTGTTTATCGACCGGTTATTGATTGAATAGTCTATTTATTTATTTTTGCACAAAAACAATGACAACAGCAAAATTGACGACAACACCAAAGCAAAGCTTGTCTTACTATACCGACACTGCTTAATTTAAAGCGAACTATTGTCTTAGATTATTGTATCTACGTGGGTCTTCATTTTTTATCGGCTAGTGGTAGGTTAGGTGGTGATGGTATGGTGGCACTCGGCATGATGCCAAATCGAACGAGAACTGGTTCTTGGATTTGCATTTGTTTGTTTGGAATTTTAATATGCCAACAACGACGACGAGTATAGATAGATACGCCTTTTTTAGTGATTTAATTTAAAAGCATAAAATCCATACCATCGCACATAGTATCAAATGCTAAATTTGCCACAGTAAAATATAAAATTAATTTAAAACAAAACAAGTTCGAAATCGAATATGTATCTTTTTCTCACAAAAGATAGGTATATAAGTTTTTACTCTTTGCTGAATATGCTGATGCAGACAAACAACAAATTGCGATGCCTATATTGCCAATGAGTTGAAGTTCATATTATAGAAGTCGATTATTATTTGTCTTAGACCATTTCCTCTAAGCTCCATCGAGACGTAAATAAAACTGAAGTTGAAGTAATGCTATCAAAGAGATCAAATAAAATTGTTGCTGCAACATTTCTGCATTCCAATATACGTTATATAGAAATCCATCTTTCTCAACAAAAACATAAAATCTTTAAACAAATAAATAAAATAATTGATTTAAGAAATCAAAATACCGGTAGTAAATTTTGGAGAAAACAAAAAAAAAAAACAAGTTAGTTGAAAATAATCTAGAAACAAAAAAAAATTAAACTGGATGGTTAACAAACATGTGGTTTGGACTAGCGAGTTCTTTTAGAATCTTTTACCTGTAGACTCTAATCAACATGAAAAGCTTCATTTAAAAGTGGTGAATGTTATAGGATTACTCAGCTTATCTTTATTTTTTTTGAAATAAAAACCAGAAATTATAGCATTTTTTTTATCGTGCATACATTTATGTGTATGATATAAAAATTCACATCAATTTCATTGGGTAGGATCCTATAGGGTAAAATTTATTGTTCATAAATAAACAATTCTCTTTTGCAGCAGTGGGTTTAAAAGTATAGAATTATAAATGTCGGAAGGGGACTTAGGAGGTCGTACTAAAATAAGGGAATCCTAGAATGATATTACCTATATGATTGCGGATTGCTAGTGTTCATCCAGTATTCTTCCATTTTTGCTGTCGTAAAGCTGTGACTCCAGTGGCAATAATGCAGCAATTTAAATGGACATTATTTATTGCTTGGGTGGGCATTTTATTGCCCGGCAATTTTAGTTGCCACATCTCAGTTAACGACCAAAAACAAAAATGTTTTTGTGAAGGAGAATTCATTCAAAATCGCGGGGAAGCCATTTTGAAAAAGGCGAAACGTCAGAATGTATTGCATTGGCGATGGAACGCAATGTCTTTCATCTATCAGGTAATATTGCCATTGTCAAAGCGTCTCGCTCTCCGCCGTGTTCCTTTGGAGGTGGCGAACTACTCATGAGTAGATTCAAACAATAATCTAGTACTATCAACTACTGTAGTACTACTACTCTCATGGCGAGTAGATGAGGTTTGTAGGAAAACCAATTTTGTGCGTTCCATTCAAAATGGCTAGGAAAGTACTCATAAGTACTTCGCCACTTCTAAAGGAACACGGCTGATGTAAGGTGTTTTTTTTTTGAATACCGAAGGAAATTGGTTGAAAAAATACGACGTCAGAGATTGGAGACGCCATCACAGAGCAAATTTTGAGTTTCCTACAAACTTTTATCGACAGCAAAAAGGTTATTCGCGCAACACAGTTTTCTCCGTGCGATTAGAGTTAAGCCCTGAAAGTTCTGTATGGGTTGAGCTAAGCCAGCAAGGGAATATTTGTTATTGAATTTAAAGCCTAGTACGCTGCTGATACGAATCAATTTTTTTCCAGGTAATCTACTACAATTATCAATTTCGCTCATGGAACAAAGTAACTGACTGAAGACAATAGACGCGAGTCATGGCGCACGTCTTATGTGTTCAGCCACTGCGAAAAAATGACAATTGAAAGTGTCACCAATTCCAAAAAAAAAAGACGAACATAATTAACGCCAGAAAAAAATCACAGAAACCATGCTGTAATGAAAAAGAAAAAATACAAATTCGAATAAAACTCAAATGTCAATTTTCCGCACAAAATAAATGGTCCGGCCAGTCAATTCAATGCGAAAAAAGAGCGGAGACTTCTCCAAATAATCTGCTACAATTATCAATTACACTCGTTAAACAGCTTACTGTAAAACGAAAAGGATAACGAAATGTTTCGTTTATGATTTCATTGTCATTTTTGCATGGGATTTTTCGTTTCGCATCAAAAGCGTAGTACAGAACGAAAAGCAGCGAATTTTTGACATTGTTTTTGGTTTTCATTGTGTTTGTTTTACGATTGGTGGAAAGATGAAACTCTTCATTTGACATTTGATTGTCTCTGACGTTTAGCAGTCGTTAGTTAAAAGAAAACAAATTTGTGCTCGCTGAAGGATAAATTAGAAAAATAAAATTGACAGTTTCTATCGCTAACGGAGATCCGCTGAAAATATCTACGAATTTTACGACCGTTCTTACATCGTGAATTGCCTCTTTAAGTATTCAAAAAAATTTGGCGAATTTACGCAGAAGATTTATGAATTTGTAAAGATCATAATTTAAATGCGATGATACCTACATGACATCTATTTGTTCCCGCTTGGGATTCCCATCTTCTAATTTGGTTTCTTGATGGGGTTTTTTTTTGTAAAAGAAAACTACCCAAATTTGCACGTAACGTGTATGGCGTCCTTAATGGTTTTAAAATAGTGTTAAGTTCAACTAGAAATTAGGTAAATTGATGTTATCCTAATAAAATACAAATAAAAATGCCAATGAACTTAAAAGAACATTTAAATTCAAAACAGTGAGTATGTCTAGGTAAGCAAATTCGGATTTTGTGCGCAATTTTTCTTGTTAAATTGCTCTGCATAAAAAAAAACTCAAATCTACTACAAATTTCAAAAAAAACAAGATTCAAATTATAAAAAAAATTTAATACATATTATCAATTCAAAATAGGTACGTAACGTAGTATAAACAAGATAGAATTGACTTAAGAAGAATTATGACTCATTTCAAAAGTATAGTATACTTTAACCACCAGTTGTATGATAATAAAACTTCCAAAATGCTATAAAATAATGTTGGATATCCAAAAGAAAAAAAAAAATCAACAGCTGCAAAAACTAAAAGGCGGCTTTTCGCTACGAAATTCTTAACACAAGGTCAAGTCTCACAAAAATAAATCTTATACAAATCAACATCAACAACAACAACAAAATAGCAAAAAAAAAGAGATAAATAAGTAAAATATTGTTGTTTGCGAAAAATTATAATTTTACTAACAACATATAACATAAACTTATAGCGTTTGATATGACAAGACTTACTGATTTATGCAGAATGTTTCAGGTAAACAAACGCAAACACAATCAATCAAAAGTCATTTGACAATTTCATTGACCATTTTAAGAACTGTTTAGAAGCATATTAATTAGTGATTCCATAATTGGAATATTTATTTATATGTGAACACAATTAAGATGTTTTTTAACAATTTAATTAGAAAATCACGTTTATTAAACCGTTACACACAGACAGACATATAAGGATCGTGAGATACTGATTGCATATGGTAAGTTACGGTATTTTCGATTGCTGATGTCAGAATGACAGTTCTTGTTTTGAAAAGAAGAAGAATTGCATCTGATGAATTTGATTTCAGAATCGAATTCAGAAGCGTTCACACGTATCGAATTTATTGTTCCGCCCTTAATTACCCATTCACTCTAGTTCGCTGCTGTGATTCAAAACGAAAATCTCATATATGTAAAAAATATCAAAATTTCATACTGAATCATAAACGAAAAGTTTTGTTTTGCAGTACGCTGTTCGATGAGCGAAATTGATAATAAATTGTAGCAGATTATTAGGAGAAGTCTCCATTTTTTTTTATTTTAATGGGAGAATATAAATCTAAAGGGTTTTTCAATTTTGGCGGCCATTTTGTTTTGGTGACATCTGTCAAATCTGTTGGATATTACTCAGTTATACTTATGCCAATTCACAATGGCAAGTTACACGATTGAACAGCACGTCCAAATGATAAAACTTTAATATAAAAATCTTTTCGGGCCACGATACGTATGCGTTGCGCAGATTTTACGACTTTGCCTTTCCAAGTCGATAGCCCCAAGTTTGGTGGCCAAATTTGAGTCGACCGATTCATAGAACAATCAGCCAATGCCCTTGCGTCAACGAAACCCAAGATCAACCGAAAATATCATCGCTGTCTGTTAGAGTACGTAGTTCTTCGAAAACGACGATCTCATTGCCATCAGCATCAACGTATAGCGGTACCGATCGATGAAAACCAATTTTTGCTGGCTTTAATTGGATTACATGGATGTGAACGACATGTGCGCTCAAATTCACCCGGATCTATGCGGAAGAGTCATTGACAACTGGACCACTCGGATCACGGTGGCACCGTGAGAAGCCTAGGCGGGCTTTTGAACGATGTCATATTTTTTAGTGATAGATCTGACGCAATCGTCTATGCTAAGCGTTACTCTTTTACAAATGATCTACCTGAACTCCTGAGAATGTGTATTTGTCAGTTATTTTCGTGTCAGTTGTTCTTGAACTCATCTAATTTTTTTAACTATACTTTAGTGGCCTAGTTTTTTGGGCTACAAAACATCAGAAAATGGGCTAGAGAAGGGTTTTTCGACCTGGCAACCCTGATCTCAAGTATGGCTTCTGCTGGACATAGCAAAAACAAAACTTTGTAATTTTAATAAAAATGGGGCGCTTATTACTAACCCCTTGCAATCTGTTTTTTTCTCTATTTTCTACACCTATCAACAAAAAAAAAAAAAAAAAAAAACAAATTCAGCCTTAACCTAGTCCAACACACAACACAGTAAATAGTTAAGCTTGAACTTTAACAGACAAATTCAAAAATATTTCCGTCATGTCATATCGTATAGAATAACTAAACACACCCCCATATTTACTTCAAATCATAAAAACAAACCTATGGCAATCATATACAAATGTTAACAAGGTTAGGAATGGAAAACTTAAATTGTAAATTGCATAAATTCACGCTAACGCTTTCTTCCTGCTTAGCATGCGATTTAAACGTCACAATTTGTTTCAAATATCAACCTTTCATCAACATTTCTAGAATCGCAGAGTTGTAGATTTGTTTTCATCATCATGTTATAGCTTCCTAATAAGATACAAATTAAAAAAAAAATATATCCAACAACACACACACGTCATATGAGAAATCGAACTTGAAGGAAAATAACTAAAACTAGTATAACATCTAAGCTATGTACGCAAATCAAAACCCAGAGAACGAGAACGAGAACAGCAGACGGATTCCCCTCAAAAAACTGACAGAAATATTCCTATACCCGACTCGTACATATACCCATACAACTTCAAGCCCCTGTTTTGTGTTTGTTCTTTGCTAAAATGAATCAGTGTTTATCTACAAGATACCCCTTAAGCGATCTATCTGTGATGAGGGTTCATTTACTTTGTGCAAAAAAAAAAAAAAAAAAAGTGGAGGGAAAGAACAAACTGACCGACTGGCAGCGCAGCGCAGCAGTGGTCAGGTTCACTAGACTAAGAAGCGCTGCTAGCTAGCACACGACTGACTTGTAAAAGGTTCCTTTCTTATCTTACCTGCTGCCCAGTCACCTGAAGGGGTTTCATTCATAACTGAACATCGTTAACGATCAGACGATCTTTGCGAAAAGCTCTCGTTTCTCTCTTAAATCTTAAAGTCATTCCGTTCGGGGTAGATATTTTGTTCGTTGTGGTTTCATACAAAAAAAAAACACAAAATTTAACGAATTTAATTTCAACGTAACGTAACGAATGAAGTAGATTTTATTTTTATAAAAAAAAATTTCAAATAAAATATTTCAACAAAATAAAAAAAAAAAAAATCAATTTATAAATTAAAAACAGACATGAATGTAAATTATTATACAAGAAATAATAAAATAATTTTTGTGCAATTTTAAAGTGACAAAAAATATATAAGTATAAAAATATTTTTGGTAAAAAAAAAAAAAAAATTGAACAAAAAGTGAAAAAGTGTTAATCCTTAAATAATTTGAAAAAAAAAAAACATATTCAATAAAAATAAACAAAAATGAAGGAATTAACAAATTATTTTAATGGGCGTTATAGTGCCGTTAGTACAAACGATGAAAACAATCAACATAATCAAGCAAATCAAACAAATCAAGCAAATCATCATCATATCACAGAAAAACGTAGAAAAAGCTTAAATCCGAATCGTTCTTTGAATCAAGGATTCAATATAGTAGATTCGTTTTTTAGTGAGCGCGTTGAAGGCAAAAGGACAAGAGTTCCAAAATGTAAGTTTTCAAATTACATTTATATATAATTTTTTTTTTTTTTATTTTTCTTAACGCCAGTACCTACTTTTTAAGCCAATCGCATCCGCAAACAGTAAAATCGGTTAATTAATATGCGTTCCACAATTTTGTAAATGCTTAACTTTTTTTCCGAATTCATTCAGAGGCGTGAAAAAGTTTTGTATATTTCTTAAGACTTGTAAAAAGTTGAATGAAAGTTTTGGAAGGTATTTTTTTTTTTGATTTCACTTTGATTATTTTTTAAGAAATTCGATTTTCACTAGAAGTTAATAGAATAAGGCTTATTATATATCTTATCTTCTCCCGTGAAAAAAAAATTAATACGTTCCACAATTCATTTCCCTATGCCACAAGGGAAAATGCTCAATGAGTGTGAAAATGTTTTAGTTTCGAAACAAAAATTGTGTGAAATTTCGTTTTTTAATATCTGTTTGACAATTTTACTATGGAAATTAATTTTCACTTGAAATTTTTACCAAGCTATGTATTTCTTCAAAATTCGTGTGAACTTGAAATATTCATAGAAAATGCCATGGTGAAATTTTCAAAATTACATATTTTTCCACACTATACATTAATTGTCCTTTTTCCCTTAAATTGACATATTCAGAAGTGGAAAATACCTAGATATAAGCTGTAGCTTCAATTTTTATTTTTATGAAAGCTAGAGTAGACACCTGAACTAAGCTTTAGTCTTAAGGAGTAGTTCTCATCTGTCCTCAGGTCCTTTTTTTTCAATTTCTTGGGAAAAAATGTGTACAATTTGAAACTGTGGTCCAGTTAATATTTTTTTTGTCACATTTAAGTTTTAAAGCTTAGTTTTATGAAATGAAAAATTTAAGCGTTCTAAAATTTCTTTAAGGTCATTCCTGAACAAATGATTCAAATGGAACACAATTATTCGTAATTTTAATAATTTTATATTGAATTTGTAGAACGTATGTAAATTTGAAAATTTTACTCAAAAAAAAAAAAAACTTTCTATACCTTAATGTTTAATTTCTGTTCGAATTTTCAAAATTTTTTTACAAATTTTATTTTTTTTTGAGATTTAAGTTTCTCCAATTAATGCAATATTTCTTTGCGAAGCGCGTCAATGAATTTTTTTGATTTTTAAGCAGTTTACAACAAATGGGTATTTAACATTCGCGTATCTTCTTTTTTTTTGTTGTTGTTGAAATTCATGTCACCTTCCTATTTAAGTTTTGTTTGTTAATAAAAACAAAAATTAAATGCAATCTTAACAAAATTGCGAAGGAAAAAGTAGCGTAAAATAAAGACCAACAAAAAAAAACAGTTTGCATTTTTTATTACAAAATGCAATTTGATACAGTCAGCTAAAATGCAATAAAAGAAAGAAAAAAAAACAACCATTTACTTAAGCTTTTTGGGTGGTTTATTTTATAGCATCTAAAAAAAATATTTGTATTCGATATTAATTAATCAAACCTCCTATTGAAAAACTTGCGAGTTGATGGAATTTTTTTTCTAAACTGGTTGCAAATAATTACCGACTTAAACATCATGGTCAAGTTCAAGGATGCAGCAGTTGTAGTTAATCTATGTTCCTGTGTTTTATGAATTTAAAAATAAAGCGGGTTTGCAGAGAGATGCTTGGATTCAAATCATAGAGTCCAGCTGGTTGAATTTAGTCGCGAAAATAGGAAAATAAACGAACCGTTGACAAAGATCAAATTGTAATTGGAAATTGGTATTTTTAGCCAGACATAAGTAGCAATTGACATTTTTGTGTGAAAATAAACTAAGAACGCAAGGAAACTAAATGAATTATTGGTGAGTGCGTAGCGTGATGCGACGCTGCCGCCGCTCGACGGGAGTCAAACTCTTTTTTCTCAATTTACAGTGCATACAAAAATTTACAAAAAAAAAACAATACAATAGTTTGGTACACAAGTATCTTAAAACAAAGGTAAAAAATTCCAGACTCTGCAGCGCCACCTATTGAAACATTTAAAAAACTACAAAATATCAACTTTGTAGGATTTCCAAAAAAAAAACTCTATAAATCATTCTTTAGGCACAAGACATTTCTGTAACAATTTGTTTAGCTTTATAAGGAACAGTTTTTCAGGGCGAGATTGAAGTTAAACCCGAGTTAACTCATCAAATTTGGTGAGTTAACTCAGTATTAACTGAGCAGATGCTTCTGATGTTTTATCCACCGAGTTTTTTAAGTCATTCCGCATGCATTATCCACCAAAAAAACTGAATGCTCAGTTCACTGTGGGTTAATTTATCCTAGAATTAGCTAACTCTGGTTTAACTCACAACTGAAAAACTGGGCCTAAGGACTTTAAATAAGAAGAAAATTCATACGTAGGTAAAGTAAAAAAATGGGCGTGTTAGTAGGGGAATTTTACTCAAACAAAACTGAACCGAATGAAACGAGCTTAACGAGAAAATTTAAATAAAATAAATTTGTGAGTGGCAGTGGACAGAATTTACTTAAACCACTTTCCTTGTTGTACTCCGCTACTAAAAGGAAGGAAAAGAGTTCAAAACTCGAAACCTATCGTTCCCTATTAAGTGATATGTTGCCTTACTGGTCGCACAAATGAAAGAAAGTGTGAGAAAGGTTGAGGAATGTTCTTAATTTTGATTTCATGACAGATGTACACTACACCTTAACTTTTTTTAATAATATCACAGCTTCTCAAAGTTCAACATAATTTTCTTTCTTTGCAAAGTATTTGTGTCTTCCGGTGGAAATGTTAATTGAATTTTTAAGAACGCCATGGTCCTATTTGTACAATACGTGCCATGGCTTTAAGCCTTTAGTATAGAAATGTTGTTCTTTTTAGAATTATTAAAGAGCAAAAAAAAAAACTCATTAAATAGATTTTATTATTATTCATTTTATTTTTTGGCGAAGATGTTCAAAGTATAGTCAAGTAGTTTAAAGTAACATGGGGCTTTTAAATTTTCGAAATTAGTTAACGTATGGCGGGTAAATCCCCAGTGAGAGGATCTGCAGATACCGAGAATTTACAAGCTGACTGTTTTTTTTTCCTGGTAAGCCGAAATGTCTTGATTTTTGTAGTCGGTGAAGAAGGTTTGTAAATTGTGTGAATAACAAGGCATTTTTTTGTAAATTGGGGTTTCCCTTACACCACTTTTATAGGATGAGATTTTTGTGTCCGGGAACTTTGTGGAGTGAACAGATTCACCCTTATGAACGGTTTAAAGAGATTTGTTTGGCATTTCTTTTGACATTATTATTATACGCGGTAGTGTGCGTTCAACTTTAAAGAGACTTTAAGAAGAAACTTCATAGAATCTTCGGCGATGTTGTTTCCTCGTGTGAAAAGTACAAGAGATTTTAGAAGAAATTAATAGAAAACGTCAAAAAAATTTCCGGCTTATGTTGGATTTATACGAATGACAAATTGGTAGTATGTCTGTCAAAAATAACTAATAAAAAATTAATTTAGGTCTGTTCGTTTACGTACCACAAATGTCAGTTTTAGTTCAATTTTATTTTTTTTATATAAACTTTGGAAGAAACTGTAAGTTTTGTGAAGTAAGCGAACAGAGATTTGTCTATTGTTTGCCAGTAGTTTTTTTTTTTTGACAGTAAAAGGTATTTGCGAAAAACAGAAAAAAGTCATGTGAAATAGATTACCAACGTGAACAGCGCTTTTGACAACATAAAAACATATATAAAAGTTGTCACATTTTCATTTTTTAGTGTTGATAAACTTGAAAAACTTCGCTTTAAAGTTGGCAGCATTTGCACAGCGACATCGAATTTAGGGTTTAGGTCTAACGTTGATGTCGAATAGCTCTAAAATTAGTGATGTGGTTGCTGTGCCAATCTGTTTCTGGCAATTGCCAATTTGTGAGTCGTGTAGATCCAGCATTAAATATTTACTTCAAATATTTCAAGTGAAATTCAATCCGAAACTATTCATGTCAAAACCACTCAAAATGTTTTATCTATCTTCAATAAATAGGTACAAAGATACCTACATAAGTCTAAAAATTAGTGTCGCGGAATTAAATGTAAACAATTTCAAACTAAATCAAAAATAAAAATATGTATAGGTACCTACAATCTGCTTCAAAAACAACGACACTTCTTTTTTTTTAAACTCATTTCTTATCTGATAAGACAAACCCAGAAACTAGCACAATGCAGCAATATCGGACATCAGTGTCATCGCCTTACTTTTTCGTATAAGATTACTGTTTCAACGCAGAGTATATGACTTGCTTATCGATGCCAACTGCGAACTTAGCCCTAAAATATTTAAAAAATAAAAATTGTAATCAACCAAAAGCTTACAATCATTTCCTGCTTAACGTTTTCTTTTTAAATTCCTTGGCTCACATCGAATTGCAGCAGTCATTGTACTTTTGTGTATCATTATGGAACCAAAGAAACCATTGATTTATAAAATTCTCACAGTCAAAGGTGAAATAAGTGAAAATAAACATCAAATTATGTGTGTACTATTTTAAATTCGGTTTGAACAAAATTAGAGGCTTCATTTTCTAAACTATTTTGACGTTTCACCTCAATAGTGTTCACACACGGCCTTAATAGTCTTACTTGTTTTATGTTTGTACTAAAAATTAAGTGAAAGATTTAACGTACATAGTTTTCGGGATTAACCCTTCACAAAAAAAATGTCAAAATTAAACTTTGGTTTAATGAAATTCCAATGCATGAAGTGCAATACCGGATTTACACTGTTTTTTTTCATTACTCCCAATTTTTAACTTCATCGTGTAAATATATTTAACAGTATGTTTATACTTGACAAAACCAAAAATAAATAAATGCCCCTACACCACTGACAACTCATGGCGTTCATGGTAAAAGATCTCCCAGTATTTTCATCGCAAAAAAATCTGACAAGAGCACTTGACGTTTAGTTTTGATATCATACTTGCAGCGTGTAAATATTGTGCTGGTAACACATTTTTCAAATTATAAAAAAATACAAGAATGAATGACCTCTGTTCGTTTACTTCCCTAAACTGTCAATTTATGCCAATTTAAGTCCAAAGTTCTGTCAAAGTTCATATAAAAAAAATGGACTAGAATTTGTAGAAATTAACAATTTTTGGTTGGATTTCGGAACTGTTCAATTCCTATCAAAAACTGAAGGAGTAGAAGTAGAACGAAAACGACATTAAATGAATGTAGTTAATGAATTGATTGATTGTATGCATTTTCTTGTCAGTTTTGTGACATAAATCAATGCGGTTTGTCGGTCGTGTAAATCCGGCTTAGCATTCATTACACACACATTTTTAATATTAGATGTACATATAACTGTTTGCTGACTCAAAAAACTTTAATTATAAGAATTAAGTCATAGTAAGTTTCCATTTCTGTTAACAATATTATTTTTCCAAATCAAATTAATATCTATACCAATTTTTTCTCATGTTTTGGTTAAAACCTGTTAGAATAGATTGTACATATATAAATTTAATAAAATTTATATTTAATGAAAGTCACGTCGATTTAAGTGTCGTCGTCGTTGGCGTCGCCGGCCGTGCGTTGTTTCATTGAAATATTTAAAGAACAAAAAAAAAAAAAAAAAAAAATGTTACATAAATGAAAATCACGTTTAATGGAGATCAAATACTTTCATTTATTAATTGATTCAAACAAAGATAGAAAAACAATTTTAATTTGCTGGAAAATGGTCTTTTGAACTTGTATGTGAATGTTGCATAATTTATTATTGTCTTATAATTATCTCAAAATGTATGCGAATAAAAAAAAAGTGAAAACATTCGATTAAACTGACTTAATCCTTTTTTAATGACGCTTTCCAGTTTTTCACTTATTGAATAAATATTTAAACATTAAATTAAATATACCAGCTCAAGCTAGCTGGGTTTATAAGGGTTAAATATTGTTCTTTGGATCAAAATGTCAAGGCTTAATAAAAATACAATTGTCTTCTATAGGTATATGATATGTACATATATTATTATTGTGAGTTATAGAATAAAAAAACAATCATATTTTAATAACAGTTTTAATTGCTAGTGTCGATTAAAAAATACATGTGTGTACAAACGAATACAAAATATTGATGTTAGGTAATATTTTATGTCTTTCAATATCGTATACTTATACAATCAAGCTGGACCCGTGATACGTATTTCAAAACGACCTGCAAAAAAACGGCACTCAAGGGAATGATACTCACGAAAAAAGTCGTCTTTCACACGATGAAACTGAGTTTCCAACAACTTTTACCCTTTTTGATGTGGAGGGCACAAGGTAAGGGGAGTGAACTAAGTCTCCCCGGTCAAAAATTTGAGGAGAGTTTTTTTTACATTTGCTTTCACAATTCATGTGTAGTGTGCGTTAAACCATGCGACTTTATAAGGAAAGTACAGGAAATGTCTTACGAATTTGTTTCCTCGTGTGAATGGTATAAGCGAGAACGTCCAAAAATCTCCAGCAACTTCTTTTTTTTCATGTGAACATATGTATGTACATACATATATGTACACACACGTATGTAGCAATATTAGGAAAAACTATAATGAAACAATGAAAATGTTGCAAGATAAAACTCAAAAATTCATTTGCTTTTAGAGCAACTATATAGGGAACTTTACGAATCTGTCAATGTCAAAAGTGACAGCTGTTACTTTGATGACTCTGACAGATAAAAAATTGCAAAGAAAAATATAAATCAGTTTTTTTCTATAAAGAAGTTTGTGCCAAGATAAAATTCTCTAAACAAAGTAAAACGGGAACGCAAATTATGAAACACTTTAAAAATGAAATTTAGCCGAGATGTGGCAATGTCTGTCGAACGAAATTTCTTAAAGAGAAAATCACAGATAGGAGACAAATTTAACTCAAGCGAATGGATCTCTTCTTTGAAGAACTAAAAATTGTAATAGTACGGGAATAGCGCGGGCGATGTTTGACTAAAATTTCCACAAATGCACAGAAAATCACACAAATTCAGATTAAGGGAACGGATCTTATATTGATTGTAAAATGGCCAATTCCAATGGCATTTTTGACTGAATAGTGAATATACTTTCTCAGTTTAGATCAAATAAATCCATGAAGCGTTTCTGCCGCAAAAAAAGATTATAAAATAGATAAACTTTGACAGTTCCTTTCAAAATGCAATTGCTGTTTCATTTTTTCTTATTAAATTGAAGTGAGACATAAAGCCTTCCAGTTTGTACCGATTTAAGTGCAAAGTTCTGTCAAAGTCTGTCTGTCACATTTATTAATTATTTTATGCAAATCCACTTCTGATTTGTAGACAGTCAACTGTTTTGTTGAATTATAAATGTAATACAAAATATAATTTATTCTACAAAAATGTAATGGATTTTTTTTTTTTAAGTTTAAATCTAAATTCAAAAGAGAAAGATCAACATATTCAAAATTCTATTATACTTTCTATCATATTTCTGCTAAATTTCTACCGTTAAAAAATATGGCGGTTTGGAAAAATGTTAATTTATGTACCTACACTGCCTTTGTCACAATGTAAATTATGAACACATTAGATACATTATGTATAATGTATTTAAGAAATCTTCATCATTTATAAGTTTTATTGAACTCAATTGATTTCTGTAAAAAAATAAATAACATTTCTTAAATTTCTATTAGAAATTTTTTGATTGTAAAAGGCGAATGTTAATTCGAATGTTTTACCAATTTTTTTTTTACATTTATTTAATTTGTCATATATTTATTTTGTCAGACGAAAACAAAATAAAAACCACAAACTTTTAAATTATTATTAATTCTTAATGCTTTTTAAATAAATTCAAAAGGCGACTTTTATTACAATTTTATACAGCTTAACCTGCGTCTAATAAACAATATACAGGTTTGCACTTAAGTAGGCATAAGTATTATTTATTTAATTATCCAGCATAATCGAATTGATTTTGTTTATTTTTTTTTTCTAATATAATTCTCCTGAATTAGTTTTGCGTCAAACTAAATAATTTACTAATTTAGAATTGAAAAAGAAACAAAAAATAAATAAATTAAATTAACATAATGAATCAAGTATCTATAATATAAATAATATTCCATGACTACCGCATAAGGCTTAACTTTTTTTTAATAAAAAAAAATTCTTTTAGAACATTTTATATTTTTTTTTGAGAGAAAGAAAAAAAATGTTAAAAGTCAAAAGAAAGGTTGATGTCCTTCAAAAATCAAAAACGCAGAAATCAAATTGTAGGTAAATATATTTAAAGCAAATTTCTTTTCAACTATGAACTTAAATATTTTAACTTATTAATATAAATATTTTTTTCCGTTCTTAAATACAAAACAATAAATTAATTAAGATATTTAAATACATAACAGAAACTTGAGTATAAGTAGAGGAATTTTCCCAAAACCGATTTTTGCAAATTTTGTAAACAAGAAATTTGTTTTAATTTATAGTGTGGTGGGTAAATCCCCTCGGGGCGATTTAGACGACGACATGGCACGACGCCACAACTCAACATGAACTTGTTTTTGAACATTAAAAAATAATAAAAATAAATAAAATAAAGAACAAACAAAAAAAAAACCGGCAAAATTTTGGAATACATTAAGAGAATTTCTAAGTCGATCAGGTTTCCCCAATTTTAGACACAAACAAAACACAATGAATCATTAAAGTCTCACTTTTTTTTTTTTTTTTTTGATTATATGATCAAATTTATTAAATTCTAGAAGCTTCTTTTCTACCAATTTTGAGCCCATATGTATACTATAATTTATCTTAATAAATTATTTAATTTACCTACACGCATCATTAATTTTGCGCGCGAGACATTTGAAAAGTAAGGAAGCTTGAATATTTTGATTTATTACAATCATCGAATGGGGGAAATAAATTAAATAAACCTAGATAAATATGTAGGTATTTAAAATCGGCACAATGTCTAGCATTCACAAAAAAGCAATTAACCGTAGGCAAAAATTTACATTTCAATCAATTGGACAATTTTATTTACATTTTTGTGTTTGCCCCCAAAAATAAAAAAAAAAAAAAAAAAAAACATAGAAAATTGGACGCAAGGTGAATCAACTAGTAACCCCTGGCCTTAATCTAGTTTACTTTTTTGGAATCCCTAATTCTGGAACTAGTCCATTTACACACTACTTCAAACGTTTACATAAATCCCTCGATAATGACAAGTGATAAAATCAAATAACATAGAAACGTTCGCAAAGCGTGCGCCGAATGCTCAATTGAGAAAATTTATCATCTTAGTGCCGCGGCGGCGCGCGCGGCAAGAGGGAATCGGCAGCCTCCGGATGCATGAACTCAGCAATTATTATAATTTATTAGTTGCTAGACATTTAAAATAAGCAAAAAAAATCTCCTAATGAATTAATATGCTTCTAGGTAAAAACATAGAATACGATTGGGACAAATTTTTTTGTTTGTAATTGCTATGTTATGTTTTTTGTTGAATTTTAATTCTTTTATTTGTAAGGTGTCGAGTCATTCGAAAGACGAAACTTTGATTTATTTGCATTTAATGTCTACTGATTCTTGGACATTGAAAATTAAAAAAAAAAACTACCGTATCTACACACTGAATCAGTCGATGGATTTTATTATTTTTTGTATTCTCCCGGCTGAGGCACAGCTATTTTTAATTGTCAAGTTCTTGATTCAATCCATGATTCCATCAATCTTCCAACTTAATAACTCCATTTCCGTCTATAGAGAGTAGCTAAAAATATATTAATCGAATAACATAGAAAAGTTCGCTAAACGTGAGAAAAATGCTCAATTAACGATATAATAATTCATCTATGGCAAACAAATGACTAACAAGATATTTAAGATAAACAGTCATCTTCTGGCCAAAAAAAAAATAATTTCTCAATAATTCTTGTACAGTTTTTCTATGTTTTCGTATTTGCACACTCATCATTTAATTGAAATTCTTTCCAAATAGTTAAAAGGAGTTTGTATGCAGATTAATGACTTATACGAACTTATTAAAATGTTTCATGTTTTCCCCGTCTAGATTTGGCACACTAAAAACCTTCTAGGGCCTTGACTTAACTTGAAAAAAATTGGCATATTTCCAGACGTGTTATATTGTGCTTAAAAATGTTTTTGTTGTATACGGTTTATTTTTGAGGATATAGCAAAATTTGCCAAACAAATTTTTACTAGCAAGTAGCTCACGAGTATTTATTTTGATTTCTTCGTCTAGAATTTTCATATTGAAAACGTTCTAGGGCCTTGACTTAACTTTGTACAAACTTGCAATTTTCCAATCAGACGGGTAGAAATAGACCTTGACTTATTTTTATTTCATGAAATTCCCATTTCTTTAATTAGGCCATGGCCACACACTATGATGGAAAATCTCATTAGAAAGTGACACTTAAAATATAATCGAATAACATAGAAACCTTTGCTAAACGTGCCCTAAATACTAAAGCCCGAACCACACTACTCTCGTGTGGAGTGTTGTGGAGTAGTGTGTCGCTGTCATTCCAATGTATTTCATAAATTTCGACACAACACATCACACGATACAAATATGGCTCTACGCATATGAAACACATTAGAGCGATAGCGACACACTACTCCCCAACACACCACACGAGAGTAGTGTGGTTCGGGCTTAAGTCAACGATTAAGCATATTTATGTATAGAATCAATTATGTATTATCAATTACATACTTCAATACTCAGGGTCTTCTTTTTGAAGATTGGTTAATTAATTCAAAAGACATAGATTTGTTTATACATAATATGTATGTATATGGCACGTGTTTAAAATCAAAAAATCTATGATAAGAACTCCCACATTGTTTATTTGTATAGATACACCTATCTCTTCTTTTTCTATATTTTTGTTTCGTACACAAATCGTGGAATACATGCGATACAGCGGTTGTACCAACAGATTGACAGAAATGCCGCTGTATGCGACGATTGCATGTTGCATCGTTTGTGACCATTAAAATAACGGTTGTACTGATTGAGGACACTCACAAGCTGCAGGCAACATTCGAAGAGACCAGTTTGTATAGTGTGTGTGCTATACGAACAATGTTTGGGCCAACGTTGTACAATGATTGAATTCCCCGCTTAAGTGGTTAATTTGAAATATCGAATGGAAATTGACGTTTATTTTACCCCTATATGTCACCGAAAAACAAACCTCTATAAATAAATTAAGGAATTAGCAAACTATTCAAAAAATTAATCACCCATATAAATTGCTTCTCTTTTTTTCTCGGGATTCCCGTATATTTTCAATTCGTCTATGCACACTGCCTAGAATTTCGAACTAAATTTTTACTTTCTTTCACTTTTGTTTTGAGTCCAGAATGACACAAAAACTCTCATAGGAAGGAACATTAGCTAAACGTGCTCCGAATACTACATGATTGCCGAGCCGTGAGATATCTACAAAATTCATATTTAAACATTAATTTTTACTACATAGACATTCATACATAAGTGATGGTACTTGGGAAGCTTTAAGGGTACGATAACATATCATTACTTCGAAAAGAATCAGTTTTTCTGCCGGAGAAAGATCAATTATTGACACAAAGCCTGTATTCAAGTTTTTTTTTTTAGAATTTCCAATTTTGTATTGGGTTAATCCATACCTCTTTAATGTTCTAACTAAAAAAAAAACTACCGTTACTCCTTGATAGTCTAACGTTGCTTCTCAAGAAAATAATCAAAACACATCGAAAACATTTATCAAACGTGCTTGGGGTGCTTAATTATTGGCGAACAATGATTAATTCGACGGCGTCAAATATTAAATACACGTTAATTACATACACTTATACAGATATTACAACTTACATCTTCAGGTTTTCAGGATCAAGTATTACGTACCTCATTAATTCTTGGAAGACATCAATTTGTCTACAAAAGTCCATGCTTAAGATCAATGTCTAAGAATAGAATTCGGATAAAGTTTTTTTTGTGTCTCGTCATTCTATCCCAAAAAAAAAACAGACCATTTATGTAGAATCTTTATTGACAGATTGGTATTTTTCAAGTGACACACACACCAATACCAACTGTTTTGAGACGTGCCCGGCACAGGTGGCTAGATAGAACAATAAAACAAAACAAAATAATTGTTTTTAGGAAATTATGATTTGCCACGAGATAATTGTCATAATTTTGTCATTTGAATGGATGACCACAGGGCTGATCAATTGGTCATGATTTGTTTGTATTGTTATTTTATTTCTTTTTTATAAACAATCAGCATTAGATGGAACTTTGGAATTGTTATTTTCATATGAAATTGATACCAGAGACACCAGGCAGGCGGTTTGTGGGTTGATTGAATTCGTAATATAATACTCGGATTAATTTGATAAAGCAAATAGTCTTCAATTGTATCGTGATCAATTCAGTTGTGGCATAGTTAGAAAAATTTAAAAAAAAAAATAAATATAATTCATTTATATATTTCACTGCCAATATCTGAAGTGTTGTGCATTTGAGTAGAACAAAAATATAATAAATAAATGTTAGATTTAATATTGTGTTAAATTTAAAAATTTAAACTTAAATATTTATTATTAGTGCGGGAAGTATAAAAAAAATAGTTTGAAAAATAATGTTACTCAAAACAAATTTGTTAAAAAGTATTTTGAAATTCGGAGCTATGAAGTTCAAATCATTAAATCCTGTAGAAGGAATGCAGCCTACAAATTGGAGAAGAATATTTTGTAAGTGAGGATTTGAGAAGAGCAAACTTTTCAAAAATACTTAAATCAAACACGAAGTTTAAGCTTTTCTCAATGTTCTTATATCGAAATTTTTGTCGTCGATAAGATACATTTAGAGCTGTCAGTTGCATGTAAAATTTCCACAAAAAGATGGCTGTCTCTAAAAAATATTCGTTAATTTCCCTATTGAGAAAGTATTTATAACTGAAAACTAAACGAAAACTGAAAACTTAACGAAACTAAGGTTTAAAATATTATTTAACAATATAGAAATCCCTTTTATTCGCAAAGTTTGGAACAATTCTTAGTGAGATTTTGCTTTTATGGGTTTGAAAAGTTGTAAACTGTCAACAAAAATTTGCATAGTAATAAAAGTATTTGAAACTTATGCAAACAGCTTGTTTTATCGTTTTTATTAAAGTTGTGAATTGTCAAAAAAAAAACTTCTAAAAACTAATGCAAACGGTGTTTTATAATTTCCCTTGTTGTGGATTTTTTTTTAAATTTAATCAAACTAAAACGAAGAAGAGATTGTGTGTCAAAAGTGTTTAAAAACAATATGTTTCTCTTTCTTTTACCGTTTAGGGTTCGTCCAGTTGCTCTTGTCTGTGAGAGATTCGGTCAGATTCATGTAGTTTTTGTGTCTCAGAGATTTTTGAGATAGAAAAAAGACATAATGGAAAAAATCGAGTTCTTCTAAATTACCAATCGAAAACGTCATAAATAAAAGATTTTTATTTGAAAATCATATGTACTTTAAAATGATCTGTCAACAGCCAACTGTCAATGTCGACAAATTGACAGTCATTTCATGTTTGATGTTTTTCAATTAGTACATGTAAAAGTTTGAGGACATACACAAAAATGAATTTTTGGAATATTGTAAAAGCACAAGTTTGAAAGTATATGTACTATCACTGGCTGAACTCAATATACGCGCGTGATTATTAAAACTTATTTAACTCCTAGAGTCGCGTTCGCGTTTCAATTGTATTCACTTTACCGAGATTTGATGTATTTAACTTTGACGGGTGCTAACGCGCGTTCGAACGCGCTTCTATTGTGTTCAGCCAGTCAACAATTTGTTTGTGCTGTCAGATCCATAGCTTAAATTAAGCAACCCTTACACTACCATTGATAAACGATTATGACAAAGGTATAATTTATAAAAGATAAAGTAAATAAATATAAGACCCAAGCCAACATGCACTTGAAAGTCAAACTGTCACATTTTATCGATCAATAAATTATTCACTGAAACAACATTTGAAAATTACGTTTCAATCAAAAGAATATTAATTTTTTTTTATTGATTTTTCTAACCTAGCCGCATTTTAATGCGAATAAAAAAAATTGCTTTAAACTATTTTTTCTTCGTTTAAAGAACTTCCTTCTTTCGCAAAATAAATTATGTTAATATTTATAGTGTTTTATAAGATTTTCTAACAAAAATTTTAAATATATTCTATTTCCTACTTAGCAACTTTTAAGTCCGGATAAGAAAAAAACAAAAACACATTCTAAAAAATCAGACATAAATAATTAAAATCAGTTTCAAAAAAATAAAAATATATAAAAATATTTGCTAATTTTTTGCAAAAATATTTGAATATTTCAGAGAAATTAAAAGTATACTACATACCAGTTCTTTACACTTTCGACTTGTCGGACCATTATATGAAGAAAAGAAATATTTTCTAACGGGTTAACGGGTCAACAGCATCTCCTGTAAAAAAAAAAAAAGAATAATTAAATTCATAATTTAACTTAAATTAACGTCAAAGTTAATACTCGTATTTTAACTGTCAAAAATCATCAATTTTATAAAACGCAGTTATCAATAACAACAAAATAATGCAAAACAAAACTTTGACGTCTTGTCATTAAAAAGTTTTAAACCTGTTGTTTATGTTGTTCGACGCTAATCGAATGCGCACACACGGATAAAAAGAGGAAGATATTTTTTTTTTTGTTTGATCGAAATTAAAATCCAAGAGCAATTTAGAGGAATACTATGGAAATGACAGGAAATTCCAGATCAAAACCTGCAGCCATAAAATATAGATCTAGGTAGCTACCTTTATGAGAAGGAAACAAACAAAGATGCGCTAGAAGAACCATCTTGGAAAATTACCAAATGACCGGTAACCACCTCGGTTTCTCCTTCTGACTCAGTCTACTGTCCATTATCTTTGAAGTTGCTACGAGCTTGTTATGGGTATTGCAATGGTAAACCAGTCCTATCCAGGAGGGACTCATTCTTGATTTCCTCTTTCTTCAATTCAGTGACACGATCTTTGAATTCTATTTTTTTTTTTATTTTTTCCTCACTGAACTACTCCCATTCTACACTGACAAAAAATAAACGAGAAAGACATTTATTGGGAAATGATGTATGTACTTGTTGAGCTTGTCCTTTGTGATCTGGAGAAACTAAATTAATGGCCTGAAAAGAACTGTGACGCGTATTGATCTCCCTCACATCACATAACAGGAAACGAACGCATTCCACAAAATATTTTAAAATTGTGGAACGTATTCAATTTTTGTTTGACAGGAGGTGATTGTGGAATGCATTAATGTTTTATTACTAATCAAATCATATTCCTTTTTAATTCCACAAAAAGTGAGTGAAATGTAGATACGTTCCACAATCTTTATGAAGAAATATAATTTATGTCGTTTTTCACTCTTTTTACTCCAAAATTGTTCACCATTTTCTATAGGAATGAAACAGTTCCGAAATCCATCTTGTTCCATCTAGCACTAGTTCCACGCAAAGTTTGTAGATGGTGTTTTTTTTTTCTCAGTGTAGTCTCAAACCAGTTGCGTTGCATTTGCTATGTGGTGTATATCGCATTTAAATGGTAATGCAACAGGAATATAAAAACTATAAAAAAATTCTATTCCAACCAAGGTCAGAAATGCAAAACCAAAGCATGATGCACTTCTCCGTCAATATACCCGGAAGGGTCAATACACAACCAACTCCGTGTCGTCTCACCGACACTGTGAGAGATAAATTTTGCGTGTTGTGCTTTTAGAAAGATTTTCGCGGTCAGAGCGAGTGTGATATACCCCAGATAGCCACAGCACAGGTAGCCCAATTCAACCACAATTCCACATGAAAAGTCGCATTCGCTGATGATATACATAATTTTTTTTTTTAATGAGCAGTTTTGTATTCCAAAGGCTTGAGATGAGTGGTAAAATTGAAAACAAAAACAGATTGATAAGACAATAAAAAAAAAAGAAACTCTCAATACATTGTTGCTGAAATGTCTCGTGTTCACTCGGCGCACAACATTGTGGGTGGTATCCGATATATACCTATGGGGTTTGGTTTTTTGTTTGAAATTGCGGTTTACACTTTGGAATTTAGAAAAACAGTATAGGTCGATAATATGAAAATAATTTTATTTATGAAATTCTATATGCATGTATATGCGAGAAGAATTATTAGGAAACGCACGAAACCCAAGTGTTAAATTTATGATATGAGAATAATCTATCAATCTAAATGTTAATTTAGAAAAAGAATGTAGGTATGTATAAAGGCTTTGAATTTTGTTGAACTTAACTGAAGAAAGTGAGTGTGAGAACAATCATATAGAACTGTCAAACAGAGATAAATTCAGAGCTGTCAAAAGTTTGTTTAAAATTTAGGTCAGAAAAAGTTACAAATCGAAGAATGGCCTTTTCGTAACGGTAATCTGGAAGAACAATTGAATACGTGTGAACGATCAAACTGTAATCAAATTCAGCAGCTTTGTCTAAGAACTGTCACTCTGATACCAATGGAAAAGGTCACAATCATTTAATGCCGATTTATATTTGGCGCGTTCAGGAAAGATATTTCTGAGATTTCTCTGTCCAAAAGTGATTTGCTTGGAATCCAAATTTTTTCCACAGGATTTTGACAGCAAAACTGAGAAATTTCGCTGAGTAATCCTATTCATGGAACTTATGAAATTGCTAAGTTATCCGAGATCTCAATATATTGAACATGCCTCTTCATGTAGCTGTCAAAATGGCACTGACAGCTGTTTATGAAAATAGAATCTGTGTGGAACACATGAATGTCAAATTACATTCTGACGTTTGTCTATGAGTATCCATGTTCAGGAAAATGAATTCTCGAAGA
Source organism: Leucozona laternaria (assembly GCA_932273885.2). Taxonomy (NCBI): domain Eukaryota; kingdom Metazoa; phylum Arthropoda; class Insecta; order Diptera; family Syrphidae; genus Leucozona; species Leucozona laternaria. The sequence continues at coordinate 2,261,948 of OW026366.1, forward strand.
TTTAACCAGTCTCAGTTACTCGAACAGGATTGCTTAGCATAATTGCTCTGTTTCGTTGTCAAATTACTCAGGAAAGAAAAAAAATTTGAATTCGCTTCCTCACTTTTGACTGACCGAAATCTCATTTTCCTGAACGCACCTAATGTTTTTTCACTCAATCTGAATAGGAACTATGCTCAAGAGCGAACACTTGACACAATTATGAAGTTCTTTTCATACAACACTATTTTCAATACTGAAAAAATTATTAACACAACTACTTAATGAAACTTAACGTAGCAGTTTTGCGTTAGCTTGCTCTTGCCTTCGATTACCAGTTATTTTTTGACTCTGGTTATCTCAAAGCTTCAAAAAGTCTCGATAATTGCTTCCACTTACAGTACAAAAATAAAGTGACAGTTAAAAACAAAATAAAAATGAGAGTGGAAATGATGAAAACTTAACGAATAACTGCGTCATTAAAAATTCCTTCTGCTATCTTAACGTCAAGTTATACACGCGTGCCACTTGTCACTTTAGAACCTTATGGTTAAATTAAAAAATAAATTGATTGAATCTCCAAGACAATTCAAGGTCTTCAAACTCGTAAAAAACCCGCCGACCAAGCCTCCAAATTTTCAAGCTACTTTCAGAGTATCAATCCCAAAAAAAAACCCCGTCAAATAATCAAAAGCTTAGCTTAACCAAATATTTTCAATGTCAAATCTACGCGACAAGTACCATGACCATGAGTATAGTGCAAGATGGTTGGTATATGTTTAAAAATAGAAACCTATTAGACAACCATATACAAAATGTGCATTCAATTAATCATTTTTGTTTTCTTCGTTAAATTTAATTTTGTTTGTCAAAGCTATGTTTTGACGATAAATATGTAAGTAGGTAATTTGTATGAAAAGTCGCATTCATTCTTGAAACAATTCAATCGTAATTTAATGACTATTCATTTTTGGTTGTGCACAAACAAGACATACAAAATTTAAAAAAAAAAAAAAAAACGGTCACTGTCATCAGTTTAAATACAAAACCTCTCTGATGGTTTCGGGTTTCTATGGCGTATGTGGAACCTAATATTTGTGTTCTCTTCTTCAATGTTTGTAAACATATTTCATCATAAATTGAAATTGAAATTTGATTTGATATTTAATTTATTTATTTCAGGTGCCTTCTTGCTACTTCTTGGAGGTCTATTAGCTATTACTGGTGCAGTGCTAGTGAAAATTTTGGGACCATATGATTTAATATTCAAATGGGTAAGTGTCATATACCTATATTATTTTATTCAAGTCATTCACATTGACATTCATGGTAACATTTTTGTTTTGATTGATAAGGGGAAACGAACTGATCTAACCTTTAATTTTCTAATTAATTTTTTATTTACAGAAATTAGTCTTCGAAGAAGGGGGTGAAATTTTTGGACTATGGGAAAAACCACCAGTAGATTTGTATTTGAAAGTTTATCTTTTTAATATTACAAATGCCGAAGCGTTTTTAGCCGGTCGTGAGAAAATGAATGTTGAAGAAGTTGGACCATATGTTTACAAGTGAGTATATTGAAAATTATTAAGATACTGAAACTGAAGCTAATATGTCATACATGAACGAAAAGTAACTTTCCGATATGTCAAATTGACACGTAACTCGTAATTAAAGCAACTACATATGTAATATAATGGCAGTGAGCTTAAAATGTTCATATATAGCGAGAGTGAATGCAAAAGTTAACGAAAATTGCAAGAAACGTACAAATGCATATGTGGTATCTAAAGCTGCATCATGTAAATTCCTTGCATTCGGTTGGTTTCGTCTTTCGTACAGCTGCCTACGTAGGTACTATGCCAACTATTTTAGTACTTAAAGGTTTAACTTTAGTCAATTTGCTTGTTGTGCATTATGTCAAAAATCTGATGACAGGAGACTGACAGTGAAATAACTGTTCAAGAAACCGTTTGATATTTTGAAAGTGCCACTTTGCCACCAGCGCAAATGTCAGCAATCTTTCATCCATAATCTGATCATGAATATCAAATTAATTTACATGTAATTAATTAAAATTTCTTTTCCTATTATTTATCTTTCCAGAGAACTAATGACGCATGAGAATGTGACATTTAATGAAAATGGTACCGTATCAGCCATACCACGTCATCCACTAGTTTGGCAGGAACAATTATCTGAAGGCCGAAGAGAAGATGACGAAGTTTGGATGTTAAATATTGCTATGCTGGTAAGTCACGACATAATACCAATTCACAATAGAAGAAAAAGTAAAATAAAAAAACAAACAAAAATGTTCACACGCTGATCTGGGCATTTAATTACATATAATTTATCTACACATCAAGTCATTTTTTGTTGGTATTTTTTTTCTGAATTTTTTTTTTGCTGTAGGTATTGTTTCAAAAAGAGTCGCGTGCTTTTTCTGCTCTGTTGATTTTGTTTTTTTTTTTTTTGTTATTGTTATGGGTCAATAAACGGTGTAGGAGTCGCCGCCGCCGCCCGCCGAGAGATACTTAACTATTGGTTAATGATCACAGTCATTAGGGTATCAATTGATAATGATCAATTCGTCATTGTTGAACGTCACTTTTCAACATACAAAGGCGACATACAAATAAAATAGTGTATTATGAGAAATAATAAATCAGTCAAGCTGTCGTGTAAATTACATAGTTGTCTACAGAAAGTAGCCACGATATTTGTATTATCTTAAGTAGACAGAGAGTAGATTTGTTTTTTTGCTAATGGTGGGTTATTTAGATTAAGTGATTTGACAGTTGTTTTTTATTTTGTTTTGTGGTGGCGCTTAGTTTATAATTAAAGTAGGCATTTCATATTGATACGCGACATATAAGGACAGTGGAGAGGTTCGTAGAAATTTTCTATAGGAATTTGACAGGTTCTATTGTGAATGGGCCATTCGAGATACCTTGTGCGACCGGAGCCGTTGAAAATCTCTACGAACTTTGGAATATGCTCATTCACAATAGAATGAGCCAATTCTCCATAAAAAATCTATACGAAACTCGAGACCGTCTTAAGTTTAATGGCCATTTTAACGGATCTTCGGTCACATGAGACTTACTTACGATAAAAACCAGTTAGTTTCCTATTGAAAATCTGCAAGAACAGATCTTACGACTGCCTGAATGTGAATTTCCGCTAAAAGAAGCCATTTCACGTCAAGACAGACATCAAAAGGACACTCGCAAGGTTCGAGGAGATTTTGAACTGAACTCCGGTCACACAAGACCTATTCACTATAGATCCTGTTAATTTTGCATTTAAAATTTCTGTGAAACTTGCGACCGTCCTTACGACTGGCCTAACGTGAATGGACCTCTTAAGCCTTTAATTTGCGGATAAATCTTGTTCACTTGTTCTTCTGAACTCGCCAAAAAAATGTGTAAAATTTTCACAGCACGCGAAAAAACTGTCAACTGTCATCGTATGAAAATATCGCACTGACAATGACATTATGAATTTAAATAACATAAAATAAGCAAATGAACTGTCAAAATCTAACAAATTTTGCTCTGCCAAATATTTGACGGCAAAACTGAGAACTACAGCTTAAACCTGTTGGTATGACACTTATATGTCGTTTGAGTAAACGTTTGAAGTAATTCCTTTTTTATTCCAAATTCTCCATTTTCAATAGGAATGAAACAGTTCTAAAAACCCACCGAAAACGACATTATATCCTGATTTTCCCAGCATTCAAAATGAAATAAGAGAACAGCAAACAATTAATTGGTTCCACTTCGACGATTTATTTTGACGTCTCAGTATGTTTTATCTCGCTCCCTCTTCATTTGGCCATCTGTGTATCTGTAACCATGACGTGCGAGCAATACAATTCTATTGTGAATATCATCAAAAATGAATCCTCCGTTTTCTGAAATCTCAATAACGTCAAGACTCTTAAATGTCTGTTTGTGAAAAAAGATGCTGTCAGATAGGAATTTTTGGAAATCAACTCACGGTGCGACGCAGCTGTTGGGGTTATAAATATTTTTTTGTCATAAAATAAAATGTAACCAGTTCTTCGAAAATCAATTATTTCTGATGAATAACGAACTTCATCCAGTTTAAAATTTGAAGAATTAAGCTTTATTTTTGACTCATTAAAAAAAGCCACAAAAAATGTTCTACTACTTGTCAATTTGACGCAAACACGTACAACACGTTTAGAAAAGTTTTGATTTTGCGTCATTTATCACATTTGGTTTATGCAACAAAACTAACTATGGTTAGCATATCAATTAAAAAAGCCATTTAGTAGTTTCTAGGCAAAAAAAAAAACGATAGTTAAAACCACGTCATCTGACTTCTACAAAGCTCTTCCTTTAACTAACTTAATAAGCTAATAAAATATCACATTTAATAGTTATAGTTGTAAATACCTACTAGGAACAAGCTTTATTAAAATAATCAATAATTACATATATCCGTTTGAGACTGGGAAGTATAAAATTATTGCTAATACCTTGTCTTTTATTAGTTTGATTGAATGGGCTCATAAAAGTTAAAAATAAAGTAAATTAAAAAAAAAAACACACACACCGACCTTCAAACCATATTTCATATTTTAACCAGTTCATAAATAAATAGTGTTCGGTAATGTTCTTTTGCTCAACTGCATGTTTGAAAAATGTTCAATATCAATATTCATAATTATCAAGGCCTAGTGCACAATAAAAGTTAAAACGGGATATAGCTTAACGGAAACATTTTTAATGACTGTTTCTATAAAAAGAAATCATTTTGTAAATAAAATTAAAGCCACTTTAAAAATATATAAAAATACGAGCAAACACTTCTTTATCAGAGATAAAGAAACGAGAAAAGATAAAGAAACGCCTTTCATCCGTATTTTCCTTTGCAAATTTTCATCTGTCAGATTCATCAAAGTAATGGCTGTCACGTTTGAAGTTGACAGTTGACAGAAGGTCCCTGTTAAATGTCATATCTTTCGATAACAGGCAACATTTTTGAATGACATCTTTTAGTAACAAACAGCTACATATTTAAATAAGAGAAATAAAAGAACCGAATGATTTCGAACTAATAAAACATTTTTGTCAACTAGTGTTTCTTTGACACAAGAGATTAATAATCATCTCTTACTCGAAGCTAGCGATGCTGGTCTATTCACTCCTGCTGATTTAAATCATTTACTGTTGTTTTTTTTTTTGTAAGAAAAGAATCAATAATTATAGAATCAGCACCGTCGCGTCGTAGGTTAAATTATAATAATTGTAATAAATAAATATTACAAGCAGTGCATAATCTAGTCCTGACACTTATTTTTATAGAGATTGAAGGTGACAGAAATTAATGTTCCGGCATTAAATGTATATGAATGCATTGCTAAATATTCATTTATTATGGTTTATAAATTAAAAGTTGATGTTTATTCAATAAACAAAGAATTAAATAAAATAATTTAAATAAACTCTCAATGTCCATTCAACGATGTAGGAGATCAGTTTTTTTTTACGATAATTTTATGTTAAACGTACTATTATATTGGTTGGAGCTATCTTTGGTAAAAGAAACTACTTTTATACGTACCTACTGATGGCGTTAAAATGTAATTAATTAATTGACGTTGAGATACTAATTGGCCCGGTCTATCAGCTGAGTTCGTAAATACTGACATATGAATATGAATGATTTTGTCTCGAAATCTTAATTAATATTTCGGAGAGATCTTTCGATTTGATCTGTCAATAACCCTTCAATGGGCAATTTAAGTGTAAATGAACCTTAAAGTATTTCCATTTGTTAATTTTTGTTTGACTTAACAGACTTTAATTGGCCTTCAAGGAGTTTAAATCTTGTTTTGCTTTGAATATGAATATGTTGGAGAATCTATTAAATTTTAGATTAGTTCACAGTAGTTGAAATAAAAATTAAAAATCAATAGACAAATATTAGCAGCTTTATATTCAAATGCTTCTTTTTTTGTTCGAAATAGTTATAACTGATTAATAGGACTCTTTACCAAATAGCAATATAGCTCTCTCCCTCGTTTATTTAAAAACTTTAAAATTGGCACTTTGTGGCAACTGACAGTTGGTATCAATTTTTCAAAGAAAATACTGGTATTGGGAAGGATAAATGTTTTAATATAAAAACTTAGCACAAACTTCTTTAAAGACAAAAACCGGGTTTTTATTTTCCTTGACAGATTCGATAATTTCCCTTTTGGCAAAATGTCAAGCTTTTTCACGGTACACCTTATTTTTCTTGTGGTGTGTTTCGCAATTAAAAAAAAAAGCTTAGAAATGATTGTGAACTATACTCGGTTTTCATTTAATGAAAGATGAGTAGGTACTAGGCTCTAATTTTAAATGACATTCCATAATGTTTTCTGCACTATTTTTAAATTTTTTTCAATTTAAGACGGTGTTCACATTGGACTCACTCCGCGCGACTCATTTTGACATCTCTTTCATTTATCTCACTCCACCTAACTATATGAGACTAGACTATCTCTTTTTCATCAGGAGGTGGAGTGAGATAAAACAAAGAAATGTCAATATGAGTCGCGCAGAGTGAGTCCAATATGAACACTGTCTAAGGTTTTGAGATTACATCAAAACGTCAGAAAAGATTGTGTTGCTTGGAAAGTTTTGACATTTTTGTCAATCAATCAACGTCGTAAAAAAAAATAGAGAATAAAACAGAGTACCAATTTTTCATTTTACGGGGAATGATAATATGTACGATGTACAAAGCTTAAAATTTCAATGTTCTCACCTAGCGTGAAAAATTAAATATCTTTTTTTTTTTGTTGACACCACAAACCAATTGATGCAAAACGTAATGTCGGTAATAAAAATTTGTATGACACTTAAAGAAATAAAAAAAATATAATCTCATTCTAATTCTCATAAAGTTCATTTATGTCGAATTCAAATAAAGTTGTTTAACAAAATTGAATTCATATCATGTTTGACGTTAACAGAAACATATTTTTGCCCGTAGTAAATTTCCAAAAGTTTAAAGATAAAATGATCAAAACAAGTAATAAAATCATCCAACGGATCTGCGTATTAAAATCGGATTGATCAAAAATGCATAGGTGTAAGCAATACGTGACAACTTTAAGCAATTTTTGCCGGTTAAAATTCCCATCATTAGCTATACTTTTTTCAACTGTATATGTAAACAAACAAAATTCCAAAATGACCTTATTGTTATCGGTCTGACTATTTCGAGAATGAGTCAGCATTCAAGCTTCTCTCTATACATACCTCACTTGACGAAGGCGATGATGACTGACGTTGTTCACTGAAAATGGAATTCGGTTTCATCACAGAAAATACACAAATATTACTCAAACTCACACACTATTATCTTCTAAGCCGACAAATTAGTTAACAATAATTGACTTTATACGAAACAACAATCACCGTGAATTGAACTTTTAACCTATACAAGTTGTTAAGTCTGCAATTTTTGTGTTTTATTTTCGCATTATTATCTCCTAATTCACACTCGCATGTTAGCCAAAAGTGCAATCGATGATATAACAGCGATGCATTCAATTCCACCCAATTATGTAAAGAAAATTGGTGAATGCAACTCTATCCGTCATTAAATCGATCACAAAGAAACCATAAACAACACATGATTGATGAACAGGTACATAATTTATGGCTGTGCTTCTTGAGTCATATTTTAAGTGACGGCTAGACATTAAAGATGAATTTGATTCAGTGGACTTTGATTTGTTTTGTTGTAGATGTCTGAATTTTAGAAGAAAACGAAACTATCAAAAATGGTTAGATCACAATGGTTGTTGAGAGTGACTTCGGCAGATATTTTTGAAGACCCGCCCTGTCAGATTGAATTACTTTTTAAATAATGCTCATCAAGGTTATCGCTGATAAAAATGTTTTGACAGATGTATCATCATCATCATCGTCGGCTCGACAACCGGGGTCCGGTCCTGGCCTCCTTCAACAAGTCTCTCCACCCATCCCGGTCTCGAGCCGCCGCCATCCAGTTGCGCACCCCAAGGCTCCGGGCGTCCTGGTCTACGCCATCTCTCCAGCGCAAGCATCGTCTACCACGCTGTCGTCTACCATAGAATGTACCACAAAGAACTTTCCGAGCAGGTTCCTCTTCGTTCATGCGAGCTAGGTGCCCTGCCCACCGGAGTCTACCGAGCTTAATTTTTGTCACGATATCTGCTTCAAGGTAGATTGCGTACAATTCATGATTGTACCGTCTCCGGAATCGTCCTTCCTCACATATGGGGCCAACAATTCTCCTTAAGACTTTTCTCTCGAACGCGGCTAAGAGGTCGGAGTGCCTTTTGCTAAGCACCCAAGTCTCGGATCCATATGTGAGTACTGGCAGGACCATGGTCCTGTACAGCAGCAGTTTTGAAGTTATGGTGAGATTTCTGGATTTGAAGAGCTTTGACAGACTATAGTAGGCTCTGTTGGATTTGAGAAGCCGCCCGCGTACTTCTTCTTCTATATTGTTATCGGCTGCTACTATTGACCCAAGGTATTTAAAGGATTGCACCACTTCAAATTCGTGCTCCGCTACCTTGATTGTTTGATCAACTGTTCCTCTCGCATTCGACGCCACCATGTACTTTGTTTTACCTTCACTAATGTGCAGCCCCAGATTTTGTGCCGCCTGCTCGATCTGGATGAAGGAATCATGTACAGCTTGCTCAGTTCTTCCGATGATGTCGATGTCGTCTGCGTAAGCCAGTATCTGGCTGGACCTGTTGACGATGGTCCCTCTTGTTGCCGTGCCAGAGTCACGGATTGCTTTCTCCAACGCCAGGTTGAAGAGGAGGCAGGCCAAACCATCCCCTTGTCGGAGTCCATTAAAGATGTTGATTGGTTTGGATAGCAATCCGGCTATTTTTACTTGGCTTGTTACGTTGGTCATGGTCAACCTACATAGTCGTGTCAATTTATTTGGGATGCCGAATTCTCTCATGGCTTTGTAAAGTTCTACCCTGGCTATGCTATCGTAGGCGGCCTTAAAGTCTATAAACAGGTGGTATGTTGGGATGTTAAATTCTAGACATTTTTCCATCGCCTGCCTAAGGGTAAAGATCTGATCAGTTGTTGATTTGCCTGGAATGAAACCACACTGATATTGTCCGATGATGGTTTTAGCGTATGGGGTTATCCGGTCTTGTAGGATAGAGGAGAGTATCTTATAGGCGGTACTCAACAACGTGATACCTCTATAATTGCTGCACGTTGTGACATCTCCCTTCTTATGTATGGGGCAAATGTTTTTTTTTTACAGGGCATCGGCTAGCTGCTGAGCAGCTCCAGCTCTATAGAGCGATCGTACGTTCCATAAGAAAATTCGTAAATCGTTATTCCGTTTTCTTTGCGTGGGTTGTCGTCGTGAGATCAGTCCGTTTCCGAGGCTTGTTGCTGGTCTCGTAATTCTTCTTGTTTTACGGAACAGGGAATTAACCTGTTGCCAACCTGTGGAACCAGCCTGATCATATTAGCCAAACCTTTTTAAAGGCTTGTTTCTAGCGGCCGCCGCGAAGAGGCTATGATCACACTTCCACCAGTCCGAAATAGTTACGGCACGTGCATGTTTTCGTATGCTACATGTTATATTTACAGATGTATACGTAGTAAAATCATATTAACGTGATTAATTTCAACAGACAAGGCTAAGACGTGAGATCTAAGATACATGAACAGGATTCTTCAACAAAATTTCTCAGTTTTGCTGTCAAAATATTGAGGAAAACTAAGGAAACAAAATTTCCTGAACACGCCTTATTTGAAATCGATTCGCAATTTCAATCGAAATGAGATTCCATGTTTAATCTATTGTTTTCGAAAATTTCGAAATTATTGTTTAGATATCGCACACTTATTTGAAACTTGTGTGAAACTTTGCAAGGGAATGACATTTGAGAATGGGAAATATTTTACCATACAACAACCATTTATCTTAAGCACATGTGTTAAACTAGCTTGAATATGACTTAATCAGATCTAGTCTTAGAAAATAAATAATGGATTCGAACTTTTTTATACGTCTATTTTTATTTTATTTTTTTGCATGCGAAAGTTTACTCCCAGATTTGAATATGCTATTTTTGCCTATGATGATACCGACACTAAAATATTTTTTAATATCTATTTGATGAGAAAGTAATATATAAATATAAATTCAACTTGACAACAGAAAGAAGAATGAATATAACTAAATTTGAAAAGAATCGGTGGTTTTACAGAGTATAGGTTAAGATGATAATGCATTAGATCAGCACACATCTACTTCGAAAAAATTTATTCTAAGAGCGGTTGAGTTAAATTTTGTTGGTATGATTAATAAAAAAAAAAATAATGGGATTTATAAGCAAGTCAATTTTCACACAAAAGTGTGACATGTTTTTAATGAGGTTCCCAGCTTAACTTGGCGTGGCTTGGCGTGGTAGACGAATGAAGTTTTAAAATGTTCAAGTGATTAATGGATACAGCCTGTTAATAAGAGATGCAAATTTGTATCTGTAAATAGAATTCTGGTTAGAGTATATGCTGGTTTGGATTGCAAAGAATCCTGTCTCGATGAGTTGTTTCCAAACCAAATATATTTTATAAATTTAAGGTGAATAGCCGAGATTAAAAAATAATTTGATGCCATACATTTAAGTTTTATTTAATTCTGTCAAAACAACATTATTTGAAACCTATGCATAATTTACACGACAGACAAATTGGCAGCATTTCTGTCAAAAAACTGTCAAAAGAATAGACAAATTCATTATTATTCCAATTTTTTGACAGAAATACTGTCAATTTCACAGTTGGTAAATCCAGCACTAAACTGCTGTCAAATGTCAACTTTTCAACAAATTTAAAGATAGAGATCTCTTACCTCTCTGAGATCCCATTTGCCTAAACTGGCGTTATGTCAGGAATCAAAGAAAAGTAGGCTTTCCGATCAGTCAAAATCGAAAATCAACCATTTATGTATATTTTTTCGTTTGAACATTTGGAGGACTCCTTTTGCACTACTACTACCCAAAATGCCTTCGTTTGGCTGTTCAGATATATTCTTTCACAGTGTTTTTCTGTTCCCAATTTCATAAAGAAGTAGAAACGGAATAGACACGTCGTACATTTAGCTGTCAAAAAAGAAGCCGTTTTGTTAAATGGCGACATTCGGAATAAAAAGTAGTAGAACAGTTGGAAAATCCAATCAAAATCGACATTAGGTGTGTTGAGCCTTTCAAAGTACTTTATAGTACTTCCAAGTAGATGCTGAATGGAACGCTTCCATTTTGCCAAAAGTAAAATCTTACCTCAATATAATTGGAGTTTTGGTTGTTTGTTTTTGTATTTTATTTACGATGAGAGAAACGTCAACAACAACAATTTGCTACGTTATTTCAATTGACTGAGTGGTGTCGCTTTCTTGCGTTGACAGTTCGTATAGCAACTGGCGTCGAATTATGTACATACTTCGACCAGAGAGTAGTCGATGATAAATATCTCTTGTGTTTGCCTTTTTTCCTCAAACTTATCGATTCTTCTTTAATCGTAATTCCAATGACGACATGTTTAAAAACTGCAAAAACATTAAACCATTCCGACCTTCCTATTTGTGCCACTTTAACTATAAGAAATTAATTCTTCAAAACTGAAACAAGAATAAAAGTAAACCCGATTGAATTTAAGTACCAATATAAGCATCTGCTGAAAATCTAAATAATTAAATATAAAGCATAAATTAGTTAGGATAGCAACAAATTTAATTCAGATTTAGGAATCTGAAATCAAGAAATACAGGTGAATTACCAAGTGGTTAAGATAATTTAAATCCAGTTCTTATGTGAAGCCCTATACCTACATATAAAAAAAAGTACCAATGTTAGGTTTCCAAGAACAAGTTAAGCTGCCTGAGGCACACTTTTTAAGTATTTAAATATAATCATAAATTATTATATTATACAATTGTTTGAATAAAACAGCCCTAAAACAACAGCGATCCTGAAACATATTCTAAGCCGGATTTAGGAAAGGTTTTAGTAGAACCGGTTTTTTGGGGCACCTGAAACTTATGGCCTGAAGTAAGTACCTTTAGAGATTATATTATTTGAAATGGTCATAAAATATGCTAAATGACGATAAAACCAGATTGTAAAAATAAATATCCAGAGAATTTTTTTCAAGATAGAAAAATAGGATTATGGCGCGCGTAGTGTTTTATTTATTAATTTCTGAAATTTTATATCATAAAAATAATGCTGAAATTCAATCGAAATTTAATTATAGTTTTTTTTATTTATTATTTTTATTTCCAGTCAATCGCTCAAGTAGCATCCGAGAAGAGCTTCTTCCTACGTTTTCCTGTGAATGTTATGCTAGCAAATACCGAAAGTACTCCAATTGTCAAAATGACAGCCAGAGAATTTATGTTTGGCTATAAATCATCGATAACAACTTTGGGCAATACATTCCTTCCTGGTTGGATTTATTTTGATAAAGTTGGTCTTATTGATAGGGTAAGTGTTTTGACAAATGACAAATCTGTCAAAATTTTAATACTACTAACTGATTTACTTACTTACTTATTTTCTATTGTCTATTTTTTTTTTATCAAATATAGATGTATGATTTCGATACTGATTATGAAACCTTCCACACTGGTGTTAAAGATCCTAGTGTTTCAGGTCTATATGCAACTTATAGAGGTTCTCCAGATCTAACTCAATGGGAAGGCCATCATTGTAGTAATATCAATATGGCTTCAGATGGAACAAAGTTTAAGAGTTTCATTCAACCAAATGAATCGGTACTCTTTTTCCGAAAGAGCATGTGTCGTCCACAGAATTTGGTAAGTACTTTCACAAAAAATAAAAAACTTTATACCTCTTTCATAGAATTTGACAAAACTGAAATCGATAATTTCTAACCCCTGGGATTCGGAGATCGAATGGGAATTGATATTTAGAACTCACCAGGTTAAAAGATTGAATTGTTTCTTTGTTTTCCCAAACATTTCGTTGGGCCATTGCAGCACAAAGCAAAATAAATTGAAATACATACACACTTAAAAGCATCTGTCACTTCGATTCCTTAGTTTTTCCATTCAAGTTGAATTTGGATTGAGAAATCCCATTTCAACTCAATCCAAGTCTACACGGCATTGAATTCGGATTCAAATCGGAGCCAATTCTCCATATAAATGGAGTAGTTACCACTATCGAAATATCCATTCACAATAGAAAATAAAAGCAGTTTTTATCATACATTTTTAAAAGGAATTTAAATTTATTCAGCAGTTTAGACGGATTATGTGCTAGGATTGAATTTAAAACGTTGAAGGAGTGAAGTTTGATATGCGTCAAAATAACACAAATATGACTTCAATTACATACAAACATGAATAGATTATAAATAAGAATACAAACCAAATTAGAATTCCAAAGTGTCAATCCAAAATTAAATCAATCACCAGAATTTATACCAATAAAAATCGCAATATTATGAATTGTCGTCATTATATGTAAATGATTTTCAATGAAAGTGCTTCCGTGTTTCTTAGTAAATTTTTGATAACGATCGATTTTATCACAGAATAATGGCGAACCATTTAAGAAAAGGCAATCAAAAGAAGTAATTACTTTGTATTAATTGTTTCGACTGACGCACGTCACAATGACATAAAGTCGTTTTAGGATCTTCATTTCTGACATTAATTTTACCAAAAACATTTTTATTATATTATGTACCTACACATTTATTTTATTAACAGAATTCGTCATACCCAAACAATGTAGTAATTTTAAAGCAAACATTAAAAACGCTATCACATGATTCATTCACAACAACAACATATAAAATTCTCATTATGAATGGCGTTCAATGAAAGTGTTTCCGGGATTATTGTTTACAATAGTTTTAAAACGAATACAAAAAAACGCGAGCACGACTAGTTCACAATAGAATATGTTTGCTAAAAGGATCCATTGACATTTCAAATTTAAAAAATGTCACTTAACTTAATTGTGTTGTCATTATTTTACTGATAGGGCGCGTTCAACGAATATCTGAATATAAAAGAATATCTGTCATAAAAAGTTCTGAAAATTCAGATAACATCTAACTTTTGATGACAGATGGCCAATCAGAAGCCTCAAAAAATTCAGAATTCTGAAAATTTAGATATGCGTTGAACGCGCACAGTATCTTTTGCAATCAGAATTTTACAGCGAATTAGTAATGGCCTTTTCGATTGGTAATCCGGGAGAACGATTTGATGCGTGTGAACCCTTCTTTAACGATTCTGAAAACAAAATCAAAAGCAAATTTCTCTTCTTTTCAGAAGAAGAACTGTCATTCTGACTCCAATCGAAAAGGCCATAGGTATCACGGGAATATTCACAATATAGAAAACGTATAGATCTGTTCGTTTACTTCTCAAAACTGCCAATTCCGACCAATTTTAATCCAATTAAATTTTTTTAAATTAATTTTGACAGAACTTTGGACTAAAATTGGTATAAATTGTAAGTTTTGGGACCCAAATGAACAAAGGTTCTATGGATTTCGTAAGGAAATTTAAGAGAATAGTAAAAAATCTTCTCTAACTCCCTGACAGATGTCAAAATTTTACATCTATTTCACCAAAAACATTCTTAATGGTTCAATACTTATGTATGTTTTATTTTTATTTTTTCAGGTACGAACTGGTGATGAAGTTGTTTTGAGAAATTTAGCTGGTTACAAATATGTCTTCGAAGATAATGCTTTGGATAATGGCGAATTCGAAGAAAAGAACAAGTGCTATTGCCGACAAGGTAAGTTTCTTTACAAAAAACAATAACAAGAACACCTTCCGTCAGTTTAATTAGAATAATCTCTCATGCTAGATAATAACTGTTAGAATATTGTTTTATAAAAAATACTACTTGATAACCATGAATATACAACCTACCACAACCGTTTTTTTGCTGTTCATAATTATAAAATCTACTACAATTATTTTTCTGTGTGTGTAGATGACTTTATTTTTGTTTACAAATTTTTTAAATTGAGGTGTGATATTTTGTTTATGTATCTACTTAGGTACAAATGTGTGAGAAGAAAAAAAAATATGTAAACAAATACTTATCGCTACTTAAGTTGGACAGACTAATGCATGATATGAATTATAATGACATTGAAGCTTATAATTGAAAATGCCGTGTGGGATATCAGAGTCTAGTTTTTTTTTTTTTTATCTTTGATATATAAAACACATTTAATATGAACACTGATGGCGCTGTCATTAAAATTCATCAAAGCATATTCCAGCTTCGACCCAACGACATTTTAAACATCGCAGCATGAAACGTCATCGATGATGGTGGATGGAATGTTTTCGCAATTTCTTTTTGTTCGTTTTTCATATATGCAAAATTTTGTATTCTATCCGAGGAGGTTATACATAGATAATCAGTGTGAATCTTAAGTACCTACTCCAATTACCCTCATGAATTTCTGTGGTCGCACTTGAGTATTTTAATCAGACTTTGACAGTTGCTTCTGTTACGTGAATTCTTAAACACGAGATTGTACAACGTCCGCCATCGATCGTTGCTGGGATGATTAAGTAAAATTTTCCTAAATAGACATTGTCTACACAACAACTATGATACGCCCTGTTATGATCATGTATCATAAGAAATTTAGTCACCTCATTCTCATGTCTCAAGTCATTGCAACCGGAAAGCTCGATGACAGCCGACAGCGACATTCCGTTGATCATACCTATGCAGCTTGCAAAGTAGTTACGATGATATGTACATTGTACAGGAGACTGCATCGTTGTCGTCGCCATATCTCATCGAAACGATGAATTTACTGCAAGTGTAGCACGCGACACTGATCTTTTCAAATAGGTACGATTCCATTCAAGTACCTATGTATAGCTGTACATTTCCATTTCAAATTAACATGGCGGAAAACTTTATTTTGAATTTGAATTTTAAAGCATCTGTCATTACAACACTAATTTTGTTCTTCTCTCTTATACAGGTTATTGTCAACCACGCGGACTTATCGACGTCACTGATTGTTATTATGGATTTCCCATTTCTCTAAGTTACCCACATTTCATGGATGCCGATCCAGGCCTAATGAATAACGTAACCGGTCTTCAGCCAAACCGTAGTGAACATTCCAGTCATTTCATCATTCAACCGGTAAGTAGTAAGCTCCTAACAGGTAGCACACGATGAGTTTTATTGATTTAATAATTCAACAACAAAAAAAAAAGAAGTGAGTAAGACAAGGTGTGGGTCACACTTTGGATAATGTCAATTTGCTTTCGATCCGCTACTGCACTTTTTACAACAAATAATGTAATTAGAATGCAGAAAGGTGTTTTTGACACATTATACTGTTCCGAGCCCCTTTTATGTAAGATTGGATGGATAGTAATTAAATTATTGGTTTTCAATAAATAAATATTTTTCTAAAGAAAATAATTTGAGTAATGCAGTTAGCGCGATTGTATGAATGAAGGGAGGCAGTAGATATAAGACATTAACTGCATTTTAATTGAATTTTTATTTAATTGTTTGTCCATTCAAAAGGCCACCGATGACAATGAATTTAAAATTTAAAAAATTCCACGCTTCAAGGTTGCAACAGGCACCTAACTGCATAAGCTGAACAGGGTGTTGAACAAGAGTCATTTAAGCCGGAACCACACATGTCTCGTGTGGTGTGTTGTAGAGTGGCGCGTTGTGTTGCAAACCGTCAGTTTTAATTTACATATTTAATTATACTCTCTCTAAGAGCACTGTTTTCTCTTTCCCGCACTCAGAAAGACATTACTATGGCGCAAACGGAGCAAGATGGATTCCGACACAACACATCACACGAGACAAATCTGGTTCTGGCTTTATTTACTTTACGTTACGTTGGGTTATCACAAATTTTCCAAAGGAAGTTCCATTTAAAACTGTAAACGTTGTGTAAGCGTTAAAAAATGCCAATCATAGTCTGTCATTTTTAATGTTTTCTAGCTTTTTTCCCTTATTTCACACCTTATGTCAGTCAGTAATATGTCAGTCTGACGTTTACCTTGGTCGTATTGAACACGCTCTGTTCATGTAAATTTGAAAACGACATTTTTGATTGGATTTTTGGACTGTTTCATTTCTATTTGATTTAATCGAATATGAAAACATCGAATTATCAAATTGACAAGTACCTACTGAATGTCACCATTTAACAAAATGGCTTCTTCAAGAATTTATCACTTCTGACGAAACACTTTAAATCTATTCGTCTGTTCCGTGTCTACACTTTTATGCAATATTCTGGAATTTTCTGCAGAATATTAATGCTTCGACATTGATGCTGCTGCAAGTTTTATTCGAATTTCTAGAACACCCTGCCAGTCTTACTCATCTTTATTTTACTCATTTTTTTTTCTTTGAGGACAAATGAGATTAAAAAAACAAGTCTTACGACCTCACTAAAAAAATACACTATTTTCTTTAATTCCACAGGACTCCGGGCTACCGCTTGAAATCTCAGTTAAGATTCAAATCAACATGCACATGAGAAATGTTGCCAACATGAACAAGGTTGCACAATTTAGTGACCTTACATTCCCGATGCTGTGGTTTGAAATTGTAAGTATAGCATAATTCCCTTGAAATTCCTCCCCACATTGCAAACATTTGTAGCTACATTTTCTCATCATTTTATTTTTTGCTTTTATTCTCTAGACAATGATGGAACTTCCAGATACCTTAGCTACTCGTTTTAATTTCTACCTCAATTACCTGCCATACATCGATATTCTTGGATTCTGGGGTGGTTTGGTCTTGGGCATGGTATTTCTATTCTTTGCCATTACACGCGCCACAATCAAGTTGTCCAACTTTAAATGCATCTCGGAGAGTGGCAAGTCATATGCCAAGGCTAATTTGCGATCGGGAGTTTATAATCCTTGTGAAATGAAGTTGATGCAAACGAATGAAAAGGAGAACAACATGTTGTCTATGATGATCCCTACACCTAGGCCAGATGAAATTAAAGCCGAACGAGGAGCTATGATGTATGAGGTGGACCTGAAGGCAACAAATACAGGGAGTTATATGCTAGAAGATGAACCTGCCATGTCCGATAATGATGCAGATGATGGTAATGCAAGTGATTCCTCAAGTCCCAGTTCGAGCAGTGAAATCGAAGATGATTACATGACAGATGAAACGAGGAGCATACATAATGTCCATGCCAGCGATGAGCAAGCGGTAAGTTGATTTTAATGAAGGTAGAAAATGCGGTTTTGAAGCACCCCATGCTGACGATGCATAATTGAGATATATAATGCCTTATAACGTTCAAGGACGTTTCTTCATAATTAAATTTACTTATATGAGTGACAGTTGGTGAGCGAGATATGTTAATAGGCTTTAGAACGAAGAGAGACTACAACTTAATCAGAAGAACTGTCAAATAATTGATATGCTTGTTAAATTCGGTATCTCTGTCGGATAAAAATTAAATTCAAATGTCATTGCAACCTGTAAAGTTAAAATGGCCTTGAACTGTTGGTCAGTTGCATGAAAATGAGCTGCGACTTGTCTCAAGACTTTTGAATGTAAGGAAATTGCAAGACTTTAAACCATCTAAAGCGTTAGCGTTTCCCATATGAATCTTTTGATCCGTTTATCTATACTTTTTTAAAGAAAAAACCGAAAACTGTCAAATATGTTTGTTAAACTGTCAAAAAAGGGGTTCATATGAGCCCACAACTACTACTACCTTAACTATAAGCTCTACTTCCTTAACTATAAGCTCAGAGAATTTTCGGGGCTTACCCTTATTCCGCAGAAAAACTATGTTACCGGCTGATGTTTTTGATGTTTGTGAATAAACAAGATAGGTACTAATGGATTTTCGGACTGTTCTATAGTCATTTTTAATTCCATTTGAGTAAAGGCCAACTTTCCAAATTTACACATACGCACACTACTAAATGTCGCCATTTAACAAAATGGCTTCTTCAAGAATTCATCAGATCTCTTAAGACGGCAGCTATGAAACTTTTTTGTTCGTAGTACGAATCTATTACAACGGGGCCTGTCATAAGGCCGATTACTCGGAACAGGTAATAGGGAAATTTACAGATTTTTCAATGTCAAAGGTGACAGCTATCACTTTGTGGAAAATGAAGTTTTTAAAGCAGTTTGTGCTAAATTTGTATATTTAAAGTGCAATTTAAAAATAAATAATCTTGCTTTTATATACATACATATATGTCTGTCAGTACGCAAACAGATATATTAAATTTTCCTTTTAAAATAGATAAAAAAATGTCAGTTGCTACAAAGTGATGATTTTGACGTTTGTGAATAAATGAGTGGTGAAAACTTAGTGCAAAAGAATAGTACTCCGAAACGAGAACGACTTAACTCAATTCTTTTCATTAACCCAAACGTGGTACCTACCCTTCTAAATCAAAAGTCATATCCGGGTGTGATTCAACTTCTAATGTTTTTCAAGGTTTCCAAAAATCTATACTTATCTTATAATCCTAATTTTCTAAAGCAAGAATCACAACTTTAAAGTTTAGACCTATAAATCTTTGTTAGAAGTTCATAAATAAAGTTGAATTATATTAAATTGAAAATGAGTGGTCATTGTGGCGGACAGAACATTTATGTAAGATTATCATAATAAATATGACTTGAAATTGTTTTTTCGAGTTCGAAGTAAGAAACTCTGCGTATTACTACGTGCAATGAATGTTGTATCACAGATATATGTTCAAATGAGACGCAAGATCGCACGTTTTGCATGCCACCATTTGCCGCTGTCGTAAATTATTTTATTTTGTCAGTTTGTTTTTTTTTTTTTTTCAAAAAAATGCGAAAGTATTTTACATTGTTTATGTATTACCTACTTCTAGCTACGGAGTTACGGTGATTTGAGTTACCACTCCTTCTATCTTACGTTTAATAAATCACCAATTGTCAACAGAACCTTTAAAAATGTTGTAGTTTGTGCATTTAAAGATTTCTGTTAATTCTCTTAACGACGGAGGAAACGGTACTGCTGATTCTTACCCGCTGGTCAATTTTACCCCAACTGACCCTACATTAAAAAAAAAGGGTCTGAATGAAACAGAAATAGCAACAGTTTTGTTTATTGGCGCAACAGCTTGTGGAGAACAAGGGCCTACAGTCCTCAGCCATATGCTTAACTACGTATAGGCGAGTTTTAAGCAGAAATGCAGGGGACCTACAATTTTATATACCTAACTAAACCGAAAGACCAAGGTTAAAGGCACTTTTAAATGACAAGAGATCCTCTTGGAGGATTTATCAATTCCTCGCTAGAGGTAGTACCTGTGCGAAAAATTAAGTTTTTAAGGTCCAGTTTTTCAGAGCATGAGTTAACTCCGAGTTAAGTCAGAGTTAGTTAATCCGGAAAATACTTAACTCCCGAGTTAACTCAAAATCTATCGAAATCGAAGTGCGACAGTGTAGAAATCAATTTTTCGCTATCGAATTTGTGATGACATTTCTATGAAAATCACCCTTTCCATATTGTCGTATCTCGATTTAAATAGATTTTGACACGGATCTTTCAGAAATACCTATTCAGCTAGTCCAGAGTTAACTCACCAGATTTGTTGAGTTAACTCGGGATCTAAATTAACTGGAAAACATGACGTTTCAGGAGTTAAGTCGGGTTCAACCCCGAAACTAGGATAATCTGGCACTGAAAAACTGGGCCTAAGTGACATAGGCTGTGGCAAAGGGTCAAGAGCTGTGACAGCCATACGCACTTATTTCAATATTTGTATTTATTTTTTATAACAAACCAAGAGTTCTAAATTTGTTTTTTTTTTTGTTGTTGTTTAAAACTGTTATTTTCTAAGCAAAGGATAAAAATAGAAATAAATGAACCTTAACTTATTGTTAGAAAGATTAATTTATAACTTTCTATTTTTATCCTTTGCTTAAGAAAATAAAATAACAGTTTAAAACAACAACAACAAAAACACGAGTCAATACATGACCTGTTTGTAAGTTATGAATACCAGTTATCAACTTCTTTTAATGCCAACTAATTTTTTTTGTTAAAAAAAATGAGATTCTTTATTTCGTGTGGTTCTTTTTTTTGTATTTTATGGACTTAACGCTTAACGTTGTGAAGCACACTCCCTGCATTAATTTGTTTAATATAAAGTTTAGATTTTGAATAAAATTATCAAAAAACTTGTACTTTAATCATGAATAAACTGAACCTTATACCAACTTATAAAGGCAGAGATGTCGGTAAGCAAATAGAATATAGTTTGATTGTTTAATATTCAATATTAGTTATGCACAAAAAAAAAAAGCTTAGCATTTTAAATTAAAAGAATTTTGTATTAAACGTCAAAATTTTGTTGGTATTTATTTTCGAAGACACATAATTTAATGGTGAAACCGTTTGTATTAAGAATCACCAGATAAATCCACAAAACGGCATAAATAAATTTTTAAACAAAAGAGCACACGAGTGAGAAAAAAGATTTGTATGTTTTTTTTTTTTTGTTAACTTCCTGCTTCGTAAATTTAAACTTTTAATTTTTTTTGTTGTCACACTTCCCACACATACGCAGCCGGTGCTGGATTTTGGATATGACAGAATATGAGAGTATGAGAGGCCTTGTGAATCAAGAGCTTAACGGTGTCAGTATTGCTGCAAAAAATAGTTTGCGGTCGGCAACGTTTATCAAAAGCTTTACTCAGATATTAACAAATCTCGTTTTTCAAAACGGTTTGAATGACATTTAACACTTTGATTTGAGAATGATCTTTGGGGATTAAAATATATAATGTTTTTTTGTTGAGGGCCTATACCTTCATTCATAACCATATCCACCCCTGCATACGAATGCGACCGGATGAAATAATTTAACAACTTTATAAATATAAGTAAATTTGTTTTGTTCCCGAAACAAATTTGTTTAAAACATTCTTATATTTTTTTTCGGGTAAGACACGCGAAGAAGGAGTCTTGTTGGTTCCATAAAAGGTTTCCTTATCAAAATTGTGACGGTTTTTTTAACTATAGTATTAAATAGGTTCTTTATGTTCTGTTTAGCATAAACTCATGCGTATAAACATAAGTTTAAACAAAAACAAAAACAACAACAAAAACAAAACTGAGCAAATTAGAAAGGTAAACTCTAGTGATTAAGAATAAAATTGGGAACGAAATCGACATTATTATTTTTATATATACAAAGAGAATAGACTTTAACCCGTAAAAATTATACATACTTACATACATACATACAATCATACATATATATACGTATGTAGATACTTGAATTAAAATCTAAATGGCTTGGTGGCTTGGCAACATTATATTAAAAAGCATGACACAGCGTAAATATTTTGGTTTTGAATTAATTGATTTATCATCGCTTAATAGATAAGCCTACCTTTTTGGTTTCCCGTTTTAATGTATTTTTTTTTTTGTTTTTTTTTTAACTATTGTATTAAACTGCAAATGTCAAATATGACACTTTGATTTAATAGACTGTGTTCACGTTGGATTGTCTCCTCCGATTTTTTTTTTGACGTCTCTGTGCTTTTACTCACTCCCACTTCATGGTGAGAAAGAGATGGACAAGTAAGGCAGGACTTTTGATTTTTTTTTTTTTGAATCAGTAGATTTTTTGACGTTTTCTTTTGTGACATCTGGGGCCGAATTATCGCATCAGTTATTGAGTAATACGTGACTGAATTGAATGTTCGTTTGGCATTACCGCTCACGTTATGGAGCCATTATCCCCATAGGTTGTTTTACTCGTTCATTCGATCACTGATGGCACTCACTCGATCAGTCACTAATGCGGTAATTTGGCCCCAGGTTTTATCTGACTGTGATTTATTTTTCGCACTTCAATCCTACAGAATCCAATTTGTTCAATTAGAAACATAATTTATTTAACAAGATTTTCATTTTGTAAATTCGATTTTTTTCCGATTTTTTTCTAAACAAAATCGATTATTTTCTGTCAAAAAATTGCATTTTTCGCAAGATTTCACAGTTTTTCACACACACTATTAAGATTTCACATTTCTAATACGTCAAATTGAAAGTGGGGGAATTTTGGGATGACATATTGTTTTTTTTTTGTTGCAACGCATTCTACAAAATATTCAACAGTATTTTCAGTCAATATAACTACAAAAATAATTAATTACAGCTGTGTGTGTTACTTACAGACACACAATCACACACAAAAACAATCGATTCTTTAACGAATTCCTTTCAATTGACAGAAACAAATCGATTCGGTTTAGAAAAAAATCGATTTCTTTGTTGAAAGGAATTCGAAATTAATCAAACCCAATGACAGAAATAATAAAGAGAGAAATCATTTTTGACAAGCTTTACCGTGTGATTTCACTAAGGTTTCCGAAATATTCCAGTCGATTTGATGGCAACGCTTTTAAATAGAAACCGTCGATCTATACGAGTGAAAAATAAGGCATGTTTGGTAACGTGAAATTTTTTACTTTTTTTTTAATTTTTTACTCAGTTTTGGGAAACTTGATGAACCAAACTAAAGCAGATTGTTGAATACAGGCAAATTAATGAATAAAATCCATTCTTAATGACGTACCATTTACACGAACTCATACAAATATTGAGGAAGATACAGTCAATGATTGTCAACAATGTGACAGAAAAGAATTAGCAAGTTCATAAAGTTTTTTGTCAAAATTTGCAAAATTTCAGTACAATATTTAAATTTAACGATGCCAGTTCGATGGTTAAATTAATCGTCAGTGACGGTTGTCTTTTTTCTATTGAAAAAAATACAGTGCAGATTTTAAATAATGGCATTCTCTCTGTCGTATAAATCCAGAGTGTCATATATGGACATTTACAACTGGTAAAGTTCAAAATGACAGTTCAATTCATGAAATATCGTAGAAAAATTAAATATTTATTATTTATGTTCAGCTTGACTTATGATGGATTTACACGACTGACAAAATTGGGAGTTTTTTTGTCAGTAAGCTGCCAAAAGAATGAATTTGTTTTTTGACAGTGTACTGACATAATACTGCCACTTTGTCAGTCGTGTAAATCCAGCATTAGTTTCGCAAAAGGAAATTTATGCCATACATATGACAGACTAAAAATACGTATGGCAGAAAAAAAAACGCATTTTTGCTTTCCTTCCTTTTCTTTTATCATCAAATTTTCATCATGACATTTATTTATTTTATTTTTTTCTTTTTATTTACAGACTACTAGAAGTTTAAGTAGCAGTGGTTTTGCGTCGTCTGCTGCCAGTGACGAACAACAAAATTGGCCAACTGGCGAAACAGCATTGCTCATCGATGATGGGGATATTCAGGATCTTCCACCCCTTCGAATAGTAGAATAGAGAGTAAACGGAGGTTGATTGGAAAAGCCATATAACTGAATTAAGTGCTATTAATCAAGATCGTGATTAAAACAAAAACAAACAGTAGACTAGTAGAATAAGTTTTTAGCTATCCCTACAATTTTTATTAATTTATGATTAGTTTTTTTCTTTTCTAATTTAATAGTTTAATTTACTTTTTGTGACTTTTCCAATCCTTATTTATCCTTATCTCTCTTTGATCTGTGATATAATGGGTCATTAAAGTTTTTCTATGAGTTTTAGTGCGCCCGAAACTTTTTGTTTTCCAATTCATCGAAAGCTTTATCAAATAACGTTTGTTCTTCTTTGCACAAAATTAAGCATGAATATGAAGAAAGGATACACTCATACTGGGCTTAAATTTGCCACTTACTGACGCCACTTACTGACGCCACTAATTGACGCTCAACATATTTTTTTCTTATTCTTCTTTTTTCACTGAAAGAAGGAAAAATAAGAAAAGCAAATATTTGACGAACCAAGTGTAATCCAGGCCCTATTTTCCAATTTTGTTGGGAGAGTTAAAAATGACGTGTATATTTTATCTACCTCTGTGAGGCAATGTTCGAAGAATTTTTTTTAAAAGAAAAAAATTTATACTAAGTGCATAAATACATTCATTTTTCTTTTGGGTTTCTTATAGTTTTATTTTATTCCTACTGCAATGCACAAACATAGATTTAATGAAGAACATAAATATATATCGGTGACTGAAAAGAAAAAACGTTCGTCTCTCTCTATTTAATTTTGTTTTTAAGTTTCATAACTCCGACAAAGTGCACTTAAAAAAGATGTTAAAAATTATTTTAGTTATTAATTCAAAATATGTAATATTAATTCAGTTGGATGAGGCAAATTGCAATAATTGTTATTTTTTTGTTCTTTAGAAAATTGTGTGTTGGTAAAAAGACACGATAATTTTTTTTTTAAGAAAAATCAAAATTTATTTTGTTATTTATGCGATTCTTTATATTGTGAATATTATAATGTTTATACGCTGTGATTATGTGTATTTTTTTTTTTTTTTTTTTTTGTAAGAAGTTGGGATTTTGAAAAATAAATGAGAATTTTATTTTTTTAAATAAAAGAAAATTTATAAATTAAATCAATGACTTCTACTTTATAGCCATCAAGAAGAATAGAAAAAGAAATACATATGTTTATATAAAACTAAGTTAAATTTTAGTATAAAATTTATAGTTTTAAGTATTTTTTTTTTATTATTCAATTTTGTATTTTTAGGGTGTAATTTATATAGTTTTGAAAATAGGAAAAAATAAACGGAAATTAGAATATAACAAAAAAATGTAGTGTTTTATTTAAAAAAAACCAATGCATGGACTTATAAAATATGCATACACAAAGCCTGAGAGAGGTCAAGAAATGAAACGAGACGGCTGAATATTTCCTCAGGTAGGTAAATAATTTTTCAAAAAAAAAAAAATAAAAATCGAAAAAGGACTTTCTTCGGATTTTCAAAATATATCACAGGGTAATAAGTAATTGCTAGGAAACAGTCAGCCTTATTGGAAGTTTCACATTCCACCCGGAAAATTTGACATTTCACATTTCACCTATTGTGAGTTTCCCTAGAAATTTCGTGATCAGAAAATTCCCCTTATTCAGCCTTATTGTGAGTTTCACCCAAACAACATTCCGCCCGGAAAATTAGACATTTCACTTTTCGCCTATTGTGAGTTTTACCCGAAATTTCATGGCCGAAAAATTCCCCTTATTGTGAACATTCATTTCGGGCGGAATGTAATTCATGTTCACTTTTTTTTGGAGGCGAACAAAATTTCGTTCGGGGGAAACTCACATAGCTTTTAAAATTCCGGGCGAACAAAAAATTTTAAGGTGAAATATTTTTCGGGTTAAACTCACAATAAGGCTGAGTAAGTTTCAAGGTCATTCGTGCGTTTTGTTAAAATTAATAAAAATCAAATTTGAAAAGCTTCTCTATTCCCAGAATCCTTCACACTTTATTTAAGTTTAATTGATCTTAGAGTGATCTAAAAGGTAAACATGTACTTATGACATAATATGTTAAGGTAAATTTCGAGCTTTATCGATTTTCGGTGTCGAAAAAGAGGTTTCCATCAAAATGAAAAGTTCAACTTCAAATGACTTTGAAGGTCATCTGCAAGATCTAAACCAAGGTCACCACCAACTTTCTTTCTAAATATTTCCAGGGAAAATAACTCCTCGGGAGTAGAATACTCCTATTCCGAATTCCCCGGGAGAATATTTTTCCAAAGAACTATCGCCAAATGAATATAAATTTTCCATATTTTTGACATTTAGAAGGCATATTTTTTCCCATATTCGAAGTTTGTGTGGAATTGCAGAAAAGGGAACGAAATTCCCGGGAATTTTTTGTTAAGAATCTGTTGGTATTGAATTTGGCTTCGACGTGGATTGTGACTAGGATAAATGGCTGTTATATCGCAGTCTTTAGTCTATCCAGATTCTCCACTAATTCTTGGGTTCTAGTGGTTTGTTTAAGGTCCGGATTCTACGTGCAGATCCAAAATTCACTGTCCTTATTTCTTATTCATTGTCAGTAAATCGGTCCGTATCAGAGGCTTTGTTGTTGTTTCGGAACGGACATTCTTGGTCGTGGCAGAGAAGTAACCCCAAAGTGAAACAACCTGGAGGATCGTAACTTAAGTATAACTCCAAAGGTCGATAGCCAGATAAACTGCTCCTAATAGGCATTTGATCTTAATTCTGTCGTAGTACCCCCATATAAAGTGTTCACCAAACCAAAGGTTATATTTATTTTAAGTCTGTTCTCCATTCTGAGAATAAAAAAAAACATGAATTTGATTACTTTTGTATTCTTTTTTATTTTTTCTAATTGCCTCCTTAAAAAATTTTATGTTTATGTGATGACAAGTTTTAGGTTCAATTTTTTTTTCTATAAAGTTGCCTAGTTAACAGAAATAAACCTCTCGAATTCAAAACTAAATGTTAACAGTTTTATTTTACAAAATTATTAAATTACATTTTTTTTTGTCGTTGTTCAAGAACACAATTATTTTCGAGTCTTTGCCTCTATTTAAAAAAAAAAAAAAAAACTATCTAAAAGCCAACTTTCTTCATAAATGTATTGCACACTTCAATGCCAAAGAAGCATGCAGCATTAGCTGGGAAAGCACGAATCATAACAGGAACAACACCACGATACAAAGCCAATGGACCATCCTTCTTCATTAGATCCGCAAAAACACTACGTACTCCGTGCTTATAAGTACCTTCAGGTGCTTTAAAAATATAATAATAAAATAATTATATATTAATTTTACCATGGCCTACAAAATTTAATCTCTTTTTGTTAGGGAAACCAGATTATACTTTTTAGAATGTTTTTGATGTCCCAAACCCGAATCCGATCTCAAAATTCCTCAATTGCTTTTCGAACAAAACAATATTTTTTAAGGTTAATTTCACCAAAATTGGATATGACTACGTTTCTTCCTCAAAACCTTTTTGGATTGTTTCCAATTTATATAATCTGGCTTCGGCAACAAAAACTTCATAAATAAATTTAATTTACCTGTTTGCAATCGACTTTTAAGCACATCAGCTGGCATACCTAAAATCCAATAAGACATACCAGCCATACCACCAGCAAAAAGTGCTGAATACACTCCCACGTTTTCACCGCCTGATTTCTGTCTGGCCATATCTTGTAGATACTCATAGACCAAGAAATACATTCCATTAGCAGGCACATCTATATGTACACAATATGTTAAATGTGTTAAATTATTTAATAAGTTTGTTTATTGTTTTAAGTTCTGGTTTAGTTTAGTATGCAGTCCGTATTAATGATGTTAGTTCTTAGGTCACATATTATATCTATCATGTATTAATTATTATTTACCTGGGAACATATTCGTTTAAATGGAGCTTGTAATTTGATATTGCAACGCATACACAACTTTTGAATTCACCTTTTTAAACCTGTTTCAATCCAGGCAGCTAACCAGTGATTACACGAACAAAAATTAACTGAACTTTATGTAGAAATTAATGATTTAATTATTACTTCAGTCGATAATTGGAGTTTAAAAGATAGTTTTGAAAGAATGTTGTTTTCTGTTAGTACGGATTAAATAGTGAACTTTAAAGTAGATAAAATCTTAAAACAAGAGTCCAGAAGCGAAGATTCTTTTTTCAGAAGAAGAACTGTCATTCTGAGGGGTTCAAGAGGTTTCCGGATGACCAATAGATAACGCTGTTAGATATGAAGTCAAAGCGACTTGGCGCTTTTGATTCAAACAAAAAATTTATGATGATTCGATTTCAATTATTTTTTTTTTAACTTTGTGTTTTTTGAAAAATTGTGACACAATATACCTACATATATTTATATGTAATACCAATGCAAATAGTTTTCCAAGCTTAAAGTACTTCCACACTATCTCACAGACTATTGACAAAATCATGTAAAAATAAAAATGGGATAGGATTACAAACGACTGTCAAATTTACATAAAGGATGATTTTTTTTATAGCGTCGGAGAACCTAAATTGGCAACACTGTTTGTTTTCTGTGACAGCCGATTTGACAGATCTCGGTAGTTTTGAGTTTGAGGATAGTTTCAGCAATTGCCGAAACACCATTACGTCCAGAAAAAGTAACCGTCTGGTGCGCTTTATGGGCGGGTGAAATCATTGGTTCATATGACGGTGTTCACATTGGACTGACTCCTCCGATTTTTTTTGACGTCTCTGTGCTTTTGCTCACTTCCACTTCATGGTGAGAAAGAGATGGCCAGGAAAGGCAGGATTTTTTAAATTATTTAAAAATCAATGGATTTTTTGACGCCTTCTTTTGTGACATCTGTTTTCTCTGTCTGCGATTTATCTTTGGCACCTGAATCTTACAGAATCCAATTTTTTTCAATTGGAAACATATTTATTAAAGAAGATTTACATTTTGCAAGTGAAAAAATTGTAATTAATCTTTCAAACTGCACAGATTTTTGCTTTGTTTTAACGACTGCTAAACGTCAAAGTAAGTCCGATGCGTTCACATTAGTTTATGTCTGAACAAACCAAGATGGCTTCACGTAAAAAAAATCGGATGAGTCAGTTCAATGTGAACACCGTCTATGACTTCAAAAATGATTATGGTCAGCCATTTTAATTTGCCTACAAGCTTGAACTGTCAGATTGCAGATACAAAATGAGAATGTGTGTATAAAAACCTCACACATAGACAGTGGGGATCTTCACACCCCAATTCACATTCATCGACACGGGGTGAAACTACAAAAACAACAATGTAAACAAATGGGTTCTGGAGGAAGAAAGGTACGTAATATTCTCATCTACATTACATATGGCTAATGTGTGGTCAGAACGTTACAGTCAACGGTGAGCGACACAGAGAAGACATGACTATTATTTTTTCGTGTCTCAATTGAAAGGGACTAATGTTGCAGACATGTGGCTTCAGCAGGACGACTCCACTTGTCACACACCACGCGATACAGTTAATTCACTGAAAGAAACACTTGACGAACGATTAATTTCACTACCTGGTAGGTAGTTTATGTAAATATACCTAGATAAATATCGGAGATATCACATGATGAAAAAGCTTATCTAAAGCAAACCACATCAAATCTTTCAACAAAGCAAAATACGGCTCAATAACTTGTAAACCATTTATCCTCGATTGGGAGTCACACTGAGTAACATTTATTTGACTAACCGTACATATTAACATTTATGTATCTAGATATATAAATACTTGCAAAAATTAAGATTTATAATGTTTCGAAAGCTTCCCCGGCGCCTCACTCAAACAATATTCCAAAATTATAAAACTACTTAAATGTGCAATCATATAGGAATTCCTTTGAAAGTCTGAATATGTGCATATATGTACATATGAATTGCGGAAATGTTATCCATTCTAGAATCCAAAGGCTATATATGCAACATATGTATGTGTATACTTACGATAAATTAAAACAATAACAACATTTTATTTACAATCGCTCATCAAAAACTGCTAAACCTAATCATTGAACAAAATCACTATAGCCACTGTTAAATAATATTGTCACGCCTACAGGAACACAATATATAATTGTTATATTTCGTTTTGTTATCATTCATTAAAATTATATGGAATATTTTTAAACTTTCTCAATGAGAACAAAAATTTATCAGCTTTCGTAATAATTCTTAATTGTATATGTATATGTACATAATGTACTGTTCCTACATACATATATGAGTTCTTGGCGTTTTATCCAGAGCCAGCATAAAACGTCTCCACTGATGAAGAGAAAACCAAGCCATGTCAGGTCCCGACAACAAACTCAGCCTCTTTAAATTCTGTATATCATATAGAAACAACAACATTCTTATCAAACAAAGTTTGATAAGCCACATCCTTTCTTTACTTCTAATCGTCGTGCGACGGCGTCGCGTCGTCACATTTCGGATTGTAAAGACCTCATAACTTCTTCAATGAATTGCGAAGACGACGTTGATTTATTAAACTGCTCGTTACTAAAAATTTAAATTTCCCCTTTCGGATACTTTACTCCTGCCCCACCATGAAGAGCTTAGTTATAACAGTCCTTCTAGGCTGTCTAGTGAGTATAAATGAATATGAATAAAAAAAACACGTGACAAAAATTAAACCTCTCAATCTAGATTTGCAAAGTGCTTTGTGGCCCATCAATCTCCACAGCTTATATGAAATGCCCCCAGGGATGCGTTTGTCAATATGCCCACTTCATGGATTTACAAATATCACGATGGATAAACTTTATGCAAATAAAAAACCAGGATCGTTCGATCGGAAGCAGAGGTACGTCCCAAGAAACCAAAGACGAATTGGTCAATGAAAACGAAGTCATGTATGATGGGGATGAAGGTTTCAACGAAAATCCGTTCATTCAACAAGTCACTTGCATCCTACAAGTAAACAGTGATATACGTGCACTTGTCAGTCAGCTGCCAGTTGATCTGCAGGCTTTGGTGCTTCTCTATACCGCCGAGGGACAAAACAAAACAGGTAGATTGTCTAATTATACCATTTTATTTTTCTGTTAACTTAACAACACTCGTTATCTTTAGTCCCAACGAGTGTTTTCAAACCACTTAACCAATTGACAACACTGGAAATCAGAGGCCCAATTGATAGAAGTTTCCGACTCATCATCGACGAACCATTGGCCTTCCTGCAACATGCCAATTTTGAATCAATCGCGTTCTACGGTTCGGAAAACTACAAAAGACCCAAGAATCCTATTCATCCACGAGAAAGCTTCGAATATGTACCGAGCAGTGAACAAATCGCCTACAACATATCCATGGAATCCATGCCTGAAGGACTAGAGATCGATATCGTACCCTACGACGTTTACATACAAGAGATAAAGAAATCCCGTTTGGTGACATTCTATGGGTGGGAACATCTGGAAGTTCTTCGCATAAATCACTGTCGATTGGATGAAATGCGCTGGGAGATGTTTGACGGTCTTTTGGAATTGCAACACTTATCACTCGAGCATAACGAGATAAAAATAGTGCCCGCCTTCGCACTTTATGGTGCAATGCACATCAAAACCTTATCGCTGGCATATAATTCTATTTTGGATTTAAATTATCGTTCCCTGGCTGGCCTGCTAGACTTGGAGGTTCTCGATTTGAGTCACAATAGTCTGTCCAAGTTGTCCGAACTGAGTTTCCCCCCGTTTCCTAAACTTGAATATGCCGACTTTAGACACAATCCGATCCGTTATATATTTCCAGCTACATTTGGGGTCATGAATAACACGAGAACAATGCACTTGGGTTCGAGGGAAGTCGCAGCTGAACTTTGGGGAAATGTTCCATTCGATTCATTGCACCTGCTTAAGATTCTCACCATTACAAATATTTCAATTGGGGCTCTGGATCATGATGTTTTTCAGAATTTGAGATCTTTAGAAATTCTCGATCTGAAAGGAAAAATCCGAAGTATCGAATTTGATGCTTTCGCTGATATGGCTTACTTGAGGGAGTTGAATTTGAGTTCTTGTAGTGTCAGAGAAGTCTCTATGGATGCATTCTTTGGGTGTAAGAAACTGGAGATAGTCGATTTGTCGAACAACAATCTATCGTACATTCCACCTGGTTTGTTTGACGAGCAGACTCAACTGCGAGAGATATATTTACAAAAGAATAACCTTAAGTACCTTCCATCAACATTCTTTCACAATCCTTCGCTCAAACTCGTGCGACTAACTGACAACCCATGGAAATGTACCTGTGATATGGCATTGTGGAAGCAAAAGATGACCAATCAACTGAGAGTTGGCAAATCCAGTCGATGCATCAAACAGTTTCATACTGGGAAACAAGTATCCTGTCGCAAAATAGACAATTACAAGTTTGAAAAGGCTTTATCGCCACGTTGTAAGAATTATAATGGACGAAGTGTTTATTATGTGCTTCGAAAGGACATCCAATGCAAGAAAACGACCAAGAAACACCACACACCACCATCAGCACAACGGCCAAACGAAAAACTACAGCAACAACAACAACGCATGCCAAAGTACAAGCATGCTGATGAACAACGGGATAATATCCACCAGGACAAATCACAAATGAAAAAAATTCAAATCCAAAAGGAAAGAATTGTTATTCCATGGGCTCAGGCCAAATCTCATAAAGTCAAAAAGACAATGGCTCATATAAATAGTTTGCAATATCTAACAGGAGAAGGCTTGCGCAGAAATAAATCTCAAGAAGTCAATAACGATGATATCTTCGGAGGAAGTCAAGACGAGCAATTTGACTTCAATAATATTTAGATTAATGAAAGAGAAAAAAGATATTAAAATAGCGGGTGTATGTATGTATATGTTTTTGTGTTAATGAGTAGGGCTAAGCGAGTATTTCAAAATTACATAGAAAAAAAAAAAATAAACTCTAAAAATATTTTAGTTGTAAGGAATGTTAGGAGTATTTTCTAAAATTGACTTTGAAGTAACCCTGATTTTTAATCAGTCTCTCCGTTATTGTTTTTAAATTAAAAGTTATACTTTTGACTGAATGTAATCTAAAACTATGTTTTAATAAACAAAAAATAAAATAACATTTTATTTCTTAGATGTTTAGCCTAAAATCTGATGAATTCCTTGAGATCTTTTTTAAAATGTGTTAAGGCATTATTCTTTGATAAAGAAACTTCTAATCTCTAAATGGTTGGTTTTACGAGGAATAAATCGTTCGAATATCGTATTGTATCGTATAGTAAATCAAACAGAAAGAAGATTAGTTGTTACGAATACTGTCTAGAAATGGACATATGTATGTGTATATGGTATTTGGAGAAGGACTTGTTCTTTTCACATAATTTTGTTGGGTCTTGACCGCGGGAAAATCAAAACACGGAAAGCTGTTTTATATTAATTTTATTTAAGCGCTATTTCACACCCATATCACCCATATACTCAGTCATAAAATGGCTCACAAATAAATACCATAACGAACGGGTCGCTTAAGGCCTGAGTATAAAGCTATCTGATTTTAAAATAATTAAATTAATTATGGGAGCCGATAGTTTATGCCGCCTACCAAAAATATGCTTAAGCGTAGGGTAGGCCATGTGAGTCCATAAAATATTTCAAATTGCAATTGTTGCGCATACAAGCATTTTGGGAGAATAATTTATGTGTTAATAGGTGTGTTCCCTTGGGCTTTAGTACCTACTGCCAAGTTCTTTTGGCTGCAGTTAATCTAGTTACGAATTGTCTTCACGCATGATAGTATCCAAAGCGATCTGGATAGCTTTGTGTTGTTGTAAACCCCTGTGAGAAAACAGCTGATGCAACAACATCTCAAGGTATCTGACAATTTTTGGATAGGTTGACACCGTCTCCGATAGATTTCTGAACGTAAGGAATTATTGTAGTTGACGTGTTTGTAATTTAAAATAAAATACAAAAACAGTAAACCAATATTACATGGTTTCCTACCATTGTAGACCTAACTAATTAAAACACATTCATTTTGGGGTAGTTTTCAACTAAAATAAGATGTTCCTTAACGGCTCCGCTAAAAAGGAGACAAAACAGACAGGCAGAATTGTGCGACACACTTTTTTGGTCTTCCCTATCATCATATCGTTTCTTTCTTTTTTTTGTTAGTGAATGCATATCTTGCCATAAAGTACTTGCAAACATAAAAACGGAAGTAAAAATGATTAAATTCAATATAGTAATTTTTTAGTCAGTCATTCATAGTCATTTAGTATTCACCAAGTTGGTCATCATAGATTTAAACCACCTTTATAACTCACCTCGCAACATAGTTGCACAGCTTCCTTTAAATATGCTCCTCAAACCACCTTCTCTGTATAATTTCCTAGCACAATCTACCATGCCATCGTATTTCTTGGAGCCCTTTGCATCCGACTGCACCTGAAGCAAACACTTAATTCTCTCTCCCGGAGCCATAATGGCTGTTGAGAATATTCCCGAAAATGAACCAGCAATAAAAACTTGTCCATAGCTCAGCTTCTTATTATCTTCGGTCTGTTGAAGTCTCGTTCCTAAGCCATAACCTGCAAAGCAAACAGCAAAAATGGGTGCAACGCCAGTCAGAGGAGCTTGAATTCCCTTATACAATCCACGAACACCTTCGTTGCGGATGGTTTTGCTGGCACAATCGAATGTGCCTTTGTACATTGGAGCGGTTCCTGGTGCTGGTGTGGGCATTGTTTGTAATCGGACCTTTTTTCAAGATTTACGATTAGATTATCACTTTTTTATACAATGACACAACCTCTCTCTTTCTCACCTTGATTGTGTCCAGAGGATGGCCTGAGAGGACATTGCATATTCCACCAAAACCGCCACTAATAAACGATTTTATTGGATTGACTTTTTGTTCTGGGGCTGCTTCTTGGGACGACATTGTTTTAATGTTGTTGATGAGCTCCTTTTTTATTTAATCACACAGTATGGTGCCTTCAAAATACCCACGAATCTACTCTCTGTGAACTTTGCTCTTGGTTTATTATTTTTTTGATTTCTAAATAAGATTCTAACAAAGTCAGAAACTGATAAATACAGGCAAATAATTAAATGAATTACCTTTATCAGTTCGAATGAATTGAGTTTTTTAGTTGAGTTGAGGTATTTATTATGAATTTTTGATGACGTTCGAAATAGGGACAGCCAAACGACGCGACGAGGGCAAAGTCCAAACCAGAAAGTAGTGCTGTAGTGATTTACTTATACAATCATTCCTTTAAAATTGTTTCTTTTATTCAACAATGAATTAGTTTTCAATTAAATTAGAAAAAGAAATTTAAAAGAAAACGAAAGAAAAATAGAGAGCTATATGGATTTGATTGCGCTCTGCCGCAACTTTGGAAACAACTGTCAAATGTCAAGTCAACGTCAACTTGAAAAAAGACGTCGACGACGACGTAGACCGGATTCTCGATTGTATAAATTGTTGCAAAACTGGTTCTCAAAATGTTAAGTGTATAACCTACATAGGATACCCAAAATAATTTATTTATTTTTTGAGTTGAGGTGCGAATTTCTTTCCTTGGGGTTTTGGATTTAATGCGGGAAGTAATTTATTCAATGCATTTTGTCGGACTTGTTTGTCTAACAACGTAGATAGTTGTCTAGAAAAAAATTAGGTAGCATTAACACAGGTTGGAACTGAGTTTGTAAACTTGTTAGCCAAACAAAAAAATTCTTATAATTTTTCACAATTTGCTGTAAAACGCATAGTAAGTAAATATACATCAGGCATAATGTAATGCTTGTTTGGAACTTTGAATTTACACCAAAACTATGCTATGCAATACGGAACGCGGATCCGATGACGTTATGAATTCAAACTTTGTTGGAGGAACAAAAAAAACGACAAAATTAAAAATACAATACAAAATTTATTTGAAATTTTTTTTTGTTTTTTTTTTTTTTACAACATCGTTACTTTCAAGGTTGTGGAGTCATCCGCAAATAATTCTTCCCCGATGGAACCTCAACCGATTTAATTCCTTGAGGAAATAGTTTTGGAATGTCTTCTTGTTGTACAGTTGGTAAAACCATACATTCCTTGCCGTGCTAGAAAATATGAAATATTAATAAAATCATCACCCAACTTAGACATATCTACGTTACCTCCCAATCAGCTGGTGTTGCGA
Source organism: Leucozona laternaria (assembly GCA_932273885.2). NCBI lineage: Eukaryota > Metazoa > Arthropoda > Insecta > Diptera > Syrphidae > Leucozona > Leucozona laternaria. Next base: position 2,298,600 of record OW026366.1, read on the forward strand.
CTTTATTACTATCAGTTAGTTTCAAGGAATCAATAACACGAAGTATTTCACTGAATAAAATTAATAAATTTTCTTTTTTTTTGTTTTGTTTGTATATTGAGAACTTAAAAATAAATTGAACTTACTTAAAATTCCTTCCAGTTGATGCTGGGTACAAAAGAGTCAAGCGTAATTTCTTACTAGCATCAATAATGAAGACGGCTCTACAAGTCAATGGAATGCCAGCTTTGTCTCTTTCGTCTTTGTCTAGCATATTAAGCTTAACTGCTAGCTCACGCTTATCATCGCCAATTATTGGATAACCGAATTCAGAAAGCTCTAAGAAAAAATAAGTGGTTTTGAACATTTTATATGTAAATAACTAGAATGCAGTTAGTAAGCTAATATTGGGCTTTGTTTGGATATATTTGAATAATATCAAAAGATATGTCGTCTGTTTAGCATGAGTTATGAGGACATCGCACATGTGTCCCATTTTTGGGTACAAAAAGATTAGCAATATGAAAATAATGATTTAAAACAATTTAATTCCACACGTTTGTACCCAAAGTTTGTACCTACTCCTACATTGCTAACACCAGCTTATTTATCTCTTAAATGTCCTGCAAAATAGTCGAAAGTTTGCCTAGAAAATATTGTTTATTGACTGGATTAAATATTTAGTGGTAAGTACGTTTTGTTTTTGATAAAAATTGAATTAATAAACATTACTAAGCTTTGCCAAGATAAATCATGAATACTCAAATTGTTTGAAAAAGGAATGGTGTAAGCTAATTATTAAATAATGTACCTAAAGGTTAATAAGGTTAATCACTTACTTGCAAAACTTTTAATATCCTCAATCCAGCCTTTATGAGATTCGACACTATCACAAGACAATGCGATGGGTTTAATATTTCTTTTATCAAATTCTGGTAAAAGACCAGCAACTCTGCCCAATTCTGTTGTACAAACAGGTGTATAATCCGAAGGATGTGAGAAGAGGATAGCCCAGCTGAAAATTAAAATTTTTTTTTCTTTACATCTTTTAAATTAGTAGTTTTATTTTCTTACGAATCTTCCATCCATTCATAAAAATCAATTTTTCCAATTGTTGTTTCTGCTTGAAAATTTGGGAATTGATCACCAAGATTTAAGGCTTTTTCTTGCTCAGACATGATTTTTGTTTTAATAACAACACCTTGGGAAGCACTGGTTTAACATATGTAGATAAAAGAAAAACAACAAAATATGATCAAAGAGTGAGAGGATATTTGCTATGCGCGTTGATTTTAAATTGAAAAGGGAACTCAAATTACGAAAATTATTGTATACGAATTAGTTCAATTATAATTTAACACAACTTCTTGATTCTTAAATATATTACTTACATTTTTTTGGAAAGCAAATTCTACTGATTCGGTATAAATTTCAGGACCGGCAAAACGAAGTCAAGTAGTTAAGTTATCACCAACGCAAAGGCAAACAGACGAGAGCAAGAGACAAATACTTTTGAAATGAATTTTAAATCAGAGCCGTCGCTTTAGATCGAACCATGCATGTTTTCATTTGTTGGTACATTAAAAAGAGTAGTGAACACTTTCATGTTACAGGGTACCTACTTCAGAGATATATTGCCACAACGGTTGAATTTTTTGTTTTAGATCAACTTCTTAAAAGTTTTGATAACATTTCTAGGTAGGTATTCCACTAAATCCAATTTATTTGTATTCACGTAATTTTGAAACGAGATAGAGGTCTTCCAAGATTTGTCTTTGTCTTTTCTCTTTCTAATTTGACATCTAAAAACAACAACAAAAAAAGTCCCTGGTTGGAAAATATTTAATCCGGTCATTTGATTATTTTTTGTATTTGGAACTGAAAACTTAAATTTGCGATCGAATTACCTATTAATTAGTGTTTAAACATTTTAGTGAACATTTTTTCAAGTGTTTGATACAAAAAAACTAATTTTATTACATATTAATCACAATTATTAAACACCCGAATTTTTTGGCTCGCCTTCGTGCCTTCGGCATTTGGTTTTGTTTTCCAACCAGCCAGTGCTGTCAGATTGTTTTTTTTAATTTCACACTGACGCTTCTGACATTTGGTGGCAGAGATCCATTGAAGCCTTTGGAAAGATATTTGGAAACGTAGTAGTAAATTTTATACGAAACTTGGTTCGTTTATATTGCAGAGTACATAAATTCTCACTTACAGTTCTCCATCAACAATAGAGCAGGCGAATCTAAAAAATCTTACCTCAATATATGACAACAAAACTGAGAAATTTTGCTGATAAATCCCGTTAACATTTTTAAAGTTCTCCGAGATTTCAGAATTATAAAGTAATAACTGGCCAAGTTATCTCATGCTCTTTAATTTAAGAACCTATTAAGAAACTTGCCGACAAATATTTTAATCCTGATTTGTAAATCGACAACACTGAGCTGAAACTGTCAGAGAAAATTCATTGTCATTTTATTTGCAACATAATTTTTCTTTCAATTCCATTTGAGGTAATTATTTATTTATTTTTTTTTTATAATTTGATCATAATCAATAAAATAACATTTTTCTTTTTAAAATGAAATATGTTTTTTTCCATATTTATTTTACATAAGTTTTTTTTTTAATTATCTGCAAATATATAAATTCATTCATAAAAATGAAATGAACTGAAATCATCAACTGAAAATGAAAAAATTCATTTTAAATAATCAAAATCAGCTGTTTTCTAAATTCAACAAGTTTGTTTTTTAACAAAACCAAAACAAAGAGAAGAAATACGTCCAACGTCCAATATCCGTACTCCCACCTTTTTTTTTTAATATTTGTATCGAGAAATGATAACAAAAATGCAGCAGAGAGAAAGTAACCAAAAAACCTGTCTATGCTGAGTAGGTTCAGGTTCAGATAAAAATTCAAGCTACGGCAATACCAGTTCATAAAATTAGTGATACGTGGAAGTGTCTACCGATAAAAGTTAGTTGAATTTTAATAGTTTCAGTTAAACGTTATCTTTTTTATCTACGATTAGTAGCTAAGTTATGGTCAAGAATCGAAGGTAACATTGAGAATTTCAACAAAATAGTCAAATATTTGAAAAGATTTTCTTTGAAATACAAATTTAAAAAAATAACTTTTTTTCAGGGAAGAATTCTCCGCGGATAAAATGCAGCAACTACCAAGAAGAATAGTTTATAATATTTTGGTAAGAGTTCAAAGAAAGAATTGTTATTGAAAGCCCAGAACACAAATAATTTAAGTTTTTTTTTGTAGACCAGAAACACCCTTCAAGTTTCACCGTACGTCTCCGGAGTTCAGTACAATCTAACTGCAGCCATCAACAAAAACCATCGCAACTATGCCAGCCAAGCCAAACCAACCAAACAAAATCTCCTTAGCTACCCAGCTCTGTCGCTCGAAGAGACAATAACGAAATTCCTTAAAACCGCCGAGCCATTCCTGACTCCCGAAGAGCTAGAACTTAATCGTAAAGAAGCTCAAGTTTTTCTCAAATGTGATGCTCCAAAACTGCAAAAGCTCTTGGAAGCAGCTGCTGCAAAAGAAGATAACTGGTTGGCCGACAGATGGTTACGAACAGCATACCTTCAATATCGGGATCCACTCATTATTTTCTCTAGTCCTGGCATGTCATTTCCCAGAGTAACCTTTAAGACTGATGAAGAGCTGCTGGCTTATACTTCAAAAGTCATATATTGCCTGATTAAGTATAAGGAAATCATTGATTTGGGTAAGGTTCCAGTTCATAAAATCGGTCCCAACGAATTGGATAATTCGCAATTCGGAAGAGTTTTGGGAACTTGCCGTATACCTCAACCCAAAGAGGACAAAGTAGAGTACAATCCGAATTCTACACATGTTGCTGTTGTGTATAAAAATCATGTAAGATTCGCCTGGGCTTCCAAAATAGTCCTTAATTAAATTTTTGAATTCTTTTTTTTTCTTTGTTTTAGTTTTATAAACTTCCTGTTTATTCAAAATCCCTAAAACCACTCCATCAAGATGTATTGCTAGCCGAATTGAAAAAGATTTTCGATGGTGAAAAGAACGAAGGCATTCCTTTTGGAATTCTTACCTCTGACAAGAGGGACAACTGGGCTACAGCATATGACGAACTTCTAAAAATTCCTGGAAACAAGGAATCAATAGAAGAGATTCAAAAATCTCTATTCACCGTCTCCTTGGATGGCGTAGTGTGTCACGATCCTTTTGGCAATACCAAAACCGTTCTAGCTGAGTATTTGATTCATGGATGCGGATCGAAAAATTATGCTGGCAACCGATGGTTTGATAAAACTATCCAGCTCATGGTCAGCAGAAGTGGATTTCAGGGATTTTGTTATGAGCACAGCCCAGCTGAGGGTCAACCAATTGCTCTGATGGTCGACTATCTTGTGAAAAATTTGTAAGAAATCAATTTTGCGGCTTTTTTCTGTAGTTTTTAATTGTGTTTTGTACTTCAATGTAGAGACGACAAAAAATTGTCCGAAGGTGCTGACACAACGAACTTCGAACCATCAAAGAAACTTGAATTGATATCGTCTCCAGCTGTGGATCAGCATATCAAAGTTGCGCAAACAAATCTAGACAAACTGGCTGAAGATCTTCATTTGAATGTGTTGCATTTCAAAGAATACGGCAAAGGTTTTCTTAAACAGCAGAAACTTAGTCCCGATAGCTTCGTTCAAATGGCTCTGCAGTATGCTTTCTACAAGTGAGTCTACACCTTCACCTTCACATATCACCCACAACTCGTATTTATAAATTCAAATTCCTACAAATTACAGGCTTCATAAGGAACCCGGAGCTGCCTACGAGTCCGCCCATCTTCGAATTTTCCGTAATGGTCGCACAGAAACCATTCGTTCATGCTCGAATGAGTCCATGGCCTTTGCCAAAGCCATGCACGAACCAAACCCAGATGAGCTGCGAGTGGAACTGCTGCGAAAGGCAGTGAATGTTCATCGTGAATACACAACAATGGCACTCCAGGGACGTGGTGTTGATCGTCATCTCCTTGGACTTAAACTAATGGCTCTTGAAAACAATCTACCCATTCCGGAATTCTATAATCTGCCAGCCTTCACACGGAGCAATCATTTCCGATTGTCGACAAGTCAAGTCGCTTCGGTTAATGAAGCTTTCATGTGCTATGGACCAATGTATCATGACGGCTACGCTTGTTGTTACAATCCTCGGGAAAATGATATGATTTTGTCATTGGCTGCATGGCGGAGCAATCAAGAGACTTGTGCTGATAGATTCGCAGCTTCATTGCAGGAATCTTTGAATGAAATGATGGGGGTTTTGTGTAGAGCTGGCGAGAAGCCCAAAAATAAATTGTAAATAAACATAGTGTTGATAATAATTATACATTTTGTTCATTGAACTGAACAATTGTTTTGAAAATAAATAAATTTTGGATTAGGAAAAAAGTCTTTCACATCAACAGCTTCTACATACTTCGTAAAAATAGTTAACGGGCAAATCTAAAACCGTTTTAGGTTAATTTAAAATTGTCTTTTTATCTATGCGGACAAACATTCAAATTGGAAGCGTGCATAGTCAAACAGATTACGGAACGTATTTAATGAAATTAAAATTTTTAAAAGACCAACCAAGACTCTTAAGCTTTTGGTTTTAGGGTTCCCATTTTTGAAAACTTTCCCCAATTAGTTATATTCACAACTTTTGCAATCGATTTCATGGATTTTTTTTATTATTTGCTGCTTAAATTTGACATAATTTATACAAAAAATATTTTCACTTTCGAAACAATTTAATTTTAATTATCAATTTTTTTTTCTTAATAATCCAAATCTTCTGCATCGGGTCCACTTAGGGCAAGAATTTTGAAACCAGTTTTTTCTTCCAATATATTCGTACCTGGTGCATCACATGTAGTATCGAGCGAAGTACATGTATGGCAATGGCAACTCAATGCTTCCATATATTCATATTGACGAATTTCAAGACTTGCTTCCGGATGGCAATTTTTGAGAACGGCTACAGCCGGGGCACGCGATTCATGAACACACACTGAATGATATGCCCTCTTGTAGGGAAATTTCCAATCGGATATCTCACTGGATTCACAACGACCCCAACAAGACATCACGTTCACCAAATCCCAGCATTCGCGTCCTTTGGCATCGGATTGAGTGACATGATAAGTGTACACGCGGCGATGGCAGCCAAGTGGTGCTGGGGTTGGATCCTCGGCAACTGCTTCAACTTCAATAGAGGTTAAGGTGGCTGTCGAGCAAGGCTAGACACACTTAGACCATAGTTGGTCCATTTCCACTTCAATAGAACAATTTATAATTTTCGTGATGCATAGAAATGCACAGAATACAAATAAACTGGAGAACATAATTATAAAAAAATTGACAAAAAATACCAAAACAAATTCGCTATGAATATCTTACAGTTCTCCGTTCATATTTGATGGAGAGCAGTTGAAACTGAAGAGTTAGGTTTCCTAAGTTCTGCAATACTGAATATGGATAGTGGCACGACGCCCGTTTTTATATGAAAAGAAATATTTAAATTTTTAAACTTCATGCCTGCGCAGTGAATAGATTTCTTTACTTGAAATGACTATGAATTTGGGTTGGGCTTCATAAATGAAAAGAAAATTTCAATGATTTAGTTAAACGAATTCTGATTATTAATTATGGCCGAAGATGAATGAATGTAAATGAAACATGAAACTCCTTAAGAAGATGAAATAAAAATATAAATAAAGTATCGTTCTTGAATCTTGATAATTGCTATAATAGTAGTGTTTCTGAAAATGTTCATATAAATTGCGTTAAAGATAAACGATATTTTAACTAGTGGTACGGAGTATATTTAAGATTGCATTAGGGTGTAGCGGCAAAAAGCATTTTTTGTAGCATTAGAATCATTGTTTTCGTAGTACCTACTACTCAAGTGAAAACAAAATTATATCTCACTCTTTCCCTTTGGAAACCAAATCAGTTACAGAAGTATTTTTTTTTATAAATAAGTTTTGATTATTTCTTATAATTTATATAAGATAAAGCTTATATATTTGTTCAAGTCTTTTTAACCGTTTCCAAATTTTGGCAAATGAAACTTAAAATTTTTTGGAATAATTGATTCAACAAAATTCAAGACATCTTCATCAAGAGTTGAATTTGATCAATCCAAGTTGAAATTCTCAGAGATATATTTCGAAAGGTGAAAGTTAAGGAACACCTTTAAGGACATAGGATAGAGTTTGTCATATATGGCCAGTCAGGAACTGACAATTTATGACGACTCCAATGATAACGAAGATGAATCCCCGCGTTCTTGTATCAGTGAAGAAGCTTTGAATGCCCTAAATGAAATGCGAAAAGGAAATTTGATGTGTGATGCGGTTGTAAGTGTTCATGATGGATCCTTCAATGTGCATCGGGCCATATTGAGTGCTTGCAGTTCTTATTTTAGGTAAAGTTTCTTTTTTTTCGAGTTCTTCTCAAACTATACCATTTCTTGGTATAGAGCTTTATTTACTAACACATTGTCATCATCGGAAAAACAAAATGTATTCATCCCGGATATGCGTGCCGCCATAATGGAGGAAATTATAAGCTATGCCTATTTGCGGCGATGTGAAATTAGTCCGTCGAACGTTCATGAGCTTCTAGCCCTGGCTGACTATGTTGGAATGACAGGATTGGTAAAGCAATGTAAAATTGTCCTCGCACGAATGTTGACACCCAATAGTTGTTTCGGCATAATGCGATTCGCAAGGTAGGTAATTAGTTTAGCTGGTAGAATTTTTAGTGTTAAATAATAATTATGTAAATCCTACACGACACGATGATGTTTATGATTTTAAAGTAGCTTTCGTTTTTGTGATGATCTGTATAAAAAATCCCGTACCTACTTGTTGCGTCATTTCACTCAAGTTGCTGCAAAAAACGATGATATTTTAAAAATTGGATTGGAAGATTTTCTCGACATCATCACAGATGATATGTTAAATACAAGAGATGAAGAACTCGTTTGGAAATTATGTATAAAATGGATTGATTATGATGTGAACGAAAGGCAAAAGTATTTACCGCAGCTTATGCAAGGAGTTCGATTGGGATTGATGACTCCAAAGGTATGTACGTACGTTTCTTTTAACTGAGGCGATACAAGAAAGATAGGTATGCATGAAGGATTTATAGGGAATCGTGTCTAAGAGCCTATAGCGTAATTATCTAGAAATGAAAAGTTAAATCCTTCTTGAATAAAAGTACACGTTTTTGAATTTAGAAGACATACAGATTTAAGTGAAATAATTTTTTCGTTAATTTGATGTGATAATTTTGAATTCGTCGTTCTATATTTTGTTTGTTATGTTTTTTTATTTTCTGCTTTCTAAGGCTTATTTGCTGAAACGAAATTTAAGAATTTATGTTCCACATAAGAGCTTATGTGATAGCTTATGCTGAGGAAAAACTAGAACATAAGCGCTTAGGTAGAACATAGATATTTATGTTTCGTATCAGCAAACGGCTCTAAGTCTGGTAACATCTAATATTGAATATTGCTTAATAATTTGCTATTCAATTTTCGCTAATCAGTTGTGACAGTTTCAATTTCTTCGTGCTATGTTTTCTATGTTTGCTACATTCATGAATTATATATATTTTGTTTCCTAAATTTATGATTTAAAAAAAATACAAAAACAGAATTTGCCATTAAAGCACAAACAAAATTAAAGCATTAAAGCACACTGAAATTGAAATTATCACAACTAATAAACGACTACTGTACAGCAAATTACTAGCCAATAAACTATTCAAATCTCATGTTGTCTATTCAAAAGCTTTGTTAAATATCTTAGCCCCACAACCCCTTGCCTCATTGCATAGGAAAAAAACCAGAGTGAAATAGTTATGAAAGACCACTAACTACATAATGTATACCTTTTAGACCTATTGCACCCGCGATTGTATGTCACTACTTAATAGGAATACAAATATACGAAGTTAGAACCCTTTTTAATTTTAACAGTTCTTTATGGACGAAGTAAAAGATCATCCATACGTTCTGAAATGTATCGAAGCAAGACCTCTAATTCTAGAAACCCTGTCATTTTTATACGAGCTGGATATGGTGAGACCCAACGATAAGGAGGTATTCAAAAGATTAATAAAGAAAAAAAAAAAAAACACGGGAGAGAAATAATTTTTATTTTGTTCAAGCTTGTAACACCTTTAATTGCAATGCCTCGATTGCCACACGAAGTAATTTTTGCCATAGGTGGTTGGAACGGAGGCACTTCGAAATCAGCAATCGAAACATATGACACTCGTGCCGACCGATGGGTTAATATTCCGGATGAAGATCCAGCTGGACCAAGAGCATATCACGGTACGGCTGTTATTGGCTTCAAAATCTATTGCATTGGGGGATATAATGGAGTCGAATACTTCAATACATGTCGTGTATTTGACGCAGTTAAGAAAACTTGGAATGAGGTTTGTAAACAAAAAAAAAGAAGATGTTTCTATCCTAAATATGTAAATGATTCGTCTTTTTGAGTTTGTGAACTCAATTACTTGGAAAAGATGGGAATTCAAATAAAGGGAAAATTATTAATTTTTTTTTCTTCAGATAGCTCCAATGCATAGTCGCCGTTGCTATGTCAGTGTGGCTGTATTGAATGGACAAATATACGCGATAGGAGGGTACGACGGTGTAAATCGTTTGAATACTGTTGAACGTTATAGTCCCAAAACAAATCAATGGACCATGATAACGCCCATGAATATGCAAAGATCTGATGCAAACGCATGTACTTTGGATGGTAAAATTTTTGCAACGGGTAGGTTAGTTGGCGGAGAGAGGCTGTGTTTTTAAGAAATGAGATTGTTTTTCTTTTTTTTTTAATTTATTTTCTTTTTTGTTTCAGGTGGTTTCAACGGCCAAGAATGTCTTTCGACCGCCGAATTCTATGACCCCGCAAGTGAGATATGGACTGCAATTCCGAATATGAATCATCGCCGATCAGGTGTTTCAAGTGTTGCTTATCGCAACCACATTTACGTTATAGGAGGTTTTAATGGATTAGCTCGTTTATCGACCGGAGAAAAATACGACCCGGAAACGGAAACCTGGACATTCATACAAGAAATGTGTCATGCCCGAAGTAATTTTGGATTGGAAATCATCGATGATATGATTTTTGCAATTGGGGGCTTCAATGGTATTGCTACAATACCACACACAGAATGTTATGTGGCTGAAACTGATGAATGGTAAACAGTTCTTTAATTTTTATAATAAAAGACCATAGACGGAAGTAGGTTAAGTGTAGGGTTTACTGTCATATTATGTCATGCATAACTGTCTACATATCAGCATTTCTGAGTCTTCGCGATTATATCTCTAAGTTTAGAAATCCTTTCTTTCCAGGATGGAGGCAACAAATTTGAATGTTGTTCGATCAGCTTTGACTGCAAATGCTGTAAGTGGCCTTTCGAATATTCGAGATTATATTCATCAGAATAGAGAACTCTTAATGGAAGAACGTCGTCAGAGAATGTTTCCCAATATTGGTGCCATTGCTATTGCTGAAGAATTTGAAAGTGCTGACGAAGAAATGACCGTTGAGAGTTGAATGACGAACACGAATCAACAGATCCAATATACATCGACAAAAAAACATAAAAACATATTAAATTTACTGATGAACTCTAAATTTCTTCACTTAAAAATGACTAAATTTGAAATTAAAATTCACGTCTATTGAATTTAATTTGATTCTTTTTTTTTTCTTTTTAAATTGGTTCTTCAAATCAGCATGTCCTTTAACTTGAGGAAGCAATATTGAGAAGACAGCATCGCTAGAATAAAAACCAGTGCCAGAAGATACTCCTTTGTCAGTCTTGCAATTCACTTTTGCCAGTGATTACAATCGGAATTTTAATTTAAGATCAATTCAAGATTATGTCGTGGGTAGGTTAGGCCACTGCTGTACTACTCTTTTGTATTATTTCAACATTGGCAGCGAATTCTTGGCAAAAACCTGGCTGTCTTCGGGTGGGTAATACTCGAAAAATTAAAATTCCAAACTGTGTTGAATTTCATATTACGACAAATGCATGTCGTGGATTTTGTGAATCTTATGCTGTGCCGTCAATACCTTGGGGTGGTTATGAGAAACCACCCAAACCAGTTGTTTCGGTGGGTCAATGTTGTAATATGATGGACTCGGAAGATGTAAGTGGCGATTGTTTTCAAAATCTTATCTGCTATCCGGGTGAATCGAGTCTACCGATTCACTTAGGATTTTGAAACGAATCAGACTCGTTTGTTGGAACGAATCATAAATATTTATATAAGTGTGAGTGAGTGGTTCTTTTTTGATGCACATTAAGTGCAACTTTTATTTCAATATTGAACTGAAATATGTCCGCCAAGTAGAAGACTAAGCACTATTTAAAGAAAATCATAGAATTATTGATAGGTAAAAGCTCTTTTATATTCATGATTCGTTTTATCAAACCAGCCCTATAGTTTCTTCATTGTATTGTAGGGAATTTGGTAAAATTAAATGTTGTTGTTTGTTTTCTTTTTTTTTAGGTTCATAAGCGTGTGCTCTGTTTAGATGGCCTCAAGAAATTCACATTTAAATCGGCTGTAAGTTGTAGTTGTTATCGCTGCAAAAGGACCTAATCCAAAGAAGAAGCAGCTTTCTCAAAAAATTTATTTTTAATGCAATCCTCTCGAGCCTCTAGGTTTTAATTTGAAAAATTTAACAGATGGATATTATGATTTAAAAGAAAGAGAATAAATAAAATAAATGTTTCGCAAAATTAACCAATTTTTAGTGTAAAATATTTGTTTATTATTAGTATTACTTTGTCTTTCCATTGCGGAGACAATATCTTAACTTTTTCCAAATGGCGGAAGGTAAACAAAACTGGAGCATAAACCTATTATAAATTAATTGAATACAAATCAAATTGTCTTAAGTCAGTTTTTTGAGAAAAATAAGATACTCCTTTACTGCCTAATAATTTTGAATAGTAGGTGTCGTTATTGTTGATCCTAAAAAAAATTCAAAAAATGTCGGGGGAATATCCAAAAAAACAGACATATATTTTCAGAAACTTGAAAATCACTAACATAATTTGGTAATAAAAACAAAAAGAAATGGAATTTTTTATCAATTTCGCTGAACCGAAAAATCCGATACCTTTTTTTTTTGTTTTTTTTTTTTTTTTTAACGCTATAAATTTCTAAATTGTTACCCTCAAAGCCCTTCATTAACTCCATCCGCTAAGTATAACTTTTTAAACACAAGAAGTAAATTAGATACCCCATGTTTTGTTTATACTAAATTTCGCTTTAGAAGAAAATCCCCTTAATATAAATTTTTTTTTGTTTTATAACGGAATGGCAAAGTTACTTATAGAATTTTGTAAAATTTTTTAGAAATAAAATTTCATTTTTGTTTTTAATTAATTTATATTTGTTGTCCGAAGTTAATATTTTATCAACTAAAACTCTCACGACCAAAAGCAAGAGCATCACTACGCCCAGATCTTCCTATACTGAAATTTCACACTATTATTGCAAATTTGTTTACATAAACAATTTATTTGGCATACTCCTCGAGCCATTCCGTGACATTTGAAATAGGACATACAGGGCTGAGATACCAAGGCCGACTCCACCACCCACAGCACATTTTCGAATACCAGCTACAACATAAACATAGCATTATTTTCCAGACATTGAATAAAAAAGATTTTTTAAACTACCGGATGATTTATATAGGAACCCAGTTGCTGTGCCTGCCAGAACTGTATTCAGCTCGTCATCCTCTCCCCTGGCAAATTGCAAGAGCACTCCAAACGCCGAATACATTACAGCCAAGGTTCCGAGGGTGTTGGCAGTGGCGGATCCTTGTTTCATAACATGGTTAAGAAGTCTAGAAGAATTGACCAACTAAATATCGGTGAAAATAAGCCTTCTCTGGTGCACTTACTGTGTTCTCCTTAATTTTCCTGTCTGTTGTAAAGCTGCCGTCGTCCTCATACCATTATAGAATCCGGCTACACCACCAATGCCCGCTCCAACCATTACCGAAGTACCAATTTGTGAGAAGGCCAGCTCGAAGCGACCGCGTTGTTTGTTGGCTCCTTCGGGGAAAATAAACTCCGGCTGAGATTGCTGCATAAATCTAGGATCATAATTCAGATAAGGAGATGTAAAAGCAGGAGTTGAAGTGCGTGCGCGACTTTCATTCCCGTAGGAGGGTGCTGCAAAAACAAACCAAAGAGAGAGAACACATGTTTTGAAATTACAAACGAAATTGCGTAATGTGCTGCTTACATGATGAACCCGTATCCAAAGAGAATGGTTTATTCAAATAATCGTCACTCATTTTGTACTTTGTTTTATTTTACAGAAAAACCAAGAAGATTCGTTCTTTTTTTCTTTTACAAAATATTTCAAAATTGAATTCGACCGTCCTACCAGATTATTTTTTTCAGAAGATTCTCCAAAAGGTTGACAGCTGACAGTTGAATCTTTTTATTTATTTTTTGTTCTATCAATTATTTGTTAAGTTGGCAAAGCTGCTTTGGGATTCATTCACAGTAAGATTTAATTTTTTTGGTTTTTTTACAATAAACCGCGGAGGTAACCAAAAAACGACATTTGGGATTGTATAAATAAATCTACTGTAACCTTGTTTTTATATACATACATAGGTATGTGAGTTTTCTTATAGAAGCTTATTTTTAAAGAGAAGGGAAAAGATACGGCATTTAAGTATAAAAAAAATTCGTACGACACGATGATTTAAAACTATAAATGAAAATAAATAATGCCTAGTTATGACCGATTTTTGTAAGGTCTTCTAAATATTTAAAATCCCACTAAACCTTAAAATGACGTCTTTTGCTTTAAAATAACCTTTTGAACTAAATGCACGCAGTTTCATTGAATTTTAAAGGCGTATTTTCACTGTCATTAGAACAAGTAGAAGGAAGGCATTTTACCTACAAATAAGATCTGATATCCTGCTCTCATTTTTTTTTTTGGAGAGAAGTTTGTTTATTAGAATTAAAAGTGTTCGATGGAACCGATAAATGGCATTTTAAAATTTAACGAAGTAATATAAATTTAAGAGCTTGGAGCAACTGGCCATACGACCATTAAGAAAAACTTTAGATAAAAACGATTTTAGTGGATGTTTATGAAATTGGCGGAAATGACAAAAGAGGTAATTTCACAAATTATAGAAAAATGTTTGAAATTTCATCTCATTTCATTTAGAATTTTAATTGGCTGTTATCGCTTTTTTTTGTTGTTTCCACTTTTCGTTTTTCAAACATCGAATTTTGACATTTAGATACAAAGGATTTTAAAATTGATTCCAATTGAGTGTGTTCGTAAGGTTTGCAAGTAATTTCCAACCCAATTTAGTGCAAATTTGTTTGAAACTATCTAATTTCGAAATATTAATTTGTATGGGAAATGAGGTGATTTCGAATCAATTTGGAAATTTTGACGAAAACGTAGTTTATCTCAGCAACAAATAATCTATAAACCCATTTCCATCTATCGTAACCTGAACTCAGCCAACAAAAAAATCAATTCTTCTTTGTACTTCAATTCACAATGGCTGAAAGCCAAATGTCAAACAAAAACAAAATGTTTTTATTTTTTTTTTTTATTCTTCTCTCATTCGACTAGTGCATGATTTCGCTATATTTTATTTTTTCTATTCTTCAATTTATCGTCAGTGGTCGTTGGTTACGGTTCGTTGTTTGGTTGTGTTTAATAAAACGTTGGTTTTATTTGCTGCCCCTCAAATATAATATAACAAAAAAAAAAGTAATAAATTCCGTTCTCCCCACAATCTCTTTCATCACATTTTTTTCAAAAACTAAAATTTCCCAAATAATTAAAGAAAAAACTTATCAAATACAATCCAATCAAATGGCGTCAAGTGATGTTAAATTGTCAAGACTTTTTAGACTTGCACAAAAATTTAATAATTTCTATCTAACCGGTGAGTAATTGCAAAGGAATTTCGTTAGGTTTTTTTTTGTACATAAATTTAGGTACAATTGATTGTTAACTCTTTTCTAAGTATAAGACAAAAAAAATTTAACAGCCGGGTTCCTCTTATTTGAATGCAATCGCCCCTTTTTTGTGAAACCCAAATCGTCATCATCTTCCAACTTCCATCCTCTTGGTTCGCCTCGCTCGCCTGCTCTTAAAAAGCTTCATCCTCTAATAGTATATCACAACGAACCAGAGCCTTATCGATTTGTCCAAGTTTTTCCGTGTGAAATAAAAATGAATTCCTCTTCTCGCAAAAAAAAAAACAAAAATCAAACAAGAATATTATTTCATAATACAAAACAAATTTCATTGAACTAATAATTGGCTTCTCTCTGTTTTAAGTGGATGCGATTATGAAATCATTTTCGTCGTCATTAAATTTGTTTGAGATAAATGTCTCGCCAAACTAGGTAGGTACAAATGTATCATCTAATCTCTAATGGAATCAAGGTAACCGTTTTTTTTCCTCCTTTTTTTTTGATGATGGGGCGCGGGGTACGAAGAACACACGAGTGGTGTGCGAGCGGACGACGACAACTACAAGAAGAAGGATTTGTTCAGCTTTTGCAGAAATCTCCTTCGATCATTCTTGCTCTTCATCTGTGTCATTATCTTGAAAATCTTTTTTTTTTATATTCCTCTTGGCCTTTGGGTAATTTTTTCGTCAACAAACTATTTTTTTTTGTTGAATAAATGCATATTTATCTTCATTTTTTTTTTTTTGACGTAACATGTTTTTTCTTTGTGCTTTGACACATAATTTGTTTATATTTTTGTTCCCTTCCCTGCCACCATGAACAACATGGTTGCGCGGCCTCTTCGCTCTGCCTGCCGGTTGCGATTCGAACCGGCTCCAAATACAAGATCCCATCACAGAAGGACAGATATAGGTACAAACAAAATTATGTAGGTAGGGGCATGTAGATTTCGTTTAAAGCTTGAAATAAATTCTGAAATTTTTATCTAGATTTGTTTTCAAGTGATATTAAAAAAATAGCTCTTGTTGGTTTAGCGCAAAAAAAAAAATAAATCCGAAAAAAACCTGGTAAAATTGGTTTTTACAATCTCGTTTTGTTTTTGTATCGAATTAATTTTAAATAAATTTGCGGAAACTTTTGTGGGGGCTAGATTAGGGGTAGATACTATCATCCCATTATCAGAAGCATAATAAAGCTAATTTATGCTAGAGTATATGGGTTAGAGACAAGGTTTTATTTATGTACTTAGGTACAAACTTGTTTTTTTTTTTTTGTTAATGTCACGTGAAGGTACTTAAGTTCATTGTTCGTTAAAATGGTATTTTTTGTTTATACACAAAAATTGATTGACAAAAAAAAATAATATTCTTCAAATACTTAGCAACCTTATAAGTATAACGTTATCTCGACACAACAACACAAGTACATCAACACACATCACATGAGTGTTAAGAAAGAAGAATCTCGTTTACACAAAACGTGCGCCACAAAATTCCAATAGACACAGTTCAGAACCAGAGCCGCATTTATGGGATTTGGCGCTCAGGCGAAGATCTATACTTCATTAAAACTTTTTTTTATACATGTACCTACCCACATTTTCAGACGTTTTGCAAATCTAGCTTGGGAATTATTTTACATAAAATGCATAAAATGCGTCGAGACAAGAAAAAAAATCATATGGGAGGGGGTCTACTTCAAACACCGGAGTTGTTTTAAAAAATCGAATTGAAATAGAAAAATAATCATTAAAAAAACAACGTCAACATTGTACCTTTTTTTAAACCAGAATTTCATTCTTTAGAATTGTTTTTGAAAAATTATGTTTCAATCTCAAAATTTTGAAAAAAATTTTGTTTGAAACCAACCTATTCCAACTAAAACGTTTTTGATATGTTAACATCTATGCCAGCGGTAGAGTGAAATAAAAACGTGAACTTTCTTCTGTGCGACGTTACGGTGTAGCATATTACGTTACGGGAGTCCGCATAGTAGGATATTGGGTGCGTTCAGTGGCAAAAATCTGAAGATCCCCTTCAAGCAAACTAGTCCGTTTTGGAACCGTGCACGTAGTCAACAAAATATGGACGACTTCGCATACGGATCCAAATATGGATCCTCAAAACTGCGCTTGGACAAACATTGATGTTTACACATATTAACCGTTTTCTTCAGGGGTACCTCCTCTTGACAGAAAGTGAATCACATCTTAAACGTTTGGAGTCTGCAGAAAATTGTAAGTGGGCTCCAACAGGAATAGCCCTGGTTCTCTACAAGCTGTCGTGCCATTAATCGATACAAGATTTTGATTTGATTATTTATTTAGTTTCAGCCCACATGAAACCTTGCGTAAAAACCTAAACATGATTTGCCCTCATGACCCGGTTTTCCCAGAATTTCCTTGTGCTGTAATGTAAAGTCTGTTTGAATGTCTATTTCACTAAAGTTCAATAAGGTCTATGACCGAAGTGGTTCGTTCCCTTTTATAACACTGTTTATGTGAAAGGAAGGTTTCTAGGACTGCAGTTTGTGTAGCTCTATGGCACTAGTTGTACCAACATACCTAAGCCAATCTCTGAATTTAAGTCATGGTTGTAAGATTGGTGGCGTTTTCTACAGGTAGCCAGGAAACCAAATGTATGTAGTCACAATTTGCCTAACGGCTCTGTAATAGGGCTGTGCGCCAAATTGTTTTCAAAAAATTCTACCGCAAGTTAGGAAAAAAAGGTAATCTGACTTCCGCCGCAGCTTATTGAGGTGTATATTGAACAAAAATCATAATGCTTTAATTTGCGCCTACTGTTCTTTCGGCCACAAATTGCATATATTTTTGCTACTGTCCTGGAAATAGCGTTATTCAGTGTTGTTTGGGGTTTAACTCTCTTGTGTTAAAACCATTGTTTTGAAATCTTATCTTTCCAAGAGCATTTCTGTTTTGCGTTTTGTGACTCATTAGTCTCTGGGTTAAGGGTTATTAATTCTACATCAATGATTACCTAAGCCATATGATACGATAAAACACATGTAACGGTTGTAACTACAAAATATATACATCGCAACCCCGACCAAGAATAATTGATTTATCATTTTAGTTTGCAATAATAATAATCTATAGTTATACATACATAATGTATGCATATAATTTCCTATATAATGCCCGAGGTGTGTCCTTATAATGACGCATTTTTATCGTATTTTAACCTTCTGAACTTACAAGTCACCTTCATTTCTAAAGCGTAGTTGAGGAAAAGTGTTAAAAAAAAACATTTGAACTACTTTGGTGTTGTTGGTTTCTTTTAAGTTCGCTGGAAATGTATTTTGCAATCGACTGTACTAGCTCTTAAGCTTTGTTGTTTTAATGGATCGTCCTACTTTCTTTGAAAACTGATTGGATGAAGGTTGTATTATTGTTGTATGAGTCATCAGTTGTATTAATGAAACTTTGCCAAAAAAAAAAGAATCGGCTATTGCAAACTAGGATTTAAATTTTGATTTTACTTTTCTCATAGACAATAGGAAAATATGTGTTGATTCTTGTTTTAGGAATATGTTATTTGTAAGCAGTGTTTTTTAAACACTTTACTTCTGAGTGGATATTTGCCAAATTTTGTTTTTGAATATTGTCAATTTGAAGTTTTCTTGGTTTGTGCTAAAGCAATCACTCATTTTACAGATAAAATAAAACAATCAATCATATAAGAAGATTCGAATCTGAGGTTTGCTAACGTATATTTGTGAAGCAACATTTAAAGAAATGCAAAAGATAAGAAATACAATTTTTTAGTTTATAACTTGGAAACTTTGTATCAATTTTCTCACATTAAATTTTGTCGATTGTTTGACAGATAACGTGTAGACAGATGGGCAAATATATTCACACATATTTTGAGCGTAAATAGAAAGTGTAGGTACATGAACAATTATTCACAATTGCGGAATTGGATTCCAGGGCCTTGTTGCTTACAACTCTCAACCATTCATGTGTGAGTGTTATCAGAATTAAGGGTTTCTTCAATTTTCCGCCGAATCCGAACGGCTAAGGTGAGTGGCAGTTTCGTATGCCAAGAAATACTCTCCGATACTCGGATGAGACATAACCCTCGCAAAAAAAAGGAAGGAAGCAGAGGTTGTGATTCGATTCATAGACCTTCAGCGTGACAGTCCTTACCAATACGCTCTAAAGTTTTTTGCTAGAATATTTCTAAAATTTAATATATTTTGCTTTGAAAATATGGTCAGAGTTTATAAACCCAACTAAAATGTAAATTATATTGCACTCGTATCAGTTCTTGAAATGAATCACATTGACATACATATTTTTGTATATAGTGATTTACAAACAAACAAAAATTACACAGCTGTTTTCATGATTAAAAAAATAAGTAATCGTTTAAGTGCTGCAGTATTAGTCATATACTACGTACAACGGTTTGCAGTTTTTGATAAAAAAAAAATAATTTTGGTAAACAAAAGAGATGTTTGCAATTAATAATAATTAAACAATTTTTCCAGCGTACAAATGTGGGTTGTAAAAATCAGTTCTTTTTTTTTGGAAAATCGATCAAACTACATACTAACGAAATAAAAGGGAATAACCCATAAATAAAGCAATTTTCTCAACAAAAAAAAAAAGACGCCAGCAGCGAATTTCTGTTATGTGATTTTATGGAATGTTGTTTACACACGCAATGAAAAAATAACTATGAGGGACCTAGAAATGTTAAACTGCATTTAAGGATTTATATTTTTAGAGACTTTTCTAGACGCATTAAACAACTTAAATTTATTTGAACCACCTTAATGTAGCTGTGAGGTGTATTGCTAAAGATTTCCCATTTATGGATTGTTACATAAAGTTAATGGAATAAGTTTCATTTTCTCAGAAAAGCTAATAAATAAATCAATATTTTTATTAAAATGTATTTATAGAACTAAATAAGGAATATGTTGCATATAAGATGTGTCAAATGCAACAACAGCAAGCAGCCCAGTACCAGATACATTCCAATGTTCAAATTTATATTTAATTTTATTCGATGCTACACGATCCCTTTAAAACTCTTACCCGGAACCGTAATATGATATAGCTTTTATTGTTTGTATTTGGAGATTCTATTTAACAGCGCGCCCACAAGCCAGTGATTAATTTAATAATAATTTATGACATTTGTTTTGATGGAGATTAAAAGTTGAGGCGGTTTTCTTTTTTTGAGTTATCTCGGCAAAAACGTTTTCAATTGTTTATATTTACATATGTACATATGTACTTTGTACTAGTATAGTTTACTTCCATCATAATTCCAACAAGGCTTAATAAAGTATACACTGCAGTTCATTTGGATAGACGTACGTAAAAAAATAACCGTTAGGTTAAAAAAAAAAACTATTTTTAAAATATAAAAATAAATAACCTTTCTCCTAAATGTACATTGTTGTGTGCTTATTAATTCAGAAAGAATGATATAAGACCTATGATAGCAAAAATAACATGAAACCGAGAAACCTAAATCTTGCAATCAGGTGTTGATTTCTTCAATTTTTGTATGCACCCTAATCTTTCATCCATCAACTGACCGCAACTCTTTTTGATTAAAATCAATTGTTGTTTATTTCATTATTAGGATATCAAAAAGGTGAAATTCGTCCATTTCTAGTCGAGGGTCAGCAAGTTGGTCTAATCAAATCGGAAATTACCAAGCATTTGCTTAAGTATCCTGAAGTATTTTGTATTCGTGATTGTGAATATACTAAGCAGGTACAATTTAATTAGAAATTTTTATATAGCGACGAGATTTATAATTCCTAGTCAATCTTATATTTCAGGGAATTGTCGAATTGAATCCAGCATTCCGTGATTATTCGGAGAGAACTGAAAAGCTTGACAAGATTTTACGAGAAATACGATCGAATGATATTTTTTCAGCTCTCGAAGGATGGCGCGACGAAGTAAGAATGTCAATTTGGAATTTGCTTTAGATATTAATTTTTATTGATTTTTTTGTTAATTTAGTACTATGAAGTCAAATCATCAGATTATAGGAGTCTCTTGAAAATGGATCGATCGGCAACATGCCTGTTTGGTGTGCGCAAATATGGTGTTGATATTAACGGATACGTACGACATCCAACACATGGTATTTGTATTTGGCTACAACAACGTTCTAATACGAAAGAAACTTGGCCCGGCAAGTGGGATAATATGGTCGGTGGGGGATTGTCTGTTGGCTATGGCATCCATGAGACGGCTGTTAAAGAAGCCGCCGAAGAAGCGTCCATTCCAAGCGATCTCATTAAGAACCTAGTTTCGGCCGGTTGCGTTTCATTCTTTTTCGAAAGTGATCGTGGTTTATTCCCGAATACTGAGTATGTGTTTGATTTGGAATTGCCAATTGACTTTGTGCCCCATAATGCCGACGGAGAGGTACAAGCTTTTGAGCTCCTCCCAGCCAAGGAATGTATAGAAAAAGTTTTCACGCCAGAATTTAAAACAACGAGTTGCCCAGTAGTTATTGATTTTCTTATAAGACATGGATATATTACTCCGGAAAATGGTAAGAATTGTTGTTCGTCTCAAATGATGAAAAGTTATTAATTTTTCTCTTTTCATTTAGAACTTCATTTCACACAAATAGTGGAGTTGCTTCATGTGCCATTGCAATCGCTATACACGTACAAATCAAGAACTGAATCGAACATCACCGAAAATGGTCACATTAAAAATAACAATTAAATCTGATGTTAAAATAATTGGGATTTTCTTATAGCTTTGTGTATATTATTTGTTTCTTCTCCTCTACAAATATATATATATTTTAGTTTCTGTATTTATTTAAATTTAAAAAAAAAAAACCGTTTTTACTTAAATAGTATTGACAAAAGGGCATAGCTCTTAGAAAATTAATTTAATAATTATAAATTTGAATAAAAATATAACAAGTTTTTAGACGTTTTTAATTAAGCAAAAAAAAAAACAAAAGAAAACATTCAACAAAAGAAAAACAGCAACAAAAATATTAACGAATACTTAACCAAAGTGCTCAAAAAGTAGCGTTCTTACTTTTGTTATATTTAAATAGTATGCAAATTAATTATAAATAATATAGAATTATGCAATAGATTGTAGTTGTAAAAAAAAAAATATTTAAAAAATTAAATAAATAAAAAAAAAACAATTTCTTCCGAACCGAAGCTAAAAAAGGTATAAACACAAAAAATTATATATATTAAAAATAATTATTATTATTATATCACCTATATTTATATCGCGAATGAATAAATAAATAATATTTATACATTATATATTTGTTGCTGCACACAATATAATTAATAGTTATGTTATTTTCAAAAAATATATAGAGTATTGCTTTTAATAATTCTTTTTTACTTAAATATAAAAAAAAACGTATTTGTATTAAATAATTTTTATTTAAAGTTAAATAATTTAATTATTATTATTATAATTATTGTGTAAAAGATGTTGGTGTTTGATATTCCTATTAAGTAGTTGCATATTTAACAAAACAAAACAAAAAAAAATTGTTTTCAATTGCTCTTTAATTATTTAAAATATTTTATCAATAATGATTATTTCAGTTCTGTTTTGTGTTGACAGTTAATTTTTTACTTTACGAAAATACAACTTACAAAATACAAATTCGTGTTTTTAAAACTATAAATTTTGGTCCATTGTGTTTTTATATTTAAAAGATTATCTTTTTTAAGGCTTGTCGTGTGCTACTTATTGCAAAATATATTAACGATCAAATAAAGTCTGATTTCGCTTTGATTGAAAATGGTGTTCTCTAAAGATTTATGCCAATGTTGGAGCTCCAATAGGCCTATTCCAGAAAGCCCGGATGATAGCGGATTTGTATTTTCCTATCCTTAACGATTTTAACATCCAAGAAGAAGATTAGTACTTCATGAATCTTTACAAAAAAAGCATTTTTTTACTATCTCGAAAACCTGACTACACGGATCACAATTCCGGGGTCGGATTCGACTTAACCTTTCGATAAGTGTTATTAAAAACAAAATATATGCCAGAAAAACTAATCATACACCCTAACAAAGGTTGTCAAATATCAATAATTGATTTATAAATGACAGAACTTATAGAAATAAATACACCAAGAAGAATACCTAGCACTATATAAAAGGACTTGTTGGATTATTGATCCAAAGTAGCTTTAAATGGACTTATCAGTTGAGTAGTCAACGGGAACAGAAAATGACTCAGAAAAACAATACTCGGATCTCGGAACAAACAATCTAAGCTTTTGGAGTAGTAGGAGTGAAATAGTAGTACTCCGAACGTCAACACGAAATTTTTTTTTTCGACGGCTTCGTGCAGGAAACCTAGCAGGTAACAATGGAATAGATAAGAATGTGGAAATAGTCAAAAGTATTAAAAAATAGATTTAATTTTGCAATAAAAAAATACCCCATATTTTGATTCAAATAGCTATTAACGGCATTGAGTCCTCAAATGTTTGGTCTTTTACCAATGTTGATGAAAAATTCTAATTTTTACCAGCAAATTCTAGAATTTCTACATTTCGAGGACTTACAATGACATACGTTTATCTCATATATAGATATCTTCATAGACAACCAGCCAGGGTACGTTCAGAAGACGTAGGGACTTGAAGGCAAGGCAAGTTTCTCGTTTCTGATTGGCCAGCTGTCGAAAAATTGCCTTCCAATTAAGGCAACTTTTATTGGAAAGGGACTGGAAAGCTAGTCAAGAATTATCTCCATTCATTTCAGGTCAAGTGTATTTGTGTCAAAATATCAGCTGATTATGGCTGATTTTCCGATTTTTTTTTACACAAAATCGATTATTTTCTATCAAAACAAATCTTGCATTTTTATTAAGATTTCACACCGATTTGCACACACAACTATAAAGATTGCACATTTATAACACGTCAAATTCAAAGTCGGGGAATATTGGGAAGGCAAATTGTTTTGTTTTTATTGCAACGGATTCTATTTTCAGTCAATATATAACTACAATAATTAACTAAATTAATGAATTACTACTATCTAGTAACACACACAATCACACGAAAAAAAAATTGGAAGCTTTTACGAATTCCTTTCAATTGACAGAAACAAATCGATTCGTTTAATAAAAATACGATTTCTTTGTTGAAAGGAATTCGCCATTATTTTCCGTGAATTGAATGATTAACAGGAATACAAGGTCTGCTCATACAGGCTGATACATCCAAGCCGCCATATCTTGGCAATTTACTTCTTTTAAGCATTATTTTCTTTTATAAATGAAGACATTCACGCCTATTACAAATGTCAATCATCAATTTTGATATTGAAAATCCATATTTAACAATCCAATTAATAAAATTTATGATCATTAAATATCGCAGGTACAAAAACATAGTTATGAATTACAAGAAAATTAATAATTATCACCGAATAGATGGTTAGTTTTTTTTTATAAATTGAGTACATTAGTAGGAATTTCAATATTTATCAACTATCAATTGACAATAGCAACAGGGGTGGACAGAAATAAGCATTTAAAAAAATTCTTTTCTTAGTGATCAGAGCTTTTTAAAACATAAAAACAAATAGACATAGTAAAATTACATTAAATAATCTTATTTCTCTACGATCAGAACATGGTGGCTGCAACATCACACAGCTAATGAGCATTATCTTGTATCTACTTATAAAGAAAAGCCATTAAATTACATCTTGATTCCTGAAATTCATCAGAATTGTAAATTGTAAAATGGAGAGGCCCCCCATTACTAATTTTCTTTTTACGTATTTTTTCCCTTACGGTTTTTACTTTTATAATGAGAAAGGACAATGAGCTATCATCATCCCTATTTCTTCCTAACCTAACGTAAAAATCTCAAAATACTAACATTTAAGCTGTGTTAAGTTCAAAAACACTGGATCAGAGTGACTTTTTCAACTGTGAATGAGTCCATGGAACACAAAGTGAAAGAATCTATAACAAGACTTTTTTTCTCACATAACACACAGCAGCTTAAGTATGGCCCTAACGCGAGCTTGCGAGAAATGAAATTTCCTATTTGCTGGGTAAAACCAACCACTTAAGATTCGCAAGCCAAAATGAAAGTCCAAAAACTTCGTACTTAAACAATTTTCTTTTCGATGAATCTCCTCTGTCCTCTGCTTTGCTGTGCTGTGCTAACAGAAATGTTAAGAATATTGTTTGTTTAATACTTTTCATGTCCTTTCCCTTTTCGAACTTTCCGCTAGTCAAAAATTATTGCTACGGTCATATTATTTTTTAAACATCACTTTCATCCCTTCCCGCATCAACGGTCTCTCTGAAATCGTTACTAAATTACAAAAGGGTAAACAATAACCTTTGAATTCACACGCCGCTTAGGATTGCATGAAACTACAGTAAACCACACAAAAACCCATAAATCCAAATTAACTTCATATAATATTCACCCCTCAAAAAGATTTTCCCCCTCGTAGTATTTGTCATATCAAACGAAGCGAAACCTGTTTATTGCAATTTACCACCATCCCTAATTTTTAATATTTTTTCCTTAATATCAAAATAGGACCAGCATATTTCCAAAAAAAAAGTAACGACTTTTTTAAATATCAAGTTGACG
Organism: Leucozona laternaria; assembly: GCA_932273885.2. Classification (NCBI taxonomy): domain Eukaryota; kingdom Metazoa; phylum Arthropoda; class Insecta; order Diptera; family Syrphidae; genus Leucozona; species Leucozona laternaria. The sequence goes on from OW026366.1 coordinate 2,324,314, forward strand.
AGAAAAAAAAACAAATAAATTACACTTAAACCTAAAAATATATATTTTTATTCATCTTTTTTTTTTTTAATTTTAAACAAGCAAAATAAATATAAAAAAATCTACAATATAAAAATTTAATCTAAGGTTAACATGTTTTTGTTTTTTATCGTTTATAGTAAAATTTGATGGATTAAACAAGCATTATATAGAAAAATGTTAAATTATTAAACATAATAGGTGTATAATTTTTTCTTCAATTCAATTTCCCACATAAAACGTTAACATAATGTGCTTAATAAAAAGATAATGATTATTAACTTACCAATGAATAAAAGTTTATAAATGAGTTTAAAGAATACAAAAAAAAAAGAAATACATTTATAATGTTGGTTAATAATGAAGAATTTAGATTTAACAAATTTTGAAAAATTGAATTTAAAGAATGTTCGAAAGTGATTTAAATGGAATGGCTTTGTTTTTTTTTTTTTACATAATTTACAGAACAAAAAGTCCAGCCATAAATGATTGAAATACACAATAACATAGCAAAGGTGAACAAACATTTTCAAATCAGATAATAAAAATGACTTTTACAACACAAAAAAAAAAAAACACAACAATGAAGAAATATTTGTAATCAACCATATACCTACTCAACAATAGAACAGGACATCAAAAATCCTTAAAAAGTTCAATGAACCATCATCGACGTTCGACTCACCATGATTATCCTTGCCAGTTTCATATGCAAGATACAAATCAGGCGCCAAAAAACATGTAACATCTGCCCGTTTCTATTTCTAGAAATTGCATTGATTATTTTTATAATTTTTGAGGAGGTACAAAGGTATTCCTGTTGCTTGTGTGTATGCTTAAAAATAACCACACAGCAAAGACGATAGACCCTTGGGAGAAAAAGGAAAATTCCTACACGAGTGTTCTTTTCAGAACATTTCCATTATGATTTTTGTATGAAGGAATAGAACCTCTTCCCTTAAAAGGAGATATTCTTCTTCACGATAACAATAAAACGGGAAGAAGGAGGAACAACTGAATATGTTTTTTTTTTCCATTCAATAAGAAGGGGATCTCCCATGCGAAACGTTATTCATTTGATGAGGGTAACAGAGACCTCTCAACATGATCACCATTTATGCAACAAAGGTAGACATTGTGTCACATGGTTACTTGTTATGTAAATAGATTCTATTCACACGAGATTGTAAGCAGTTCGTTAGAAAAAATTATTATATACGTGATCGTAATCATCATAAATTATGAGGAAACTTAAAACATCTAAGGAGGAAAGAAAAAAATTACAAAAGGACATAAATATGTATACTTTGGGATACTATATGCTTAAAATTCTATCTAACTGTATTTACTTATTCCTCGTCTTAAGCGGGCTCTTTATGACCTCCATGCTGGGGAGTAAATTTTCCTTGCCAGGGAACAGGACTGTCTTCAGCGACTTCGGGGTCCTTGGGGTACGTGGTGATCTCGGTGTCCTCGGAGTTGTATTTTGACAGTTCTTCGGGGTTCTAGGCAGGCTCTTCGGAGTATTATTGAGTTTCTCCTTCAGCAAATCCTTCACCTCGTTGCCTTCGTCAGCTGTTGATAATAACCAATTTGTGATCTTATCACATTCAGCCCTCAATTGTGAATCAATCAGGACATCTTGCTCGTCGGTGTCCTTTTCAGCGATGCATTTGGAATTGTCATTTGCCTTCTTCGACTTTAGCGATAGATTCTCAAGCTTGAGCGTTTCGTTTTCATCCTTCAGCTTCGATAGGCATTTATCTTTGTTATCAATTTCCACCTGAGCCAACTCAAGCACCGTTGCAAATTCATCCAAAGCTTTGCGCATATCGGCCATGTATGTTTCACGATTATCATCTTTGTTCTTGAGGTCCAGATACAGCTCGATGTATTTGTCGACATTTTCATCGATGCGATCCTGAAAAGTGTTGGCAATTTTATTGAATTTTCCCAGTGTTTCCTCCTCAGAGGTGAGCATATCACTGAACATATTTTCTTTAGCTCTCACCTCATTTTGCAGGGCCGTTGATGATTCCCGCAGGGCATTCAGATTCTTCTCGCTCTCGGCCAAATCGTTTTTCAGTGCGGCCAGCTCGGTCTGCAATTCGGTGTAGTTGACTTCCAGCTGGTTCTTGGCTGCTTGTACGGCTTCCAGTTCAGTCTTCAGGGTTTCGACGTCAGAATCGGATTTCTTCAAACGTTCCATTAGGATGTTCACCGTCGAACGGGTATTGCTGAGTGTCAGTTGATAGTTGTACTTCTCTGTGATGGTCTTGGCCATGTCTGCTTTGATGTCGACGACCTGCTTTTGCAAAGTATCTGTGAGTTGAATATAATAATCAAGACCCTTGCGCAGTTGTTCTTCGTATTTTTGAATTTTCTCATCACGTTCTCTGAGCATATCGTTGGTGCTTTCAAGCAGGACCATAACATCCTGTTTCTCCAACTCGATTTTGATAACTTGATTTTCGGCCTGCTCCTGCCTCTTATTGAGTTCGCTTCGCCAATAAATTCTCTCACGCTCGATTGTTTGCTCCATGTTCGATTCAAGTTGCTTGAGCTTTTGCTCAGCCTGAACCTCGACAAAGCGAACCTTCTCTTCGGCTTGTTCGAGAATTTTTTCAAAGTTGACGAATTTCTGCTTTTCCTCTTCCAGAGAACGGATTGTATCACGATGGGCATCAATTTCACAATTTTTATCCAAAACCTCTTCTTGGAGATTATGAATGAGTTCGGATTTTGTCGCCAAATCATTTCGCAACGAGTTCTTTTCATTTCTGAGGCATTCTAGTTCGACAAATGTGTTTTTAGTCTCAACAGCATAAGCCAATGCATCAGTTTCGATTTGTTCCTTGAGCTTACTAACCTCAGCCAGAAGCTCAACATTTCTAGATTTGATTTCTTCAACTTCCTTTAAGCTCTCTGAATGTTCTTTATTCTTACTGGAGAGACTTTCCTTAAGCTCGACTATTTCACAATCCAAATTTCGAATTTTTTCATTAAGATTCGAGTTTTCATTGAGATGCTGTTCATATTGCAAATTAAGGTACTCACACTTTGCTTCCAACTGAGAATTGATAGCTTTGAGACTTTCCAACTCAGTTGAATGGGATTCTGTGAGGTTCTTCAATTCGGTCTCGAAATTATTGGATTTCTCTAAAAGCTTAGCGTTTTCCAAGCCCAAACAATCAATGGTGTTCTTGTGATTGCGATTTTCTTCAGTCAACTCACAGACTAAAGATTCATTTTTTTGCAAAATCTGTGTATTCTCTTCTTTCAGGCGCGATTCAGTTTCCTTCAGCTGTTCAACATGACGCTTAAGGACATCAATTTGGCTGAGATAGTTCTCCAAGAGTTCATTTTTGGATCTTATTTCAAATTGTAACGCTTCTTTGCCTTTCAGATTCGAAACAGACTTTGTGTGTTCTTTAATTGGAGTCGAACTGGTGGAATGGACGGGTGTTGAGGCGGCAGCAGTTGAAGTCAAATCAGAATGTTGTCGGAAACGTAAACGATGCGGCAAGGATGGTGTCCTAAAGAGTCGCAAACCTTTTTCCTTCAAACTAGTCTTTTCTTTGGTTTTGCTTTCTTTGGGTTCTTTAGCCGAAGCGGATGCACCATTTGTCCTAACGGCTTCTTTGAAAAATTTCTCGATTTGTTCCTTACGTTCTGGATGAGCAGTAGAGCCTGACGACGATGCAACAGTTGTGCCCGTCGATGTTGTTAATGTTGCTGCTGATGCAGCTGAAGGGGAATCGCATATATCAACATCGTTGAAGCGCTTCAATTTTGCTTTCGAAAACGACATGATTTTTTTTTTATTTCAAAAATATTTCTCAAAGGGTCTTAATTATTTAAACGAAAAAATGCACACAAATTGGAATGAAATTATATTAAAAACAAGAAAAGAATAGAAAAACACTCAAAGTCTTTTAACAATAAAAATAAACAAATAAAAGAAGAGAAAAACAATAAATAATTAAATATTCAAAAAAAAAATACTAAACAATTTGTTCTTTTATTTATTAAAAAAAAAAAGAAAAATTTAACAAATTTTAAACCCGAACTTAACGCGGCAACAAATCAAACCTAACTGACTTGGAATTCCTAGCTTGATGACGGTTAACTTACCATCGGTTCATGAAAGTTAATGTTCCCCTTCTTCTGATTCTTATCCTAGATCTTTTTCTTGATGGTGTTGGGGTTTTCCCGCTCATTCTGACTAGGTCCTCCTTAGGGAATATACAAGAAATAATAACACACGCAAGTACAAACAAAAAAAAAAAAAACAGGGAAAGGTGCATCGTTTGTATAGGTTGGTAAATATATTAAGAAAACGGTCGTAAAGGGATTTACGGGGATTATTCGATACAAAGGTAGAAACGGGAAATAGGGGTGGACACAAAGGGATGATGATTATTTTTTTGTATTTCTATGTAGAAATTTACGACGACTTACGAAGTCGATGGTATATTTAAGAAAACAACTGGTGGTTGAGGGAATATATAAGAAATACGAGACGACGAAGGACGTTTCGTTTCGGTGTAAGAATTTTATTGTTATAATTTTGCTGGCTGCAAGGGAATTTCAATTGAATGTCAATTCTTTCTTTTTTTTGCAGGACTTTTTTTCTTATTTTTTTTTTTTGGCGGGCGGAACACTGGGGAGGAAGACAGATTCTAATTGCATGATTAAGCAAGTAAGTTACGGCTGGCTATGTATTATGTGCCATCACAGCTGGCTGGAATGTTATGTTATGTCCATGTAGCTTGAAATAATAATATGGTACCAGTATGTATGTACATATGTATAAAAAATTAGTTCTGGGAACTATACATGCTTGATATTGAACTATTAAACATTTATTCAGCCTAGTTTCAAAAAATGAACTTTTATTTTTAATAAACTAAATAAATTGGGCGCCAATTAGTTAAATTTTTTAAAACTCGTGTTATTGTTTTGAAAAAAAAGAAAAAACATCTTTACTTGAAACTTAAGAATAAAGAAACTTGATTTTGTCTTTCGTACATTCAATATCCTTGTTTGTTATTAAAAAGCTAGTTTATAAGTAGTCCTGGTGGTAAAGCTGCAAATTGAAAAAAAAAATCTTTTTCCGAAAACCACAAGTCGATTTTTTCCTCTTTAAAATATCCGTGTTCCTAGTAGCGTTTTTTTTGAGTTGAAATAATTAATTGAATAAAAATAATTCCGGCTGAACACAAGCCAATAATATTGCTGAATATCAAACATGGCGAAGTAATATTTATTGTGATATGGCGCAATTATTACAGTTAGCGCAATATGTTCTAAGCAAAAAACCTGCGAAACGACTATAATCTTGGGCAAAAATATTTTGTCATGTAATGACGGTCCAAGCTTGCAATTTTCAACTTTTGCTGACTTAGGTCTGACGCTCTGTGGTTAGCAATTTTGATCTGAATAATTTTTGGAAACTTTGTCACCTCTATCTTTTAAGGCAAGAGTGTTGGAACCAAGGCAACACAATTCAAAATTGCAATCTGAATATTGCATACACACTTTTCTCTTGGACTAATAGGAATTGAGAGAGCGCTGGGATCTGAAATATGCCATATTGGACTTTTAGGACCAATAACATACAAAGTAACTTTTTGTCTTTGACTATTTGATTTACGATTTATTGCAAGATGCAACTTTTTTACCCCAAGTATGGGAGGTTTTTTACAACATACGAAAATATTCCTGATTTTTCTGTATGTATACGTCATGTACCCTGCATAAGCATATATGTACCATGTTAGCAGAGGGTTCAACGTTGTATACGACGAATAACCGATAATTATCAAGAATCCCTCTAAATAGTCTTAAGTTAAAGACGTTATATTGTTGGATTTTATTACGCAGTTTGAAATTGATTTACATCATTGCTTTTTCCATTTCATATGATTTCTGTTGTTCTGTTCATATGATTTTTTTAAACATTGCACGTAGAATACAGACAGCAGACCCTTTACATTTATGTAATTATATTTATCCAATTTGCAATCGGGCCATACGCGATAGTGGGCAACAACCTGCACTTTTTTTTTTAAATTTTAATAAATAAATGTACATAAATAGATAGCTTTTTTTTTAGCTCATAATAATTGAAGTTCAAAACAAGTTCCGACCGACGGAGAGGGAGCCAGAAGACGCACTTTTGCCATATTCATGATATCGGAAGTTTTATATCTGCGGGCAATCCGCATCGTAGGTATATAAAAACATTAAAAATAAATAAATAAATTTGGTGGTGCGATAGCTGATGGCTGGTAATCGAACCCTGACCTCCGGCGTGACAGTCCTACGCACTAATCATCACGCCACCGGCTAATGCACTTCAGAACAAGTCATCTTAAAACTAAAGTTCTAGACATCCCACGATACGATTATTATTTTTAAACTATTAATAATTAACAATAGATACAAAAAAATATTGAAGTTATGAATTGTGGCTGTACAACTCAGTTGAGTTGTCTGTCATCCATAATAGGCACAAGCAGCCTTTTGTCGAAATGTGCAAAAATAAATTGAAATGCACGAAATACACAGGCGAGCCAAAATAGGTACATCTTGTGATTGAGCTCGGCCGAGCCATTTGAATATTCAGCAAGCCGAATATGCACGAACCAAATAGACTCCAAATCGAATAGGTATGGGCCGCATAGGTATAATTAAATGCACACATACAAGACAAGTCATAAGAACCCAACATCAACAATAGGGAATCGAGGTGAGCATTTGGCCCGCGGACGGTGGAATGTCAACTTGCTGAAAAAAAAACAACTGGCTCGGCTGGGCTCAATCACTATGAATTTTTGATCGCTCGTGTATGGCCAGGTTTAGAGATAAAGGACAATCAATGGACAATTTAGGTTTACACCGAGTATAAACAAGATTATCTTTCCGTATTTACTATTTACCACTTCGTTGTCAAACGGACAAGTGCTTTAACTAGAAAGAACAATCGGCCATATCACAGACCCCGTCGTAATAGATTCGTACTACGAATTACCAAAAAAAAAGTGTCATACCTAGCTTGTGAAAACACAACTGAAGCAAAAACTCAAAGACCCTGTTTAGATTTGCGATGATTTAAGTTTCTAACCTGCAGGTGCCTCAAAAAATATTTGGCAAATTGAAACAACAACAACTAGTGGGACTCGTCATGAGTTTTTCGTATATCACGAGTGCCCTCACCCAGCACTTATCTTACAAAGAATTTGTTGTACCGTTATACCCACTCCAATCTATAGAAATAAATTAAATTAATCAAAATTTTATAAAATTACAGCTTGTATGAAGGGCCTTGAAAAAACCTTGTCGCTTCTAATCACGCCGTCTATAAATTGGGAAAAAGCAACATAAAACACTTACCAAAAGATTATTCAAATTATTTCGATGCTTTTCTTCAGCTTTCAACTTTATTTATTAATATATTTAATTTTACTTTAAAGAACACTTCACGTTTCCACAAAAATAGGAACCCCACACAACCCAAACTCACAAACTAAACTTTTCACTTCACTAGACTTTCTTTTAATTTTTATTTCATACTGTACTCAAATAACTGTAAACAAGCTTATCAGCTGATTAGATTTAACGAAACCAAACATAGAATATTCTATGTATATGTATGTATGTATATATATTTTTTTTTTTGTTGAATGACAGTTGACATTTTTTGTTGACGTCTCATACGATGAAAAATATAATTAAAAAATAAAAAGTGCACAACACTCTTAACAAATAGAAATAAAAATAAAAAAAAATGGCGACAACTCGGGCATTAAATCGCAATGTCCCCTATTTAAAGCAACAATTCTCCGCCCTCTTGAAAAATACTTCGCCCGTGATCACGGTAATATGTGCAGTCACAACCTGTGGTTATTTGCTCTCGTATTCCAAGACAGCCGTCCAAATACTCAGTGTCACTCCGGGCTATATTCTTCCCTCGGAATTCTGGATATGGACAGCGTTTACCTTCTGTTTCATAGAATTACATTTCTATGAGGTCCTCGTGGACGTTATCACCGTCGGGCTATGTGGCAAGATGCTCGAACCTCTCTGGGGTCAAATGGAAATGTTTAAATTCTTTGCCATCACAAATCTGGGGGTGGCAATATTAACAACTTTCTATTATTTGTTTGTCTATATGTGCACGAAGAATGCTGAAATCCTGTTCGATGTACACATTCATGGGTTGGCGGGCTATGTGGCGGGGATTTGTGTGGCCGTGAGACAGATCATGCCTGATCATTTGATCTTCAAGACACGCTACGGAAGACTTACCAATAGGTTTTTGTTGTTTTTTTTTTTCTGTTCGTTAGCTTTTGTTTAGGTATTCCAATTTCCTTTTTATGTTTCAGAAATGTCCCACTCACAGTTTTAACGTTCTCCCTTGTTGCCTGGCTCGTTAATATCCTCGAAGGCACCTATCCGGCAATGTTCTGCTCTGGCCTGATAGTGTCTTGGGTTTATTTGCGGTTTTATCAGTGGCATCCGAATGGTCATGGCGATAGCTCGGAAAGCTTTACATTCGCCAGCTTTTTCCCAGCAGTGATGCAGCCATTCATAGGCATATTGGTCAATCCGATGTATTTGTGCTGTTTGAAGATGGGAGTGGTTAAGCCTCCAGCACCACCACGAACTGTTTCATCTTCCAGTCTATCGTCAATATCGATATCGATGCCTGGTGTTGATCCACATGACATCGAGAGGAGAAGGTTTGTTTGAAAATGAGAAGTTGTTGCTGACTTGATAGTTTTTTATATTCTATTAATGTTTTTCAGATTGATTGCATTGAAAGCTTTGAGTGAACGTTTGAAATCATCCGAATCGGGTCGTCAGAATTCATCTATGCCAAAGTCTTTTCCCCAGCCTCCAAATAGTGGAGGAGGAGGAGGAGGAAAACATCATCATGGTCATGGACATGGGCATAGTCATTCACATCACTCATCCTCTGCCGGGCATAGTCATTCCGGTGGACATTCTCATCACTCAGGTGGTGGTAGTGGTCATTCGCACCAACATCACCACCATGGAGGCGATAGTAATACCCCACCATTCTACCAACAGCCTCAGCACAAGGAGCCGGCTGCCCCTGTGAATCCCGCGTCATCACTCGCATCACCTGCCCCAAATTCGAATGCCGTAGCAATACCAAAACCAGAAACGATTGCTCTTTTGAATGCTGGACTAATGGCGATTCCCTTACCAGCACCACCTCCACCTCCTCCCGATAACGAAACGCTTATAAGTATAGACGATGGCGATCTTACATCACCGTCGATATAAATTTCGATAAAACAATTTCGTGTTTTTTGTTTCTTCAGAATTTATGCCGTTAGATTCATTACTTATCCTATTTCCTTTTCCATTGTTTGGTACGATATTGTCTACCACAAAGATTTAACTATACATACATAGCTAGAAAATGCAATTTTAATGATTTATTACAACATTTTTAAAACAACAATAAAATAAATATTCAAAAATAACAAAAAATAGAACATAGTTCAGAAAATTTAATTTACGAAAATCCATTCTTATTCTATTGTGTAATGTAAATATAAGAATTTAAAAAAAAAAAAAAAACAAACGTAAAAGTGTGTATGTATTATGTTGTATTAAATTAGCAATTTAACAAGACAAAAACTGTTGGTATTCTAATTAAATAAAATCATTTTATTGAAAAATAAAAATGTGATGAATTTGTATTTTTTTTAAGGGAAATGTTTTTCTATTCACGACACATCATTCTTCTATTTCCGAAGACAAGCAGTTATCTTTGCTCCGCTTCAGATGCAGTCAGGAAAGTTTTCATCAATGTACCTACTAAAAATAAAGTCATCTATCTTCTTCTTCTTTCTTAATAAAGGTTTGTTTGATAGTTTGTATGTTCGGGTGAATCTCGGAAAAAAACAAGTCCGATTTTAAAAATTGTATTTGTGCTTAAGAGACCGCTAGAATTTGAATAAAATTAAATAAATATTTCAGTCTTAAAGGCCCACATTAACCTCCCTTCCCCCCAAAAAAGACTTCCTCCAGACCAAGTGTCATTGGCTTGAGAGCAAGAACGTCTACTATCTTCAACCAACCCATCTGTCTAACAGATAAGGTATGTCGACGATATCGACATTATGGGCCGCTCTCACCACGCCATATTGAAGAACAGGTGAAACATTAATAATCTTTAAGTAAAGTAACGAATAGTGCCTAGAGTGGGGCTCGAACACACACCTCTCAGTTAGCAGGCAAGCACTACATCTACCGCGCCATTGCCGCTCGCCACCCCCTTTGGGGTTGCATATCATGAAATTATAAAAGCAACATTGAGCGTTTTTCAATTTTATGTGAGGTGCTGTAATTTTTCTTCTTTTCACAAAATTACATATTTAAAAAAAATGTTTATTATTTTTTTTTTTTTTTGATCTTATGTTTTTGAAATTTCTACAATTTTAGATATAAATTTACTACATCTTTTACCGGTAGTATTGCTGTTGATTCCAGGCCTGCGACGTGGGATTGTTTGGTGGCAGCGTTCCCTGATCGAATTGTCCATGAGCAAAAGGTGGCACTGGGGCCGGCTGTTGTGGTGGTCCGTATTGCTGTCCGTAATTATAGAATCCCACACTGGCTGCAGTCTGTGCTGCTGCTCCTCCACCTCCTGCCCCTCCACCCAATCCTCCAGATACTGGAGGCACTCCAGGGGCAGGAACTGGACCATAATTCTGCGAAGAACCACTGAAGCTCTGCGCCTGAGCTCCATACGAACTCAGAACACTGCTGTAATATGAGGCATCGGCTACCGTTTCTGGTGGCTGATGATGGGCTTGAGTTATGGGAGTCTTCTTCATCGTTTGGTGCAGGGATAATTTGCCAATATGGCAGTCCTGAGCATTGGCCATGTTGTTGCGAGCTATATTCGCTTGGGTAAGATTGGAAGACGATACTGGTGTCGGTCGGATTTGAGGTCGGTTGGAGAGGATCGTTGAAGTCGGTACCGGAGGATTGGCAGAACCCTCAGATATTTTGCGCTGCAGAGGTAAGTTTTTTAGGGCATCTATTGTATTCAAGGATTTCAGGGACAGGGGATCAGTAATTCCACCCAGTAGCTGCGTCACATGGCGATGATTTATATGCGCTTGTAGGTCTCGCTGCAAAAACAAACAAGACAAAAAGTTCAAAGATCTCTTCCCTGGAGCTAAGCCAAAAATATAAAGACAAACCTGTGATAGATATGTTCGCCTGCATCCGGTGTTTCCATAGCGACTGCCACCATGTGTACACATGAAAACCGTCCCCAAGCCACTCTGTTCGACTCGGACAACTTTGTCCTTGCAACGCGGACAAAGCTTCACGGGTTCGGCTCGGGCGCACTTCAGGCAAAAGATATGTTTGCACGGAATCATACGGCCATAGAGCAAAATGGGTTTGTCACACTGGTCGCAGCAGTGAATCATGGGATTGAGGACTTTCTCGCCAATCAGCGAGACTTTGTGGTCCCACTTCAGACGCAACATAGGCTCAGGTGGTCCACGGGAAATGGTGGTGAAGGTTGGAGCTTCTAGCTGTGATATATCGGCTTCCATATCAACTGCAAATCCCAAAAAAAAAAAGTTAGCATTCATCTAAAAAAAATTGTTGTTTTTCACTTACTTGGTATTGGTATTGGAAGCATGAGTTGGACATCTTCAACGACAGAAGTGGATACGACGATTTCTTCAGGCAGCATTGGAGCCTGCGCGTCGGTTACATTTTCTTTATTTACATCTTTGATGGCGGCCGATGCAGTAGTAGCGGCGTCGTCGGTTTCCATTGCCACTACCGGCTCAACAATGTCGGCCTTTTTTATAGCTTCAGTCACAGCAGAAGGCGGAACTGCGGATCGAGTTGCAGCTTCCAACGAACGATCGAGGATTATCTCTTCCTCAGAAGATACAACAACTGCTGCTTTTTTACCTCGACCTCGTCCACGGCCACGACCTCGTCCACGAGCTCTGGCACCACGACCGCGTCCACGTCCTCGCTTAGTGGATACATCTTCAGTAACCATGGGATAATTTTTTTTCTTCACTTTCTTTTTTTTCAACAATTTCACTTTAATCTTATACCACTTTAAACTAAAATTTATTTTATTTTAATAAAGCCATATAGTTATGATAATTTTAAGGGCTGTTTTTGGTAGAAACAAGATAATTAATTTATAATGCTGCAGAAAGTAAACTTCAAGCCAGTCCAGGAAAAATATTTTTCCAAATATTTATTTTTGACAGGAATCAAACATTTCTAAACTTAACGAAAAGCATTCAACGGATGATGTAGAATTTGTTCAGTCAATAAATCATTCAACCGAGTACAGTAATAACAAACAATTTCAAAAACTACTATTTACAATACAAAATTGTTGTTACTCTAGGAAATATGTTACATTATAGACTCTGTCTAAAGGCACGTAGTTTCGCGTACGCGAAATAAGTTCTCATACCAGATTCTCATACCTAAACAGTGAGGTATGTTTGGGGGGCATGCTGCCCCCCTGCAACCCCCCTGCTTGGCTTCACTATAGGATTTGGGGTAGGTGCAAGGTTGGTTATATGCAGTTTTTTTGGATTTAAAGAACCCTCACTGTATATATAGGTATGAGAACAAATTTCGCGTACGCGAAACTACGTGCCTTTAGACAGTTTCTACATTATATTTTATTATATTACATTGGAATTGATTTTTGTTAAATATTATTTAAGTTTCACCACTAAAATCATTTTACATTTTGACTCAATGCAAGAAGGAACTTTCTTTATTCCTCCGTTCCGTTGGAAAATTGTATATTCGATATCGAAAATATCAAATGAACTCAATTAACTTTTAAGGCAAAGCAAGCACAAACTGAATATTTCATATTACGCGTTACAAAAAAATGGAACGTAGAAGGATGACCCTAGTTGATGTAGTCAGGTAGCTGGATTAACTATTTACTGTATGAATTCCACCGGTCTATTTTTATTAGTTTCGACCAAATATTTTCTCCCTATCTCTTTCCTACTCATTGAAGTCATTGTATGTGTTCCTCTCTAAGCAAGGGTGTGCAGCAGTATTATTTGTGAATCTATTAATCAGTTTAATGAAATTCTGAGAAAGAAGGACCGAAGATTTCACTTCTTAATCTGTTTGCATTTGAAAATGAAGAAAGTCTCATATATTTAGTAATGTCTTTTTTTTTAAATAAGATTAAGGATCATAAAAGTCCGTTTTGACCTCTCATAAATAGGCCATATACCTACCTAGGGAAAAATATCAAAATAAAAATTCTGTAAAAGCTCTCTATACAAATTGGACCGATTCGATTTCAAATTCTATCAATAAAAAATCCACAACAATTGCAAAGATGTAGGTATCTCAAACCAAATGCAATGGGAGTTTCCATTGACTGAAGACGATATTCAGCCAAAATCTAAATGGAAATTCTTAACGAAAAATTCTTAAGAATTTTATTCTTTTTCTACCTACGCGTTTTGTGGAATAGGAGGATGTAAATTAATTTGCCTTGTGATTTTGTTCCATACACATTTGAAACTAAAATATGTATGTTATATAAAAAAAACTTCAAACGAAAAATTATGAAATGCAGTGTCTAGATGTAGAAGTTGCTTGATTAAAATGTATGTATACCTTACTATAGGCGGAATGGACTGTTAGCACAAGAGTGGACAGCATATTCTTGGGAACGAATGTATAACCGACTCAAGTTGAACGTTCGACATTTCCGGTAAATGTTTTTTAGGCGAGTCGCAAACGGTCAAACGACGGTAACATTCGCTGGTGTATCGAGTCATAAAGTTCAACAATTTAAAAATCATTTATGATTCGCCTTGTACTTTCCAATTCCCAGACGCAAAAACAATTTATTTATCATCAACAGATGATTTTTGCAGCAATCATTCAATTTTTTTTAACGATATATTTAAATACCTATCGATGTTACACATAAGCTGTAAGGGATGCCTTTTTGAGTATTTCTTAATTACTTCCATGAGTCAGGACAGACAGACAACAAGTAATTTAACTCCGCCATCAGACCCTTTGCAAAATATCTAAAAGATTTTTTTTGACGAATTGAAAATGAAACAATTATAATTACGTTTTTTGCGATTTTTTTGTTTAAAAAGATTTTTTCAGTTTTTCTCTTTATTTTAAGTTTCTTTTGTTGTTTTATGTTCTTCATTTCTCTGTAATCAAATATTGTTTTTTTTTTCTTCTTGTTTTTAGTTATTATCATTCATTCATTAAATTATGTCAAAATGAATCTCACAAAGAATACAAAAAAATTATAATTATTTAAAAAAAAAATTAATTATTACTTAATTAACTTAGGAAACCTACAAAATTAGGTCTAAAAGGGGGCGAGTGGCACATAACTGTCTCTCTCTCTCTTTTTTGTTTTGTATGTTTTGTTGTTGATATTCTTAGAATAGCAACGTGCCCATGCCACCCATTTCAGATTGCTCCTTAACGAAGATTTCAAAGTATTGATAAATGATTGTTACGGCCAGCAGAATACCAGTTCCTGACCCGATGGCCCCCAGGAAATCAGCTAACACTGATAATGCGCCAATGCACAGACCACCAAAGGCAGCCGCTGTGGGAATGTAACGATTCAATTCGTGGATCATTGAGTTCTCACGATGACCGCGCATAACCATGTGCTGTTCTTTTAATTGTTTAGCAACCTGAAATTAATTTAATAAAGATTACTCATAAAATACGAAAAGGAAAAACAATTTTTTGAAATTCTTACATCCTTGGCAGAGCTTCCAGACACATCAATCCACGTCTTGGAGAAGAACGCACATGATCCCAACATGAATACGATGTACAATATCGCATGGATGGGGTCTTGCAGAATGTGCCCCACACTCTCTGGAGGCGAAAGGTAGTAGCACAATCCACCGATTGGATACGACCTAGCTGGGCCACCACCGCCAACATCAGCCCACACTCCGAGTAAGTTAATGAAGACATTTCCATGGAATTTAACAGCCAACATCTGTGAGATCACGTACAAGTTGGAAACGAGCGCCGATTGCAAAATAATAGGGATATTCGATGTGTAGAACAATTTAATTGGATAGCTGCTGTATTGACCACGGTAACGTGCCGACTTGATAGGTAGATCAACACGGAATCCTTGGAAGTATATGACCACGGCGAAAACAAGAACGGTAGCCAACAAGTTCATCAAGTTGGGCAAATTTTGGCGATAGAAAGCTTCCCTTAAGGCACGAACTTTGTCATTCCTGGTGGCCATCAAGTGGAACAGAGCAATTACAGCTCCTTCGAATTCGGTACCACGTCCAGTTGTAACTGTGGTCGGTGAAAATGCCTTCCACACGATTGTCTCACAAATATTTGTGGCAATAAACAGTGAAATACCCGATCCCAAACCGTATCCCTTTTGCAACAGTTCATCTAACAATAGAACAATCAAACCAGCTGCGAACAACTGAATGATGATCAACAAACAAACACCAGCTCCAATTTCTGATGGATCACCATACATTCCAGTCATAACGTAAACAATAGCCTGACCAATGGTGATGACCATGCCAAAAAGTTTTTGCGCTCCATTGAAGAGAGCACGGTCTTTTGGTGTATCACCGACTTCAATGATTTTAGCACCAGCCAACAATTGCATTATCAATCCAGATGTGACAATTGGTGAAATACCCAATTCCATGAGGGTACCACGATTCGAAGCCAGAATAACACGAATCCAGTAGAAGGGATCCGCTGAGTCGGAGCTCATGATACCAAATAGAGGAATTTGACAGCAGACAAGGAAGATGAAGAGTGTTATAGCGGTCCATAGCACCTTTTCCCTGAATTGGATCTAAAGTAAGATAGTTGAAAATAAAAAGAATAAACAATTTAGTTTGAGAATCAAATAATGATACTTTTGGGATGAGTGAATGATTCAAGTAACGATGTTTTTATTGTCGACTAAAAGAACACCCTCAACCGAGTAACAACCTAAACAGTGTTATCCTGAGTATTCACATTATTGATTCATTTTAAAAACGGTAATTGTGCGATTGCCAAATTTGTCATATAAAAAGGATTTTAATTGATTTATTTTAAAATTTTTTACAAATTGAAGAAATAAAATTTCACGGTCTAGAGAGCTGCATGAATTTAATTGATTCGCAGTTGTGAATCATTCCCGAAAACACAAGCCTGCATAGACAGTCTCACGCACACAAAAAACAAACAAGCGTAGCGAGAATCGTGTAAGAAATGCTAAGCAAAATTTACTTTGCGAAACATGTTAGAATTCGAAAGCTAAGCTTATTTATATTTATGAATATTTCAATGTGTAGTAGGCTCGCACTAAAGGGGTTAATTTAATTAGTTCATTCACAACAATTCACAAATCGACACATTCGTTACCTTCGTTTAAAGTAATCGCGCACATACAAACACCATCTAAGCTATGATTTTCTTTTTTAGCTATAACGGATAGACTACAGAGATACATATTTATATAAAGATAGTGCCTACAATCTTGAACAATAAATTTTAAGAAAGCGCCCAGCACCAAATTCTTTTACTTTACGTTACCATGGACATCTTAAGGCGCCAAATATAGCTATCATTGAAACCATCATTGAAAATTAGAATTGTTAACTTGTAAAGCAAAATCAGTGATTATTTTGATGCCTAAATGAAGCAAATGACTTCAATTAATACTTTAGTTAAATAAATCAATTCCGGCTAAAACATCTACATAACATAGGTACCTAATTCAATCATGGAAATATTGAAAGTTATTTTATGAAAGAGCTTGTTTACTTTCTCAAAGTTTCAGGTCTCCATGACTGATGTAGCGCCATCGCGCCACCTTTAGTAAGATAGTACTAAAGTAAAAAACTACCACATAAATTCGATACAAATGGCTTGGATAAAATGAAGACTTATGGTGGTATTATGTTGGAGGAAAAGTGAGAAAACTTTATACTGAATATTACTGTTTAAATCACGGCTTCATTATAACAAGCTAAAATAAAGGTTCTTCAATTTTAATCTTTTTGCTGCATGAATCGTTTATCCCAGCTCCATTATAAACACATCCTTAAGCAGTTTTTATTGAACAACGGCGATGCATTACTTCCTGCTACCAAAATCAAAATACATATATGTGATAACAATCAACAAATCCCACCTGTTGGGTGTTTTGTATTTGTTTCGTAAGTAAAACTGTTCTTTAAAAGCTTATTAATGTCTCTGTGTTAAATTCAAGGTCTAGCATACCTAATTCTCAGTGGATAGGTAGGTACTTATACCTATTTGTACAGTTGTTTTAAATTTCTTTTAGAAAAACTTCAAAATTGTGACGTGGAGTCTTTCAGTATGCCTTCTTGATGTATGCTTACCTACATTATTTTATTGAACAGTTAATTTTCTAACAAAAAAAAAAAAAAAAAAAACAAGGTCAAATTGAGCTACTTGCCTAGTTAGAATCAATCCATCGTTTTTAAAAGTCTATAGCTACCTCTTGACCTACATTCTACGAATTTAAACTCTTTCTGTACTGCTTTCATTCTTAAAGTGAATGTGCGATCATTTCTGAAGATCATTGAAGAAACCAAACAACTACTAGGTAAATAAAGCATCAATTAACATCAAAGATTGATTTCTGACTACTAATTCAAGGACTTTAATTTACAAAATAAATTTAAATCGAAGCCGAAAAAAACGATCTTTGGTGAAAGTACCTTTAACAATTCCTATGGATAACAAATGCGAAAGACAGAGATAGAATTTATTGTAAAAAAAAGTTCCACGAAGTTCAAACTTGCTGCTCTATCATTTTTCATTTGTGCAGATGTGTGTCTTGTCATCACTTTGGTTTCGAACATGGCAACACTAGCGAATGAAACGTAGCAAACTGTTACTGTTTTTCCAGACCAGATAGAAGAACTTTCGGTCAAAAATTGACAAGATTTCCACTTTATATGAATGAACCCAAGTTAATTGCATATTTATTAACTCATTAGCAAAATAAAGTCATTCAATCAAAAACAAATTAGTTAAATCTAAGACAACACACTCAAGCCATTTGCCAGCAAGTCGCGAGAGTTCTGCAATCGAATTTCTTTCATTTTGATTGTACCCACTCCTAGAGATTATAATAAAGGAAAAAAAATTGGATTGTTTCGCACTTACCTTTCGCTCGGGTTTGGCGATTTCCGGCAGTATACTGCAGAATGGTTTGATAACCTCAAGGAATTTAACTGCAAAAACAAAATGAATCAAAAGTTAGTAACACTTCATTTTGTAAAAAAAAAAAAGCTCGATGGTCGATGCATATTTTGGAAGTTATTAATTTTGTTCAAATATGTTTATGAATTCCAATAAGGTTTTTTTGAAACCAAATCACATCCAACCAAAAGAAATTTGTATACGTAAGCAAGTGTGTTTATCAGGAGGGCAGGTAGATAGATAGGTAGAGGAACTATATGCTTCGATTTTCTTAATTTTCCATGAAAATTACAAAAAAGTGATAATCTTTTACTTACTTCCCATTTTGTTGTTTTAGTTTATTTTGGGTAATTTAACTTAAAATATATAAATTTTTAAGTTTTATTTCCGAACACGCTGAGTTTACTTTCGGACGACACAACTATTTTTACACTACACTCGCGGTCACATTCACTGCACGAAAGAAAAGAAAAATCTTTAATGATTTGGTTTTTGGTTTTGGTGGATTCGCCCCGGTAGATGAGAAAAAAAATCCACCGTTCACTTTTCTTCTTCGCTATTTTTTCTTCTTTTTCCTTCTAACCTACTCGTCATCTCCAACTCATCGCTCATTATATATGCCTTTCTCTTTCAG
This sequence comes from Leucozona laternaria, assembly GCA_932273885.2. Taxonomy (NCBI): domain Eukaryota; kingdom Metazoa; phylum Arthropoda; class Insecta; order Diptera; family Syrphidae; genus Leucozona; species Leucozona laternaria. The sequence continues at coordinate 2,343,248 of OW026366.1, forward strand.
TTTCGTTATGTTTAATTAATTTCCCATAAATAAAAATGGGTATTTTTTATAAATTCCCATAATTTGATACAGTTTCGATATATTTGCTGCCAACTGTCAAACTAACACTCATATAAAATTGTGTAAATGAGTCGAGGTGTTTAGTTGTGTTGGTTTTAGATTCGTTGAGTTCAGCAATACTTGGACAAATTCGACTGACAACAAGTTACACGTATTCGGTTTTTTGGTAACGTGACATTTTTTGGTTCGTTTAGTTTTTTAGCATTACCATGTAGGTAAATTGTGATCCCATTATATGGGAATTTGTTGATTTATCCCTTGCAGAAGAGGAAATAAGTTGTCGGATTATGTTTTCTTTGAATTGGTTATGTTGGATTTACACGACTGACAAATTGGCAGTTCTCTGTTAGTGAAAGAATGAATTTTTCTATTGTTCTGACAGTTAACTGGGGATACTTCCAATTTGTCAGTAGGGTAAATCCAGCATTAAACGTAAGAGATTTTTTGTAACCTCTTTCAGTCTCTTCTTTGATCGCATACTACATGAACTGCCAAAAAAAATATAATTCTAAGCTCGAAGGGAATTTAGGCTTCCCGATTTTAGGTGTGTTCCTTTGGGCTCTAGTATCTACTGCCAAGTACTTCTGGCTGCAGCCAAATTTTTTACTCTGTGGTCGAAGTAGTTCAAAGTAGTTCATTAATCTAGTAACAGAATGTTTCCAAACAAGAAAAAGACATCATCATAATCAACAGAAATAGATTATTGTTGTTGACATTTTTTCACATTTTAAAGCAAAATAAGAAAACAAAACCGAAATTAAATTGATATTGAGGTTAGATTTTACTTTTGGCAAAATGAAAGCATTCCATTCATCATCTATTGGGAAGTACGAAAAAGTACTTTGCAAGGCCCAATGGAACACGACTTTTGTCACACAAAATGTTTGCAAATGAAAAATTGAAAATATTAAGTTTGTTCCAGACTTTTTTGGCAAAAATTGGCAGTCTGTTAAATTTTGTAGAGTGGGGATAAAATACTTTCTCAGCCAAAAAAGTTTGAAGCGCTTTGTGAGCAGCAATTGTTGCTACTTTTTAAACGTCAAAGCAACAATCAACTATAGTTGCCACGGATCTGTGATAAATCACAATCAAAATTTTCAATAAATCATAACCACAGCGAAAAACAGTTTCTAAATTTTCACGTATAAATTTATTTATTTCTTCTAAGACGGCAAGAAATAAATAGAGACATTTATGCCTGAAAATAAAAAAATCCAGACATAAGGGGATTCCACAAGAAATATTGACTACATGACACATTTCTTGCAATCATTTATTTCAAGTGGAGGCTTAGTCCTTAGTGTAATGTTCGTTTGTCCCCTTTCACACGAAGAAACTGAGTTTCCAGCAACATTCACTTTGTAGGAAAGAAAGGCACGACGTAAGTGGGGTGAACAAAATCTACCCGCTCAACAATTAAGGAGATTTTTTGACATTCCTTCTCACACTCAAGGTAGTGTGCGTTCAACCAACAGATTTTTTTTTTCTAGCCATTTTGAATGGAACGCACAAAATTAGTTTTCCTACAAACCTCATCTACTCGCAATGAGAGCATGAGTAGATGAAGGTACTAGATTTTAGTTTTCATCTACTCACAAGTACTTCGCCACCTCCAAAGGAAACGACCTTTTATATGGAAGCTACATTAAATCTGTTACGATTTTGTTTCTTCGTGTGAAAGGTACAAGAGATTTTAGTAGAAATTAAAAGAAAACGTCAAAAAAATCTCCAGCTACTTGTTTCTTCGTGTGAAGGGGGACTTTGAGGTTAAAAGTATTAATTTCAATAATACTGGGATAATATTATTTATATTCCTACCTGGCAGTACTTCTGAATACCGCTTTTGTATTTTCTACCAAACCACCCACTCATCAATTCTTCAACAAAAACAAAAAGTCGACCAAACCAAATCCACCAAAACCAAATGTAACCCAAATCCAGTACTAGTACCCATACCCATACACCGACTAACATCCTCAGACAAATTTGTTGTTTGTTAATGTTAACATTAAAAAAGATTTTGTTTTGAATTACAATTGCCACAGAATTATGTATGCAAAAATTATTGTCTTTAAATAGGTAGACGAAAATCGTTCACAAAAATAACTTTGATCTTTTCTTAACCTTTGGGATATTTGTGTGTACATTTTGAACTCTTCCTCACTGCATCGTCCACCAAACCACCCCAGACCCCGCCTAATCCTCCTTGCATGCATACCAACAGAATTAGTGTGACGTGAGATCTGGAGAAAGTTCAAACTTGGATATCTACATAAAAGTATTTTTTCTTTAGTATTGCTTCGGAATGGCAAATGCCAAGTACATAATTTTACTGAGTGGAAAACGAAAGTGCGGCAAGGACTACCTTGCCGAACAATTAAATAAAAGGTTTGTGATTGAATGAATCATCTCTAGATAAATAAAAATCTCGATAGATTTTGACATTCAGATTAGGTGAACGTAGCCAAATCATAAGAATCTCTAATCCAATCAAAACCGAATGGGCAAAGAAACTCAATCTAGATCTCCAACAGTTGCTAAGCGATGGACCATACAAAGAGAAATATCGAAAAGAAATGATTGAATGGAGCGACAAAGTTCGAGCCGAGGACTATGGCTTCTTTTGTAGAAGTGCTATGGCAAATGGTTGGTATTCTCTTCTCGTAAAGCAATAATGTCACACAAGTCGGCGTTTATCATTTTAAAAATTTAATTTTATTTTTATTAACAGCTGACCACGAAATTGTTATCGTTAGCGATATCAGGCGTAAGAACGATGTGAAATACTTTAGGGAAACATTCGGTGATAAGGTACTCACAATACGTATAACTTGTCCAGAAATAATACGTGCCGAACGTGGATGGATCTACCAACTGGGTATAGATGATGTGCAGTCCGAATGTGATTTGGATGATTATGAGCAATGGGACCTGATAATTGAGAACAATGGCTCATTAAAAGGAGATCTGTTGGTGGCCTTGATATTTGCGAAGTTTCAATTTGATTGAGTTTTCTGCCTAAAAAAATGTATAGGTAGGTATTTAAGATTATGAATTAAGAAGATATAGAGTTATGATTGATAAAAGATAGAAACAAGCATTAGACAAATACAATAAAAGCGAAAACGATACCTCAACTTTTGATAGGTGAATCAAGAAAAAGTTTTATTTGTGATAAATGGAGGAAAGAGGAAGAATGAGTGGTATACCTACGTATGCGATAGCCTTTTTTTAATCAAAAAAAAAAACTAAGAGGTATGTAAATACTGCAAAATGTACATATGTAGGTACTTTTCAAACATTTTTTGTTTGGAATTTATCCTAGGGCATTTTGGAATACCTTCATAGTTGAATACATAGTTAACTTGTTAATTAAGTTAGCCGTGTCCTGTGTTCCTTTGTAGCTGGCAAACTAATCATGAGTAGAAGCACACCATAATTTAGTACTACCAACTGCTCATGTGCGACTAGATGAAATTTGTAGAGTAATTAACCAATTTTAAGCGTTTCAAAAAATGTCTAGCAAAGCACTCATCACTCATGATTCGTAAGTACTGAGTAGGTACTTCACCACCTCCAAAAGGCGTTTTCCTTTGGAGGTGGCGAAGTACTTGTGAGTAGATGTAAACTAAAATGTAGTACCTTCATCTACTCATGCTTTCATCGCGAGTAGATGAAGTTTTTTGCGTTCCATTCAAAATGGCTAGCAAAGTACTTGCAAATACTTCGACACCTCCAAAGGAAAACGGCTAAAGTTACACGGTTGTTGGCTTGCAACTTTCGTACTTCGCCATGCCAAAGTACGGCGGAAACGTCAAAAGTCAAGAAAGTAGCGAAAATCTTCGAATCTAGTACAAATATGGAAATAATTCCCGCGCACATGCACCTGTCACCGCCATAATGTTTCGATTCCAATTCCAAGCAGTTTGCCTTCACTTTTTTTTTCTTTGAGTTGAATTGTTTTTTTTTTTCTTCTGTTAGTATGAGTGAGTACATTTGTTGAACTCTTTCAAGTCAATAGGGTATATGAACATTGTTCTTTTTTTTTTAACTTGAGTTGATTCATGGAAAGGTGTCAATGAGTGGTGAAATTACAAGATCAAGAGAAATCAATCAATTTAACAATAGCCGCCTGCTGATGATTCAAAAAGATCATCTCATTAAAATAAAGCGATACGGATTTTAGTGACAACTGTACCTACCTATCTCGTTTTTCTTATTGTTTGTTTATTTTTCATATATTCGTTGTCTTTACACTACAGATAACACTTCCTTACCATTGGAAAAGCTGAGAAGTAAGATGAAAAACAAAACTTTTGTTTCATGAAACGTGATCCCGATAGAGATCAGGATCTCATGTTGTTGTTGTAATTCATGTTTTTTAATGATGATCATTTCTTATAATAGAAAACGGCTAATAATTAGTAGCAAAGTAAAAGCTATTCTAAGAGCCAGTAGACTTAAGTATAGTAGGTAGGTAACATATTAAAATAATGAAATAGTACTTTCCGAGCCAAAATGCATCGTTTGATAGGGCTCAAGCGAGCCATTTGAATTATTACTAAGAGATATCCACGATACAAATTGGCTCCAAGCTGCCTCACAACAATTTTGAACTATAATTTGTTCATGTCTATACTAATAAGCTTTAAATTGATTGATAATACTACGTTTTTATCGAAGAGAAAACTCAAATCAAATTAATAAAAGAGCAAACACAAACATCTCCGACATTAAATTGTAACTTGGTGCAAACAATTAAAAATAGGGTGCCCTACAAATGATTCCAAACATAAGTGTTTTGGCATATTTCACAATTTCGCAACACGAGTCACAAAAATACAATTTCATTTTATATGAAATACATTCGTATCTTTCACACATTCTGATATATTTTGCATATACATACACATATTATATCTATATTCCTTTCCGTTCTATTTTGTTCCCATTTTGTATATAAAACAAAATTACAAAACACACATTCAATCGCCGCCCAGCGTAGAAAACGGTCGCGACCTCGCGAGTATCAAAAGCTAGAAGAAACAAGAAAAGTTAAAAAAAAAAAACTCAAAGGCAGACAGACAACACAGAGGAAGGAGAAGACATTGAGAGTGAAAATATTTTTTCACACGGATGTTCAATTGAATAATCATGAAATTTGCTTTAAATAAAAATTCCAATAAAAATTCATTGAAATTTATCAACCAAAGTGCGGAATGCAATATAAAAAACATTTCTTTTAATAAAAACACACCAGTGCCCGTTGTAGCTGCCGTCAATAATAATAATTTAATAGAAATTGTCGAAGACGAACAACATTTTATAAACTTGAGAAAAATCAATCTTATACCCCCGTCTTGATTGCGACCTTAAAAGTTGGTGATTGTGACTTTGTGTGTCGCGTCGCTCCTCAAATAGTGCAAATTGTATTTTTTTATATTTTTGTGTAAATTTTTTATTTTTATAATTTTGAAAAAAAAATAAAAAATAGTCGAACGGAAAAATACCACAAAAAATATCGACAAAGCTTATACACCTGAAAAATTAACAACAACAAAAAAAACTCAACAAAAAGAAAAAAAATCGAGTTGAACGATTTTTTTTTCCATTTCCACTCACTGATAAAAAGTATTCCAAAGAGCTACGGAACGGACAGAGCGAGGTAGTTTTGTTAGTGTGTTTGTGTGTGTTGGTGACTTACCTCGTGTTCGTACGAAAATTTGCATTAAATTTGTTTTGTTAATTTTCCCTTGAAAGGAGGGAGTTTTAAATTAATCGTTTGCAATTGCGGAAAAAGGAGTCAAAATAAGTTACAAAAAAAAGTCTAACATGCCGAAAAGGAACCGCAAGGGTGGTAAAGGTGAGTCAAAATGAGAAGTTCTTTTTTGCTTTGTATTGTGATGCGATTGTGAGTCATTTTTAAGTTGTTTTTTTTTTTATTTAATTGACCACTCATTTATTTCAACATTTTGTTTGTGGGCGATGATGACGTCGTCGACATCGAAAAAGAGTTGAGAGGTTTTTAATAAGTTGGTGCAATCTCGTCTTGTGACATAATTAAAATTGTCATTTTGCCAACTAGGCACTGCACTTCCACATTTATTTCTCAATTCAAAAATGTGCAAAATGATTCCCGCCAAAGAAAAACACGATCCTTTGAGTGGAAATTGATGAAATGGCCTTGGTGCATTCATTTGTGGCACATTTCAAAAAAAAAAAAAAAATGATTACTGATAAAAATAATTCACGCCACATGCAGCAAGGGAACACGTGTGCAATGAACTTTGGATTTGTTATTGTGAAATTATTGCAATTGAAATGGAATAATTGATGACGAACAATTCAAGATTCTATTTCAACAGTTTTGAAATTATAGTTATTGGCCTCTTGTTTATTTGTTGAAATCTAATAAATTGACTAAGTATAAGTAGACCCAGTTATTACGTGCGTTCACTTTGTAATTAAATTGGTAGGATCGACTCTCGGTCTATCCCAAAAATATAATGACCTTGAGTTGTTTCTTGCATCAGCTGTGTTTTCACAAGCGATTAAAACAACACAAAGCTATTCCTTGTGTTCGAGAATCTATCCGACCAAACCTATCCAAAAATTTTCAGATAAGGATAAGGGATTACAACAACACAAACCTTTCCGGATAGCTTTGGATTGATCCCCGAATACGGCCATTGTGTACCTACTAGTTTAACCATCTTCTGCTATTTTCCACGGAAATATTTGTATTCCCTCCTATCAATTAAGTGGGAAACTGTTCAAAAATTAAATAAAACGCTGATAAACTGCTAAAAATAAATAAAATATGATAGTTATTTAGATTTTCTGAAATAAATATTGAGAACTACCTACACTCATAAGACAGACACCCCAATCAAACAATTAGTTAGTTGGAAATAAATACCTAACACTCAGACAAGCAAAACTACTAGGTACTTGGCAACTATAACCATCAGTCTGAGCAGAAATAACCTTAACGGGCCTCCTTACCGGACACTAAACACTAAGAAGACACCTGAGAAGTGATAATTCTTGGCTTATTAGTTTTAATCCAACTTGCAGATTCTGCAACATCGATGAGGAAACACCGGACCACATATTAGGCAAATGTGATGCACTTGTACACAAAAAATACAAATACCTGGGGCTTCACCAGATAGAAGAGAGGGACATACCCTATTTAAAAATACTCCAAATACTAAAATTCCTCAGGGGAATTGGAGGAAGAGTTGTAGAGTGAGCAACCTCATTCAGCTCTTTATGGGGGCAAAATAGATCTGTAGGTCGCAGTGCAACTATACCCCAACTATTCATTAATTCATTCAAATAAATACCTCTATTTATTTATGAATACAATTCAGATTTCACGAATTCTCTGATATTACCAAGGTTTCAAAAATAAGAGCAAAATGTCTCTAAAATGTAATGAACTACGAAAGGGCTTTTGCTTGTGTTCTTTAAAAAATAAATTCCTAGTTCATGGATAAAGCTGCTCGTAGGTAATTCAAGAGGGTAAATATAAAAAAAACCATTCCTCAAAAGCTAATAAAGTACGAAGCTATCTAAGCAGTTAAACTTAAATGAAAGTACCTACCTACCTAGGTAAATAATTAAGGCACAGTTCTATCAAAGCACTGTAAAACATTCATAGGTACCTATGTACATTTCTACGAACCAAAACAAAAAACCTTGTCCTAATATTTAAAATTATCATAATAAAAGTATGAAAATAAAATGGGGCATATTCATAGTCACTTTTTAACTCCAGTTTATCTTAGACCTGGGTTTATCCTATCTAAATAACATTGAATAAACCCCAGTCTAAGATAAACTGGAGTTTAAAACTGACTATGAATATGCCCCAATGAGATTATATAGCCCTTGTGTAATTTCCTTGTTTTTTTTTTTTAAACTTTTGTGCTCGAGTATCTCAAACTCTCGTAACTATCTATACTTGATTTACTTATATTTACCTATTTTCTTAAGATTGTAGGTACCTAAGTGTGTTATTGTTAAACAAAAACACATTGTGGCCATATTCATAACATTGGCAATAGATTGAGTGTACAACTACATACCTATATATCAAATCCGCTCTCTTTTTTGCTATTGGTTAATTTTTCTTGTTTCTGTTCAAAACAATTCTCTCCTACTGAGATTGAATTAGAGTGAAAAAACCTTATCTATCATTAGTCTGTCTTCATTCAAGGTCATTAACAATATCTCAATGATAAACAGAAATTCAGAGAAAAATTATGTGAATAGGTAGGTAGGTAGAAATTATTGCAATTTCTTTTCTCACAAATACCAGAAACAAAATGTTTAGTTTGCACTGTTGGCATGATCACAAAATCAAAATAGGTATAGGTACCTACATAGTTAATAAAATGAATACCAGAAGGAAAACAAGGAAGAAAGACTAGTATTCGCTTTACTGATTTATCTGTATACATAGTATTTATCTTTTCTCATCTTTGATTATTTAAACAAAAAGTGGAAAATGTTATATAAAACTTGCTATCAATAATACAACAAGAAACACCGATTACTTTACCCCGTGGCAGACAAACATAATAAAATGTATGTATATTTTGTATACGGGTATACCTATGTATGTAGCTGTTTTGCAGATTAGTGCTTTTTGTTTCTTCTTTCTGAAGTTTGGGGATTTATTTTTAGAAAGTAAAAAATACAAATTTGTTTGTTTTTGTTTTTGCTTTTGTTTGAGCAGGTTTATCAACGACAAAAAGTTTAAATGCTTTGAGTGATCAAAGTTCAGTTGTTAAACTGCGCATCAAAAATATACTCGTATAAATTGTATGACACTTTTAACTTACCAAATTTTGAATTGTTTTAAAATATTGAACCTTAGAACATATTTATTAGTCTCATATACCCACTGACATTTAGATGAACTGTAAATTTATTGGACAAAAAACCACAGATAAGGAAATTCTTTTGTCTCTTTGTTCATAGATTAAATATTTATCCAAAAAGCGATGAGCGAATTATAATTAATTACAAAGACCCAACACCACAACAAAGAAATTCCTAGGCCACCTTTGCCAAAAAGCCACTTGAAATTTGTATTTAACCAGCAATTAATGAAACGTCTTGGGGAAATTCAAAACAAAAAGATTTATGTATGTACAAACCTTCATACATATGTATATAAATACATACCTACTGTACAAGCTAACAAGAACGCTACATAGTCAAAAACCCGAAAGTTTAAAAATCGATGGACTTTTACCGTCAGAGGCATCAATTTGTCCACGTCAATGTACTCTCATAATATTGCCATGAAAATAAAATTAGACAAGCGAAAATTGTCTTTGTCGCGTCGTGCTTAGTCATTGAATGGTGAATTTTCCAATCAAGTCCCAACAATTAAAACAATTTCCTCATCTAATGTGAATTTCATTATTTTAAGGAAACACTATCTTATAAAACATGCACATTCCGAACTTGTACATATTTTAAAATTCAAATTAAAAACAAAGCAATATCCAACAAGCAATTTAAGTGGGCGATTGATTCGATGAATGTTTGCAAAAACAGAATCCTCAGAGTGGGTGGATTGTTCAGTGCCTTGCTAAAAACAAGTCAATTAATTCTGTTTTCTGTTTTGCATTCTGTTCAATATTGTTTACTCATTTGAAATGAAAATTATTATTTCCTTCAAATCTATGAAAATGATAAAAACACAACGAAAATATCTCATCTCTGTCATCGATTAATGTTTTTGTCTTTTGTTTTATTCTTTCAGGACGGGGAGGAGATTCCAATTCCGAAGATGAGTCAGTCAATGACAACGCTAGTTTGTATTCTTATGTCTCAGAGAATGCAGCTTCCGTTGAGGATTCGGATGATCTCTCTTCGAATGAACGCTATGAAGAGAAATTCATGCAAGCATTAGAAAATGCTACCGAAAAATCAGCTCAAACTCGTGCTCAAGCCTTGCAGAGCATTTGCGAAATTCTTATGCATCGTTTCATGCCGGATTTTGTTGAAGATCGCAAAGTCACTCTAATCGACTGCATTGAGAAATCAATTCGTCGTGGTAAAGGTGCTGAACAGGTATGGGGAGCCAAGCTGGCGCCATTGTTAGTGCTTCAATTGGGCGGAGAGGAAGTTGTCTCCAAAGCACTTAATCAATTTTTGCTAACAACCATGCAAGACAAATCAGTTAGTTTCGATGCTAGAGCCAAATGTTGCACCGCCTTGGGGCTGTTGAATTTCCTGGGCGGTGATGATATTGGTGATCTCTTGCCAATGATGCAATTCTTCGAGGCTATCTTTAGTGGAAGCTATTTACGTGGTGATGATAAGACACCGATTTCAGTCAATGCAGAGGCAGGTACTTTGCATGCTGAAGCATTGTCTGCCTGGGGATTGCTTCTCACTTTGATTCCTAGTGGAGATTTTGTCAATATTATGACCACTGGCCAACAGATGCTACCGTAAGTTATCCTCCTTTTTGTTAGTAAAAATATAATTAAAAACTTGTTCATTTCAGATCTATTAAGAAGCTAATGGGTCTGTTGCAATCACCACATTTGGATGTTCGCATGGCTGCCGGAGAGACTATTGCATTGATTTTTGAAAGTGGTCGTTCGCACGATGATGATTTCTTGGAAGAACACATTGTCGAACTTACAGAAGCCGTCAAGCAGTTGGCAACCGATTCGCACAAATATAGGGCAAAACGAGACCGCAAAGCACAACGTGCAACATTCCGCGATGTCTTAAGATATTTAGAGGTTAGTTTAAAGCAAGAATAGAAACTAAAGTTTACATATTTTCGTCTCACGAGACACAAATTTGTATTTTGGCCCATGGCCAATAGCTCTTTCTTTGTTAATCCAATTGAATGCCAGATGCGTTTGAACAAAGTCACTTTTGTTGAATTTTTTTTTTATTTTTGAAATGACTGTGCTTAAAAATTCAAACACCTTTGCTCTGAAGTCTAAAAATATCAGAAATTTCAGTGAAAATTATAATTTTTTCGGTATTCAAAATTAGTCATGATATTTACAACTACTTATCGTCATGATTTCAATCCTCCACTAACTCAACGTTACAACTTTTTGAAAACCCAAAAAGATGAAGAGAAAGATAGTTCAAAGGGTTGTGATTGCAATGTGGCAACTGAAATTCAGTTGCCAGCATCTGCATTAGATAATTGTGATGCCGTTAAATGGAATAGCATGGCACCAGTGGGATTATTGGTTGAACCACGACTTATACCAAGTCCCGGACAAGAATATACCAATGAAAAAGTTTCAGGTTGCAAACATGACCAACCAAATAGATTTCTTAAAATTCTTCGTACATGTTATCCGGATTTGTATGAAAGGCTTAAGGCGACACCACCGAAAGTGTTAAATCGTCGTTTGGATATGGAACGATTGAAAACCACTTATCAAATTGATTTCGGTAACGAAATTGAATATCCTGAAGGAGTTTATGATAGTTTGGATAGCACTGATAAGAAAAACAATAATCAACCAGATGGAATGCTTGAAGAAGAAGATGGTTGTGCTAAGTTCAAGAGCGATCTTGTTAAAGAAATGCATTCATCGAAAGACAAGATAAATGGTGATGATGAATGCCAAAAGGGCTACAAACCAGTGAAGTATAGTTTTGCTGATAGTTCGAGATTTAGTAGTTCGGGGAATTTCTCACACTGGGCAGCACCACCGTTGATCAAGAAAACTACATTTAGCGAGTATATGGATACGATAAGCAAAACTGGATGTATAATCACGAAGAATAACATACATAGTCATACGAAGTGCCAAAATGGAAAGAATTGTAGACATAAGCTGAGGCATACCTGTCCACTTTTGAAATGAAATTTGGAGTAAAATAAAAAAAAAAATTAACGAACAATTATTTTTATTTTCAAAGGTTATTGAGTTGAAAACAGGTGTGAGAGTTTTAATCGTATCATTAAAAAGATAAAAACCAATGAATAAGCTTCTTCAGCCGGCCGAGTTCCCTAGCTAATTGTCTCTAATTTCGCTTTCTTCCTTTTTTTTTGTTTAGAAAGTTAAATATCAAATATCCAAACGGCTGAAGCTTAAGAGCCACCGGTTTTACATATTATCCACGATAGCACATACACATACAAACTGACTAATTTAATTTATCACAATTAATTGATTGATATTGTCAGGCCATAATGTTAGAACTGAAGCATCCGGTGCAAGAACCGGATAACTCCATTTTGTATTTTTTGAAAGGAACCATAAAACATTCATTAAATTCACAAAAAGTTTTAAAAATGTAAACTTTCCCCCTTTTTATTTCTCTACCTAGCATTTCTTGGTAGAATAATAAATAATGTTTTTTTTGTTGATTTTTTCAGGAGGATATATCACCAGAAATCAGCATTCGTTTTGGCACCGAATCACTTGTCCTTGATACATGGGCTGTTCATCATCAATATACAGCATTATGTTCAGTCATGGGTCCCGGTATGACATCTCATTTACAAGAAAATGACTTTATTCGTGAAATTTTCCAACTTGGCTCAAAAGTCACCGCCCTTAATCCAATTCCCAAAAATATTAAATCATCAAAATTGGAAAGAGTAAGTTTTTTTTTATTTTGGTAAACTTACAAAATTAATTAATATGATTTTTTTGCAGCATCTTTTGAACGCCGCTGCATTCAAAGCACGTACAATTACCAGAGGCAAAAATCGAGACAAACGTTCAGCCGTTTTTTCTTAAATTTTCTTTTGGAAATGTTCCCATCTCTTTTTTTTTTGTTTTAATCAATTTTGTTTGTTTTAGTTTGTATCTTTTGTTTTATATATTATCTTCTGTAGATAATATGTGTATATTTTCTTTTTGAATTTTAGACCTTTGTATAGCATAAATGGATATAAAACTATTATGATATTCAATTACTTAGCTGATTAATGTGTATCATCATCGTCGGCTCGACAACCGGGGTCCGGTCCTGGCCTCCTTCAACAAGTCTCTCCACCCATCCCGGTCTCGATTAATGTGTATATAGAAACAAAAATGAAGAAAAAAACAAATTTATATCGATATCGAGTCATTGAATTACTTTAAGTAGATATGGATATATACACATATACACATTAAACAAATTCATAATTATTATATAAACGACTTTGACTGTGAAGTAGGTGTTCTCTTTTGTTTTTTAATTATTTAACTCGACGAAATATACACACGAGGATTTTTGTTTAAGTTTAAAAAAAAAACAAATAGAAAAAATCTAACTACCCTCAACACAAGCTAAATTGTCTAGATTTAATAAGAATTATTTGGTTAAGATAAGAAACAAAAAACAAAGAGTGCTTAAAAAAACAAGATCACATTTACCTAATAAAACCTAGAAACCAGAAGTTTAATAAAATTAAAAAAAAAATCATCTTAGAAAAATCACAACAAGCTCATATTTTCCTTTATAAAATCAAATGTTTTCATTAGGTATGTATTTAAATTTCAAAGCTCACCACAGCCAATTTAAGATTTTATTTAAAACAAATATCAATTACATTGTAATACATACATACATTCATAGATGTATATTAACGTAACGAGTAATATATAATATAAATACACATCATTCGGCGTATTAAAAAATTTAAATAAATAAAATATTTTTACTCCTAAACAAAATTTTGTTAAAACCTTTGCGATATAAAACAAAATGTTAAATCATTAAAATTAAAATTAAAAAAACTTTTAATCCAAATGGAAGTAAAACTTAAAAATATAAACTGTAAGCATTTAATGCAAGAATTTTATTATTTTTGTAAAAAATTTGTTGAACACAAATGAAAAAAAAAGTGTAAATATACATAAACCACAGATGAAGTCATTAAATTAAAAAAACGAATCAAAATTTATTTTTTTTTTTTGTCCAAAAACAATTACATAATATAATAAACTTAAATAAATTATTAATTACTAATAAATTAGAATTAATCAATTTAAGAAATACAAATAATAAAATTAGTTTTAAAGAAGGGCTCTAAATAAATGGTGTTTTTATTTGACAAATAATATGGACGAGGGAAATAGGGTGTACCTTGTGGGAATGAATGAGATTTTCAGACAAAGTTTGTTTTAAATAACAAGAGCAACCTAAAACTACTGCTTTGGGTAAACAGCGGATTTAAAAAATAAAGAATGTTCATAAATATTCAATGAGACAGTCGCCGTGTTCTTAAATGTTACTTATCACTCAATATACAGTTAAAAGTTGTAAATGCTAAAAAGGAACTTGGTAAAGGAAGATATCATTCTATAGTGACTGCCACCACTGCAGTCCGTTCCAAGGTGATTTGTTCGCTTCAGACAAATTTCTCCTTGGAACGCGAAAAAACAAACAGAATTGGCTTATTGTCACACTGCTCGCAACAGTGAATCATGGTATTCAAAATACAGCAATTGCAATATTCTACAAAGCACTGCGGTGTTTGAGGTTATGTTACATCAACAAGTAAATAATAAATTGCAGAAATCAGCAGCCGGAATGTATTCGGGAAATTAATTAAGCTAAAAAGAAGAAGAACAATTAAGAAAGGACTAGATACAATGAGTTTTGTGCAGAAAAATTGATGCCACATGTAAAAGAATCTTAATTATGCTTTAAACTTCAGTGGAATGTTTAGCGTTCACATTGTACGATCGAAATACATAAATAATGTATATACATACAAACATTGTATATGCTTCGTTCGTTGAAATTTACCAGTGAATCACCCATATTCCGTAAGGCGTTTTACGAAAACTACACGGTTCCATTAAAACTAAAACTTTTACGTTCTCTTCTTCTTTTAACCCCTCTAACTATTAAAACGGTAGTCTTTTTACTAAAACTCGAATTGCCACATCTAGAGCTTAGAGGATTTATAATATGGAGTGCTCGTTTCTATCCCTAATGCATTGTAACGCCTGGGCCCTTGATAGGGGGGGCTATTTCAGTTTATATAAAGTCTTAGAATATCGTACAGCTGCTATCAAAGGCATAATTTGCTTATTTTGTTCTTCTAATTTGAAGTAATTCTTGAAATTAATATGTGTTTGTTTATTATTTTAAAGATTTCCTTCTTTTTTAGTTTTTTTCTCCAATGTGCAGAAAACTCAGACTGAAACTTCAAACAGCGACCCCTATGAAAGGTACGCATTCGAATAAAAACAAGCACTCCATTATATATCCTCTAAGATCTAGAGCCGTGTCGCTTCACTAAAACGCCTGGAATAAGGGTGAATTTTAAAAAAAAGAAGGATTTTTCGGTTCTCAAAGAACACCAAAGGACTCTCAATTGTGTTGTTGACATTTAAAACATACCTGTTTGTCCTCCTGCATATGTGAATTGGACAGAGTCGCCGTTCCACAATCCACAACTTCAAACATTTCCATTTTATATTTATTTATTATACTAAATTTATTAAACTAAATTTTTGTATTCTTTTAATTTCCATTTCAGAAATAAACAATTAACTGCAGCTCGCGAATCCGATTCCGCAACAAAACAAATGCTTCACTACTCTTACTCATTTATGTCACTTGGACAGTTTATTCGTCACCAGAGATGAGAATCCCCGGTAGCCATTTTAATTTGCCTACAAGCTGAAATGTGTCAAGTGTCAGTTTGAAGATAAAAAATGAGAAAGCATACGTGTGAAAACATCACACATAAACATAAGGGACCAAGTTTATCACTTGGGTTAGTTGACCGAGCAAAATACAAAAAAAAAATAAAAAAAAATTATCCACACGGTGGCAATGGCAGTAGATTGAAGTCGATTCGCCTGCAGTTCATATTAGAAAAAATGTGGTTGAATGTGAACCCGGCTTTTAGAAAAAATCGATAAGAATATCTTGAAAACGGCTTTTTGGAAAATTTAATTTTCTTCTTCAGCGCAGCGACCCAAAATAAGTTTAGAAGACACTTTTCTTTTAGGTAGATATCCAAGAATGTCTAAAATATACATAATGTAGGTACTCTGTCCAATAAAAGTGTTCATGGCAGGGAAACAAGGATATTTGCATTTCAATGCGACCGTAATGGATTTCAATAAGCTTTTATAAAGCTGCCGTTGTCAGCATGATGAATTGCAACAAATCTGTGACGAATATCAGAAGGGTCAAAATCTCTAAAAAAACATAAATGTAAAATCCTGAAAGCTCAAAAACCGAAGAAAAACCCACGATGCGCAACGAGCATTGATAGCGAGCACAAGTTCTGTGGTTCTATCTTTTTTTATGAAATTATGGCCAGCTAAGTCCTAGGCACCATTGTTTAAAAAAAAAAAACCCTCCCATTAGGCCTGTACTGGACAATGTTATTGGACAGATTATAGAGCTATCTACCTAGTTGAGATAGATTTGTAAAATTTTCAATTCAAACAATTCTAATATAACTACGAAAATAGTAAATCAAAAACATTTGTGTTAATTTCTTATACTATGGTATTTTATTTTAATTTGCATTTTTTGTTAGTTTTTTTTTCTCTCGAAATATTTTCGTTCATAATCATAATAACTAATCATATTTTATGTATATTAACACTATCGTACAGTTAATATGCTATAAATACTTTATTTTTTTACAATAAATATATATTTTATTTTTAGATGAGATGAAAAATATACAAACAAAAAAAAAACTCCACAAGCAAGACATAATACAAATGATTCAAGATATTTAAAATGTCGAAATGAAATGCACACTTTGTTATGGTTTTAATTATTTAGTTGTTGTATGATGTATATCTTCGGACATAGCTCAAGGGAACACATTAGGCGATTTTCGGATTTTTTTAGGATATTTTCTTCTGTTTTTTGTATTTATGTAATTCTTGCGTATTTGCGTTTATTCGATTTAATTCATCACTGGATTTTACTTAATTTTTTAAACTTTCATCAAACGATAGATAGAATAAAAAAATTGATTTGTTTTAAAATCAAATACGCAGAGCTTTAGCTTTTTTGTAAAGAAAAATAAAAAGAAATTAATACCTATCATTAAGAGACAGCAAAAGCTTTTGTTTATTTCTTTATACATATTTATATGCACATTTACATTTCGAACAAGAATTTGAGTTGAATGTTAAAATTTTTTCTCAAATATACGTAAAATAGATAGAACTAGAATAAATAAAAGTTAAAGGTAAACATACATAAATTAAAAAAATATATTGCTTTGTGTTCTTATAAAATAATAATTTCCAAAAAAAAATAGATATGACTAAATGAATGATTTCACAAGTTATGAAGTACATATTTTTGTTTTCTTTAATATAATACAATTTAATCAATTTTGGCAATTTCCTTAATTTAGTTTTCAAAATTAATCAGAGCTTACAATATACAAATCATTGTTTTTTTTTTAATTTTTATTTGCCATAAAGTTTAAATTTTTTATTCACAATTTTGCTTGGTAATATCACATTTTTTTAAAAATGAAATCAAAAGGTTAAGTTTTTTTTCTTTTTAAATTTTGACTCGAAATAATTAATTTAAAAGAAAATTCGCCACATACTCTTGTTTTTTTTTAAAGCTTAATTAAAAAATGTTTGAATATAAAAATAATATTTTATAATTTTTTTTGTTTGTTTTTGTTTTAAAATAATGTTCGTCTCATTTTCGTAAATAAATAAAATATCTTACTTTTATTCATGTGAAATATAATCTCGATTAGTTTTTTTTTTTTGTTTTGTGATTGCTGCGTAATTGTAGGCCGTAAGATTCTAGTGTATTTGTTTTTTTTTTTTTTGTCTACTAATTTGGCAATAATTTTGTTTTTATTTCTTAGGGTACGATGTCCTAGGAAATCCTTCTCACAAAAAAACAAACAGTCTTTATTAAGTTTTGAAAATAAAATCAATTAAAACTGAAATAAAAATCCGGAAAATGAAAATCATGTCTGACGATATGATAGAAAACGAAGTGGACCGACCGATCTTTTTCATTTGACGCGACTTGGACTCAAAGATATCTAGTTTTTAATATATTGTGTCAACAAAATTCAGGCGGATTTTTTGAGGGAATGATTTCCTTGGAACCCAAAAAGCTTTACTGATGCTTTTACCTCACAAACAATTTTGTTTTCACTTTTAAACAATTATTTTATGGCAATAATTGTTCAAATTATTAAGTTTTGTTTAATTACATTATCTTCACAAAATCGAAGTTATAAAAATTATAAAATTGAATTCGAATATGCGGTGCCAATTTTTTTTTGAAATGAACAAATTTAGAAAAAAATAACAATATTATTTTTTGTCTGCCGACATTTGAATTCATAATTTTTTACGTCGGTTTCATTGACTACCGACGTCTTCACAAATCGTATGTAATCTTTCGGTTTCACTGTTGGTAACGATGTTTATCGAACTTACTTTAGCTCTTTGATAAGCAACAACAGTATTTTCGCCCAAGCATTTGATACAGACATATCCAATGAGTACGGCAATACCAACAGTGAGAATTCGAATAAGGGGATCGACATACAATTGAATGACAACCCATGCACATGCGCCAGAGACACACATGAGGGTGACCAAGATAATGGTTTTGGCCCAGTGTTGAATGGTGAATCCTTTTTCCCAATCAAGTCTGAAAAAAAAATTTTTTTTTGTTTGTGTTACTTGGGAAACACCAAAAAGAAATATAATAAAACCTTACTTCTTCGCTTTCTCAATCTCATATGGTGATCCACAAACTTTGCAAGATAATACTGCATCTGAGGTACTACAGCTTTCTACCAGCCACCTCTTTAGACACTCATGATGTACTGAACTTACATCACCGGTGCATTTGCAAGGCTGAATAAGTGGTTCTGGCTTATCGGCATCATAGCAAATCCAGCAAAGATTTTCCAAAATAAACGATTGCCCTTCCTCCAATTCTCTGCCTTTGTTTTCGCTCGATGTTGATGGAATACTGGGATCAATTTGACGACGAAGCAATTTCCGGGGATTTAGAATCCAAAGTTGCTCTGGAGCCATAGAATTCCATAAACAGCAGGGGAACCATAAAGCCACACCAATCTCAGCAATGCGGAAGACAATATCGTGCCAATTGCGTGAATAAACTGGAACTCTTTAAAATGAAAACACAATTGATATTATTTCAATTCACTTAAATCTCATTTAACTTACTTTTTCTTCCAAAAATCACCCAAAGTCTCTGAAGTGAGAAAGCCCACAATAACAATCAACATAATCGCCTGACTTAACAGACCCAATCGTGATTGATGTAATTGTGACGCATTGACTATAGCTTCATTAGGACCGAGGATATTACCACTTGAATCGTAGACAAAACCACCGCGTAGCTTAAAAAACACTTCAACGCCATAGATGAGGAAGAATACGACAACAATTAATAGTAGGGCTGCATAAATGCCATTGAAGATGTGTGCGTAGATTTGGCTGTTGGGGATGATCAGCGAAGAGAATACCTCAACTCCAAATAAACTGTATAGGAAGAAATTGAAAGCCACAAAGCCGAGGAAGCTTTTCGATAGAAACTGTGATTGTTCCCAATGAACGTCACGAAGATGGAAAATCTTTAATTAAAAAAATTATATTTTATTATAATTTATTGCATTCGAAATGTCTTTTATGAAAAAGAAATCAAGAAAAAAAAATGAACAAGAAAAATGAGATGTAGGAAAACTGAAAAAAAAAAGAAGTTGAAAAAAGATATCCAGGTGCAGATGTGTAAATTTTGCCGTACCGTTTAAAATAACAGGAATGAAAAATGAATTAAACCTGTGCAGTTATTTTTAAGAATTGAGAATGTTGAAAATGAAATTCGCATACATAATAGTAATGTCCGGTTCTTAAGGATAAACCTAAGAAACTTTGAATTTTCTTAGGGATGGTGGCTACCAAAGGCAAATTGGTGCGGACTGGTCAGCTCCAATGAGCCAAAGCAATAAGTGGAAACAAAATTGTGCCCCTTGAAAATAAAATAAACGGATTTATGAGAACTGTCAGTACTTGTCTCTCAAAGTAAAGCCAAGTTTTGAATAAATTTTTGGGGATCACTTTACACAAACGGAACGATAAATTTTAAATTTGATTAATTTGAAATTAAACTGTCATAAATGTGACAATCACCCATCACCTAAGCCGATTCCACCCAAGGTCTACATGGAATTGATAACATAAAAATTAATCTGAAATCATAACCCATCCGACACGAAAAAAATCAAACATAAATTTTTGCGGAGATAAAAATCTGATTTCTCAGGTTTATCCGGGTTTTCCGCCTTAACAAATAATAATAATATCGCATGTGGGGTTGTTTGTACTTTAAATAGCATAATATTAAATTTAGATTCACAATAAACTTTTCCACTTATAAGTGGAGCTAGTCGATTTTTTTGTATACAAATATTCAAAGACTCTTACCTACATAAAAAAAAAATCCCTTAAAAATTTACTTTCTTGGAAAGATGTCTTCTTTTGTATTTAAATTTATTTTCGCAGCAACAACAAGAAAGAATAAGTCATCAACCTTATAACGAGAAGGAACAACACAATTTTGCACTTAACTTCGTGGTCGGGGGTATAATATACGAAAAAAAGAAAACAACAATTTTGATTCTATAATTAAGTTTTCTCGGTTCGTTTGCACTTGTGCTTGCACCCCCAGTATTGACAACATACTAATCATTTGCACTTAAAAAATGGGCATGTCAGTTGCCTTTTTTTTTTTTTGGCTCTGAGTACATTTGCACTTGAAAAAAATTTTTTATCACTTGATGGAAAGAGTTTATTTATCGAAAAAAGCTTATCTTGCTGATTTATAGTGTTTTTTGTTATTGTAGATAAAATATTATCTCATGATATCAAGGAATTATGTTAAGAGAAATGAAGGTAATGAGATACAAAAATAATAAATGAAGATTTAAAGAAAAAAACACCCCGGTTCAACTCATTAGTTAGAACGTTTTTTAATTCGGGTTTAAATTTCAGAAGCAAAAAAAAATTGATTGGCGTATTATGAGCTTTATTTAGCCACATTATCTATTTTAAAATAGTACTTGATATTAATGAATAAATTTGCAAAGTTGTGGTGTCGGGTGCCTCGATAATCGGATAGCGATTTTTACGTTCAATTTGTGAGTTGTTTTAAAAATTGGACAAAAGATAACTGCTTCATTCAAAATCTAAGTCGTCTGCCGTAGATTATGTGGCTAAATAGTCAAGCTTAAACAATGGATAACAGCTTTTGTTATCTTACGTCATTATTCAGAAATAATAATCATTAATCAGCAACAAAGATTGTTCTTTAGCAAATTGACCCGGGGTGTATGAATAAAATAATGATAAGAAAACAAAATTTCTTACCTCTGCCCAAAGGCAAACAACCAACGAGGAGCATGTCATCAGCAGTGGATAATATGCAGACATTAGAGTGGCGGCCCAGGTTGGCTGAAGATCTCGCTGCAAAAAGTAAAACACAGAAAAAAGGGAGTTAGTTGCTATAAGAGATTTATATAAGATTTTTGTTTCTTACCGGAGTTGTAAAGTAAGCTCCTCTAATTGATGCCGCCAGAAATACCATAAAATATAAAAATTTCTGTGTCGTTAGACGACATGCCCGTAAAAATGAGGGTTGCTTCAGCCTTTGGTATTCCGCAACAATACATATTATCAGCTGTATTACCGAAACTACAGCCACAAAGTAAAACACACCCGATATACCGGCGTGGTAGGGTAAATTGAATGCAGAGCATTCGTCGCCGGCATAACGGATTTCACAGAGACATGTGCCATTTAGACAATCGCCCCGACCCGAGCATGTGGCTACAGAGTCATCGCTGGGTGGGGCGTTTTTTATTACGCTAGAGGAGCACCTCATTAATGCATGCAAACTGGGGAGCATTCTTCAATAAGGAACCTGCAATTAGAAAAAAAAAATCATTTAATTAATAAAATCAAATTAAATATGAAATGATTATAAAAACTTTTTACTTTAAACTCGCGTGCAATGGAAAATATTTCAAAAAATTGATAAAGAACATGTAGGTAGTAATGTACATTTTAAAGCAGGCAATTCACGTTGAGAGGGTAGCAAATTTCATAGAGATTTACAACGGTTTTCCGGTCGCTCGAGGCTCATTCACGATAGAATCTGTCAATTTATTTATATAGAAAATCTCTACGAACCTTGCGAATTTTGTTACGACCGTTTCTCACCGTGCACTGACGTAACAATTATAATAAAACAAAAAATGAGGCTTTAAATTAAAATCAACACCAAATCGACGGGGGTAGGGTAAAAGGGATTTTGACTTACATATAATTATCTACAGAATAAAAACGTTACGAAAATAGGGAAGACTTTGAAAGGAGGAAACATTTTCTTATGATTCGGAATAAAAATACGAAAGGACATTCGTGTGGTGCGCTTAAAGACAGGAAACACCACCTAACTAACCTTAAAATAACGAATATCATTTTGATTTTTTTTTTTTAAGTTAAAATGAAGTCACAAAAATTATTTAAATTAAAATAGTATTGTTTCACAAACTATCAAAACACAAGTTTTTTTCGAATACAAATTAGTTTCTCAACTAACCAACCTCATCTGTTGTGAACGTTTATATAAGTGGTGCCCTATAACTATTGTATATCCTACATATATCTCCCTTACTATATACAGCTATTGAATTGTGACATCGAATTTTACATTAAAAATGTCAATACAAATAATACAGCTGCTGTCAGCCTCTTAAGCTTATAAGTTGTAGAATACATACAAATTGACCCTCCCCTTTAAAAAAAAAAACAAAAGCAAGCAAATAAAAACATCAACATTTTCTATACATTCTGCATCAGTTTTTTTTCTTCTTGCGACAAAGGTTTCATAGTAGAAGTTATGTGAACCACACAAAAATGGAACTTTTGGTTTAAGCCTAGTGAAAATGAAATACCTAGTTTTGGTTTCAGCGTGATACTCACTGATTTGATTCGTAACAGTCAACGTTCAACGCATATCTGAATTTTCAGAATTTTGAATTTTCATTAAAAGTTCTAAAAATTGGGATGACATCTAACTTTTTATGACAGCTGACCAATCAGACGCTCCAAAAAATTAGGATTCTGAAGATTCAGAATAGGTTCGTTTGGGAGAAGTAAAACTTTCCAAAAGTACACGAATGCTTTGAACCAGAAATCCGTGCCACTTTTTAAACGTCAACAGAAAGTAAACAATAAAAGACCCTTCATAGAAAATAACAGTAGACAAAGAAACAACATTGGAATTTCTTTAGTAATTTTATAATCTTTATTAATTTTGATAATAAACAAAGTAAAATTGTAATTATAACATTTTATCTTTAAAAAAAGGAAAAGATTACACTTCTAATAAAACTTAAATTGAACAAAAGCCATTTTGTTTCTTGTTGTTATTTTATGACCTCAAATTAAATTGGCTTTTGACAGATCACGGACATAACAAGTTTATGCTCGAAGAAAATTCTAGAGTAAAAAGTGTCTAGAAGGAGATTATTTACTTTCTCGTGAGCGCTCTCTACTGCCGAAAACTACACAAAATAGGCGTACGCGAACAGGATTTGGCTAAAACCTTTTTAAAAAAAAGTAGTTTTGGACTAGTACGCGAACACACCTAATGTGGTGCAAATTCACATCACATTACAACGAAAGTGTAAACATCATATATTTTTCTCAAAACAAAAAAAAGCAAGATACTCTGTAAATCTTGGTGTTTGACGTAAATGTTAACCACACGTGCAGGTTCATACAACTTAGTTGTGGCTTTTATTTGTATCGTAACCCTAACCTACTTTTTAGCAACTGGTCATCAATAAATTCTCTTAAGAGTTATACAATTGATAAGAACTGCAAATACTAAAAAATCTATTCAATTCACCCTCAACAATTGCATGAGGAATCGAACAGGCCCATTGACCGGCATTGGACCCGGCTTTAAAAGAAAATCCATCAAGCAATGGCAGAAGCAGAACACAGAAGCCCACTTCAATATTCTCAATTGTCAGTGTCATTTGTTTTTTTTTTTGCAATACACAATTCTATACATTATGGTGTTTTGAACCGAGCCGACCAAAACAAAAATGTAAAAAATAAAGTAAAAGTCAAATGTACTTTGTTGTCGTCGTCATTGTTTATTGCTGTCTCCTGTCTGTCGTATGTGACAACTCACACTCATCGCTCATGTAATGATTGATATTGTTTTCTTTTTTTTGCTGAGGATTACTTTGCATGGAAAACTTTGACATGGAAAATGATTTAATTTGGAATTCAATTAGACTTTGCTTTGTTTCGAATACCTGTCGCTCGGATCTCGTGTGCATCATATTGAGTTGACTCGATGGTGTATTTATATATGTATATTTTTTTTTTAGAAAGCCATGAAATCCTATTGCGGAAATGAGCACGCAGTCTTAAACGGGTGGAGAAACATGTTTGCATTTCAATTATAATAATGAGGAATTCAAGAAACAGTGCTGGGCAGTGCTTTTCTATTTCAAAATGTTTATTTGCAAAAATAAAGTGTAGGTAGTCTGGTTTCTGTCTCAAAAAATTGAAACATTTTTTTTCCTATGTTATTTCTTCAATTAAGCCAATACCATTCCTATACAAGTAATTTTTAATTCTCATAAAAATTGAACTGTTTTGTTTGCTGTTTAGTAAGTCGGTCTGGCTATTAGACGATGATTTCTTGAGCCATGAATGACTGAACATCAAAAAGTCTTATGGGCATTTAACCAAGACTCGCCGGCCAGCTGTGTTTTGTACTGTTTTAACAGAACAGAATAGTCTGCATTTACTTTTTATAGTGAGATCTTCATCATATCTCTATAGATTTACCAAACCAGTTTTTGAAAATTATTTAGTGACTCCAGTGATCAATAATAATTAATCTTGCGTCAGTAATTTTCCAAAACGAACTGACCTATTGCGCTGAACGCATCCATTCGATACGCCATTTTATTTAAATATCCATTTTAAGCGGTGGTGACACTTTACAAACTAATTAAATATGTTTCTTATAAAAATGTCAAGTTTTGGTGGAAAAATGATTCATATATTAAGTTCATACACTGTAGGTATACCAACTGTTCATCAGTATTACACATTATTTTCATCGAATAAATCTAGAGGCCTTATTACGTAAAATTAAAACGATCGGAAGATATCGTTTCCATTTCCACCATTGCTTTCTCTCTCATATCTGTAGAGAAAAATAAAGAAAGCTACCTTCAAAACAATATCGTTCGATCTTTTTCGTTTTACGTGATGAAGCCCCGGTATAATAAATTGATATTTTTGCACAGCATCAATGCATCATTACATCACTGAGAAGTGGATGCTATTTATGACGAGCGAATTAAAATGTAGTAGAATATCGAACAAAAAATTGCAATATGTAAATGAGCTCACGGTTACAAAATCATTCATATTTGAATTAATATTTTCAACTCAATGTTAATTTCAATTATAAATAGTTTTTTAGTTTTTTTTTATTTTGAGATTTCATGCTAAATGCTCATACATCGTCATGGTTTCAAATCAATGCACCAATATGTGTGATAAAAAAAATAGATAATATAGAAAATAATTTCACAACTACTTATACACGAACTCGCTACATCCTACACTACATCATAGTGACGACGCGACGGAGGCGCCAGGTTTTCAAAATGGCATTGACACCGTTAAGTTGTATAGCAGCCATTTTAGTTATTATTACGTCTCGGTGAATAATTCAGCAAAACACCTCCTACAGATATCTTCAACTTAAGTTCAAAGTCTCTGTCAACCTGTGACATTTTCTTAATCGTTGTCTTAATTTTAATCACAAATGAGAGTGAAGTGGGATACATTTTTAAATGGAAACTGTAGATAGGATAGCGTCTGTCTAAATAATTGCTTTATTTTTATTAAAAAAGAATATTCATGCTTCCAACTACGACCGCTCAGTGTGACTTTTGTGTGAATTTTGTATTCACTTTTGATGATTCCATATAGCAATGAAGTATAAACTACCCCTTACAGTTTAACTACTAATGGCAAAAAGAAAATAGGTACAGCAAAATTTTAAACGCAATTGTTATTGACATATAAATTAGCAGTAATAACTACTTAGGCGCCTGCAAATTTCCTAGTCTGAAAAAACGACCTCACCTTCTGTCATTTTGATAGTAAACAAATGAGATGTTATTTAAGTGTTCGCCGTCTGTAATTTGAAATTTATCTTATCTTTTATTCTTGATAATTTCAAAGATATTTTATTTAACGACAGTGAGATATTTTGTGTTTATGTTTACTCCCCTAAATAATTAAATGAAAAATTATCAATATTAAATTGGAGGGGGTCATTTCACTTGTATGATAAGTAGGTATACTGACGTGTATTTTTCTAGCTAATGGATCATATTTAACACACTTATTTAAACTAGAAATTGTAATTTAATTAAATTATAAATCATCAAGATTAATGGGTATGGAATTAAAAACTTAAATTTTAATGGGTAATTAATGAGTTATTAAAAATGTAAATATTTATTTAGAACGCTACTTAACACGATATAGTATAGAGGACAAAAATTTATCCTGCTTTAATGTTGGAGAATAACCAAAGAATTAATTTAATTGACATTTTGTTATAATAGAACTAATTGCTGGTTTCTATACCAGTTTTAGTGCAAAGAAAGAACATATGAAAATGGTAGAATTTGGCAGTTTTGGTAAAGTAAACGAACAGGCTGAATATATATCACCTTCGGTACAGATAACTCTGAATGCATTCATTATACTAGTACCTATTAGTTAACAAGATGCCTGATTCAAAATGCGATGAGGAAACGAGACGTCAGCGTGACAATATTCTCGCAATTCGCTGTAGTTGTCAAACCAATTTCAAGCAATGAGAGCATACCAGAGTATACACAATGAAGGGTTTCTCGTCGTCACGTCACGCCGTGAGTTCCAGAAATAAAAAAAAAAAGACGCGACGCCACTTTTTCATTTTTGTTAAGTAATTTACAAGTTTTTCAAAAAAGATATGATCAATTGTATTTAACAAATAAAGTTATTGATAAATTTATTGTTTTGTATGATATTTTTTTACAAAAATAAATTTTTTGTCGTAAAAACGCCCGCCGCATCGTGAGTTGGATAACGATTTTATAACGAGAAAAAGTTGGCAGCGTTTCTCGTCACGCTAACGTCTCGCTTTCTCGTCGCATTGTGAAACAAGCTTGAAGGTGGTCCTTGTCATCGATTTTAAGAGATGACTAGAATAAAAAACAAGATGGCTGCTTCGCCATTCGATTCGCTTTTTACAATACAAAAAAACCTCATCCAAAATTTTGAAAAAAAAAACAGTTGGAAAACGACATTAGTTACAATCCGATCCATTTAATTTTGTACTAACATGTAGCAGGGCTTCTAAATGAAAACGAAAAACTGAAACTCAAACAAAAATCCTTTCTAGACGGTGTTCCCATTGGACTGGCTCATCCGATTTTTTTTTGACGTGAGTCCAACTTGTTTTGTTCAGACACAAACTAATATGAACACATCGGCCTTACTTTGACGTTTAGCAGTCGTTAAAACAAAAATCTGTGCAGTTTGAAGGTTTAATTACAATTTTTTTCACTTACAAAATGTAAATCTTTTTAAATAAATATGTTTCCAAATGAAAAAAAATGAATTCTGTAAGATTTAAGTGCCAAAGATAAATCACAGACAGAGAAAACAGATTTCACAAAAGAAGAGGCAAAAAAAAAATCCACAAAAAATCCTGCCTTTCCTGGCCATCTCTTTCTCACCATGAAGTAGAAGTGAGCCAAAGCACAGAGACGTCAAAAAAAAAATAGGAGGAGTCAGTTCAATGTGAACACTGTTCTAGAATTTGTAATAAGCTGCTCGAGCTGGTATATGGTTGCTCTCTGATGCTGATCTCGTATACGCCCCCAATGTTTGTCCAATCTTTTTCTTTGATATGTCAGTTAAACGGAAGTCGCGTTCGGATTGTATGTGCACGCAGCACACCACCATGTTTATTTTATATGTTTGACATCTCTCGTATAGCTATCTCACTCGAACTGATGGTTGAAATTTGTTCGTTCAGTTTTAAAAGCAGATGATAAGATGCAGGGATGGTTAACAAACCACATTTTAGCTAAACAAAAAATCTGTTAAGGATATTGGGTGCAACCCAGAGGAATAAATTTATCACACCGATATTTTTAAAATATTTTAAAATAGCCTTTTAGAAAAAAAACCGCTTGCAACTAGTCCAACAGGGCACAAGCCCTTTCAGCTGTAACAGAGAGTAGGTATGTGTGCAACCCGGTCTTGAATTTTATTAGTTTTGTGCATTTAACACGAATAAATAAATTATTAATACAAAAAATATCAATGTTGTCCTCACACCAACTACAGGGTCTTTTAAATTCAACCTGAGTTGCTAAACTCATATGTATTTACTGACCTAATTTTCAGAAAAGATAACTTCGCTCCTCCGAAGTCATCACCCATTCCAGTTCATTCAAAGCAAATTCGCAAGATCTTCGCGCGGGATCAATAAAAATTACGCAAAGACTAAAAATTTTGTACCTACACAAAAAAATTATTTGGCATTGTTTCAACAATACGCAACACTCCAACCACACAAAGAAAATAAAGTGCACTTATCTGTCGCACATTCTTGCTCTTATGGTCACATTTTTGCTTAAAGCCTGAGTATAAAACTATTCACCTGGTTTTATAGAAATTAAGTAGGTAGTTATGGGAGCCCTTATTTTATGCCACTTATACCACACACATAACGTGAGTACATAAAAAAGCACCAGCACCGTGTAAATGCATGGATCTTACACTGATTTTATTTTTTATCAAATCACAACAATTAGAAATATACTGTTTCGAGAACTTTTAAAACTGTTTTGACAGCAAAGTGGTGTATCCCATTTATTAATGAAAAAAAAAACAAAATTTAAAATTATTTAAAGCGGTTTAAAAAAAAAATTAGTCCAGCTAACAACAAAATTAAAAACAAAAAACTGGTTGATAACCCAGCATTTGCATTTATACAAAATTTCATTTAAATCGGTTTAGCCGACAATGAGAAAATTGAAGCAAAATCGACCAAGACGTTTTAGAAATATCAGATCTGAAAAGTAACTTTTTTTTAATATAAAATGAAAAAACTATATTAAAAAATTGATGTTTAATGAAAATCTATCCGGCCTTTTAGGTTGACAGATGGACAGAATCGGGAGACTAACTTTATTCGTCTTGCTCATCTTTGTCTTGCAAAAGTTTTATCAAAATATCGAGTTCAAGTTGTTTATTTAACGAATCCATAACTAGCCATTCAGAGTACACGTATACAAATATCGCAAGTGAAAACAGCAAAATTATTTCTCATTCAAAAACAACAGATAAGAAACATATTTTTAACCGCAGGTGATCGTAACGATCGTATACGTCCTGTTTATCTTTGTTATTAAAAATGTTTAGCGGAAAACAAAATTCAAATTAATTAAACTCTATAACGCAGATAAAGATACCTACTTCATGTTCATATGGTGATTAGTGAAACCAGGTCGATTGTCTATAATGATGATGATAATGTAACGTCCACTTTTTGAACGTGCTTCTCTTTGTCTTTAATTTGTCCCGAGAAAGTTTATTATTAATTTAATAAATATTTGTTGTGTTTAGTTTTTTTTTCTTGTTTTTGCTTAGCAGTTAAATCGAATTCAAACCAGAAAAGTCCAGATTCGACACACCCGTTCGTCGTCCGACCGATAGAACTAACAATACGATCGCACAAAAATGTGAAGACTGTTTTGCTTAGAAGACGCATAAGCTCTCAGCCCAAAATAATACAAAAAAAAAAAAATATATCGAATAGGTTTTTTTTTCCTTCCCGCTTATATGGAGGATTTTTAATGTGGATTATGTGTGTGCAAAAATTGTATATGTACGTTTGTACGCTGATACAAATCCGGACGTTAAAACAAACAAACAAATAAAATATTCGTCGAGGGAAACAA
This sequence comes from Leucozona laternaria, assembly GCA_932273885.2. Classification (NCBI taxonomy): domain Eukaryota; kingdom Metazoa; phylum Arthropoda; class Insecta; order Diptera; family Syrphidae; genus Leucozona; species Leucozona laternaria. The sequence goes on from OW026366.1 coordinate 2,373,393, forward strand.
ATCGGACGAGTCTAACTCGGCGCACTCACTGACGGAAGTTCTATACGAAATCAAAATGGTGTTGCGCCACGGCTGCTTGCCAACGAGAGTATGGAATGGAGTATTGTATATCGATGCATCTATGTACCTATGCTGGCCGTGTTTGTTTTTTTTGCATTTAATTGAGCAAGTACTTGCAGTAATAATTGTGAATTTATATTAACAACAACACAAAATACACACAATTAATTGTTGAATAATAGTCTCTTGGTCTGATGAGGAGACATTTGCACTCAGATAAAACTCATCGACAGACGGCCAGTCACAATTTGTGGAACAAAACCAAAACAAAATAAAAACAAACCGAACCGAATTGCAAAGGCGAATAAAAACTCCATCAAACGAAGTTTAAGGAGTCCATATAACTGCCACTTGTTTCGTAGAACAAGATTTTTTTTTTCTTGCGTTGAAAATATAGCTCTAGTCGGTTCGGTCTAAAACCCGAATGAGAGCCTTACCATCACCACAAACAAGTCACCAACTTTTTTTTTTAATCTCGCTCTCGCTAGCAGGGTTGAACTTGAATTTAAGAACTCAGGCGCAGACAGTCAGATATAAAATTGGCGGTTTAGATATAAATTGAGATATTCAAACAAGGTTCAATGATTATTTGACTGATTTAAAAAGTTTCATATATCGATAAGTCGAAAAACAAATTCTTGATTATGTCTTAAGCACTCCATAAATCAACTCGTGTGTGGGCTTGTCATTTGATTTATTTAAAGGTTGACGATTCATCAGTTGGAAGAAAATTAAAAGATTTTGAATTTTTTCAAGTTGATGTGAATGTTTTCAACTATCAAGCCAAAGGCATTTAAACTCAACGCCAAATTTACAAGGCGGTCGATATGTATAGTTCAACCTTACTTCAAACCTCATTCAATGTGAAGAAGTTAATAGTCTCAATTACTTGTAGTACTGTCTGTGATCATGTCTCGTCGGTCGGCCGCTGTCGTTTAATGTTTTTGACAGTTGAAGCAGAAGTCTCTCAACTAAGTTTATGTTGTGTGTGGCGAGGCATCAATTTAGTTGACAACTGAGTTGAAAACGAAATTTAATCGTGTATAGAGTGCTTTAAGGCTTAAAAAGTAATAGTTCTCACTTAAAAAAATGCTAATTGTTATTTTTTTAAAACCTCTAATATAAGCTGTGTTTTTTTTTGCAAGCCCCGAGGAAATCCATTGAAAAAAATGATGTCCTGTCCTGCAATTTACATGTTAAATGCAACAACAACTAATCCTCTTCGGGCTTGGCTAAGCGCGGAGAATTCTCGGGGCTTAATTTAAGCACGGAGAAAAACTGTGTTACCGGCGTGAATTGCATACTTGTTATCGATAGTTTTTATGGAAACTCCATTTTGTTTCTGTAATGGCGTCGCTTATCCCCGATGTCGTTTTTTTTCAACCAAATCTCCCCGGGCTTGCAAAAAAACACGGCTATAATATGAGAATTTCAAAAATAACAAAAAATATCGGATTAATTTTCCTTCGAAAATTTCGAATAGATTTTATCTTTGATCGAATACCTACCAACAAAAATTCAGTAATTTCAAAAGAAATCGAAAACTAGTATGTATCACATTTTTTTTGAATTATTTCAAAAAAGCATAATCTGACACTACAAGCCCTCGAAAATGAAGCGTGATATCTTCAAAAACTTCGAATTGATACAATTTCGAAAAATTAAATTTTCGTAATCTTGATTTTCGAAAAAAAAAGAATTTGAAAACTAAAATCTTTAACTTTCTCATTTTTGTTTAATTCCTTCAATAAATACAAATATTTTAAAGCGTCTAATCAAATAAATATCACTATACTTTCGTTTAATAGGTCTGTCAAAACGCATCCTTCTGTCGTTTTCGTTTTCGAACTCCACTATCGCCGATTGACCGTGTAATGTTTTCGGAGTTTTCTTCTGCTTTCAATTTCATAAAGGAGTAGACCAGAAAAACACACATCCATATAAAGTTTTTCGTTGTATTACTTGTCAAAAGTGATAAATAATTGAAGAAGCCATTTTGTTAAATGGTGACATCCAATAGTGTGTGTGTAAATTTGAGAAGTCGATGTTTTTATATTCGATTGGAATTCCAAAGGAGTAAAGCAGTCCGAAAATCTCAACACTAGCTGTCATTTACCCTCGCTTCCAAAAGCAATTTTCATTTCTGCACTCATTTGAAAAATAATTTCAAAAATTTGTAATTCTGCGCTCAGTGGGCAAATTATTTTATGACAAATAACCAAATGTACCTTTCAAGCAAATTCACTGACACAGCTTTCTCGGTCTTTCTTGGATCATTGCAAAACGTAGTGTCTCACACACATCTAAACAAATTATTTGTGTCTTTGTGTTTGTCAAGTATTTCGTTCATTTAATCTTTCCTTTTGCCGCTAAAAGAACAAAAAAGTTGAAAAAATATCACAGATATCAGTCCAACTGAATTAGATGTTAAAATCATTTTTCCATTAGGCTTTTTTTCGTTCAGTTTTTTTTTGATAAGTGACAATTATACTTGTCACACTCTTCTCACAAATTTGCTTTTGTCATAAAATATTGACAGATGACAAATTTGACAGAAAAATACAGTGAACAATTTGACATGACAATTTTGTCATTATGTCTGTTTGACACCTAAAAACGTCGTACGACGAAGCACAACTTGCTGTCAAATCCCATAAAAATTTTTGACAAGTAGCCAAAAGCAGCAAGAAGTTGCAAGTTAACAAACAGACATATTGTCATTAATAATAACACATTTGTCGTAACAATTTTGTCATTTTATGATCTTGACGTTTGTCATGGCCTACATAACTTTATGCATTGGCAGCGTCGAAAAACGATGAAAAGTGGAACAAAACCTATGCATTTTGTTTTAATTTTCATCGTTTCTCGACCGATTTTCTCGATGTGGGGCAGGCACTCTTTCAAATTTAAAATTTATAATCCGTTTAAAATGTCAAGGCTACCGGCGTATTACACATAATTCCAACTTAAAATCGTCATCACTTTCACTTGAAATATATTATTTAGCACAACTTCTGTCTTTTCATTGTCAACACTTGACCGTAACTGAGTTTCCTGTCACAATTATTGTCAACTAAATACTGACAACTACGTAAATTGTAATTTTTTGTTCATCTCATAAAAGAATTGCCAGTACGAATTTGTCAGAAAATTCTCTACAATTGTCGAAAAATACTTGACAAAGTTGACAGTAAATTGTCGGGTATTTTCCGACAATTCTATAAAATTGTCAAATTGTTAATGCAACAGATTTTGAGACAACTGTCAAATTGTAAATTAACAAATTGTCACTTGTCGCAATTGTCAATGTTTATGAAATAGGACCCAGATATGGGATTTAAACAACGCAAACCAATCCGAATAGCTTTGGATAGATAGCCGAAGCCGGCCATTCACACATTACTTGTCGAATATGGAGTAAGCGCGGTGGAATATTCGCATAGCGAGTGAGAGTGTGTATGTGTCAGCTATTATTGGGCCTTCCGACACACTTTCTATTGGAGTTAGAAGTTTGAATGGTAGCCACTGGACGACGCTAGATAGCCAACATACAAACAAAGATTGTTCCCCAACAGAAAACAAATTATTTTCTAGGTAAACCAATATTATATTGATCAAAAAAGGATTGATCTTAGGGACATTTATGGGGTTTTTCAATGATAAATTCAGATTTCAATTTAAAAATTGATTTTTTTTCGTGGCGAATGGAACACTTTTTCAAATTGATTTATTTTTGTCATTGTATTCGGGTAGTTTCATTTCTGTGTAAATATTTCTAAAAAACTTCATCCCTTGATGAACTTTTAGAAGATGTAAGATAATGAAGTTACCGATTAATTTTTAACAGGTTCCATTTATTATGAGCGAATTTTTCGTACATATTTTGAACACAATTTTCTCACGTGAAGAAAAAAAATGAATCAATTCAAAAAAACACATTTGCAAGCTCACAGCTGTAAAATATGTTCATGGTAGCACAGGGAGGGGTAAATCTGCCGAAAAATTTAGATCTGCAAAATTGGTTTTAAATCAAAAATAAATCAATTTATTTTTCCCAATGGAAAGCAAAGATGGTCAAAATCGGCTGTTTGACAGATCCAAACGAAAAATAAATTGATTTATTTTACCAATGGAAAACCCCATTAGAAAACTATATGTTACTTTTCCAATTTAATTTTCGCATTTAATTTATTAAGGAAAATTAAATAGGTAGGAGAAAGTGCATGTTTTTTTTTTGTAAGCCTTGTTCTTTATTGTTGTTTTTAACATTTTTAAGAGAATAAATAAAATGCTTAATCTTTTTCGGAATATCAATGCCCCCTATTTGTTTTTGTCTAAGGAATCCTATTTAACTCAAATGCGGCTGTGTTTAGTGTTGAGTGGCAAAAGCGATTGAAGTAAGCAAATATGGTTCTAAAAAAGTATGTATGTAGGTATAAATGAAGTATTATCATAAGACCTTCATCGTGGTTCTAACAAAAGGGGATTTGTCTGGTTGGGGCTTAGAGGGAGGGTTTTTTTGCACATATAATGTACATATATGCGAAATACGATTGAAATATTATATTTTCGTTATAAAGAATGGTCGATTGATACCTATGCGAGTTTATGTATGTCTATATGCATGTACTTATACATATATATATTGGCTAATGATGCGAGTCGATTACCAAACAAATGCTTTAATTAGTGTAGATCTTTTTTTCATTTTTGGGTTGGGATAGCAAAACACAATTATTATTAAAATTGTAGAAAAGTACCATAAAAAGAAAAAAAAAACAATATTATACGACAAAAGAACTCGATCATGGTTTGAAAGACTATTGTGGTCGTGGTGGTTTTATATTTCATTGCAGTTTTTGTTTTATTATTTTATACTTTTTTGTCTTTCATTATTTTTTGTGTGCAAACAAATTCGCATTTATTTTATTACTTTGTGCACAACCATTTATAGCTTTTTTTTTTTCTTGCGATTAAATTAAAATCTTGGAGGTTAAAAATATAATAAATTTGTTACTTTGCGTTACTGATAATCATTACAAAAAAAAAACTCACAAAACAACAAAAAGATGGGTCATAATAACCATTATTCAGAAATAACGACTCATTTTAACAAAAAAAAAACTCGTTTGGAGACGGTGTATCAGACTATCGATTTTAAAATAAAGACGTCGCGTCGTATTGGTGTGAATTAAGAACTATGGACATATATCGGGTAGAATAATTTTTGAATAGTTTTTTTTTTTTTAGATATGTATAATGAAATTCTTGATGGGAAGCAGGTAATTAAGTGAACTCAGTCTAAATGTTAAGAACTAAAGTACACGACTAGGTCACACATACTTGCTTTGGTGTTCGATGACGAGGTGGTTTTAAAGCCTCAGTATAAAGCTATTCATCTGATTACATGGGTTGTTTGACTGAAGGTAGTTTAATTGAACTCGTGATTAAACGATGAAAAAAAGTCCTTTCCTACCCTTAACTATCCAACACCCTTAAAATCCATATACATATATCTCACTCACACATTAAAAAGCGTTTCATGCTGAATCCGAAAATATTAAATGAAACTGGCGCATCGGTGGAAATAACCCTTCTCTTATTTACGCACTTAAAATCTATCTGTCTCACTGATGTGACTTTCAATAAAACGATCCATGTAATCAGGCACTATGAATTTAAAGGGAATAAATTAGCCATGGAAGCCTTTATTTTATGCCACCTATCAAAAACAAAGAATAATTAGGTATAGTTCAGTCGATTTCGGTTGAGTTTCCGAACTGTAACATTCCTATCGAAAATGGAAAATTCAGAGCAAAAGGTATGTGAAAAAGGAGTAACTCAGAACGTCCATACCAAAAGGACATAAGTTTAATCTTACTTACCACATTAAGTCGAACAATCACGTAGAGGAAAAAAACATTGAGATCAAAGATGTAGAGAAATAAATTCTGAACAACTTTTGTTGTGTGCATTTTGTGTCAAAAGTTGAAAATGGAGTTAAATTTAGGTTTCCATAAATTTAAGAGGGCGTGTTGGCTTCAAAATGCTCTCACTTGTCCATTGCCACTGGCTTGACTGCCGGAGGTCCATTAGGTGGTCGATTACGGGGGAGCATTGCTTCTTCTGCTCAATGTTTCGGAGTTCTTGGCGGTCCGAGCTATCCCTGGGCATTGGCGACGGGATGCGTGTGGGTTTGGTTCGGCCAAATGCACTCGCAGTCACGCAGACTTTTAGCAGCTGCGACGCGGGATCACACACGCCGTTGTGTTTCAATAGTTGGTGAGCTTTGGAGGAGGGATGGCTGTTGGGTAGGGAAGCGCTCTTTACACATTATTTTTAAGTGGGAATCTTTTGTTTTCCAATTTTTGGGGAATGAAAGCCATTCGAAGTGATTCTGATTGGCAATCTGAAATTTAGCGATTTAACGACACGTCAAACTAAATAATTCAATTCGATGAAAATATCGGATTCAGGGAATAGGTAATAAAATAGGATCGTTAAGTGGTTCTGGTAGGAAGTGAGGTTTAGCGGAGTGGCAAGATCCCCCCTACATCCGGCAAGCTTAGCCGCGCTTTGCCAACATGCCACGGCCTCTTCCGTTAGACATTCGTACCCGTCCAGTCCTATCTCAGTCCGAATTCATACCATTTCCGGATCCTGTCCGTTCCCAGCTTCCTTTTCCGCTCCATTTTTCTTTCCTAAATCTCTATCCTATCCTCGAGTCCTCATCCAATTGCCCCGTTACAGGTGGCCAACGCAATAGTGCTAGGCGGTCGAAAAGCGCAGTTTAAACTCCTTATGCACCCCTCTAACGAATAAACAAAAATTAAAACACTTCCTTATTTTGTTTTTCGACTTTTTTCGACAGATAGACAGAACTGCGACATCTACTTTTTTTTGTCGTTATGTCAAGTTTGATCATAATCTGAGTTTGACTTTTTTACGAATTATATACTCTTGCCATCATATACCTTATTTCAATTAAAAAATTCCGAACTAGCAAACAAATCGTAATTATTTCTTACCTCTCATATGCGGATATATAAGAGTTTTCTTGTTTGATCAACCAATACTTTTTTTCGCAAACTGAATATTTATATTTTAAAGCAAATAATATTTGCCGTAGTTGAATTGAGGGAAAGAAGTATAATAATTGAATAAATTTGACAAAGCAGAGATGTTTTTTTTTATTTGCTTAAAATGTTTTAACAGATTAATTTAATTTTTTTGTTTTCATTTAAATTCAAGTCGTGGATTGATGCAAATTATTACTTAAATACTCGGGTGAATATACACATGTACATATATGTTGTTCGGTGCATGTGTACTTGATTTGAAGGTTAAATATTTTATTTAAATTTTCAGAAAAGAAAAAAAAATGATTGGAATAAAATATTCCGGTCAGAATTTGATCAATTTTTTTTTTAGGGATCTTAATTGCTGTTAATTTATTTTGAACCAAATTTAGTTAATGAAACAAAACTTCGGGTATAATAAATCGCAAAAGTTTGTAGCGCTTGTTTGTTCCATTCAAAATAGCTTTTAACTGCCTTTAGTCCATAAAAATTGGCGTTCCATTCATTCATTTAGTATTGATACGTGACTTAATTGCCAATTGTCAGTAAGCAGAGTTTGACGCATCTGTCAAATCTACTACTAAACTACTAATGGCATTTGTGTAAAAATGACAGTTCTTCCTCTGAAAAGAAAAGTGCTTCTGGATTTTTTTTAAGAATCTCTAGTTTCGGCAACAAGAATATAAAATCTCCTTGAATAGTTCACAAAACACATGCCTTTGAAGATCCCATCAAGGACTGACGCTTTGCCTCTTACTGATGAAAAGTCAAATAATATTGAACAAAAATCCATGACGGCCCACGCGTTATCTGTTGTTAAACACTAACAGCCATATTAAAAAAGAAAACCTCTATTACGTGAGTTTACTAAACAATGAATCAAGAATTAACTCGCGATTAAAAATTTGACAAATTTGGCTTCTCTAAACCACTCTCTTCGGTGTATTAGCTTAATGGTTGTTCGTAAACGTCAATTAGCAGAAATTTAATTAGTTAGATTTTGCACTTAATCCATGAGTTAAAGATAACTCATTTTTATTAATAGGGCTGTAAATTTCTATTTTTAAAACTTTTAAACATATCTTCATAGTATTATGTAATTAATAAAATCTAGGCATAAAAACAATTATCTCTAAAGTAACTTGGTATAACTGCACAAGCAAAAAAATTAATCATGCATTTAACGATCAATTAAAACTTTAAGCAGGCCAAAAAAGTAATTTGTTTTATTTACCTATACCTACATGGAAAAAAGCAACAAACATTTTATAGAATAAACCAGAACCAGTTAATAATTAGTTTGGGGGTGGGGGTGAGGGTGAAAGGGTTACTCTATATTATAATAAATCAACTAACCAAAACAAAACAAATAATCTGAAATTAAGAGGTTTACTCACAAGAATATGAGAGCAATCACTTTTGTTTTCAATACAAAAAAGCAAGTTTCTATTTTTTGTTTCATACGCATTACTTGGAAATATTACGTAAGTATTGATATAGGTATGTAGGTATGATCTTTTTGAACTGCTGTCGTTATTTTGCTTTTATTATTTTGCAATTATTCAGGAAAGTGACGAATCTAGAAAGTAAAATTAAAAAAAAAAACAAGAAAACTTTTGAAATATATTTTCACAAATATTGAATCGTATAGAAAAATTAGCAATTACTCAAAATTTGGTAGGATAGTAAAAGGATTGAGTAATTGCTAAATATTGGTTTTGATTAAAATGTGTGACCACTTTAACTATACAATGCTATTTGAGGCTTGCAACTTTTCGGCTGCCCGGTTCCCATTATTCTTTTCGATGTAAGAAAGAGTCGTCACTTTGAATGTTGTTGCCAGGCACCTGCTTTGTGTCATATTGTTATCTTTCGAAAAGTTGCAACACTCAATGGACATAGTTTAATAATATTCGAACTTATCATTTGCTTATTATACGACGTGTTGTATGCTGGACTTACACGACTGACAAATTGGCAGTTTTTTGTCAGTAAACTGCCAAAAGAATGAATTTGTCCATTCTTCTGACAGTTTACTGGCATAATACTGCTAATTTGTCACACGTGTAAATCCAGCAGTAAACGAATCTTTTATAATTTAAAAAATGTCAAAAATGAGTGTCTTAATTTTGGCCCACGACTCACGGGACAGTTTTTTCCATCTCATCTTTCTTCTCTTTCGCACTCATTATGAAGGAAAAAGTCATGACTCAAAAGTCGTCGTTTAATAGCAGAATTTACATGTTATTGAGCATTACTTACATTTTTGCTTAAGTCGTTCATTCGTAAGATTAATCTCATTTGTAGTTAACAATTTGTTAAGTGCAGACAGCAAAAACAAGCTTAACAACATTATAAAGGGTCTGCCAAATAACTTCTGTTTTTTTGAAAATGGTGCAAAACATCAAACCAAATGTTGCCAATATTCTTCAAGTTTTGTGAACAAAAATTCGTTCAACATGGCCCGATTACGATCGCCATTGACTGTAACGGCCACTCCTTGCTCATTTTCGAAAAATGGCCCAATTATGCCTCTGGACCAAAATCCGCACTAAACAGTGACTCGTTTTGGGTGTATCGGCTTTAGAATGTATGCGTGCGGGTTTTCTGTGCCTCAAATGCGACAATTTTGCTTGTTTACTACCCGCCAAGATCAAAATGAGCTTCATCTAAAAAGATGATTTTTTTGGCAAAATCGGCATCTTCTCTGAGTCGATCGCAGGCCCACTTAGCGAAGCGTATACACAACCATATTCGTTCAGCGGAAGGATAAAACTAATTATCTGTCAAATCAGACATGAGTTAAGTGTTACCATTCACGAAATAAGCACTAGTTGAAAAAAAAAACGTTAGATGGCGGTCCCTTAATTTTATACAAATTCACAGTTAACAGAATATATAAGGTTTTTTTTAAAAATTCAAATAAAAACCTTCATCTCAAGATCATTTCTTTCTCACCCATTCACCCCATCCAATTTGTATGGATGTTCAAGTCACCGAACAGACCTAATGAATTGTCACAAAACTGCCGAACTTATCAAATTTATGAAAAAAGCCCTCGCGGCGATTTAAAATGCAATAACTTCTGCTCTTATGCTAGATTGATTAAAAAAAATGACATTTTCAACTAAAACACCGCTCACTTTGCTATAAAATTATGTATGTCATCACACTGTGAAAAATCTCTTATACATAAGGTGGAATTTACTGCAATGACTGCAGAATAAGATGAAAAAACTTAAATTTTTTTATGTTGCCATGGCAGAGTTCCAAGAAAAAAAAAATCATTCGATTTTATAAGGAGAAAAAAAAAAGGCTTCAAGGATTCTTGTTTTCATGAGCCATCTATTTTGTCGGCCAACCTATTTCTTCCTCCTTCGCCTTTCATTTAACCTAACTCGTTTGGGAATTTGCTATCTTTTACTTAATTTAGGCACATATGTTTTATGTGGATATAGAATTCAACTGCTTCTTTCCGTGTCAATATTTATATACAGCACTATAAATACGCCAAAAATAAATAAATCAAAATGCGTATTAATCAATAAAAAGAAATGTTTTCTTACCGATAATAAATGGAAATTGTTTTTTCGTTATTTTTATTATTGAAATAACTCAGGGCCACATTTACTTGCATGGTTTAGGGCCCGGACTAAGAAGGTAAGCTTTTTGAATATTTTTAGAACCATGAGGCAGAATGGCATAAACGCGCTTACTTGTTCAATGAGCGATGAACAAAATATTGGCGATATTTTGTGGTTTTATAAGTGATAATTCAATTTAATTTATCACGTCACTTTGACGGCAATGACAATTTTTCTGCAAGAATCCCTTTAAAATGAATTTGATATATGGAACTGTCACTAATTTGTCAAATTTGACGTCTTAAGAAGTGGCTAAATTTTTTTTCCAAAACGCTTTCTTTTACTTTTGGAAAATTTTACAGTCTGAGAAAATGTCATACCACTCCTCAAAATTTGACAGAAGTTACAAATTTTCTGCATAAAGTAAACGAACCTACTTATTAGGGGTATTCATGCAATGAGATATATTTAAGAACTTCGTATTTGCGTAAATGTATGCTTCACTTTGCATGAACTCACCTATAAAGCAATCTGTGTATATCCTTATTAGGGCAGGGCAACGCTGCGTATATAATTTTCCATACAAATTTTGACATTTGATTTACGACGTGATAAACTTACGCAGTTTACTAGGTTTATGAGGCAAATACGACATTGATTGAATAACCCCTATTATGTTATGAGAATGGAGCGATCTCTTTAAAACTCAGAAGCCTGAACTAGGATATTAACGGACAACTTGAATGTCACAGTAACATAACCAAAAATACTCAATCTCTTAACAGAAATATCATATATTTGAAAATAAGTAATTTGTAAATAAGATATTCCAGACAAAGTGAATTTGAAACAAAATTCCAAACGAAATAAGCAAAAAAAAAACATAAAGTTTCACAGTCAGAAAAGTGACACTTAAGTGGGGAATGTGAAAGATTAAGGGCCAGTTTCACAGTCAGAAAAGTGACACTTAAATGGGGAATGTGAAAGATTAATTCCAATTAATCACAGCGCACTGTTACCTGAATAAGTGGCACTTAAGTCTCCGATGTTGGTGATTGAAGTTCCACTTACACAGGCTATGAAATTTAGCTTAAATTCCTCAAATGGGAAACTTAAGTGCCACTTATTCCGGTAAGTGTCGACTGTGAAACTGGCCCTAATTCCCAATATCACTTTTCACTGTTACCTGAATAAGTGGCACTTAAGTCTCCGACGTTGGTGACTCAAGTTTCACTTACGCTAGCTATGAAATTGGCCCTAAATTTTTCCAATAAACGCGTTCAGATTTGAAAAAAATGAGATGTTGTAATTTCCCTGAAATCGATGTGCAGAAAAAAAAATGTCCATATGAAAGACTATGTATACCATAAGGCCCTTAAGTAGGTATAGCTCTGAACAAATTTGTATGCAATAAATAATATTACACAAATTAATGAATGGATTTGTTTTTCCTTTTTCCATTTTCGTTTGTTTGTCTGTCTTTTTAATATCATTTGGTTTGAGAATTATATTCAAAGTTTTAATTGAACTTTGTGTGTCCAATCAATTTGTGGGGCTTCAAAAAGTCGTAAGAGGAATATTGAACTTGCACTTTCGTTGATGAGTAATAGCTTCTGTCTGCAGTTATATTGAGTTCATGTGTCCTTAAAAAAAAATATTCAACTAGGCAGTTGTTATTGAACATTGACAAAAAGTTGAATTTGCAAATATAATACCCTACTCGACTTGTTATGCAACATTCAGCGACTGTGAAAGTGAACTCTTGGTATGCTTAAAAAAAAAGAAAATTTGCATAACAAGAAAACTTATTATTTAATTCATTTAAATGAATTAAACATTAACTAGACTTCATATGCGGTTGAATGTCAATGGGTTAATTTGAATTCACAAAAAGACTGATAGTATAACGATGATAATTTATTGTGGTGTCGGACATTAAAATGAACGGTGGTTGTTTAATGTGCAAAGTGTGTATGAGCATTGTTGACAAACACTGCAGTTATTTTGTTTACACTTTGGAATTATCCATTAAAAGTTTTTTTTTTTTCGAATAATTTCAATGTGCAATTTCAGCAGACACAATGTATGTAGTCAACTGCATTCATTGAAAGCAAATTTTACAAAGGAAACTAGTTATTTTTGTTAGATGTCATTAATGCCAAAATTGGAACTTTACTTCTAACCTTTACCTTCCGTTGATAGTGCATATAGTATTTATAATAATATTTTTATCTGAAAAACACCTCATACAAATCAATTACGAATTGTAAATTATAATTTTTCAATACTTCTTACTAATGATGCATTTTTTAATTAAATCTTTTCTATAATTTTGATAAAGAACTACTCCACCCAAAACAATATAACAAACGTGGAAAAAAGAAGTCACTGAACAATGAAGTCCAGCTTGCTGTTTAATGACAAAATAAAATAAGCTGATATTTTGACATAAATGCACTTGACTTGAAATGAAGAGAGATATTTCTGGACTAGCTTTCCAGTCACTTTCCAATAAAAGTTGCCTTAATTGGAAGGAAATTTTGCGACAGCTGGCCAATCAGAGACGAGAAACTTGCCTTGCCTTCAAGTCCCTTAGTCATCTGAACGAACCCAATGTTACAATTAAAAAGGAAATGCTATAGACAAGAACTAAATTGCAAGTTTGACGTTTTAAGTTCGTTTTTTTCGAAATAAATGACACTCAAAGCATGCAAACGTTTTCTAAGGAAATCTATACAAAATTTGACTGATGATAATGAATTAAACCAATGTCAGTGCCGCACTGTCGTTTTTGTAGTAAGTTTGGAAGTTATACTTTAAATATTTTCTGTGTTTAATTCTGTGTAACTTGTTCAAAAGCTTGCTTTGATTATTTGGTTATGCTGTTGCGTGCGGTAGTTTGCATGATTTTACTTACCACTTGCACATGCATTCAAAATGAGACACTGTTTTTAAGTTATAGCTTGATGTAAGCTCACTTAAAACAAGATCTGAAGTGTAAAATAATAGCGCGGGAAGAATAATTAAGCAATTAGTGTAAGTCATCATATTGATCAAGTCGTTCAGTTTATCACTAATATTTATTTATATTTTTTGTTTAAATGGCTATTACGTATAAATGACTCATTTGTAAGTTTCCAACGAACCTAACGAACTAAAAAGTTAACAACTTAATGTTTTACGTCATTTGTGAACTTATTGTTGAGATAATAATAAATCAGTAACGATTAGTCAATACAATCAATCATTCAACTTGCTATAAAACAATTTTGTTTGTAACTCCTCGCAGAACGTTTCCAGCTTCCGAACGCAGATTACCTATTTTTTGTATAATGTATAAAAATTCCAAAAGTATTTCTCAACCCCTTAGGACTATTTTCCTGTTCTGAGGCTTAATGAGCAATCGGTCTCTGAAACAAGTTCTCTAGGCACTCATGAAAAATCAGCATAGGTGTGTAGAATTTTGGGCAGGTTTCCATTTCTACTGCCAAAGATACGTAATCGTACTATACCTATCTGACTGAAGAAAATTGTGGATCCGAGAGGATGATCTAAACCAATATCATCAAATTAGCAAATTTCTATTTATAAACAAAGGTTTTTGATTTTTACACTACAATCGAGTGTGAGATTGACGCAATTTACATACACCATGAGCATAATATGACCTAGGTCATATTATGATCATGTCCCAGACGCATAATTATCATCAGGGACAGAAGGTACTTGTACCTACAAACCTACCTAAGCGATGGCCAAATGAGTGTCGCTTCAAAATGACTCATTACAATCATGATGAACATCTCAACACCAACACATAATATATTATGCCGTATGACGACAAATATGTCCAGTCCAATTGTGAATTATTCATAACAACAAAGCGATAATCACAGAGCTTGGTCAATTACAATTTGTAATTTGCAATTTGCAGTCAAATAAAACTACAAATTGTTACACAATAATTCTAGTGTGCAGAGAACGATGAACTTAAAAATTCAATGAACAAAAAGGAGGAAAAACAACAATTTTAATTCTTACTACAGATACAGAGTACTGTAGGCACCGAGTACAAGTGCCGTACACTACACTAGGTACCGAGTAACGAGAATGTGAGATAACAGATAAATGAGCAACGAGTAGGTACCTCAACCACAACCCATTTTTAGAAACAGGAATTGAAATTCATTCGATTAGCCTTCATTTCAAGGCTTTTTCGATTTTTGTTGTTCTTATTTAGCTGCGCTGACGTTTTTATGTGAGGAGTGTTCTGAAATACTCTGTACCGCCAACTGCATAGGTAGAGGTATCCAACACCCAGCAGTGTATTTCAGAATCACAGTCGATTCGATACAGCGGTAAAGAAAGAAAAAAACAAAAGAGTGGCACGCTTCCCTACTTCAGTACATTTTAAGTACACTTGCACCGAGAACTTTATTCTACAGCTAGGTGCTCTTCTCGTTAATTCATTCATGACGAACTTTTTGCAACAAAAACCCAACAAAAAAGAGAAGAACAACTCGTCACAGTAAACAATTAGTCTGGTGGAATTAAATTTTGTTTGTTATTTTTTAACAGCAAATATTGTGAAAATAAATACATTTTATTAATAGAAATTGTAACGGGAATGAAATGCTTTATTTTTGATTTGTTTGCTTACCTGCGTCGATTGTGGGTTGTAAAATAGATTTTTGCAAGGTTTTGTTTTTCTTATTACCTAATTTATTTGTTTTTTTCTTTTTTTAATTTTCTTGTAAGAAAAAGTTGATTTAAACTTGTTTTTTTCTTCCTTTCTATATCTTTTGTTTTTTCTTATTCTTTTGTATTATTATTTAGAATAAAGGTAGAGACACGACACACACACTGAATACAAATATATTTTGACACGAATTTTTATATTTATGGAAGAATTTGTTCTAAATTAAACAATAATAATGCACACTATTCGGGGATGTTTTATTTTATTTCGATATCTTGTTAGTTTATTTTAAATTAATTGATTAAACACAGAAAAGACATGCAACGACGTGATCAAGACGAGCTTATTCGGCCATATTTTCTCGGTTACAAGATATTTTTCGCTGTTCGGGTTTTTTTTTCCTTTTTGAAAGGTAAATGTCAAAATACAGCGAAAAGGGGTTAAATGTCGTCGTTGTTTTTCTTTTTTGGTTTGCAAAAAAGGGTTAAATCACAATGAAGTAGAATAATGCATTCTAGTACTGGCAAAAAGTGGTGAGATCACAATTCAAAAGTTAAAATCCGAGATTCTAATCTAAACGATGCAATTCCATATTATTTTTTAAAACGAAAGCGAGGGCCGTATGCGCGGATTGGTTAAAAAAATTGGTGAAGTATGTTTAAAGTTGTATAGGTATCACCTTTATCCCCAAGTGCATAAAAGTAAACATTCTTAATCACTGCTTAATAAAATTGCAACAAATGGGGAAGTGGGTAAAACTGCCGAACTTTTTTTGGTGTCTACAAGCGACAGATCATTTTAAAGGAAAGAATGAGTTAACGACTTATAAACAGTTTTTTTAAAACCAAAACCTGGGGCCGAATTACCGTATCAGTTATCGAGTAATACGTGACTGAATTATGTGAGTTTGGGATTACCGCTCACCTTATGGAGGGTATAAATGCAAAGTCGGCAACTTTCCGATGTTGTAAAATCGGAAAGTTTCCGACGCAACGTTTCATGAATGCCCCTTTAAATGTTAAGCGTTAATGATGTGGTAAAGCAATCAGCTGATTCAGCTAATGTCATAAACCCGTTTGAAAAAGGTTTACTTCGTTTACCATTTTCGTTAACGACACAAAATCTTCTCGGAAAGTTTACGATTTGTTTGAAAAGATTACCCATACAAATTTTGACAGTTCGTTTACGACATCGTAAACTTTTCTAGGTTTACGATAGTGTTCAGACGTTGCATTAATTCGTTGTCTTCTTGGACCCCAGATAAAGAATTTGTAACCGGAATTACCGAGTCAAAGCGTTTAGACAGCAGGATCGGTCTTTTTTCGAATATCAAAAATAATATCATGGTATATAGTAAGTACTCTCTTCTTTGAGCCATAAAATGCCAAGGAAATCTGAATCTATACCCAACACTTCAATAATTGATTGATAAATAATCGGAAGTTCACTACACCACTGAACAGAAATCAACAATTCGTCAAATCGCACACTATGCTTGCTTCTGTTAGTTGAATTCGTAGTTGTTTGAATTATTATTTGAACAAAATGGCCTCAACTTTTAAATTAATTATGCTCAAACGCTCCACCTAAACTATTTGTCTTTCGATTTCTTCAAAATCTAACATCAATTCTTTTTAAAATCATTACAAACTTTTTAAGGTTGAGAAATGCATTCAAGTAATTTTTTGATAAGCAACTTATATGCCACTGTGAATGAATCCATATTACTTATCCATAATCGTATGAAATGAAACATTCCCAATAATAGGAGGAACAATCTGCCCAGCCAATTTGCTTCTCATTTCGCCAATAAACTTTTTTTCTAGTTAGAAGCTAGAATAATACTTCCCATTTTTTACTTTGAAGAACAAATGAATGTAAATAAAAACAAATTACGTTTAAAAAAAGAAAGAAATCAGGTTTTTTATTTGCAAATTGTATTAGGGCTACATTTCACATGTAAATTCCCGCCTTAATAGCTCCTGCAATAAAAAATCGAAACGAAACGTCAATAAAATTATTTTTGTTTTAATTGTTTAACTGGAACTCACTTAGTAATAAGACCGTCCTTCTTGGCCAAACGGTAGATGCAATCATCAGATTCTCCCATACGCCTGATGTCGCCGCAAATGGCGTACACCTTGGATCCAACACCCATCCTGCCGGTTTCTGGGTCAACATCGACGATGTTCAATTGCACGGAAGCATGATCCTTGGCGTGGATAATTCTGTTACTGGCAGAGCTATCCGAATAAGATAAAATAAGTTATTTGCGCAAAAATTAAATTGATAGCTATGTACATTCATTCTCACAGAACCAACAAAAAAAAACACGTGGAACTTACCATTTTCGTGGGCAGTACAAATCAACAGATTCTCCGGCGTCGTTTTCCATTTTAATTGATCTGTCGAATAAATTGGAATAGAATTTTGTTAGAGTTTATGCATATTTTTCATTAATTTCATATTAATTTCTTACCTTTTTATTGGAAATTTATAACCAGTGACAATCGACGATGAAGTCAAAAAGAGAAGAAGGAAAAGTTGGTAGCATTGATTTGTGTTAAGTTGGCTGTGGTTGATGTGGATGATGATTGGGTATGCTCCGAAAATAAATCTTAAGGGTGTGTGACTATTTGATTTAATTTGGTGGTTTTAATTTAAATATTTGTATGTTTATTATTTTTTTTTTTGGAGAAGAAGAACATTTTTGCTGTTGGCCACCATTTATTTACTTATATTTTACAACTGAAATCGCCTGGCAATGAAATTCCCATCACCAAAGCAAAAAATTGTCATTTTGGTGCCTTTTCACATGAAGAATCAAGTTGCTGGAGATTTTTTGACGTTTTCTTTTAATTTGTTTCTAAAATCTCTTGTACCTTTCACATGAACGGACAAAATCATAAGAGATTTTCTGTTGTTTCCAATTGTTTGAAAAGTACACTGCATTAATTGCGAAAAGGAATGTCCTAAAAATCTCTTGAAATCGTTAACCGGGGAGATTTTGTTCACAACCTTACATCGTGCCCTTCTCTCCAATAAACAGAAAGTTGCTGGAAACTCAGGTTCTTCCTGTGGAAGGGGACTTGTTATTGCCATTGCCTTAAATTTCAAATGTTTGCCAATGGAGCCACGGCACGCTTTACACAATACTTATACGAGCAATATTTAAAATTTCATAGATCATATTATCTGTCGCTTTTCAAAGAATGAAGATAAACAAACTTTCTCGCAAAGTGGTAAGTTGTAGATAAGTGATGCGGCTCTGTAGACATTGTTCTAAATGTTTAATGCGTTAGGATGTTGGCTGACAGAACATAAAACGATTAATATGAACGTTCTGAACTATAAGCAAGCACATCACTGCTCCATGAACTGGTACAGATTTCTTTGTTAGAGATTTTTGCGAAGATGGATATTTTCGTAATTTTTTAACTTTCGAAATAAATTATCCTTATCTTCGATGGAATTTCGTTGTTCACAGTTCCGAAAAGTTTGCTACTCTTATTTTTTGATCAATAATCACAAAATCACTGCCATTTATGTCACCCTATAGAAATGCCTCTCCATTATATTGCGCAGGACATGCAAATCCTTTTGAAAGAACCTATCTAACCACAAAGAGGAAACAATACCTACCTATACAATACATTGCTTCACATTCATTCAATAAAAATTCAAGTGGACGTGGTTATGAATTCTCTCGATAGAAAGAAAGGAAAACGTCAACACAAAGTCCTTTCAAGTCGAAAATCTCAACATAACCTTATTTTATAAAAAAAGATATACATACTACACATCAGGCCGTGTGTGCTATATGAATATCCTTGTTTGTTAATATTTTGCTTAGTTTCTTTCAATCTTTTTAAATCATATTCTTCTCTATCTGTAGAAAGCAGTGTGTTTTTTTTTAGTGAGTTTTCATTTAATTTTAAAAAATGTAATATTTTCGTCAATTCAACCACAACCGGATGTAAAAAAGGACATTTTTCTTTATGGTAAGATTACATTATGGAAGATAAATTGAAATACTCCAAAAATAAAATCGTTAAAATCTTTTGAAATTCCCTAATTAAGAAAATAAAATCTTCCAGAAAGCATTAATCACTCAGAAAAAATAAAAATAAAAACAAATTTGAAGGCTTAAAAGTGCAAGCGACTTTACATTCCGCTCTATTTATAGCAACCACCGAATTATTGATTAAGCATTGTTTGTGTCCATTTGGCCTTTTCTAAATCACACTCGCTTTGAGTTTGCTTCTACATTTTTATACATTGCGCTGCATGCATATCCTCATCATCATCGCTTCTATAAGTGCTTGTATGGTGCCCTGCAAATTACGACATCGCATTGGTGTGAAGCAAGGAAGGCATTCGAAGCCCCAGTGGAATTGTGTTTGGTCAAAGAGTGGGCGTTTAAATCTCAAGTGCCAAAGGAGATGATTCGAAAAGAATAACATTTTCTCCCCCAAGGGAATAATACAGAGAGAGAGAGACCAAAGGAATCCTTCCCTTTCCACTTTCATGCCATTTAATTGCCACTCTGTTGTTTTTTTTCGAACATCTTTGATTACATGTTGCTCATCAGAGATGTGATGATGGCTTTTAAGTGGATGTTATTAGATCGACTTTTAATGGTACCGAAGTATACCTACCAAAAAAATTATCTCAGATTTCTGAAAAGTACACACCCGAGTGCCGTCACCTGTTGGTTTCCCATTCTTCGAAAGGAAAAACAATCCAGGGAAATAAAAACATCAATTTGATTAATTTCCCCCCGAAGACACACACACATGACCCAGTTAAAGAAGAGTTTTGATTTTTGGGATAGAAAAAGACTTCATAATGATTCTCTCGAAATTAATGGAATGGAAAATTTTGTGTACTTTACTTACTTTAAGAACTCGAAGTGAAAGGCATGTGGTTTGATTGTAAATCGGATATCAGTGTGCTTAAGAAAAAAGTTTGTTTATAGCTTAATAATGCAGACAAACGCCTGGCGCTTGGAGAGTGCATGTTAGGATATCATCAATCGTTGGTATTTTTTGAACAAAATACAATGCGCTAGCTAGATAGAAATGGAAAGCTAGAAGAGCACTATAAAAATGGGCATTTCCTTCCCGCAATTAGACAAACGAGGTTTTTTTGTGTACCTTTGTTATATGTATGTTTAAACAATATTATTGATTCTCTTGGAATGTTTGCTGTATTAAAAAAATGCATTAGGTAATTCAAAAGCTTTTTGCATTTATTTGTTGTGCCTCTATTTGGTCTGCTTGAGTGCATTTCTTCCGGGTAGTGAGTTTTAACCTTGCTTTATTTTTGGTTCTGCGGATTGAATGGATTTAATCAATATGAATATAGTGAAATGTGAAATATTTAAAAAAGAAATCAATATACAGATCTAGTTGGTATAAACTGTGATATGGCGTGTTCGATTGGTAAACCGGAAGTAGGTATACTTTTAGAGACGTGTGTGAATGCTTCTGATTTCGATTCTATAATCAAATCCAAAAGCATTTTCTCTTCTTTTCAAAAGAAGAACTGTCATTCGATGACCAATCGAATAACCATAACTGACTGGTATAAACCAAAACACACTGCGGTCGAACAATATCTGAATAAATTTTGCGCGATTATTTTTACTTGTAAACCGGTTCTTAACTATAGACTGCTGATTGGTATTTGCCGCGGATAACTATTTAAATCTGTAGATAGATTCGTACTGTTGTTTAAAAACAGCTGATGACAGCAGATGCAACAACAAATCAAAGATATTTAAACATTTTTGGAATACCGCTGAACGTGGGCATTGGGTACGTTCAGTAGACACAAGGGACTACATATGTAGTCAAGTGCATTCATTGAACGCAAATTTTACAAAGGAAACTAGTTATTCTTTTTGAGATGTCATTAATGCCAAAATTGGAACTTTACTTCCAACCTTTACCTTCCATTGATAGTGCAGATAGTATTTATAATAATATTTTTTTTTTGAAAAACACCTTACACAAGTCAATTACGAATCGTAAATTATATTTTTTCAATACTTTTTACTAATGATGCATTTTTTAATTAAATCTTTTCTATTATTTTGATAAAGAACTCCTCCACCCAAAACAATAAAACAAACGTTGAAAAAAAAAGTCACTGAAAAATGAAGTTCAGCTTGCTGTTTAGTGACAAAATATAATCAGCTGATATTTTGACATAAATGCACTTGACTTGAAATGAAGGGAGATATTTCTTGACTAGCTTTCCAGTCACTTTCCAATAAAAGTTGCCTTAATTGGAAGGGACAGCTGGCCAATTAGAGACGAGAAACTTGCCTTGCCTTGAAGTCCCTTAGTCATCTGAACGTACCCATTGACAAGACAAAGGGTACGTTCAGCAAACACAAGGGACTACATATGTAGTCAAGTGCATTCATTGAACGCAAATTTTACAAAGGAATCTAGTTATTTTTTGTGATGTCATTCATACCAAAATTGGAACTTTAGTTCCAACCTTTACCATCCGTTTATAGTGCAGATAGTATTTATAATAAAATTTTGATCTGAAAAACACCTCACACAAATCATTTACGAATTGTAAATTATAATTTTTCAATACTTCTTACTAATGATGCATTTTTTCATTAAATCATTTCTATAATTTTGATAAAGAACTCTTCCACCCAAAACAAACGTTGAAAAAAGAAGTCACTGAACAATGAAGTTCAGCTTGCTGTTTAGTGACAAAATATAATCAGCTGATATTTTGACATAAATGCACTTGACTTGAAATGAAGGGAGATATTTCTTGACTAGCTTTCCAGTCATTTTCCAATAAAAGTTGCCTTAATTGGAAAGCAATTTTATGACAGCTGCCCAATCAAAGACGAGAAACTTGCCTTGCCTTCAAGTCCCTACGTCTTCTGAACCTACCCAAACATTTCAAATCCGTCCACGTCAAAATTGACAGACAACAATAATTTTGTGATTTTGTGGCAACTGACAGATGCAAAATTGTAAAGCAAAAATAAAAGGCGGTTTTGTATTTTTACAGCAGCAGTTTGTGCTTGTTGATATTTTACAGTTATTAATAAAAACAATCTTGCTAGTTATTATAATATATTCCCCACAATTCTATAGTATTTTCTTTATAAGATATTAGCGATTTTGAAGGTTTATAGAATCCAATTGTATATATATAGCAAATTTCATCTCAGTAAAAAAGCTCCATCACCATCACATAACAGACAGTACTCTACCACCTCATGAAAAAAAAAATTAAACAAATCAGCCATGCCAATTTAAAAAAAAATAAGCCTCATAGAAAATTTTACATATGTAAATATTTATGTACATACATATGTATGTATACGTCTGATATATAAATATTAGACCGAAAACCTGATCACCTTTTTTATTTACAGATATTTTGAAGTTTCCATATGTCTACAAATACAAACTATCGATGGCAAAATGATAATTCGTGCCTGTATAAACGTTAACACATCAGTTTTTATCAGGGCTTAAGGGCTTTTCCCGGGTAATAATATGAAAGCTAAGTCCATTTAGGATTAGTTGTTGTTGAATTTACGTGTAAACCACTCAGCTTTGATGAATAATTTGTTCATATAATCCTGTGCCAACTTACAAGAAAACCCAGATAATAATTCATTTCACTTCTCTTATCCACATTTTCACTAAATTTATTTGAAACAATGATTTAATTATTTAATTTTCATTTAACGAACTTATCACGAAGCAATTTGGCTGTCAAAAATGAGAAACGTCAAAGATCAATTAAAAAAATCTTACGTTGTTTTCGATTAGTAATCCGCAATATATACCTATTTCACCAATAGAATGAGCGAGCACAATAGTAGGATATTCATGCAATTAGATAAATTTTCGTTTTGCAGAAAAATATTACTTTCCGCATGACGTTTGCATGAACACCCTTAGAAATACTTGTGAAATGTCACATCAAAAACACCACAAATGTCATTTATAAATTTATCAGGTTTATCTTTACGATGATGAGATAAATTTATTAGATCTGCGGAAAAATATTCCTATACAAATTTTGACAGTCAACAAATGTTGACAGATTATCTGGTGTCTGAGGTTTATCCGGGTTTTCCGCCGTTGCATGAATACCCTCTGTGTCTAGTTTGAAAAAATACGCTTCCAAGTTTTAGGGTCGAGGTATGGGCCACGCAGACCAGACATTTTTTAGGCGTTCTCTATAATCGTTATGTTAAGTCTGATTAAATAATCGAGTTTGATATTTTTACGAATCCTAAACTTGCCCTAAAGCTATAGTAACTAGGTTCGTACCTATGCACATATATCGCAAGTAAAAATTACAATTTTTAAATGAAAATCACAATGTAGGTAGGTATAGTGCATCTAAAGTAACATTGATCTTTGTCACCCCATGCTGTTTTCCAGTTTATCATCCAATCATAACCAATCATTTGAAATTGATTTTTCAAATAATTAAGTGCATGATACATGGCCGCATCTAAATAAAATCTTACAACCACAATTATAGAGCCCTAAGATAATAATCACAAACTTAAATAGTGTGTGCCCCTCCAATTACATATAATAATTTATAATCGACCTAACGATATTATTCTTTTTTATCTCCTTTCACTTCAATTTTAGTGAAGAAACCCAGACAAAAACTAACCTAATCCAAAACGACAACAACAACAACAACAACAACAACTGGAAAAAGAAATTAATCCATTTGTTGATGACGATGGAAAAGCGATAAGAAGTGTATAGCAAAATCAAAGGAAACACGACCAAAGTTAGATTAGAAGAAACAACAAAAAGAGTCACCTGCATTAAAAACACCGTCAAACCACAGTCAAGCCCCCCGAACCGATTTCTAATGACTTCCACAACCACAACGTCACCGTTGCTACTGCTACTAGTTGAAAAAGAACAACAAAACAACTCGACATGACCGAGGAGGGCAAAAAGATAGCCAAAGTAAAATAGCAACAAAAACACTATCGAAAAGAATCCAAAAGAAAAAGCAGGAAATTAAAACGGGAAATCATCACCATTATTGTCAGTTCACCTGGAAAACCCTAGATATTGCCCCTCTCGATATACGACTACACCTTCATCATCATCACCAATGGATATTCACAACACAGCACAACACCAACGCTGCCATTCACCATAAATAAATCGCAATCAACTCGAAAACTGCACCAACAAAAAAAAAACAACTAAAACTGTAACAAATCGAATAGTGTGTTCCAAAAGTATCTCTATCCGTCCAAGAGTTGCAACAGGGCAAGCAAAATTGTGATGCGCGCGTTCTGCATCTCATCCAAACTGTCGTCATGGTTTTCATATACAGTCATCGTCATATCCGAGTCCGAGCCCAGCCGGTTCTTCTAATAATCCTCCCCTAGAGAGCGAGGTGACCATCAGCATCATCATCTTCATCATTCGCATGACAAAGCATGTGGTGAGCTAAAATTGCACCGAACGGAGGCAACAACTAGAATTTGAAAAAAAAAAACTTATCCAACTAGCTCTTCTATAGACGACCAACGAACGACAAAGACGAAGACAACGTTCATCATGAGGCGGTCGGTGGTGTAGAAACAAGTTCACAGTCTATCGCCAGTTACAGAACCAATTTAGACGCAATCGCGAGCGGTCGTGCTGTAAAAACACACCACACTCTACCTCCATCGTCAAATATGAATTCGAATCCGCGCATCCACCGAATAAGTATGTGACTTCCGATACCGCGCAGGTTCTTTCCTCTAGCCTCTAGCCACTATCTCTATACCAACCGCCAACCAGCGATACCTGTCACGGTCTAAGTGGCGATAATGTCGTGGTCGGCTCTCGAACTATATTTCTTCTTAAGAAAAAAACTAGTAAATTAACGGTACATTATTCTGTCGATCGAATTGCAGAATACCACAACGTCATCATTATAATGTGCAGCTTTTAATTAATTTGTTTGGAATCGAGCATCTCATGCGCAGAAGAATTATTTCCGTCAACTTCAGCTGATCGAGATTGTAGTGTTGCTGTTGATTAGTCGGTCGAGGACAAATCTACCCGGGCGTCATTTTTTTTTAAAAGAAAAATTCAGCTAAACGTAACCGCAGATTTTTGTTCTCTCCCTGTTGTCTGGTCTGAGAGATATCCCCCAAAACAAAATTGAACATGTGTATAGGTTTGTTTGTTGTTTATCAGAATGACGTGCGGTGATGACGTCAGAATGTATCCACAAACTACCAACAAAATTAATTTGATACTTAGTTTTCTAATCGGCAGAAAACAAACTCTCGAATCATGAAAAGTGCGCGAATTCAATAATAGTCCAATAACAACGCGAGTGAGAAGACAAAAATAAATATAACGGTATAATATGTATGTGTGTATAGTAGCAAAGGGAAAAGTTGTTCCTTTCGATTTGCGTATAAATATCTTTGGCGCGAATAATAAAACTTTGAACAAAAAGTAAAAATAAAAACAAACCAACTTGTGTTCTCGTTGGATTCAGTTCAATTTCAATTTCAATAAAGCGTCTTGTTTAAATTATTAATTCGACAAAAAGTATCTATCGTTAAGTTTGTTGTTGTTTAAAAATATTGTATATACCAAGATATCTAAATAAGAAGTGTCAACTGTAGGTTTCATTTAATTGTTATCTGGACAATACGAAGGCGGGAAACTAATATTCACAATGTCATTGAAGGCAAGTTTTTCAAGTTTTTTTTTTTACTTCTTTCCTATCAGGTTTATTTTTTTATTTTTTTTATCAAATTATCTTCATCTATGTTGTCATATCAGTTAAGGAATTTAAAAAATGTTTGAAGATAATTTATACCACTGTTCAAACACACGGTAGATATAGTTGACATAGGCTTGAAAAATGATCTCGATCCAACCGAAAGATTTCCTTTAAGCACTGAGAAAAAAAAAATGATTTTTCCTAATTGATTGTTTGAATATTTTATTGCATCATGTAGATCAACAGTTAAAAGTGTCACATTTAATTGATGATATTTCAAAGATAAAAGGGGTTGTGTAAATAAGCCTGTTACTTTAATTCAAAAACTTAAGATTGTTGAAAAAAAAAACCCTATATGTGTAAAGTAAAGAACATTTTTTATCACTTTAATGTATGTACCTACTGTTTCT